>OY728142.1:2089101027-2090553777 GCA_963277665.1 Viscum album | reverse complement strand
CCATTTCATCATCTTCATTTTTTCATTGTAATGTGGTATGGATATCCCTCAATCTTAAATATGAATTCATAAACATTGAAAATCATATTCCCCAAGTCTTATGAATCATGAAATGTCTTATAGAACCTAATTAAATTCATGCATATTATCTCTTAGAGTATTACAAATCTCTTTATAATTTCATGTGAAGGAAATACAAAAAAATCATATTCGTGCAGAAAATAAAATTTCATATGTAGATGGTGTGTCTCAAACTTCTTCAATGTTTCAATGGAAGAAAAAGTGATTCCATATTTACATCAAATTACATCAAAAGCTATTTGTATTAATCTAATGCCTTCTAAAAAAATTCAGTATTTATCCAAACAACTTCTAAATATTATCCTTCACCAAATATATTAGGTTTCATATTTGAGAGTTGAGATGGAATTTCAAATAAAGGGAACATTTTAATCAAAATTACCAATGATGTAAGTAGATCCATGAAAATTAGGGTTTATGGACTGGTAAGGGAGGGAGATGAGGGGGAGGTGGGGCACGAGTCCTAGGTAGGTAGGCAGATGTGAATGCTGAGACAGACGTGGTGGTTGGAAGGTAGAGGGAGGGAGGCGGGGGCTAGGAGGTGCAGGCTGGGATGTTGGGATAGAGGGACGGAGGTGGATGTGGAGGGAGGGAAGAGGGCCTGGGAGGCGGAGAGAGGGATGTGGGGGCCGAGAGGTGAATGTATAGGGATGTAGGCAATGGTCAACATGAGGGGGCCAGAAGGTTGAGGCGAAGGGAGGGAGGAAGGGGATGGGAGGTCAAGGATAAAAGGTCTAGGCAGAGGTGGAGGCTAGGATGTCGAGGTAGAGGGAAGTGAGGGGAGGGGAGGGGAGGGTAGTGTAGTGTAGATTAGATCTCTTTGAGGGGGAGGGGGAAGACAAGCCCAAGAGAGGGTTATTTTGTCCCGGGGTTATTACCACAGTTTTTTAGAAAACCGTGGGTATTTTTTTAATAAAATGGTTTATACCCACAGTTTTCATAAACCATGGGGATTGAAAATTTGGATTTGAGATAGTTTACTAAAGTGGGGTGTCACAAGAGTCCATACAATAGGTTAGGAGGGTGACACATGATCTAGGCTAACATGTTTGGGGGTCATCAAGAGGTTTGTCTTGTATTCCCAATGGGTGTATCAAGAGATAGTTGAAATACCCATGTGCTATCACAAGACTCAGCTAACATGTGTTTTTGTTACCATATTATTTATACAGCATATGTGAATGAAACGACAAGGTTTGGATTGTGAGCCCAATTTTATTCACGATACAAGGGTGGCATGCCCATGGGGCACCATGTGGCTTTCTCTAACATATTTAGGGTACTTCACATGATCCAAATAGTATGCCAATAGAGTATCGCATGACCTAAGAAACATTTCTTAGTGTTATTTCATGAAATTAGTGGTTTATTCAAATCACACGAGGATCCAATTATATGTTATTTGAATAAGTATCCCATATTTTAGTCGTTTTTCTAGTATTTTATTTCATATTACTTATATTTTTTCAGAATTAGCCTATTTTATGTATTGCATGCCTTTAGAAAATATGCGGTATGTTATTCGCATGACCCACCAAATTTCCTTCGCATGATCTATGAGTGATCATGTGATGTTATTATTCATTCTGCATGATTTTTTCGATTGTTACCTAGATCTTACCTAACTGGAATCTTTTTATGTTATGAGAACATCCACTCTGAGAAATATCCTCTAGTGCCTTGGTGTGCTAGTGTGAGGTTTCAGGAGTTCATCCTTCTATTTTATGCTAAATGTTTCATGATGGGGTAAAATATTTATGGGCCTCACCAACCTGGTTATTCACCACTTTGGGTGGTGCATATTGTGTAAATCAAAGATGGAGTCGATGGAGGGATTTTCTGTCGTGTGTCCCGTGAGTTCCCATTGTAGGTTATTCTAGGGTGTCACATGATTTTAAGAAATAGTGATACCATCCGATAGATGCCTACTTTATTGGTTTATTTTAAATTAATTGGGTCTTTAAAAAACATGTAGACATTCCAAGGGAGTTTTATATTATCAGGATGACACATACAAGTGCCTTTGTGATATCACGATTCCTGTTAAAAGGACTTTTCATGATCTTAGAATACTTTCCTGGGACCCTTTGTGAGATAGGTATCTATTGTCTAGGTGATTTATAAAGACCATTATTTGTGCATCACATTTGTTTTATGATAACAAGATGCTCCCTTCATCTCCATATTTTATTTCATTGTTTTATTTTATAAAGGTCAGGTATTTCATGAAGTTTTATGAATGTTGTAGAATAAAATCACTATAAACCTTGGTGATGTGTCATGAAAAAAATAAAAGGTCCTATGAGGATACATGATCATTTCATGGAAACTACCATCTATTGGTCATTATGGATCCAAAGGGGGAGGACGAGGTCGCATGGACATGTCTAAGGCCCTTCGTGTGATGAGGATGTCATGCTAGCGGGCTTTCATGGGATGAGGTGGACAAGTCAATGGGTGCTTTTGGTGTCTTAAGGGTTTCCAAGGGCACATCACATGATGATTATGATAGAAAGAGGCTCCCACCTTTTTGATATTTTCATCCAATTTTCCATGGATTTTTGGATGGTCCATTCGGCATCCTCTGGTTGACAAGCTGTGTGACTTTGGGGAGCTTATCTGGCCTCCATTGTATGATCACTGATTGTATGGGGTTCCTTCATAGGAGTAGAATGAATTTTTTATAGGGGATTAATGTGATATTATATAGGTTGTGTGTTTCACATGAACATTGTCATGACCTTCCAAAGGTCATGTGATCATGGATCTTACCAAGGTTCACAAGATCCACATGATCTTGGCCACCTTTTATTTCTTTTACTTTGCGAGGGAAAATAATATCCAAATTCAGGTACTTATTCCTTTGTAGACATATCAACACTAATTTTGCAGGAGTCAACACATATAGGGAACTTTGATTATTCCATGTTGTTGTTAATAAGATATTTATCTCCTTCCATTGTTTTCACTAACATTTATAATGTAACCCTTGATGACATGTTGATGAGATTTTCCTTTGGAATAACATTGGATCTAATGCATTTCCTATGTTTCCACTCACTATATTATGAAGATGAGTATATCATATGACAAGGATATAAGGGAGTATAGAGTGCCTCAATTATGAACTATTTTATCAAGAATTATAAAATAAGTTTTTTATGTATCTAATCTTTCAAGAAACTAACCATTTGGTTTATCCATTTTAGTGACTTTTTGTGAGGTGGAATAATTATTAGTGTTAAATAATAAAATTAGGGTGTTTATCTATATTTGGTCACCTGAAAATACATGATTTTGAAAACATGATTTATCCTATGGTGGATACATATGAAATATTATTTTTACATTCTAACTATTTATAATAATCCTCAATCTTCCTATGATTTGTGCCATGATATACTAGTAAAAACCCCTTTTGTATTTCTCTATGAAAAACCATTTTAGAAAATTACATATATATGAGTTTTCACAAAGTCAAAGAAACCCCTTTGATTTATCATTATAGATCATCATACCCATTTTATAAGATGTTTTACTAATATATTGCATCGATAATAATTTTCTCAACTACACCTTTATATAAATTAATGTTTTAATATTAATTTTCATAAAAAATATTTCACGCACAAAAGATAATAAAAATGTCACAACACACCCACTAACTTACTTATGTTAAAAATAATCATGTGAATTATTGATGAAGAAAAAAACTTTGATTTCATTATCAAACTTGATATTCCAACTCCAAGAATATTTCTTCCACCCATAAATGGACTGATGCAACCTTCCAGCCATAAAAAACTCATTTAGTGATTCAAACCCACTATGTTATATCATATAAACATCATTAAATAAATTGCTATTAAATAAATTGGTTTTGAGAAACATTTTATATATCAAATTATCATAATGACATATTATGGAATGAAATGACTATATATATATATTATAATTGAAACTAGTGAAAATGACTCATTATATTATATACCATGATTTTTTTAATACCCATTTTTACAAAATGAACACTATAGGTATCCACTTTACCATCCATGTTAGTTTTCATTTGGGAATCCCACTTTCACTTTATGGATCTCAGTACTTAATTTTCATCAAAATTTATCCAAACATAGTTAGTATACATGGAGTACATCTCAGATTTAGTAAAATATAACTCTTTATTCTTATCAGATTTCCCAATGATCACTTAGTTAGTGGTAGGTTCATTATCTATTAATATTAAGTATTTATTAATTTACAAAAAAATCCATATCCCTCAAATTCTTAAATAAACCAAATGGACCCCCAAGGTTATTATATAACTATAGTTGGTTCTTTTTCATATATAACTCTTTATAGACCCTGATCAAATTCTATCTCAATAAAAATTACTGATTATTGGTATTAATCATATTAAATTTTATGTTACCTTTTACCAAATCCTTAAATGATATATTTCTTCTTAATAAATATACCAGTTCCAACAACAAAGACTTTTTTCATAGTTGGAATATATAAATAATATCACATTTTTTCTTTTGGATAACTACCAGATGATAATTTATAGGATTTCGGGTTCAGGTTTTTAGATAATATCTATCATTAATATTCACCAAAAGCCTAAATATTTATTAATAACTTATTGGGAAATATGTTAGTCCAAATATCATATTTTCCCTTTAGGACTACTTTAGATGGAAAGCTATTAATAAAGAATGAAATAGTTTCTAGAAAATATACCCATATATATAAAGGAATATCATGATGAATCATGATCGATCGAATCACATATAATAGTTCATGACTACTCCTCTCAAACAAACCATTACATTTTACTGTACAAGGAGAAGAGAGTTAGGAATAAATTCCACAATATCTTATACGATTAGTCAAATCCGGCCTAAAGTATTCACCACACCGATTTGATCAAAGAATCTAAATACTTTTTTCCATATTGATTTAATATTTTTATATAAAATTATATAAAAATTTATAATGTTTAAAATCTATTTCTCATCATAAAAACATAATCATATCAACTAAAGTCAATGATAAATATTTTCAGGTTTCTATACCCACCACTTTTTTGAGTAATCATTTGTCCACTTACATAAGTATGTATAATATCAAATAGCTCACCTTCCCTCCTGTAATTTCAACTTAGAGGTACATGGTAAATTTTAAATAGTATATAAAATTCATATATATTTAATTTTTCATTATCTAATGATTCTAATAATCTATCACTATAGAATTTTGAATGAATTTCCCATTTATATGTTCAAGTTGAAAATTCAAAATGTATGTAGGGTTGGATTCATCTTAAACATTATTATTCTAAATTTAAAATATAATATTTTCAATTTCTAAAATGTAAAAACCATTCACCATATTCCCAATTTCATAAAACGTTTCATTAAAATATATAGAACAAATTATATTCTTAATAATGAATAAGAACCCATCTTTTACAAAAAGGATACAAATATCAGTTTCTATTTTATGGAAGGATCTTTATAATATTTCTCTAATTATAGTTTGAATACAATAGGTAGACTTAGATAATAATTTTTGAACTCCAATGTAGTCACTATCTTACATTTTCCAAAATGAAACTATATATTGCCTTTATTAATTTCTTTCATAAACCTGTGTTTGTTTTTATCAACACAAATGTGTGATACACATGTTGAACACAATAAAAATGAGTCAATTTTATGAAAAATTATATCTATAACATTCAAATCTATATTAATATAGTGATTCCATTTAATAACACACCATTACCATAGATACCAATCTAGATTTATTTTATTGTCTGTACCTACTGGAGACCTCAAAATGAGAATCATAAAGCATGCCGAAACCTAAAACAAAACACATACATTTGTGAGTATCATGTTTTTTAACTTATTATCAACGAATTTTAACGAAATTATTCCAAAAAAGTTGATTAACCCATACATCATTACATTTAGTAGTTTAATATCCATATTTATCTAAATATTTGGTCTCATTGGTTTTTCTCACAACACATAACTATTTTGGTAGGCAATCACCCCTATCATTTCTTATATCAATCAAGAACAGTTATGTGAGCAACCCATTACACAAGTCCTTCACATGGAAAAACATAAATCCATTCATATGGTATCGTAATTTTATTATAATATACTATCCATGAGTAATGCATAGGTTATAATTTATTTTGAGTAACTATTCCTATTATAATCACATATAACCAGGATGTCATACATACGATAATCCATGAGAAACCAAATTTATAAAGACTTACCTAGTCATATGATCGAGGTCATTATATGTGTCTTAATTAGATGTAATTCCACACATAATATTCCATGGATTTTGTTTTAAAATCACACAATTATAATATACATTAAAATTATTTAATATTCATAACTATTACATCACATGAAATTATTATTTTCTTGTGTTTTATTCTATAATATATGCATGTTTTTAATTATTCTATTTTTGGAATGTCTATTCCATCCTATAAATTAATATGTTCAAACCATATTAATGTATAACTATTTACACAACCAAAAAATTTATTACCCAAAAAATAATTCAAACCTATTTAGACTTATATAAATTTATCCCATGATTATTTACATGAAACCCTTTCATTCAAAACCATATAATAATTTGAAGTTAATATTATTAACAAGAGTAATCTTGGAGAAACAAGAAACCAATCCCCTATTTCCTATACAAGGAATAAACCTCTATGTCATTGAGTAGTTAAACTTCAAGTCACTCTAACAAATGATATTGTACCCAAGAGATATTTTAATTTGATCAAAACTCTAATACCTAATATTTTATAACCAAATTCAACTACTAAATTAAATCTTATATAATTATAACAAACTAAAGAAATGATATATGAATAATAAGTCTTACATTGGAAGGCCTACCATGCAATGAGTGCGATTGAAATTTTAAAGGAATAAATTTACCGCATAAATTTATGTATATAAAATATCCACATTATATAAACCTTATATATATATATATACTCATAGGAATAATATATTATATTTATTTTCCAAATACGGGATAAAAAATATGACCATTTCATGTTTTATTTATGCATAAAGATATTCCATTTATATTTCCCAATACACACCTTTTATGAAAATTTATAATTTATAAGTAATTCTACACAGATTATAAATTAAAAACATATTATAATATATTTTATTATATGTAGACCCGTTATCTACTAAAAATAATGATTCAATTGAGGTTTATGATAAGTACTAACATAAGTGGCCAATATCGGTCTATGATATATGTCATATCACCTTTATAATATAATCCCACATTTTTGGAAACCTAGAACATCATAATTAGACTTTGATAACTCTTATTATAGCGTCCAAAATAGTATAAAACAAAATGTTTCATTAAATTACAAATTTTGATTTATCCAATCATAAACAATAACCAAGAAAAATAGTAAAACATGCATTATGATATATTATATCATTGACCATAGCCGGATCAATCCAATATCTAACATTGAACCACTTCATATCATACCTTTTTATATATCCTTTATCACATTACAATAAACAATTCCTTCATAAAATCAGTATACAAGCATGTTCAATCAATGATAAAGGTGCATTTAATTCCATTTAGGGGTGTTATTGGAACATCTCATCATCATTTCATTGGATGAACCATAATAAAATCTAAGACATATAGTCATTAAATAAATATATGATTGATGAAAATAAATAAATTGGTATACCTCAATTACATAAAACACAATCAATAAATAATCTTAATGGATTCTATTTGAGGGAGATTATTAAGTGTAAACCAAAAGTCTATCACCTCTATAAGTATTAAAATATCCAATAGAATCCTCATACACTATAATAGGTTCTATAACACCCCATGATTTCATATTACGTTATATCTTTAAAGTAATTCAATACATTGCGCTACACGCAACACTGAGTTCGAGCGCACCACAACTTAGAAAACTAGCCGTTCAAAAAGAGGTTATGAATAGTATTAACCACATTTTGAATTTTATATATATTTCATATAATTTTAACATTCATTTTTTTGTTTCTTAGATATAATATAATGACGAATTCAATTTTCAGATAAAAGTAGTATTTTTCAAAAAATGTAGTTTTTCCGTCATTTAATAGAGGACCCTTTTTAAATCCAATATTTTAAACTTTTATATATTCAATTTAATGAAATTAAATTCTTCTTTAGAAGGGGGACATAAAAATTTAGTTTGGATAATTTTTTTGTACTCTTCTGATAACTTTCATATTTTGACGAATAGTGAAAAATACTAAATTTTAATTGAAAACAGCTTTTCTAATCGAAATAATTTATAGTGTTAAACTAAAAATTTGAGTGGTTTTATAGTGAAATTAGATTATATTTTTATCACTTAATATAATGTAGGTCATTATATGAAATTACACATTTAAATTAAACATAAACACATGTCAATCTTTTGATATTTTTTACTTATTAAAAACTCACCTTTTGGCTTTGACAATAGGAATTAATTTTAAATTAATTAATGAAACTTATATGTTTTGAATTTTTTAAAATAAAATTAATTTTTGAATTTATAATATCAAAACTATCTTCGGGTAAATTTGTGGTATTTTTCTGAAAACTTTGAATTTTTGATGAATAGTGAAAAACACTGCATTATTATTTAAAGTCGTTTTATTGTTTAAATAATTATTTATTATATTTAAAATTATTTTAAGTAAAAATAGATAGATAATAATTATACTAGTTAAATGTAATTAATTGGACTCATTTTTTAATAAGATTAGTTATATAAAATTTTATTGAATTTTTTAATGTCTTTTACCCATCTTCTAGGCACATTTGCAAATTTGCATAAAAATTAATGTTACCACTTCTAAGAATTTAATTTAAAATATCCAGGAGACATGGTTGATATAATTAAGTAAAATTTGGTTCAATAAGTTAAAAATAATTTTTGGTGAAAAGTAACTTTTGACTTTTATTTACCACGGTTAAAAGTAAATAGAGTAATTAAAGGTAAAAATGATACTATAATTACCCTAAAACATGTCCTAATTCTATTGGATAAGTGAGTTTCTACCTAAATAGATCTTATTAATAAAATATGATCCTTTCTAATACACTTGTATTAGATTAGGATATTTGTTATTCTTTTATTTAAAGAAGAGTTAGAAGTGTTAAATTCAATGTTTAATAACTAAAACATTTTTAATATAGGATTATATATAAGATAAATTACACTATAAATATTATTTATAAAGATACAAATATTTCCTACATAATTGTATTTTATTTATAAATTTTAGACATTAAATAATTAAATTTATTTATGACACAATAATGATAGAGTAATTACATTATTAAAGAAAGATTAAAATAATTAATATTATAAATATTAAAATAAATTTAAATTGATACTTTTGATGAATTAAACTAATTTTATAGGTTAATATGACATTTTAGGGTTGATTAAACAATTTTATTTCTAAGTGATAAAGTTTTTATGACTTTAACAAAAACAAAATTCCAAATAGTGTCAACATTGACATAAATGAGTTTAAAACAAATACTATATTATTAAATAATATAATATTCCTAAAAACCCATGATTCTAAAAAATAACTTAGATAAGGTAATATATGTCAATAATTAACCACTTTATGTTATCTTGTATTTTTATAGTATGTTTGTTATCCATTTATTATAATAACACAAGAATACTTGGTAAAAGATAAACTATTTAACTAAGAATTAAATCTAAAATAAAAGGTTAATATGGTGACCTAATACTATATAAAACCTATTGGTTGAGAGGTTTTAGACCCACCCCCCCCCCCCCCTTATCCTAGAAATAAATCCTTTTGTATCCATTATAAATAGAATATTATTGTTTAATAAATTAGTATTTCAAACTTTTCCTAAAGTGACCCTCACCCCTCTTATAAAAGGGTACTTCCCCATCTCTCAAAATCACACCTCCAAAGCCATTTGAATCAGCCGACCCCTCCTAAAATATCCTCCCAAATACCCTCAATTCAACCTAGATGCATTACTTTTATCATAAATCCAACCCAAGGAGTTTATTAAATCAAAATTAATCACCTCATGAAGAGGTAATAATTTCTTCACCTCTTTCAATGTTCTTTTCTTCTTTCACTTCATGTTTCTTTGTTGTTTCCATACCAAAATAATAAATCCAGTACCTTATAAATAATTTTATGTTATTATAAATATGTAATAACCATATTTATTATTCATTCCATCATATAAATGACAATGTCACCATACGTGCATACGCACGACTTACCGTCTCCACGTTGTGGTGCAGTTTGTTATTCAACAATTCATTATTTAGATGGGTATAATAATGAGTACAATATATTTAAATAATAAATATAACATGTTAATTATTTTTTATATATGACATAATATCCAATTACATATGAATTCACCATCAATAGAATGGTATTATCGCTTGTTCATACGTATGGATTACCGTCTCCACGAACGCGATGAGATTCATTACCCATCGTAACCATTCAAAAATAATTTTCATTTTATGATATAAATTAATGTTTAAGAACTTAACATAATTATGGATACAAATAAAATAAATTCTATCCATAATAAACATGACTTATGTAACAAAACATATAAATGAAAATGAATCAGTTAACTCCAGAAACAATGATACTATTGAAATATCATTAATAGAGAAATATTATAAGATCATATAAGATAACATATTTATGTATGTGGTTCCTGTATTATTTAATAAAAATTATTTTACTATTATACATGAGGATAACATACCCTCGACCAAGGAAAATTACAAGGTAAGGGTTAATTTTACAATCTCTTTATTATTTGAGGTTATTAATACGTACGTATCAACTGAGAACTCTTTATCATCCACGTCTGTGTTTTTAAAATTTATTTCAAAAATGTTTTACTATTTACTGGAATACGGTTTAATTTCATTTATACACTTTTTTTACTTTTTATAAAATGGTTTGAAAAGAATCTTTCCATTGATTTCCAAATAAGGTACTTTATGACCTTTTCGACAAATTAAGGAAAGAATATTTTTTTTAACATATACTATGGGTGCAGTTATTTTCCACCATTATAAAACCATTGAATCTACCCTTACAGACTTATAAAAATATTTTCAAAATAAATTTTTTATTTACTTTTTAATAATTTCCATGTAGAAAGAAATATTTCACTCAAATAGTTTTTGGATTGATTTCATCTATGTAAACATCCTTCATTGTATTTTACGTTTGTTTGAAGTTGATTTATTATGATACTATCATCAATATTGTATTGAAGGTTTTGTGATATTTTTGACTATGGATGTGTTATTTTTATACCATTCATGGTTTATGGTTAAATTATTAACATTTTGTATGCTATTTTTAATATGAATGTTTATGTTATGTTTCAATCATTTCATATGGGGAATGAATTGGACATAGTATATGACAGGTGGAGCCCGCTATATCTTCTCGATGCATCGGTAGGTCTCATGAGAAAAACTAGTGTCTTCGCACATGTACTTGACAAAATCTTATTTGTATTATTGGAATGAGGACTTGAATATTTTGTTATGATGTTCAAAATTATGTATTCCATCATTATGAAATTAGATATTGATATTACAAGTGACTATTCGACTAGTAGAATATCCATGTGAATAAGTAAATGGAATTACTTAATTTATATTTTCCATATTATTCTGATGTTTATGTTTAAAATTCCTGTGTTTTCGTCTTATAAATTACCTTAAATGTTTCTTCTTATTTATGAATGTTTCTGCTATATTTTTATCCTTACCAAGCATCTGATCTCACCCCTTTCTTATGTTTTATTTTTCATATGATGTGAAGATGTATATTATGGTTGACCTACAGGGATAGGCTAAGGGATATAAGTGTGTTCAAAGGGGACATAATGTTTTTGTTGTTTTTATTTCATGATGTAATGTAAAACTTATGTATGTATCTAGTACTTCCAAGGCTATTAAACTAATAAATATTTTGAGACTTGATCTCTTATGATCATGCCAATTTATGTAATAATGTACTGACTCTAGGTTCGGGGAATTATAGTTGGTATTAGAGGATGTTTAGTACAAACCTTGGAAACTATATTTAGAAAAACTCTAATTAGAGATCATTACCCTAAGATAGACTTTGAGGATTAATATAGAATAAATTCCTAAAATTTTAGTAAAATAGAGATTTTTTGAGTTTTCTGAGAAATGCATCCCTGTCTAAATACGATCACGTAGAGGCGGCTCTAGAATAGATGTACCTCTAAGTAAAAACTCTGACAAGGAGTTTCAGGCTTGACCTGGGGTATCCTAGTTCACGAAAATGGGCCTTGCTGTACTCTTGGTTATGAAACTTGTGGGGGATATCCTTAGGACAATTCACATTTTCGTTGAAAACCATTATAAAGGATTTATGAGTAAATACTTCATCAAAGAGAACATTTTCTTTAAGATTATAGATTATACGCATAAACTATTTAATTTAGGTATTTTACATGTTTGGAATTATGCACTGCAATTCATAAACTAACATAGTGTATGCCATTTTTTGGAAATGGTTTCTAGTAGAAGGAATTAGAACTCCCGCAATACACATGATCCAAAGAGTAAGAAGGATCATATCTTTCATGGTCTTAAGCAATCATTTATAAGGGAAATAGTATTTGACATATTCTCATCATATAAAGAAATAGTATCATGTGTTAATAAGATAAGTAATGAATTCTCGGAGTCCTATGGCTTTTAAGGGAAACCAGAGAAGAAAAGGATGGAAGAGAGAAAGATGGATAAAGGAAAGAAAGGGAAGAAAGATTTTTTCATATGTGATAAGTGTGGAAAGAATCACCTTGGTAATTTCTTGAATCGAATGTGAGTTTGTTATATGTGTGGAGAAAAGGGATACCAAGTACGTGATTGAAAGGTTATGAAAAAGGATTCAAATGTACAATGCTTCATCTGCAAGGAGTTGGGACACTATGCGAATCAATGTCCAAAATCATCAGAGTATTCCCCAAATGATGCTATTGGATAATAATCAAGTTACAATACTTCTACAGATGAAGAGGAATGAATAGTTTTATTATGTTGTTATTAATGAATAATGTCATTTGAATGTTTTATTAATTATTTACTCGTTATATGAATTATGGAAATAAATAAGGATTATACAGTAATATTATTTATTGAGGATTTTAGATTATATTGTTATAATAAAAGTGGCTGAATAGAAAGTCAAACTTTTTGGAAAATACATGGTTGGAGGAAATATAAACCTTAATATGGTTCTAATACTGAGGTACTTATTTTTTAATAATATACGATTGATTTGGATAAATTATATTCAATATGATTGACTACCTTGAAACTAATTAATTGTTTGTTTATTCCATCATTGTTGGAGATTACAAAGTTATTGGATATAAGGAGTATATCTATTATTCTATAAGGAATAAAAAAGTACAAATTTAATCAATAGGGTTTTATGGTAATTTAAGGTGTTACCATGTTTTAATAGAATACATGATGAAGGTATTCACATGTTATTACGTAGAAAAAGTGATCTTCATTATGTTTACATTCCTTATAAATTTTTTACTGTGAGTCTGTAAAAAAGTATTTTGGATAATTCTAAGGTTGGAATGAATAAAGAACGAACTTGGATACAATTGTTTAAGGTTAATAAATTTCTTAATATTATTTTTGGATTTTAATAAATAGGAAAAATTGGAGGTCGGGCGACAACATGTCGCATTCGGCAAGGTCGTGAGACTTGAACTTATAACCAAAGGGCAACAAGGGTGCATCACCTAGCATTGGCCTACATGATGTCCTGGTTTTTATAATGTATTTGTTTAAATAGTATGACAAATGAATTAGAAATTCATTATTTTTGGAACCCTATATGATTAGGATAATAGAATATTTTCGAATTCTACTATCTTTTGGAGTGAATGATGAGTTTGTGGTAGGAATTAGTTGAAGGATGAAATTCTACCGGTCAAGTATATTTTGTTCTCTTATTCTATGAATAAATTAACTCTTAAACTTTAGGGAAGTGATCTTGAAACCAAAAATATTATTTCCTAATACCTTATGTTTTATTGACCGATTATATTTTAAATCATCATAGATTGATGGATTTGAGGCCCTCAATTTTACAGTTGTTTGTGATTGATGACCTCAATCACTCCCTATAAATATTTATGTTTTTCCTCCAATTATTTGTATCTAATTTCCACCAATGTTCTCTTAATCAGGATCATAATTTGGTGGTGACTTTTTTATTTACCTTTTCCTCTTATTAAGACTAAATTTTATTAACCCTATTTCCAATGTGGGTTTTCCAAAAATGTATTTTCTATTTTCAACCATTTATTTTGGAAGAATAATTTCAAATTTTGAGGACACAATTTATTGAAGTATATGAGAATGTAACACCCCATGATTTCATAGTACATTATCTCTTTAAAGTAATTCAATAGCTTCCACTATAGGCAACACCAAGTTCTAATGCACCACGACATACCAAACTAGCCATTAAAAAATTGGTTATGAATAGTATTAAATACATTTTGAATTTTATAAATATCCTATATAATTTGAACATTAAAATTTTGTTTTTCTTAGATTTAATATAAGAACAAATTTAATTTTCAGATAAAATAAGTATTTTCCAAAAAATGAAGTTTTCCGCCTTTTAATGGAGAAACGTTTTTAAATCCAATATTTGGAACTTTTATATATTAAATTTAATGAAATAAAATTCTTCATTAGAAGAGGGACCTAAAAATTTAGTTTGGATAAATTTTTGGTATTTTTCTGATAACTTTCATATTTTGATGAAGAGTGAAAAATACAAAATTTTAATTGAAAACAACTTTTTTAATTGAAATTAATTATAGTGTTAAATTATGAATTAGAGAGGTTTCAAAGTGTAATTAGAATATATTTTTATCATTTAATATAATATAGGTTTTTATAAGTAATTTCACATTTAAATTGGACATAAACAAATGTCTCTTTTTTGATAGTTTTTACTTTTTAAAAACCCACTTTTTGGTTTTGACAACGGGAATTAATTTTATGTTACTTAATGAAACTTATATGTTTTTAATTTGGAAAAATATACTTCATTTTTTAATTTGTAATATCAAACTTATCTTAGGGTAATTTCTTCGTATTTTTTAGAAAACATTCAATTTTTTATGAATATTGAAAAACACTGCGTTATTGATTAAAACCGACTTTTTTTAAATAATTATTTTTTATATTTAAATTTATTTTAAGTAAAAATAGATACATAATACCTATAATTGTTCAATGTAATTCATTGGATTCATTTTATAATAATATTAGATATCTAACATGTTATTGGATTTTTTGTCGTCTCTTACCCACCTTCTGAGGACATTTAAAAATTTGTATAAACCATAAATTTACCTCCTCTATGAATTGAATTTAAAAAATCTGAGAGACATGGTTGATATCAATATGTAAATTTTGGTTTATCAAGATAAAAATAATTTTTGGTGAATAGTAACTTCTGACATTTATTTACCAGGGTTAAAAATAATTAGGGTAATTAAAGGTAAAAATGATATTATAATTACCCTAACACATGTCCTAATTCTATTTGATAAGATTATTTCTACCTAAATGTATCTGATAAATAAAATATGATCCTTTTGATCCACTTAGATTATATTAATACGTTTATTATTATTTTATTTAAAGCAGAGTTAAAAGTGTTAAATTTAATGTTTAATAAATAAAACATTTTTAATATAGGGATATATAAAAGATAAATTCGACATTAAATATTCATTAGAAAGATAAAATATTGCCTATATAATTGTATTTTATTTATAATTTGTAGTCATTAAATAATTATTTTTATTTTTGACACAATGATGATGCAATAATTACCTTATTAATGAAAGGTTGAAATAATTGAAATTATAAATATTAAAATAAATGTAAATTGATAATTTTGATGAGTTACAAGAATTTTATAGATTAATATGACATGTTATGGTTGATTAAATAATTTATTTCTAAGTGATAATGTTTTTATGACTTTAACTAAAACAAAATACCAAATAGTGTCAAAATTGACATAAATGATTTTTAAAAAAAATACTATATTATTAAATGATATAATATTCCTAAAAACCTAAGGTTATTCCAAATAACATAGATATAGCTATATATGTAAATAATTAACCACTTGGGGTTCTCTAGGATTTTTTTAGAGTGTTTATTAACCATTTATTATAATAATTCAAGAATACATGGTAAAAGTTAAACAATTTAACTAAGAGTTAAATCTAAAAGATAAGGTTAATATGGTTACCTAAACCTATCTAAAACCTATTTGTTGAGATGTTTTCAGCCCAGATCCACATTATCCAAGAAATAAATCCTTTTGGATCCATTATAACCTGAATATGATTTTATAATAAATTAATATTTCAAGCTTTTCCTAAAGTGACCCACACCTCTCTTATAAATGGGTACTTGCCCTTATCTCAAAATCACACCTCCAAAGCCATTTGGTTTGGCCAACCCCTGCTCAAATATCCTTAAAACTAACCTCACTTCAACCTATAGGCATTACATTGATCATAAATCCAACCTATGGAGCCCTTTTGATCAAATCAAAAGGAAGCACCCGAAGAAGAGGTAATAACTTCTTCACCTTTTTCAAAGTTCTTTTCTTCTTCCACTTCTTATTTTTTTTTGTTTCCATACCAAAATAAAAAATCTAGTACCTTATACACACTGTTATGTTATTTTAAATTATGAAAAACATTATTAATTATTCTATCCATCCTATGAATGACAAATTCTCCATACGTGCTTATGTACGGCTTACCGTGTCCACATCGTGGTGTAGTTTGTTATTCAACACTTCATTATTTGGATGGGTATAATAATGAGTATAATTGATGTAAATAATAAATATAACATGTTAATGATTATTTATATATTATATAAAATCCAATTACATACTAATTCACCATCAATAGAATGGCATTGTTGCTCGTGCGTACGTACGAATTACCATCTCCATGAACGCGATGAAATTCATTCCTTATTGTAACCATTAAAGAATAATTTTAATTTTATGATTTAAAATAATGTTAAAGAATAAAATATCTTTCTGGATATGAATCAAATACATCCTATCCATAACAAACATGATTTAAATAACAAAACATTTCAAGGAAAATGAATCAGTTAACACCTGAAACAATGATACAACTGAAATATCAATAATAAAGCAATATTAGAAGATCATATATGATATAATATTTATTTATGTGGTTATTTTATAATTTAATAAATGTTTTTAACTATTATATAGGAGGTCAAATTACCCTTCACCAAGGAAAAGTACAAGGTAAGTGTTAATTTTACATTCCCTTTTTTATCCGTGGTGTGTTAATATGTAATTATCTACTAGGACCTCTTTATCATACACATATGTGTTTCTTAAAATGTATTAAGACATTTTTTTACTATTTACTATACTATTGGTTAAAGAAATTTATACCATTGTTTGAATTTTTTTAAAATGGTTTGAAAGGAATCTTTCTATCGCTTTCCAAACAAGTTACTTTATGAACTTTTCGAAAAATTAAGGAACGAATGTTTTATAACGTATACGGTGGGTGTTGTTATTTTATACCAGTATAAAACCTTGGAAGATTACCATACAAGATTATAATAATATTTTCAAAATAGTTGTTTTATTTACTTTTGAATTATTTTAATGCAGAAATAAATATTTCACTAAAATAGTTTTTGGATTCATTTCATCTATGTCAACATCCTTTGTTGGATTTTATGTTTGTTTGAAGTTGACTTATTATGATATAATATTCCATATTGGATTGAAGGTTTTGTGAAATGTTTTATTGTGGATATGTTATTTTTATACCCTTCATGGATTATGGTTAAAGTATTAATTGTTCGTATGCTAGTTTTAATATGAATGTTTATGTTATGTTTCAACCTTTTCATATGGGGAATGCATTGGACTTAGTAAGTAACGGGTGGAGCCTGCTATAGCTCCTCGATGCATTGGTAGGTCTCATGAGACAAAATAGTTTCTTGGAAAATATCCAAATCTTATTTGTATTCTGGGCATGAGGACTTGACTATGTGGTTCTGATGTTTGACATTTTTGATTCCATAATTATGAAATTAGAAATTGATATTATATGTGATTATTCTAATAGTAGAATATACATGTGAATAAGTAAATGAAATTATTTTATTTATCATTTCCATATTATGTTGAAGTTTATATTTAAAAGGCTTGTGTTTTACTCTTATACATTGCCTTAAATGTTTATACTTATTTATAAAAGTTGCCGCTACATTGTTATCCTTACAGAGCATCTAAGCTCACCCCGTTATTATGTTTTCTTTTTCCCAGTATGTGAAGAAGAATATTATGATTGACCTGCCAGGATAGGCTAAGGGATATAAGTGTGTTCAAATGGGACACAATGTTTTTGTTTTTTTTATTTCATGATGTAATGTAAAACTTGTGTATGTATCTAGAACATCAAAGTATAGTAAACTAATCCGTCTTTCGAGACATGATCTCTTGTGATCTTGCCAATTTTATATAATAATGCACTGACTCTAGGTAACAGGGGTTGGGCGTTACAGGTTCCCTTAAAATCTAAACGTGTTTTATTTCTTTATCACAAGATTTAAATGGATAAAAAGGTTGAAAATATCTTTATCATGGGTAGAAAAAATTAATAAACATACCCAACACGAGGATCCAAAAATTATATAGGCTCCATGCATTTAATAAAAGTTGTCCAAGGTCCACTACTAACATTTGGATTGTTAACTCTTTATCTTAATCTATTCCCAATGGAGTGTTATAATTATTTAATGTTTTAATGATAGAAAATTTGTTTTTCATGACAAATATGAATAATCCTAATGATTCAAAAGTAAAGGAATACCATTCAGATTATGTGGTTTTATCCTAAAACCAGAAATCATATATTATATTCTATAACATTTTTATACCATATGATATATGACTCCAAGTGCCATTAATGTTATAGTTATATTGTTTCCAATGATATGAATCACATGAATATAATTGATTATTATATAGATTAATTGTATAATTTAATTCATTTTTTAAATGAATATCCTAAAAATTAAACTCTGGATATAATAATTATGTTCTTAACATTATAAAAAATTATTATTTTAATTTATTATCCTTCCAAAATATGAAAATGGGACAAAATATATTGAAGATAATAAATATACCTTATAATGTATATATATCCATTCATTTTTACAAATAACTACTAATATAGGGATGGGTCATCTAATTTGAGTGGGATGGTGAAGTATCCTAACACATGAAATCTCACATATTTTTCCTTCATTATGTCAGCTTCTAAGAGGTTTTATGCCTTATAATTACTGGAATAATTTTTATATATTTTTTCATAAATTATATTGTTTCATATAAGGTGATACATTTAATTATTCACCTATGTTACATGAGATACAAATCTGATTAAACTAGTAGAAAGATAGATAGAACATGTAGTGCTCAAGGATTTGAGACTCAGTTAAATTAAATTTTTAAAAGGGGAGTTATTTTATCTATATTTTCTCTCAGTGTATCCCTAATATTGTAATCTATGAATATATATGGGATCCTAATAATTTATATAAATTCTCAGTGTATATATTTTGTGATGATGAAGAAAAAAATGATCTATCATCGATGGATAATATATTAATATATTAGATTAACTAATAGATGAATGTTGGTTCTTAAAGAATTACCCTAGTGTGGTTACCTAAAAAATTATGTTTGGGAAAAACATATTTTAAAGAAAAAAAATTAGGTTCCTATATAGACTACGAGTTTTTTGTGATTCCCTTAGTAGTGATGAGAACTATTGTAGTGTTCATGTATCTCATAGACCAAGTCATACAACACTTCTTTGTTAACTTCATGGTAATCTTCATTTGTGGTAGAATCAATTTCTAATTCATAGAGAATGTTCATGTATATAATATTCATGATATATTTGGTTTTATTTAAAAAAACCAAAATATATGTTAAACTCTTAAAGTGTTAATTTTTTATTTAATTAGTGTAGATTCTATACCCTAATATCTTATAATGTGGAGTAGTAGTAGACCCCATAAAGTTGAAATATTTAAGAATGTGGAAACTACATAATTTTTTTATGTTTACATACGAATTTGTATGTAAGGGTATGATTAAAAATTCATTATCGGTTTATCTGGGATAGTGAATTATATGATATTCCTATCAAAAAATTTATTTTCATTGTTATAGAAAGATAGATATTATAAGGACTTGAGGAGATGAAAAGGATATTTCCCAATGAACTATTATTATGATTATTTTATGATATAGTAGAGTATATGGTTTTTTGACATTTCAATATCATGATTAAGATTTAATTCTATATATGAAAAATTATTGATTACATATAGATCAGGAAAGTCATGGCCCTATGTGATAAAGTGTGTGAAAGATGATATATTTTTAGAAGCATTGGATTTTTCATTGATGAGATAATGTAATTGTCTACTTACAGAGTGATTCATGATCTACATAAACTAAAATATTCCAATTTATAACATCTATTTGAGGGATTTAATTATATTGTAGTACTTGTGGATCGATTTTTCAAAGGATAAGGGCACTGAGATTAGTTAATCATTTAATAAGGTAAAGGTTTTTTAGATTATCTATGTAATATGTGTAAGACACAATTTAAAAAAGAAGAATATAAGAGTTGTAGATTTTTTATTAACATGTGTTGATAATATGAGGAAGTCATATTATACATTATTTATATGTTATTAAATCTTTTAGTTGTCCATAATTTAAATGAGGCCCATAAAATTGGTGTTGAATATGAGGAATAGAGGATTTATTTACACCATAATCTTCTCAATATTTTTTATAAATGTCAAGATACATAAATCATTTATTGGTGATAATCCACAGTACTATATGATCAAGGATAAGAGGCGTTGAGATACTTTCACACATCTCCTATCATGACACATTCTGGTTTTATAAAGATGTAGAGAAAAATTTGATAGTTTTAGTTGTTACGAGGAATGAATAAAATAATTAGGAAGTTTAGGAAATGGTGTGTATTCTGATATCATGTGAAGGATACGAATTTAGATTCTGGTGTTTTTAATTTTTTTTGGTGCATCCCACAGTGGATGTGGGAAAAATATCAATGGAATTCATGCTCGTTCGACCACATTAAGTGATGGTACATGATGTTATATGGTCTATAATTTATTAGTCGAGATGTATTCTCATTCCATTCTTATTTAACATATTATTATACTAGATAGATTGGAATATCTATATATATCAATGATCATATTACTCCATATATTTTTCATGATGATCTTGTTAGGAAAAGATACATGATTTTCCTTTTAAGTATAGATGATTTTCATCTATCCTTAGTGGTTCAGCTATGATTGAGTACTGAATTTCACCATCAAACCAATGGGTAGATAGAGTGGGATATAAATGTGATTATAAAAATGTTATACATGTGGTTGCATTATCTTATAAGTGGTTGGATTGATCATTTCACTTTAACATATTTTTTTTAAAATTGTAACTACCAATCAATTTTTGTAATTGAATCATTCAATGATTTATATAAAATACCTATATTGTATTCACATTCTAGTATATAGGTTTTGGATATAGTAATGAACTATTCAGAGTTAGTGTAGTTAATGATGGATAAACAAAAGGTTATAAATAATTGATTGAGGTTAGAATAGAGCCTCTAAAATTATTATGTGGGATATATATTGTGGTCAAATTTGTCCAAAAAGTAGGATTATATATTCCTAAAGGTCTTTATTTTTCATGTATTAATGGGATTTTTAGGGAAGTATTATTTCTTTAGGTTTCCATTGGGTATTCATAGTTTTAAAATTGTTTATTTTTGTAATATACAACCTATAGTTGCTAACAAAATTAAATAGGGTGTATAAATACCTTCAAAAGTCTCAAATTAAGAGAAAAATGTATTATTGGTCTCACATTATTAATATGGGATATTTCAACATAAAATATGATTCAAAATTAATTGATAATCTAATAGGGATTAAAATCATTATGTAAAGGTTTTATAAGGGTGGGATAACATTTTTTGAGTTCAATAATTGTATGGAAACATTGAGGAGAACACAAATGAGCATGATATATAGATTTGGTCTTAATAAGCACGTATTTTATAGCAAGTCAACACATTTAAAGTTAAAAACATTTTGTTCGATATGAGTTCATTCCTCAAATCATCCTGTAAACAATGTTATTTAAATAATAATTCAGATCATGTGTACATTACATTGTATCCTAAAAAATGTCAGTGTTGTATAAATTTTATATAAACTATGTATAGAATCCTCTTATAAAAACCATTAATATGTCCTCCAATGATGATATTTAGTACACAATCAAACAAACCTAAATGGTATGATTATCAGTTACGACCATCTATTAGATAAATTGTTCTTAAGAGGAAAATGTACGGTCTTTTGGGTCACCCTTAATAAATTAATTCCTTTGGGAAACTCTCAAAAATATCATTAAGCCAAAAAAATACAGTCCTTTTAGAAACATGTCTAATATAAGTCCTATGACCTTCCCTTAAAAACTAAGGCCCTTAAAACCGATAAATAAAATTCCACCAGAACATATCAATTAAAAAATTCTCATAGTCTCTTTATTAGGATATAAAAGATCTAAATTGATTTTCATGAGTAGTAAGGAATTTAAATTTAAAAAAACCTAGTCAGGGATACAATGGATAAATTTCAATATTTTAAATTTTACACTTATATTAAAATTATGTCACTGTATTATTAATCAGGGTAGTGTGTGTAAATATGAGGTAAAATTTTATTATATCTTTTTTTGATTATATAGATAACTCATTTTCTCATCAAAAGGTAGACTGGTACAACATTATACCCATTTTTACTCAACAACAAGACGATCTAGGGGAGTATTTAACTAACCAAGCATAAGGAGTAAAGTCCATCCATCCCCAAAATAGTATTATTAAGTATTTTAGCACATTTTTTCGAATATTGACCATGTTATTTAAATTATTGTACATAGTTTTAGTTATTTTTATTATATATTTTCTTTTCTCCACCCTCTTCCGATAGTGTACAACACCCATCCTTTTTTAATAATCTATATAATTAAAATTACAAATGACCTAGTGTCATGACACTTTTTCTGGATTCCACTAGTACTAAGAATCAATGGTCACAAAATATTTAACCTCAATAAGGAAAATGGATGTCATCCATTGATGATTAAAAGGGTAAAATGAAAATAATTCAATGAACCATTAAACATTGTTCATGTATTGGAACTATTTGTCAAAATTATCCTAATTATTTTTTTATTAGAGTATAATGGTGAATAGAACATGTGGTTAGTTTCCTATTATAATAATAATTAGCTCAGTGGGAGGAAATGGATCATAATTTCCTCCTTTCATTTCCTTATTTTTCATACAAATAATCTATGATTTTATAATAATATTGAATTTAATACTACTATATTATATATTAGAAATTTATATATATTTTACTACAACCAATAACGAGTGAATAAAACTGCGTTAGTGGAAACTAATTAATGATGATACATTTTTGTTTATATATTTATCACCTGACCAACATATCTTGGTGGGATAAAAGAAGGTTAACCGAGTACCTAGACTTGTTAAAACATGAGTGTTTTAGAACCATCTAGTTTTATGGTAGATTAAAATAAATTTGGACCAATGTGTTGTTAGTTCCATGAAAGGGGAGTACTCATTCAACTAGCCAACCAATGTTTAGAAGGGGAGGTTCTGGATAGAAGACCACACCAAGAAATATGGATCTAAAGTGTGCCTATTCTAAGGGGGATGGAAAAGGATTGTATTTAATAATGACATAAAATGGGACCATGTTTCCATTTTGATAGGTCTCACCTGCATATTGAATTCTCATATTCCACAATATAGAAACCTTTGTTCAAAAATGTAAAAATATAATTTTTTCTACTAGATATTTAAAGGAAGTATATAAATAATCTATTTTTATATTTTTTTAATATAGATGTAAATATTGATCATATAAAAGTAATTTGATAAATATTGAATGGATTTTTATTAATTTTAAATGTTTTTACATGGAACTTGTGAAAGCTCAATCTGGGAATATTATGAGAGTATAATTTTTTATAATCCTCAAGTAGACCAAAAATAATATATTACTTTTAGGTCATTCTAAACCCATATGTCATTATTTTTATTCCAATTTATTTTTTACCTATATGTGGGAAGATTAGAGTAGCACTAGTAAGTGGTGATGATAGTTTTCAAGGAGATAATATTTGGAACTGTGATTTCATAACTAAATTCAATATACCATCAATATTAATGATTCAGTTCAGAATGATCATCTCAATATATGAATCTATTATTCTCTTCTATAAGAATACAATGGGTTTGATTATGGTATTGATGTGGATGGGTTCTCAAATTCTAGGATTACATAGTGATGACTATGACTATTGGAAAACTAGTGGATAAAATATGGGTAACTAATCATCCTTTTGATTGAAAAATAATTGTATTATCTAACCATGAGGATTATTTTTTATTAGTGATATTGGGGATCATGAATGGTTTGATGTGTGATTAACCATTATAGTTTAATACTATTTTATTAGCTATTTTTTAGTTTTAATTTTCATTAGTACTACTTATTGTGATTCAAATACTCAAATAATATGATTAGTGGTCATCTTTAGATAGTATTTTTTTCCTACCATTAGTGAATTCATTTTCTAGAACCATGCTCATTAATTTATAATCCTTCATTAACTAACACATGGAGTTAGAATATTCATTTCTAATATATGAATATCTAAATTACATGATCCTCCCATAGGGGTTATTGTAATTCCACTATCATGAACAAAAGGTAAATCTTATTTAATCCCCTAAATATATAGTGATGTTATTTTTGTGTTATTGGAAGGGATTTTAAGGAAAATATTGTGAATTAGTATATATGAAACACTTGACATTTGAGGAGAAATTCATGTTGTATAACCGGGTATGGATATATTTTAGTATATTTATTTTATTTTTATGCTAGATAAACCTTGTGGTCGATGAATGATAGGACTTATTATATATTATTCAGACATTTAATTTTATTATTATATATACAGAAGATTTTATATGGAATTACTCAAAACTTTTACGGTATAAATCAGTTGTTAATTTTACTCCAATATTTAAATTTTTAGGGTTTTGTAATTTGGGTTATATAGATTACATTCATATTATAGATGATCATGGTGGACAAGGTCTTGTTTGAGAATATACACAAGGGTAACATATGATTCACATTAGAGAAGTTTTTTACCATGGTGTAGTATTATTCATTATAGATGGTTATGTGTTTTTTTATTGGAGAAAACCCTAAGGGTTTATGAAATTTTTTATTTAACTATTTTATTGGATTCAATTAATATCTATAAGGATTTTTTATTATATCAATACCAAATACTTTATCTTAGTATTATGGATTTATAGATACATTATTATTTATTTTATGGTCAAATACTCGTCATCATGAGAATATATGTTAATGGTGATTTTAACTACCTTCTAGACTGTTGGAAATGGGTTAGGGGAGGCACTCATTACACTATTGTTAACCTACAGTGGTATTTTCTAGATTTAGATCATTTCACACAAGATAATAAAAATATAATTATATGGTACAAAACAATTGATTTATTTAGGGGTGAAAAAAATTGTTATTTTTAACTTTTCATCATATTTTCAAATTCAATTTCCCCAAATTGTCACTTAATGTACTCCAAATATCCTAAATCATCATAAAAACTATTGAGCCTATAAAATCCATGATTACATTCATTTTCAAGCACTATCTTGGATAAAGATACCCTTCATCATCCCAAAAATATTTCTTCTTTATAATATTAATTTAATTCAATCTATTTTATCTATAATTAGGGTAGGAACTCAATAAGTTCAGTACATGTCACACAAGCTAATAAAAATTTAGTTAGAAGATACAAAACATGTGTTATGTATATCTATTAAAAATCATGTTTGATCCCACTTTTCATTAATTTCATTAATAAATGGTCCACTAATGATCTCTTAAATTACTCCAATGATATTCAATAATGATTAATAACTATTTAAAATTTGAAATAAATAATTTATAATTTTTTTCAATAGTTATTAAGATAGAGAGAACAATAATCTACACAATCACTGCGTATATTTAAAATATGTTTGTAATGAAATAATTTTTCCTTTATAATGAAATTCTATCTCATATTTATAAGAATCATTATCATTCATATTTACCAATTATATTAGTTACTAGTAAGTTTATCCTTTCATCATTACTAAATATCTTTTTCACCTTATTTGAAATAACACAATTCGAAAAGGTCATACTAAATGTACTCAAGATAATATATATTACAAGTTAATAAGTCATTATTAAATAACCTATCTATGAATAATATATGATATTTACTATTTTTATTTTACTCAAATATAAATGATATATCATTTTCAATGTAATCATCACAATTGAGTGTTACCTCTTCCCCTTATTAAATTTCAATTAAACCTAGAATGCTCAAAAACTATCTGTTATTCTGATTTGTCTTCCTTAAGAGTAATCTTCATGCTATTTTACTGAATGTAGATCCCATTTATTAAGTAGAATTTATACTCATCTATCAAATTCATGTATTTTCCATTATATAATCTCATTCACAAAATATTGATATATCATGGTTTATCCTTCCTTGTCCGCATAATTAGAGTTTTAACAGTCATGAAAAAACGATCGTGTATAGTACTCCAAATAATCTGAAACTATATACACATGTAAAATACATTTTATAATACCTTTATATAACTTATTAATAAATCAATATAAAAAATTGTTAACAAACAATGGAAAAATCTTATGATTTTTTAGTGAACAAGATATTTCTCAAAGTGATTAGTCTTGTATAGAAACAATATCATGTTTACTTTTAGTGACTCAAAAACTACTCCAACATCATTATAATATGAAATAGGATATATTAAAACCATTATTAGGGATAAATATTATGATATATAGTTATATTTTGTTTATATAATATAGGTTCCTCCCATGGATAGAATATATCATGTTTTTCACCTGTTGATGTAACTAATTTCACATTGCTTCAAATCATTCCAAATTTATTAAGATCAATCTAGATTTTATAAATTGAAAATAATAAATCACCACTATAATTTAACATTAGATATTCATTTAAATATTCCCATTTTTATGCATTTTTTGATAATGTGTGTATTCAAAATAACACAGGTCATATAAAAATATTATAGAGAGCCTAGTGACTCTTCCATGTGAACATCATACACATAATTTCCACTCCCATTAGTATATTCATTAATAAATGGGTAGAATCAATATAATACTACCACATTAATGATGGTAGGTAATTTCCACCGTATCAATACAAAGTGAGAAATTATTCCAGAAATAGATATTTCATGGTGATCATATATTCTGGAAACTTATAGAAACTCTACAATATTTAGATTATATAGTTAGATAATCTACTTCTCCTCATCACTCATGAATATATTTTTATAATCTATGTCATAGTATATAGTATCGAATCATGTTTATCCTTATATTCTCATGGAATTAAAGATATATGCATATCTTTCTCTATTCATGGAAATCATTATATTTCCTTGATATTCATCCACCTTTATTGCATATCCCTGTCTCAAGATACTAATCCACCATGATCATTTTTATTATTTTATTTTCCATTTTATTGAAATGATTTTACTTAATATTTTCATGAAATTTTACTTTTATTTTATTTTATCTTCCCCCATGTAACTATAGTGGTTTTGATCATTAGAATAACAAATTTAGGTGTGAATGGGATATTTCTTTGGATATACCATGAATATGATAGATGAAAGGAATGTAATGTTGAAGGTTATTTGAAGAATCATGTAATAAATATGCTTAATGATTTATATATTATATTGTACATAATATATACATATATATTTTTAGGTTAAATTGAATATAATATTTGATTGAGTTCCTGAAAAGTTCAATTTTTTTATAATGTGTATTTTTTCCAATTTAGTTGTGTACAATGGTTAAAGGATTAAAAATAATAATTTTGGGAATTTATTAGATGAGGGAAATGTTATGTGTAATTTTTTCAATAATTTATTTTATTTTTTAATCTTATGAAAAAATATTTAGTCATTCTGGAAAAAAAATCATAAATAGAAATTTAGAGTTTACAATAAAAAATTGTAACTTTAGTGAAAAAGATTTGTTTTATTTCAGAAAATTGTAATGACATAATCCATTATTTCAGAGAACTAAATATGTAACATTTTTAAGATAAATGAAAATTATTTAAAAGGTAAAAATAAAAAAAATAAAATTTTAATTATTTTTTATAATTTAACAAATATTTTTCTTGCCTTAAAATCAATTTTTAATTTGATTTGAGAATTTTTTATTTTGATTAAATAGTGTTTTTAAAAATTTTAAATTTATTTTTTATCATATATTATTTAAATTAAATTTTATTTTAAAAAGGTTAATCTTAAATGGATATTTTATGAGTTTAGAAACATCAAGAATAACTTGAAAAAATAATTATTAGAGGAGATAATTTTAAATTTAAGAAAGTAAATTAAGTTGTAAAGATATATTATTTTGTTTTAAATAAAATGTAAAATGATGGTAGAATAATTATTTTACAAGAATTAATAAAAATTATCTTGTAATTTTAAAAGATAAAAGTTAAAAAAAATATAATTAAAATACCTCAAATCGTATACCTAATGTTTCATAAGATGTTATGATTATCATGAAGATAAATATCGAAGGTTAATTTGATAATTGATATATTAAATTAATGAATATAATATTGAAATTATATTTTTCTTTATAATTTTTTTTCATTTATATATATTTTTTTGTATTTTTATGTGGGTGATGTGAATTGAAGTGTAAAATTATATATTGTGAAATCATAACCAATATATGTTATAGTATAAATATTAAAATTTTCATGTGTGTTATTTTATAAATGAGATCAATTTAAAATGTATTTAAATAATTTAAACCCATGTGTATAGGTTTAAAATAAATTATTCTTTGATTATTTAGATAACAAATGATACTTCTATACTAGAGTTTGAGTTATTTTCAAGTTAATATGGAATAGAAAAGAGTGATAACAATGAAAAACAAATTTGATGTAAATAAAGTGTATATTTGATTGGTATTATATATATTTGTTCAATATGTAATGGTGATTATTAATTTTATTTATTTTGTTAAAATTATTTCAAAAATAAAACATTATAAATGCCTATTCAATTTAATTTTATGTTATGTAACAACATATATGTTTCTAAGATAAAAATTCAATTTAATTTGGATGAAATTGTTATTTATTTAAAATTTAATGGGTGTGGGTGGGTTGGAAGGACCTCATGATAAACAACCAAGAAATAATATCATGTCAACAAAATTATCAAAATATTCAAGTTATACACTAGAAGCTCGATAGAGACCAATAAACATATATTGGAACTTAAAATGGTCTTGGTCTTCCGATAACCCCATTGAATATCTTATGATCCGCACAAAATTTCTGATGTGTCCAAATTTAATATTTTTATTTAAATTTTTTTGTTTCAAACGTTTAAATTTTGTATAAAATGAGATTTTTATCATTCTTATTCCCTTATAATAGTCATTCAACCCTCTATGAACCTATCATTCTATTCTCTTTATTCAAGATAAATCTCTCCGTTTGAGAGACGATTAAAACTTTTTCTGTCATATATGATATCATAAGGTAATTATATAAATATTACACCTTTAATTAATCATTTCATTAATCATTTTTGGTGTTTACACTAGTTAGTCCATAATTTATGAATTTTCAAAAAATTTGAAGAAAAATCTCATTCAGGCTATTTTGACTTGAGATTTTCAGATTGGAGGATTCTACTACACCAACATAGGTAATCGATTTTTTCCCTAAATGTATTATACTAATTTTATTGTGTGATATGTGATTTTTGGTCTCTTTGCCATGTTTTCATTACATTAAACTATTCTAATTTATTTTCATTGACCCCTTATAAGTAGAGTAAGGTTGTATTAGGCCATGAAAGATCATTCAATTAGTATACATTGGTCCAAAACCATTGATGGCTATGTGCATAAAATAATTTGAGATGTATTCTATACCATAAAACTAAATTGGTGTTCCGTGAGTTTTGTTATAAATTTTTTTTCCTTAATAGGTGCCTTCAACCACCGTTGACTATGCAGACGATTTTAAGTAATAATGGTTGCCTTGGTCTATCCAATTAGTGATTACTTTGGGTACCATAGAATTCCTTTGAATTATTTAATAATGGTTATTTAATTATTATAATACACTGATATTTAATGAAATAGTTTTTTAATAAATTTATTTCTTAAATATATTATGTTACACACAATAGTAAGTCTAAATGAATTACAATATTGTATTTTAATATTGTAGTTATTCGTCATCACCTAGTGGTTAGATTGGTATTATGAATTAGAATAACTAAATTATTAATAGGTATGGCTTAAAAATTGCTAATTTTTATTCTATGGATTTCAATTAATTAGAAAGGAAGAGAAAAATCATTTAAAAATAGAGATTGTTTTCTCTGAAATTCATTTTTTATCCAAAATTTTTTTTTACCAAAATAAATTAAACTTACAACTATTGGGGAATTATTTTAATTAATGTTATATATAATTTCTCCAATAAAATATTTTGAACATTTGTTTAACATTTTTCGAGGCTTGAGGTAAAAATAGATCTCAATTTATGGTCAAAACTGTATTTTTCTATAAAAAATGTCGTGTTTATTATAAAAATATTAAAAAAATTATTCAACTTGTTTTATTGTGTTCGATAAAATTAATTCCATAATTCCACTCAAGATTTTTAATTTTGGTAAATGGTTTCCTTTTAATTTTTTTAAATATTAATTCTATTTGTGGTTAAGTTTATCACCTCAGTAATGGGTAAATGCGTTTAATCTATTATAAAATTAAGTGATTAGGCCATAATTTTTCATCTTAACTTATATTATAAGAATTTAATTCCCCCATTATATCTTTATAAGTAAAATATTTTTTTAATGAACATGTGTCCCAGAAAACTAAATTTAATATATTTAAAATAAAGAATGTTACAAAGTGTCACTCTCTATGATTAAAATATCATTTCTATATTCACATTGGAAATAACAAGTTATGGAATATTTTTAATAGTTATTTTTATCTTAAAAAAATTAAATCCTTGGTAGAAATTTATTTCTTTTTTAGTAATTATATAATGGAATTATATGTTTATGCTACACTGATACAATATTTCTCCAACTAATAAAATAACATAATTTATTATTTTATGAATATTAAATGCACTATAATTTTAGTATTTTTAATTTTTTTTACGAATTTTTTAGTTGAATATGACATATTAGTGTTGTTTTTAATAATTATATTCTCATTACAATAATTAATTTATGTAATTTAAGTAAATAAAATGAATAGTTTAAAAATTGATAATAATTATATTTTATAAAATAATATCTAATTAAATGATATAAAAATAAAAAAAATAATACAATAGTAAAAATGGGATAAAAAATTTCATCTATTTTCCATTTACAGTCCATTTTAATCTATTTGGATTGAGAATAACTTTATTATAATTCAATCATTTAAGAAATTACTTGTATCTCCTCTCCATCCTTATAAAAGGACAACACTTATTTCTATTATTCACAACACTTTGAGCTATCTTTATTGATCACACCCTACCATATTGTCTTATAAAAATCATTATTTTTTTGATGCGTTGATCACCCCAAAACACCAACCCTGATTTCCATAAGAAATGATCTAAATAAGGTTCCTGAAAGAGAGGTAATTGTCTCACCTGGCCTCATTAAATTTATTTCCTCTTCTATGTCTTATCAATATATGATATTTTTTTAAATCAATAATAAATTATCTATGATAAATATTAAGAGATGTTATTATTATGATGAAACTACCATTATGCACCCTGTTTTCATCAAATGTGAGTTGAATGTATCACTTATGCGTATGTACTTCTTAATATCTCCAAGTACCACTAAAATTCATTTTCCACCACCAACATTAATGGATGACTATTATGATGGGTTTAATTTTTATAAATTATATTTATGAATCATTTTTTCTCATATAATTACTTCTTACCTACCAAAATTATGGACATTGAAAATATTTCTTGTTCGTATTTGTGGACTACCAACTCCATGGAGAGATGTGAATTGTTTTTCATTTCTATTTTACATGGATGTTGAGGATAGATATTATGAATATATATATTTTATAAGATATAATAATTATTCATTAAATATTTATTTATTATTCACCATTATTTAATTCCATCTATGAAAAAATTAAAATACTGTCCATGCATATATACGACCTACCATCTCCACGAACAGTGTAATTTATTTTCTATCTCTACTATTATGGATGACACTAAATGTATGAATATAATGAAGATATATGATAAATTAAGAGTGTATGTGCTTTTTATATAGGGTTATAAAAAATTTATATTTATTATACACAAGGTTAAAACACATTTGTAGCATGTGAAACTCAATATAAGGGATGTTTTTATCACTTTTATTTATCTTGGAAAAATTCCTTATACACCACGTATCTATTTTGTGTGGTATATTTATCAAAATTTAATTTATTTTCTGATTCTTATTATGAATATTATTTGGATTTAAATATCAATCTAAGGCTATTTCTTTCATGAAACTTTTGATTCAAAAGCTACCAAAGGTACAAGGGTTTAATCTTTTAATCTCATTCTTTATTGGGATTGTTTATGATTATGTTTCTATTTATGGAATCTTATAATATACCTATTAATACACTTATAAATATTCTATTTATATTCATATTTATTTGAAATATAGGTTTTACTTTCACATTATTCAACTTATGTTTGCAAGAGACTGAAAATATGTTTTTAAGGAAAATTGATTTATATTTCACTATTCATTCAATAAACCTTTTTCAACCATATATATGTTTTCTAAAAATATTCTGATAATGGATTTTACTATTATCCTATGATTTTTTAGTGCCATTTTTACAAATTTTTAACTTTTTACAAATTTGATAAAAGGGAATCTTATTTCTATTTTTCAAATGAAGTACTTTATAATTTTCTTACCAAAGTATAAAATGAATGTTTTCGTTTAACTTATATGGCATTAATGGAATTTACCACCATAATGACCACTCAATTCTATGAATAATACCTTAAATATTTCAATGTTTACTTTAAGTTATACTATTTTCCTTGAGATTTTTGAAACTTTTTAGATTTTAAGGTTTATATTTCAAAATAGAATGTTTATATTATCCAATAAATGTTCCCAATGATCATTCAATGTTATTTTTCATCTATACTGACATCCATTGGTGTAACTTAATCATTATTGGAGTTATGATCCAATGATAAAAACTTATTCATTCTATTGCTTTTTTCTATTTTTTGATGATTAATTTTTTAATTAAACCATTCTTTTATCCATGGGTTATATTATGATGAAATGATGAATGATTGATGAATCATGATTCTTCTCCATGTGTTATTCTATAATGAAATGTTTATGAAACCCATTTATTTTCAAGGATTATAATGTGATCAATTGTTTCTGATATTTGGAACACATATGTATGATTTTAATTATGTTAATGGTGGGATCTATATCTCCCTCCAATGTAGTGGGTAATAATTAATGTTATATGATCATAAAATGTAGATATGACATTATCCTAGTCCTATAAAAGGTTACAGAAGATGTTATCCCAATCCCAAACTCGGTAAATTTTGTGGTTACCCTAGGCCTAACATGTTATGAATGTCTTGTTGGGTATCTTTGACATAATATTTGTTATTATTGTGTGTATGCTACAATTCCATGTCTTATTCCAATGGTATTCTCTCATGGATCAAGTTCATTGATTCCTTAATGATCCATGTTTTAGAAACTATCAATATTTATGGAATGACTCAATATTTTGATCTATGATATATATATAATGGATTTAAATTGTCAAAATCATGTTCTTATACCCTTATACTCATGTTATTTTTTCATGATCATAGATATCTACCATGTCTAACCTTACTTAGAATTAGATATAACCATTTCTTAATTTTCCATTTCCAAGAATATGAAAATTGATATTATGTATTATATGTCTAAAAATGGTAATAGTTATGATGAAATAAGTGTGATATGATGCATTCCAATAATTAAGTAGTTATTTATGTATCAATGTTTCCAGAGGAAATAGATCTATAGGATTCAGGAATATATATTCATTTAATTTAAAGAATATCCATTAAATAGGATGTGATATTGATCTATGAAAAGTATAGTCCATTATAGATGGTATCAGAGAAAGTATTTATTAACCTTTGGAAAATAGGATGATAAAACATTAGTTAAAAACCTAGATATAAGTTTAAGAACCTAGTAGAATCATAATGTTCTAGTAATGATCATGAATGAAGTAGGCTAAACATACGATTAAATAATTGAAAAGAAGGTGTCATAGTTTATGTGTCTTGTTAATTATTTCTTGTGATTATGTGGTTTCCATATATGATTTAAGATTCTCAAACAATGTTTTTTGGTTTTATTCTATGGCCAAAACCCAGACGAATCATGTTGTTGCTGTATATAATGAACAATGTGATGATTATCCTCATGAGAAACCAAACATAATGAGACATGGAATAAAAATAACATTTATATTCTTAACCAAAATTCTCATTCTATGGTACATGTTGAGATTCCAAATACGATAAAGAAGGGAACACTGATCTATTGATTCCTTCATATAGAAACTTCCACCTTCTATAATAGGGTTTGTTGATTTCCAAATTATTAAAAAATGTATCAGTATCATTGAAATGATATGTTATGTTCACTAGTGTTTGGATCATAAGAAATTTATTTTATTTATTTTTCATTGGGAAGGTGATATTGATAAATGGTGTAATCTTATCAAGAACATGGGGGAATAGGATGAGATACTCTCTATGAAGAACCTAACCTAGATACCCACTCAAACTGGTAAGCAACCCATATTTTCACATACCTAAACAGAGTACATGATCCCTACATGCTAGTGACTAGCACGTGTGCACCAAACAAATACCAGAGGGAATTATTTCCCATAACCTTAAGAAACAACATGATATATATATATATGAGAAAAAAATAAATCCATTAATTCAAAGAAAACATACATCCTTGAACATTAGGTCATTTCACCAAAAAATTCCTTACATCCTCGTGAGTCATAGGATGCACCCAAAAATAGAAGAAAAAATTTAAGGGAATGGAAATACTTGGAAACAGGATGAGATGTTACAAAATCCCCTCCATAATAATTTATTTACCTGGTAAGACCTGTGGAAGAATGATCTTTGAAAAACATGTGACGCCACTGATCCCTCATCAATAACTCATGCTCCCAAGTCTCATGAGAATTTGATCTATGTTACCATGAAACTCTAATCATTGGAATCAACATCCCCATATGAATTTCAGATGATAATTAAGGGTCCATACTAGAAACTCTCGGAATTGACATATATCTCAAAATCTATATATTCTCATCTCAAAACATGAGAGGGATCTGAATGATACATCCAGATCTATTATTTTTAGAAAAAATCATGGATGTATTTCAACTGAACGTAAAATTCCAACTGATAAGAACCCATACCAATCTATTCAATGACCTCAAATGGTCTAACATAACTCAAAGACAACATTCCCTATTTCCTAAGATGATGGTGACCCAACTGATGAGAAAATTTCACAAAAACCCAGTCAGCTATAGAAATGTCCAAAGATGACATCACTGATCTGTATAATATTTTGTTTGACTGAACACTATAACTAGATGCCAACATATATTCTGAATGCTCACTGACATCTCTTCAAGAAGACTCGGTCCCACAAAATTTTCTTCACCCAAATCCTCCCAAAAAATAGGTAACCTAAGTTGGTGACCTTATTTATCCTTTAAAGTAAAATTATGATTGAAGACAGATAATAATTATTATAACCCAACTCAATTATTCCTAGCTGTCTATCCAATGATCCACCAAAATTCAAGACACATGCGTGGAGAATATCCTCCAGGATCTTAATTGTACGATCTGCCTAACCGTCTGAATGTGGATGGTTAGTTGTAATCATCCAGACCAGATCCCTCATTACCTCTAAAATACTCCTTCATATTTGTGAGGTATACCTAGTATCACTTTCTAAAAATAAGAAATAAGGAACTCCATGTAACATCATGATCTCTTGCACATACATCATACCATGATCTTCAGCTTTAGCAGTGTCTCTATAAAAAATGAAACTATCTATCCTTTTCAACTTATCAACTACCACACACATTTCATCCTCCCTCAAAAATTCCTTAGTAATCTAAAAAAAGTTTCTATTCACAATACCTCTCATTCCCAAACTGGCACTGGAAAAGGCTGATGAAAACCAGAATGTTTCATATGTTATGCCTTTATCAATTGGTAGGTTTAATAGTGGAGAACATAATAATAAATGTCTTGCTCCATACCAGACACCAGAATTAACATCTCGGGTCATAATAAATATTCTTAGTTCCCAGATGAATGGCCCAAAAATAAGTCGAACAAGAATGAGACCTTATAGATTCAAGGATGAAAAACAGGTCCCCCCAAATAAAGGATACCATCTAAAGAGAGACACCGAAAAGTAATTGTTATCCTACTATAAAGGGATTATAAAATTCCCCTAGAATCATCACTCTACTACTAAATATAGATTATATACTCAAAAAATATATGATTATAGCTAAACACTGGTGAGATCCATACCTGAAACATCCTCCTAAGCATGGAGGAGCAACTAAGGGAATACTCCATAGAGGTTCCCCTCTTCCTTAGATTCTAGAATAGCCTGTGATGTAAATTTCTTTGTAAGAGGGTGTGAAATGACATTCCCCTTCCCTATGGTGTGATCGATATCAAATTTATATGTATAAAGGTATCCCACCCATATCCACTATCTGAGATTGAAGACTTTTTCCGAAAAGATATTACTTAGAATCCTATGGTTAGAAAATATAGTGAACCACTCCCCAAAGATATATTTCTAAAACCACTTAATCTCATTGATAAAAATATATAGATATAAATCATTAGTGGGGTAATTTTTATCAGGCGGTAGAAGCTGAGGAGATTCATAGGAAACCATATGATCATTTTATATGAGAACAGAACCTGAGAAAATAATCACAAATGAAAAAATGATTTATTGTTGTTTCTGATGCTTTTGCCGGGGTGCGCATGTCCGTCTTCTTGAGTGCGACAAGTGTGAATTTTGTTACCATGCATTACCTTTTTCCAAAGGTGGGCGGCATTCACTCCTTGTCTAGGGGCATTTGCTCCTTGATCGAAACAGGAGGATGGGATGTCAATTCTTCCTTCCGTGGATTCCTCCTCAGAGCTCGTCATCTAGTCTGGGTCTCCCTCATAGAGTTAATACATTGTTCATGAAACTCTTTCCGGTACCATATCGTTATGGACACCAGTTAATTACACTTCTTATTTTAGGAAATTCCAAGGGGTCCAGTCAGGGCACCAACCTTCAGTTAGTGGAGTAGTCACGTTGGGGCATCACTGATGTGTCTGGATGATGGGGATTGGTTTGTCTCTATTCTATCCCTTATTATAGAGCTTCTCGAGGGCGCGGAAGCCTGAGGCATCCCACATCGAACACAAGGAATCATATTCCATAGGTATGTATCTGAGGTTTTCCTCAGCTACCTGTGTTTAACATTGGGTATACCGCAAGTTTAACGTCCCGTAGAGACAGATCAAACTGATCGGAATGCTAATTATAGTGGATCAGATGGAGGAATCCCCCGGAGGGAACACCGATATTGGGGTCGGAATGTGGGCAGCTTCCCTAATATTGTGGGAGGGAATGGGATGGAATGATATAACTGGGATGTGGTGGCCCAGGTAAGAATCAGGATGGATGATGATTTTGGGCTTGATCCTCGAAGAGACTTCTTATATATCCCCATGGTAGGGAATCAAAGTCTGCGTAGTTTATCTGGTGACGGATTACTATCAAATGAGGTTGAAAAATGCCTCCCACTGAATGGGGTCGAACCGAAGTGAAGGAGGTTGGAACGACCGGGTGGTGGTATTGAACATCAAGGAGGCTTCTTACATACCATGCCTTGACATAGATAAAAGACCACGTAGTTCAGATGGGTGTGTGTCGGCGAACCGATGTGAATATGGACTAGGGATCTGATGGGTGATGGGCTTGAATCTCATGGAAGATTCCTACATAACATGCCTTAACACAAATCAAAGTCCACATTCTTTGTGTGAGGGGCTGGGCACACCGACACAGAGGTTGTCGGGGCCAATGGTTGTTGAGAATAAACCTTAGGGAGGCTTCGTACGTAGCATGCCTTAGCATGGATCAAATACCTCATAGTTTGGGATGGTGTGTCATAGAACCGATGTGAAGGGACCTTGGTCTAGGTGGATATTTGGCATGAACCTCTGGGAGGCTTCCTACGTACCATGCCTTAACATGTATTAAAGACCATGTAGTTCAGGATGGTGTGGGGCTTACACTCTAAGGCGGCCCAATGTGTTTGGTGAACCAACTTGAAGGGGTCGGAGCGACCGAGTGGTGGTGGGCTTACACTCTAAGGCGGCCCAAGGTATTTGGTGAACCGACGTGAAGGGGGTCAGAGCGACTGAGTGGTGGTTGGATTTAACCTCAGGGAGGATTCCTACTTACATGCCTTGACATGGATCAAAGTCCCCGTAGTTTGGGTTGAGGTGCTAGTGAACCGATGGTCGGAACAGCTGGGTGGTGGGCTTGAACCTCGTGGAGGCTTCCTACGTACCATTCCTTGACATGGATCAATGTCCATGTAGATTGGGGGTATAGTATAATGTCATGTGGGATGGTGGTGTACAATTTAACGTCATGCGGGATGGGGGTGTACAGTTTAACATCATGCGGGATGGGGGTGTATAGTTTAACGTCATGCGGGATGAGGGTGTTGTCATGGTCGATGCTTACTCTATGACCATGTGAGTCATCCTTGGTGTGAGAAACAAGAGGCATCAAAGGCCTGACGACCATGTCGTGAAAGGTATGTCCGTGGGAAGTGAAGAGGGGCTTACGTGCGGGGCAGCACAGGGATAGAGATATTGGGACTTACTCCAAGATGGAGGCCCGATGGCGACAAAGAGCAGCAGGAGAGGGTTTTAGGATTTAAGAAAGGAGGATCTCCATTCCCTATCACACCCTCCTCTAGCCTTGGCACTGAGGAAGTGAGGTGGAGCATGGGTGTTGCCTCCTGCAAGAAAATCTAGGGGCTTACACCAAGTTTGATGCCCTTCCCTACGGAAAAACGCCACTCCAAGAAGGAGGATATCATCCCCTGTGGAGACTAGGGGGCATGGTGAATGCCCAAGGTGGGGGGTCCCTGTGTGCGAGGCATGGGGCCAGTTCACAGTTTAACATTATGTACTGATGACGATGGCACTTGTTTGTTTAACGTCCTGCAGCTCGGATGACGTGGGTTCAATCCACACCCCTAGGACATACATAACCAGTACCCTCTACTCCTTGTGGTAGAGAAGGCATCTGCAAGGCTGTGAAGAGGGGGGTGCCATGGGGTGAACCATCGAAAGGCCCACGTTAGCATGGCTATGTGAAAAAGCAATAGACATTAGCCTGCCTATGCGAAGAAGCATTAGATGAAGCAACGCAACAAGAGGTATCGTCCAGGGGACTTTGAAGTCACATCGTGCAAACCTGGAGGGTTCCATGGGAAAAGGATTTTCCAAGTAGAGGGGTCCATAGGTAGGGTCATTGTGGACCTCTGTTGCTCCACGTGGTAGAGGGAACTTGAAAAGGGGTGTGCATCTTGAAGTGGGGTGCCTTAGCCTTAGTATTGGGTAGAGGTGCAAATGGGAGGTGCTTCGCAAAGTGGAAGGGAATTTGTGGAGCACAGCCTCAAGGAGCAAAGGTGCCTCGTGAAGCAAGGTGTTGGGAAGCAATGTTCTTCGTGATGTAAAGTGACCCTGCCTTAGCATATTGATCATGGGTACATGAAGGGTGTTTCGTGAAGCATAAATGCTCCACGATGACTCAGGTCCCCTTGGGGACCCCCTCCTTCACGAAAGCCCTTAGGATTCCTGAAGGGCATCCCTCTTGGAAGAGGGGATCAAAACAAGACAATGGGGAGGCACTTCACGAAGCAGAAGTACCTCACACAGCTCATAGTTCACCAAGCAGAAGACTACTTCGTCATTTAGGAGTTGGGAAGCGGAAAGATCGGATTTTCCATCCGGAGATCTCATAAAGATCCTGGTATTTATAGAAAAGAGGAACTATGGAGTGGTGCTCACGCGGCGCAAAGATGGGTCGGGTGGCTACGCGGTAGGTCGCGAACTTCAAATGGGTTCGCAGAACATCCCGCCTCTTTTATTTTGTGGCGGGGTCGCGAACAAAAAATTCTTTCATAGAACCTCCCACCTCTATTGCTCCATGGCAGGATCGTGAACTTCAAATGCATTTGCAGAGTGTCCCACCTTCTTTTCTTCATGGTGGCCGTGGTGCTGGGGGGGACTCTGCAAATTGGCTTTACGAGGCAGTCTGTGGGGCCATTTTGGGTCCTTCTCTTTGTCCCGAATTTTGGAGCCAACAAATTCTCCCCCTCAGACATGGATCCGCAGAGAGATCAAGGGTCGAAGTCTGAGGGAAATCACCAAAAATCGTTGGTCATTTGTAGTGTTGACTCGTGAAGAGAGCTCACGAGGAGGATCGGGAAAGCGGAGCTGAGCGCACCGCAAAGCATGGGGCGGACTGGACGTGCCGCGAAGCTCCGACAGTCATCGCCTATAAATAGGGGGTCTTCTCTCTCTTTTTTCCATTCCCCTCTCTGTGATCTTGTATTCTTGTGCTCTCGATTCGTGAAGCTCAGCATACTCTGCGAGTGATCTCTGCGAATCGATTCTTCGCGATGCACAATGAGTCCTCGACTCCGTGCTTGCGCTCCACGATCTGGATTTGAATGCCGAGGAAACACCCGGTGAATAGTCTTCACGAGCAGGCTTCGCAAACACTCTTTGTGAACGATCTTCTCGAACTAGGAAACCAAATATACATGTTACAAAACTGAATATCCCACCCAGAAGCAGCCCAAGGGGTCCTTGCGGATGCTGCCCGGAGGGATGAAATGGAAAATAGTCTTGGGCTGGGAGAGCTAGTCTGGAGCCACCTGGACCATAGTTCTTTCGTGGAGTTGCTATCAAAGAGCCAGAAGAACTACCCATTGTGTAGGAGGTTTCCTTTGTATGGCTTCAAGATGAGGGATAACTTCTTCATCCCTGCAGTAGGTCAGGATGAGCTAGCATACTGGTTCTGGAGCACGTCGTGTCAGCACTGATGGTTCAGGGCACCGACGGTCATACCCGATAGGACTTCATGCATGTCATTGCTGATTGTCTATAAAATCATCTGAACAATGTCTACGGGAGGGTATTTCATCAAGATATGTCCCCTACACTTTACTGAACCATCCTTAAGGCGGTACTGGGGAACTCGAAGAAGGGGTGTTTCAAGGAATCAGACCTACGCCAGGGCAGAAACTTTACGGACTATTGGGCTTGGGAATACTCGGTAGGCACCTCGTGTGAGGAGTTTGGGGCAGAACTAAGGGAAGTGGGCCTGTACGAGGTAGCTTGGTATTCGTAGTTCAATATCTATAAAACTAATTAGTTAATGCCGGAGCTATTGAGCCGGTGGTCACCGGGGGACGAATACCTTTCACATGCTCATCTGGGATCTTATGGAGGATAAGATTCAGGTGTAAGATCGTGGCCTTGGAGTGGGTTGGAATAAGAGTAAGGCGATAAACATCAATAGGCTCTATAAGGATGAAGAGGAAGTCCAGTGGCTGTAGAATCAGGTGGACGATCACTTGACCTCCATCAATGCGCAATCTAAGATAATATCAGGATTGAAGTACTAGCTAGCAGAAGCCGAAGATGGCCTAAGGAGAGATTCTGGGAGATGATCACCATCTGGGATGACATGGAGCGGGCCCAGACTACGGCCAATGAATTGTGCTCTCTCTCTGCTGAGGAGGAGCGGGAGGTGAACAAGCGGCACCAACTCCTGGACTTCACGAGCCAGAGGGTGGTAGAGCTGCAACTTTCCTTCAAAGAGGTCAATCCATCCATGGGGGGAGTCGACCCTCGGGTACTGTAATGATTACAAACCCTTAAACTTACTTTCATGATTTGATTGTTTGAATTTCATAGGATGCACGAGTTACTTTTTTTACATTGGTTTATTGCATCCTTATGATGATCGCGGAATATCCAGTGACCATACCCTAAGCTCACGTGGGTCGTGCTCGATGTGAGAAACAAGTGATAGACACCTCATCACCCCATCCAAATTTAGGAGTGCAAACCAAGCTTCGGGCATCTGGGGTTTGAACAACCGGTCCGGATTTTAGGGAGGAAATGGGAGAGACCTGCCTGGAGAATGAAGCTCTCAGAACAACCGAATTATTGTTTTTCTAGTGTGATTCTGTGCACGAACAGGGTAAGGCCAGGGGTGCTGAAATTGATTCGAATAGATGGGAATGGGAGATGTGAATCATGATACCTAGGTTTTAGAACATTGTGGGGGTGACATGACAATAAAGAATGGTTTTTGACCACATTTGAAACACATTATTCTTATTGTATTATCCTAGAGTGGGGATAGAAAATGAGGGTTGACCATTGACCATGTTCGAAACACGGGACCTGTCAAAAATTCCATCCATTAGTCTTTCGGAACGTTGTCCTAGGAAAGTAGGTGGGCCATAGGCCAAGCATCAATACTGTTAGGGGGTTCCTCCAGACATGAAATAGGATGTGGGTCTGAATAAGGGGCACACAAAGCATGGAATGTGTAGTGACCGTTTTTTTCGAACAGAATCCAACACTCTTGAAATTACGCCACTATTGTGGGAGCACACTAGATCGACGCATCGATTTGATCAGGGATCATTCCTTCTTTCAGACATGGACTCTCTGGTGAGGGGGGTTTTCGCTTCCCAATGCCATCATGGGGTATCCCAAACTTGTTCAGGGAAAAATTTCAGTTAGATGGTTCCTCACGAGGGGTCAGGCCAGGAGGCTGGAAATGGGGAGGAACGGGACATTACGATTCCTAGGGTTGGAACCTAGGCGAAATACCGGGGTGTCTCTACATATCCTATAAGTATGGGAATCAAGCCATACGTAGTTGTAGAAGCACAGTTTAACGTCATGCGGGACAATGAGAAGCCTGGTTGCGCTGGTGTACATCCGACCAAAACCACTAATCCCACGTGAGTTATACTCAGTGAGGGAATCAAGATGTAGTGGTGGGACATTCTCGAAACAGGAAGGGACATGTTAGGGATAAGGGACGCTCGGTGAATGTCGGCTCAATGATTCTAACCCATCCATGTAGTGCACCTAGACGTGCGAAGAGATAAATCCAAGTATATCAGAATTCCACTTGAACATGAGGAAGTGGAAATGTGTGAATCATGATGCTCTAAATTTGGATCACAATGATGGAGGCATGACGATTGAGGATAATTTTTTGACTGTGGCGGAAACGTTGTATCCTTTTTTCATTAGCCTAGAATGGAGACAGACAAATGAGGGTCGACCGTTGACCATGTTCAAAACATGGGACCTGTCACAAATTTCCTCCAAGATCCTTAGGGACGTTGGTCGAAAATGGTAGGAGATCCCTTAGGCCTAGTATCCACGCCATTCGGGGGTCCTTTTGGATGTGGAAGAGTATGAGGATCCAAATTGCGAGCTCATGAAGCTTGGTCATGGAATGAGGGGAATGTCCACATGAAAATTCCACACTTCAGGCTCTTTTTCAGAAACATATAAATACAAAAAAAAACATATTAGATAGAGGGGGTCGAGCCCCTTCCCATAGGGAGATCTTAGTTTAGGGTCATAGAACTCGGACCACAGATGGTATAAAACACGGTAGGCATGTGGTGGGGTAACTACAAATACCCGATGTGAATGGGAACCAGAGGTTCCAACCACCACATTTTCCTCAGAGAGGTTTTAGGTCGAGGGACTGAAAACAATAGTTGAGCTGGGCCTGAGGCAAAGTGCACGGGTGTTCCTACGTACCATATGAGGATGGGGACCAAGCTGCATGTAGTTCTTGAGGTGGCACAGTAGGGTACCAGTGCCAAGAAAAAGGGAATGTGGGCGTGACTCTCGCACAAAGAGAAGTGGTATTTGATAAATCTTGTTTTTCCTTTAAGGTGAGTAGTTTTTTTGTGAAGCGACAGGACTAGGGTAGCAGGACCAAGTGTCTCCACAAGAATAAAGCTGTATAAAGGCGTTGAATAATAGTATGGAAAATGATCGACACCCAATGTGATGTACTCTATGATGAGGTCATCACAATTTAGTGCCATTTTTCATCGTCCGCATAGGACAATAATATCACAGTTTAGGGTCATGTGATGGGACCAATAATGCATTTTAAGGTTGTACAACGTTGATGTATCATAGACTATGTTAGGCGGGGAATGTGTATGGTGCAATAAAAAATCCCCGACCTGAATGGGGACATGGTACCGTATCACGCTGTACACAATTATGAGAGGGGAACCTCAGGAAAGGGGCCTAAATAGTGGTAAGAGGGAAAAGGGGGAGGATAGAATAGCTCCCAAATGAGATGGACCCAAAAACGAGACGTTCGTGTTGTCCTACGTATCCTATAAGGATGCGAATCAAGCCACATGTAGTTCTAGATGAGATCTTAGGTTATGGTTATATAGGTCGGACCATGGATGAGAGAAAACATGGGAGGCACATGGTGAGGTCCTTTCAAAACCCAACGTGGGTGAGGACCCATGAGGTACATGCTATGCCACATTTTTCTCGGAGAGTTCGGGCCGCTGGGCTGAAATCGAGGGCAGGATTTCAGATTCCTAGTTCTGAACCCGAAGATGAGATGCTCGGGCGGTCCTATGTATCCCATAAGGATGGGAATCAAGTTTTACGTAGTTCTAGACAAGATCATAGTTTATGGTCTTAGAGATCAGACCATGGATGGAGTGAAAACCCTCCAAGTAAGTGCATATCTCAACCCAATCCTTAAGCCCACGTGAGTAAAAATCGATGTGGGAAACAAGGGAGGAAGATGTCTTTTGCAATACCAGGAACGCACGCCAAAGGGAAGTCGGTGCAGAGCCCTGAATGATTCCCCTATCACAGATTTGGTCCTCCTAAAGTGAGGATGCGCACAAAGGAATAGTACCAAGAGTTTCTAAGTTCAACTTGGACTTGAGAAGGTGGAGAAGGATGTGAATCATGTAACTGATACTTTTGGGCTTAATCAGGTTGGTGTGGCAATGGAGGATAGCTGTTGACCATGTTCAAAACACAGTATCCATATCGTGTTATCCTGAAGTGAGGTAACAAATGATCATCTACTTCTGACCATATTCACAATGCGGGGTTTGTATAGGCTTTTTGTCCGCAATCCTTGGGGGCGTTGTCCCGTAATGGTAGGAGAGCCCTTAGGCCTAGCATCCATGCCAATCGGGGGTCCCTTCGGGTATGAGTGGTGATGGAAGCCCTAATAAAGGGGAACACAAAGACTAAAAAGCGGGTGGAAGCATGTCCAGGCAAAGTTCGACATTCCAGGTACTAAACAATAGTACCCTTAGGCACATTGATGAACCACCAAAAAGGGTTGATGAGGGTGTTCAAGAGGGAGAGTCACATGGCGTGGTTGCTACAATCCTGACGTGAATGAGGAAATAATCCCATTCCAATCCACATATTGTCCTCATCGAGGAAGGGTAGGACAAGGGGCCAAGGTGAGATGGAGATTTCCAAGAGATGGGGCTAGACCTGAAGTCTATACATTCGGACAGTCCTAGATATCCCATGAGGATGGGAATCAATACACATGTAGTTATTTAAGATACCCATGTGTATGATACTCTAATGGGGGGGGGGGGGGTTACGACATGGTGTGTGACCCGACGTGAATGGAGACATAATCCTAGACCACACCGCACACTCCCAAAAGAGAGAACCTGGGAAGTGGGCCCGAAAAGGCCAAGGGGCCTAAGGCTCGGCCTTGGTCAGGAAGGTTATGTTGTCTCATCCGGGGATGTTTATGGAACGGTGAGCAACCCGACATGAATGAGGACATAATCCCACACCACACTATACACTCCCATAAGAGTAAACCTAGGCCGGGGGCCCAAAATGGCCAAGAGGCCTGAGGCTGGGCCTCAGTCAGGAAGGATAAGGTGTCTCATCCGGGGATGTGTACAACATGGTGAGAAACCCGATGTGAATGAGGACATAATCCCACACCACACCATACACTCCCAAAATAGAAAACTCGGGCCGAGGGCCTGAAAAGGCAAAGAGGCCTGAGGCTGGGCCTCGGTCAGGAAGGCCTGACCAGCTTTTAGTTTAGCATCTTACATTGAGGAAGAGGAGGGGAGTAGGATACCCCAAACAATGGAGGTATATGACATGGCGAATAACCCGATGTGAACGAGGAGATAATCCCGCACCACGCCGTACACTCCCATAAGGGAACCTGGGTCGGGGGCCCGAAAAGGCCAAGGGGCCTGACAGTTGGCATCGCCCGGAGGGATTTTGTTGCTTGGAGATTCAACGGGGCTGAATGAACCACTACACTTGATGTTTGGGACATCTTGGGGTGTCCCTAACGATCCAGGATATCTGTTGTCCATGTTCAAAACACAACATCCCTATAGTGACCTGAAATGGGAGAAACAAATGAGCATTGACCACTGGCCATATTCGAAACGCGGGATTTGTATCGGCTTTTTTCTCGACATCCTCGAGGGCGTTGGCCCTAAGTGGTAATAGATCCCTTAGGCCCAGCATCTACACTATTCAATGGCCCTTTCGGACGGGGAAGGTGATAGAATCCCAGTCAAGGAGTGGGTGAAGCATAGTTGTGCCCATATCTAAAAGAGGCGAACCTCTCTAGGGAGCGGGACGTATGGCTGGATAGAGATTATCTCGACGTGAATTGGGGCAAAAGTTTGCACCATTTCCATATGTCTTGACCTAGGGAAAATATTCTGGCGTTTGGGCTAGGCCAAGAGATGAAATTTATAGGCATTACTATGTATCCCACGAGGATGGGAATCAAGCCATAACTAGTTCTCAAGATGCGGTTTAACGTATTACTGGATGATGTGTAGTTTAAAGTCTTGTCGGACTAGATAGTTTAAGGTCATGCAGGACCGACGTGCAGTTTAGGGTCATGCGGGACCATCCAGTTTAAGGTCGTGAAGGACCATGGGGCTCATGAAAAGTATTGCTTGAGAAATTTGGCATTGGTGGGAGGAGTTATACGCTCACGATCCATGGTCACCAAAGAGTATGCTTTGTTGGGGTAAAACCTATGGACTATGTAAGGTCCATCTGATTTGGGCTCAATCTTGGGTGGTTTCCTGCCAGGGATCATTGGTTCTTTGAGGGCCAATACCAGGTCTCCTTGAAAAATAGATTGGAGGCGATCGTTCTTATTTAAGGCCCTAGCAATCTTATTCTGACACATTTCTAGATTGTACAGGGCATGAAGCCTATTCTCATCAAGTGCTTCCAATTCAGCTAGACAGATTTTGGCTACCTTATCTGCCATGTGCTGGTTATAGACCGCAGTGCGTAATGAATGCATCTAGATCTCGATGGGCAGGATGGCCTCAGCTCCATGCACCAGGGAATATGGGGTCACCTGGGTGGAATTGCGAGTCGTCGCTTGATAAGTCCAGAGGGCGTTGGGGAGCTTGTTCGGCCAACTCTTCTTGTTCTGACCAACCATTTCCAGCAAAATGATAGAGATGGTTTTTTTGAACGCATCTATCTACCAATTTTCTTGCGCGTGATTGTGGGAGGTATTGGTTGAACGGATATTGTACTTGTCATACAATATCTTCAGATCGGCTGCTCGGAAGTTGGTGTCGTTATCGGTGAGGACAACGTGAGGGACTCCAAACTGATGGATGATATTGGATCTCACAAAGTCAAATATTGAATGGGCCTTGACCTACTTGAGTGGAACTGCTTATTCCCACTTGGAAAAGAAATCCATGGTGGTCAGGATGAACTTGCACTAGCGAGCTATCGCCGGTGGGTATGGTTCCACGACATCGATCCCCCACATCAAAAAATGGCCAAGAGTACTTGGTGGAGTGCAGAGGTTCTGCCAGTCGATGTAGGAAGTTATCATGGACTTGGCATGCATGATATCTATTGATGAAGTCAATACAATCATGGATCATAAAAGGCCATAAGTACCATAGTCTCCGGATTTGATGGGACAGATCCGTCCCATCCTGGTGGGCACAACAGGAACCGACATAAACCTCTTTCATTACCTATGGAATCTTGAATCCTTCAATGCAATAGAGGAGAACACCATCGAAATCGTTCTTGTAGAGGATCTTCTCAAGACTAGGACCACTCTGGAGGGTAAATTGTAGTGCGCGACATCAAATTCGCTCGTGCTCGGACCGATCCGTCAGGAGGAAACTATTTTGGAGATACTCGACAAAAGGGGATCTCTAGTCGGTAGTCACTTCAACAACTGCATCTGAAGATCCTAGTGGTCCTTTTGTAGAGGATTCGTCAGTAAGATGGCTTACTCGCAGGCCATCGTCCTCCTCTGGGGTGATGGGCGAAATGACTCTCCAGTGTGACACATGTATAGTCAGATCATCCTACTCAGGCTTTGAAAGTGATGTAGCTAAGCTGGACAAAGAATCTGCCCGACCATTCTGTGATAGAGGGACATGGGTAACCTCCGGTTGAGAAAGGAACTAGGCCACTAGATGGAGGGTGTGCTCTAAAAAATGGTGCAAGCTTTGGATTTCTAACAACATAGTTTCCATTGAATTGCTTGATGACTAGCTCAGAATCCCCTTTAACATAAAAATGGGGCACATCGATCTCGAGGGCCAGCTCAAGACCAGTAATGATAGCCTGATACTCTTCTATATTGTTGGTGCATCCTTCTAACAACAGTAATGAGTATGGCAGGATGGCTTGCGCCATGGTGATAAAGATGATACTCAGACCTACTCTGTTGAGCCTTGGATCATTGAGCCTCCTACCGGTAGGGCTCTAGGAGGCACAATCAAAATGCATCTTCCAACATGGGATGACTTGATCGACTGAGAGGATTTCCACATCAAGAAAATCTAGGTCCAGGGACGTATTCGGGGAGGTTGGATGGGCCACTATAAAGTCTTCCAATGCCTTCCCCTTAATAGCCTTCTAAGGCATGAACCTGATGTCAAACTACTGAAGGATTACCGCCCACCATGCTAGAAGACCAGTCATCATGGGGTGATTCAGAATGTACTTCAGTGGGTCTGCCTGAGAGACTAGATGTACCTCATGGGGCTACAGGTAATGTTGAAACTTCTATACAGAAAATACAAGCGCAAGGTACCTCTTCTCGATGGGGTAGTATTTGGTCTCTGTATCACGGATCATGTGGATGAGGTAGTAGAGGCTATTCTCTGTCCCCACATTGTTCTTCTGGGTGAGAAGGGCACCAAGAGATCGGTCCAGGGTAGTGACATAAAGAATCAAAAGAATTCCGAAGACGGGTGGCATCAAAACCAGAGGCTAGAGCAGATAATTATTGATTTCTTCAAAGGCTTCCTAGCACTCTTCGTCCCATTCGTAGGCAGAGCCTTTCTTAATTAGTAGAGAAAAGGTCTTACACTTTCCAGCCAGATTTGCAATGAATCGGTGTATGTCGGCTATGTGGCCTTAAAAACCTCGATGCTCTCAAATATTGCTTGGAGTAGGAATCTATCTGATCACCTTGATCTGCTTTGGGTCGATCTCGATGCCTCGATACCTAACAACGAAGCCATGAAACTTCACGAATGTAACCCCGAAGACACACCTCAACGGGTTCATCTTCAAGTCGTGGGAACGAAAGAAGCCGAACACTTTCTCAAGGTCATTCAAATGGTCCTGGCGCTGGTGAGATTTGATCACCAGATAATCCACATAGCACTCCACCAATTCCCCAAGGATTGGCTTGAATATGTGACACATGTCCCGCTGATAGGTGGCACCTTCATTATTCAGGCTGAATGGCATAACCTGCTAACAGAAATTACCTTGGGGCACCCTGAAAGTCATGGAATCTTCATCCTTGGGGGCCATCTGGATCTAATTATATCCAGAGTTACCATCCATGATGGAGAGGGCTTAGAACCTGACCGTAGCTTTGATCAACAATTCAGTCACCAGAAGGGGAAAATCATCCTTCAGACAGTGACGGTTTAGATCTCGGAAGTTGATACAGACTCTGATCTGTCTATTCTTCTTTCTGACTGGAAAAATGTTGTCTACCACTTGGGGTTCAGGACCTCCTTGATGAAGTTGGCTCTGATGAGCCTGTCAACTTCGACCTCAACCATGGCATTGTCAGAAGGGTGCATCTTTCTGGGAGGCTTCATGAACCCGCGATGGTTTGTCAGGAGACTGAGGTAGTGGACGGCTACCTGAGGATTTAGTCCAGGAATCTCATTGTAACTCTAAGAAAACACGTCACGGTTCTATTTAAGGAAGTCCATGTACTACTGCTGCTCCTCAAGGGACATGGCGGCACTGATCAATTTGGGTCTCGGATCTACCTCGCTACCAAGGTTCACCTCTACCAGTTCATCGACCATGGTAGAGATGCCTTCTTCAAAGGTAGAGGGAGCATCCTCCAGATCCTCTTATTCACTAGCAGAGGAGGTATTCCCAACAGGTGGGGATTCCCCTTGGTCAGAGGAACCTGGCGGGAGGCTGCTACCCACCTGGATAGCAGTGGACAACGCATCAGGAGATTCACGCACAATTGAGACCATGGCGATGAAGGCAATCAATGCAATCCCATCTGGCCATCGGCCCAAGGCGCCACACTGGATGGCATCAAAGAAATAGTGGTGTGTCGGCTTGAGATAGTTAATTCCAGCCCAGCGGAATAGACACATATGACGTACTGCCTTTTCCATGGGGTAGACGTCCCGATACAGTATGGGAGTAAGAGGTTCCGGGATCACCTTATCCTGGTTTTTGTAGAAGTATGAGGTGATTTTTTTCCGCCACCTGGACTTGGGAATATGCCTTCCTATTGCACCAGATACAACAAAGCATTGCCCCATGTTGGGGTTCATGGCCTCTAATAGATGGATTGGGAAGACTTATTTATGATCCAGACCTTCCCAGGGGTCACTTGTGACCGGGGCGGGCTCAACCTCACTTGCCATAATCTACTTATCCTTGCTCTTGTAATAGTCAGCGTCCAGATAACGGGATTCCCAAGAGGCTAAAGGAGATGCATCACCTTGGAATACACCTACTTGACCATTAAAGGAGTACTTGAGTCATTGGTCATATGACGAGGGGACCGCCGCCTGCAGATGGAGCCATGGTCTTCCCATCAACGCATTATATGCGGTGTCCTGGGAGATGACTATAAATTCAGTACTGGAAACTAGGCCACCGAACTGGGTCTTCAAATGGATCTTACCGACCGATGTCTGATCTTTCCTGTCATATCCTTGTATCCTTAAATCGGAGGGAGTCAGGTCATCCTCGGATAACCCCAACTTTCATAGCGTCCTTGCCGGGATAAGGTTGATCCCCGAGCCAGTGTCAATGAGATAGCGACAAACCTCCTCGTCGTTGAATTCGCTGGTGATGTACAACGGCCATATGTTCCCATGTATGGGGGAGACTTCATCCTCTCCAGAGAATGCAATTATTTCTTGGCATTCGGCAGTCTCAACTATTTCAGCATGAAAGGCCTCTGTACCTTCTACCTCCGTCTCAAACTGAAGGGGGCTCTTTAAAGCCTCAGTGAGGGCCTTGCACATATCTGACGATAGGTGAAGGGATTAAAGGATGGAAAGTCTCACTGGGATGCCGGTGAGATTCTTGAGAACATCTAACTTCTGTTCCAGGTGTGAACTGCTTACAGGAGGCCGCTCTGTGATTGTAGGAATGGCAGGCCCTGTCAGCCTGACCGGCGGCTGGCTGGTGCTGGGCACGTTCCGATGTTTTCTAGTCGAAGCCCAGAGAGTATCTTCAAGATGGGGTCTGGACGGCTGAGGTTGCCCTGTAGCGAGGCGAAGCTAGTTACACTATAAACGAAGTGGCTTTTCCTGATCCAGTAGCACAAACGGTGGCGGGGGCGGTCCTAACGACACAATATGAAAAGGTTGTGCATGCTAAGATATGTGTTGGGCCTGCTGTCTGGTCTTAGTGGCATGCATGGATTGGCTAGAGGTGCCGACTTATGCAGCTTGAGAACCCATTTAGCCATGGATCCATCGACATTGGCGTCAGCTAGGGACGTTAGGTAGGATCGCATGGAATTCCCCCTTGTCGGGAGTCATATAAGGGTTTACCAACTTGATGGTATTAACCGAATCGTACCCTTGATTGTCACTCTAAGAATCATCTGCCACTCGGTGGATTTTGGGAGGTATCCCCATCTCAGGGGGCATAAAGTCACCGTGATTGTGGGATGAAGATGGCATTGGTGGGGCACATTGCTTCTTCTTGCACCATCGATGCTTGATCTTCTGGGAAGAGGCTGGCTGAGATGATGATGCAGAAGTGGTGGTCATAGCTTCTGAAGGCTCTGGATGATTCATGTGTGCCCAAATGATGCCATAGGCACATGCAACCATCTTTGGAACCATCCAGTCATCATACTTCTAGGATCCGTGGCTGGGAACCTGCTTCCACTCACCTTCGTCATCGCTACCGCTATATGAACTTACAAAGACACCCGCTACTTATGCCGGGGCTAGGCCCAGCCTGACTATGTTGTTATCGACCTGGTCTTGGAGCCAGTCCTTAAACACATATCCCTGCTTGAGGATGTGCCCTAGAATCTGATGATATGGTCTTTAGATGGGGTGATCAGTGAGATTCGCCTCTGCCATCCTTCTGCACTCAGGCAAGCATATAATCCCCTTCTCTAGGGAACTACAGAAGTAACCATGGACCTGATTCTCGCTGAATGAGTAAGTCTAGTGTCTTCTTTTCAGATAGAGAGCCCCTGGATTCTGGCCATACCGAGGAGACGGAGGGGCCTGTCGAGGAGGTGGACCCTGATTGTCCCGCCTGGGCGGTGGCAGGACATTACGCGGGGGTGCCTACCGATTCTGAGGATGCTGCGGAGCTAGAGGTTGTTCCTGAGGTGGAGGGCCTCTGCGAGGCTGTGGGGCTAGTGCTACTGGAAGAAATTCTAGCTTTCTGGGGGCCTCTATCTGGGCCACCTCAGCGGGCTAGGATTTGGAATCTCTCCTTGCTGGGATTTTAGGGGGTAACAGACGTGCCTTCCTGGCTTGTTATAGGGATTCTTCAAGGTGTTGTGCCTTATTCGAGAAGCCTCAGAACCCTCCGGGATAGTTCTGAGTAATCAGGGAGGGAAATAGTTCTGTCTTGACATTTCCCACGCACATCATCAGTAATTTCTCTTGAGTTAGTGGCATGTCAAGGGAATATGTAATCCCCTTCCACCGGGTGATAAAGTTTGCGACTCACTCATCTGGTCTTTCTTTTCACTTGAAGAGGTTTGCGATGATGTTCTTTCAGGTGGTAGAGCTAAATTTGTAGACGAACTACCTGCAAAGGTCCTCCTAGCTGGTCACGGATCCGACGGGGAGCTGGATATACCAGATGTACGCCGATCCCTCTAGTGTCTGAACTAATCAGCGAAGCTATGCGGCCTCCTACTGTGCTGGGCTCCCCAACATAATCCCACAACTTGAGTTAAAGTGGGCTAGATGTTGCGGCGAGTACCCTGTCCCGTTAAAGTGGGAGAAGGTAGGGTCCCTGATACTCGGAGGAGCCGGCATATCATCTACCCAGGCCGAGTATGGATTTCCATCTGGTGGGATCACCACCTGCCGCATCTCCAATGACTCAAGGTGGGAAATGAGTGCTGCAATCGGATCATCCAGGAGAGGGTCCCTATCATTACGGGGATCCCTAATCATGAGTGCAATGCCGGGCTCTTCAACACGGTAGACGGGTTCAGCGGCTCGTGGAGCGACTGGTGGGACGGCATGCGGGGCAGCTGGGGGAACCCAGGATGAATTCCTCACATTACCGCGCCGCTCGGGAGTGTTCGGTGAGACATACCACACCCTCTTTCCATGTGTTATGACTTCAGCCCTGTCAGCGGGAGCAGTATGATCAGGGTTTCCACGAGGAATCTCGCTGGGGGGAAGTTGTTCCTGCCCCGGCCTAGGATCACCATAGTCAGGTCGTCGCTCTACTGCGCATTTATCCTAGAGTTCATTGACCAACATCTTTTTCTCAGCATGTTGCTGGTGCAACGCAGACTTCTTGGTGTCCTCCTCCATCTTCTGCACTGAGACGGACAGGTCGGAGTGCTTTACAGCTCCGACATGCTCTTTACCCTTACTGGCATTTTGGCTGAGTACCAATGCCTCGGTGGGCACAGGGAGACCTAAGAGGTTACTCTACTGACGAGTAATCCTCCCTGATAGGTCTAACAGTGTTGGAATACCCTAAAAGGGTATGTCTGCATCGAAAATCTCTTGCTCTTCCTCCTTGTCCACGACGTCATCCATGTGGACCATCACCCTCCCGGAGGGCATGTCCTCAATATCGCATAGCGAGTCAAGCTGTCGTCGGATAAGACTGAAGAGGAGGGCAGTATACTATCCCCAGCCACAGACTTTCACATGGGGGGTAGCCTCTCTAATAATCTTGTAGAGTACCTTGATAATAGGAATGAATTTATATTGGAGGGCCTCACGATGGCATGGTGACTTGGGGCGCTAGGCCATAGGGAGTGCGGCCAGATCGACTAGACGACACTGCTCGTTGATGTCTTCAAAATACACTTGGCTCCTTTAATGTACCACGCGCTGATGAAGGAGACTGAAATGCGTCACCCATAGGGTGTAACAGACACACTCAAATTCTTCTAGGGTGAGGGAATCGGGTATAAAAAACTCCCACGCTGTTGCGGGCCAGAACTTCTAGAGGAAGTGGTCTACTACAAGAATGCTCCAAAATCTCATTGACTCAAATTCAAGGTCTGGCCCTTGAATGTCCCACTCGCTAACTGGGGGTGGTTGAGGAACTGGCAGCGGTACTGAGGTAGACCACTGGAATGGCCGGTTGGCCTGTGGGGAAAACGACGAACGGGCAGACTGGCCACTGATTATCAGGCTGTCCTCCGAAGAGTGCACCGACCTGGCCGCTACATCGCGATAGGATGGGATGATGGTCATCATTCCTGGATCAGGGGCCAGGGCTGTTGGTGGTTGGTCGTGCTGCTGTTCTCCCACCATTGGTCTGTATAGTAGCTCTCTGTGATCTCTAGTGGAGGTAGAAAGCACTTCCGACGATGATGATGGTGACTGCATGACCGTAACCTGTGGGGTCTCCAGATTTTTATTCTCCTGGATAAACTTGCGGAGGGAAGCAGGAATCCTATGGACCTCGCATTCTGGGAGCACCAGGCTGATGCGCCTCATCCCTGCCTCGACCTTTGACTCGGATGAGTGAGGGGAGGGTTCATGAGCTAAGTCGAACTCTCCTTCAGAGGCTGAGAATTGGACCGATTTGATCTCCGTACGGGCCTTCCCAGGATTCTTCTTGTGGCAGTTGCGACCCGCCCTCCTTTCCCTGGGTGGCTCCTCGGGATAGGGCCAATTTCTAACATGTGGTCCTCTGGCTGCACTGGTACCAGGTCAGAGAGGTTTTTCCCTTAAGACAGCCAAGGTGGAAGGAGCACCAGGACAAATTTCAAAATGGACATGGGGAGGACCTCCGTGAACAGCAACTGAGCAAGAAAACCCTCCACCGGAAATGGCGGGAGCATGGGGAGGACCTCCATGCTTGGTGCTGGTGGATCGAGGCTGGCCTTCACCCATTTGGATTCTAGGGAGGGGAGGACCTTCGCCAGCTACAGAGATGACCTAGGTAGGATACCCACTTTGGAGAGAGACCGGATGGGTAATGTCTCCCGGTCGACATTCAATGGTAGGAGGAAGGGATCCATACCGAGTGTGATGAGTACATGAGAGGCCTTCATACTGAACATCACTTCCATGGAGTAGACATTCATTTTGATTGGGGGTAGCACAGGGCAAACCTCCATGTTGATCATCGAAGTGGGGTAGACCCACACTCTCGGTGGTGGTGGTTTGGGGAGGACCACCGTATGGGGTGGCATCGCCGCGAGTTGGTTCATGGTGACCACCGTCCGTGCCAGAAACCACGAGAGTTAACCCAGTCTTCCCGTGGGGAGGTTGGGGCCTCGATCCCGGTTAGGCGTATGAGCTCCCCTGCTCAGTGTGTATAGGGACTTGATGATATGCGTCGACGATGGCTCGGGCCACAGTAGCCATCGACGTTGATGGCCCTTGGCGGGCGTCCTCAGCTAGTGCCCGGTACTAGTGTTGGGTCAGGCGAGTCGGTGCTGGTGGTATAGGTGCATAGCCTACTTGCTCCTCCAGCAAGGTCGGCGGCGACGCTGAAGCGGCCGTGTGGGTGCCCTTGCAGGGAGCCCCTAGGTTGGGACTCTGATCGGGCTGGGTCGGACGTTTCCCACCTCATCAGAGTAAGGAAAGGATTTGTCAAAAGAACTCAGGGGACTGGCTCTCAAAATGATTGAATGTTGGGGTGGGGAGCAGTGGATCCCTGCACTGCCCTTAGGGGCGTCGTTGATGGTGGGGCCTAGATGCCTCCAGGTCCAGGCGGGCCATATCCTGGGTTGGTATTATGCCATCCTCGTAACGATGTACGAGTTCATTAATCACCAGTTGTTGGATGACATCTGATGGGGAGATGGTGCATGGTATCCCCATGGCCATGGACGCAGACGCTGTTACAGAAGCGGTGAAGCCACGTGGAGCGGCTGTACTAGCGTTTCCCCAACCCCTGCATAGGTGGGAGGGTGGTGATCACATTCCCGTGGAAGCAACATGATTCCTGGAAGCAGGGAGATTAATTAATTAAACCTTCTCGGAAAAGAAATCAACAACCAGTGCCCCAGTGCTATTCCATCTTCCGTGGCTGGTAAGAGGGATCCACTCTGACAACATTGCAGAATGGGATGCCCAACATTCTACTACCCCAACTTCTGGTGAGTTTCACGCCAGGTCTGTTATTTTCTTGGTGGGACCTAGCACTGGATAGCTAGATCTGGTGACACATCAATCCATGGATTCCCTGAGCATTAATAATCTCCATATTGAGGAGAAGAATTTCATTTCAGCTTTACCATTTCTTTTTCCGATGCTTTTGTCGGGGCGTGCGCGTCCGTCTGCTTGAGTACGATAGTCGCGACTATTTTTACCCTGCATTCCAACTTTCCAAAGGCGGGCGACATTCACTCCTTGTTTAGGGATGTTTACTCATTGATCAAAATAGGATGATGGGATGTCGGTTCTTCCTTCCATGGATTCCTCCTCAGATCTCGTCACCTAGTCCGGGTCTCCCTCATAGATTTAATACATTGTTCGTTAAACTCTTCTCAGTGCCATATCTTCATGGAGACCAGTTAATTACGCTACTTCTGTCAGGAAATTCCAAGGGGTCCGGTCAGGGCAGCAACCTTTGGTTAGGGGAGTAGTCATGTTGGGGCATCACTGATGTGTCTGGATGCTAGGGATAGGTGTGTCTCTCTTGTGTCCCTTATTATAGGTCTTCTCGAGGGCACGAAAGAACAAGGAATCACACATTGAACATGGGGAATCATTTGCCGTAGGCATGTATCTGAGGTTTTCCTCAGCTTCCTGTGTTTAACACTAGGTATGCTGCAAGTTTAATGTTTAGTGGAGATGGATCAGACTGATTGGAACACTGATTAGACAAGATCAGACGGAGGAATCCCCCGGAGGGAACACTGATATTGGGGCTAGCACGTGGGTGGATTCTCGAATGCGGTGGGAGGGAATGGTGTGGTATGATCTCACCAGTATGTGGCGGCCTGGGTAAGAATCAAGATGGATGATGGTTTTGGGCTTGAGCCTCAAAGAGACTTCCAACATATCCCCATGGTAGGGAATCATAGTCCGCGTAGTTCATATGGTGACGACTTACTGTTGAATGAGGTTAACAGCAGCTTATTGCTGAATGGGGTCAAAACTATGTGAAGGAGGTTGGAACGACTGGGTGGTGGGCTTGATCCTAAGGGAGGCTTCCTATGTACCATGCCTTGACATGGATCAAAGACCACTTAGTTCAGATGGGTGTGTGTCGGCGAACCGACATGAAGATGGATTGGGAATTCGATGGGTGATGGTCTTGAACCTCATGGAGGCTTCCTACGTACCATTCCTTGACACAGATCAAAGTCCACATAGTTTGGGTGAGGGGATTGGAACACTAACACGGAGGCGGTTGGGGCCAATGGTTGTTGGGCTTGAACCTCAAGGAGGCTTCCTACGCACCCTACATTAGAATGGATCAAAGTCCTCATAGAATGGAATGGTGTGTTGGAGAACCGAGGTGATGGAAACTTGGCCCATGTGGATGTTGGGCTTGAACCTCAGGGAGGCTTCCTATGTACCATGCCATGACATGGAACAAAGACCACATTGTTCATGATGGTGTGGGGCTTACACTCAGAGGTGGGCCAAGGTGTTTGGTGAACCGATGTGAAGGTGGTCGGAGTGAACGAGTGGTGGTGGGCTTACAATCTAACGCGGCCCAAGGTGTTTGGTGAACCAACGTGAAGGGGGTCGGAGCGACCGAGTGGTGGTGGGATTGATCCTCAATGAGGCTTTCTACATACCATTCCTTAACATGGATCAAAGTCCGCGTATATTGGTTTGGGGTGCGGGTGAACCGATGGTCTGAAGAGCCGGGTGGTGGGCTTGAACCTTGTGGAGGCTTCCTACGTACCATGACTTGACATGGATCAAAGTACATGTAGTTCGGGTGTACAGTTTAATGTCATGTGGGACGGGGGTTTATAGTTTAATGTCATGCAGGACGGGGGTGTATAGTTAAACGTCATGTGGGATGGGGATGTACAGTTTAACATCATGCGGGACGATGGTTATGTCATGGTCGATTCTTACTCTAAGCCCACATGAGTCATGATCGGTGTGAGAAACAAGAGGCAGAAATGTCCTGACGACCACGTCGTGAAAGGTGCATCCATGGGAAGTGAGGAGGGGCTTACACGCAGGGCAGCCCAGGGAGAGAGAGATTGGGACTTACTCCGAGATGGAGGCCTGATGGTGACAAAGCGCAGTAGGATAGGGATTTGGGACCGAAGAAATGAGGAGCTCCATTCCCTATCACACCCTCCACTAGCCTTCGCACCGAGGAAGTGAGGAGGTGTAGGGGTGCTGCCTCCTGAAAGAAAAGATAGGGTCTTACACCAAGTTGGTCGCCCTTCCCCATGGACAAACGCCACTCCAAGAAGAAGGATATCATCCCCTGTGGAGACCAGGCAGCGTGGAGAATTCCCAAGGTGGGGGGTCCCTGCGTGCGAGTCATGGGGCCAGGTCACAATTTAACATCATGTGTTGAGGACGATGGCGCTTGGTAGTTTAACATCCTGCAGCTTAGGCGAGGTGGGTTCGTTCCACACCCCTAGTACTTACATAACAGGTACCCTCTCCTCCTTGTGGGAGGCAAGGCATCGGCAAGGCCATGAAGAGGGGGTGCCATGGGGCGAACCATCAAGGGGCCCACGTTATTGTGTCTATGTGAAGAAGAAATAGCCATTAGCATGCCTATGAGAAAAAGCATTAGTAGAAGGAACACAATGGGCGGTATCGTCCAGGGGACTTTGAATTCACATCATGCAAACCTGGAGGGTCGCACGGGAAAAGTATTTTCCAAGAAAATGGGTCCATAGGCAGGTGCCTTGGGGACCTCATTTGCTCCACGTGGTAGAGGGAACATGCGAAGGGGTGTGCTTCGTGAAGTGGGGTGCCTTAACCTTAGCATGGGGCGGTTGTGAAAATGGGAGGTGCTTCACGAAGTGGAAGGGAATTCATGATGCACATCCTCACGGAGAAAATGTGCCTCATGAAGCAAGGTTTCGGGAAGCAATGTGCTTCGTTAAGTATAATAACCCTACCTTATCATATGGATCATGTGTACATGAAGGGTGTTTAATGAAGAATAAACACTCCATGATGACCTGGGTCCCCTTGGGGATACCCTTGCTTCGCGAAATCCCTTAGGCTTCGCGAAGTGAATACCTCTCCGAAGAGGGGATCAAAACAAGACAATGGGGAGGCACTTTGCAAATCATAAGTACATCGCATAGCTCATGGTTCACCTAGAGGAAGACTTCTTCGCGATTCGGGAGCTGAGAATCTGAAAGGTCAGATTGTCCATCTGAAGAGCTCAAGGGGAGCCTAGAATATATAGGAAAGAGGCGCCATGGAGTGGTGGTCACACGGTGCGAAGAAGGGTAGGGTGGCTTCGTGGTGGATCACGAACGTCAAATGGGTTCACGGAGCATCCTTCCTCCATTTCTTTGTGGTGGGATCGTGAAGTTCAAATGTGTTCGTAGAGCCTCCAGCCTCCATTTCCTCGCGGTGGGCTCACGAACGTCAAATGCGTTCATGGAGTGTCCTACCTTGTTTTCTTCACGGTGGCCGTGGTGCTTGGGGGACTCCGCAAAGTGGCTTTGCGAGGCAGTCCATGGGGCCGTCTTGGGGCCTTTTTTTGTCCTGAATTTTGGAACCAACAAATTTCTTATTAAATTATTCATAATGGTCAAAGGTCTCTAAAATCACCCTCGAGATCCTCCATGTCAATAAAAAGATCCTATAGACTAATAAAATAATAAATCACTCATACGGTGCTCTAAAATCACTATTCATGAGAATTACACGCTGTATAATCCCATTACAGTTTGTTTAATCCATGAAGGATGAAACCGCCAAGAAACATATAAATGTTTTTACAAAAATTTGACATTTGATAATACAAAGCATGAAAAAATTACATGGTGTGAAATCCTTTCACACTGGGTACAAAATTCACTACATCTACCCGACAGACATTACATGGTGTGTAATACCATTACATTGTGTTTATTTCTACTTCAGACTTGAAAAGTTTTATTTTTCAATAGAAAAATCCAAACCAACACCGGTATACCCTGAACAATGGGGTAACCCCACAAATCCATTACAAGTTTATACCATTACTCCATTAATTCAAAAAAACATACATCCCTGATGTTTAGGTCATTTCCATACAGAATGATATCCATAATCATGAGTCCCATGATGCACCCAAAAAAGTGCAGAAAATTATGAGAAGGTAAATACTTGAAAAAGGGTAATAAGTTGACACAAACTCCCCTCTATAATACATTCAGTCCCCAGGAAGACATGTGGAAGATTGATGTATGAAAACAGGGTGAGGTCATTTATCCGTTATCAATGACTCATACTCCCAAGTCTCATGAGAATCTATTTTGTGACTCCATAACACTCTAACCAATAGAATGGACATCCACTATAAGTCATCCACTTTGGAAGGAACTAAACTAAATACTCCATGACATATGGATCTATCTAAATCTCTTAAAAACTAAAAACGTGAGAGGGATCATGATGATATTTCCTGAGCTATGATATGTAGAAAACATAGTGAATGTATTTCAACTAAAATTATGATTCCAACTATTACCCAACCTTCCCAAGATGCCCAATGACATCAAACGTTCCAACAATAGTTGAATACAACATTCCCGATTTTCCAATATGATGGTTACCCAACTATGGAGAAACATTAAAGAAAACCCCATCATCTATGGAAAACTCCAAAGGATGATGTCATTTATCTAAATAATATTTTTTCAACTCCAAACTATAACCAGATACAAATTCATATTCCAAATCCTCAATGATATCCCTTAAACAAGAATTGTTTCCACAAAATATTGTTCACCCTACTCTTCCCATCATAGACGTAACCTACACGAGCAACCATACATATCATTGAAAGGATCCGTTATGATTTAAGACTGATAACTATGGTTATAAGTAAACTCAATTATTCCCATATAGATATCCCATGATCCACTGAAATTCAAGACATAGTCACGGTGCATATCCTCCCGTATCTAAATAGTATGCTCTATCTGGATGTCAAACTATGGAAGATAAGTAGTACTCATACTGACCTAAGATGATGTTACATATTAGAGACTCATCAAGAACCCTAAAGTAAACAATGGATCCCAGTCCAAAATGATTAAAGTTGGATCCCCATGTAACCTCACAGTCTGATGCACATATATATTATGATGATATACAACTTTAGTGGTATCCCTTATCAAAATGAAATTAGATGACTTTTCCAACTGATCAGACACTACCTTGATATCATCCCTCCCATGATAACTCCATGTTAAACCAAAAAAATGACCCTGGATAACTTATCCCATTGCCAAACTAGAAACAAAAGAGGCTAAAGAAAACCATAATGTTTCAAATGATCTATGTTTATCTATTAGTGGGTATAATAGAGGGGAACATAATCATAAACATCATGCTTCATACCCGACCACCAAAATCACTACCTCATAACATAAAACATCTTCTTAGTTCCTGAATGAATGGACCATATAGTACTATGACATTCAAACAAGACAAATCTCCTCACATATGAAGAAATGGAAAAATGATCCCCAAAATAGAGAATTTCATCTTAAGAGACTTGCCAACCAGAAATAGTCATCCCACCATAAAGGGTCTATCTAATTCCCCTAAATTCATCACATTTATACTGAATCAATATAATATACACGACGAGAGATGATGAAAATTGAACACCAGTGATATATATACCTGAAACATCCTTATGAGCATATAAGTGCAACTGAGAGAATAATCTCATAAGTTTCCTCTCTTCCATAATGATAGAAAATCCTACAATGGTAATTTCCATCTAAAAGTGTAATTCCATGACCCCAAAAGACCAGATCTAGTACATTATTTAAATACATTGGAATAATTACAAGGAATCATGTCCCAAAGGACTGATAAGTTTAACAGTCATGGAAAATAGATTACATACATGAACATCACATTATTATTTGAAACATAAAACACAACCTAAATAATCCTTTGAGAATGAAATTATTATCCTAGCTTAAACATACAAATAAAACACAATAAAATTCTTAGTATCCTGGGAAAATAAAACATTTGAAAGGGGTGATATCAGATGCTCAGTATAGTTAAGCAATATAGCAGAAGGTATCATAAATAATCATAAACATTTACGGAAAGATATAAAATTTAAACACAAGCCCTTTAAACATAAAATTTAGCATAATATGGAAAAGATAAATCGAATAATTCCATTTAATTTTTCAAATAGATATTATAATAGTAGAATAATCACATGTAACATCAATAACCAATCTCATAATGATAGAATGCATAATGCCATACATATTAACCACAAAGTCAAGGCCTCGTGTCAAGAACATAAATATAAATTCTTTCAAGGCCATGGGCCAAGACAATAGTTTGTCACATGAGACCTACTGATGCATCGAAGGGCTATTGCGGGCCCAAACCATCACTTACTATGTCCAATTCATTCCTTATATGAAAATAGTGGAACATAACATACACATTTATATTAAAACTAGCATACGAAATGTCAATACTTTAACTATAAACCTTGAATGGTATAAAAATAGCACATCCACATTCAAACATATCATAACTCATTGAATATAATATGGAATATTTTATTATAATAAACCAACCTGAATCAAGAATAATATCTACTAAACAATGTTGACAAAGTTGACAACGATTAGTAAAACTCTTTGTGATAAATATCCCATTTTTTGTGAAATCATTTAAAAGTCACACAATTTATAAAAGAAGTTATTTAAAAGAGATTATTTAATCAAAGTGTCTAACACAACATTGAAACTTTTTAAAGGAATAAATATTTTAAAGCAATCATGTCCATATAAAGAAATAATTTGGATCATTTTGAAAAAAATGAACATTAATTAAAATGATTTAGAAAAATAAATCATTAAATCATTTAAAATTATTATTTGGCTAAAGAGACCCTTCCACAAAACCATAAAATATTCATCCTTAAAAAAATTTGAATGAACATTAAAATATAAATGAAATGACCTTTATAATCCATTAATATTCAAATAAATAGTTATGTGAAATAATATTAAGAATGTTGAAATGGAGAAAGGATTAATTCTTTAAGCATTCAAAGAATCCCATACCTCTTTAAATATTTAAATCATAGGTTAAATATCTTCAAAGGAATATATAAATACCATGAATATAAATGTATTCATGATATTAAATTCCATAGGGTAAGTACATACACTACACACAATAAATATGTGGTGATCATGGATTATATCTCACAAATAGTAAAAGTGAGACAGAATTCCATTACCTTGTACTTTCTTTTAGTCGAGGGTTAGTTTAAACTTATGTATAATGAGAATAGTATGTTATTAAGTTATAACATATCCATATCCATATTTATGATATCATATATGATTCATTTATGACTTTATACTACCAATTTAATAACAATTTCCATGTTAGAGTAACATTTTGGGTAATAATCACTTTCTTTATCGTAGGTGTTTAACTTGTTATTCTTGATCGTATCACTTATATCATGATTTACTTAAAAATAAAATAAAACATTTTTTATATATAATATATATTCAGAATATAAATATGTATAATATATAGATATATGAAATGAAATACACCATTTATGGAGATGGTATGCCGTACATACACATAAACGTTGTCTCTGTTTTCATATCGTATTGAATGGATGTAAGTGAATTATATATATGTAAACACACATACATATATATTTATTTATATTTATAGTAGAATTATTATTTCATATATTACAAAAATATTAATAATATATTTTTTATAATCTTCGTTGAATGGTGAATGTGGAAATGAATCACATCGCGTCGTTGAGACGGTAAGCCGTACATACGCACGAGTGATGATATCATTTCTTAAATGATAAAATGGCATGGAATTGGATGATATATTAATTATACAGAAACATTATAATGTTATTTTTATTATTTATATACATAATACTCATCATTATTTCCATCTTAATAACATATAGTTGAATTAAAAATTACACCACGTTGTCGAGAGGGTAAGTTGTACGTACAGACGCATGGTGACATTATCATTCATAGAATAGATAGAATAAGGAATATGGTTGTGCAATAATTATAATAACATATAAACATATATAAGGTACTGGATTTATTATTTTATTATGAAAAAAATAAATAAATATGAAGTAGAAGAAGAAACGAACATTGAAAGTGGTGATAAAACAATTATCTCTTGTCCGGCTGCTTCCTTTTGATTTGAACAAAAGAGATCGATAGGATGAACTTATGATCAAAGTAAGTAATAAAAGTTTAAGTGAGGGTAGTTGGGAGGAGATTTTATCATTTTTTTGTCTGATAAAAAGGCTTTGGAGGTGTAAATTAAAAATAAAGGGAGGTTCCCTTTATAAGAGAGGTGAGGGGCGCTTTTGGAAAATCATGGAAAATTAATTTATTATTAAATTATTTTCAGTTTATAATAGATCCAAATTGATTTATTTCAAGGATAAGATGGGTATGGGTAGAAATAATCTCAGAAAATAGTTTTTAGACATATTTAGGTCACCATATTAACCTTATATTTTATATTTAACCATTAGTTAAATAGTTTAACTTTTACCATGTCTTCTTGTATTTTTGTACTACTCGGTTAATATAATTACAATTAAATGACAAGATAAACTCAAGTGATTAATTAATGAAATATGTGACATTATATAATTAATTTGGTTGAACCTTATATTTTTTGGACAATTATATAATTTAATAAAATAGTATTTATTTTAAAACTCATTTTTATCGATTTTGGTACTATTTAGTAATTGGTTTTTTGTTAGTCATAAAAACTTGATTCCTTCAAAAAAAAAATACATTTAATCAACCCTAAAATTTCATATTAACCTATAAAATTCTTATATGGAATAAAATGTTTCAATTTACATTAAATGTAACATTTATAATATCGTTTATTTTAATCTTTCATTAATAAGGTAATTACGGCATCATCATTGTGTCATTAATAAATTTCATTATATAATGTTTAAAAATTAAAAATAAAATTCCATGATTTAGTTAAACATTTTAGATTTCTAATTATTATTTATAGTCGAATTTATCTTGTGTATAACAGTATATTAAAAATGGATTAGTTATTAAATTTTGAATTTAACTCTTTTAACTCTTCTTAAAAAAACATAATAAAAGTACAAATCTTACCCATGATGATAAAAAAGGATCATATTTTTTTTCATAAGGTTGATTTTGGTCAAAAAATACTTATAAAATAGAATTAAGACATTTTTTACGATAATTTTATATTATTATAATATATTTTTTACCATTAATTACATTAATTACTTTTAACCATGGTAAATAAAATCCAAAAGATACTATTAACCAAAAGATAATTTGATCCTATTGAACCACATTTTACTTTCTGATGACAACCATTTGTGTCTGATTTTCAAAATTCAATTCACAGAAGCGATAAAATTATATTTTATGCTAATTTACAAATGTCCCTAAAAGGTGAGAAAAAGACACTAAAAAGTTCAATAAAATTTTATATATCTAATATTATTATAAAATGACACAAATGAAATGAATTGGAATAATAAATGTATTACGTATCTATATTTTACTTTAAGATAAATTTTAATTAAAAAATAATTGTTTAAATTAAAAATTTCGTTTTTATATACTATGGAGATTTTTTCACTATTCAAAAAAATTGAATGTTTTTAGAAAAATAACAAAAAGTCACACTAAGCTAATTCTTATGTTCTTAATTCAAAAATAAAGTCTATTTTACAAAATTAAAATTTTAGGATTGCCTAAAATTAATTTTATTATTCCTCACAAAAGGAAATAAGAAGTAGTTTCTTTATCGAAATAGTACTAATATTTTTATGAAACCTATACATTTCCTTATTTATATGCTTTATTTATGTAATGAAATTATAAATAAAATTTAATTTTTTTTACTATTCGTATTACTATATGTATTTTTTAAGTTATAAATATATCATTTGAATAATTATAATACTAAAGTGTTATTTTGTAGAAACTAAATCTTGCATATAATTTAAGACAAGTCAGTGTTGTGTGAAGTATAATATATTAAAATAAATTCAAGATATAACTTACTATGAAATATTGGGGTGTTACATTTTTCCCCACTTTTAGAAATTTTATCCTTGTAATTTTAAAATTCGTCTTGGAAACATCATTGAATGTCCAACATTGGAAAAAGAGTCAATACAACTATCACTTTAAAAGAAAGAAAGATAATTATATAGGTCACTCGAGATAACCCATACTAGGGTTATATATAGGAAAACATTGATATTGAAGAGAAAAAAACATCATGTTCTGATGGAGGGTGATAGAAAACATGATCAGGAGAAATTTAACTACTAGAAAACCATAAACGTGTGATTGGTTAAAAGTTCATTGATTACCCAACATGAAGAGTAAACGAACAATGTTTTTAAATTAAGTTCCTTTTCATAATGTGAAGGAATTTATTTATGAGGTTGACTAAGAACATAAAGAGACATACTTACTTTTCAAGTATATTTTCATCCTTTAATAAATTTGTACCACAAACTCATCTTTTCTCCAAATGATGTGTATTCAAGATGACTTGGTCACACCTAAAGTGATAGAATAAACATCTAGAGAATAAAATAATACAAAAAAGCTAAACTATATATTTCCCTTGTCTATATACATTAACCAAAACCAAAAACGTTAGTAAAAGATCAGATGATCCCCAAAAAGGATACTACTTTATTGAACTAAATACTACTCTTATTGTCAAAAAATAACCAAACTATACCAAAAGTTCAACAGAGACCATTCAATAAACAATTGTCCTTAAAATTCAAAAAAATATTCCAAACTATGTTTGAAACCTAAAATCTTGAATGATATTATCACATAGTCTTCCACAATAAATCTTAACATTTATCTCCAAATGACATCGACTACTCTTAAAGTCATATACATAAAAGTAGTTAACCTAATGAAATATTCTCTATGACATGTTAATCATTTCCATAAATAACCCAAATAGTAATAAGTCCACAATAAAAGCATAAATTCTTCCAAAATAAAAATCCACCATTACTCCACAACATAAATCTCATAGTATTCTATTTTCCGTAGGAATATAGTGTGCCCAAAAAGTGAGAACGTCTTCCAAAATAACATTTATCACTTAATCACCATATCATTTTCCTATAATAAGGATGTTCATTTGATAAACCATAAGTTCCCAAAATCACATATTATTGATCCATAAAATCATTTAACTAAAAATAATTAGTCATACTGACCAGGAACTTCACATAGTCTAGTGGTAGGTGATAAATACCAATCACACTTTGGTTGTGGGTTTTATTCCCACAACTTTGTACGATGTGATGGGTTGTCACACGGTCTACATATTGTACATTTTCAAAAACTATATAATTTTATAGCATTCCCAAAAAAGAGATAAATTCTTCAAAATATCCATAACATATTTCAACCACAAATGTTATCTCATACCTCGCATTTTCATCCAAAAAAGTAATAACCTGTAATTGCCTTAAATTCAAGGATCATATAAACCCAAATGGTTCTTTATAACTATATCCACAAAAGAAAAGATAATTTTTCCTCAAATATAATTTTCACATAACAAACATCAGGGTTACACATACAAGGGAAAAGACTTCCAAAGTAATCCCATCAACAAAGATCATTAATACTTTCAAATATTTATCCATACATTTATTTCCACATATGTTCATCCATAACCCAGTGGTTTTACTATATTATAGGGCATTGGATCAGGTAATTCCTAGGTCCCATAAATTTATATAAAATGACTGTAAATGGATTCTTAGGATTAATTTTATTTTCTTCTATAGTACTCTTCATTTTTTCCTTGACAATTGTTTACTTTATGTACTTATTTCCCACACATAAATAATTTCTTTGTTCCATTGAGACATTTTCTCTGGTGTCTCCTTCCAAATTTCCTACATGCTTAAAATTGAGCTTTATTTTTTCCATGGTCTCCACTGCTGGAGCTCTTATCATTATTCACCTTTATCTTCTTTTTTGGGTTCCATATTTGGTTAATGTATATTTTTTTGATCATATTTTTGGAAAACTGATTCATCAAGAACATAATATCTTTTATGACTATAAAAATTTAATTTCATTTCACATTTCCACCACCATTCCCACCTTATACATCATGTTCAATGTTATTATGACTTCCTTGGAATCCAGCCATTGACTAAAACCAGAAAGCATAGTGTGAGTAACAATAATTATAAAATCATTTTGAGAATATCACGAAACCTTATTTTCAATCTAAAACACTTTAGGATTAACCCAGGTTATTTATTCTCATCTTATATTAAAATCCATCAAATCAGTTTGTAATGAAAATGTGAATTATCCTATGAATATCCATCGGGAGTGTCAAACTAGGTGCATAGTAAGGACGGTTGTCATGTACCGGGATACTCCAGGTCAAGGCCGAAACTCCTTGTCAGATTTTTCACTCTTAGGTATATCTATGCCAGAACCACATCCACTTGTATTATCCAAACATGGATTTGTTGTTTGGAAAACCCACAAAATATCGACATTACCAAAATTATAGGAAGTTCTTCTATACTAATCCTCAAAGTCTACCTTAGGGTAATGTTATCTAAATAGCATTTTTCTAAATCGAGTTCCCAAGGTTTGTACTAAACATCCTATGATACCAAATGTAACTCCCAGACCCCAGAATCCCAGAGATGCTGCATTATTTTAGTACATTGGCATGATTATTAGAAATCAAGTCCTAAAGGACCGATCATTTTAGTATTCATTGAAAATAGATTACATACATGAACATCACATTACAATTTCAAACAAAAAATATAACATATATAATCCCTTGAGAATGAAATTATTATCCCAGATTAAACCTTCATATAAAACATAATACACTTCTTGGAATCATGGGAAAATAAAACATAAGAAAGGGGAGATCTTAGATGCTTAGTAAGGATAAACAGTATAGAGAACGATATAATAAATAATCATAAACATTTATGGAACGATATAAAATTTAAACACAAGACCTTTAAACATAAAAATCATCATAATATGGAAAATATAAATCAAATAATCCCATTTATTTATTCACATAGATATTATTATACTCAAATAATCTCATATAAAATCAATAACTAATCTCCTAATGATTAAATGCATAATGTTAGACATCTTAACCACAATGTTAAGGCCTCATTCCAAGATCCTAAATATAAATTCTGTCAACGCCTTGTGCCAAGAAAATAGTTTGTCTCATGAGACCTACCGATGCATCGAGGGGCTATAGTGAGTCACACCCATCACTTACTAATTCTAATGAATTCCTCATATTAATAGAGTGGAACATAACATAAACATTCATATTAAAACTAGCATACAAAATGTAAATACTTGAACCATAAACCATGAATGGAATAGAAATAACACATCCATAGTCAAACATATAATAACCCATTAAATAAAATATGTAAGATTTTATTATAATAAATCAACCTCAATCAAGAATAATATCCAGTAAAGGATGTTGACATAGTTTAAAATGATCAGTAAAACTCTTTGAGAAAAAAATCTCTTTTTGTGAAATCATTTAAAAGTCACACAATTAATAATGAAAAAAATTTTAAAATTGGTTTTTGAATCAATGTTTCCCATACCAATTTGAATCTTTTGAAAGGAATTAAAATTTTAAAACAATAATGTCCATATAAATAAATCCTTAAAATAAGTTTGAGAACATAGATATTAATTAAAATAATTTAGAAGAATAAATCATTAAAACAGTTAAAATGATGATTTTCATAAAGAGTACCTCACAGAAAACATTTAAAGATTAAAATTTTATAAAAAATTTAATGAACTTTCAAATATAAATCAATTTTAATTTATAATCCTTTTATATTCAAATAAATAGTTATGGAAAATAATATTAAGAAATTTGAAATTTAGAATGGATTAATTCTTTAAACATTCCAAGCATCCCATACTGCTTTTAACATTTAAATCATAGGTCTGATATCTGAAAATGAATCTATAAATACCACAAAGATAAATATATTCATGATATTAAATACAATACAATCATTTCATACACCACAAATAATAAATATGTGGTGAACATGGCTTATATCTCACGAATATTACAAGTGAGACGATATTCCCTTACCTTATACATTCATTTAGTCGAGGGTAAGTTTATCCTCATGTATAATGACCGTAGTATGTTATTAAATTATACCAGACCCATATTCATATTTATTATATCATATATGATTCATTTATGACTTTATACTACCCCTTTAATAGTAATTTCCATGTTAGAGTTACATTTTGGGTAATAATCGCTTTCTTTATCATACATGTTTAACTTGTTATTCTTGATCATACCACTTATATCATGATTTAATTACTTACAGAATATAACAAATTATATATATATCATATATATTCAGAATATAAATATGTATAATAGGTAGATATATGAAATGGAATACACCTTTAATGGAGACGGTAGGCCATATGTACGCATAAACATTGTGTATTGACTGGAAGTAAGTGAATTAGATATATGTAAACACAAATATATAGTTATATATATTTTCAGTATAGTTATTATTTAATATATTACATACTTATTAATAACATATATTTTTATATTCATTGTTGAATGGTGTATGTGGAAATGAATCTCATCGCGTGATTGAGACGGTAAGCCGTACTTATGCACGAGCGACTATATCATTTCATTAATGATAAAATGGAATGGAATAGGATGGTATATTAATTATACAGAAACATTATCATGTTATTTTAATTATTTATATACATAATAATCATAATTATATCAATCCATATAATATAAAGTTGAATAACAAATTACACTACGGTGTGGAGACGGTAAGCCGTACACACGCATGCATGGTGACATTGTTATTCGAAGGATATATAGACTAAGGAATATGGTTGTCCCACAAATATAGCAATATCCCCAGTTGTTGAAGGTAATAGATTTAATAATTTAGTACTGAAAAAAATAAATAAAGAGGAAGTATAAGAATAAAAGAACTTTGAAAGAGGTGATAAAATAATTTCCTCTTCTTCGAGTGTTTTCTTTAGATTTTAAGAAAAGGGATCTTTAGGTTAGATTTCTGATCAAAGTAAGGCCTCTAGATTTAAGGGAGGTTATTTGGAAGGATATTTGAGGAGGGTTTGGCTGAGCCAAAAGTCTTAGTAATTGTGAATTAAAAATAAAGTGATGTTCCCTTTTATAAGAGAGGTGATGAGCACTTTAGGGAAAGCTTGAAATATTAATTTATTATAAAATGACTTTCGGTTTCTAATAGATTAGATTTAATTTATTTCTAAGCTAAGATGGGGATGGTCTGAAATAATCTCAACCATAGGTTTTAGACATGTTTAGTTCACTGTATTAACCTTATCTCTTATATTTAACCCTTAGTTAAATAGTTTAACTTTTACCATGTCTTTTTGTATTTTTATACTCCATGGTTAATATAGTTACAATAAAATTATAAGCAAACATCACGTGATTAGTTAATGAAATATGTAACATTATCTTGGTAATTTGGCCAAACCTTACTTTTTTAGGACTATTATATAATTTAATAAAATAGAATTTGTTTTAAAACCCATTTATGTCAATTTTGACACTATTTAGTAATTGGTTTTTTATAGTCATAACAACTTGATTCCTTCGAACAAAACACATCAAACCAACCCTAACATGTCATATTCACATATAAAATTCATGGATGGCATCAAACGTTTCAATTTACTTTAATTTTAACATTTATAATATCATTTATTTTAATCATTCATTAATAAGGTAATTACAACATCATCATTGTGTGAGGAATAAATTTAATTATTTAATGTGTAAAAATTATAAATAAAATACCATTATGTATTAAATATTTTTATATTTATAATTAATATTTATAGTTGAAATTATCTTATTTATAAAAATATATTAAAAATGGTTTAGTTATTATAATTAGAATTTAACAATTTTGACTCTTCTTTAAATAAATTATAATAATGTTCCTAATCTTACCCAAGTGCATCAAAAAGGATCATATTTTTTTTCCTAAGGTTTATTATGGTCTAAATACATTTATCTAATATAATTAAGGCATTTTTAGGGCAATTTTATATTATTATAATATTATTTTTTCCATTAATTACCCTATTTACTTTTAACCGTGGTAAATAAAATTAAAAAGATACTATTCAACCAAAAAAATATTTCAAACCTATTGAACCACATTTTACATACTGATAACAACCATGTATGTCAAGTTTTAGAAATTCAATTTACAGAAGGGTTAAAATTATGTTTTATGCTAATTTGAAAATGTGCTTAGAAGGTTGGTAAAAGACATTAAAAAGTTCAATAAAATGTTATATATCTAATATTATTATAAAATTACTCCAATTAATTACATTAGAATAATATATATATTATGTATCTATTTTGACAATAAGAAAAATTTTAATTAAAAATAATTATTTAAAGGAAAACGTTGTTTTCTATGAACTATATAGTATTTTCACTAGTCATCAAAAATAGATTGTTTTCAGAAAAATACCAAAAACTCACCCTAAAAAAATTTTAATATTCATAATTAAAAAATAAAGTCTATTTTACCAAATTAAATTTTTAGTAGTGTCTAAAATTAATTTTATTATTTTTTACAAAAGGACATAAGTAGTAGCTCCTTTATCAAAATAGTACTTTTATTTTAATGATACTTATTCATTTTTTTATAAATATTGTTTATTTATGTGACAAAATTATAAATTAAATTTAAAATTTATTTGTTACTATTAATATTACTATTTTTAATTGTTATTTTATAAATATATCATTTGAATAATTATTATACTAAAGTGTGGTTTCACAGAAACTCAATCTTGTGTATAATGCAAACCAAGTCAGTGTTGTGTGCTTTATAAGCTATTGAATTACTTTAAAGATATAACTCACTATGAATTCATAGGGTGTTACCAAAATGTCCTTCATTGAAATTCCCTTCCTCGAGGGGTGTTCAATATCAAATTCAAATTTCTTAAGGTATTCCACCAACATCCACTCTCTAAGATTCAGGTAAATCTGAGAAATGTTATAACTCAAAATCATATTGACAAAAAGGATAGTGAACATCACCCCAAAAAGTTAATTCAACAAACACCTAATCTCGTTCATAACCATGGAAATATCTAAATCATGAGTGGGGTAATTCTTCCCTGTGATTGGATATGGCGAGATCCATAATCCACCACATGATAATTCTGTATGAGCACACAACTGAAACGATGGCCAGAAGCATCATAAAAAACCACATACCCCTTACCGTCCTATTTTAAGATTAGGATAAAAGTTGATTCCATAAGTAATTTCATTTAATTTCAATAAGAAAAAAACATGAATCCTATATGAATTTCACCACTTTTATGTTTTGAGTAGTCAAATGAGATGAAAATAGTGATAAATCCTTAACAAACGATTGATAGTATCTTGTAAGACCAAGGAATCTATAAATATCAATGAAATTTCATTGTTATTCCCCTTACCATATAGGCTTCAAATTCTCAGTAAAAAAGAAAATATATGCTTATAAATCAAATTCTATAATAACTTCACTTATTGATTCAAGAAATGTCATTTAGAACGATTTTCATAAAACCATTGACCCCTCATGATTTCTAGAAACAAACTCAAAGAGTTGTTGTGCTCATGGTCTGATCTAAAATAAACCAAAATATCATACATCAACACTACCACAAAATTGTAAATATTATCATGGAATATATGAATCATCAAATCCATAAAAACTGAAAGAGTGTTGGGCTGATTAAATGGCATCATAGAATATTTGAAATGGCTATAACTTCTCTTGAAATCCATCTTTCATATATCTTACTTCCTAACTCTGGCCCAATGATAACCTGACTAATGATCAATCTTCAAAAACCACTTTTCCACCTATAACTAAACAACAAAAATTAAAATGAGGTAAATGATACTTATTCTTAACTATTAACCTATTTAGATTCTGATAATCCCTACACAATTTGAGTAAATCATCTACCTTATTTGAATAGAGCACAATGGATGGGCATGGAAAAACACTAGGGTTAAAAAAAGATTCAACAATAAGTCACACAACTCAATAATGAACTCCTTCATCTTTGAAAGTGCCATACAATGAAAAGGTATAAAAATTAGATACATAACTAGTACCAGTTCAATGATAAGATCTACCTCCATCAATAGAGGAATACTAGACAAATATTCTTGGGAAATTTCAATAAAATCCCATACAACTTCAGGCAGATCAATAATAGAAGAATCTTCTTCAGGGCCAACTGCTATAGTAAACAATAAACATGTTAACACTAGGAAGGAAATTTCTGCATGACTAGACCACATATCCCACTCTCCTTAAACCACTTGTGATCTCTCATCAATTACATGAAAATAGACACACAGATGATAGAAATACACATCATCATGATCAAAAAAATCCATTCCATCCTGATGAATTTTTCATTCATATCTAGATAGGTAATGAAAAAATCTCATACGAACTTGGTATCAGCTATCAATAGCAAACAAGGACACTGAAACCCCTTCTTGTTCCTCCTCCAAAGAGGTGTCTCTAACTCTATAAAAAGGAAAAAATAATGTTAGAAGTTTATAAATATCTATAAAATATGTATATATAAATTATTGTGATGAACTATTGTCAAATAATTAAACAGTTACCAAAGATGCAATAAATATTGTACCTCTCATTGTCACTGGACCAACTTCTACCCTCACTGGAAGTTCATCTACTTTGTGATAGCGATTCACTACTGAAGCATGGGGAAATATCCCTATTGTATTTGGGGAATATGACTGTGTTGTAGTTTCCTATGGAGCTAAAATTCAATGACCATATTAAGGAATAGAAATATCCTAAAAAATAAAACTCCATAGTTAGCCATATCACTAACAATTTTGGAACATAATTTTAGGTTAAGAATAAAAAAGTCAATTATATCCAACCATGCCACATCGGTAAATGTTTAAAAGCACACTATTATCTATAACTAAGGGTGAAGAGGAATCCTACCCCTGAGATCCACCTCCACCACTCTTGTGATCCTTACACTTCCTTGTTTTCCCTTAGGAATCATTGATGTTTCCACTTAGGGGAAGATAAGGGGTAGAATACCCAAATTTTCATTCCATATTCATCTCATCCAACATTTCATTATTTATCATCTATTAATTGGTCAAATTCTTCAACAAAAATACATATTATCTGAAATATAGTTTCAAATCCAAAAAGTACTTATTAGCTTTCATTTGGATATTCATTACGACCACTAGATAGAAATGAATCATCTCAACCTACTAATTGGTGTATATTGACACCAAATTAACTATATACTGTAAAGGGAGGGACTCACAAGTATTTTTCATTATCAGTGACTCTAGAGAGTACTACCAGATGAGGATATCCTTGAAACCCTTCCAGTCCAAACCCACACGCCTATCTAAATGTACTATGGAATCCCAACATTGCTTGATGGGAAAATTAATTCTAAATTCTACACACTTCACCTTGGTACTCTAAGGTGTATCCAATAATTTAAAGATATGATCGATATTCTTAAGATACTATTTCTCCTCTTAAGGTTCATTGATACTATAATATTCCTTCTTTTTATCACATAAACTTTCATTTACATTATACAAAACTGAGCATCTTCAAGGTTTAGTGTCTTGGAAACTAGGAACTTAACACATGGCAACATAAAAAATTCTTCTTAAACACTTGAAAGTATTATTAATTTGTTTATCCTAAGTTCATTACAGCATCTCATAACCTGAGAGCACACATCAAAGGAAAGGGTGAGCAGAAGGCCCAGTAAGGGAAACAAGATAAACAATTTACATGTGAACTTGAGATACATCAATACGGGCATGATAAATGACTTAAAGGCATGAGAAAGAGATCATGAGGAATATCATAATAAAAATAACGTGTTTCATAACTTGAATATGTGGCTAAAAAATTTAACATAGACAATCATTTCTGTTTCACCAAGGTTCATCCCCAAGATGTCATTAAAAAATTACCAAGGTTATTCACCAAGATATTGTTAAAATGGTCATCTCTAGAGATTAAGTCTTTACCCAATGCGTTGGAGCGCTATCAGGGCGCATAGTTAAATTTGTCTTTATTATAATGTGATCCACATATATCATCATTAAACATTTCATAAATAACCCATATAGCATAAAAGAAATTGTTTTTATTTCACAATCATAATGTTTTAAAAACTGCTTTTAAGACATCATCTTTATGTCACTTTAAACCCACAGAAATAGAAATCAGGTCTCATGTATGTAAATCAAAGAATTTAAAATAGAACATTTTGATATATATGTGAATACCCCTGTAGAATAAATAGTTTTGAGTATTCACTTAAAAAAATAAAATAATTTGAGAAAAAGAGAGAGACATTTTGAGACGAAATTTCAGCAGCATAACGACGTCACTTAAAACTTCAAAAAATGAATTGACAAGATCAAATAGGGTCTCTCATAATATGAACATAAAAGATCAGTATGATAGATATAGAGATCATACACCAACATAATAAAAAGTAACTTGAAAGACTTGACATGAAAAGAGAACTTGAAAATGAGAAGGGTGAAAGAATCCCTTAAAAATTCGGCAGCCTAACAACGTCACTTAAACATTCTTAAAATGAATTGATGAGATCAAGAGGGGGTATCTCATCATGTGAACATGAAAAATATAGTAGGATGAATATAAAAGAACATCCCTAACATAATAACATGGAGCATAAAAGAAATGACATAAAAGACAGTACTTGGAAAGAAAGAGAGAGGTCAGATCCCTTACCTTAAAACGTAACTCTTAAAACTCGAAGGTTGGGACCTTGAGGGATTGGGGGCACCTTGGGAGGACTCCTTGGGAGGTAGTTACACCAGATCTTCGTTGGGGGAGATTTGGGAGTGAAAAATAAAGGGGGAAAGGGTGGGTATTTATAGGGAAAGTGAGGGGACATGGCATTAATGGCCAGAGGACACATCATTGGTGGTTTTGGAAAATCCATGGGCTTTCCCATGGTATTTGCCCATGGTTTTATCCACATTGGACCCCACATACAATAATTCATCCCCTTTAGTCGGCCAACCTTTAAAATATCTCATCACATCATCATGATGTAGTTATAATGTCATTAAACACACCGAAACCCTAAAACTGTATTTTTACTAATCACTGAAAAATCAACTATTTCAGAAAACTCCCAGAAATTTACCTTAACATAATATCAATTCCTTGAATTCAAAAATAAACTCTTTTTTATAAAAAAAATTTCTAAATATTTTTAATTTAATTATTAAATAAAAACACTATTCACCGAAAATCCATTTTTTTCAGAAAAATCCACTTAAATTAACTTAATATAATATCAATTCTCTGAGTTCAAAAATAAATTCATTTTTATAAAAATATTTTTCTAAATATTTTTAATTAAATTGTTAATTAAAAAACACTATTCACCAGAAAAAACTAATACTTGACTAATAATTTATGAAACCGTTATTTACCCATTTTATTGAATCACATTACTTAATCAAGGTGCCTAAATTATATTAATACATTCTTTATGTGAGATTACTAATCCATTTGGTCACATTACTAATCCTAAGCGTAAAATCACTACTCATAATTCACTATTCATCAAAAATCCAGTTGATATTATTAGACTCTAAATTTCTTACGGATCATAATTGTAGAAGACCATTTTTTGAAAATCATTACACATAATTAACTATTTAAGGTTTACATAAATATTTTCAAATATCCTTTTTCTATAATTCATCAAAAATATGCATACTATATTTATCTGGACATTTGGAAATACACAAAATTCTTCATAAGAAGAAATCACATTTTTTATTTTAATCAAAGTATTACACAAGGAAATTATAGTCTCCTTACATAGCCTCTTATAACCCCATCATAGGACCTAAGTGTAAGGTGTGCTAAGGTGATAGAATCATAGGGAGTCTAGGACAACATCGCATGAGTAGTAATTTCTATCAGTTTGAACTTCTTGGGAAGGCGATTCTGTTCAGGCTTCACACGATGATGTTCGGCTTGGGTTTGGTCCAGAGCAAAGCCCAGTGGTGCTACCTCCTTCCCAAGTTCTTTTTTATGGGCTTTTAATTGTCGGATACTACTGGATGAGGCCATCAAATCTTCTTTCTATATTAATTAACCAAGATCACATGTGTTTAGAGACAATAATCGCAACATTTAGTTTCCAAAGGTCATACTGACTAACGGTCATATAATAGTCAAAACCCAATAGTCTCATTTTAATTATACTCATTTTATTAAATGAAAATGTTTTGTTGAGTATGAAATAAAATAACACACAAAATTAGGAAAAAAGATTTATTCAAAACTTCGGGTAGTTACAATCTTCCCCAATTAAGAAATTGTGTCGTCGTAATTTTTGAAATTGGGCTTGGAAATTTCATTGAATGTCCCACATTATAAAAGGAGTCTGTAAAACTATTACATTAAAAGAAACAAAGGGAAGTACAAATGTCACTTGAGTTAACCCACACTAGGATTCCATGTAGGAAAATATGGATATGGAGGAGATAACAAAGGGTTATGTTCTGATAGAGAGTGATAGAAAAAATGATTAGGAGAAAGTTAACCACAAGAAAATCACAGACTTATGATGTGTCTAAACGGTCTTTGATTACCCAATATGAAACTTAAACCAATAATGTTTTTGTTTTAAATTCCATTTAATAATTTTGATGAATTCATTTACTACATAGAATAAGAACACATGGAAATATATTTACCTTCAAGTAGTGTTTCATCCCTTAATAAGTTTCACCAAGACAAATATTTTCTCCAAACAAAGAGCATTCAAAACTAAATGGTCCCATCAAATCACAATAATCATCTTATAGAGAATCACTTAATCCAAAAAAGAATAACTATCTATCTTTAAACATTTGTCCCCAAAACAGAAAGTGTAAGACGAAACAACTCTTCAAAAAGAAAGAACCCCATATGAAGGGAAAATACCTTAGATCTTCAAAGTTCCACGGTACTACCCAAAGTTTATCATAGACCATTCCATAAATAATTGTTCTTAACATTACTCAAAATAAACCAAACTATGATTGAAACCCAGATACAAGAAGGATTTGATAACATAGTCTTCCAAAATAAACTTCATTTTTCATCTCCAAACAACATCAACAACTCTTATCATCTTACAACGACAGTAACTAACCTAAAAATATTTCCCCCTAAGATAGGTCAATCATTTCCATAAGTAACATAAATTACTATGAGTTCACCTTAAATTCATCGGTTCTTCAAAATATAGGTTAGCCTTTAGTCATCAAAGAAAATACCATAGTAATCTATTTACCATGATCATATAGGGTTCCCAAAATAGTGAACATCTTCCAAAATAATAATCATCATTTAATCCCCTAATCATATCTTTTTTTAGAAGAACAGCTTCACAATATCAACATGTGGTATATAACAATAGATATTTTCCTTAATGATATAAAACCATTTTAGGTAGTGGCTCAATGTTCTTAGAAAACACTAAAGATATTCTCATAGAGCATGGATTAAAATATAACATGACATAGACAATTATTGTGATGAAGTTACATGTAATTTAGTCATCATGATCCATCTCAGCATAGGACTTGCATTGTTCCCTTGTCCTTGAAGATTGTTGATGCTCATCATGTTTCTCATCACTTCCAAGAGATACTTTCCTAGGATAATGTCTAAATTCTCCATATTTACGACATTGAAATGTATAAGGTACATTAGATCGATCCTTATCTCTATTCATCACATTATCCATTTTTTTAAAGAAATTGGATACTTTATGCCCTATCACCCCACACTTAAAACATCTCTCGGTTCCTTTGTGACATTCTCTTTGGTGCCCCTTTCCACACTTTTTGTACAAAGGAAATTGGGTCTACTTTCCCTTATCAACTTTATCAGATGAACATTCTTGAGACTTCGTCTTCTTTTTCCTTGATGAATTTGGGCATTCAACTAGGTACCAATTATTAATTGTGATTTTTGATAGCTGGTTTGGCATAATAAAAATATGTTTTACTTGATCTCTCATCATCTCTTTCATATTAATAGGGAAATCATCACATTTCCTATCACATTGGTTGTTGGGACATGTTCTTCTATTTCCCACCATTAACTATGAATAGGAAGTATAATTAGGGGGGCTTAAATACTAAGCCAATAATCATGAAAAGGAATCTTAAAGCATTGAAGGATAAACATGTAGAAGAAAATTATACCCTAACTTGCGACCCCCTAGCTTCCAATTGAGGTTATACATGATCATATATTCTTCTGTGAATATTTATTTTATTTTATCATTGTTCCTTTAATAATGGTTCATACTAAGATTATGAATTTACCTAAACATATCCCCTGAGAGTGTCTTAACTAGGAGTGAAGCAAGACCTGTTGTTGTGTACCAGTTCCCCATTCGAGTCTAGCTCAAGTGGTGTTTTCGGGTTTTAACCCTATGTACATCTATTCCAGAGCCACCTCTACCGGCTCGTATCCACATAGGGATGTATTTGCTTGACAAACAACTTACTCAATACTCACCAAAATACCAGGAGGATTTCTTATATTTAAACTTTTCTATAGACTTATTCCTAAAGTTATTATATCCTAATTTCCACAAATAACTAAAATATCCTTTGATACCAACTATAACATCCCGCCTTTTTATGACATAAACTTTCATTTACATTATACAAAACCGAGGATCTTTAAGGTTTAATGTCTTGGAAACAAGGAACTTAATACATTACAACATAAAACATTATTCTTAAACACATTAAAGGCTTCTTAATTTTTTCATCCTATGTTAATTACAGCATCTCATAACCTGGGAGCATACATCAAAGGAAATGGTGAGCAGAAGGCCCAGTAAGGGAAACAAGAGAAACATTTTACATGTTAACTTCAGATACATCAATAAGGGCATGATAAAAGACTTAAAGGCATGAGAAAGAGATCATGAGGCATATCATAATAAAAATAACATGTTTTATAACATGAATATGTGGCTACAACATTTAACATAGACAATAATTTCCATCTCACCAAGGTCCATCCCCATGGTGTCATTAAACAATTACCAAGGTTATTCACGAAGATATCGTTAAAATGGTCATCTCTAGAGATTAAGTCTTTACCCAATGCATTGGAGTGCTATCAGGGCACACCCTTAAATTTTTCTTTATTATAATGTGATCCACATATATCATCATCAAACATTTCATAAATAACCCATATAACATAAAAGAAATGGGTTTCATTCCATAATCATAATGTTTTAAAAACTGCTTTTAAGACACGATCTTTATGTAACTTTAAACCCACATAAAAGGAAAGCGGGTCTCATGTATGTAAATACAAGAATTTAAAATATATAATTTTGATATATATGTAAATAACCTTGTATAATAATGAGTTTTGAGTATTCACTTAATAAATTAAAATAATTTTTTAGAAAAAAAGATAGAGACATTTTGAGACGAAAATTCGGCAGCATAACGGCGTCACTTAAAACATAAAAAATGAATTGACGAGATCAAATAGGGTCTCTCATCATATGAACATAAAAGATATGTATGATAGATATAGATATCATACCCAAAAATAATAAAAAGAATCTTGAAAGACTTCACATGAAAATAGAACTTGAAAATGAGAAGGGTGAAAGAATCCCTTAAAAATTCGACAGCCTAACGACGTAACATAAACATTCTTAAAATGAATTGATGGGAGAAAGATGGGGTCTCTCATAATATGAACATGTAAAATAAAGTAGGATGAATATAAAATAACATCCCCAACATAATAACAAAGAGAATAAAAGAAATGACATAAAATAAAGTACTTGGAAAGAAAGAGAGAGGTAGGATCCCTTACCTTAAAACATAACTCTTAAAACTCAAAGGATGGGACCATGAGGGCTTGTGGGAACCTTGGGAGGACTCCTTTAGAGGTAAGGAGACCATATATTCGTTAAGGTGAGTTGGGAGTGAAAATTAAAAGGAGAAAAGGGTGGGTATTTATAGGGAAAGTAAGGGGACAAGGCATTAATGGCCAAGGGACACCTCATTGGTGGTTTTGAAAAAACCATGGGCTTGCCCATGGTATTTGCCCATGATTTTACCTACATGGGACCCCTCATACCATAATTCATCCCCTTTAGTCAGACAACGCTTAAAGTATCTCATCACATCATCATGATGCAGTTATGATGTCATTAAACATACTGAAACCCTAAAACTGTATTTTTACTGATCACTGAAAATTCAAATTTTTCATAAAGCTCATAGAAATTTACCTTAACATAATATCAGTGCTTTTAATTCAAAAATAAACTCCTTTTTTATAAAAATAATTTTCTAAATATTTTTAATTTTATTTTTAATTAAAAACACTATTCACCGAAAATTCATTTTTTTCAGAAAAATACACAAAAATTACCTTAAAATAATATCGATGTTCTATGTTAAAAAATAAAGTCCATTTTATAAAAATAATTATCTAAATATTTTTAATTTAATTTTTAATTAAAAAACACTATTCTCCTGAAAAAACTAATACTTGACTAATAATTTTTGAAACAGTTATTTACACATTTTATTGAATCACACTACTTAATCAAGGTGCCTAAATTATATTAATTCCTTTTTAAGTGAGATTAATAATATATTTGGTCACATTACTAATCCTAAGCGTAAAATCACTATTCATAATTTACTATTCATCAAAAATCATGTTGATCTTATTAGACTTTAAATTTCTTACTAAACATAATTGTAGAAGAACATTTTTTGAAAATCATTAAAAATAATTAATTATTTAACGTTTACATAAATATTTTCAAATATCCTTTCTCTAGAATTCATCAAAAATATGAATACTATATTTTTCTGGACATTTGAAAATTCACAAACTTTATCATAAGAAGAAATCACAATTTTTATTTAAATCAAAGGATTACATAAGGTAGTTATAGTCTCCTTACATAGCCATTTAAAACCCTAGCATAGGAACTAAGTGTAAGGTGTGCTAAGGTGAGAGAATCTGAGCGCAGCTCAGCCAACATCGCACGAGTAGTAATTTCTATCAGTTTGAACTTCTCACGAAGTCGATTCCATTCTAGCTTCACACGATGATGTTTGGCTTGGGTTTGGTCCAGAGCAAAGCCCAGTGATGCTACCTCCTTCCCAAGTTCTGTTTGATGGGCTTCGATTGGCCCGAGACTACTGGATGAGGCCATCAAATCATTTTTCTATATTAATTAACCAATATCACTTGTATTTAGAGACAATAATCGCAACATTTAGTTTCCAAAGGTCATAATGACTAACAGTCATATAATAGTCAAAACCAAACAGTCTCATTTTAATTATACTCATTTTATTAAATGAAAAAGTTTTGTTGAGTATGAAATAAAATAACACACAAAATTAGGAAACAAGATTTATTCAAAATTTCAGGTTGTTATATATACCATTAAAGGAAGGTGGATCCCCATGCAAGAAATCCTGTTATTGATATATATATACTCAAACTCATGATGATAACTAAAAAATTACATTGAAGACATGCACAACATTTTGGTCAATATAATGAACTAATAACATTATATTATTAATAAGATTATAATATATTAGAGGATTCTCTTGAGGATATTTTGCTTCACCTTCAGAGAGACCCGTAAAACACAAATCAGAGGCATAAAAATTCACAATTAATTTTAAGAAATGATTAAAAAATAGAATAACCTTATTTCATACTAAAAGTACTATAATAAAAACTATTATTAAGGTCAAGAACTCAAAACAGGACACACACATCCCATCAATCCATGGTAACTTGAGTCTCGTTGTGTTGAGAGCTGGAAAAACACTCTTCATAGAATTGTTATCAAGTACTAAAATAAAAATCTCTATTCTACCATATATTCTAAGACAATGGATCTTGTTGAAAAAACACCTTTGATACCAAACTATGACAAACCTAACCTGGATACCCTCTCAAACTAGTAGCTGGAATGAATTTCCATATAGATAAAAGTCATTTCCAATCCCTACGAGCTGAAAACTATAACTATGACATCAATAAATAACAACAGGGAGTGATTTCAACAAACCTAAATTGAACACATGGAATATATTTGTATACATATAACAAAGATAAATAGTGAACGAAATTAACATATTCCATAACTGTAAAAAGATAGTAGAAATTATACAAATTTAAAGGAGTCAGAACATCCCGATGTAAAATTTTAATAATCAAATGAAAAAATAAATAAGAATCCATCTAATCCATGTGATAGCATGGGAAACTCCCAAACTATCACCATAAGATACCTATAATTATCTAATTGATACTTCTCCACCCCACTACAATTCCATGACATTCCCCTCATTGAAATATATATAAAGGTCTATTCACCACCAAAGAGGAGCATAGAGTGTGAGCTTACACATCCTATAGGATCCCACCTAGGTGCCTTATAACATGTCTTTGTACAATAATTTAAACCTTCTAACCATTAAATAAGAAAGGAAGATAAACAGTTTATATGTTATTATATCATAACCAGGGAAAAACATTTAATTTTCCATTTTTTCACATTTCAAAATACATCTAGGTAAAATAGTTTAAAATCATTTCATGTGAATATATGAAATCATAAATATCAAATCAATCCAAACCATACATCACATATCAAATAAAATCAATGAATGTACAAGAAAAAATAGTACAAGCCAAAAGAATATATAACATCACACCATGGATCACTATAGGTCAGGATAGCTAGGACACTCATACCCCTAACATATACAATCACATGTTCAATAATCCATTACAAATATGTATTGAATATAGGCAGCAAAGCAACACCCTGGAAATTGAACCTTCCAATTGTGTCTATCAAATCCCAAGAATAACAAGCAAAAGGAGTGGTAGAACAACCCCTGAGTGAACCCCCTGAATATCAATGGATGAAGCATATTACTACACATTCCACCTTAGTCCCTAAGTATTTCCATGTGCTCTATTTTCTAAACCATTTAATTAAACCATGAATTGAAAACCATTTAAAAACCCATTTAACAATTATTTTAAAATTAATTTTTCTTTTAATAAAATAAGGGGAAACCCATCTTTTATCAAAAACAAGTTTATATACACAACAATAAATTAATAAATCATGGAATTTCATTTATAAAACAATTTATCAAAATCAAATATATTTAGTTCATCCAATACATGTAAGATATGAAACCACCTACCTCAAATTTTGGTCATACATGCCTTCAATGGGATCCACCAACAATAATGAATGAAAATACTATAATAGATTCCATAGAATCAATCCACAAATATCATAATTGATTAAATTTAAAAAATAGTTGGTGAAGAGGATAGATCACAATATACCTCAAGGAAATATGCACCCAGCACTATAGGAAACACAAGGGTAAGCCTCCTGAGAATGATATCATGATAGTTCTAGAAGGAATCTGGATGAATCAACAACACAGACCAAAAAATATAATAGATATATGGAACTATAATACAATGATCATGGGAACTATTGAATAATAAATGATTAATCACCTATATAAATTCAATGCAACTAAAATAATGATCAATCACAAAAAAAATATTTGGAAGGATTGGAAGCCTCTAAAATCATCCCCAAGAGGCTCAAGGTTTTGAGAAAAAGAGCCTATGGATGAATGAAATAATAAATCAGTCATGTCGATCTCTAAAATCATTATATATGATAATTATGTGTTGTGTAATCCTATTAAATGTCTTGTAGTCCATGAAGGCCAAAAATTATGAGAAATATGTCTTATTTTAAAAAAAAATTATTTTACCAATACACAACATAAACCAAATACACAATGTTTAATACTTTAATGATTTTTACCAACTCATGAATTCTTTTCATTATACTTTAAATAGTGTGTAATCTTATTACACGACATGTATTTCTTCTTCAGACTGCATGAAGTCCAGTATTCTATAGAAAACTAAAAACTAACTCTAATATTATCTAAACGTCAGGAGAACCCTACAAACACATTACATATTTATACCTAGACTCCAATAATTCAAAAAAAAAATTACATCCCAAAATTTTAGGTCATTTCCCCTATACCATTCTCCCCAACCTCATGATTACCAAGTCTCACCCAACAAAAGCTGATTTTTTTATAGAATGGAAAAATATAAAATGGGTAATGAGATGTTACAATCTCTATGTATTAGGGTGAATTAAAGAAATTATTTCTATATAAGTAATTTTATTTTATTATCTAAAAAAAGAGAAAAATTCCTTGAGTCAATGTAGAACTATGATGAATCTATTGTTACCTATGAAGTAGATTTTAGAAGACGTTCAATGCATTCTTATGGTATTATCGTCGAACCTGAAAGAAACATTCATTGATACTTCAGAGTTTGGAATGTTCAAGTCGATTCTTTCATAGTGTATGTAGAAACCACGATTAAAGGGTTATATCTATTTTATTATCATGGTATTATCCTTAATTAGGTGGAATCTGAATCCTCGATCATCCTTCGCTTATTTCAGGGTGTGATATCTACCCCTTAGGATATCACATATAGTGTTCAAAAAAGAAGGAGTTTTATCAACAATATCATTAATCTCACTCACAAGTGGAGAGATGGAACCATGGTTGTATAATTCATGTATTCATATCCATCTTTAGATAACCCATATACCATCTTTAATTGTATTAGGTCCCTTATCTCTGAGTGCATGCATCTGGTCCGAGATGATGAAGTATTCCTCCAATAATTTAGAACGTAGTATCATGTTATAGGGATTCCCCCCTTATTTTTAATAAAAATTCCTAATTTTGTAAGGATTTACACATCAATCACATGATTCTGATAAGAAAACAAATATGAAATTAAATGGAAATTATAAAAACTAAGGATATCAAAAGATGAGACATCCTTTATTCTGAATGTGTGTAGAGAAATATTGATGAAAATGTATTAAGGGGAATAATATATATTTTATGTTTGGAATATAATTCCATTGAGTTAATGGATACTAAAGTTATGGGAAGAAGTTATTCAATGGTGCGAATAAAGAGAAATATCCCCCAAAAATACCACAAACAATCCATTCATTCAAATTCCATGAGTATCAGAATAATACTAAATGGTTCCCAAATTTGAGGGCTAATGAAGATGATCTTCTTCAAAAACCACTTCATCCCAGAGAAAATATGAAATATCATTCGATCACTATTTATTATGAAGGGTGTGATGATGATTTGGTGAAAAGCTGACATATCATCCACTATATAACTACAAATATCTTATTTGATTCTCGAGCTACCAACCCTTTTTGAGGAATTTTCTAGGGGTATTATAATACCAACCAAATTATTAATTGTTAAATTTTCAATGAAACCCCATAATGGTATAATGATCACATACCAAGTCTATGGTTCTACTATGGTTGAATTATTTTTGTATTCCATTCTAGAAAAACTTGTAATCCTCAATCTAGTTTAGTATGATTTTATTTTCATAATGAAATGAATTTCATTAAATAAATTCCACTTAAATTTACAATTAAGGGAAGAATCATTTGATATTCCAAACTAAACTATGATCTTCTTTCTGTGTGATGATAAATATGCACTTTTTATGGAAATTTAATCTATTGTATGCATCTTGATTCCTATTAAAATGGGGTGTTTATCTTAGGTAGTTATGGAAAAACTCAATATTGAATATATTCTTACAAAATTGGAGTTTTTCAATTTTTTTTAGAAGAGTTTCATGGTCTTCCACTAAATCATTATGTGGAATCTTTAGTTAAAATCTTTCCTTTTTCTAATAATATTTTAGGTACTCTATATATAATTCCCAGGATTGAGTTCCATGAATTGAAAAAGAAACTCCAAGAGTGTCTTGAAAAGGGATTCATTCATACATGTGTGTCATGTTTGGGTGTATCTATTATTTTTTATGATAATAAATGGATCCATTCAACAATATATTAATTATAGATAACTTACATAAGTATCATGTACCCCATATTTATGACTTGTTTATTCAACTGTGTTGAGCTCATTACTTTTATAGGATTGATATTCATTTTGAATATCACCAATTATGGGTCAAGAATCATGATATACCCAAGATAGTATTTTGAAAATGGAGTGAAGAATATGAATATATAGTTATACCATTTGGTCTTACTAACCCACTACTATATTAATGGATTTAATGAATACCATCTTCATAGATTACCTATATTATTTTGTGGTAGTCTTTATAGATAATATTCATATATATATATATATATAATGACCAAGCAGAAGCATGATGATCACTTTCTGATTATAATAAGGGCTCTAATATAGGACAAGTTGTTTTAAAATTTTAAAAAGTATGAATTTTTTATATATAAAAAATTATGTTTTTTGTCCATATGATCTCAAGAAAGAGTAAATATATAGATACATAAATAATGAAATCAGTATAACATTATCCTAGAATAATCACAGCTACTGAGATCTATGGTTTCCTTGGTTTAGATGGATATTATAATTGGTTTATGGAGAATGTTTAATATATTTCCTATCCACTCATCAATTTAACATAGAAGGGAGATAATGTTCATTACATAGATGAATGCATGGAATATTTTATGCAATTTAAGAGAATTCTAGTTAATAAATCTGTTCATACAATAATCTAAAGGTAAGAAGGGATACTAATATATAATGATTCATAAAATAATGTATTGGGATGTTTCCTCTAGAAAAATTATGTGGTCATACCTTATGTCTCACAACAATTGGATTTTCATGAATTTTTTTTCCAAACTAATGATTTAGAATTAAATTCATTAACTTTTCAATTAAAGATGTTGTATAATTTTTTTTACGGAGAAATATTTGATATATATACTAATAAAAAATATTAATTTATTTATTTATTTAAAAATAGATAAATATGTTCCTGAGAATATGGTTAGAGCTAATTAAAGATTATGACTTCTCGATACATTACCACCCTGGGAAATAAAATAAGGTTGTTGATGATTTGAGTCAAATATATCATGATAGATTGTCTATGATGAAAATAAAAAAATATCCAATATTCATTTCTTTTAAAATTATAGATCTTGAAGTATTAAAATATGGGGAATACTTGTATTTGGATCAAACAAGTGTATAACCATATATCCATATAAGGATTAAAGAGGTGCATAAGGATTATATAGAATTATGGAAGAAGGTGATAAATGTTCCTAAGTTTAACCATGATTGTTATGGAGTTATAAGGTTAGTGATATAGGTTTTTGTTCCTGCGATAACGGTTTCGAATAAGGTACTATTGGAAAAATCTCAATGTTCTTTATTCTCTACTCATCCTCGAAGTATAAAGATGTATATATATTTTTAAGATTATTTATTGTGGGATGGTATGAAGGGAGATATTACAATGTTTGTATCTATGTTTTTGGAATGTTAGCACGTAATTTCTGAGAGAAAAATTCCTAAGAGTATGCTACAATCATTACCCATACCATAGTGCAAATAAGAAAACATCACCACAAATTTTGATATTGAACTCCCAAAAACCTCTCAAGGGAATAATTATATATGGGTTGTGATCAATTTCCTTACATTTTAATCATAATAAATTTTCAAATAGAGATGGTTTATCTGTAGATATATTTTCCAAGATATATATTAATGAAGTGTTAATTTTGTTTTGAGTACCACATTCCATTGTATTTGATAATAATCAGAGGTTTACATCAGGGTTCTAGGTAAGTATTCAGTAAATTTTGGAAACATAATTGAGTTTCAGTATGAGGTATCATCCTCATAAAGAAGGTCAGTCTGAGAGAACTATTCTAGCTCTAGAATACATGTTGATATACTTCTCTATGTAATTCAAAGTTGGCAGGGATTAACACCTTACTTTGGTGGAAATGTTGTAAAAAAATAGCATTCACACCAATATTTATATGGATAATTATAAATCCATATAAGATAGAAAGTGTATAATTCAAATGTGATGGAATTTTGTTTTAGAATGAAATATATTGGGATCCAACCTAGATGAGGAAAAGGAAAATAAGGTTAGATTCATTCATTAGTAGTTGAGGGTACATCAAAGTTGTAAAAAGAGTTATGTGGATAATGTTTGAAAATATTTGGTGTATGAAATTGGTTAAAATGTGATCCAATGATTATCTCCCTCAAATTGGGTTCAGAAATAAGGTAAATGTGATCCCTAGGTATATCAGTCCATTTGAAATTATTGATTGTGTTAGGATGGTAGGTTATGGATTGGTTCTTGCTTCAAATATCTCTCAGGTTCATTATGTGAACCATGTATCTATTTAGAGGAGGTACATACCTTATCCATTACATGTACTGAGCTCAATGGTTGTATAAGTAGAGGAAAATATCTCTCATTGGGAACTACTAGTGGATATTATGGATTTTAGAGAGAGTGTTATATGAAATAATACCACTCACCTTGTGAGTTTTTTATGGTGAAAACACAAATTTGAGGATGCTATTTGGGAACCCAAGGATATAAAAAACATAGATATACTCATTTATTTACTGAAGGGTTAAATTTTGAAATTGAAATTCATTTTATGGGATGTAGAATTCAACACCTAGAGATCTTATGAAATAGTTTGTTTCAGTAAATTTATTTCTTCAATAGAAAATGTTACATGAAACAACACGTCTAAATGAATTGTGATATACTAATAGAATATTATTATTATATGTTATCACATAGTTGTTGGATTGGTGAGAATAAATCAGAATAACTAAATTATTAAAATTTATGGCATGAACATTAATAAAATTTTAGTTGATTGGTTATTAATTAATTATAAATGAAAATAAAAATCCATTGAAAATAAAGGAGATTTTTTTTTTCTAAAAAACAAAATCAGACATGAAATGTAAGTTATCCTAATAAATTAAACTATCCTTATTTCAGAGTGATTTTAATGAAGTTTGTATATAATAAATTCAGAAAAATAATTTAACCATTCATCTAATATTTTTCTAGGAATGGGATAAAAATAAATTATTGTTTATTCTTTTAAACTGATTTTTTATAAAAAGATTTTTTAGTTTTTTTTACAATTACATTAAAATTAATTTATACCAGTTATTGGTATTTAATTTGATAAAATAAATTTAATAATTTAAATCCGGAGGTTCAAATTTTGAAAATATTCCCCTTTTATTTTTTATGAATATTAATAGTAACCCTAGAAATGTTTATCACCTCTATAAAGGGTAAATTAGGTTATTTTATTTTAAAACTATGTGACATGGGCATAATTTTTATGTCAATTATTATTAAATGAATTTAAACCACACCCTTGTCAAATTATCCTCTAAATATATTTTTTAATGAAAACGTGTACATAAAATTGACATTTATAATATTTAAAACAAAGGAAGTTAAAAAGTGTCAATATCATAGTTTAAAAATATATTATATGTATTCCTATAGGGATATAAACGAGTTATTAATGATTAATTAAATTTATTTGGACATTAATGAAATTATTTTCATGATATTGATTTATCTGTAATCTTTTTAATTATATAATGACTTTAAATTCTTATGCAGAACCAATGCAGTACTTCTCCAATTATTAAAAATATATAATAAATGACTTCAAAAATTTTAAAAGTAATATAATGTGAGAAATTCAACTGGTTCCATGAATTTTAAATATAAATATGAATTTTTTTATTTTATTAAAGGATTATATTTTAATTCTAACTATATCTTTATTTCTTTTATGTCAAATTAAATGAATAATGAAAAAATTGACATTAATGATTTTTTATCAAAATAGTATTTTATTAGATTAATTAAGTATCATATACATATTAACGAAGTCCATAGTGGATAATATAAGGCCATAAATTTCATCCCCTATCCATTTATAGTCAATTTATCTCCATTTAAATTGATAATGATTTTGTTATAATTTATTATTTTAATAAATTTCATGTGTGTAATCTCACTCCATTACAAAATTATACCCATTATTTCTATTATTATAGAAACTATTAGACAAATATCTCAATGATCCCCTAGAAATTTTTGTTTTAATTAATATTATCTAGGTTTTGGTGTGTTTATCACCCCAAAATACCAACCCTATGTTCCTAAAGAAATGATCTAAAGGAGGTATCCCGAAAGAGAGTCAGTAATCTAACCATACATGTTTTTAATTTAGTTCTTATATACATCCTATAAAATAATGGTATTTGTCATAAAATAATAATTTCTGTATTACAAACATTATTAAATGTTATTATGACTATGAAACTATCATTTTCTACCCACTTTCAGTCAAATAGTATTTGAATGTGTTGCTTGTGTGTATGTATGACTTACTTTGCCCACATAGTCATATAATTCATTTCCATTAACCATATTTCATGTATTCTTACTATTATGTGTTTAATGTTTATATATGATGTTTATTACCTAATTATACATCTAGTATTATAATATCATATATATCATCCTACCATTTATTTCGATGGAAAATGATAACATCACTCGTTTGTATGTGTGGACTACCACCTCAGTGAAGCGATGTGATTTATTATTCATTTATTTTTTACGATAATGTTATATAGGATATATCTAATGACCATATATGATATATATGATATAATAATTATTCATTATAGGAGAATTATTATTTACCTATCTTTCATCCCATATGTCGGTATATGATAAAATTATTCATGTGTACGTACGACCTACCATCTATATGAATGTTGTGATTCATTTTCTTTCTCAACTATTATGGATGAATCTAAATATTTTCTAATAGTGAATATATAATATATAAAAATAATATATATTAATATTATTTTGGATTATTATAAATTAAAATTTATTATACTATATTTATATTACGTTCAAATCGATCGAAATGAAGTCAAGGTAACAGATTTTCGTCTCACTTCTACTTATATCAGACACATGACTTATATACTGCTTGATTGTTTTGGGTGGTTAATATATTGAAAATGAAGGTATTATTTGATTCATATTATGAATTTTATAAGGATTTATATATCTATATATTTCTATTTATTTCATGTCACTTATTATTTACTAAAGCTATAAGGTTTTTATTTTACAATTTCATTTTTTATCGTTATTTTATATGATTAATTTTCAAATGATGAAATATTATGTTCTAACAGTCAAAAAAATTATTTTATTATCATATAGTAATTTACTTAAAATACTAGTTTTTTTCATTATGCACAACTAATATTCTCAAGAGACCGAAATTATATTTTTAATGAAAATTGACATTATTTTTCTCTTCAGTTGAATAACATTTTTATTCCATATCCATGTGTTACAAAAAAAATTTAAATAATGTTTTCTATGTTGTACTATAATTTTTTAAATTCATTTTTACCAATTTTTTAATTTGAAAATATGTTTCAAAATTAATATTGTTTTTTTCCAAAATTAGTTAATTTATTATTTTTTCACAAAAATATAAAAGTAATGTTTTTTTGACATATAAAAATGTAGGGATTACCCCTATAATTACCAGTCAATGATTTTAAGATTTTATTAATATTTCCCTGTTTATTTAAAAAAAAAAACATTCTATAATATTTAAGAAATATTTATATTTTAATTAAGGGATTTCAAAATATAATGGTTCTTTTTCTCAGGAAATGTTCCAAATGATCATTCAAAATAATATTTTATCTAGTATGAAATCCTTTTATGTCACCTAAGACTTACTAGAATTATGATCATCTGATCAATCATTATTATTTTTAATGACAGATTAGTTTTATGATGACCAAATATTTAAGAAGCTAATTCCTTTTACAATGGGTCATACTATGATAATATATTGAAATTATTATGAAACCAATTTCATTTACATGGGTTATGCTATGAAGAAATGTTTATAAAGCAGATTTCCATTCTTCGGTTCTAATATGATGATTTTATTTGTTCTTGGGGAAAAATCTGTATTATTTTCAATATTTTAGGGGTTAGAAATATATCTCAATATAACACATTGGGTAATGATTATTGATATATGATATAAATGGGTACACAAGAGGTTATTCCAAGCCCAAAAGAGGGCTCACAGGAGGTTATCTCAATCCCAAAGAAGCTACACGTGTGGTTAGCCCTATCATAACATGTTATGAAGGTATTGGTGGTTATTTGTGAAATAATTTTTATATACTTATGTGTTTTCCAAAATTCCATGTCTTATACCAATGTTTTTCTCTCATGTATCATTCAATTTGGTTCTATTATAATACATGACTTATGAACTACCATAATTCATTCCATTACTCGATATGTTTATTTATGATATACAGGGCATGGATTTCAAATGTTAAAACCATGTTCTCAAACCCATATGGTCATGTTATGCTTATCTAATCATCTATATCTCCCTTATTCACCATTACTGAGCATTAGAGATATATATTTCTTATGTTTCTTATTCTTAAGTCTTTAATGATTGTATTATGTATTTTATGACTAATAAGGTTTGTAGTTATATAAAACTAATTGGGAGATGATTAATATCACTTATGAACCAATTATTTGTGTATTTATGTTTCCAAAGGCACTATAAATATATGATTATGTTATGGATTTTGATTTAATGTAATTAATATTCATCTAATACTATTTTAATGTTTTTTTATGTAATTATTGGGTTTTTATAATTATAGATTTTATAGTATGTGGGTTGGGTGTGTGAGGAGAAGTCTAGTACTAACTGAGTAGTTGTTAGTGACTACACAAACATTTTAGTTTATTATTTAGGTATTTTATAATTTTTATGTGTTTTTTATGGTTAAAATTATTTTATTTCTTAATCTTATGCATCTAGAGTTTTCATAGTCTAAGATTTAATTTTTCTGGATTTTTATAGTTTTCAGTGTTGGACAGATTTCACATTTACTCATATAATCTATAAAGAATTGGAATACTTTTACACTTGTGAAATTTATGCATATAACAAGGGAGGAGCATCGCATTGTGAAGATAAAATGTTTGATTTGGGATAAACTTCCCATTAACAATATGAAATTATGTTTAGGAATACATTTTCCATTTCATGATATGTTTAGAGAATGATATTTTATTAATGTTGTTGTAGGATGTAATTCCCACTAGGTTATGAAATGTAATGACCATGTGGCCCTGATATCATGTAAAATGGAATGTTCTACCAATTAAAATTATTTTTTTCATTGAACATGGATTCACATAATAGTTTATGATACTTCCATAGAGTGGAAAAATTCCCAAATGTGCATGGTTACATATGAGACAAAATGTCCATTATTGGATTGATGCTAACAACTAGGGAAGAATTCCCTCTTATAATCATTCCAATGGTTAGGGATTACCTAAATGATCATGATTTTATTAACAAGAAAATATAATTGAGTTTTTGTGGTTTCTCTAGGACACTATGCTCATTTATGGATTATTTCAACATGGAAGATTACTAGTTTATATCAAAATAATGGTGATATGAGCTTCCCATATATTGGTTTTTATGAATCAATGGGATGATATTCCCAATTATTATGACTTGGAACAAAATAAATAGTATTATAGTGATGTGGTTTGATATATACTGACAGTGTTCAAGGTAGTTATGGTCACCCCCAGGTGGCTTGTATGGATATGATGGTATTGATTTTCTTTTATTTTTTTATTATACTCTTTTACCTAAGTTCAAGTTATGTAATCAATACACATTTTTTAGTGATTATTTTGGTGGTATACTACTGATATATAGTTACATCCTATTATGGAACCCTAGGTACTTATTTATCTCTCATGATTCATGAACCAATTAAGGGGGAGGATCTTCTACAAGTGGTTGAGATGTAGATCATTATTGGTATTGGGATACAATACTGGGAAGTTACTCAATACGAGTTTTATTGATTACCTATCCATTTGTTTAATTATTTTATATTATGCTATATATAACCAACCCATGCATGGCCTTTTTTATATGTAAATTATTTTTACGAAATGGTGTTATGTATTTCTGTATAGAATATGTCTTATAATTTTTGTTCAATTAGTATTTAGATATGACATTTTCCCATTCACTTATATTTATTGTAATGATTGATTATATTATTTACTTCACTAGATTTGTTATTATCAATTATAGGGAGGGTATAATATCCCCATCATATAGTTATACCTTCACTATTGATTATAACCCTCTTGTGTATGGGGAATCATGCTTATGTGTGTGTAAATTGATTTGGTTATAGTGGATATGAACTAAGAAAACATGCTAAAAAGTTGTATTATGACCTAATAATACATTATAAATATTATTTGGTTTGTGTTACACAGAATAGAGAATGTGTTTTGATCTATAATAGACCTTATAATTGGGTGGATCTAAACAATATAATAAGAAATTCCATCTTTCAAGGGATTAGATTATTGTTTTTGTTTTTAAATTATATAGATTTATGTTTTTCAAAGAATATATTATGTTTTATATATTAATATATGGATATTTTCCCTTAGTTCATGATGGAATAAAGAATATTTCCATGAGTTATTCGTGGAATATAGAATCCACATGACACTGATTTTCTTTCAAGTTGTTCAACTCCTTGATTTTGATATTGGGTTTGGTTATTTAATCTGTCATCATCATTTTATATAGGCTTTTTTCTATATAAAATGATAGTGAAATTCTAAATAATTGTCCTTGTAGTTGAATTAATGTCATTTCAATATAGTAACTAAAGATTTGAATCTTATATGTATCTTTATGACTACCCTCTCTATGGGTATTCTGTGATAATTACTATTTGAGGTTTGTGTTAGGATTCATTTTGTAGGTTGAATATATGGAATATTGGGAAATTATTTTTCTTATTACTTACCTTATATTATATATCATTAAATATGATAAATATTATTCTATTTTATTCATTTAGAATTATATATTCATGACACCATGATAGGAATCTATTATGTGAAAAGAGTGTAGGGAATAGAATCCCCCTCTAGTTATTGAGATATATCCCCCAGTTTCCCCAATAATGTAGAATCATTAGTAGATCTACAGGTTCCAAATTTATATATTAAGGTCCATGGGGCATAGAGCTCTGAATGTGATCCTTTCATATCATATATGAAATGAAGGTTTTTGTGGAACCATCGACCCCTATTTTTAAGAGAGGGTAGACTTCAATATTTGATGTTTTTAGTTGAGTATATGAAAAATTTCTTCAACCATCACAAGACACCACTTGAGAATCAAGTGAATATTTTGATATATATTGTCTAGGAATGGGTTTTTGTTTGTAGAAAGTTATATTCCGGTTTTATCAAACATGGTAGGGATATAATGGATGAAAATTTAGGATTAAATGTTTTGTAAATTATTTCTTGATATGTTGAGAGGTGAGAGGTCTCAGGTGATCGGGCATCCAATCCATGGAATCAAGTTATGATAGAATATGTAACCCAATTTAGAGAGTTTCATTGGTTTCCTCTATCATTGGAGATTGATGAGATCACTAGGGTTCATCATTTCAAGGATTTATAGAGACATTTAATTCGATATTCGTTGATCATTTACCATACTACATCATTCTCAGAGGCCATCAACCATTCCATAATTATTTAGTGGAATCAGGCTAATAATAGGCCTTATGGTTAGTTTGGTTATTATGTTGGGTCAGAGAGTGGATCATTAGATGGATATAATCATTGTTTTGGTGATTAACTATAGAGTAGTTATTTTCAAGCTAGTTAGGGATATGGTTATTCTTTTCCTAGGATATAAGAACTCCAATATTCTATTATCCTTGTGGTGAGTTAAGTAATACTCACCTATAATTAGAACAACAACCATAGGGGTGGCCTTCCTGTGGGAAGATGGGGAATCTATATAATTTTTTTAATGTTCTTTTCATCTGTCCATTATCTAAAAAGATATCAGTTATCATGGATTGAAAGAAAAATAAATTGTGGTAACATAATATGGTAGCCTGATTTCATTTTTTGGTGATGGTGTGAAGGATATAGTAGTTATAATGGTCAAATGAGGCACATGAGAGGTGTTCCTCAGTGTAACATCTTATTTGTAGGCTAGGGAAGATGCTCATAGTTAGTCCAATAACATATTATGAAGCTAAATAATGGTAATCATACCACTTGGCCTTTGACAATTGATGGTATGCTATTAGTGTCATCTATTTTGATATCTACATTATTAAAAATATGGGCATCATAATTGTTTTTATTTACTCGATTATTGGGTGATCCTGGTTTGACCATCTATTATTTTTATGGGGTTCTATTTATTTATATACCCATAGGGGTGAAATTTTAGGGTATTCATAGTTTTGTTTCAAGTTCTCTCATGATATTTGGATATGAATATCTATGGAATTTCATTATGTTATATAAGAATTATTTCAATGGGATCCAAGTTATAGGTTGATTCACTCAAAATTGAGAACGCATAAAATGAAATAACTGACTGGTATCATTCATGAATGTTAAGATTTATAGTTATACCCTTTCTAATGTGTGGGTTTAGAGGAAGTCAATTCCGGACTGAGGCACGAGATGTTCCGGGAGATTTCATGATAGTTTTTTAGTTTAGTTCCGATACATTAAGATATGTTTCTAGATAAATTTCCTAATATTTAGGAATAGATCCATGATGTCTTTCCTATGTACTTATCAAGGTTCCACATAGAAAATATTATTATTTTTTGAGCGAGATTATTCTCTATATAGTGCCCTTATCCATTCCTCCTTGCCAGATAGATCCCAAATATCTTAGAGAGTTTAAAGATTAGTTGGACGAGTTTGAGGGAAAATTTATTATTCACCAGAAAATATCCCCTTATGTTGGTCCTATATCATTTTATATGAATTTATATAGTGATTTATGTTAATGCGTGGATTACAAGTGGTTGAACCATGTGAAGATCTCTAACTAGTATCATTTTCCTCCTATAAATTATCTGTTTGACCAAAAAATGGGATCAAAGTGTTTATAAAAGATCAACATGAGTCTAGATTAGAATTAGGTGTGTGAAAGTCCTTTTGATATTAGAAATACTATTTTTAAGAGTAGACATGGAATGCACAAGTATCATGTGATGTAGTTCAGTTTAATTAATAGATAATCCATGATTATGGACCTGATGAATTAGGTATTTCATCCATTATTAGAATAATTTTTTTTGATTTTTTTCAATGATATTATAGTATACAATATGTTATAGGATAACAGTGCTAAATATTTAGAGATCATTATAAGTAGACTTGGGGGTAATTTTCAATATTCCATTATTTCCTTACATCACTTCTATATTGATGAGTTTTTATTCTTATGTAATATGATATTAAAGGCCAGTATATCAAAAATACTTAGAAAAGATGATATTATGGATTATTGGGAGAATCCCTAGAATGTTTTTTTAGATTCATGGATTCCTGATATAAAAAATTTATGACATGAAATTAATTATGTACTTCTGACATCTGAGAGTGCCGATAACAACTTTATCTAAGAGGGGTGGGTGATTTTAGTAGATTGATCCTAGTAATAGATACTTCTTAGAGTATAAGTTAATAATGGATTTGATACTGATCTTGTCATTTCCAAGGTTGGGTAAAGAGCATACTCAATATTTTACGTATCATGGATTGGTCTAGTAGTTTTTTTAGGATGGATGGGTGTTTAGTTTCTTGTAGATCATGACAATTGATGTCGAATGAGTATAATTATCCAACTCAAGATTTGGATCTAGATAAGGTGGGGAATGTGTTGAGATGTTAGTTTAACTACAATGTTAGTGAGATATTCATGATATATACTAACTATATGATCCTCATGTGTATCTTTTTCTATCTATTCTGAAATTTATGAAGAGGATGTGGGTTGTGATGCCCGGAAAATCTAAAGTAAGAACTTTGTATTCGATAGCGTGTATGAAACGCTACACCAAGTGCGTGTGAGAATATAATATTCAAATACCTTATAATATATTTACTATTAAAATTAATTATATATATTTCAATTCATGAAACAATGATTTATTATGTGTTACAACCAAGAGCGATATTCTTCGATGGATTTCATTACACACAAGACCGAGTTTCACCTAATAACAATGTATTATGAAAATATTATTATTTAATATTATATGTTATAAACTAGAAATTATTTTAATTTTTAGGAATAGTATAAAATAATAATAAAAATTCATGATTTATATAAATATAAAATGAATTCATGGGTTTCCAATCAATGAGAAATGAAAATAGGAACAAAGTGGATATAAAAAGGAATTTATTTATTTAAGACTTATAATAGATCTTTATCATAAAACCCTAATTAATTATAATTAGTGAATGATTATAATGAAATATATTTATTATATATTCAATAAATTTTTATTCATCCATTATTTTTGACAGGAATATCATAAGAACAACCCCTATTTCACACATTAAAGCATATATTTTTATAAAGGAAATTTTACCACCTTTTAATGAACAACCCATTTTAAACCAGAATTATGAAAATTTAATTTATTTAATATTTAAAAATGAACTTCCTATTTGAAATAGAAGCATAATTTTTATGTTTGGGTGAATTTTTTATATTTTTCTGAAACATTTCATTTTTTAAATGAATGGATAATGATATTGAATTTTAGTATAAAATTTCCTTTTCATCTAATTTAATTACATGGAAAAATTATAATTTAAATTGGTTTTAAAGTATAATTACATAAATTTTTTATCAATTAATAAAATTTATTTTAGTTTATTTAATTTCACTTTGAAATTTATAAAAAAAATATAGAAAATTTTTGGATGCTTTTACTTTAAAACACCACATTATCGTCCTAACTGTGAGATTAAATTTAAATTAATTTATTCCACTTATAAGAATAGAATTTGAAAACAAGGATTATATATATATATAATAATCATAATTTATAATTTATAATAAGGTAAAAATAGTTCTTTTTACCAAAAAAATACAATTGAATTAAATTAAAATTAATTACAATTATTAATGCAAAATTAAGCATAAGAAGGGACTAAATCCTTATCTTAAGGGCCCAAATGACCTAGAAACATTTGAAAACCCATTTTTTTGGATATAATTATTCCATAAACCTTCCATTATTTATTTTTTTGTTTTTTAATACTTTTTATGGTAAAAACGTGGGTACACAAAACTTCTTTTAAAAAATTCCATGGGCGTCTTTTTCCTTCCTTATAAAAGGCCACAAACTATCCCAATTTCTCAAACATATAAAACAAAATAGACTAGGCCATGATATTCCAAAATATCTTTCCAAAATACCTCCCCTAGACCTTTAATCCTACCATTGGTTTGAAATACATCCAATGAATCATTTCGTTACAAACTAATTGAAGTTACCAAATTATGAGGTAACAATTTTCCTTAACCTCTTTAGTTTTATTTCCATTATCCACCCCTAACATATTCTTATTAAATAATTGTATAAAAAATAGAATCATAAATATACTATAATATTTTTATTCTATATTTTATAACTACACTTACACACACTTTCAACTAATGGGTAATGAAAATAATGTTTCTATGTAATACAAACAACTGCCACATGAAACGATGATTGCCCAATTTTCGTTCACCACCTATCATGGTGGAAATTACGATAGATGATATGTTTTGATATGTTATGTGTTATATCTATTCTTTATTAAATATTATTTAATTATTTTACAACATATATTTTTATTCATTCCATTTTTTGTAAAAATGATAACATCGTTTGTGGAAGTATGGACTACCACCCCCTTAAAGCGATGTGATTTGTTCAAACTATACATCGAACATATAAAAAATTGTTTTAATTAAAAATATGTGAAATAAAAAACTTATATACTGTATTCATGAAATAATTGATTTTTTAGAAATAAAATATATATTATTTTCTTATTTACCCTTTCATATGCGTAAAGTGTGATAAAGTCACACATGGACGTGTAGACTACCGCCTCGACGACATGATGTGTAACGGCCTGAAATTTTGAATAAATCTTGTTTCCTAATTTCATGTGTTATTTTATTTTATTTTTATACTCAACAAAAATATTTTATTTGATAAACATGATTATAATTAAAATGAGATCAGTGGGTTTTGACTATTATATAACCATCGGTCAATATGACCGCTGTGAACAAAATGTTTTGATTATTGTCTCTAAATATAAGTAATCTTGGTTAATTATTATAGAAAAAAGATTTGATGGCCTCACCTAGTAGTCTTGGACCGATCGAAGCCCATCTAACAGAGCTTGGGAAGGAGGTAGCACCATTAGGCTTTGCTCTGGATCAAATCCAAGCCGAACTTCATCATGTGAATCTGGAATGGAATCGCCTTCGTGAGAAGTTCAAACTGATAGAAATTACTACTCGGGCAATGTTGACTGAGCCGCCCCAAGCTTCTATCACCCTAGCACACCTTACTCTTAGGTCCTATGCTGGTATTATAAGGGGCTATGTAACGAGACCGTAACTACCTTGTGTAATCCTTGTTTTAAATAAAAATTGGGATTTCTTCTTATGATGAAGTTTATGAATTTTGAAATGACCGGATAAATATAGTATGCATATTTTTGATGAATTTTAGAAAAAGGATATTTTAAAAATGGTTGTGTAAACCTTAAATAATTAAAAATGTGTAATTATTTTCGAAAAATGGTCTTCTACAATTATGTCCAGTACGAAATTTGGAGTCTAATAAGATCAACTTGATTTTTGATGAATAGTAAATTATGAATAGTGATTTTATGATTAGGATTAGTAATATGACCAAATGGATTAGTAATCTAACTTAAAGAAAGTTTTAAAATAATCTAGGCACCTTGATTAAGTAATGTGATTCAATAAAATGGTTAAATAAGGGTTTCATAAATTATTATTCAAGTATTAGTTTTTTCGGGTGAATAGTGTTTTTTAATTAAAAATTTAATTAAAATTATTTAGAAAATTATTTTTATAAAACAGATTTCATTTTTGAACTCAGAGCACTGATATTATGCTATGGTAATTTTTGGTGTTTTTTCTGAAAAAAACGAATTTTCGGTGAATAGTGTTTTTATTTAAAAATTAAATTAAAAATATTTAGAAAATTATTTTTATAAAATGGAGTTCATATTTGTAATCAGAGTGTTGATATTTGATTATGGTGAAATTTTGGGATCTTTCTGAGAAAGTTGAATTTTCAGTGAATAGTAAAAATGCAGTTTTAGGGTTTCAGTATGTTTAATGACATCATAGCTGTGTCATGATGATGTCATGAGTTATTTTAAGGGTTGGCCGGCCAAGGGTGATGAATTATTGTTTTGGGGGCCCCATGTGGCCTAACTCCATGATAAATGCCAAGGGAGAGCACATGGGTTTGAGAAAAGCACATGTGAGCTGTCCTTTGGCCATTAATGCCTTGTCCCCTCACTTTCCCTATAAATACCAAGCCCTCCTCTCATCCATTCGACTCCCCACTCATTCCCAACGAATTTATGGTCTCATTACCTCCCAAGGAGCCCTCCCAAGGTGCCCCCAAGCCCTCAAGGTCCCAACCTTTGAGGTTTAAGAGTTACATTTTAAGGTAAGTGATCCGACCTCTCTCTTTCTTTTCAAGTAATCTCTTTTATGTCATTTATTTTATACTCCATGTTCTTATGTTGGAGGATGTCCTTTTATATTCATACTACTGCCTATTTCATGTTCATGTGATGAGAGACCCCCCTTTCTCTCATCAATTCGTTTTAAGAATGTTTAAGTGGCGCCGTTAGGCTGCCGAATTTTTAAGGGATTCTTTCACCTTCCTCGTTTTCAAGTTCTATTTTCATTCAAGTCTTTCGTGTTCCTTTTTTGGGGTATGATCTCTAAATTATCATACTGATCTTTTATGACCATATGATGAGAGACCCCATTTGATCTCTTCAATTCCGTATTTTGAAGTTTTAAGTGGCGTCGTTAGGCTGCCGAATTTTTAAGTGGTTCTTCACCCTTCTCGTTTTGAAGTTACACTTTCATGTCAATTCCTTCAAGTTCCTTTTTGTTATGTTGGGGTATGATCTCTAAATTATCATACTGATCTTTTATGACCATATTATGAGAGACCCCATTTGATCTCTTCAATTCCGTATTTTGAAGTTTTAAGTGGTGTTGTTAGGCTGCCGAATTTTTAAGTGGTTCTTCGCCCTTCTCGTTTTGAAGTTCTACTTTCATGTCAATTCCTTCAAGTTCCTTTTTGTTATGTTGGGGTATGATCTCTATACCTATAATACTGGACTCTTATTTTCATATGATGAGAGACCCCATTTGATCTCTTCAATTCAGTATTTTGAAGTTTAAGTAACGCCGTTAGGCTGCCGAACTTTCATAAGAGAAATCAAACTTTTGTCTTCCTTCCATGTTTTTCATTTCAAATGGTATGTCCTTGAAATTGCACCACCATGTCCATATATACTTCTTATTCTGTCCCTCTACTATTTTATGGGTCAATTATGATTGCTCGACCCATGTTCCCTCTCTTTTCAAAGTTTCCTAAAACCTTGTAACATAGCCGTTATGCTGCATAATTTTCGTCTCAAAATGCCTCTCTTTTCTCAAAATTATTTTATGTTATAAATTGAATACTCAAAGCTCCTATTTCTACATGGGTATTCACATATATATAAAAATGTTCTATTTTAAATTCTGGGATTTACATACATGATACCCGCTTTCCCTTTCTGTGGGTTTAAAGTGCCGTAAAGATCATGTCTTTAAAGCAGTTTTTAAAACATTATGATTATGAAATGAAACCCATTTATTTTATGCTATATGGGTTATTTATGAAATTTTTGATGATTATATATGTGGATCACATGATAATAAAGGAAAATTTAAGGGTGCGCCCTGATAGCGCTCCAATGCCTTGGGTAATGATGTAACCACTAAAGATTACAATTTTCACGATACCTTGGTGAATATCCTTGGTAATTTTCAAATGACACCTTGGGGATGGACCTTGGTGATATGTTCATGATTGTCTATGTTAAATGATGTAGCCACATCTTCAAGTTATGAAAATGTTATTTTTATTATGATATGCCACATGATTTTTTTTATCATGCCTTAAAGTTCTTGTTCATGACATAGTTGATGTATCTCAAGTTCACATGTTAAATGTTTCCCTTGTTTCCCTTACTGGGCCTTCTGATCACCCTTTCTTTTGATGTATGATCCCAGGTTATGTGATGCCGTAATGAACCTAGGATGAACATGATGATAAGCCTTCCAAGTGTTTAAGAAGAATGTTTTATGTTTTCATGTTTTAAGCTCCTGGTTTCCAAGACACTAAACCTTAAAGATCCTCGGTTTTGTAAAATGTAATGAAAGTTTATGTGATAAAAAGGCAGGATGCTATAGTTGGTATCAAAGGATGGTTTAGTTATTTGTGGAAATTAGGATATGAAAACTTTAGGAAGAAGCCTATAGAAAAGTTAAAATATAGGAAATATTCCTGGTATTTTGGTGAGTATTGAGTAAGGGGTTTCCAAGCAAATACATCCCTGTCTGGATACGAGCAGGTAGAGGTGGCTCTGGCACAGATGTACATAGGGGTAAAACCTGAAAACACCGCTTTGAGCTAGACTCGAACGGGAACTGGTACACGACAACGGGCCTTGCTGCACTCTTGGTTACGACACTCCCGGGGGATATGCTTTGGTAAATTCATAAGCTTAGTATGAACCATTGTTAAAGGAACAAAGATAAAATAAAATTAAGGTTCACATAAGAATATATGATCATGGATAACCTAGATGGAAACCTAGGGGATCACAAGTTAGTGTATACTTTTCAACTACAAGTTATCCTTATATGCTTTAAGTTTCTTTTCATGACTATTGGCTAAGTATTTAAGCCCCTATTTATAGTTTCTTTTCTTAGTTAATGGCGGGAAATGGAAGAACATGTTCCAACAACCAATGTGATAGGAAATGCTACGATTGCCGTATTAATACGACAAAGATGATTAGGGGATTAAAATATGTTTATTATTTTGGAATACATTCACTATTTTAGGGGACCCTATATGATCGAGGTAAATAGATTACAACGGTATTTTCATTGAGGAGTAAGGTTGACTTATATTTTGAAGAGTCGATGAATTTAAGGTGGACTTATAGTAATTTAGGTTACTTACGGGAATGATTAACCTATCTTGGGTAAAATATGTTTTGGTTAGCTATTTTTGTTATAAGATGTTAGGAGTGGTTGATGTTGTTTGGAGATGAACAATAAAGTTTATTTTGGAAGACTATGTTATCAAATCTTTCTTGTATTTGGGTTTCAATCTTAGTTTGGTTTATTTTGAGTAATTTTAAGGACTGTTATTTATGGGATGGTCTATGATGAACTTTGGGTAGTACCATGGAACTTTGAAGATTTAAAAATTGTTTCCCTTCCTATGGGATTCTTTCTTTTTGAAGAGTTGTTTTACCTTACCCTTTCTGTTTTGGGATAATGTTTTAAGATAGAAGAAATAGATAGTTAATATTTTGTGGATTATGTGATTCTCTAGAAGATGATTCTTGTGTTTTGATGAGACCAAGTAGTTTTTAATGCTCATCATTCGGAGAAAAGATTAGTTTTGGTAGAAACATATTAAAGGATGAAACTCTACATGAAGGTAGGTATATTTTCTTATGTTTTTGTTCTATTTAGTAAATGAATTCCTCAAAATTATGAAAAGGAACGTAAAACAAAAACATTGTTGGTTTACGTTTCCTACTAGGTAATCAATTACCGTTTACACACATCATAAGTTTGGGATTTTATTATGGTTAAATTTCTTCTAATCATGTTCTCTATCACTCTCCCTCAGAACTTGACCCTTTGTTTTTCTTCCATGTCCATGTTTTCCTACATGGAATCCCAGTGTGGGCTAACTCGGGTGACCTTCGTACTTCACTTTCTTTCTTTTAAAGTAATAGTTTTACTGAATCCTTTTCCGATGTGGGACTTTCAATGAAATTTCAAAACCTAATTTTTTAAAAAAATTGCGAGGACGCAATTTCTTAAGGGGGGGAAGATTGTAACGGCCCGAAATTTTGAATAAATCTTGTTTCCTAATTTCATGTGTTATTTTATTTTATTTTTATACTCAACAAAAATGTTTTATTTGATAAACATGATTATAATTAAAATGAGATCAGTGGGTTTTGACTATTATATAACCATCGGTCAATATAACCGCTGTGAACAAAATGTTTTGATTATTGTCTCTAAATATAAGTAATCTTGGTTAATTATTATAGAAAGAAGATTCGATGGCCTCACCTAGTAGTCTTGGATCGATCGAAGCCCATCTAACAGAGCTTGGGAAGGAGGTAGTACCATTGGGCTTTGCTCTGGATCAAATCCAAGCCGAACTTCATCATGTGAAGCTGGAACGGAATCGCCTTCGTGAGAAGTTCAAACTGATAGAAATTACTACTCGGGCAATGTTGACTGATCCGCCCCAAGCTTCTATCACCCTAGCACACCTTACTCTTAGGTCCTATGCTGGTATTATAAGGGGCTATGTAACGAGACCGTAACTACCTTGTGTAATCCTTGTTTTAAATAAAAATTGGGATTTCTTCTTATGATGAAGTTTATGAATTTTGAAATGACCGGATAAATATAGTATGCATATTTTTGATGAATTTTAGAAAAAGGATATTTTAAAAATGGTTGTGTAAACCTTAAATAATTAAAAATGTGTAATGATTTTCAAAAAATGGTCTTCTACAATTATGTCAAGTACGAAATTTGGAGTCTAATAAGATCAACTTGATTTTTGATGAATAGTAAATTATGAATAGTGATTTTATGATTAGGATTAGTAATATGACCAAATGGATTAGTAATCTAACTTAAAGAAAGTTTTAAAATAATCTAGGCACCTTGATTAAGTAATGTGATTCAATAAAATGGTTAAATAATGGTTTCATAAATTATTATTCAAGTATTAGTTTTTTCGGGTGAATAGTGTTTTTTAATTAAAAATTTAATTAAAATTATTTAGAAAATTATTTTTATAAAACAAATTTCATTTTTGAACTCAGAGCACCGATATTATGCTATGGTAATTTTTGGGGTTTTTTCTGAAAAAAACGAATTTTCGGTGAATAGTGTTTTTATTTAAAAATTAAATTAAAAATATTTAGAAAATTATTTTTATAAAATGGAGTTCATATTTGTAATCAGAGCGTTGATATTTGATTATGGTGAAATTTTGGGATCTTTCTGAGAAAGTTGAATTTTCAGTGAATAGTAAAAATGCAGTTTTGGGGTTTCGGTATGTTTAATGACATCATAGCTGTGTCATGATGATGTCATGAGTTATTTTAGGGGTTGGCCGGCCAAGGGTGATAAATTATTGTTTTGGGGGCCCCATGTGGCCTAACTCCATGATAAATGCCAAGGGAGAGCACATGGGTTTGAGAAAAGCACATGTGAGGTGTCCTTTGGCCATTAATGCCTTGTCCCCTCACTTTCCCTATAAATACCAAGCCCTCCTCTCATCCATTCGACTCCCCACTCATTACCAACGAATTTATGGTCTCATTACCTCCCAAGGAGCCCTCCCAAGGTGCCCCCAAGCCCTCAAGGTCCCAACCTTTGAGGTTTAAGAGTTACATTTTAAGGTAAGGGATCCGACCTCTCTCTTTCTTTTCAAGTAATCTCTTTTATGTCATTTATTTTATACTCCATGTTCTTATGTTGGAGGATGTCCTTTTATATTCATCCTACTGCCTATTTCATGTTCATATGATGAGATACCCCCCTTGATCTCATCAATTCGTTTTAAGAATGTTTAAGTGGCGCCGTTAGGCTGCCGAATTTTTAAGGGATTCTTTCACCTTCCTCGTTTTCAAGTTCTATTTTCATTCAAGTCTTTCATGTTCCTTTTTTGGGGTATGATCTCTAAATTATCATACTGATATTTTATGACCATATGATGAGAGACCCCATTTGATCTCTTCAATTCCGTATTTTGAAGTTTTAAGTGGCGCCGTTAGGCTGCCGAATTTTTAAGTGGTTCTTCACCCTTCTCGTTTTGAAGTTCTACTTTCATGTCAATTCCTTCAAGTTACTTTTTGTTATGTTGGGGTATGATCTCTAAATTATCATACTGATATTTTATGACCATATGATGAGATACCCCATTTTATCTCTTCAATTCCGTATTTTGATGTTTTAAGTGGCGCTGTTAGGCTGCCGAATTTTTAAGTGGTTCTTCGCCCTTCTCGTTTTGAAGTTCTACTTTCATTTCAATTCCTTCAAATTCCTTTTTGTTATGTTGGGTTATGATCTCTATACCTATCATACTGGACTCTTATGTTCATATGATTAGAGACCCCATTTGATCTCTTCAATTCAGTATTTTGAAGTTTAAGTAACGCCGTTTGGCTGCCGAACTTTCATAAGAGAAATCAAACTTTTGTCTTCCTTCCATGTTTTTCATTTCAAATGGTATGTCCTTGAAATTGCACCACCATGTCCATATATACATCTTATTCTGTCCCTCTACTATTTTATGGGTCAATTATGATTGCTCGACCCATGTTCCCTCTCTTTTCAAAGTTTCCTAAAACCTTGTAACATAGCCGTTATGCTGCAGAATTTTCGTCTCAAAATGCCTCTCTTTTCTCAAAATTATTTTATGTTATAAAGTGAATACTCAAAGCTCCTATTTCTACAGGGGTATTCACATATAAATAAAAATGTTCTATTTTAAATTCTGGGATTTACATACATGATACCCGCTTTCCCTTTCCGTGGGTTTAAAGTGCCGTAAAGATCATGTCTTTAAAGCAGTTTTTAAAACGTTATGATTATGAAATGAAACCCATTTATTTTATGATATATGGGTTCTTTATGAAATGTTTGATGATGATATATGTGGATCACATGATAATAAAGGCAAATTTAAGGGTGCGCCCTGATAGCGCTCCAATGTATTGGGTAATGATGTAACCACTAGAGATTACAATTTTCACGATACCTTGGTGAATAACCTTGGTAATTTTCAAATGACACCTTGGGGATGGACCTTGGTGATATGTTCATGATTGTCTATGTTAAATGATGTAGCCACATCTTCAAGTTATGAAAATGTTATTTTTATTATGATATGCCACATGATTTTTTTTATCATGCCTTAAAGTTCTTGTTCATGACATAGTTGATGTATCTCAAGTTCACATGTTAAATGTTTCCCTTGTTTCCCTTACTGGGCCTTCTGCTCACCCTTTCTTTTGATGTATGATCCCAGGTTATGTGATGCCATAATGAACCTAGGATGAACATGAGGAGAAGCCTTTCATGTGTTTAAGAAGAATGTTTTATGTTTTCATGTTTTAAGTTCCTGGTTTCCAAGACACTAAACCTTAAAGATCCTCGGTTTTGTAAAATGTAATGAAAGTTTATGTGATAAAAAGGCAGGATGCTATATGATGTGATTAATTTTTCATCAAACTAATTATATATATAATTATATATTAATAAATAATATATTATTTATGAAAAAAGTGTCATTATTTAAACATATGGTGTTACGTACCTTCTTTACAAAATGATCATTGAAAAATAAAATGTTACTCATGCGTACGTATGCCCTACCGTCTCCATGATTGTAACATTGGTTAATTTTTCATAACCACATTTAATTTTGATTTTAAATTAATAATTTAATAATAAATATGATAATTATTTGTTTATTATTATTATTTAGATGTTATATAATGACCCTTGTTGACCATAGTTGTCCTACCAAATTTGTTTTCGAAACATAAGCTGAATTGGGTCAAAACACTCTATGTAAACGTAATTGTTCATGTAGATGTACACAACATATTAAAAAGTTAAATATATGTAATGATAAAAAATAAAAGGTTTATTAATAAAGTATATAATTAACATATCATTATTATACATGAAGTTAAAGGATGTTCACCCGAAAAGAAACATGAGGTAAGGGATTCATGTCTCACTTTTCTTTCTTTCAGGAATAATTTATTATTGTGTACCAAATTTCTTATATAGGGTGTACATATTTCAACAATTAAATGTAATATCATGAATTATATCATTTTCATGGTATTTAAATATTTCATTTGAGGACTAATACTTTTGTTTTTTCCAATTCATATGTTACCATAGTTGTAAGGTAATTTCATATAAGCTTACATTACATTGAGACTTACTTGTTATTATGCACCAATTCACATTTATTTTATGTATATAATGACTACATAATGTTATTTCATGAATAAACTTATTCTCATGATATTATAAGATTGATTTAATGACATACCATTCTGTATATTATGATTCAAATGTTTTAAAGTCTTATGGGATACTTTGGAATGTTTAAAGATTATTATCCTCATGAATGTTATTAATTATTATTGTTGCAATCTTAATTCCTGTTGTTATTGTTGAATTTATAATGAAATGATCATTTTAATATAATCAGTTTTCATTGTCATTATCCTTGAATATCAATATTTTCAGATGATGTATATTATTATTTCTTCAACCATATATCATTTTACATATGGTGTTTACTTTGTAAATTATTTGATTAACTCTTAAAATATTGATAAATCCAAATATTTTATTCAACATGATTATTTTATAAGGAATATTTTCTATTGATTAATTAGTTGTTCAATATTAATAATTATTTGGATATGAAATGATTGGTTTAGCCCAAACATTATATAGCTCTTTGATGCATCAATAATTTTTCAAGAGATAAATAAGTTGCGCAAATTAAATGTTTTTTTATATATTGTTTTAAAAAATACATAGCATGGATCATGAAATTATAGGTTTTCATGTTCCTAGGACATTAATTATAACAATTATTAATTTCATTCATTTTTTTCAATATTTATTATACAAGATATTTTCAAATTATAAAATCTATGTATGGATTTTATTCTAAGTTTATTGATTAAAAGGAATGTACATTTAATTTCTTACCTTGCCATATTTATTTTTCCTTATCTCGTTACATGAATGACTTGTTTTTCCATTTATTACCTTGACATATTATTTGATAAATTACTTCTATATTTTTTGATTATATGGTATGTGTGTTCTATTATTTACCATGCCATAATTAATATTCTCATTGATTCATTATTTCTTATGTTATACTTTAACATTACTGAGAATTTGAGCTCGCCCTTATTATGTTTCATTCCCAAAAAATTCAAGAAGTGTACTATGAAATATATGAAGGGATATACTTTTTGTGTTATATTTATCCTCAAATTTATTTATTTAAATAAAAGAAAACAATTATGTTGTAATTAGTGTATTCATTTGTAATACGAGACACATTTACATATTTTGTTTAACAAAATAGATAAATAAATTTGTCATTTAGGATTTAATAACTTGCAACCATGCTAATGTAATTTATATCATACACAGGCTTTGAGAATTTTGGGGTCCAGTATCAATAATGGGTATTAGAGGAATCCCAGAAGAAACCTTGGGAACTATGTTTAGGAAATCCTAGGATAGAGAACATAACCCTAAGGTATAAATTGTGTATAAGGATAGAAGAACATAATAGAATTTAGGTAATTTAGATGTTATGTGGGTATTCCTATAAATAAATACCCCTCTGGATAATATATTTGGACATGGTTCTAAAATAAATGTATCTGGGATTAATAACTCCGACAAGGTGTTTCAATTCGGACTCAGGGTAACCTGGTACGTGACAATGACATTACTACGGACCTGGATGACACTCCCGGGGGATATGCTCAGGATAATCCACATTTTCATTAAAAAAATTACAAATAATTAGAATACATAATAATTTAACTAGGTTAAAACTAATGTGTAATATATTTAATATTAGGATCCATGATTTAAAAATTTAACATATGATATTATAAATAAACCCTAGACCAAGGAAGCCCCTAGGTGGAAATAAATGGGTGAAGTTTTTATTTATTAAGGTTATATTGAAATCATTAGTTAAAATATTATTTTTTTATTAACAAAATTCTAAGGATGTTCATCACATTTAATTAAGGAATTATATTAATTCAACGTTATAAAAGGACAACCTATAAAGTCCGGCAAGGTTGTGTGTCATAAACATATGTCCAAAGGACAATAAGGGTTTCTTGTCAACCACTAACCTATGAAATGTCTTGGTTAATTTTTCGTCGTTTCTAGTTGAAAATTTTTATGAATAAATTTTAATGATGAACTATTATTTTCACTTTTTAGGATTATAGATTAATATATTCACTATATTAGTTTCAGAATATAGTAAATGAAAAATAGTCCAAATTTTCACCCTTTTATAGCCCTTAAGATCCTTTATAAATGTATTTTTGTGCTTCAAGAATCAATATTAATTTTTGAATGAATTTTAAAATAGATTTAATAACAACCAAATTTTAAAATTCTGTTTATATAAATATAAAAATTATACATAGGTAGTAAAATAATACCTCAACAATAGAAAAAATATCTTCAAACTAAAATGTCGTCCTAATAACTTATTTTTTATTAATGAGATGGACTTATAAATCATTAAAGATTTATGGATTTGAGGCCCTCAATTTTCTATTGATTAGTAACTTTTTTTAAATTAATGACCTCATTCACTCCTTATAAATATTTACACTTATCTGTATGCATCTCTATGTTACACTGATTTTCTCATACATAGATACCTAGTTCCATGGTAGTCCATGTGACCTTTGTACATTCCATTATATCGTTTATAGAGTATGAATTATGAATAATTATCAAAATTTGAGACTTAAAACATAGAAAGTACAAAAAAATATGTCACCATGATCAAGTTTCAATTGAGAGGACACAATTTAAATATGGTGAAGATAATGTGACACCCTGAAAATCAAAAGTATGAACCTCCTATTTGATAGCGTGTACGACATGACACATAAAGTTCATATAAGAATATAATATCTGGATACTTTATAATATATTTAATATTAAAAATTTATTATATATATTTCAATGCTTGGAAAATAAAGTTATTGTGCGTTACACGCAAGAGAAGTCTTCTTCGAGGTCATGCATTACACACAAAACTGATTTTTAGAAAATAACAATTTATTATTAATAAATTATTATTTAATATAATATGTTGTAACCAAGACATTATTTTAGAGTTTATAAATATTATTAACTAACCTGTTAATATTCATGGTTTATATAAAATAAAAAATAATTATTTGGTTACCAATTAATGAGAAACAAAAATAAGAACCAGTTGGATATAAAAAGAAATATATAAATATTTTTGATTCTAAAAGATTTTAATCTTAATAAAAAAATTAGTTATAATTAGTGAATTATTTTAAAGAAATATATATGGTATATTTTTAATCTAATATTTTTTATATTCATCCAATAGGTTTGATAGCCATAAGATAAGAACTAACCATATTTCACACATAAAACACTATATTTTTTATAAAGGAAATTTTACTTCCTTTTAATGGAAACCCAATTTTTAATCAAAAATTAAAACATTAATTGATTTAATTTTTCAAAATATTATTCATATATTAAATACAAACATAATAAATAGGTTATTTTCAATTTTTGATATTTTTCTGTAACATTTAATTTTTTAATGAATAGTTAAAAGTACTGAATTTTCGTTCCAAACTTTGTTTTCATCTAATTTATTTATATTGTTAAATTATAATTTTAATTATTTTTAAAGTATAATTACATAATAGTTTTATTAAATAATAAAATTTATATCATTTTAATCAATTTAACTTTGAAATTTATCATAATAACAAAGCAAAATTTCGGACATTTTTACTTTAAAACCTCGCATTGTCGTCCCACCTACGGGATTAAATTTAAATCAACTTATGTGACTTCTATAATTTTAATTTTGAAAAATGGATTAATTATTTGAAATAAGCATAATTTATAATTTATAATAAGGTAACATTAGTTTTTTACCAAAAATATTAATGAATGTAATTATAATTAATTACAATTATTAAGGAAAGATTATGTTTAATAAAGGACTAAACCTTTAACTGAGGGTAAAAAATGACGTTGACACTAGTCCAAAAACCATTTTATGGCCATAATTCTGACTGAACCTTTTATTATTGAGTTTTTTTGTTTTGGAAAACATTTTTGGTAAAAAACTGGGTACGCCTTACTTCTTTTCAAAAATACTAGTTGAGTTCTTTTCCTCCCTTATAAAAGGACACCACCTCTCCCCATTCCTCACACCTCTAAAACCAGATAGTTTTGCAAATTATTTTCCCAAAAATCATACCCAAATCCCTCCCATCGAACTTGAATCCTCCCATTGTGCATAAATACTTCCAAGGAAGTCTTTTGGTATAAAGCGATAGAATTTTCCTGATTAAGAGGTAACATTTTTCCATAACCTCTTTAGTTTTCTGTTTATTATCCACCCCAAAAATATTATTATTATATGATTTTATAACAAAACCTATATATTAAATATACTAGGATATTTTTATTTACTGTTTTCAACATAATATTACACAAAATTCCATATAATGGGTAACAAACTTATTATTTCTCTGTAGGACAAACAACTACCTCATGTAACGATGATTGTTAATTTTCCCTTCACCACATCTCATGGTGATCATAAGGATGGAAAATATGTTTAAATATGATATATATGATATTTATTATGCCCTTATAATTCTTTAATTCTTTTGAAATGCCTATATTTATACTTTCCATTTTGTGTAAAATGATAACATCATTTGTGAAAATGTGTCCTACAGCCCCGTCAAAGTGATGTGATTTGTCCGCAATATACATGGAACATATAAAGTATTGTTTTAATTAAAAACATGTAACATAAAAAATATATATGTTATATTAATTAAATAATTTTCTATCTGAAAATATTATATATATTATTTTCTTATTTAACCTTTCACACACTTAAAAAATGATAACGACATTCATGGTTGTGTGGACTACCACCTCCTCGACATGATGAGATTCTATTTTCATCACAAGAATTATATATATGAGTATATTTGATTAAATAATATTATATTTATGATATAAGGATAATTATTTAAATATATGCGGTTTCTTACCTTCTTTCCCTAAAGATCATTGAAAAAATGATGCTCATGAGTATGTATGGCCTACCATCTCCATAATTATAATGGTCATTCATTTATTATAAAAATATACATTAATTGATTTTTAAAGTATAATTTATGTATAAATATGAAAATTATTTCTGGATTACCATTTTTTAGATGTTATATAATGACCCTTTTGACCATAATTGGCCTACAAAAGTTGTTTTTGACACATAAACTGAATTTGGTAAAAACAGCTGATGTAAATTTAATTACTTAAGTATATATAAAAAACATTGTAATAAGTGAAATAAAAGTGATGATAAACATTAGAAAGTCTATCAATAAATTATATAATTCACTTAACATTATTATAAAGGATGTTAAAGGATGTTCACCCGAAAGGAAACACAATGTATTGGATTCCTATCGCACTTTTCTTTCCATTAGGCATACTTTATTATTGTAAACATAATTTCTTATATATGTTGTAAATATCTCCATATTAACATTTAATATCATGAATTATATAATATTCATGGTCTTTAGATGTTTTATTGGATTATTACTACATTTGTGTTTTCCAGTTCATATATTACCAATGTTGTAAGAGAATTTCCTCTCAGTTTACATTCTTTTAAGACTTACCTATTATTATGCACCAATTAAATTTTATTTGGTGTATATAATGCCTCTTTCATGTAATATCATCAATCCCATTATTCTCAAGATATTTAAAGTTTCATTTATTTTCATACCATTTTTTAGATTAGGCTTCAAATCTTTTAAAGTGGTAAGGGACACTTTGGAATGTTTAAAGATTATTCTCCTCAAGAATATTCTTAAATATTATATTTACAATCCCACCTCCTTTTGTGATAAGTAACTCTCTATTGAAACATTCATTTTACTATAATCAGGTTTCATTGGAAATTTCATTAAATATCCATATTTTTATATGATGGATATTATTACTAACTAAATCTTATATCATTTGACATGTGGTTTTTACTTTGACAATTTTTTTGTTAACTAGGGAATTATTGATAAATATATATGTTTTATACAATAATTATATTTGATAAGTTATATTTTATATTGATTAAATTGATTATTCGATATAATGAATTATTTATAAATTCATTAAAGGGTGGTGCCCCAAAATTATATAGATCATCGATCCATTGATAGGTGCTCATGAGACAAATAATTTGTGTAAATTAAATGGGGTTTTATCGATAGTTTTAAACTATCTAGAGGATGTATCTTTACAGTAAAGGTATTGATGTGCCTAAGATATGACGTCCAATAATTAATCATTTCCTTCATTTTTATTCAACAATTAATATCCATGAAATTTCCACATGATAAAATCTAAGGTTGTGTTTTATTTTCAATTTTTTGATTTAATGGCATGTGTCTTCAGTTTCATTCCTTACCATGTTTATTTTTCCTTATCTATTTATTTGAATAGAATATGTTTCTATTTATTACTTTTCCATATTGGTTTAGCACATCATTATTAGTTTTTTTATTATACAGTATGTTTGTTCTATTATTTACCATTTCATAATTATTATTCTCACTGATTCATTACTTCTTCCACTATATGTTACCCATACTAGGAATTTGAGATCACCCTCATTGTGTTTCTTTCTACAAGAATCTAAGAAGTGTACTATGAAAGATATACATGAATTTACTTGATCAATTTTCATTATACTCAAAGTTATTTATTTAAATAAAATTAAAAAATTAGGTTGTAATTAGTGTATTAATTTGTAATACAAGACACATTTATCTATCTAGTTTACCCAGACTGCTAAACTATTTAGTCCTTCAGGATTTGATTTTTTCTAATCATTACAATGTAATTGATAGTATACACTGGATCTAGGATTTTTGGGGTCAGTTTGATACATGGGTTGAGTACCTTTTTTACACCATCTTCAAGAGGGAATATATCCTAGGGAGTTGGAAAATCATAGATAACATTATGTGTAGACATAAATTGGTGTAGGTTTTGAAAGTGGATAGTTGTGAGTAACTTTTGATGATCCTATTTGTTGAGGTTCATCTATATATGTGTTAATTTCAAGGTAGAGTGATAATTGTGTCAAAATATATTACCTCATCACTCTTTAAGGGGGTAAAATTTATTTAGTTTTCTTACTAGGATTACCTGGTTATGTTAGACTCTATATATGGTAGGGAGAATCCACCAGATTATTCATAGGATTAAAATGAGACACTTTTCTTAGGAGGTTGATATGTGGTAACATTGAGCATGTGTGTGCAGATTATATGAGATTCTCATTCCAGGATATGGGTTACTCACTCAGGTCTAAACAAGATATTCCATGAAATCAATAGATAATATTGGGGGGGTTATGATGATGAATAATAACTAAGGGTCTGTTTCACAATGCATAACCTAACAGGGAGTGAAGACCCAATATCAATGATGCAAAGGCATCCTTAATTTATTTATTTTCCCCAAGTAAAAATGGTGTGAAATTATTATCCATTTTTTTGATAGGGTAGTTGAGGTCACATCAAGGTAGTGACATATTATGTTTTGTTTTCAAAAAGTTGATGAAAGTTTCACATTTCTTATTGATCAGGGAGACTAAGTCAATTGATGTCCTTAGAAGGTTATATTTTTGAAATATAATGTAGTTAAATTATGTGTATATTAGTATCATTTCAATAAAGGATACATGATTTACGCCTCAATTCTTATGGGTATTTCAGATGTAACATCATAATGAGGTTCATTTTAACACAACATATGATCGAAATAATAATAGAAATTTGAGGTATACTATCCATATTACAGTGAACATAATGCAAGACCTTGTCCATGATTTCTGTGGTTCAAGAGAGTTTTGTATAACCATTTATGAGTTCATGTATAATAATAGTTATTAAAAATCACTTCATGAGGAATCTTATCAATTCATGTACTGTTGTCCATATCATTCATCTCATTAATATTAGAGATAGGGGTTCTCCAATTGTGGGACTAAGTCTTGTTAGAGATATTACAAATCAAGTTTGGATTATCCAAAAGTTGTTGGATACTGCACAGAGAAGTTATCATTCTTATAGTAATCTTATATGCCTATATATATAGTTTTATGTAACTGTTTAGGTTTTCTTGTGTTAATTAACTCAATTAGAAACCACTATTTTTTGGGCTAGCAAATTCTACTTAAAAAATAATTGGGGCCCTTTGAGGCCGTCATGAGGGATAGTATTATGGTATGAAAATTTTAATATACTTATATATTCAAATATTTACATGATTTATTCCATATATCTTGTCTCTATAGATACCCCTCTATTCTTCTCAGGAAATCATTGTTGATGACGTCGATCCAGAGTTTCATGTCTTGTTTGCGGAGTGAAATATTTATATCTTTGAACAGAGTGAATAGATTTTAAAAACAATCTTATATTGATAACATGAAAATTTCCATGAGGAATCTTGGGAAAAGAAGTCGCATATTTGATAAAAATGTCTAGAGTTATTTATTTGTGATGATCGGTGATAAAACATTGCGATGAGTTCCCATATAGTGGTGAGGTTGTAACAAACTATGTTTTTTAAAGGTACAATTTCATTTTAATTTTACTAAACTCATGTTATTTTTTACCTTTTATAGATACCATCTGAATTGGATGAGCCATGGGATTGAAAACAAATGTAATGATCTAGGTGTAAAAAATTTGAAAAAGTTATGGATCTCCCATTGAAATCCCGGTGGAGGCCACCAGTCTTCAGGTGGACCTAACAGTGGGAATGTGATTTTACCCACCCCACTAGAGATCAATCAAGACCCATCGATGTTATTATGCGACCTTATTTTGATTTTTTACATTTTTAAATTACTTTATAAAAAATATTAAATGTTACAAAAATGAAGTTGTTCTCTTTCTCTACCCCAGTGTAGTTTCTCAACCCTCCCTTGCCTTCTCCATCCATTATAACAATTCAACTAAAATATATACTTTATGAGAGAAGTTAAATGACCCATCTATCCCATAGAGTCTCCCTAGTTATATCTAGAACTCTATAGACGCTGAAAAAAGTCCGTAACTCCTAGAGGATGTTTCGAAATGGCAAAGCGAAGTCATATTTGGAATCAGAGGCCCGATCCGATGGCCCGAGAAGTGGTGTGTGAAATAAAGGTGGGCCTGCATGAAATAAAGATGTGTACGCGAAGCATTCCCAGGATTCTTGTAATCGAGCCGATGGTGCGTGCAATTTTACGCGCCCCGATTCCGCGTGATGAAGCTTTGCGCGCCGATGGTTCCCATCGCGGAAGCTTTCATGTGCCGCTTGGATTCCACGTCGGCTGATGCCTATAAATAGAAGGTGACCCCTGATGGTTTGGGGGTTGCGGAATTCGGATTGGCTCCCGTTCGTGCAATTCGACTCCCCTCGCGCGCAATATGACTTCAAGGTAATCCCTCTTTTCGCGCAACCTTTCCCCGGGGTTCTCCTTTGAAAGCAACTCCACTGGCTTAAGTGAATTTTCCTCCTCCTCCGGGTACTTCCCTTACACACTATCATTTCCCCTTACGCGCAATCCCCTTCTATGCATGCAATTCCTTGCACGCAATCACCTATCCGCGCAATCCTCTGGCCCTATTGCATGCCATCCCGGTGTTTTGCGCGCAAACCTTCCTTTTGCACGCAACACCTAGGACCCCTTTTCCTTAATGCCCATTTGGCTTCCTTTCCGTGTCGGCACCTAATGTCTCCCCTGCCGTGCATGTGCGCCATGCATTGTTTTCCCGTACGGCCTTCCAGGATCATATGAAGTAAACTCAAGGTCCCTTGGGTGGTGTTTCCCGTTGCGTTGGTTTGCCTTATTCTTCTCCGCAAAGGCACGCTAATGGCTATTGCTTCATCGCATAGCCACGCTAACATGGACCCCTCAATGGTTCACCCTGCGGCCCACTTTCACTACGACCATGCCGATGCCTTCCCTCCCACAAGGGGTAGAGGGTATTGGGCATGTAATCCCTAGGGGTGTGGAGCGAACCCACCTCGTCCAAGCTGCAGGACGTTAAACTACTAAGCAACTCATCCTTAACACATGACATTAATCTATGGTCTGACCCCGTGCTTCGCACGAAGGGTCCCCCCCAGGGCGGACGTTTTTTACGCCTCCCATGTCCACAGGAATGGAATATTCCTTGCATGTAATGAGATCCTCCTTGTCGGAGTGTAGTTTTTCCATGGGGGAAGGGCTACCTCAGAGTGTAATCCCCTAGCCTCTCTTACGGAAGGTTTCACCCATGCACCTCCGTACTTCCCCCTGCCAAGGCCACTGGAGTCCCTTTCCCACTGTGTTTTGTCACACCACGGGCCTCCACCATGGAGTAAGCCCCGGCACCCAGGGCCGCTAACCACGCGTATGCCCATGTTTCCTCTTTGGGCCTCTAACCATGCGTAAGCCCCTGTTTCCTCTTCAGGCCACTCCACGCATAAGCCACATTCAGCTTCTCATGGAAACACCCGTCGCGACGTGATCGTCTGGTCCCTGCTGCCTCTTGTTTCTCACACCGAGAATGACTCGTATGGGCTTAGAGATCGCATCGACCATGACATCCTCCTATGGGCCACCTCAGAGTGTAATCCCTATGCCAGCGAACTACGTGGACTTTGATCCGTGCTAATGCACGGTACGTAGGAAGCCTCCACGAGGTTTAAACCCACCACCCGGTCATTCCGACCTCTCCACATCGGTTCCCCGACCACCATGGGCCACCTTAGAGAGTAAGCCCCATATCCACCATGGGCCGCCTCAGAGTGTATGCCCCAGATTCCTCGTCCCGCATGACGTTAAACTGTATGCCCTCATCCCGCATGATGTTAAACTGTATCTCGTCCCGCATAATGTTAAACTGTATTCCCCCTCTTGGGCCATCTCAGAGCATAAGCCCCATTCCTCACACCCACGTCTCATCCTGACTTCCCCACTCAAGCCCATGTGCCTTGGGAAGCTCATGCCCTAGCCCGGAGATCTTACTTACTCCAGGCTCCAATCCATGCGTCCATTATCACAGGTCACCTTTTCAAGTGTCCTACCGTATCACCGAACTACACGGACTTTGATTCCCTGCCATGGGGATACGTAGGACGCCTCCACGAGGTTCAAGCCCGTCACTCCATCATCCATCCTGATCCTTACCTGGGTCGCCACATCCCAGTGAGATCATGCCACCCCATCCCACTCCATAGTATCCGGGAAGCCGCCCACGTGCTGGCCCTAACATCGGTGTTCCCCCTAGGGTGTCCTTCAGTCTGATCCACTCTCAGTGTTTCGATCAGTCCGATCCATCGCCGCAAGACTTTAAACTCACGGAATACCTCGTGTTAAACATAGTAAACTGAGGAAAACCTTATATGGTACATAATTCCCTGAGTTCTATGTGGGATGCCTCGGGATTTAGTGCCCTCAAGAAGCCATGTGATAAGGGACAGAAGACAGACGTGCTGATCCCTAATGTCAAGACATGCCAACAACACCCCAACATGACCATTCTCCTCACCGAAGGTTGCTGCACCAACAAGACCCCTTGGAGCATCTCGACAGAAGCAGCGTAATTAACTAGGGTCCATGCAGATATGGCGTTGGGAACGAGCTTCATGAACCCATCTTAAATCTATGAGGGAGACCCGAACTAGGTGACGAGCTCTGAGGAGGAATCCACGGAAGGAAGAACCAACATCCCATCATCCTGGTTTCGATCAAGGAGTAGACATCCATGAATAAGGAACGAATGCCACCCACCATTGGAAAGCAGGAATGTGGGGCAACAAGCTGCGCGTCCTCCCATGCATGACGGACATGCACGCATGCCCCAACGTAAAAGCGTCGGAAACAGAAAATGGTGAACCCGACGTGAATTTGTTCTCCTCAATACGGAGATGGGTAGTGTTCAGGGTGTCGGAAGATTAGCATGTCACCAGGTCTAGGTACCTATCACTAGGACGTGAAACCCGCCAAGGGTTGAGGCAGTCAGGATGTTGTGCACTCCGTTCTGCGACGTCGTCATCGTGGATCCCTCTCGCTGACCATGGAATACGGAACGACGCTGGGCTATTGGTTGTTGATTTCTTTTCGTATTAGTACTAATGGGTTCATCTCCCTGCGTCCAGGTATCATATCACTGCATCCGGAGCTCGATCGCCACCTGCCCACTGGTGCAGGGGTAGGGGCAGTACCGATGCGGCTACCTCACGCGGTCCCGCCTTTTCCACAGTCACTTCGGCTATGATTACCACGACTGTCGGGTGCTCTCGCCCCCTCTCCCCATTATAAATCATCCAGCGAAGGGTGATCAAAGACCTGGTTTGTAGGTATGATGAGTAAGGGATCATCCCCACCAAGGACATGGCCCATTTGGATCTAGAGGTGGTTGCGCCTCAGTATCGTCGCCGCCCCCGAGGGCCACACAGGGAGTCGCCACTCCCCACTCCGACATTCAACCGCTTCGGGAGCATATCCTCAGAGCACCTTGACCCATCCGTCCCCTACGCCAATGAGGTGGGGGATGTCCGGGTCCGCCCGATCGGAGACCCGTCCCATGGGTTAATGGAAAGAACCCCCGCCAGGCTGTGTCGACGTCATCACCCATCTCCCCGGGCTGAGGACCAAGCAATCTTTGTGCCCGTACCACTGGCTCCAACCCCTCTGACCCGATGCCAGCGTTATGTGCGAGCGGAAGAGAATGCCCGTCATGGGGCACCAACGTCAGAAACCACTGTGGCTCAAGCCACTGCTGACTCCTGCTACTAGACCACCGCACACGTTGAGCTGGGGCAGTCACATGTCCGACTTGGATCGAGGCCCCGACCGCCCTACAAGCAGGTTGGGTCGACTCTCCTGGTTGCGGGCACAGGAAATGGCCACCACAGACCAATACACGGTACTGCCACCCACCATGAAGGCTCATTCCGTGCCACTGATCTGGAAAGCCGAAGGCTTCTTCACAACAGGTATGCTCTGTGTATTACTCTATCCAGTGCCTACTGCACTGGGTATAAGGTCACTCCCCCTACCGCTAGCTGCGAGTATGGAGCCATTGCATATACAGTCGCTCACTCACATGGAGGTCCTCCCCATGCCCCTTTCGACATCTGTCCTGGTGCTTCCCACACCCTGGCCTTCAGTCCCCTCTACCCCAGCACTGTTGCATCCAGGGGACTCCTTGACGAAAATCATCCTTACCCTGAGGAGCCACCCAGGGGCAGGAAGGCAGGGCGTCGTCGCCGTAGGAGGAATGTCAGGGGAGTCCGGACGAAAATTAGACCAGTCCACTTCTTAGACACTGAGGCGGAGTACGAATCGACGATGGAACCTCCCCCCCAACCCTTTGAGTCGAGGGTAGGGATGGGGACACAGCACGTCAGTCTCGTACTCCCCGAATGTGAGATCTGTATGGTTCCCTCCTCCCTCCGAAGGTATATCTAGGAGGACGAGGACTTGGCGTACCCCCAGGGGTCAAACCCGCAGTTATCACTGGCCTCCCCGGAAGCGCCTTCCACCTCAGTCAGGGAGGGTGGGGAACTTTTCTAGGGACTGACGAAAGAGTCGCAAGGTGACACACCCTCGGCGAGCACTGACGCTGTGATAGGAGGCATGTTTTCCAACCCATCCTATCGCGACATGGCGGCCAGGGTACTGAAACCCTTGGAGGACAACTCAGGGATCATCGGCCAATCAGCCTGTTCGCTGTATTCCCCACCGGCCTGCCCACTGGCCCAACGACCTGCCTCGGTGCCGTTCCTAGCTCCCCGGCCATTCTTGGTTGATGAGCCAGGGCAGCAAGGTCCGGACCCCGAACCGGATTCATGGAGCTTCTGGACCGTCCTCGCAGTGGGCCACTTCCACACGAAGTTTTGGCTGGTCGCAGGATCGAATTTTGATATGCCAGAGTCGATCACCCTAGGATATTTTGAATTTTTCCACCAGACTCTTTGGGTGACTCACTCCTGTCTTCGCCATCAGCTAGCACCTTATCTCGGGACTCAAGCACATCTCGAGGATAGTGGTGAGTAGTGCCATCGGGTCGACCTGGCAGCGCTCCCTGCGGTTCGACACCCCGAGTCGCTTGGCCACCGCAGGTCCCTCCAGCAGCAATGCATTCATAGTTTTCAAGTACTCCGCAAGGTTATAGAGGAAGCCACCCCCATGCGCACGTTCGCAGATGGGGGCAGTACACTGCCCTTCTTTTCTGTGCGATTTTCCGACAACTCGATTCACCAGGCAGTCATGAGGGAATGTCTCCAAAGGAAGTGGCGGTCAACATGGCTGACCTTTAAGATGAGTAAAACAGTGTGGAGATCCTCGATGGGGACTCACCCCTGAGGAAAATCCGCCACTGGACCCGTCTGGGAGGATTACTCACCACCAAAGGAGCCTCCTAGGTCTCCCCACACCCACTAAGGCACTGACACTGAGCCGAAAAATCGACAATGTTAAAGACCATGTCGGGGTTGTCAAGCTCTCTGACCCATCTACCTTGGTGCAAAAGGGAGAGGAAGACTCTGAGAAGGCCACGCTACACCAACAGCGTGCTGGGAAAAAGAAGTTGGTTGATGAGCTCTTGGCCAAACGAATTGCAGAGCGGTGGCCTGACTACGGTAATCCTAGTCTAGGATAATAGGGGATGGAGCACCCACCCCTTTTCGAGATTCCCCCGGGCAATCGTGACCATGTCGCGTTCTCCGATAGGGGAGAGGCTGGTGCCCATGGAAAGAGGGCGCGCTACGTCTCGCCGAACACTCCTGAGCGGCAGGATCTCCTGGGGGACCATGCTCGGTTTCCTCCCGCTTCCTCGAGAGTTGCTTCGCCAGCTGGCCCATGAGCTACTGAGCTTGACTACCGGATTGGAGATCCCGGTAATGCACTTATGGTTAGAGATCCCTGTCAGGACAGGAATCCGCGTCCAGATGATCTGATGGAAGTACTCATCACCCTCTTAGAGGCCCTAGAAACTCGGCAGGTGGCAATCCCACCAGACGGAAAGCCATACCCAACATGGGTGGATGATATGTCGGCCCTGCCGGGATTTGGGAACCCCACTTTCGCCCCCTTTAACGGGACAAGAGACCCACCACAACACCTGAACCACTTCAACTCGAGGTGCAGGCCAATGCTAGGGACTCCGGCGCAGCAGGAGGCTTCCAAGCTCCGTTGCTTTGTTCAGACACTGGAAGGACCATCATTCGTCTAGTACAGCCAGCTCTCTGTTGGATCTGTGACTATCTGGGAGGTCCTTCACCAGAAATTCCTCTACCGGTTCAGTTCCACAACCCGGAAGATGAACATTGCAGACCTCTTCAGGTTAAAACAAAGGCCAGATGAGCGGGTCGCAGACATCGTCACCCGGTGGAAGGGGCTCACGTACTCCATTGACATGCCACTAAATCAAAAAAAAATTACTGAAAATGTGTGTGGGGAACGTCAAGGAAGAGGTGGTTCCTTCTCTGATCACTCAGAATTACCCTGGAGGGTTCTGGGATTTCTCAAACAAGGCTCAGCGCCTCGAAGATGCCCTGCAACAGGTCAATCAGGCACGCCCACTGCCTCCTGTAATCCCTGCAAGGAGAGCCACCAGAGTCGAGCCCATTGTTATAGCCCAGATAGCGGCCCCCAGACAGCTAGGGATGCTACCAGTAAGGCCAGCTCAATAGCCCCATAGGGGTCCACCCCCACGGGCACAGCCTCCGGCCCAGCAGCGACCGCGTCAAAATCGGCAGGCACCTTTGCATGACGCACCGCCACCACCCAGGCGAGATAATCGGGCTCCGCCTCCTCGGCATGCTCCTCCGACCCCTGGTAATGGTCTGCCTCCAAGATCCCCCTTTCTAGACAGAATGAATCAGACTTACTCGTTTGAAAAGGCCCAGGTCCCCGGTAATTTCTATAGCGCCTTGGAGTAGAGGATCGTGCGGCTGCCTAAGTGCTGGAAGCCAGAAGAGGCACGTCTCACTGATCACCCTAACTACTGCCCTTATCACCGGATCCTGGGACACACCATCTAGCGATGATATGTGTTCAAGGACTGGCTCTAAGACCATATTGACAATAACATAGTCAGGTTGGGCCCAGCCCCGGCGCAGGTGACAGGTGTCTTCATGAGACCAGATGGAAGCAGTGGCAACGAGGATGAGTTGCAGTAGGTTTCTGACCATGGGTCCCGGAATTATAATGAATGGATGGCCCGCAGGACGGTTGCCCGTGCCCATGGCATCATCCGAGCCCACCTGAGTCAGCCAGAACTCTCAGAATCTGCGAGCGCCACTTTGGCATCGTCTTCCTAGCCTACCTCTTCACAGAAGAGCAAGCAGCGGCGCAAGAAGAAAGAATGCGCCCTGCTAGTGCCCTCATCTTCCCGCACGCTTGGAGATTTTATGTCCCTAGATATGGGGATCCCTCCGAGACTCCGTCCGGTAGTGGATGACTCCTCGAGTGAAAGCCCGGGGTATGCTTTGGTCAACACTGTAGAGTTGTTAAATCCATTTTTGACTCCCAACGATGAGGAACTCCAGGTGGACCTCCCCAATGTCCCCAGCCGTCGCCAATGTCGGCGGAGCTGTGGCTACGTGAATCGTTAGGTCACGGAAGTCGTCACCTCCAGTCAGGCCGTGCATGCTACTGAGACTAGGCAACAGGCCCGATACAGGGATCAACACACACGGCCCCATAACCCGGTGTCGACAGGTTCGCCTCCACCACCATTTATGTTGCTGGATCAGGCGGGACAACCTTGTCTGTGTCGCAACCAGCCCTGCCCTGCCACCAGAAGACTACAGCCTTCTGGTCCTAATGTGGAAGCTACCTCCCGGGTGTCGACTAGTGAACAACGAGACATGCCTAGTACCAGTCAGTCACCGGTCCTGCCGGCAGGGCACGTCATGCCTCCAATCGCAGAGCGGCCTCTTGTAAGATGAAGCTCACGTTTGCCTCGAAAGTATGATGTTCTGAAGCACCTGGCCAGCATTCCAGCAAGGATTTATATCTTTGAGGCCCTCTGCCTATCGTCTGAAATGTGTGAGGTGCTCACTGAGGCTCTAAGGAGCCCCCTCTAGTTTGAGATAGAGGTGGCGGCCGTAGAAGCCTTCCACACCGAGCCGATTGAGGACTCCTAATGTCAAGTGGTTATCTCTTTTTCCAGTGAAGATGAAGACCTTCCCATATAGGGGCAAATTCGCCCACTGTACATCACCGGCGAGTTCAATGGCGTGGATGTTCGCTGCTGTCTTGTTGACACGGGTTCCGGGATTAACCTCATCCCATCTCGGACACTGCAGAATCTGGGGTTGTCTGAGGATGATTTAACTCCCTCCGACCTCAGGATCCCGGGGTATGAAAAAACTGAGCAAAGTCTGCTCAGCAAGATTCGTCTGAAGACCCAGTTCGTCGAACTAATGGCCAATACTGAATTCATGGTTGTATCTCAGGACACCGCCTATAACGCATTGACGGGCAGGCCGTGGCTCCACCTTCACGCAGCAGTCCCCTCCTCATATCACCAGTGCCTCAAATACTCCCTTAAGGGTCGAGTGGGCGTTCTCCAAGGAGATGCATCTCCTTTTGCCTCTTGTAAAGCCTGTTATCTGAACGCTGACTATTACAAGATCTAGGACAAGCATATCCTGGCAGGTGAGGTCGAGCCCGCCACTATCGTGAGTAGTCCCTGGGTAGGTTTGGATGACGCATATGTCTTCCCAATCCACCGGTTGGAGGCCACGACCCCCGACATTAGGCAGTGCTATGTTGTTTTGGGTACCAGAGTAAGGCATATTTCTGGGTCCATGCAATGATGGGAAATCACCTCGTACTATTACACCAGCCAGGCTCAGGTGATCCCCGAGCCTCCTACCCCTATACCATATTGGGATGTTGGGATCATGGAAACGACAATATGTCATACGTGTCTGTTTCACCGGGCGGGAATCGATCAGCTCAAGACAACGTGACACTACTACTTTGATGTAATAAAGTGTGGCCCCTTGGGCAGAAGGCCAAATGGGATTGGATCAACCACCTTTGGTCCTACCATGAGACCTTAAACTACGATGATATCATCATGGCCGCACGAAGAAAAATGGCACCGCATTGTGATGACCACCACATGGGGGACATCACGCCAGGTATTGGTCAATTACTATGCTGCTTGTCAATGCATGTTATGGCTTGATTATTGTGGAGACGCCAGGAATTTCTACCCTAGGCCAGTCACCCCACAAAATAAAAACCATTTACCTTCAAGAACAAAAAAGATATATCAAATGCCGCTTCTTTTGGTGTGAGGGATAGACTCGCATGACTCCTTCGTCCTTTGCGCATGTGCCATATCACGCCATGCTGCCTCTCAAGAACTACGTATGGCTTGATTCTCATCATTATAAGATACTTAAGAGCGCTTGGGAACTGCCCCACAGGCCTAGCCTAACTTTTCGTGTTCGGTCTCTCGGCCAAAATGCGTCCCCAGGAGCACATAGTAAGCAGGGCTTTTCTCCACACTCACGTTGGGTTTTGCAGCCGCTTTACCATGTGTCTCACATTCCCCTTCTCCTTTGGTCCAAAATCTATGAACTAAAACTAAGATCCTTTGCTTGGCTTTCCACGACTCGGTCTCTCTAGTGGGATTGTACGGTGTGGTGCAGGATTATGTCCTCATTCACGTCGGGTTACTCGCCGTGCTCTGCATATCCCTAGATTAGATGTGTCCCCCATCCCACATGATGTTAAATAGTATTTCATCCAGTATGACATTAAACTGTGCTTCTAGAACTACCTATGGCTTGATTCTCAACCTAATGAGATACATAGGAACACCCGGACATTTCGTCTTGGGTCCAACCCCAGGGATTACAAAACCCTGTCCCTCCTAATTTTCGGCCCCTCGGCATGACTTCATTTAAAGTGGTGTAATCGTTACTTCCACCGTGAATACGTTCAGGATGCCCCATAGTAGTAATGGGAAGTGGCAGTTCTCTCGCCAGAGAGGTCCTGCCTGAAAATTGGGACGACCCGTGACCAGGTTGGTACGTCTGACAAATGCTCCTCCTCCATAGTGGCGTAATTTTAGAAGTGTTGGACTCTGTTCGAACAAACCACCACTCCACATTCCACGCTTTGTGTGCCCCTTTATTCGGATCCTCATCCTATTTCGTGTCTGACGGGACCCCCTAACAGTATGGATGATAGACCTACGGTCTTCCTACTGCCCTAGGCCAACGCTCCGGAGGACTGGTCATGTTTGACGGGACCCCCCAACAGTATGGATGATAGACTTTGGTCCGCCTGCTGCCACAATATGGATGATAGACCTTTGGTACACCTATTGTATCAATATGGATGATAGACCTATAGTCCGCCTGTTGTCCTAGGCCAACGTTCCGGGAAACTGACCGGCAATATTTGAGTTAGGCCCCGTGTTGCGAACATGGTCAGTAGTCAGCCCTCATTTATTGTCCCCACTCCAGGCCAACACAATATGGATGCTATGTTTCCGTCATGGTTAACAGTTATCCTTCATCTTCGTGCCCCACAGCGTTCCGAATTCGGGTAGCGTGAGTCACCTTTACTTTCCATCTCCCTATGTTCGGATGGATTTCAATGCCCCTGGCATTTCCCTGCTCGTGTGTCAGGGCACATTGAGAAGGTGATATATCAATCGGTTTGAGGTCTTCTCCTCAGAAATCCAGGCCCAATTTCGGATGCCTGAGGCTTGGTCAATGCCCTAAAGTTGGACGAGCTGATAACACAAGTATCCTTTGCTTCTCACGTTGGGTGAAACCCACCAGAGCTTAGTGATGGGTTGTTATTCAATTCCGAATTATGGTTGAGTATATTAAACCAAGGGTGAAGATGAATGGATTTGGCCATGTATTAGATTGAGATGGTGAGCAGTATAATAAAGAGGTTCATGAGATGGCCAAAACAAAGCCCTTAAGGATCAGCGGGCTGAATCAACCTTTCCAGCGCTGCTACCCTTTGGCTAGTAGCCTTCAGGACCACTTCTCACTCCTCGAAGACTCTCTCCTCATCAGCCGCCGCAGAGCGTAGCTCACCAATCCTAGCTTGGGCCTACACCTACTCGGTTAGAAGCACATTCATTTGGTGACTCGCCTCCATCAGTTGTTCCTGTGCGTCATCCAGCTGGGCCGTCAATTTCTCCACATGGTCAGAGCATGTTGCGATGAAGGCCTCCTAATCTGCCGCCTACCCTTTGAGGTGCCGGACCTCCTGCTCTACCCTCAACAACGCTTGGGATCTCGCTGATCTTTCCCAACACTAGGAAAAGTCGGTGCACCGGCTGCTCTCGCATATCTTCCCAGCCATGTAATCACGGACTGTCAGATGAAGGGGCTGAGTGTCAGCCCCTCTAGCGCACAAGAAGCGTTGCCAGTTCTGGAGTGATCCCATCCGCCTCATCCAATGTGACTGGGGTTGTCTTAGAAAGCACTGGATACACTTCCACCCTTTGTGTCGTGTCATCCGGCTCTCCTCGGCTTCCTCTGAGTCCGAGTCATCTACCTCCTCAAGGTCAGCGGGTCGGTATGTAGGGAAGGCAGTCAACAGATCGACAACAGGATCTGCCTCAGGGATGTCTTTGTGAGGAATAGTATCCTCGACATCCGGGCGACCTTTCTCTCTCGCCCCAGCAGCGACGATGCCTCTATCAGCCTTCGGCCTCACCTCAATAACAGCACCGCTGATGCCCACTGCCCCCTTCTCACAAATTTCCAGGGTTGACTCAGTTTAGGGAGCACGTTCTGAATGAGGTGGTATATCCGCCACTGGTCCGCTCATGGACGGCCCGGGCTCCGAAGCCTGACGAGCCTCCAATGTAGAGGTCACTGCACAAGGCGTATACTGATTAGTTGGGATCTTTGGATAACAAGCGCCAGTAGTGAAGCGTGAGAATTACAGGAGTCCAGAGCGTCGGTCTCGGGTGTTCTGGCCATTGCAGGAGCCGCCATGATGGGAGACCCCTTTGCGCTTGTTAATTCAATGATGGGTGTCAGATCCCCATAATGTCCCACCAGTTCCTATACTACCTCCTCTAGTGGGGATGCCTGTCCAACACTCAGCCGCTCCTATGTGAGGCAGAGGGACGGTTTATAAATTGGAAAGGAGAATGGATGAAGAAGGAAAATGAATGAAGATAGAGACAAACCTCGAGTATCTCAGTTATGTCGAGATCAGAGCCGAAAATCTCACCACTCTCTCGGAGACTCCCTTGGTAGGTCGCCCCTTGAGACCCATCATCTTCGGGTTCTCCTTCTTCTTCATCTTCTCCTTTGCCTTCGTCTTCTCCGGTCTCCTCCTCCCCCTCTGACTCATCGTCATTGTCTCCTTCTCCTGGTGGCATCACTTTCGGATCATCCTCCTGGCCGAGCATCACTTTCACTATGAAATGTGGCTCTGCACGCCGACCCCTTTGGCGCGCGTATGTGTCCATGGTCATCTGATAAGCATGCTACCGATGGAAATTTACCCGGTCGGTAACTCGAACGAGCCCGACCTCTGGTAGCTGGATCCTGTTTTGCATGATCTTCTGCTAGACGACGTCAACACTCAGTGATTTCCGTAGGGACATCCAGGCCGGCCATAGTGCCGGGAAATTTTTATCTTAGGAAGGTTCGAGCAGGTATCTTATCTGCTTCTCAGGCAGTTCCCTGGCTTCCTTATATGACCCCCCATGAGCAACGAGGTCGCGACGACACTGTGTGATGTTCCCGATACTGAAGTCCCGGCCTGCGCAGGCCTCGCTGACCGACGCACCCCTGGTTCCCCCCTTCCAGCAGCACCTTTCCTTCTCCCCCGTCGCTCGGTTTCTACGCGAGTAACCTCAAGTTGCCGGACTCGCTTGCGTAAAAGCCCCTTAGGGTACACGATGTTCCAGTGTTCGGCATACTTAGTTTCTAGGCCAGCATCATCCCCAGTGGGAGGAAGAGTAATGTCGTCACCAGAGCTGAAAGTGGTAAACATCAAAAACATCTGGCGCAGAACGTAGGGATTCTTCTCCTGCCAGACAGCTGTGAATACCTTCTTCGGCATTCATTGGAGGCACCCAAATTTCCTGGAGAATCCGGATGGCACGTAAGGCTCACAGATCACCTTCCCGTCGATCCGAGCCATGAGCACCCTGCCTCGAATGCTCTGGAAATATTTCTATTGTTCCAGAGAGCCTCTCCCATTGTCCACCATCTGGACGACTGAGGTGGAGAATGGGCTTAAGTGGAAGTTTTTGTGGTTGCCGATGCGGATTCTCACACCCTCCTCATTGAGCGTCATTGGCACCACCCCTGCGATGTTCAGCAAGGATGGTCACAGGCCATTTCCCGGAGAACGGATGGAATTTGGGAAAATGTACCCACCGAGGTGAGCCGCCACCCAGTCGTGGAAGATCTTAAAGGGGCCACATACTCTCCGAGGTGACCCCCCTCGTGAGGAGCATCCTATGATGGCATACAGATTGGCCAGTATGGGGACGCCCAAGTTGAACCATTTTTTGGCGGCCATGGTACCTGCCATCACCAATGTTGCTGGACGGACGCCCATCCTCGCGTCCCACACCTGCAGGAGCCACCAGCTCAGGAAGTCTGAAACGAACCCGACATACCAGAGGTTCAGGTCTCAGGCCTCGATGACACGATATCCCCATGATTGGTATTGCCCCTCCTCCAGGGTCCTCCAATATGACCCATCCCTGCTCCTCTGAGCCACGGTTGGGCACCGTTTACCCCATCCTAACATCTTGACGGCAGGATCCTTCTCGAGGAACAGGCTGAACCAGCCCTTGTAGGGACTGTCATTCAGGAAGTCCTTGACCCCCAGCCTCTCTTTGTCCAGCTCCAGCAGGTGCCACGTCAGCATGGGCGTCTGTGACCGATCTTCCCAGGTGTTCTTTGGAAGAACGAACTCGTCATATTGGTAGCCCTCCAATGGGATACCTATGATGCAGTGAACGTCCCAGAGACTGATGCCAACTTCCCCATGATGAAGGTGGAATGTATTGGTATCCGGAGACCACCGAGTGAATAGCTCCAGCCTGATCTCAGGTTGACGGTGGAAGTGGAACTGCGACGTCCATACCGCCTCGAACAGTCCAATATACCGCAGTTCATCCCCGAACTGGTCGCAGGTATGGTGAACCCAGAATGCCCAGGCCCACTCTTTGGTGAAGTTACCCCTAGACCGTAGGTCCAAATCCTTTAGCTATCCCTTCGTATCATCTATGACGCTCTGACGGAACGTGCTCGCGTAGAGGGACATAGAATTCTCTGCGACAGGCTCGCCCCCGGTAATGGTCCTGGTCCTCGGGTTCAGGACATATACGTCCATATGTCTGGTTTCCCTAGCAGTATGGCCGTTGTTGGTGATGTTGTAGCGAAGAAGTTTGTCCTCCCGGGTCACCCATGACCGTGGTGTGTCCAACTCGAAACCCAGAAAGTGCACCTCCTCCAGAATGCCAAAATTCCAGAGCGGGAGCTTGTCAGATAGGGGATACATCTTCTGGGATGGAGTCATCAGATTGATCAAGGTCAAGTTGTTGGAAATGATCACCTTGGTGCCATAAACCTCCTCGTTTGCCGCCACTTCGGTCCTATGAGTGGAAGCTTCCCCCTCATCAACACGGTTTGCAGCCATCTTGAATATTTCGGGAGTTTCACGAAACCGGGATGCAGTGCGCGGAATCGGAGAGTGCTGCGTGAAATCTGAAGTGGCGGCGTGAAATCCAGGATATGGGTGTGCAGTCGGCACCCTTAGCGCAGAATATCCCGAGTAGGCACGTAAGGAGGGCCGAAATTCGGAAGGAATTCCGCACTGCTAGAGCATTTTTACGCACAGCCGTGGGAGAAATTTCGTGCACGAGAGCTATAAGCCTATCGCGTGGAAAAGCTGGGGTATGGATTTGGGACACAACGCCCCTTTTTATAGGCGAGTCCAGGGTTCCGCGCCATGCAGAAAGCAAATTCTGCGCCGATTCGTCGTTTTGCGTGCCACGTGGGTTGTTTGCGTGCTATGCACCCACGACTGGCCCTGCTCCGGCGTTTCGGCATTTCCCTCAAAATCCGACCGTTGTGACCTCTCGCCGATCCAATTCCGAGGGGGGGAATTTTTAGACGCCGAAAAAAGTCTGTAACTCCTAGAGGTAGTTTAGAAATGGAAAAGCGAAGTCATATTCGGAATCAGAGGCCCAGTTCGGAGGCCCAGGAAGTGGTGCGTGAAATAAAGGAGGGCTCATGCTAAATAAAGATGTGCGCATGAAGCATTACCGGGATTTGCATAATCGAGCCGATGGTGCACGCAATTTTGCGCGCCCTGGTTCCACGTGGTGAAGCTTTGCGCGCCGACGGTTCCCATCGCCGAAACTTTCGCGTGCCGCCTGGATTTCGCGCCGGCTGATTCCTATAAATAGAAGGCGACCCCTGATGGTTTGGGGGTAGTGGAATTTGGATCGGCATCCGTGCACGCAATTCGAGTCCCCCCACACGCAATATGACTTCCAGGTAATCCCCCTTTTCGCGCAACCTTGCCCCGGGGTTCACCTTTGCGCACAACTCCACTGGCTTAATTGAATTTTCCTCCTCCTCCGGGTACTTCTCTTGTGCGCGATCATTGCCCCATGCACGCAATACCCTTCTATGCACACAAGTTCTTGCGCGCAATCACCTATCCGCGCAATCCTCTGGCCCTATTGCGCGCCATCCCGGTGTTTTGCGAGCAAACCTTCCTTTTGTGCGCAACACCCAGGACCCCTTTACCTTGATGCCCCTTGGCTCCTTTCTGTGCTAGCACTTGATGTCTTCCCTGCCGAGCATGCGCGCCATGCATTGTTTTCCCGTACGGCCTTCCAGGATCGTACGAAGTAACCTCGAGGTCCCATGGGCGGTGTTTCCCATTGCGTTGTTTTGCCTTATGATTCTCCAATAGGCACGCTAACGGCTATTGCTTTTTCGCATAGCCACGCTAATGTGGACCCCTCAATGGTTCACCCTGCGGCTCCCCGTCACTACGGCCTTGCTGATGCCTTCCTTCTTACAAGGGGTAGATGGTATTGGGAATGTAAGCCCTAGGGGTGTGGAGCGAACCCACCTCGTCCAAGTTATAGGACATTAAACTGATAAGCACCTTGTCCTTAACAAATGACGTTAAACTGTGGTCCGACCCCATGCTTCACATGCAGGGTCCCCCCCAGATCGGACCTTTTTTACGCCTCTCGTCTCCATAGGAATGGAATCTTCCTCACATGGAATGAGATCCTCCTTGTCGGAGTGGCGTTTGTCCACCGGGTAAGGGTTGCCTCAGAGCGTAAGCCCCTATCCTCTCTTACGGAAGGTTTCACCCATGCACCTCCGTACTTCCCCCCTGCCAAGGCCAGTGGAGTCCCTTTTCCACTGTGATTTGTTGCACCACGATCCTACACCTTGGTGTAAGCCCTGGAACCCAGGGCCGCTAACCACGTGTATGCCCCTGTTTCCTATTTGGGCCGCTAACCACGCGTAAGCCCCTGTTTCCTCTTCGGGCCGCTCCACGCGTAAGCCCCATTCAGCTTCGCACGGATACACCCTTTGCGACGTGATCGTCTGGTCTCAGCTGCCTCTTGTTTATCACATCGAGCATGACTCACGTCGGCTTAGATCATGCATCGACCATGGCATCCTCCTATGGGACGCCTCAGAGCGTAAGCCCCATGCCAGCGAACTATGGGGACTTTGATCCGTGCTAAAGCATGTTACGTAGAAAGCCTCCACAAGGTTCAAGCCCACCACCTGGTCATTCCGACCTCTCCACATCGGTTCCCCGACCACCATGGGCCACCTCAAAGCGTAATCCACATATTCAAAATGGGCTGCCTTAGAGCGTAAGCCCCAGATTCCTCGTCCCGCATGATGTTAAACTGTATTCCCTCATCCCGCATGACGTTAAACTGTATCTCGTCCCGCATGACGTTAAACTGTATTCCCCCTCTTGGGTTGTCTCAAAGCATAAGCCCCATGCCTCACACCCACGTCTCATCCTGACTTCACCCCTCAAGACCACGTGCCTTTGGAAGCTCATTCCCTAGCCCGGAGATCTTACTTCCTCCAGGCTCCAATCCATGCATCCATTCTCACAGGTCACCTTTTCAGTTGTCCCACTGTATCACTGAACTACGTGGATATTTATTCCCTTCCATGGGGATACGTAGGAAGCCTCCATGAGGTTCAAGACCATCACTCCATCATCCATCCTGATCCTTACCCAGGCCTCCACATCCCTGTGAGATCATGGTACCCCATCCCACTCTATAGTATCTGGGAAGCTGCCCACGTGCTGGCCCCAACATCGGTGTTCCCCCTAGGGGGTCCATCAGTCTGATCCACTCTCAGTGTTTCGATCAGTCCGATCCGTCTCCGCAAGATGTTAAACTCGTGGCATACCCCGTGTTAAACATGGTAAGCTGAGGAATATCTCATATGGTACATAATTCCAGGCGTTCGATGTGGGATGACTCAGGCTTCCACGCCCTCGAGAAGCCCTGTGATAAGGGACAGAAGACAGACGTGTCGATCCCCAGCGTCAAGACATGCCAACGACACCCCAACGTGACCATTATTCTCACCAAAGGTTACTACCCCGACAAGACCCCTTGGAGCATCTCCACAGAAGCCGCATAATTAACTGGCGTCCATGCAGATATGACGCCGAGAACAAGCTTCACGAACCCGTTTTAAATATATGAGGGAGACCCAGACTAGGTGACGAGCTCCGAGGAGGAATCCACAGAAGGAAGAACCAACATCCCATCATCCCAGTTTCGATCAAGGAGTAGACGTCCCTGAATAAGGAACGGATGTCGCCCGCCAATGGAAAACGGGAATGCGGGGCAACAAGCCGCACGTCCTCCCATGCACGATGGACACGCGCGCACGCCCCGACATAAAAGCGTCGGAAACAAACTCTATAAAATTTTATTCATTTTTTCCATTGTATTTCTCTATTTTATAACAGGTGTACTATAATTTATAATTTTTTTTGGATTTTTGGGAAACTTGTGATTTGGAGCATTATATTAGGGAATATATTGTAGGGTAGACTATACTAGGCTAAGTAGGTGGTCCAAAAAGTTTCCAATTGTTAATACTTATTTTTCATGTGATCTGTGATGTAAAATATCATTAACATGGGTTTCTGACCAAAAAATATTTTGAATGGTCTTCTCTGACCCCTATTGAGGTAGGTTAGTATTTATAGGTATATGAGGGACCCTATTCATAGAATTCCTTGGATCCATGGCCCTTAATTTTCTCCTAATTAAAATAATGTGAGTTGTAATGTACACCTAATACCTAAATGGGGTTTCATGATTTATGTTATTTCATTTTGGACATCCTTAAGATACTTTTGTGATGTCTTCGACTCAGAAGCCATGTAACCCTTTCCCTGAGACCGATTGGAAACATAACCCCTATAACGTCTCCCATTAATCTAGGGGATTCCAACAAGTAGTGGGGGCATGAAGCTAAATCATTAGGGAGACTATACCTCCATGTTAGAGTACACATCAGATGTAACAACAACATACAATAGAGGAATCATAAACATACCAATAGATAATGTAAACGATGAAAGTCTGATTAAGATAACAAAAATCCTCATATGCTAGGACTGATATAGATATGAATGCTTGGAATTCAAGGACAAAATGAGAATAAGAATCAATTAGTAGGCATAAAAATACAAGGTAAAAGATAAACAAAACCCCAAAAGCTTCATCATAGAATTTAAAGCCTAGTCCTGGTCCTCTACTTCTAATATCTAGATAACAATAAGAATCAATAGCAAGAAGAGTGGTGTTTTCCCATATCTATACTTTTAGGCAAACCATCTTTTCGGGTGCCAAAGTTAGGCTGAGTAGGGTGTGACATGAATCTTAGTAGGCCACCACTAACGGTGTCTATGAGTGATTTGAGTGGTTCTTGTATGTAAAAAATGTGCAGCTAATAGAAAGGATGTAATGAAATATAGAATAAATAATTAAACTCCCATTGAGGTTCCTAAGGGACACCTAGAGAGTCAACTTACATCAGCTAAATGCTTTTATGTTGGATTATATCACTAGATATATATATATATATATAGTTTATCACTAGCATGAGGTAAGATAGCCTCTCATCCATACAAGTATATAGTAGATGGACTTGGATAAGAATGTCTCCCACCAATAGAAGATACCGGTATGGGTTTAGAATGCCTCATATCCAAACAGAGGTTATAACTAACACAAGGTAAGAATGACTCCCACCCACATATACAAGAGTTTATCATTGGTGTGGGGTAAGCATGCCTCCCACACATATATCACATAAGTGGCATGGGATATGAATTCCTCCCATCTACACATTCAAATTTTCTCACAAGAATAGTAATGACATGAGCATATATAATATATAATGTAACGAAAACCATCTTACATCATTTCAAATTTAACAAGAAAACTAATTAATCAATGAATTTATAATAATCCCCAAAAAATGAAAGGCCATACCAAGCCTTGAAACCATTTAATTTATGGAATTTAATTTTTGTAAGTCTGGTCCATCTCATCCAAACCAACATACAAGGTCTACCACTCAATTTTCCTAACAGGGAAACCCATTTCAAAGGGCCACATTTCAATGAAAATGGATATGTCAAATATTCATAGTGTCAAATTGGAAATTCCAAGACTAAGAGTACCAAACACCCTTGGGTGTCTTTGGATGATAAAAATACACATGGAATAAATGTCAGTTCAATTTAAGATCAATGTTGAATGCATAAACCATAATTTGACATTTTTGGAAAATTGGGCTAAAATGGACAGTATGAGTGGAACACACATTGGGAGTCCATAAAAAGAAAGGTTGATAATTAAATCCCTAAACATGAGTCAATTACCATATTTATCACACTAGGTTCAATTAGATATGAAAGAGACCACACAATAGTGGATCTTAGAAAAGGAAGACTCACAACACATCGAGATTAAATATGAAATGGCCAAAACTCAAATGTAAAACAACATGACCACCTACCTCAGGTCCATAGACGACACATCGCTAGGTATCAAACTCAAATATGGAGTAGTTTAGATTACTTATATGTTTCCATAGGAAACCCTTAAATAGGTTCAATGATCTTGCATCTAACTAGCGTAACAGATGGAAAAATTTAGCGAGGAAGGGGGAGCATGTGGGGATAAACTTACCTTGGCATATCCAATGCTTTTCTCAGATAAAGAATAGGTCACCAGACTGAGGAGTAGCAAGAAACCAAGAGGAAGAGGTATTTAGGGTAAAAGGAAGAGGAATTATGGTTTTGTCCACAGGAAGGAGAAGAAAAAAGAAAAAAAGAACTTAAGAGGGGAGAGGGGAAAATGGCCATTTTCCCTCATAACTAGGTGGGCACAGTTTGTAAAAACCGTGTGCACACCATGAATAGATCACTACCTCACTAGGTACACCACATGACCTATTGGAATTATTTCTCTAACCAATCATTGACCATGAAGATAGGACCTGAACACCCACTACAGAAGTTGTAGGGTCATGCACCTAGGTATCACGGTTGCCGACAAACAATGCGGCCTAGCCTTCTTTCCCATTTTCGGAGCCCTGAGGCATGGAAGTGCCCCAGAAACTCTTGTGACATCCTTAACATGATTATAAGACTTCAATAAGACAATTTATGTTATCTAAAAAGAAAAACTATCTATCTATGCCTTTTTAAAGAGTCGGGTCCTTACAACCACCCCTCTTTATAGAAAATTGTCATCGAGTTTCCCTTCTGAGGGTAAAGAGGTACTTTCAGTAAATAGTTTTAGCCACTGAGATCATATATCATCTTCTGGCTCCTAGGTCTTATCATGTACCCGGTAGTTCTTTTATACCATACGTATAAGAGGAACTAAACGGCCTCATAGTTTCATCACACTCTGATCAATAACAAAAAGTAGATACTCCTCGAATGAAGCATCCATATCAATCTCAACCTCATTAGGATGGAAGAAATGATATGGGTCTAGAAAATATCGGTAAAGATGAGATACATGAATGACATCATGCATGGACCACTATCTCTGAAGTATTTATTAATGGTAATCCACTGGTCCGATCTGCTTCACAACCTCGAAGGGTCCAATGAATCTTGGTGATAAAATAATGTTTTTCTGAATATGTTTATGACCCAAACTGGGAGAGATTTTCAAGAAAACCCGGTCTCTAATCTTGAAGCCAAGTGGTCTCTAGCTTCGGTTGTCATAATACTTCTATCTAGGATGGGCTGTCAAAATTTGATTCTGAATTAACCATACCTATTCTAATTTTTCTTATACGAGATGTGACCCAAGAACTACCACTTACCCTACCTCCAACAAACAATGAGGTGAGTAAAAAGGCCTACCAAAAAAGGTTTCATAGGGAGCTATCTCAATGGCAGCCTGAAAGTAGTATTTGTAAGAAAATTCGATGAGGGGAATGTGTTTCTCCTAAGAACCCATCAATGTTGAGAATGCACGCACTAAGAATATCCTCTAGCACCTAAATTTTACGCTCCTTTTTCCATCGTTCTGAGGGTGATAGGTCATGCTCAAAAGTAACTACATACCCAAGGCCTTCTGAAACTCCTAACAGAACCATGACATGAAATAAGAATCTATGTTGAAAATGATAGAATGAGATTCTCTATGAAGACTTACCACCTTTTTGACATTATGTCTTCCCATATCATTTATAGAAATGGTCTCTCATGTAGGAAAAAAGTGTGGTACCATCGTCATATGGTTAACAACAACCCACATAGTGTCGTTTCAATTAAGTGATCTAGGTAAACCGATCAATAATTTCATCGAAACATCATCCCATTTTTACATAGTAATGGACAAAAACTGATGAATCCCCTCTGAACACTGATGTTTTGCCTTGACCTTCTTATAATGGACCATCCTGTAATAAAACAGGCTATCTAACATTTCATACTAGGCTACCAATATTGATTTCATAAATCATTATACATATTTGTGACACCTGGGTGAACCAACCATGATGAGTCATGGAAGTCCCTCATGAGCTCCTCCCAGATGACTAAGGGGACCCATATATGCCCATATAACAAAAGAGTATCATCCCCTTCGACATTAAAACAATATGATGTATCTTCACGTAATACACTTTCTTGTAGGACAAGGCCTTTAGTATCAGATAGTTTTCTCGACGTTACTCATTCCAGAAGAGTAGATGTTAGTGCTACGACTAAGAGAATAATAAAATCATGGTCCTATTGAACCTTAATGTGCATATCCAATAATAAGTCCATAAGATTCCATTCATCACTATACTCCTAAAATTTATGTCTCTTTGTTTATATCAGAGCATCGACTACTGAATTCACATTCCCTAGAGTGTAGCCAAGAATGAAATAAAATGATTGTAGGTACTCAACCAACCTACACAACATGAGATTCATATTCGGCTGAGTGAATATGTATTTGATGATTTTTTGGTCTGTGAACACAACAAAATGATCACTCAATTAATAGTGTCTTCAACAGCATAAGGAATGACCAAAAGCAGTGATCTCGAGGTTGTGTGTTGGGTAATTCCACTTGTGAGGCCTCAAATGATGAGAGCCACACACAATTAATTTCTTGTCCTTCATCAGAATAGCTCCAAGACTGATACTTGATATATTAGAATAGATTGTATAATCTATTCCTAGATTTGGAATAATTATTATCTATGGAAAATAATGTCTTCCCTTCAACTCATGAATGTCTTATTCATAAGATTTTGACCATTTGAATTTCACACCCTTCTTTGAAAAGCCTATACGTGGAGCTTCAAGGTGTGAGAAAATCCTAAATAAATCATATGTGGTATCTAGAAATCCCCCAAACCCTCACATTATTTGGGTTAGCTAAAAATCTTGACTCTGAGATAAAATGACACAAGAAGGGGACATTATCAATCAAGAAGTGGAATATACAATTCTTACATAGATCTCATTCTCTATCCATGTATTCAGTGTCATCCCAAATATGGTTTTCATAGTCATATATAGAGGGATAACACACTAAGAAATCGTTAATGAATACAACCATGAATGAATCCAAATACGAGTAAAACCCAAATACATAAGAGCCATAAAGATAATAGGTGCATTCGTGAGTTCAGAAGGCATAACCAGGTACTCATAGAGACCATACCTGCACTAAAACATTGTGTGAGGTTTTTATGAAGTATTTAAACAAATTTGATGATAGACCAAACTCAGATCTATCTGTCAAAACACCTTTGATCCTAGAATTTGATCAAAGAGTTCTTCTATTCTAGGAAAAGAGTACCAATTCTTGATAGTCAGCGGATTTGACCAATGGTAATCCATGGGAAGCCTAAGGGTACTATCTGATTTTATAGAAAAGATGATAGGTGATCCCCAAATATTTGTTCTAGGACATATAAAACCTTTCTCCTCCAGATCCTCCAACTTATTCATGAGCTTCAGAATATCCTTATATGCCATCCTATATGGGGTAATGGTTGTAGGTGCTCCTCTGGGCATGCGTTTAATATTAAACTCTACCTCTCACATTGAAGGTAGATAAAATAAGTCATTAGGAAAAAAGTATCTAAAATGATCTACTATAGTAGGAAAAACAATAGGCTAAAATACCTTATCATCAAGGTAAATACTAGGAACCTATGCCATTACATTACCAAGCATCCACTGCTCGAGTCGTACTTGTGTTGTACCAACATCTATCTATCCCTTCTGTATGTACATAATGCCCTTTGTTGATGTAAACATAACCCTCTGATAGAAGCAGTCAATGTGGTCTATTTGGGTAACTAACCAGTCCATCCAGAGGATTACATCGAAACCTATCCTGTAGTGAACGTAAAGGTTCTATTCAAAAATGGTAATTACCTTTCTCGAGGGTAAATTCTGACAACAGCGAACACCCTCTAAATGGATACCTAAGGGTGTATCTAGCATCAAAAAACCATTATTGTACTCAATATCGAGCCCCAAGCTCCCAATTCCTTCCTCAGATATGAACGAGTGAGACACGCCTATTTCAATTAATGTAGACACAAGTGTATAGGCTACTAGAATAGTTACTTGTGCAGTGGATGGTATGACACTCTACTGTTGTAGCATTGTCTGGACTACATGTAACTGGAATTTACCATGGCCTAGAGTCACTACCTGACTTCCCTATGTAGGCCAATGGGGTAGATAATCATAATCTTGGTTGCCTCTTCCTCATCCACCACCATGTCCTAACCGCCCGGTGGTATTAGAGATGCATGTATGTCATGATCCTACAAAACCCACTCCAAACTGATGGTTAGGTGAAGATCACTGATCACTAGAAATTGAAGGGGATGTTATGTAGAAACTTTGTAGATGGAATATCCTACAACATCCTATGCACTCCACTAGGTTTTTTGTACACTAGATCTTGAAATGACCTAGCTCTACGCACTGGTGACAGATAGAAGAACCACAAACAAAAGGGGAATTACCACTGCTATTCTCTAGAGACCCTCGTAAATGTCACTTCTACCAAAAATAATATCCACAATAAGGCTTAGGTGTCAAACCACCATAAATTTCACCCCTAGAATCACTCAAGTTATGTTATGTGATTAGGGGTTGGATGAGGATTTATGAAATAGTTTTCAGCATGAAAACATTGACTTGTGACCAGATGGTGTAACACAACCCATCCTTAAATCTCCTAGCATCCATCTTCTCATCAATAGCTAGAGAAGGAGAAATATTATGCAAAGTAGTGAAATGGGATGAGTAATCCATGACCAACATGGTCCTTTCTACGTATTCATGAACTCTTGATCTATACCAGCCCTCAAAGTCTAGCGAATGAAGTAGTCATATAAGACTATCTAGAAGTCAACCTAAACCATCTCTTTATGATGGCCTACCTATGTAATGAAATCCCACCTTCTCTTGGTTGAGTTTCATAGCATGTAAGAATCTATTTTGACCCCCCAATCTGGAGGCGTCTTTTAGTGCTCAAAGAAACATAGAATCTCCTCGATCTAAGACTCTATAGCTAGTGGTCTACCCTCCCCCGAGAATGTAAGAGGTTGTTTCTGTTGAAACTTGTGAGTCAACTCTGCAATGTTTAGGGCAGGTCACACTTCACCTTATATATTCTTCAATATATGCAAGAAAATCTCTCAAAAATGTATGTCATCACCCAACTCAGGTATGGGAAGAGGAGCCATAGGTTGCTCAATTGGAAGAACAATTGGCAGTTCATGGCCCGCCACCTCTGGAACATGATCATCGCTACCTTTAAGGTGCGTGACTTGAGGACATAATGGAGGAATAATGAAACAATTACAAATGAATATTTTAAAAGGTATTTAAAATTATTAGAAGATTACATTTAATAAACTAGGACATGTACTACATTCTTCCTATAAGAATGAACATGCAATTCTGCCTACCTAACAATACAATACTAGATGTTATAACAGTTTTTAAGAACAATGAACACCAACTTTCCATTACTAAGGTCATGTTCGGGTCAAATTTCTATATTATGCATGTGAAAAAATGATGTTCTCCAATTATAAGTCCTTTCAACCAGATGAATCCAATGATATTTCATTTTATATCCCATAAGGGACCATAGTTTTCATTTAAATTTTGATTATCCATGTGATTATATCATTCCTAAAATGGTTGAGCTAGCTAGAATGCCATTTTCTGATCAATAGGGGCCCATAAACCTTAAACCATCCAATTTAATTGTTTATAAAAGATATCACTTTGAAGGAAAGTGATAAAACCATATTACAATACAACCTCATGTCAAACCTCATAAGAGGATACCAAACTATTCCAAAAAATCCTTAAAAGTTTTGAATTAAAGACCCTATGTATGCTCTATGCGATAGAACTTACCTTTTCTGTAGGATCGAAATAATGATGTAGATGCTCAATATACAAGAGGGGGGGGGGGGGGGGTGAATTGTATACTTTAAAAATTCCTTTCGAACCTTTAATGTTAGTTATGAATAACTATGTTTTCCATAAGCAAAGGAAATGGCTAAGTTTAACAAAGTTAAACTAAGAAAATTCACAACACCTCTAACACCAAATGAAAACTTGGAAAGAGATTCCGAAAAAAGGTTCTGGAAATATGGTTCCGGAAATTGAAACTTAACAAAAGATTACAATATGAGATTCTACCTTAAAGCATATAGAATCTAAATGAAACAGAGTACAAGTAATAAAGTATAATAAAGATATACTTTCCTTATAATACAAAATGAAGTGGAAATAAACAAGTAGTAAAACTACAAGTAACAAGATATAAGTCTTTTAACCCAAAGAGAAGGGTATCCAACCACCTGGGATAAAGGTCCCCTGATTTATACATTCAAGCATGTCCTTCTTACCCACAACAGGGTAAGCCCTCGATACGAAGATCGGAGTCTCTGTCTTGCTATCCCCACAAGCCCTCAACTTCAAGGTAGTTGGCCACCTCTGTCTTCCTCAGCAAGGAAGCCCTCGAACTTCAAGGTAGTCGTAAACCTCTGTCTTCCTATCCCCAGAAGTCCTCAAATTTAATCACCAACATTCAGAGTCACACAAAGCTTTGAGAGTTAATAAGATCCTCTCTCTATAGAAATCACTTCAACAGCATGTGTTGTCAAAAGTTCAAAATCCAAAAATCAATCTTGATCTCTTTCAAATGCGCTCCTATTTATAGGCAAGGTCGGCCTCCTTTACAATGGTCATATTTTCCTTAAAAATCGGAGGGACCTGTACACGTGTAACTTAAACAACGGTTAGTTTATAACAGAATAGACGACATCGTTTTATAAAAAAACAAGTGTAACAAAATGTACGACATCGTTTTAAGTCTAGTTGAAAAGTTCGGAGTGAAGGTTCGGAGTGTAACAAAAAATAATTTTCAGAGTCTAAACAAATTCGGAGTGTATAAAACAAATATGATTGGATTCTATTTAATAGGTGAATTCAGAATGAGAATACGGAATGAGAATTCATCATCAGAATTTGTAGTGAGAATTCGCCATCAGAATTCGTAGTGAGAAATCCTCGTCAGAATTCGTAATGAAAATTCCTCATCAGAATTCGTAATAAGAATTCGATGTTGAACTTCATAAGGATTCGTATCCTGAATCTGAAGTAGAACTTAATCAGAGTTCGTATCTGGAATTTGGAATGAAACTTTATCACAGTTCTCATCTTGACTTCAGAGTGAAACTTTATTATAGTTCTTATCCAGAATTCAGATCTTAAACATAATACTTCATATCAAAGATTCAAACAATTCCGAGAATATAAAAATGAATCTGAATCTTATACTTAAGAAAAGTATGGATGAAAATATGATAAGGATAATTTTTTCTTACAAAAGTGATTTTTCTTACAAAAGATATTTTCCTTATAAAAGCAATTTTCCTTATAAAAGCGATTTTCTTAAAGATAATGTGTTTGTGATTTTCAAAATAAGAAGGAATGAAAAATTCATAAGGAAAACCTTATTGACTCAATAGTCTCCCCCTTTTTGGGAAGCACAAACATCCTTACGAAAAATAAATTCTAAGAAGAAAGAAAAACATTAAGGCTTATCTCCCTTTGCTTTAAGGATATTGATGAATACGACTAACTCCCCCTTAGGCTTTGAAACTCTAAGGATCATATTCTAGATTTCCTGAATTACATTTTATTACGAATAAGAAAGTCTTATTTAAAGAGAAACTCCCCCATAGATAAACTCTATTGGAGTGTGTTTTCTTTCTCACCCTTTGTTAAGATTCTTTTTCCCTTTCATTAGAGTTCTTTTCCTTCTCCCCCTTTGTGATTTTCAAAAGGAATTCAAGGGAATGGAAAATATAACAATGTACCTGAAAAACAATTAGTAGCAACAACAAAAGAAACGAGCAAGCACAAATTTTCATTAAGTTTGAAAAGCTCAACAACAAAGAAATTTAGATACAACAAAAGATCAGATCTGTCTATTTTGGATATTTTTCCTTCGCCATGAGACCCTTAAGAATAGTCTTTATCTTCTTCAAGTATTTATGGTCTTCCTCGACTTGCTTCTCTAACACAAAAATTATTGCACTTTGAGCCTCAATCTTTTCTTCCTAAGCTTGAAGATTTTCTTCCTGAGATTTAATCTTTTCTTCCTGAGATTTAAACTTTTCTTCTTGAGTCTTCAATTTCTCTTCAAACACAACCCGATGATCCCTTTCAAAATTCTAGTTTTGGGAAACAGAATTCGGCTACCCATTCAGATCTCTGACTTCTTGAATCCGGATGTTCTTTTCATCTGTCAGCTTTTCTTCAAAAGATGAAGTAAGCTCATTTATTTTCCTGTCTTCTGTCTCAAAGGCATCCTTCACATTGTCTTGGAATTCATCAAAGAGCCTCATATCTTCCACAGTATTCCTTGACCAACTAGTCATCCTCTTGCAAGATCTTTTGTGGGCTTCATAGCCGACAAAGAAAGTTTTGAACTGAGCCTCTCTTTCAACAAACTTGTCCATAACCATAGATACGGAGTCTGTTTTCTGATTCGAAGCGTGTTGGAGCATCTGGCATCTTGAATCAATACATGAGAAAGTCGGAACATTACCTACCAACTTCTTTAAAGACTGAACAACAAAGTCATGCCCTAATGAGGATGACTCCGAATCCGAAACTCTGCTAGGATAATCTTCTTCTTCAAAATGCTAAAACATATTCTTAGAAGAGTAACCAAATTCCCTTCTCTTTACTACCACAGAGCTCGGGGTATCAATAACAAGTTTCTTTCCCTTGTCCTTTTTCGGGATGGAGTCATGTTCCGGAGTTCTCTTTTCACTATCAGAAACTTGAACAACATTGTCTTCCTCATCAGCAACTTTCTGAGCACCAACCTATATGTTCTATATTTGAGAAATATCATGTAGAAGTTGTTCTTCCTCTGCATGATAAGCTACTTCTTCTTCTCCTTTCTCCTCATCCATCACTGGAGTGAATAGCTTCGATGATTCAGCTTCTGAAGTCCAGAGCGATAAATGTTCCGAAGGTGTTCCCTTATAATCATATACTTTCTTTAAAACATCTTCGGTTTCACCACTTCCCTCAGGAACAGCTTCTTCTTCTTCTACTTGCTCAATCTGCTCTATTTCCTCAACAGGCTTAGCTACTGCCTCTTCCAGAGCAACAAAGTTCCTTCCTACAGTCTCAGGTAGAGATTCCAAAGAAAAAGATCTCGGAATAGAAATATTTGCTGAAACCATCTTATTGAACTTCAAAAAAGCCTGAGCTACCTCAGCTTCAGACATCTTCTTCTTAAGCATCTTTTATTTCACTTGTTTTTCTATCTCATCCATAGTTCTTTCCTTCGAGGCCTTAGCCTCTACAGGATCCAATCCAAATTGAGGATCCCCCTGCACTCTCTTCTCTTTGATCTCCCTCCATTTAGAAACTACCTCATCTGGGTAAGCTTTCTTCTTCTTTGGTTTTGGAGGTGCGGAATGAACTTCCTTATACTTGGGATTCTCTGCTTCAACTTCAACTTCTTTCAACTTTCTCTTCCTTACTGGCTTAGAAAATTCTTGTTCAGCAACCTTCGGAACTGTTTCTCCTTGAGTAGGTAAATCGATAAACTGACCAGTCTTCTTGTTGAAGACTACATCCATTCTTTTGAGTGTACCATCACTCACCAATATAATCTTGAAAACTCTTGGCTTAGACGTTCAAGCCTCCTTGAAAGACTCAAGGCACCAAACTATCAACTTTGAGAGGATTTCTGGATACATCAAGATCTGAGCTCTCAGATTCCCTTTCTTCACATTCTCAAGAGTAATAAAAATGTGTTTCATCAAATTAAACTTCCTCAGATTTATCAGAAAATCTAGGATATAAATCTCACTCTTCTTCAGACTATCTTTGTCACCCTTTGTCGGCATGATAAGGCCTTGTACCCATAATTCTATACTTCGAAAATTCATAGATAAACTAGAAATCTTCGAAGCCTTTTCATCTGCCAGTCTGAGAGTTTCTACTGCTTTTTCCTTGTTGAAGCTACCCTTTGAATCTGGCAACACATGAGATATGAATTCGGCTTTACCTTCATTATTCAGCCCTACCAAGCTAGCAGCCTTGGCATATGAAAGGTTATAAGTCATACCATAAGACTTAAAAGACAACTTCTCCCTTCCATATTCCTTAAAAAAGGAGACTGTTTCATAGAACTCTATAAGCAAATCTGAATACACTTCATCTTGATTCCCAGGTTTTGAAACCGCAATATCTTCCCATCCATTAAGCTTAATATTCGTGGAAATAAGAGAGTCATACTTGTTGAAGAAATCAGGATGAACCAGCCTCTCTCTATATACTAACCACTTTGAAATCGGCTTAGAGGAAGACATGTCTTGAGAAGCTACTTCCACAGACATTCGGATCTGAAGACCTCTGAGAGGTTTGAAACAGAGAAAGCTGAAGTTCGGAATGGTCTTAAAACAGAGAGGTAGAACATCGGGACACTGGAGCTTGAAAACCGATGTGGGACAACCATTTGGGGTCCCCTTTATATAGGCAACGAGAAAACAGTTCAACTTCCTCATTTGATCGAATGGTTGTGACAAGCAGAGATCAGATCTGACAGTTGAAAACCAATTCTCAAGAGAACTTGAATTCGATCTTTTGAGGATTTTATTAAAACAAAGATTTAAGAAAATTATAATCCAAAAACAAAATATAAGAAAATGCCAGCAAGTTAAGTATGATTACAAAATCTTGAGTAAGGAAATAAAACCTTTAGGATTGGCTTAGGAAGATTATTCGTAATTGGTAACATTCTTAAGAAAACTACAAAAAAATCTTTACTACGAAAATACAATGTTTACAAAACTCACTACAAAAACAAAATCAGTATGGAAAACTCAGTATGAAAATTTCATTACAAAATTTGAAAACGAAGAATTCATTATGAATGATTCGGTACAAAAATCCCGTTATGAAAATACCAATACGAAATTTTCCATTCCGGAATTTTTCAAAATGAAAATTTCCATTCCAGAAGTTTTTTGTACAAAAATATCCATTCTGGAAAATTTTAGTTCTGGAAATTCCTATTCCGGAATTTTAGTTCCGAAAAGTTTGAAAAACTAAATTTGAAAAACTTAGTTATTCTAACAATCAAATGTACTCCCCCTATGAAAAAGAGTTTATTGCTGTAAGGATACTTTTTCAACAGAAAGTTAATTAAGAAGGATTACCTTATGGTTATCATTTCTAACTTCTGTTTAATGTATTCAAATCTATCAGAAGGAAAAGATTTTGTGAAAATATCAGCATGTTGTTCTTGCGTTCTGATAAACTGAAGAATAATATCTCCTTTTTGTGTGTGATCCCTAAGAAAGTGATGCCTAATATCTATGTGTTTTGCACGAGAGTGATGTGCAGGGTTCCTACTAAGGGCAATGGAACTTCTGTTATCACACAAAATTTGAGTTTTAGTAAAACTCAAGCCATAGTATGTGAGTGTGTGTTGCATCCACAACACTTTAGCACAACAACTTCCAACTGCTACATATTCTGCTTTAGCAGTGGAGAGTGCTACAGAATATTGCTTCTTGCAAGACCAAGAAACTAATGAATCTCCTAAGAAATGACAAGTTACGGATGTAATTTTTCTATCCATTCTACATCCACCAAAGTTAGCATCAGAAAATATTTTTAGGATAAAATAATTTCCAGAAGTATAAAATAATCATAGATCCATGGTTCCCTTAAGGTAGCGAAAAATTCTTTTTACTGCCTTTAAGTGAGATTCCTTAGGATTGGATTGATATCTTGCACATAAGCATACTGAAATCATTAAGTCTGGTCAACTAGTTGTTAAGTATAGTAGACTTCCTATCATACCTCTAAAGGATGTTTGATCTACTGGTTTCCCTGCTTCATCAAGATCTAAAGAGTTTGAGGTACCAATGGGAGTATTTATACTCTTAGTGTTTTCATAACCATACTTTTTGAGAAGATATTTAATATACTTATGTTGAGAAATATAGGTTCCTTCTGGTTTTTGAGAAATTTGAAAACCAAGGAAAAATGTTAACTTACCCATCATACTCATTTCAAACTCAGATTTCATTAGACTTGCAAAAGAGTCGATCAATGATTGCTGATTTGAACCAAGTATGACGTCATCAACAGAAATTTGAACAATCAAAACATTTTATTATCTTTGTTTATGAAAATGGTTGGATCTGCATTTCCCTTAACATAGTTATTTTGAAGCAAAAATCCAGTAAGTCTATCATACCATGCTCATTGGGCTTGTTTAAGACCATACAGAGCTTTGGTAAGTCTAAAAACATGATCAGGATGTTTTGTATCTTTAAATCCAGGAGGTTGTTCAACAAAAACATCCTCTTAAACATAATAATTATGAAAAGAACATTTCACCTCCATTTGAAAAAGTTTAAAATTAAATAATGCTGCAAAGGCAAGTAGAATACGGATAGATTCAAGTCTGGCTACTGGAGCATAGGTTTCTTTATAGTCTATTCCCTCTTGCTGATTATAGCCGTTAGCTACAAGTCTAGCTTTATTTCATACTAGGACTCCATTTTCATCACATATATTTCTGAAAACCCATTTTACTCCAATAACAGAAGTTTCCTTAGTTCTTTCAACCAAATTCCAGACTTTATTCCTTTCAAATTCATTTAGTTCATCTTGCATGGCTTTGATCCAATCATCATCACCTAAAGCATCATCAGTGCTTTTTGGTTCTAATTGGGAATGAAATGCTAGATTTTCTACTTCATTTCATAAGGAACTTCTGGTTCTAACTGGTTGACTTACATCACCAATGATACTATCGCCGGGATGATTCTTAAGAAACACCTTATTTGAGTTTTGAAAATCTTGTTCATCAACATAAGGTAGAAAGTCTTCTGGGGTAAATATTTCAGAAGTATATTCTTGAACATTTTCCTTATCAGAAGGTTCTTCTATAAAAGTTTGATAATCAGTTTTTGAAAACACATCCGAGGATGTAGGCTGGGATTGTTTAAAAACAAAAGGATCAGACTCATCAAATTTTACATGCACTGTTTTTCTTCAACAGTACAAGTGTTTTTATTAAAAACTCTATAAGCCTTAGAAGTTGTGGAATAACCTAAGAAAATTCCTTCATCAGATTTTGGTGCGAATTTATGTAGGTTATATTTAGTATTCAGAATTAATACTTTGCAACTAAAAACCTTGAAGTAGGATAGTCTTGGTTTTCTACCATTCCATAACTCATAAGGAATTTTATTAAGAAAAGGTCTAATCAAAACTCGATTTATAGTATAGAAAGCAGTACTTATAGATTCATCCCAGAAATGTATAGCTATAGAATATTCACTCAACATGGTTCTAGTTATCTCTTGAAGAATTATATTTCTCCTCTCAACTACACCATTTTGTTGAGGAGTTCTAGGTGCTGAAAAATTCTGAGTAATACCTTTTTTACTACAAAAAGTTTCAAAATCAGAATATTGAAATTCTCCTCCATGATCACTATGAATAGTTTTCAATGGAAGGTTTTTCTCATTATGAACTTGAGCTCTAAAACTTTTTGAAATAAGAAAAAGCTTCAGATTGCTTAGCTAGAAAATAAACCCAAGTAAATCTACTGTAATCATCAACTAGAACTAACACATAGTATTTGCATCCAATACATCCAATTTGTGTTGGACCAAAAAGATCCATGTGCACTAACTGTAATGCATCAGTTGTTGAGACTTCACCGATTGATTTAAAACTAGATTTATGTTGCTTTCCATATTGAAAAGGATCACAAACTTTAGAAGAATCAAATCTATGCTCTGGTAGATACTTAACTAGTTTCTTCTTAGAGAGTTTACATTAGTTTCTAAGGTTACAATGACCAAGTCTTCTATGCCATAACCAGGAATGATCTTCCATTGCACTTTGGCAAGGTAAATCATGACTCCTGAGGACATCTAGGTTCAAGGTATAAACATTTTCTTTCCTATTGGCTGAGAGAATAAATTATTCCTTGGAATTGTGAACTAAGCACTTATCATTCCTAAAATTCACAAGGTAACCTTCATCACATAACTGACTTATGCTAATGAGTTTGTGCTTAAGACCCTTAACAAAAAGAACATTTGAAATCAAGGTTTTTCCTAGAAAAACAATATTACCAATACCAACAATATCACCCTTAACATTATCTCCGAATTTTACCTTTCCTCCTTTTGTTTTGATAATCTTTTCAAAATAGCTTTTGTTACCAGTCATGTGCCTGGAACATCCACTATCCATGTACCAAGTATTGTTGCTGGTACTCTCTTTATTTTCCTGAAATCAAGAAGAGAATTAGACTTTCGGAATCCAAACTTCCTTGGATCTGAGATTACCAGATAACAAAATTTTAGGAACCCACATCTTCTTTGAAAAGTAAGCTTTGTGAAATCCTAGAGATTGGGTTTTGTTTAAGGAACAATTCTTTGCCCAGTGACCACCACATTGACACTTGGTACAAAATCGGGCACTTTGAGGAACAAAATAATTGTTACTAAAAATTGGTTTTGCATGGTTATAACCAAATCCAAATTTATTTCTTAAACGTCGTATTTGGGAATACATTTTATCATAATTTTCTTTACCATGGGTAAAGTTTGATAAAAACTTCTTTAAGGAAAAAATTTCGAACTTGAGTTTTATAACCAAGTTTTTATCCTCAAAATCATTAGTTTTAAAACTAGAGCTACGCTCGAAAGAATTTTTCTTAGAAATTACTTTTTCTAATTATTTAGAAAGTTTGTTCTTCTCAGAACTTACTTCCTCAAGATTTTTTGAAATACTTTCAAAATCTGCATTTTCCGATCATGATCTTTAGAAAGATCTGATATCTCTTTTGTAAGAATAGAATTCCTAGAGTTTTCCTTATCAAGTTTCTTATTGAGTTTTGAATTCTCAATTTCAATAAGTTTAGCAAACCTAGAGACTTATTCATAAGTAGGTAAATTATTTTCTTCATCAGAAGAAGATTCTTCATCAGAAGAGTTATAATACTTACTATCATTAGAATTTAAATAAACATTTGTCAATGATTCAGCATGTCATACCTTAGCCATAAAACAATGATTATCAATATAATCTGGCTATAAGACCAAGATTCTTCTGTCCTGAATATTCGTAATCAGAATATTCATTTGAAGAATCACCACCACTAGCACTCCAGGTATCATTAGCTTTCAGAACTTTCTTAGCTTTGGCTTTATAATACTTCTTTCTGTTCCTATCTGAATGCCTTTCTTTCCTTTATTTCTTTTTGAGAAAAGGGAAATCTGGTCAAATATGTCCAGTTCTCTTGCATTAATAACAAGTAACTTCTCCATCTTTCTTATCTTTCCTATCCTTTTTCTTATACCTGGATTGAAAATTTTCTGGCCAGCTATCTTGTTCATCCTTCGAGCAAGATTTGCAAATTCATTTTTTGATATTTCACTCTCACTAGAATCTGATTGAACTACCATCTTATTAGACTTAGATCTGGTTACTCTATCAGGAGTCTAATCTTTTATATGATTTGATGTTGTTGTAAAAGCAACAGTACCATTTCCATTTTTCTTTTTGATGTTGTCAGCATCTCTCTTCATTCTGGTTTCATGTTGGAGAAGAGTTCTAAATAACTCATCAAGAGAAATTTGAGTGACCTTCATGTTCTCATTTATAGCAGTTCTTTTGGATTCCCACTCATTAGGCATGATATCAATTATCTTATCCAAAAGTGGTTCATCATCTAACCCTTTTTCTCCCATAGACTATAGGCTTTTGACGATAGTCATAAATTTCTGTTGAACTTTACATATTGGTTCTCCTAAGGAAAATTGAATCCATGATATTCAGTTCTAAGCATAGCTCTCCTAGTCTCAGTCACTTTAGAATTTCCAAAGTGTGTAACCTCTAACTTCTTCCAGACACAATTAGCTGCTTCACAAGAAGAAATTTGGCTATATATATTTCTGGTCATTGAACAATGTAAAGTATTGCGTACCTTATAATTGAGTTGATACTCTTGCTTTTCCTGGTTAGTAAAAGTTCTAACTTCCTTGTCAGGAATTTTATAATCACCAGTAAGCATAACAAAGTTTTCCACTCCAGCATTGATAAATGAAGTCTTCATTCGATCTCTCCAGTACTCATAGTCATTACCATCAAAAATTGGTGGTCTTGTAGGATTTAGATTATCAACAAAACCAACATTAATTCATGCCATACTAGAACAACCTTTGTCACACAAACTTGTTAGAAAAAAATTCGTAATAACAAAGTTCGGAATGAGAATGTTCGGAATGGGAATTTTCGGAATGAGAAAGTGAGCAAGAAAAACTTATACGTGAGTACAAGTATTTTAGAGACCTCCTCTGATACCAATTGTAGGATCAAAGTAATGATGTAGATGCTCAATATACAAGAGGGGGGGTGAATTGTATACTTTAAAAATTCCTTTGGAACCTTTAAAGTTAGTTATGAATAACTATGTTTTCCTTAAGAAAAGGAAATGTCTATGTTTAACAAAGTTAAACTAAGAAAAGTCACAACACCTCTAACACCAAATGAAAACTTGGAAGGAGATTCCGAAAAAAGGTTCCAGAAATATGGTTCCAGAAATTGAAACTTAACAAAAGATTACAATATGAGATTCTACCTTAAAGCGTATAGAATCTAAATGAAATAGAGTACAAGTAAGAAGGTATAAGAAAGTTATACTTTCCTTATAATACAAAATGCAGCGGAAATAAACAAGTAGTAAAACTACAATTAACAAGATATACGTCTTTTAACCCAAAGAGAAGGGTATCCGACAACCTGGGATAAAGGTCCCTTGATTTATACTTTCATGAAAGTCTGTCTTACCCACACTAGGGTAAGCCCTCGATACGAAGATCGGAGTCTCTGTCTTGATATCCCCGCAATCTCAAAACTTCAAGGTAGTTGGCCACCTCTTTCTTCCTAAGCAAGGAAGCCCTCGAACTTCAAGGTAGTCGGAAACCTCTGTCTTCCTATCCCTGGAAGTCCTCAAATGTAATCACCAACATTCGGAGTCGCACGAAGCTTTGAGAGTTAATAAGAGCCTCTCTCTCTAGAAATCACTTCAACAACATGTGTTGTCAAAAGTTCAAAAGCCAAAAATCAATCTTGAGCTCTTTCAAATGAGCTCCTATTTATAGGCAAGGTCAGACTCATTTCCAATGGTCAGATTTTCCTTAAAAATCGGAAGGACCTGTACATGTGTAACTTAAACTACGGTTAGTTTATAACATAATTGACGACATCGTTTTATAACAAAACAAGTGTAACAAAATGTACGACATCGTTTTAAGTCTAATTGAAAAGTTCAGAGTGAATGTTCGGAGTGTAACAAAAAATAATTTTCAGAGTCTAAATAAATTCGGAGTGTATAAAACAAAGATGATCAGATTTTGTTTAATAAGTGAATTCAGAATGAGAATTCGGAATAAAAATTCTTCATCAGAATTCATAGTGATAATTCGTCATCAGAATTCGTAATGAGAATTCGTCATCAGAATTCGTAGTGAGAATTCCGCATCAGAATTCGTAATGAGAATTCCTCATCATAATTTGTATTGATAATTCGATGTCAAACATCATAAGGATTCGTATCCTGAATCTGGAGTAGAACATAATCAGAGTTTGTATCCGGGATTCAGAAGGAAACTTTATCACAGTTCTCATCTTGATTTCGGAGTGAAACTTCATTACAGTTCTTATCCAGAATTCGGATCCTAAAATAGAATACTTCATATCAAAGTTTCAAACAATTCCTAGAATATAGAAATGAATCTGAATCTTATACTTTAGAAAAATATTGATGAAAATATGATAAGGATAATTTTTTCTTACAAAATCGATTTTTCATACAAAATAAATTTTCCTTATAAAATCAATTTTCCTTATAAAAGCGATTTTCTTAAAGATAAGGTGTTTTTGATTTTCAAAACAAGAAGGAATGAAAAAGTCATAAGGAAAACCTTAGTGACTCATCATTTTCATATGGGTTGTCTTTGATGGGATCTTCTAAGTGGTTGGCCATCCTATCCCAAGTCTAAATGTATTTATCCAGGATTATTTTCTTCTCATTGATTCCACGAGCAAATATCCAGTCTTGCTTGCTGATCCACCCAACATTATCTTCATTAAGGTCAAATTGTAATGATCTAGCATACATTATTTCAACTTCCTACTTTGGAACATTGATAGCAAAATTATTATCCACCATCTCTTACTTAGAATTTAAGAGAAGCTTCAGGCCAGCCTCCTCCTTCCTTGCCTTCTCCTGGACGTCCTCTGATGCCAACATGTCCCTTGAATAGTTTGGATCCTCGCGATTTTCATCTTTATACTCCTCCACCTTGTCATAGATGGATGGTTTGTCAGGCTCCCTAAAATGTATACACTTTTTAGAAGATCATGTAGTCATCGGTCATAGAAGGTATAAGTAATCTCTCCGAGTCTTGGTCTTCCTCCCTGTATGAACCGAATAGTCCCCAACATCGATGAGCTTTAGCTTCCCTTTTGATATCCTATCATGTGACATCCTCTTCAGTTTATCATCTTCTATAGACTCTGAGGGAGAATGATGGGTCTCATCTAAGGATGATTCATCAGTAATGGATGGACTCCTATTCTTTTCCCTCTTGTGATTCACCTAGGTCCATTCCCCATTATCCACGACCACATCCCCACCATGATTCAGCTGCAAGAGAGAACTTCCTCACAGCCCTAGAGAAACTGATCCATGAATTCCTGAATTATACCCTGAGGGTCCATTCTCAAACAATGGGGATGTACTGGTGTGACCAACCTTAGCACCAACCGCTTCCAGATTGCAACTCAAGGGGGGAGACAATGCAGCCGTATAGGATTCCATATTAGCAGTAACCTTTTCCCCACCTTCCCTGACTATGCCTGTGGAATCACCTCCTTGCCCATGCCTGAAATCCTATTGGAGATGACCCAGAATGGTTTCAACAAAATTTTATATATGTAACGAGGCACAAATACATTCAACAATAAATTCTTTCTAAAAATTGATATGTGAAATTGAAAAATGATTTTCCTATTCATGTTGTACTTTTCACGATGCATGTTCAAACACATAACCCTCATTTCATCAGTTTGACCAATGAAATTGAAATTCCAATATCAACAATATCAATAACATCACAAAATATGTGAATCACTCAATGATGAAATGATATCAATGGTAATATTAGAATAAATAATAGTAATAATTCAAGAAACCCGGTCTTTACCATGTACATGGGTTCACAATGCCCAAGAACGACTTGTAACCAATTCCCAAGCATTCTCAATATATATTCTACTATTTCCAAATAGTAAATCAAGAAAGGAACTTCTCTGATACCAATTTGTGACATCCAGGACCAAGTTTCCATGTAACCCATGCCCAAACCCAATTGGCCACATGAACCCTGGCGCCTGTCTGCTTAAGTTGGTGGCTTCTGACTAAAAGCTAAGTGTGTGAAGTTAAATCCGCCGGGAGACTATACCCCCATGTAAGAGTACACAATAGATGTAACAACAATATAGAATATTAGAATCATAAAAATATCGATAGATATGTAAATATTAGAAGACTAAATAATATAACAAAAATCCTCATATGCAGTGTCTGATACAGATATGCCTGCATGGCATACTAATAAAAAATGGGAATAGGAAACAAGAAGTATCCATACAAAAACAGGGTACAAAAGTAAACAAAAAACCAAAAGCATCTCTATATCATCTCGATCCTAGGACCGGTACTCTACTCCTAATATTCAGCTAACAGTAATAATCAATAGCCATAAGAGTGATGTTTTCCAATATCTGTACTTGCAGGCAAACAGTCCTCTTGGCTGCCAAAGGCGGCTCGAGTAGGGTGTGAGATAAATCTCAGTAGGCCACCGCCAATAGCTTATACATGTGATCTGAGTGGCACTCATAATTAAACATGTTAATATAAGAACAAGGAATTAAGGAAATACAAAATAATTAATCAACCTCCCACTCAAGTTCATAAGGGACACCTGGCATGTCTACCTATTTCATCCAAATGTTGGTATGTCTGATCAAGTCAATATATATATATATATATAGTTTATCACTAGAATGAGGTATGAATTTCTCTCATCCATACATGTATATAGTAGGTGGAATGGGGAAATAATGCATCCCACCCATAGAAGATAATGACATGGGGTAAGAATACCTCCCATCCATACAAAGGTTACAACTGGAATGTGGTAAAAATGCCTTCTTCCCACATATAGAAGAGGTTATCAACGGAATGGGTTAAGAATGCCTCCCACAAATACATCTCATAAGTGGCGTGGCATATGAATATCTCTTGTCCACACAATAACATTATCTCACAAGAATAGTAATGACATAATAATTGACAATATATAATGTATATAAAAACATCTTATATCATTCCAAATTTAACAACCAAACCAAATAAGTAATGAATTTATAGTAAGCCACATACAAAGAAAGGCCAACGCAAGACCTGGAAACATTAAATTTAAGGAATATCATTTTAGTATGTCTAGGACATCTCATCCGAGCCATCCTACAAGGTCCAATATTCAATTTTCCTAACATGGAAACCCATTTCATTGGGGGAGAATCCATGGAAAAAGGTCGTGTCAAATAATCATAGGGTCAAATTTTCAATTCCAAGCCTAAGAAGACCAAACACCCCTAGGGTGTCTTGGGCTGATCAAAATTCAAATGGAACAAAGGTCAGTTTAATTGAAAACAATGATGTGATGCATAAACCATAATTCTAAATTTTAATAAAATTTTCCTAAAATGGCCAACTTGGGTGGAACACACCTTGGGAGTCCATACAAAGAAATGGTGATAATTAAATCTATTAACATTAGTCAACTAACCTATTTCATCACAGTAGGTTCAATTATACATGAATAAATAAACATAAAATGGGATGTTGGAAAAGCTCGTCTCATTACACAATAAGATTAAATACGAAACAACCAAAAATCATATAGAAGACATTGTTACCATTACCTCAGGGTTGTAGATAACACCTCACAAAGTATCCACCTCATATTAGGATCCAATTTGAGTAGATTTTAGTTTTTTTTATATTTTCCTAAAAATAGGGTGAATGAGCCTACACCTAAATAGAACAATAGACGGTGTAATTTAGTGAGGAGGGATGAGCATGTGGGGTTAGAATTACCTTGTCCTATCCCACGCTTAAATCGGATCAAGAATCCGTTGACAGATGGAGGAGTATCACATATCCAAGAAGAAGATGGATTGAGATCACAAGGAAGAGGAATGAGGGTTATGTCTTCACGATGGAGAATAAAAAAGGAAAAAAATGATCCTAAGAGTTGAGAGGCGGAAATGGTCATTTTTCCACAAAACTAGGGACGTAGGGTTACTGCACATAGTTTGGACAAATTGCGTGCACACCATGTGTAGCTCACTACCTCACTAGGCACACCGAACGACCTCTATGTGTGGTTTCACTAATCATGAATAGACTGTGCAGGTGGGATCTAGAGCCCCACTAAAGTAGTCGCACGACCATGAACTTGGTCGCATGGTTGTAGATGAACCATGCAGCCCAACCTTCTTTCTACTTTTCAGATCCATGGGCCTTTTAATTTACCTAGATTCTCATGTTACTTACTTATCACGATTAGTATACTTCCCTATGTATATTTAGATTATTGAAAAAGAAAAACTAATGATCTGTACCTTGGTCAAAGAGTCTGTTCATTACAATCTTAGCCTTCCTTAACTATGGAGATGTGATTATATCATATTTTGACCAATTGTATCCTCTTTGTGGGTGTATGGGAAGCCAAATCCATATTTTGTTCCTTTGTGTTACCAGGTACATTATATAAATGTTGAAGGTTTATGGGTTGGGAGAATGAGTACCAACCTAGTACTAAATGATTTTGTATTAGATGTTACAAACATATTATAGTAAATTATTTATATTTTATCTTTTTTATTTTTAAATTATGGTTAACATGGTGGAGAATTTTTCCTTATTCTTTGGAGGTTGTTCTAATATGAGATGATATGCCACTTTTTTATTGATTTGGTTACACAATGAATTTTCCATTCATTCAAATATTTAATATGGCATGAGATGAAATTCCTAATTATGTTGTTGATTCCAATAGTTAGGGAAAATATCAATCTTTATGATTCAATGTATTGAATAATATTGATTTCCGATTCATAATATGACAGTTTTGTTCAAGTATTTTATTTCCATTAAGTTATATTCTTATGGATTGGGAGATTATGTTCATTATCTTGGGATGAAATTCCCACCAATCAATGGAATATAATGCCTACATGTTTCTAATATCATGGTACATGGTGCACACTATAACAATATTTTCCTTTAAGAAACAAAACTATAGTCTATAGTGTGTGATACACGCCACAGCGTGCCTAAAAAAACCAAGAACTTTTATTATTTAAATTAGATGGTTATATACTATATATGTAGTTAGTGGGTATAAATTGGATTAAAAACATTATGAAATATATATAATGGTATTAATCAGTATTGATAATGATATAGTAAATAATCACTAAATTTATAGTAAATATAGCTTTTTCATAAAAAAATACATTTTCTTCTATAATTATTTTTATTTCATTTTTGTGAGGGGATATTATTTTTATCATTTGTAACATTTAGTAAAGGTATTTTATAAAAAGGAAATAATTTTTTGAAATCAACATATAAAATTATCTTAGGTTGAAATTTTAGAATTTTAATGAAAAGAGTGATTTTTCAGTGAATAGGGATAAGAATACTTTTTTTATAAAACATTTGATTATTTTCAATAGATTAAATAATTTCAAAAAAAATTATGTTATGGATTTGATTTAAATTAAAAAAAATTATTCTTTTGTTATGTGTAATATAATTAATTACATTTGAATAATCTTTATACCAAATTTTGGTATATGGTCATTTTTTGGACTTAAAGAGGTATTTTTATAAATAAAATTTTTCATCACATATCAAAATTCCTATTTTAAATTAAATCCTACAACTTATGTTAATAGAATCTTGAAAAATGGACTCCAAATTTTAAGTTAGGATTTCTAATTTTGATAAAAGGGGCCCTTTTATTTTTAGTCATTCTGAATAGTACCTATAATACATAATTTTCACTATGGTAAGGGTTAATCCGGTAAATAAAGTTAAAAATAATTCCCTAATGATTATAAATTGATATTAAAACATTCCATTATCCTATTTTATAACTATATATTTTCCATGGCCATCTATTTCTCAAATTAGTGGAAATGGTTTTCTATATTTATTTGTTTTTTACCATTATAATATTTAGGTAAAAGACAGAGACAAAAATGATTGTTTCTTCATTTTAATAACAATAATAATTTTTATAGGGGAAAAAAACAACTTATGTTTTGTTATAATATTTTTTATAAATAAATTATTGTTTTTTATAATTTATAATTATTTATAATTTTTAGTAATGAAATAAGTTCCTTAATATATTGTGAAATGATAGCATGATTTTTATTCAATTAATAGAAAAGTGAAATAACTAATGTTATAATTATTTAAAGTAAAATTATTTGAGTTAATTATTTTTTCTTCAATTTTTGTAGACAAAAATAAAACAATTATTGATGTGATATGGGATTATATTTGAATTTAATTTTTTTAATGTTGTTTTCAAATTCAAATAAAATGTATAGTTTTACAAATTAAATTATTGATATTTTATAATAAATAATAATTTTAAAAATTATTTAAAATTCCTAAATACATTTATTCAGAAACTTTATTGATATATGTTTTCAAATTCTGACCAAAATCAATTTATTCTCCCATTTTCCTTTTATAGTAACGTTCTTGACCATTAAATATTAAAAATGTTCTCATCATGATAATTTTCAGAAATGATTAAAGAAGACGAAAGTGGAAAAGATAAGTGTAAAAACCAAATAAACGCTTGTATAAACCTCATTTTATGATATGATTTCAACCTATAATAATTCTATCTTAGAATTATATCATTTTGGATCTTATTTTATAAGAAAAATTATTAATATTTATTTAATATCTTATGAAATTCCAAAAGTGTCTATCCCTTCACTTTTAAAAGGGAACATTCTATGCTCTTTTCTTCACACATTCAATGCTTTTTAGCTCATCCAATACCCACCTAAATACCTTAATTACTCCCCTTACCACATCCTACAGTCCTTAGTTTGATTATAAAACCCTCGTTGGGAGTATTTTATTGGAAACCTAAAGAGGATGTCTGAAAAAGATGTATCTTTTATAACCAAGAATTTTTTATTAATTCTTCTTCAAAGTCCATGAAATCATATTCAAACATTCATATTTAGTAACATTAGTATATAACATGTACTAATATTTCATTTTTTTAATGTTATAACCCATATACATATCATATTCTGCCAAATGGGAAACAAACACATCATTCATGTGTACGGTGGACTACTACCTCACGAACTAATATAATTCATTCTCAATTAATGCATCACAAAGATGTATAAAATGATGGATTTAGTGTAAATATATTATTTTAGATAATTATGTATCTATCCATAAATGAAATTTAGCTTATATTTTCCTAAATTTCTATTCTTTGACAAATGATAATATTCTTTGTGCATATGAGTTGACTACCACCTCAACAAGGTGTGGTGATTCATTTTTCATCACCATAGCACTTGATGGAATGTATAAGATTATTTAATGAACTAATATGATATTAATGATATAATTATAATTACAGAGAAATAATATAACAATTAATCTCATTCTATCAGGATCATTGAAAAATGGAAATGTTACTCTTGTGTACCTACAACCTATGGTATCCATGACTGTAATGTATCTCATTTTTCATAACCAAATTTTATGATTAGTTTTAAATTCAAAATTGATGTAAAAAAATATTAATTATGTAACTGTTATTTTTTTTGAGATGATAAAAATTTTATGTCACTGACCTTACTAATCCTTGCAAAGTAATGTTTAACTTATAAGCTAAATATCATCAAAAAGTTTGATGTGAACATAAATGATAATTTTATTGAATATATAATTGTAATAGAAAAATAAAATGGGTAATATAATTTGGAAATTTTTATTTGGAACTAAAATAACATAATTTTATTAATTAATATGATAATTAACATATGTGAAAAGTTGGAATCGAGGTAAGTGATCTCTCTAAACTAGATTTTTCTTTGGGCTATGACCATTCAATCTATATCAATCAATTTCTCTCTCATTAATGATATAAAATGCCTCTAAACTATATATATATTTCTCTCTCATATATATCTATCTTATTATACATTATTTTTTTGGGGTAATACATTCCTGATGATCATTTCTAAAATTCATTTTCTGTGAAATCTCATATTGATTATGATTTGAGGAATGATTAAACAAATCATTCTCTTTCCATGAGAAATTATTATGTTTATACCTTATGGTTGATTTAATTTTTTTAGAACAAATAATCCAGAACACATTATTATTGGTTCACCTAAATAGAGTAAAATTTTATTGGGTAAATCATTCATATCCTGAGATGTTCTGTAAAGGATTTTGGAGAAAAACTAATCTATTATTGATCTATGTCCACCATGTGATATTGTCTCATCAGTTAGCCTTGAAATATTCACTTTTCATGATTTCTGTTACTTAATATTTTATTATATTTCGATGATATTATGATTTCATGTTCTTTATTTTATTCTCCTATGTTATTAGTCAATAAAATTATTTTTTCATATCATTGTATACCTTTAAAAAAATGTTATTTTCCTAATAATTTTTATTCAAGTACTTGGATTTTTAGTTTACCCCTATTTTATATCTATTCCATGGGTTATCCTATAAAATTTTAGGGTATAAAAAAGATATAGGATCTCATTATGGAGATTAAAATAAATACACATTATTTAAAGTTTGATTTTTTATCCGTGGGTTTTATTAATAGATATTTAAGTTAAAAATATTATAATAATATGTGTAAAAAGTATTAGGTCACTAAAGTATGCGCCATACGATGGTCGATATATTTTTAGGGATTATGAATGTAAAAATATAGTGAGAAACCTAGTGATAATTCTTTGTATTGGAAAATATCCAACAGTTTTAGGGATGTATATAGAGAGTGGATGCTATGAAATTACATCTCTTCCTGGATACTACAAGTTGATGTGTGTTCGTCATAGTTTTACCAAGGCATAACAACTCCAAAAAGAATGCATTTAGAACTAATGTGATCATCACTTAGTGAATAATAAATAGGCCTATATTCACTCATTTTTTGAAACTCCTGGGGGATATTATTTGGAAATTAAAAAACTATTTTTGAACCATTATAAAAGACATAAAAAATTGGATAGAAAACATAATAAGAAATTACCATGTATAGTCAAGAATGGAACCTATAGACTCCCATGTTAATATATACTTACCTATTATATACTATACCTTCTATGATTATCAATTTACATTTCTTATGTTTATCTGTTAATTTATCCTAAACTTTTTTTTCTTTTGTATATTAAAGGAAGTAAATGGGATAAAATTTTATAACAACCAAATTTTTATGCAACGTGATGATTTCCCCAATTATATACCTAACCTCATATAATCAAGAGATGATAACTTCATTATTGTACCATCTCAACATGATCAAGATATAAATAGTAACATGAATCATGTAGAACTCCCACCATCTCCCAGGAAATAGATTGGTTTTGTCATTTATCTTATGTAATAAAATGCATCCTACCTTTAGTGGATCTTATGGTCCAATCATTAAATAAAAATGTATTAAATCTATTGAGATGATATTATATGTACATTAATTCCCATAAAAATTGAATATTTTTCCCATTTATCACTTGGAGGGTGAAATCAAAAAGTGGTCAAAATTGATCAAGAACATGAAGTCCAAAGAGAACATTAATTCCCTTTAATGGGAATAGTTGAATAAAATATTTTAAAATAACTACTTTTCAAAAAATATCCAATATAAAATAGAGTTATATTTCCATATTCCAAAAAAGTATGATGATTCTATCGGGGTGTATGAGGAAAAAATCATTGGATTTTTATGGTATGCCTCAAACTTTTTCATTAACTCCAAAACTATAATGAACTATTTATTTAGTGGATTAAGGATGAGTCTACAAAAAACATTCATTATTTAGGAAATTAAAATCTATAATGGTATCTTTAATTATTCCATCAATTTTTATAATTATACTGATGAATCTCAGTGGTCTCTTGGGAATATAGATAAAAAGCGTAAAATGAAGATTTATTTTGCAGGACTAATAGATAAAATCACGGTGAAAAGAAAATTTTGTAGTCTACATGAGAAATTTTTTGAAAGAGTTACCCTGAAAAATACCTCATAGAACTGAAAACATATTTAAATGTTTAAATGTGAGGAATCTAGCTAATTGATACCAAAATGATATGAATAGTAAAACTAATGTGATAATGTAAAACAAGTTTCAGAACAACACTTAGGCGGAGGTAAAATGTTTCAACTGTGAGGAAGTATGTAACCCTAAAATCCATTCCCCTATGTCATGGTTTGTTAGTGACAATAAATGAAAATAACCAAAATTTTAGAAAGATAATTTAATGTAATAATCTACCACTAATTTTGAGATCATGGAAAAAATATTGGAATATGTATGATGATTATTCATTCAAAAATAGAGAACATAATTTTTTATTAATGTTCTACACATTATTCCATATAATTCATTTTTATTATAAATATTCAAACACCACCTCAAAACATTGGGGTCGATATTTCCATGAGAATACAAAATAGAAAATTTTAATTATCTCATGAATATAATTACTCCCTGGACAATTTTTTTTCACTAGGTCCTCTTGATAACCTCATATTATATCCTTTTGTGATGTATGGGGATATATTTTTCATTTATTGTATATCGTTATATAAATGAAACATCAACTTTATAAAGAGGTGTTTTTATCTTTACATTGCAAGTAATCCTATGATTCTATATAATTGTAATAATTAGGATGAATCTTACATGGATTTTTCTAATCAAACATGGATATTATTTCCTTATGAGGAATAATTTCTATCTAAATTGATCTAGATAAAAAATAGAATCCTGGTTAATGATGTTCCCATTGTGAGGGGTTATACTACTTTATTCTCTGAAGTGTTTGTTGGTCTTTCTCAAGACTGAGTGGTTTAGTTATTAAAAAATCTTACACATCTATGTCTCCCATTATCTAAGATTCCTTATAGAATGTCCATTATTGAGTTGGATGAACTGAAAAGTAAGTTAAAATATAATCTTGAAAAGAGTTTTAAAGGATCAATTACATTACCCTAGTTTTTGTGATTCCTCTTCACTAAGAATAAGGATGGGTGAACGAACATTGGTATTTATTATCGTAAACAAATAAATGACACAATAATGAAAGAAAAAGAATCCACTAACCTAGATAGATGAATTGTTTGATCAACTATATGGGGTCTGGTATTTCTATATGGTGGAACTTTAGTTGGGATATCACAAATTAAATGGGAAAAGTAAAAATATTACAAAAACTGATATTCTAACAACATATGGACACTATAAATTGAAAGGGATTCCCTCTAGACACACTAATTCTCATATAGTATTTATGATCTTAATGAAGTGGGTATTTAGAGATTAACTCATAAAGTTAATTTAGTTTTTATATATGGAATTATAATATAATATTGTACTAAATAGGAGCATGAGAACCATTTAAATATTTTGAAAAAGTATTTATGAAAATTGAGGTTATATGGAAGTGCATTAAATGTGAGTTATGGATGAAATAAGTCTCATTCATGGGGCATGTTATCACCAGAAAAAAGATATCTATAGACCCTTATAAGACAATTGAACCTGAGGTGTTGCCAAGACCAGCATATATAATTGGGACCTATACTTTCCTTAGACTATATGGATATTACATATAATTTGTGAGAAAATTTTTCAATTTTGAAACTCACTAAGCAAGATATCTCAGAAGGGGTAACGTTTTTCTAGACCATTGAATGTGAAGAAAGAATTAAGGATTTAAAATGATACTTTTCAAAACACCAGTCCTCATGCTGCACTCAAGTGGGTAAAAAAAATTTGTAGATAGAGATTATTTAAAAAAAGGGTTTGGGTTGTTTACTTATGAAAAATGAAACTGTGATATCCTACACCTCATGGTAGTTTAAATTTCATGAGTATAATTTTCCAACACATGATTTTTATTTCACTACTATGGTATTTTCATTGAAAATCTAGTGAAATTATCTCTATGAGTTGATGTTTGAAATATAAACAGATCATAATAAATTCAAATATATATTAACTTAGAAGGATCTCAATATGAGCCTATAAAAGTAAGGACTATGGATTCTCAATCCATTACTATCCAAGGAAACAAAAAATTATGGAAGAAGCTCTATGTGGAAAGGATACAATATATTTATCAATGAAGAGAATTGATATTGCTACAATATTCATAAACCTAAATAGTACAGGCATGAGAATCATATTTGAATGAACATCACCATTCCTTTCTCAAATGATTATTGAACCATTCCTTCTGGAGATGATAAAATATGATTAATAAGATGATATATAAATTCATATGAGGGCGGATTTTATATGAAAATAGAAATAATTATAGAAAAAATTGATGATAAAAGACTTGCAATATTTTTTTTCATGACAATTTATACCATAAAATTTCTAGATAAAGACATTTTTTTAATAATTCACATAACTTGAACTTCTACATCCCCTAGAGAGCATGAAAATATATTGATATCACTGAGTGTACTATTATTTAGTAAATATGAAGAAAGATATCACAGAATATAAATAAAATTGTTTGGTATGTTAGAAAGTTAAGGATTAAAGGAAAAAATCTAATGTGATGTCTCAAATATTACCCATACGTACATGGAAATGGGAAAATATCACCATGGACTATGTCACTGGTGTACTGAAGACTCCAAGATGAGACAATATCGTATTTTTTATAGTGGATACCCATACAGATACTACTCACATGATTGATATTTGAGAGAACATCTCACTCAATCAACTTGAACGGGTACACATAAGAGATGTGGAGAAGATTCATGGAACACCACTATTGATTGTATCTGACCTGAATATTAGATTTACCTCCCTTTTCTACAAGATTCTCCGGCATGTTTTAAATACTTAGAGAAATATCAGTATGGCTTATCACACCCAAAATAATGGATAATATATGTGAACTATTCAGAAACTATAAGACATGTAGAGGGAATTATGGATCGACTTTAATTGAGGATGGGATCAATATCTTTCATAGGTTGATTTCTAATACAATAACAACTTTAAAACAATCGTCCAAATAGATCCTTACAAATCCCTTTGTGGGAAGATATTCAGAAAACTTGTGTGTTTTGATATTTTTGGTGAATATAATTTTTCGGGACCTGAAATGGCTGAGGAAATGAAAGAAAAGGTTCAGAATATTCGTTAACGGATTAGGGATACTCCTAGTAAACTAAAGGTCTATGCAAACAATCATTTACAAGACCTAGATTTTGTGGTCAGGGATGAAGTGTGTATCATACTTCCATGTAAGTGAGTCATGTGATTTTTGAAGAATGGAATTATATGCCCCATGTACATCAGCCATTTTTTATATTTGATCGCATCATAGTTATGGTTTATTGATTATCACTCCCACCAACCTTTTCTCAAGTAAACAACATTTTCTAGGTCTCCATATTGAATAAGTACATACTGGAACAGTCAGGTTTACTAAATTAAAAAGTGGTACAATTTGGATATGATATCTCATATGAGGATAAAGTATTGAATATCTTGGATTGTGTAAATAATATTCTACACAACACAACATCTCACCAAGTCAAATTACTATGACAGAACCCGAAATACAAATAAGAAACCCGAGAACAAGTGGAAAATGCAATCAAAAGTATGCTAAACTATTTACAAATTATAATTAAATATGAAATTTGGAAGGAGAAATTTCATTAAGGGTGTAAGAATAAATCATCAAAGGTTTTTAAAAAATAAATCGTTTTTCAATAGAGTATATGACACGCAAAGTAAGCCTAAAAAAGCCACAAAATACTATTATTTCAATATATACTTAATAACCTAGCCATTAAATTGAGGTATTTTAATAGTATTGACTTCATTATCAAATATATATAATTTTTCTATTCATTATTGATAACTTCTTATTAAATTAGAACTAAATATTTAAAAATCTGTTTTATTCTTCAAAAATTCATCATCTTCAAGGACGATTTTTATTGATTTTTTTGAGAAAAAAAATAGAATAATTTTCTGGATCATTTTGAAATGGTATTTTATAAAAATAATATACTTTTCTTAAAATTTTCATATCAAAATTATTGTAGGGTAATCTTTTTAAAATAATATGAAAATGGTTATTTTTCAGGGAATACAAGATAATACAGCTTTTTATAAAACTGCCACTAATTTTTAATAAATTAAGTAATTTAAAATTTTCATTATTCATTGAATTTTATTTCAAAGTAACATAAATATTAATTATTTATATTTAATCTAATTAATTACCTTTGAATCATTTTATTACCATGTTTTGGTATAAGTTCATTTTTTGACCTAAAAAGGCATTTTTGAGAAAAAATCATTTCATCATATCTCATGGGTTTCATATTAAATTAAATTATGCCAATTATTTGAATTTAATATTTAAAAACGTATTAAATAATTGTAATTAGTATGTCTAAATTTGGTTAATAGGCCCCCTTTTTATTCCTTATTTATAGTAACTAAGGAAAATAATTATCCCCACAATAATGGTAAATTGGGTAATTAACATATTATATAATATGATATGAAGTAAATATTGACCCAAAGGCTTTTCTTTTATACTATTGTATGAGTTTATTTTATAAATTTCCATCCAATTATTACAATTTGTGAAAAAATAGTGGCATATTTCATTATTTTTGACCATTATAATATTTTAGCAAAAGAGAAAGGAAAAAATGTCACTTTTGTTCTTTTAATTAATATAATATTTTCTGATAGGGATAAAAACAACTTATGTTTGGTTCTAAATTTTAATTTATAATATAAATGAATTTTTATCATGATAATTTATTAAATATTCTTAGAAATTAAATAATTACATTATTTTCTTTGGAAACTCTAACATGGAATTTTTTCAATTAATATAATAATAAAATAAATAATGTTAAAAATATTAAAATTAATATAAATTGAATCAATTTCTTTCTTCAAAAAATTATGTATATAAATATATCATGTTATTGTAATGTAAAATTATTCTATTTTAATTCCATTGTGCCCATGTTTTTTCAAAGTATAATTAAAGGAATAATTTTAAAAATAAAATTAATGATATTTTATAGTAAAAAATATTTTATTAAATGATATGAAATTATTATAAATAAAATATTTATGAAATTTATCGGCACATGGTTTAAAATGTAAAAATGCTCCATTTATTAACTTATTTTCCTTCTATAGTAATTATATTAACCCCAAGAGAGTAAAAATATTATTATCCGGATAATTGTCAAAAGGGGTAAATATGGTTTAAAAAAAAGAGAAAATATTAAAAAATAAAACATAAAATTTATAAATTTTATTGTATTATATTATTTCAAACCATACTCATAATCTATTCGAATTATATATTTTTTTATTTTTTTCAATGAAAAATAATTTATATTAACTTAATAATTTAATAAATTCCTATAGTTCCCCCTTCATCACTTATAAAAGGATGCCTCCTTTACAATTTTATTCATATATAAAAGGAAATTTGGTTCATAAAATCCTTCTTAAATACATTCCATATTTCTAATAACACATCATAGAAGATTTTTTTATCATAAAACCATCCTAGGAAGGGTTATAGTGTAAGCCTAATGAGGTTTTCCGAAAAAGAGTATCATTATTTTTCGACCACTTTTTTATTTCTTATCACATCTATTTCAAATATTATTCAACCATAATGATATAATTAATTCAATACCTACCATATACTAAGATATTATTAATTTATTTTAATAACCAATATAAATCTTTTCTTCCATCATATGGGAAACTAAACCATCTCTTCCATGTATGGAAGATTATCATCACGCGAAAAGATGTTAATATTTTTCCATCATCGCATATCATAGTTGTTTATAATGATGGATTTAATGTAAATATGATATATTCATGAAAATTATATTATTATTAGAAATTTAAATGTCATATATTATCATACCTTTCCATTCATTGAATATATATGATGTAGTTCATGTGGATGTATGGATTACCAGCTCCACAAAGTTATGTGAACCATTTTCCATCACTGTATCAAATGGATGGTATATATAAGTGTATTTAATAAAATTCTGAAAATTATGATTTAATTATAATTGTTTAATGATAAAATAAAACTTAGTGTTTTTCATAATGATCATTGAAAATTTGAAATGTTACTCATCTGTATGTATAACCAACCATCTCCATGATTTTAATGTAGTTCATTTTTCGTAACCATATTTCATGGTTGGTTGTAAAATTATAATTTATATATTAATATTTAAAATATTTCATGATTATTATTCTTGATATTATTAAATAATGAAATCATTTACCATAGTCAAACCCCAATGACAATTTGGACTTATGAGGCCAATATCATCAAAACATTCGATATGAACTTAAATGATTATGTAATTGAATATAACATGACAATAAATAAAATAAAATGGTTAATAAAATTGATAATTATTTTAATGAAATTAAAGAACATAAATTTATGATAAATGAAGATATCGAACTTACATGATAAGTCTGACTCATGTTATCATATCCTTATAAACCACTAGTTTCACCAGGTTATGAAAATTTTCTATCTAAATATATTTCTCTCTCTTTAATGTCATTGAATGATTGTAAATTTTATACATATTTCTCTCACACATATACCTATCTTGTTATCCCTTGATTTTATTTGGTAATTAATTATTTATAATGATTTCACGAATTACTTCTTTATGAAATATCTTTTTATTATTATATGAGAAAAGAATATGCAACATTCTTTATTTCCTTGGGTAATTATTTCATTTATCCCATATGATTGATTTTCTTTTAGTGTCAAAAATAGTCATAATTATTTTTTTGTGGGTGACTCCAGATAGTTCTACACTTCATTTCTAAAATCTATTTTCACATTAGATGTTATGAACGAGATTATGGAGTAAGCCTAATTGACTATGGGGCAGTGTCCACCATGTTATGTTGTCTTGGAAGCTATCCTTGACTTATGAATTTTTAATGTTTTATGTTAATACCACATTTCATATTTTTTTTCCTTGGTCATATGATAATATTTTTATTATTTTATTACCAATATTATTACTCATGAGTCTTCTATTTTATTATATCACATTATACCTTTGAACCACATCTTATGTTCAATTATCATGTTTATTAAATTACTATGTTTTTTGCTTGCCTCTTTCATCTCTATATTACATAGATTTTTACATTTTATTTTCGGAACTAAAATAGATTTTGATGTTCATTATGATGATTAAAGTAAAGAATCATTATTTTTGTTTTGATGTTTTACATTCCTATTCATTCAAATACACTATGCATTTAGGGTCCTTGTTTTTTTATTAATAGATATTTATATTAAAAATTGTGTAATAATATCCGTAAAAAGGATTTATTCACTATAAAAATATCCTATTCACTTATTATTTCCAATTGAAGAATGATTCACTATTAGTTATTTGATACTTCCAAGGAGGGGATGAAAAGTACACATGTTAATGGTTACCTATGAGACATGATTCCCACTAATGGATTAAGGATAAGGACATGGGTCATTTCACCCTATTCTATGAAAACAAGTGGATTTTGATTTCATGGCCACTAATGTCTTGGTTATTGAGGTGTTATTCCTGATGTTGTTTGGTTTCTCTGGAAAGTTATGCATTCTCAAAGACTGTTTCCATTGAGATGATATGCCAGAAGATATGACTTTTATATCGATTCATGCCACACGTGTATTAGTTATTATATTCCGATGAAGTCATATGGACATTAATAATGACATAGGATATCATTACCAATTTTCTTCATGAGATTTATTAGGAGAAATCCCAATAATAATTATGTATGTATGGTCACCCTCGAGGGGTGTTCATGGATCTCATAGTCATGAATTCTATTAATTATTTTATGTTATTATTTTACCTGTTTCAATATCACATTGTGTATGAACCTGAATTTTTTGGATTATTTTAGGGAAATAATTAGTAGTGTATTATTGAGTTAAACTCACACACTTATTATCTAACCTATGTATTGGGGTATCCCTTACGATTCAGGGAATAAGTAATGAAAAGAAACCCGGTATATGTGGTTGACCTATGGACCATACATGGTGCTAGGAGATTTGAATAAGACGGGACTGAAGAATAGGTTTTTATATGGTTGAGTATTTTTTTATTTCTCTAATACACTTTTATATATGTTCATCCCATGATTGGTACTTTTATATATTCTATTATTTTAATTAAATGTGAGAATATATTCTATCATAGAATATGGGTTTTAATTTATTTAGAGCTGGAATTTAGCTATAATTTCCACCCATTACTTTATTTTAAACATGATGAAAGATTTTATTGTTATATCCACATGATTTATGGTAATTTGTGTTACAGATAGTATAGTCTCTCTAAAATTTACACCGATCTACATCAGTGGTCAACAACCTCAGGAAAATGGGTAAGCACACTACAAGTATGTGGTGCATGATTTAGTCATAGTGGATTTTAAACATGTTGAAGAATCTTCATCCCATGTATAACTAAAATAAGATATTCTAAAATTATTAAATATAAAAAAGGATTATCGTTGTGTATGGAAGCGTGAAATTTATAGTGATTTGATGATGTACTGAAATGTTAGTTTATTATTTAAAAAATGAAAATATCATATTTTATATGACTTGTGGTAATATATTAAGGTAAGGTATAAGTGTGGGTATTATGGTATTATTTAACTTATTTGGATGATTCTTTGAAATATTCTATAAATTTTTTGTTTTGTATGTTCCTCTATATTCATAAAAATCTGATAAAAATTCCATGGTTTCCTTATAATAAGACACATGATATTGAAATCTGAAGGATTTTAGTATGATTATGTTAATATAAAAGAATGTTGAAATGATAATTTTATCATTTAAGTGATCCTTAATATTTTTATAATGAAAATAGTTTAACATATTAAATTATTAATTACTTTTAAAGTAATGATGTTAACTGATTTTAGTATTTGCGTTCACATAATTTCTTGTTACTTTTTTTGAATTTATTCATTTTTTTGGATCATTATGGGACTTAAGGTTTTGTGTGATTGAACTAAAGGGGCATGGGGTCTTTAGGATATTTTTCATTTTTTATATTTTTTATATCTTAAAATGATGTAGGGTTATGTAAATATTTATGTATTTACTGGATGATTTGTTTTAAAAAGATATAATATAAATGCATTAATAATTATTGGGAACTTTTCAAGTTAAGGGGAGGATGAATGAGGCATCATTGACTACCCATGATCAAAATATTTTTTCTTTAGGACCTAAAATCTGCCAAAATATTTGTTTTTCTTAGGGAACCCCTCAAAGAGGCCTTGTGATTAAAGAGGTATAAATGCCACCTTATAAGGAATAATTCACTACCCTTTAAATAATTTGGTATCACACATCCCTATCTACCCTAGGGGATAATTTCCCTATTGAAACATCAATCTAGAATCTGTTCAAATATTATCTGTAACATCTCGCACCACCACTGACCATAGTATTTTTGGATTTTAGAACATCTATCAATTTCGGATTTTTTTTCTCATTAAATCCCTAAGAGATCCATTATGATGGGATAGATATATAAACTACAATATTTAGGCATGCCTCATCCTCCAATCATTAAAAGGTGGTATCAATGTTTTCATTAAAAAAATAATTCCTTCCACAGGGGTCATCACCCAAGCTAGAACATCAATTTGGGACAAACTCTAATAACTTATGCATTATTCCAAACCACCCATGAACATATTGTTATCCACCTTGGGACCTGATTATTTGGTCTTAACTAGATCCCACATTAGTTAGAGTGGATAATTAGGAACCTAGTTATAAGGTTGTATATACACTAATTCAATTTAAAATTCCACTTTTAAGGGCACCCAGGAGAATCAAACAATGAGGGGTAGTATGGCCCAAAGTGGACACTACGGTGATCCTTGGTGGTTTATCACATTAAAAATAAAATAAAATCCACTACTATATTTATTTGTGATATGTTAATATTATGATATCTTCTATACATGTATTTCCATTTCATTTGTATACTTTTTTTGTATAAATTGGAATATTATAGTGAAATCTTGATGATTGAAAATTAGAGTGATAATATGAATTTAATGTATTGATGGATAAAATCATTGATTTTTTTGTTTAAATATATAATTATTCTACACATTAATTATTTTTATATTTTATCACTAATTATTTTTATGTCTATTAGGAGAATATATAAGTGAAATGTTATTTTATAATTATTTAGTGTTTTATCGAATTTGATTTTTAGTGATTTAAATTCATGGTAATAATTGATTTATTAATATTGGAATTATTTTATAATAATAGTACAATAATTTTTTGTGAATTTTGTTGTTTTAATAGGAAAAGGGAAGTATGTATAGAAATTTATAGGCATAAATCAAGAACATAAATACTTATGTATGAAAATTGGCTCTTGAAGTATGTTTTGTAACAATAATTTTATGTAGAGCATAGTTTTAATAATTTTCCATGAAATTACTTCTCATGTGTGATAAAACATTAGTCCTTAATTGAAATTTATGATTAAAAATATTCCATATTAGAATAAATCTATGAACATGTCTCTAATAGTGATTAAATTATTCATTTTTTGAATCAATTATATAGGGAAAACTCATCCAAGGTCATGCACTACATATGAGTATACTGCTACTCATAAAACTTTCTTATGAATAATTCTTATAGTGGATTCTCTATATCAAATTAACTCTATAACACAACTTCTATGTAAGAATAAAAAATTGTGGGTGAGTTATTGTGACTTGTAAAAGGATACTTCAAAAGATAAAAATGAAACCATGGTAGATTAAACTAAAATTATAATAGGAAACCTAGGATTAAATGAGATTTCATGAAGGATTAAAGTGTTCAACAAACACACTATAAAATAATTTATCTCATAAATATTATTATGGAGAAAGAAAAATATTTTCACTATGTTGTGTATAAGGGAGGTTGAAATGTCAGAGTTGGTGTCCTGAGAACCAATTGTTTGTACTTTTATTACGTGAATGCACACTTATTATATATAGTTCATTTTTCTGCAAGACTATAATATAATAATGTCCTATAATATTTTTTGTATTAATAAGGTCATGGAAGATCCCTGCTATGATGAGAACCTTAAAATTCCATAACAATATTCTTAAATAAAGTTTTACAGTTGGATGGAATACTATGATATGACACCTAGTATAGAGACCGTCATGTGTGAGTACTCATAAGAAGACGAGACTCTCTCTCATGGAGTTCGCACATGGTAATCTCCAAGATGGAAGATTATGAGAACGGATCCACCAGTAGTAATTCCGCATGATTTGGTGTCATCGGACATTGCTATCTACAAGCATGTGTAATGGTCATTAGACTGGAAGATTATTATTAACTCATGTCATGACTCGGACACTTAGATTTACTGATGAAAACTGTCATAAAGATAGTTGGCAGGAATTAGGGTACGTTGGGTGCCTCACGAATGACATTTTGTTAATGTATAAGTCGAGGAAGGATTTGTACCTTCAATATTTATGGAAGTAGATATATCTGGCCCTTTGATTGAAATAAAAATGTCACCCAAATTCCATGGCCATGGTGTAATGACGAGTTTATTTCTGGAAGTCACAAAATGACAGATCAAGTATATAGGTTTATGACACATCCATGAAACCTACTTGATGAGATATTGAGAAAATGGGATTAAATTACATGGTAAGCATTCATATGAAGTGACACATCAATGTGGCATCAACTTCTTTCTCTTGGGTTCCTTGACCCATTGCTAGATAGTAATCTTTGACATTAGGCAAGCCCACATAATGCCAACGAGAACGAGGCCTAGAGGGTCACACACTATGTGTATTCAAGTATCTCAAGTAGAATAAAGAATATTCCGATGCGTGGTTTAATAATTATTCAAGGAAGCCTAAATCCTTTTAATGTTGGTTGAAGAATAAAATGAAAACAAGTACACTCCGTGTATTAATGATTACACATCGTGTAGTTTTTATTTTGAAAACAAGTACACTCCATGTATTTATTATTACACACCGTGTAGTTTTCATTTTGGAAAGGAAAATAAAAACAAGTACATGACATGTATTAATGATTACACTCTTTGTAGTTTTTTATGAAAAAAAGTACACGCCGTGTATTAATGATTACACACCGTGTAGTTTTTCCAGTCGAGATTTTGAGGATATAATATTGTTTTATTAAATGATATTTATTATAATTAGCATGGGTGCATGTCATGGAATTAATTATTCGACATGGGATTCTTCATTAAGTGTTAATGAAATAAATAAAACATGTAACACGTTTATTTACTGTCCTAACTCTATAACCTCAAACCTAATTATAAATATCCTCACAACCCCAACACTTTTCCCCAATCATTGTGCACAACAATTCTAGAGAATCCTTTCAAGGATGAAAGAACTCCTTCCTCCAAGAATGCTCTCAAGCCTGAGAGAGATCCTACTCCATCGGATCAAGATGATATAAGGTGGAAAACTCAAGAAAAGTATTATCCACGCTATCACCCAGAGACTCCTTTGATGATGTATAGAGATACATGGTGCACATGTGGATCACTACTAGAGGAAGTATACCCTTGGCTTCTGCAACGCAATAGCGAATCACATAAGAACGTGATCAGAAATATCAACGAAGAAAGAACCCCATAAAAGGTAAATCTTGTCAATTAATTAAATTAATTATAATCAACCTGTGATGATCCTCCTTTATGGTTCTGGGACTATTCTTATTCTTAGTCTATTTCTGTGATTTGATCCATGGAGTCTGGAATTTATCGTCATATTGGTCCCGGATTAATCATTTCTAATGACAAAAACCCAAGTGGGAACATCCACCCACAAGCTTCTACTTCTCCCAGAACCTTCAAATGGTATCAGAGCAGTAACAACATTGATTATAGTTATTTAATTTCTGTTGATAATTTAGGAATTTATATTTGATTCAATTGAAGATAAATTGTTCTATAAAACTGAATGAATTAGATCTATCGTTCTTCATTAATTTCTTATTTCACATCATAGAAACAACCTTTTAATTTTAATTTTGATTAAAGTAAAAACGAGTAACTCATCCAGAGGATCTGCTCATTCTGTCTGTACAACACAAGAATACACGGTGTGTAGTGAAAACTACACGCCTTGTACTTAGTTTCAACGAACTGGTACTGGTCCGCCAAACCACACCGTGTGGATTGAGTATACTTAAGTATTTATTACACTGTGTTGACCAGAAATGAACAGTGCCTGGAAATAGTAATACATGGCCTTTATGTTGAATAAAAACACCGTGTAGTCCGATCTGGACCAGGTGAAACCGTGTACAAGGAGAAGTCACGTATCACGTACATGGGATTCCTAGGCTAGTAACTACATAACAAGGAAGTACACTCCGTGTTAGATTAATCTACACACTGTGTACTCCAAAATTTCCAAAGTACAGAAAACATGCCAAAGCCCGGGCGTGTACTTTAGATAAAGGGTGGAAACAAATACAATTCGTGTAATATAGTCTACAGGCCGTGTACTTTCCAGAAATGGAATTTCACCAGGTTTCCTCCAAAGTACAAAGACCCATACAAGGAATATAGATGAGAATAATCTAATGGAAATTCAAAAAGGAATTTAAGATAATGAATAGATTAATTATAAGATCATAATTAATTGAATTCAATCATGACTTATCTTGAAAAATTGAATGATTAAATGAATTTGAATACCAAATATGTGTAAATGTTTTTTCATGCTACAGATGAGCATGAGATAGAACAAAGAACCTTTTTGTGTGTATGATTTCATTTAAATGTATTTAATTTATATTAATTGTATTGCGAGCCTTCCTCCAATAATATGTAGGGCCTTCATGGCCATGGTTTATTTAATGTAAACCTCATGTAATAGAGGATCTCCCATTCTAGAGGAGATGGTTCAAAATCCGAAGCCATGGAGAAACCAACCTAAGAAGATACAAAGGTGGACCGGTGGGAGCTGCAAAATAAGAACCATTGGGTTCAAGGAGTTTTTCCATAGGCCAGGGTTATCTTATCAAAACCGCTAGATAAGATAACCAATAAAAGCTCATGATCATGCCATCTTTTTTTATATCTGTCTGATTGCATGGTTTATTTATTATGTAAGTTTTAATGCGATCACATAATTAATGAAATAAATAAGCATTCAAAGATGGAATAAAATAAAAACCGGACTATGTGTAAAAATTATCATAACATGGTTAATCACTTAATTAAGCATCACTTAACATTAACAAGAATGTGATAATTCAAAACTTATCTTAAAGAATAAAATCCCTCAAATACCATATTATGTCAGAACAAGCCTTATGTTAGTTGATTAAGGTCAAGACTCAATAAAACTATGTGTTTGACCAACCCGTTTTGGGACACTTACTTTTATAAAGGAATATCTCATGAAATTTTCGGGTTGACTTAAACATTTTACATCAAGAGGAGTAACCATCACTATACTTGATGTAAAATGGAGGCAAGTGTTGAGGAAATCCAAGTCAGAATTTCAGGATTGGGGAGTCCACCCAACAGATCAAGGAACTGTAAGCTCACATTTGGAAAAGACTTGTCTACCTAAATACCTTCTAATAGCTTGACCAACCCTTATTGGGGTTATATGAATGGGAATATCGATCCTTGCCACTAGAATCCCAAAGCAACTGGAAATTCCAATTTCAATAGTGAGGGCCATTGAGACTTGATAAAATAGTGGGAGACTTAAAAAAGTTTATTATTTCTCATAAAATTTATTCAACAATGTATTGATAAATATTCTCTTTTAATTTGTAGAATACATATGAAAAACTCGTCAACCACATTTTCTCTACGATCAATTCTTGACAAAGACAATATCCTCACTAGGAGTAACTTTCAAGAATGGTTTAGGTGTCTTCGAGTTATCCTATACCATGAACGAATGTTTTACGTGCTGGAGTCCCCACTTCCTGATTCGCCTACCCAAGGGACGAGTGATTAATATTTCCTGGTCTATGATCAACATTTGAGTGATACACTCGACGTTCAATATTTAATGCTATCATTAATGTCTAGTGAGCTCATGAAGTCTCATGAAGACATGGATGCTTATTGCATGATCGAGCACCTCTGTGGTATATACTAAGAGAGGGAAAGACATGAAAGGTTTGAGATCTCTAAGGATATATTTCAAAGAAAGCTTGGAGAAGGTGCCCCAGCTGGGACTCATGTAGTCAAGCTCATTGGCTACATTGTGCGCTTCGAGGTTCTTGGGTTAAAACTCCCCAAAGATGTTGGAGTTGGTGGTCTAGAACCAACTAATTTGTACTTTATTAATTAAATAAAAGCCTTATCACATCTTGATTTTTCTTCTGCGTGACATGTCATGTGATAATGTCCTAAGGACAGCTATTTCATTAAAGGGTCATAGCGGATCCCTACTATGATAAGAACCTGAAAGTGCCATAACACTGTTCTTTAATGTATGTTCTATGGCTGGATGATATTATTTAAGGGACAAAAATAATACAGGTCATTAGGGGTGAGGACTCATAAAACTTTGAGGCACCTTCTCATGGTGTGCGCCCTTGGTAAAATCCAGGAGGATATTATGAGAATGAGACCCGCCAGTAGGAAATCCACATTTCATAGTGTCATTGGATGTTCCTATCTATGGACGAGTGTATTGATCCTTAGACTTTAAGATTATTATTAATGGGTATTACAACTCGCGCACTTAGATGTATTGACGAAAACTGTGACGACACACTGTTCGCAACGAGGTAGGATACGTTGGGTGCGTCACGAGTAATACCGCATTAATAGATAATGCGAGAAAGGATTTGTCCCTTCCGTTCCATAACGGAAGTAGATATCTCAGGCCCTTTGATGAAATTGATATAGCCTAAATAATTCCATGGCCATGGTAAGGTATGGGCAAGTTCAATTTCGGGAAGTCAAAGAAAGAATAATCAAGCACATGGGTTGATGGAACTAGCATTCAACCCGCTTGATTGGAGATATCGAGACAAAGGGATTATATTACATGGTAAGCGTTCGTAGGAGGTGACACATTATTGCGGTGTTAACTTCTTTCTCTATGGGTGCCTTGGCGTGTTGTTAGACGCTAACCTTGGACTTTAGGCAGGCTCAGCATAATGCCAATGAGAAAGAGGCCTAGAGGGTCACACACTAAGTGTGTCCATGTATCTTAGTTAAATATTAATTTAACAAGTTAAATAAATATTATTCCCGACTGTGGTTTAATAATTATTAAAGGATGTCTGATCGCATTTATTTTGACACTAGTTATTCGAGAGAATATACTGTGGATAAAATAATATATTTATTAGCGAGTAATGAAGTTACATTTATTTAAGAAATAAATAATCATTACTCAAGGTCTAATAAATGTGGTGGAGAAAAATGGAAAATAAAAGTACACACAGTGTATATTAAATATACACGCTGTGTAGTTTTATGGAAAACAAGTACATGCTGTGTATTAATTATTACACGCCGTGTAGTTTTTCCAATTGGGATTTTGAGGATTTAATATTTTTTTATTAAATGATATTTATTATAATCAGCGTAGGCGCATGTCAAGGAATTAATAATTCGACATGGGGGTTTTCAATAAGAGTTAATGAAATAAATAAAACGCGTAACACGTTTAGTTATTGTCATAACTCTATTAACCTCAAACCTGATTATAAATATCCTCGCAACCCCAACATTTTTTAGAGAGCCATTGTTGTGCACAACGGATTTGGAAATACTCTCAAGCCAAGAGAGAATTCCGTTTCCACCAAGAACGCCCTCAAGTTACGAGAGCAAGATCCTCCACCGGATCAAGGTGGTCAAAGGCGGATATCGCAAGCGAAGGTTCTTCCGCGCTAGCACTCGGAGATCCCTTTGGCGACGTCCAGAGATACGTGACACACGTACGGATCACCGCTAGAGGAATCCTACACTTGGATTCTACAACGCAACGACGGATCACCGAATCGTGACCGAACACATCAACGAAGAAATAATTCCAAGAAGGTAATTCTTATGCATTAATTAAATTAATTATAATCAACATATGATGATCCTCCTCAAGGGATCTGTGACTCTTCTTTTTTTTCGTTCTTCGTTCTATTCCGAAGATTCGGCGTTTTATATCGTGACGGATCTTGGATTGAATGTTTTTTAACGTTAAAAATAAAGTTTGGCAAACCCACCAACACGCTTCCACTGTGCCCGGAACCTACAAGTGGTATCAGAGCGGTCATATCGTTGGTTATAATTATTTAGTTTTTCGTTGGTGATTTACGCATTTAATAATTTATTTATTTCAATTCATGTTTAATCGTTCTGAAAATCTGAATCTCGAGATCTGTTCTTCCTCCCTCATTTCTCGTTCACCTCACAGAGACATATTTTTCTTTTAATTTTGATTAAAATAAAATAGAGGAACTCATCCGAAGGAGCCAAACGTTTATGGCCGTATAACACCAGAATACACGGCGTGTATTCAGAAATACACGTCGTGTAGTCTAGGTTCAATGCATTGACTGATCCGCCAAATCAGGCCGTGTATTGGATTCTTTCTAAGAATTTAAGACACCGTGTGTTGACCAGAAACAGGTGGCACACAGTTTCCGGAATACATGCCGTGTGGTCCAATGAACACGGCGTGTAGTCCCTTCGGGTTAGGGTTGGGTCATGTACTCCGTACACGGCCTGCCCGGCTGGAAACCGTGTAACGTGGAAACTACACGTCGTGTGTCCCATTGTACACGCCGTGTACTCCGAAAATTTCCGAAGTACATTAACACGCCCTATCCCCGGGCCTGTACTTCGGATGGATGGTGAAGAAAAAGTACACGTCGTGTAGTCGGAACTACACGCCGTGTACTCACCCAAATTACGCAGATTTATTAAAATTTATTATTATATTATACAAACCCTTGAGACATGTACCATGGTGTAGGTGTAAAGCTGAGGCACAACACGTGATAGGTGTTTTATATATATGTGTTTAATTTAACATCTGCGTAATAAATGGGAATTCGCCGGGTTGCCTCCAAGGTACAAGTTGTGTACAAGGATAATTTTAAATGAATTTATTTGTTTAAAATTATGATGGATGAGAATCTCAAGGAAATTCAGAAAAAGGGATTTAAGATAAAAGGATTGATTAGTTAAAGATAATTAATTGATTTGAGCGTGATTTATCTTAAACAAGAATGATTAAAGAATTGAATGCTAGTTTTATTTATGCGAAAATATCGTTGCATGTATGGATGATCATGAGCTAGACCAAGACCATTGTATGTGAATGGTTTCTTTTAATTTATTTATTTAAATTAAATTTGTTGGCCTGCGAGCCATCTCCTCATTAATATGTAGGGCCTGCGAGCCCAAGGATTATTTTATGTAAAAACCCCTTTTTCCCCTCACCTGCGTGTGAGATAAATGCATATGTAATTGATGGAGCTCCCAAGCTAGTGGAGGTGGCTCAAGTCAGGAGCCAAGATGAAACCAATCCAAGGAGATACAAAGGTGGACAGGTGGAAAGTTGTATACACGAACCCAAAAGGTTCAAGGTGTTTCTCCCCTAGGTATTGGGTTAGATTATCAACCGCTAGATAAACTAACCAATAGAAAAGCTCATGATCATACCATTTATTTTATTTCTGTCAGTTGCATGGTTTATTTATTGTGGGTGTGTTGTCACGATCACCCAATTAATGAATTAAACGAGCATGCAATATGGAACTAAAATAAAATTTCCTTATACGTAAATATTATCTTAGACATGGTTAATCACTTAAGTATATCCCACTTAATATTAACAAGCATGTAATCAAAGATAATAAAATGGAAATTTACGTATAAGGATAAAATCCCTCAAAATAAATATTAAGTCGGCATAGCCTTCCATAATCTTGGTTAGAATCGAACCATAGTTCAAAGTGCTTGACCAACCCTAGTTGGGGTGATTTCAATTATCGGGGAATTCTAATTCAAGGTTTTGGGTTGACTTGACTTGGTTCGCATCAAGGGTTGACTGCCACAGCAGGACTTGGTGTGACCAAGAGGAAAAGGTTGAGGAAATCCAAAAAGGATTTCAGGATTGGGGAGTCAACTTAGCGGATCAAGGAACTACAAGTTAATGCAGTTGGCATTTGGAATGCCTACCTAAAACCCTTCAAGTTGCTTGACCAACCCTAGTTGGGGTAATGCGAAGGGCAATATAGATCCTTTCCACTAGAATATTCACGCAATAGAATATTCTGAAGTCAATGGTGAGGGCTATTGGATTTCGATAAAATAGTGGGAGACTAATAAGTATTAATTTATTTATTTGTCTCAATTTTTATAATAAAGTACTAAACCTTTGCTCATCTTAAATTGTAGAAATGGAAAGAAAATGACTTCAAACATAACATTGCACACCATACTCAAAAAAGAAAAATTCTCACCGGCACCAATTTCCAAGAGTGGCAGAGGCGTTTACGCGTCGTCATTCGCCATGAAAGGAAATTATATGTGCTGGAAGAGCCTATTCAAGTTGTGCCTGGGAAAGAGGCTAGTGATGAAGAATTATCTCTCTACATGAAACACATGGATGATGCCACATATGTCCAATGTTTCATGCTATCAGCCATGTCTAATGAGCTCTTAAAGCAACATGAAAACATGGATGCATATAGCATGATGTCTCACCTTAAAGATCTCTACCAAGAGAAGGCGAGACAGGAGAGGTATGAGATCTCTAATGCTTTGTTTACCACGAAGCTTGGAGAGTCTACGCCAGCTGGGCCTCATGTGGTCAAGCTTATTGGATACATTGAACGCTTGGACATCTTAGGGATTAAATTCCCAGATGAGTTGCGTACAGATATCATCCTATCATCATTGCCCAAGACCTTATCTAGCTTCATTGTCAACTATAACATGAGCGGCAATGAGAAGAGTCTATCGGAGCTTCTGACCTTGATTCGCCAGGTAGATAAGGACATGGGGCGTGACAAACCCGCGGTCCTTATGGTGACAAGAAAAGGAAGGACAAGGCAAAGGGGCCAAAGACTTATAAACAGTCTAAAGCCCCCGAGCACCGTCCCTCCAAGAAGGGGATGATCCAGAGGCAGGGCAAGGAACGAGAAGCAGTGTGTTTTTCATGTGGCAAGCAGGGCCACTAGAAGAGGAACTGCACCCAGAAGCGTGGGGATGCTAAAGGTGCATTCGATATCGAGTGAAATCTTTCTAAATCTACACATTCTTTATTAGATACAGCTTGTGGGGCTCACATCTGTATTCAAATTCAGGAACCAAGTGGATTTATAAAGATATCCAGATGAGAGGTTGATCTTTGAGCTGCCAATGGCGCAAGGCTGGCTGCGTTGGCTATTGGCGACTATCACCTCTCATTGCCAACTGGCATGATTTTGGTTTTACAATACTGTTATTTTGTTCCTAGTGTTACCAAGAACATAATTTATGTATCTTTTTTTGGATATGGATGGATTTATTTTCAAGTTTGGAAATAAGGGTTGTCTCTTTTATAAGAACAACGTATGTTATGGTATGGCACATTTGAATAATGGTTTGTATGTATTAAATTACGAAAACCAGGTGTTGGAAATCGATAACGAAACAAACTCACATGACTCATACATCACCCAGTTATGGAATCACCGCCTTGGTCATGTGAATGAGAAGTTCTTGACAAAGCTCTGCCAAGATGGCTATTTAGACTCTACTGAGCTAAAACCACTTGATAGATGTGACGCTTGTTTACAAGGAAAAATGACCAAGCCGCCTTTTGGTGGACAAGGTGAAAGGGCCACAGAGCTTCGAGGATTGGTACACAAAGATGTGTGTGGACCATTTCCAGTAGAAGCTAGAGGTGGATATTCTTACATTATTACTTTTACTGATGATTTGAGTAGATATGCCTTTGTCTACTTAATGAGGTATAAGTCAGAGTCCTTAGAGAAATTTAAGGAATTCAAGAATGAAGTAGAGAATCAACTTGGTAAGAAGATAAAGAAGCTTCGATCAGATCGATGTGGAGAATATCTGAACCAAGAGTTCATCGATCTTCTACGGGAGTCTGGGATTCTATCTCAGCTCACTCCTCCTTATACACCACAGTGGAATGGTGTTAGTGAAAGGAGGAACTGCACCTTGTTGGACATGGTGAGGTCGATGATGAGTCATGCAGATCTTCCATTATCCTTTTGGGGATATGCATTACAAACTGCAGCATACACATTAAACCGAGTACCAACTAAGGCGCAAAATGAAATTCCATCCTAGTTATGGAATGGAAGGAAACCCACTTTGTCGCACACACGTGTATGGGGATGTGAGGCATTTGTTAAGGCCTTCTCAGGCAACAAACTAGCACCCCGGGGCACAAAGTGTATCTTTATAGGATATCCCAAGGAAACAAAAGGATATTACCTATATAACCCCCAAGACAAGAAAGTGACTGTCACCCGACAAGCTGTCTTTCTTGAGAGGGAGCACATCCTCAAGAAGGATAGTGGGAACAAGATTGACTTCGATGAAGTTGATGCTCAAGATACACAGGAGTTGGTACAAGAACAAGTTCCACAGGTCCCCGTGGAAGAGGTTTCAGAAACACAAGTACTGCGTATGAGATCAAGAGAGGTAAGGGAACCAGAGAGATTTGGTTTCCTAGTCACTGAGGATGGTAAATCATTATTGTTGGACAATGATAAACCTCTCTCCTAAAATGATGCAGTAGAAAGCTCAAAAGCTGCAAGATGGCTAGAAGCTATGAATTATGAGATGGATTCCATGTATCAGAACCAAGTTTGGGTTCTGGTCGATGAGCCAGTTGATGTAAAGCATGTTGGATGCAAATGGGTATTCAAAATAAAGCTGGACATGGAAGGTCAAGTTAGCACCTATAAAGCAAGGATAGTGGCTAAAGGATTCAGACAGCGTCCCAGAATTGACTATGATGAAACCTTCTCGCCAGTTGCCATGTTTAAATCCATAAGAATCATACTTGACATAGAAGCTTACCATGACTATGAGATTTGGCAAATGGATGTCAAAACAGCATTCCATAACGACAACCTTCAGGAAGATGTCCATATGACACAACCAGAAGGGTTTGTGACACCAGGTGAAGCCAAACAGGTTTGCAAGTTGCATAAATCCATTTATGGATTAAAGCAAGCATTCAGGTCATGGAACATTAGATTTGATGAAGCCATAAAGGAATTTGGTTTCATTAATAATGAATGTGAGCCATGTGTTTATAAGCGGTTTAATTGGAATGTGGTTGTCATCCTAGTGGTATATGTTGATGACATATTGCTTATTGGAAATGACGTACCAGCCTTACAGTCAGTTAAGGACTGGTTGAACATGTGTTTCTCCATGAAGGACTTACGAGAAGCATCCTATATTCTAGGGATCAAGATCATTCATGATAGATCCAAGAGTCTGCTTGGACTAAGTCAGGGTACATACATTGACCAGATACTAAAGAGATTTAGTATGGAAAAATACAATAGGGGATTGGTTCTAGTGTCACATGGCTTATATCTTTCTAAGAAAATGTGTCCCCAGACACAACAGGAGAAAGATAGGATGAGAAATATCCCATACGCTTTGGCTATTGGATCCATCATGTATGCCATGTTATGTACCAGGCTTGATGTTGCCTATGCACTAAGCATGGTAGGCAGATATCAAGCAGATCCAGGAGAACAGCATTGGACTGCTATTAAGACTATCCTTAAGTATCTGATAAGAACTAAGGATATGTTCCTGGTGTATGGAGGAGACGAGGAGCTTGTCATCAGAGGGTATGCTGATGCTGGTTTTCAAACAGATCAGAATGATCTGAAGTCGCAATCTGGATATGTTTTCTGTCTCAATGGAGGAGCTGTGAGCTGGAAAAGTTCAAAGCAGCTAGTTGTCGCCGATTCTACAGCGGAGTCCGAGTATATAGCGGCTTCTGATGCAGCCAAAGAAGCCTTTGGATTCGGAACTTTGTCCAAGAGCTTGATGTGGTGCCTAGCAGTAAAGATCCCATTACATTGTATTGTGATAATACTACAGCGGTGGCTCTTGCAAAAGAACCAAGGTCACATCAACAGACAAAGCACATACTCCGGAAGTATCACCTCTTGAGGGATTTCTATCAAAGGGGTGAAGTTGCAGTGAGCAGAGTGTCCATGGAAGAGAACGTGGCGGACCCCATGACTAAAGGCCTATCTCAGCAGAAGTATAAATATCATGTGAGAGCTAGCGGGTTAAAGGTTGTTAGCAGTTGGCTCTAGTCCAAGTGGGAGTCTGTTGGAGTTGGTGGTCTAGAACCAACTACTATGTAATTTATTCATTAAATAAAAGTCTTATCACATCTTGATTGTTCTTCTGTGTGACATGTCATGTGATAATGTCCTAAGGACAGCTGTTGCGTTAAAGGGTTGTAGCGGATCCCTGCTATGATGAGAACCCGTAAGTGCCATAACACTGTTCTTGAATGTATGTTCTATGGCCGGATGATCTTATTTGAGGGAAAAAAATAATACAGGTCATTAGGGTTGAGGACTCATAAAACTTTAAGGCACCTTCTCATGGTGTGCTCCCTTGGTAATATCCAGGAGGATATTATGAGAATGAGACCCACCAGTAGGAAATCCACATTTCATAGTGTCATTGGATGTTTCTATCTATGGACGTGTGTATTGATCCTTAGACTTTAAGATTATTATTAATGGGTATTACAACTCGCACACTTAGATGTATTGACGAAAACGTTGACGACACACTATTCGCAGCGAGGTAGGATACGTTGGGTGCGTCCCGAGTAATACCGCATTAATAGATAATGCGAGAAAGGATTTGTCTCTTCCGTTCCATAACGGAAGTAGATATCTCAGGCCCTTTGATGGAATTGATATAGCCTAAATAAATCCATGGCCATGGTAAGGTATGGGAAAGTTCAATTCTGAGAAGTTAAAGAAAAATAATCAAGCACATGGGTTGATGGCACTAGCATGCAACCCGCCTGATTGGAGATATCGAGACAAAGAGATTATATTACACGGTAAGCGTTCGTAGGAGGTGACACGTCATTGCAGCGTTAACTTCTTTCTCTATGGGTGCCTTGGCGTGTTGTTAGACATTAACCTTGGAATTTAGGTAGGCTCAGCCTAATGCCACTGAGAAAGAGGCCTAGAGGGTCACACGCTAAGGGTGTCCATGTATCTCAGTTAAATATTAATTTAACAAGTTAAATAAATATTATTCCCGAATGTGGTTTAATAATTATTTAAGGATGTCTGATCAAATTTATTTTGACACTAGTTATTCGAGAGAATATATTGTGGATAAAATAATATATCTATTAGTGAGTAATTTAGTTACATTTATTTAAGAAATAAATAGTCATTACTCAAGGTCTAATAAATGTGGTGGAGAAAAATGGAAAATAAAAGTACACGCCGTGTATATTAAATATACACGCTGTGTAGTTTTATGTAAAACAAGTACACGCCATGTATTAATTATTACACACTGTGTAGTTTTTCCAATTGGGATTTTGAGGATTTAATATTGTTTTATTAAATGATATTTATTATAATCAGCGTGGGCGCATGTCAAAGAATTAATAATTCGACATGGGGGTTTTCAATAAGAGTTAATGAAATAAATAAAACGCGTAACGCGTTTATTTATTGTCATAACTCTATTAACCTCAAAACTGATTATAAATATCCTCGCAACCCCAACATTTTTTAGAGATCCATTGTTGTGCACAACGGATTTGGAAATACTCTCAAGCCAAGAGAGAATTTCCTTTCCACCAAGAACACCCTCATGTTACGAGAGCAAGATCCTCCGCCGGATCAAGGCGGTCAAAGGCGGATATCGCAAGCAAAGGTTCTTCCGCGCTAGTACTCAGAGATCTCTTCAGCGACGTCCAAAGATACGTGACACACGTGTGGATCACCTCTAGAGGAATCCTACACTTGGATTCTACAACGCAACGACGGATCACCGAATCGTGACCGAACACATCAACGAAGAAAGAATTCCAAGAAGGTAATTCTAATGCATTAATTAAATTAATTATAATCAACATATGATGATCCTCCTCAATGGTTTCAGGACTCTTCTTTTTTTTTTGTTCTTCGTTCTATTTCGAAGATTCTGCGTTTTATATCATGACGGATCTCAGATTGAACGTTGTTTAACGTTAAAATTAATGTTGGGAAAACCCACCAACGCGCTTATGCTGCGCCCGGAACCTACAAAAGAACTGGGTATCGATCTCATTCTTGCATCACTCCCCCAGATCTTCTCTAAATTTGTTGTAAATTTCAACATGAACAACATTGAGATGTCTCTATCTGATCTTATTATCCTCATTCTCCAGGTGGAAAATGATAGGAAGCGTGAAAATCCTTATGTCCTTATGGTGAATAAAAGAAAAGTGAAGACGAAGAGCTTTAAGCCCAAATATTATTCAAGGCCTTACAACAAAAGGAAGATAAAATGGGATGTAAGAGAAAACGAGGTTGTTTGTTTTTCATGTGGAAAGAAATACCACTGGAAGAAAAACTACACCCAACAAAGGAAGAAAGGGGAAGCTTCAGGTTCATTTGTTATCGAATGAAATATATCTATTTCTACCAATTTCGTATTATATACTTATTATGGTGCTCATATATGTATCCAAATATAGGAACCAAGTAGTTTCATAATGATTGACCGAGGTGAGGTGGATCTGCGAGCAGCCAATGGGGCCAGACTCGCTGTTGTAGCTGTCAGAGACTACCACCTAACATTGCCCATTGGGATGGTCTTGGTATTGAAAGGATGTTATTATGTACCCTATGTAACTAAAAAAATATTTTAGTATCCATATTAGATACTGATGGATTCATCTTCATGTTTGGAAATTAATGTTTCTAATTTTATAAAGATAACATTTTTTTGGTAGGGAACATTTATATAACAGACTTTATGTGTTAGACTACACAAACCAAGTAGTGGAAATCGATGACAAAGTTAATTCACATGACCCATACCACACCAAACTTTGGCATCACCGGCTAGGTCATGTCAATGATAAACATTTAACAAAATTACATCAAGATGGGTATTTAGATTCTTTTGAACTAAAACCACTTGGTGTATGTCATGCGTGTCTACAAGGCAAAATGACCAAAGCCCCATTTAGTGGGAAAGTTGAAAGGGAAAAATAGCTTCTTGAATTAGTTCACAAAGATGTGTGTGGACCATTTCGAGTTGAAGCTAGGGGTGGGTTCTGGTACATCATAACTTTTACTAATGATTTTAGTAGATATGGATATATTTACTTAATGAGGTATATGTCAGATTATTTTGATCAGTTCAAAGAGTACAATAATGAAGTTGAGAACCATCTTGGTAAGAAGATTAAAAAACTCTGCTCAGACAGAGGATGAGAATATCTTAATTAGGACTTCATTGATTTCTTATTGGAGTTTGGGATTCTGTCTCAACTCACTCCTCCTTACACGCCACAATGGAATGGAGGAAGTGAAAGGAGGAACCACACCCTATTGGACATGGTGAGATCAATGATGAGTCATGCGAGTCTTCCATTATCTTTTTGGGGATATTAATTAAAAATAACAGCACACATACTAAACCAAGTACCAATTAAATTGATAAATGGTATTCCATACGAGTTATGGAGTGGATGCAAATCCATGTTATCAAATATACATGTGTGGGGTAGTGAAGCATTTGTTAAGGCCTCTTTAGGTAACAAACTTTCACCCCGAGGCATAAAGTGTTTCTTTATAGGATATCCCAAGGAAACATGAGCATATTACCTATAAAACCCCTCAGATAAAAAGGTTACAGTATCAAGACATTCCATATTAATTTAGAGGAAGAACATCTCCAATAGAGATAGTGAGAGCAAGATAGACGTTGATGAAGTCAAGGCTCAAGATAAACTAATGTTGGTACAAGAATAGATTCTAAAAAGCCTTGTGGAAGAAAAATCTATTCCAGAGACACAAGAACTGCGTAGGAGCAAGAGAGATGTGAGAGAACCGGAAATATATGGTTTTCTTGTCACTGAGGATGGTGACTCATTATTGGTTGACAATGACGATCCTCTTACCTACAAGGAAGCAATTGAAGGAACAAACATTTCAAAATGGAAAGAATCCATGAATTCTAAAATGGATTCCATGTACCAAAACCAAGTCTGGATGTTGGTAGATCCTCCAGTTTAGGTAAATCCTATTGGTAATAAATGGGTATTCAAGAAAAAACTGGATATAGTGGGACAAGTCAGAACCTATAAGGCATGACTAGTTGAAAAAGGTTTTAGACAGCATCAAGGAATTGACTATGGTGAAAAATTTTCACCGGTTGTGATGATGAAATCCATCATAATCCTATTGGCCATTTCCACTTACCATGAATATGATATTTGGAAAATGGATGTCAAAACATCATTCCTTAACGGGAACCTCCAGGAAGATTTCTATATGACACAAACTGAAGGGTTTGTGACTCCAAAGGATTCCAATAAGGTGTGAATGTTACATAAATCCATTTATAGATTAAAGAATGCATCAAGGTCAATGAACATTCATTTTGATGAAGCCATAATGGAATTTTTTTTTATTAAGAATGAATGTGAGACTTGTGTCTACAAAAGTTTTAGTGGAAGTCCAGTCGTTTTCCTAATAGTATATATTGATGATATATTACTAATTGGAAACGAAGTACTTGTCTTACAGTTATTTAAGGAATGGTTGGATAAATTCTTCTCTATAAAAGACTTGGGTGAGGCAATATATATTCTTGGGATCAAGATCCATCATGATAGATCCAAAATAATGTTGGGCCTGAGTCAAAGTATATACATTGACATGTTTCTGAAGATATTCAGTATGGAAAAGTCCAAGAGGGGATTGTTTCCAGTGTCACATGGCATTCATCTTTCCAAAAAAATGTGTCCTCATACACACGAGGAAGGAAAGAAAATTTCAAGGATCCTTTATGCATTTGTGATTGGGCCCGTCATGTATGCTATGTTATGTGCAAGGCCAGATGTTGTTTACACATTATGTGCAGTATGAAGATATCAAGCTGATCTTGGAGACTGCCATTGGATGGAGGTCAAGGCTATCCTTAAATATCTGAGGCGTACTAAGGATATATTCCTGGATTATGGAGGAGATGAGGAACTAGTCATCAGAGGACATGTAGATGTTTGTTTCCAGACTGATCAAGATGACATGAAGTCGCAAACTGGTTACATCTTCAGTTTGAATGGAGGTGCAGTGAGATGGAAGAGCTCAAAGCAAGGTGTGGTCACAGATTCTATAGTAGAGTCTGAGTAAATCACAGCTTCTGAGGCAGCTAAAGAAGCAGTATGGATGCAAATCATTGTCCTAGAGATGGATGTAGTAACTAGTAGTAAAGATCCTATCACACTCTATTGTGATAATACTGGAGTGGTGGCACTTGCAAAAGATCCAAGGTCACATCAGCGGACAAAGAACATTCTTCAGAAGTATCATCTCTTGATGGATTTTTCTCAGAGTGGTGAAGTTGCAGTGAGAAGTATTTCCACGGAAGACAATGTGGTGGACCCCTTGACTAAAGCCTTGACTTAGTAGAAAGATGATCATCATGTGAGGTCTAGCGGACTAAAAGTCGTAAGAAGTTGGCTCTAGTCCAATTTGGAGTTTGTCAGAGTTGGGGTCTTGAGAATCAACTGTTTTTAAATTGATTATGTGAATGTACACTTATTATATATTGTTCATTGTTTTGCATGACTATAATGTAATAAAATCTTGGAATATTTGTTGCATTAATATGGTCATGGAAGATCCCCACTATGATGAGAACCATAAAATCCCATAACAATATTCTTAGATAATGTTCTACGGTTGGATGACATACTATGATAGGACACATAGTATACAGACCGTCTTGTATGAGTACTCGTAAGAAGACGAGACTCTCTCTCATGGAGTTCGCACTTGGTAATCTCCCTGATGGGTGATTATCAGAACATACCCACCAGTATTAATTCCGCATATCTTGGTGTCAATGTACATTTATATCTACAAGCGTGAGTAATGGTCCTTAGATAAGAATATTATCATTAACTCATATCATGAGTCACACACTTAATTTACTAACTAAAACCATCACGACGACAGTTGGAGGGAAGTAGGGTAAGTTGGGTTCATCACCAATGACATGTTGTTAATGGATAAGTCAAGGATGGATTTTCCCTTCCATATTTATGGAAGCAGATATCTCAGTCCCTTTGATTGAAATAGAACTACCACCCAAATTCCATCACCATGCTGTAACGATGAGTTTATTTCTAGAAGTCAAAGAATGATAGGTCAAGAATATAGGTTTATGACACTACCACGAAACTTGAATGATGAGATATTTAGACAAAGGGTTTGAATTACATGATAAGCGTTCATATTAGGTGACACGTCAATGCGGTGTCAACTTCTTTCTCTTTGGTTCCTTGACCCGTTGCAAGACAATAATCTTGTACTTTAGGCAAGCCCACCTAATACCAACGAGAAAAAGGACTGGAGGGTAACACACTAAGTGTATTCAAGTATCACAAGTAGAATAAATATTATTCCCATACGTGGTTTAATAATTATTCAAGGAAGCCTAAATTGTTTTAATTTTAGAGAAAGAATAAAATGAAAACATGTACATGCCGTGTATTAATGATTACATGCCTTTTAGTTTTTATTTATTAAAGGAAATGAAAAACAAGTACATGACATGTATTAATGATTACACGTCGTGTAGTTTTTTATGAAAAACAAGTACACGCCATGTATTAATGAGTACACACCGTGTAGTTTTCCTTGTCAGGATTTTGAGGATACAATATTTTATTATTAAATGATATTTATTATAATCAGTGTGGGTGCATGTCAAGGAATTAATCATTCGACATGGGGGTTTTCAATAAGAGTTAATGAAATAAATAAAATGCATAATGCATTTATTTATTTTCATAACTCTATAACCGCAAATTTGATTATAAATATCCCCACAACCCCAAAACATTTACCCAATCATTGTGCACAACAATCCTAGATAATCCTTTCAAGGCTGAAAGAACTCCTTCCTCCAAGAACGCTGTCAAGACAGAGAGATCCTCCTCCATCGGATCAAGGCGACCTAAGGTGGACAATGAAAGCAAAGGCTTCTCCACACTAGCACTCAAAGACTCCTTTGGTGACCTCCATAGATACATGGTGCACGTGTGGATCACCACTAGAGGAAATGTACCCTTGTCTTCTACGATGAAATGACGAATCACATCGGACCATGATCAAAAATATCAATGAAGAAAGAACGCCATAAAAGGTACTTCTTGTAAATTAATTAAATTAATTATAATCAACCTGTGACGATCCTCCATTATGGTTCTAGGACTGTTCTTCTTATTTGTCTATTTTTGTGATTCAATCCATGGATTCCGGCATTTATCATCATATTGATCCCGGATTGATCATTGTTAATGATGAAAAGCCATGTGGCCACATCCGCCCATGAGCTTCCGCTGTGCCCGGAACCTTCATGAAAATGATTTCTATATGGAGTTTTAGTTACTTAATTAATCTCATAAATGAAAAAAAATACCATTAAGCTAGATAAACTGTAGAATCACATGTGGAAATTAAAACAATTATGGAGGATAATAGAGAATCACTATTGTTGGGATTAGCTTATGATAGAGAACACTTGGGAATAATTACATGGGATTAAATCTTCCCTTTTTCAAGTTAATTTATTGTTTCCATATATTTTCCATATGTTTAGTAAGGTTCATATATATGACTCATTCTTGATCAATGATTACCCTCTTCAGTTTGTCATATTGTGTCTCTCACTATCTCCCCAATAAATTTCTCTAATTATATAATCAATGTGATGTATTCTTACACTATACAATACGTTCATTTCTCCATGTACATGGATAATTAACTACATTCCTCATCCAATGGAGGTAACAAGGAAATGTTTTGAGTTTAATTCATTAAATAATATTTTCATCATTTTATTCTAAGAGTTTGGAAATAATAAAAGTGATAGTGATGTGTTCTTTCATTTTTGCCTCTATCAATTTATATCATATTATTGTTTATTCATTTGAATCTATTTAATAGTCATAGTTTTTTTATAAGTTTTATCATAACATCTTATTATAATTTGTGGTCATGACATTTCCAAAAAATAGTTTTAGAGAGATTATCTTTCATTTTACGATATTGGGGTGGGATAATTACTATGAAAAGAGTAAGGTGTAATGTTTTTTATTTTTATCTACATACTAAGCAAGAGGATGAGAAATATTTTTTATAAATTTTAAAATTTTTATAATTCTTGTGAATTCCCATAGATATCATTCTTCTTTAATGATATCGTTATTTAATTCCATTCCATTCATTTTTTTTCATATCAAGTATCTATATAAATTCCTCATATTAATTTTATTATAAAACCCCTAATTTTTTCATATATAATAGTTTTTTATAATTATATTATATATATATGAAATATTTGGTATTATAGAAATATAGTATTTTAATTGAAATCTATGAGTGATCAACCCAATTCTATGTAATTATGTTGCATGCTTAGACAAAAAAAAATTAAGTGGAATTCAGGAAATGTCTTGATCTTAATTATATATTTAAAAAATTAGAAATGAATATGTATTATACCCCTTTATCTAGTTCTTTAAGAGTACATGTTCATGTGTCTAAACCAATATACAATCATTATAGATATCAAAAATACCAATATCCAGTGGAAAATATGTATTAGTATGGATTCTCAAACTCAAACTATGTTTGGTGGCCTTACCAATAGTAAAAAACAGTCACTACAATAGGGACCTCAGTCTTTCCCATTTCAAAATACTTAGTCAGGACTAATAAATGATAAGGAGTTTTTTTTCAGTGTCCATAAAACATGAAATCTGGTATTGAGAAGATAAAAAACCATTGAATCTTCCACCATTCACGTACATATAAGTAAAAAATAAAAGGGATGAGAAATATTTCACTTTCATATAATAGCTAAAGAGGAAATTTTAGAGGATAAAACAAAACAATAGATTTTTTCATATAATATATCATTTGAATATTTGTTTGAAAATCACATGGAAGACATTTTATATTGAATTTTTCTAGGATATTAGATGATATGGATGAGTAATTGGAAGCTTTTTGTATAATTTAAATTGTCATATGATTATCCCAACATTAATGATGGAGAATTATAAAGATTTATTTAATAGGATAGTATAATTGAAATAGAGTGTTTTGAAGACAAAATAAATGGTATTGATATCCTATACACTCCAATGTAATTCCTAGTAAGATATTTCAACATGAAAGAATAAGTGTAAAAGGAAAAAAATAGCAGACTGGTTTATTTTTGAATTCAGTTTCATTTATTTTATTATATCTCAGTCATGTAAATATTCTTCTTATGTATAAATTGTTAATTAGACTATTATTTTTAGTTTCTTAGAGAGTGATGATTATTATATGGAATGAATGATGTAGTGGTTTTTCAATTTAGTTATGACACCAATTGAGGGACATGGGAAGAGGGGACTTCCAAATGTAAATACATGTAGAGTATGATATGAACCATTTTTGGAGATGTCTCGATTTTATTTTTAGGATTCTGGATTGATTCTAAGGGATTGATAACTCCATTATTGATGAATTGAATAAAAAATTAAATAATCTTCACCTCTCCCCAGTTCAGATCTAGATCTCGTTTTTTTGTAGTGAAATTGAATATTCCACGCCAATTTTGGAATTTATGTTGGTGATAATCCATCAACGATATTTAGGTAGGTTCTCTAAATTAATAATCCCATAGTCTTGACTAATATTTTTTCTATGGAATTGTGAAATGGAATTTTCCATGATTGGGAAGTGCATCTTGAATTGGATTTATTAAACATCAATTAATTAATTAAATGATATGATTATGAAATTGATTGAATATGGCGAATATAAAATTGGTTCATAATGATATTGTGGAATTTTTTAATTAATGTGATTATAAATTAATTCAAAATTCAAATTATGATATGGTTGGACTAATCCTAATGGGTTATTGGGTTATATAATTTAAATATTGAAAAAATGTCATGTGGTCAATTGAATATATTAATTCATCTTATTAAAGTATTGAACAATGACTATATTGATAATTGAAATGGTATCCTTGATGTGAAATGATAAAAGGGGATTAATGTTGACATAACTCAATTAATGTGATAAATGTTATATATGTGTGATATATTAATATATGAGATTGGGACACTAAATGATGCTTCAAATACCCATATGTGATTGAATAACATACGATTGTAGTAAATGGAATGATTCTCCAAAAAACCAAATGTGATAGACAATCAAATGGGATGCGAGATAGGGACTAATTCTCAAAATACTCATAGGGTGCTAGACATAATTTTCTAGGCCAAACGTGTTTTCATTTAAACATGGTTCCAAGTAGTTTTTATATAAAATTAAAGTAAAATTGATAATGAAATCTCATGATATAATGAATTTTTATTCTTATGTGATAGGTTTTAGAATCCATCATGGGATGAAAAAGTTATTTTTTGTTGGGTGTCTTGATGAATCCATGGTAAAATGTGTTTAAATGAAGAATAATTTCCTATGTAAACTATTTACCTTATTGATTTCACTTTTATTTGTAGAACTAAATTAAAAGTTATTGACTGGAGATTTTTCTAGATGCCATTGGTGGTAGCCTACTGAGTTGTAATCACACCATACTCAGGATGTCAGATCAGTACCAAAATAAATTTCGTGTTTATAGGTTAAGATATGGGTAAAATACCTATGATGAATTGTTGAGTTAGGATAGAGCTTGGATGAGGGAGACAGACATGGTTTCATGATCTTCATAGAGTTGTTAGTGTCTTTATTTTTGGTTTTTTCATTAAGAAATTACATAAAAAATGGCATGGTTTATTTTTTACTCTAGTTTGGATATTATTTTTAGTTTTGGTTCATCATGTGATATGGGTTAGTTCTAATTATCGTATAATCTAGTTATTGGTTATTGTTGTTATATTTTTTAAATTTTTTTATTCTAATTGAGAGGGAATAGTCTCCTGGTGTTTTATATTAGATCTTTGCTTCCAGTTAGAAACCTATGGCATATAGAGAGTCACTCTAGAAGCCATATAAACTGGCTGACTCAGGGAACTGATATATGGTACCAAGGTCAGGGTATTATGAAGTTAAATCAGATCCCAATTTTCTTTTATATAATTTTGTCTTACTATTTGAGAAATGTATACAAGAGACATGAAATAATCATTAATTGTTCATGAGATTGTGTATGGAAGTAATTTACCCATATAAAGTGAATACCCATGTACCCAGGGTGGGATTCCTTTTATTGGTGTTGGTTATTACAATTGGATGTTATTTTATCTTGGTTGATTCTCCTATTATGTGATGTTATTGTTCTAAAATTTTCTAAGATTTAACTCTTGGATTAGTATAGAATAATATTTTAACATAAATTAATCATCTTAGGCATTCAAGATTTATTTTTTCATGCATAATTTTAGACACACAAAGAAAAACATGTTTTTGGGTAAGTTGTTGGATTTGAAATTTTTTGTCATTTCTTGTGTAATTGAAATGAAAAATGTGCCTAATGTGAGTTTAAAATTTTAAAGTGATGAAAAATGTTTAAAATGGGTGTATAATGAGAAACTAGAATATGTGAATGTGTTTACCCTTTGTTAACCAAGACCTAGATGTATGATGGTTAAGGGTAGAGGTGGTGGACGTGGTAGTTCTAGGTAAGAGAACTAGTATCCGCATAGTGGTGTAGCTCAGGGGACTTAGATAGAATCAAAATTAATAGGGGTATGATAGTTGAATATTTTTTATCCTGCACTAGTGTATAGGAAGGTTTAACCATCGATAGATAGAGGTAGTATTCTTAGAGATTTTATGCATTATATTTCTTTATTTGATACTGGTTCCTCCCATTATTTTATATCAACACAAATTGTGAACAATTTGAGGATGGTGGTAGATTTTTTGAGTGGGGTTATGATGATTGATATGCCTTTGATAGTATGGTAGAAGGATATATATTTATGAAAGGGGTGTCCTTTTAAGGACATGGAGTGTCGCCCTCTAGGGAATATTTACATCCATGACATGTCATGACTTGGATTAATATTGGGTGAGGGCTGGTTAGTGGTGTACTGAGTCCACGTAAATTTTTATCATATCATAGTGACTTTAACATATACTAATGGTGAAAATTATGTTCATAATAGAAAATAGGATATCCAGGCAGGTCATGCATGGCCAGTTCATCGACAACTCAAGAGATCACCATTCATGTCGCATGTTTCACTACTATAAATATAGCTTTTATCAGCGCTAAAAATGACCATTAACAGCGCTAGAAAAAGCCATATTAATGCCGGTAAAGATAATGGGGGGGGGGTCCCCTTTATCAGCGTTGAAACGAAGCGCTGGTAAAAGGGTCTTTTATCAGCACTTTCTTTTTAGCTCTTATAAAACACCGCTTTTATCATCCCTTTTTTTACCGCTGATAAAAAAAATATACTGCCAATATTGGGGGGGGGGGCTTTTTACAGCGCTTGAGCCCCCCTTTATTAGCGCTTTTCCACACATCCAGCACCAGCCCACACCACCTACACCCTTTATCAGTGCTATCCCTTTAAATCAACGTTGCGCACGCACCCGTGCCTCCACCAAGATTTGATCTCGAGACCTCCCCCCTGCACAGCTAAAGCCTTTACCACTACCTTATATTTATTTTTTCTCTTATTCATGATATATCTATTTATTTATATATATATAGTTATATTTATTCTTATAGTAATATATATTTATATTAATATATATAGTTATATTAATATATATATAGTTATATTAATATATATATAGTTATATTAATATATACATATAGTTATGTTAATATATATATAGTTATATTAATATAAGTATAATTATATTAATATATAGTAGTTATATAAATATTCATATATTGGTATTTTAAATAAAATGGATATTAGTTATTATTTAGATAAAGCTAATATATTTTATATGTAAATATGTTTAATTATTTATTTAAAAATTTTAAATTTTATGTGTGAATATATAAAAAATATGTACATATAGTTATATATTTGATTATAAATAGTAGTTAATTATAAAAAAGTATAAAATTTAAATGACATAATATCAATATAAATGTAATACCTTGGAATAAATTCAGTCCCCACCAAAAAAATCCAATAATAAACCCTTAAACGAGGCTGAAAATCCACAAAATGTTAAAACATCTGGGTACCCCAATTAATAACTCAGTTTTAGAGGCCTTCTGGGCCTTTTTTGGCCTCGAAAAACGCTTAACCAAGGTCACCCCATGTCACGGAGACATAGAGCTCGTCGCAGGGTTCGATTTGATATGTGGTAGAGCTCAAACGGACACCCGGATAAAAAGTTATGGCCGTTTGAATTTCGAGTTGTGTTTTCAACATATTTTGGATCTTTTTTAAATTTTTTAAATTTTTTAGTCTTCAAATTGTTATTAAATGACTATTACTCCATAATAATTATGAAATTATTAATTAAAAATATTTTTTAAATTTTTTAAGAATCCATTTTCACTAAATATCTTATATATTAAGTATAATAAGTGAAAATGTACATTTATACTTATATAAAATATATTTAAACATGATATATTATATTTATATCAATATAACAATATAACTATATTTATATATTATTATTTTTTTGAAGTTGACCCTTTATCAGCGCTTTTAAAAAAATCGATGATAAAGCCCCCCCCTTTATCAGCGCTACTAAACAAGCGCTGATAAAGGGGGTCCCTTTATTAGCGCTAACAAAAAGGGCTGATAAAGGGGGGGCCTTTATCAGCGCTAAAAAAATCACTGATAAAGGGGTACTTTTATCAGATCTTTTTTTAGTGCTGATAAAGGCACCATTTATCAGGGCTTCTTTGAGCACTGATAAAGCCCCCCCCTTTATCCGCACTTTTTCATTAGCACTGATAAAGGGGTGGCGCAGGCCTTGCCCAATTTTGTGGTAGTGTTTGTTACTAGATGAAGGGGGTATAAAGTGGGATTTCTTTCCACACATAATAGACAGGTTCTATGATGTGTTTCCTGAATACATAATATGACTACCACCTGATTGGGATGTGGAGTTTAATATTGATCTCATGCCTCGAGGTAATCTAATTTCTATTAAATCTTATATGATGGAGCCAACAGAGCATCCAGAGCTCAAGACTCAGCTGGAAGAGTTGATAGATAAGGGGTTTATCTATCCAAGTATGTCCCCATGTGGTTCTCGAGTCTTGTTCGCAAATATGACTGATGGGAGTTTGTTCGTTTGTGTTGATCGATAGAATTTTAACCAGATTGTAGTGGAAAACTGACATCCACTTTTATGTATCGATGATCCATTTGACTAGTTGAGGGGGGCTTTTGTTGTCTCCTAGATAAACCTTAGAACAAGGTATCATTAGTTTAGAGTTATAACTTCTGACATACCTCAGAATTATTTTAGAATATGGTATGGAATTAATGAGTTCATTGTGATGTTGTTTGGTTTGAAGAATGATCTAGTTGTGTTTATGGCCATCATTAACAGAATCTTCCACCCATACATAGATCAGTTTTTGTAAGTGTTTGTGGATAACATCTTGGTGTTCTCTGATAATCATGATGATCATACCCAACATCTTGAAAACATATTGAGTACACTATTATAACATCATCTATATACCATGAAATCTAAGTGTCAATTTTGGATTTATTATGTATGCTTATTAGGCCACATTATCTTAGAGGAAACTATGTCAGTGGACCTAGAGAAGGTGAATGAATTTGTTTCTTTGGAGCAACCTAATAAGTTTTTCGATATCTGTAGATTTATGGGATTAGAGGGCCACTACGGCAAAAAAAGAATTTAGTGGCAGTTTGGTTTTACACTGGATTTATTATGTCTGCTAATTAGGCCACATTATCATAGAGGAAACTATGTCAGTGGACCTAGAGAAGGTGAATGAATTTGTTTCTTAGGAGCATCCCAATAATTTTTTCGATATCTGTAGATTTATGGGATTAGAGGGCCACTACGGCAAAAAAGGCATTTAGCGGCGGTTTGGTTTTACGTTTCGCGATGGTTTAAACCGCCGCTAAATAGATTGGTGGCGGTTTTGAAAAACCACCGCGAAATCGTGCGTCGTGAAACTATTCACGGCGGTTTTTAAAACCGTCGTAGAATGTTTCGCGGTGGATTTTTAGTGGCAGTTTAAACCGCCTCTAAATGATTTACCGGCGGTTTTTTAATTTTTTTTAATTTTTTTAATTAATTAATTATTTAATTAAAATATTTATTTATTTATTTATTTTATTTATTTTATTTATTTATTTTATTTTATTTATTTATTTCTTTTATTTCTTTTATTTATGTCATATTTATTTATTTATTTATTTCATTTATTTATTTATTTTATTTATTTATTTCGTATTTATTTATTTATTTTATTTATTTTATTTATTTATTTCGTATTTTATTTCTTTATTTTATTTATTTCATAATTATTTTATTTATTTCGTAAGTATTTTATTTATTTCGTATTTATTTAATTTATTTCGTATTTATTTTTTTATGTCGTATTTTTTTTATGTCGTATTTATTTTATTTATTTCGTATTTATTTCGTATTTATTTTATTTATTTTATTTATTTTATTTATTTTGTATTTATTTTATTTATTTTATATATTTTATTTATTTATTTATTTCGTATTACTTTATTTACTTTATTTATCCACGCATGCACGTCCCATGAACATGCCCATGCACATGCCCATGCACATGCCCATGCAATATAAAGAAATATTGCGTTTGGTGTGATTTGAACCCCTAACCTCTTGCATATTTTCCAAAGATTTTACCACTCCAGCAAGATGGTCATGTGGTTAATAAACAGAATTTAATATACTTATATATATTAATTGAAAAAACAAATAATACATAAATAATAGATATAAACTCAATAATAATAAATAATAAATAATAAATAATAGATAATAAATAATAAATAATAAATAATAAATAATAAATAATAAATAATAAATAATAAATAATAAATAAAAAATAAAAAATAATAAATAAAAAATAATAACTAATAAATAATAAATAATAAGTAATAAGTAATAAATAATAAATAATAAATAATTGATAATTAATAATTAATAATAAACAATAAATAATAAACAATAAATAATAAACAATAAATAATAATAAATAATAAATAAATAATAATAAATAATAAATAATAAATAATAAATAATAAATAATAAATAATAAATAATAATAAATAATAATAAACAAATAATAAAGAATAAAGAATAAATAATAAATAATAAATAAATAATAAATAAATAATAATAAATAATAAATAATAATAAATAATAAATAAGAATAAATAATAAATAATAAATAATAAACAATAAGCAATAAACAATAAAAAACAAATAATAAATAATAAATAATAAATAACAAATAACAAATAATATATAATATATAATATATAATATATAATATATAATAATAATAATAAAAAATAAATAAAAAATAAAATTATTTAATAATAAATATTAAATAATAAATAACACAAAATAAATAATAAATAATAAATAATAAATAATAAATAATAAATAATAAATAATAAATAATAAATAATAAATAATAAATAATAAATAATAAATAATAAATAATAAATAATAAATAATAAATAATAAATAATAAATAGTAAATAATAAATAATAAATAATAAATAATAAAAATAATAAATAAAAAATAAAAAATAATAAATAATACATAATAAATAATAAATAATAAATAAAAAATAATAAATAAAAAATAATAAATAAAAAATAATAAATAATAAATAAAAATAATAAATATATATATATAAATAATAAATAATAAATAATAAATAATAAATAACATATAATATATAATAAATAAATATAAATATTAAATAATAAATAAATATAAATAATAAATAATAAATAATAAATATATAATATATAATATATAACCAGTAACAAATATTATTATTAATAATCATATTTTATTATTAGTAATAATAAATAATAAATAATAAATAATAAATAATAAATATTACTTAAATATTACTTAAATATAAATAATAAATAAATATAAATAATAAATAAATATAAATAATAAATAATTATTAATAATTAATAATTAATAAATATAAATATAAATAGTAAATAATAAATAATAAATAATAAATAATAAATAACCAGTAGCAAATAATAGATAACAAATAAATTAAAGTATATTATAAATATTAAATAATAAATAATAAAGGAAACACATGAAAATGTATGAAAAGACGTGATAAAGGATGAAACATCATGAAAACACATGAAAACAGATGGAGAAACATATGAATAATGAGGCATTAGAAAGAATGAGAAGGCATGAAAACTCATGAAAACTCCGGAAAACCCCTTAATAATTCAACATAATCATCATAATAACCCACAAAAAAACCATTGATAAAAATAACATGTCATGGAAACCCAAATAAACAGTAATAAATGGAGCAACCGTTAAAACCCATCAAAACGGTCATAAATTGACAAAAACTTTGGACTCACATTAACGGAGATAACCTATGATCCAAGAGTCCGTTTCAGATCTGCAACCTATCAAATCAAAGATCCTGAAACGATCTTTGACCTGATAGGTGAAAGAGTCTGAATGGACAGGCGAATCTGAAGTTACGACCATTTTAAAAAAAATCTGACAGGGAACGGGTGCTAGAAACGAGGCATCGAAAAACATAACAAACCCGTTACCCACTAAAAAGGCCATAACTTATGATCCAGGAGTGCATGTGGGCACCGCGACCAGTCAAACTGAAGCTCATGGAACAAGCTATGATCTGGAAGGTGTAGGATTCTGAACTGACACAAATATAGAATGTTAGGTCCGTTTGAAGTCAAGTTCGATGGGAGACCGGTGATGGAAAAGAGGTTTTGGAGGCCTTCAGAGAGGTTTTGGGGTCTAAAAACATGACAAAAGATTATTTGTGTTGAATTGATGCGTATCTCTCTTCACTGGCTTCGATATGATATGTGGTAGAGCCTAAACGGACACCCGAAGCGAAAGTTATTGCCGTTTGAAGTTGGAGAACATTTTTCAACTTTCTTATAACTCTCATATCTTCCACACCTTATACTATCTCACGGTTTTGATTACACGTGGCTCTATATCTCTTCATGTGCTTCGATTTAACTGGTCGCTGCACTCCAATGGACGCTCGGATCAAAAGTTATGGTCGTTTTAGTGATTTCTGGGTTTCTCATATTTTTTTATTTTTTTCTTTTCATTTCGCGGTAGTTTTTTAAAAAATAGCTGCTAATCATCGAAAAAAATTTAAAAAAAATAAAAAAATAAAAAATATATATATAAAAAATTAAGGCATTTCGTGGTGGTTTTAAAAACTGCCGCGAAAAAACCGCTTCTAAACGGCCGTTTTCCTATAGTGGGATATTATCAGAGGCTCATCCATGACATTCCACACTTGTAAGAACCTCTTTTAGGCTTTAAAAAGAAGATTATAAAGATTTAATGGTCAGGATAATGAGATAATTCTTTCCAGTATTTAAAGAATTGTTTGAACATTACACTGATTTTGATCATACTAGAGATATGGGAGGAGTATAACGTTTTTTTTTGACACATCTGGGATCATGCCTGGGGATTTTTGATCCAGGGAGATTTAGTTATGGTGTTTGGGTATTAGTAATTGAGTCCACATGAATTGAAATACCCTGCACATAACCTAAAACTAGATTCAGTTGTTTATCCCATGTTGTGTTGGGGGGATTACATCTTAGGAGAAAAATTTACATTGCAAACTAATCGCAATAGAATAAAGTATATCTTTTTCCAAGTGTATTTGAATTTTTAGATATATATATTTGTTCAGTATACACTACTGGAAAAGTAGGCTATACCAATGGTTTATAACCGTTGGTATAGGCTGGAAAACCGTTGGTATAGGGTATACCAACGGTTTTCCAAACCGTTGGCCAGTTAGCTGTGAGGAAAGCCCTATACCAACGGTTTCATTTAAACCGTTGGTATAGGTGTTTGAGAATTCTGGGAACCTCTTTACCAACGGTTCAGAACCATTGGTAAAGCTTTTTCCAGAGCTACTGCACTGCAGCCCCCAGAAGCCCTCCAGAAGCCCTACCATACACCTGCATAAAAAAACAGTGCACAACAGCCCTCCAGAATACCGTCTACTATACACCTGCATAAAAAATATCACAAAAGCCACATACAGACTTCCAACAGTATAAAAAACACCTAAAATAGCCCAAAAAAACACAAATGACAACAATCATCTGGTGGTAATTCACCTCACCCATCAAATTCTAATAGGCATAATAGTTTGATAAATATCTATTAGAGTTGAATAAGACATTCAAATTGACTCAAATCCCATTTTTTATTGTGATACTAGGTTTGGGTATGTATTGATTTGTGATGAATTTTGAATTGAACTTGTATTTTTTATAATATATAGTTAAAAGATATTTTCTTAGGAGTCTCGTCACTTATGACCCCATGAGTGAAACTACCCAACTCATGAAAAAGAGTTTGTGACTATCATTGATGAGTGTAAATTTCAGTTGTATTCACTTAAAATGATTTCCTTTTGAAATAAAAGAGAGACTTTGAGTGGTGTCGTCCACACCGCGCCTCGGATTGAGGCGGAGTTGACTCGTACACGTCACAAATGACCCATGGATACATGTCCTAAAGTATCAACAGTATCTGAATGCCTTTGGTCTATTTTCCGTATGTCAGTTATTGTTTTAACTTAAACTGTTGTCCATTTCAAAGAAAAGTGACACTTTGAGTGGTGCCGGCCACACCGCGCCTCGGATTGAGGTGGGGTTGACTCGTACATGTCACAAATGACCCATAGATCATTGTCCTAATGTTTCAATAGAATCTGAAAGCGTTTGGTCAGTTTTCCATATGTCAATTTTTTTACTTAAAAGCACATCCATTTTAAACAAAAAGAAAGACACTTTGAGTGGTATCAGCCACACCGGCCCTCGGATTGAGGCAAGGTTGACTCGTACACGTCACATATGAACCATGGATCATTGTCCTATTGTTTCAACAGAATCCGAATGCGTTGGGTCAGTTTTCCGTATTCCAGTTGTTATTTTCACTTAAAATAATGTTCATCTCAAATAAAAGTTAGACACTTTGAGTGGTGTCGGCCACACCGTGCCTAGGATTGAGGCGGGGTTGACTCGTACACGTCACAAATGACCAATGGATACATTTCCTAAAGTATCAACAGTATCCGACTGCGTTTGGTCAGTTTTCCGTATGTGGTTTTTTTACATAAAAGTGCATCCATTCTAAACAAAATAAAGACACTTTGAGTGGTCCCGACCACACTGGCCCTCAGATTGAGGTGGTGTTGACTCGTACATGTCACATATGACCCATGGATACATGTCCTAAAGTATCAATAGTATCTGAATACCTTTGGCCCATTTTCCGTATCCCAGTTGTTTTAACTTAAACCGTTGTCCATTTCAAAGAAAATTGACAAACTCTGAGTGGTCCCGGCCACACCGGCCCTCGGATTGAGGCAGGGTTGACTCGTACACGTCACATACGACCCATGGATCGTTTTCCTAAAGTTTCAACAGAATCCGAAGGCGTTTGGTCAGTTTTCCATATGCTAGTTGTTGTTTTCACTTAAAATCCTGTCCATTTCAAATAAAAGTTAGACACTTTGAGTGGTGTCGGCCACACCGCACCTCGGATTGAGGTTGGGTTGACTCTTACACGTCACAAATGACCCATAAATCATTTTCCTAAAGTTTCAATAGAATCCGAAATTGTTTGGTCTATTTTCCATATGTCATTTTTTTACTTAAAAGCGCATCCATTTTAAACAAAAGAAAGACACTTTGAGATGTACCTGCCACACCCGCCCTCAGAATGAGGCAGGGTTGACTCGTACACGTCACATATGACCCATGGATCGTTTTCCTATAGTTTCAACAGAATCCGAATGTGTTTGGTTGGTTTTCCGTATGTTAGTTGTTGTTTTAACTTAAACTGTTGTCCATTTCAAAGAAAAGTTAGACACTTTGAGTGGTACCAGCCACACAACATCTCGGATTAAGGCAGAGTTGACTCGTACATGTCACAAATGACCCATGGATACATGTCCTAAAGTATCAATAGTATCCGAATGCCTTTGGTCTATTTTCCGTATGTCAGTTGTTGTTTTAACTTAAAGTGTTGTCCATTTTAAAGAAAAGTGACACACTTTGAGTGGTGTCGGCCACACTGTGCCTTGGATTGAGGCGGGGTTGACTCGTACACGTCACAAATGACCCATGGATCATTGTCCTATAGTTTCAATAGAATCTGAAAGCGTTTGGGCAGTTTTCCGTATGTCGTTTTTTTACTTAAAAGCTCATCCATTTTAAACAAAAGAAAGACACTTTGAGTGGTCCCTACTACACCGACCCTCGGATTGAGGCAAGGTTGACTCGTACACGTCACATATGACCCATTGATCATTGTCCTAAAGTTTCAACAGAATCCGAATGCGTTGGATCAGTTTTCCGTATTCCAGTTATTGTTTTCACTTAAAATCATGTTCATTTCAAATAAAAGTTAGACACTTTGAGTGCTGTCGGCCACAACGCGCCTCAGATTGAGGTGGGGTTGACTCTTACACGTCAAAAATGTCCAATGGATACATGTCCTAAAGTATCAACAGTATCCGAATGCGTTTGGTCAGTTTTTCGTATGTGGTTTTTTTACTTAAAAATGCATCCATTTTAAACAAAAGAAAGACACTTTGAGTGGTGCCGGCCACACCGTGCCTCGGATTGAGGCGGGTTTAACTCCTACACACCACAAATGACCCATGGATACATGTCCTAAAGTATCAATAGTATCTGAATGCGTTTGGTCCATTTTTCGTATGTGGTTTTTTTGTTTAAAAGCGCATCCATTTTAAACAAAAGAAAGACACTTTGAGTGGTACCGGCCACACCGGCCCTCGGATTGAGGTAGGGCTCACCCGTACACATCACATATGACCTATGGATCGTTGTCCTATAGTTTAAATAGAATCCGAATGCGTTTGTTCTATTTTCCGTATGCCAGTTGTTGTTTTCACTTAAAATCCTGTCCATTTCAAATAAAAGTTAGACACTTTGAGTGGTACCGGCCACACCGTGCCTCAGATTGAGGCGGGGTTGACTCCTACACGCCAAAAATGACCCATGGATACATGTCCTAAATTATCAATATTATATGAATGCGTTTGTTCCATTTTCCGTATATGGTTTTTTTACTTAAAAGCGCATCCATTTCAAAGAAAAGTGACACACTTTGAGTGGTACCGGCCACACCGACCCTTATATTGAGGCAGGGTTGACTTATAAATGTCACATATGACCCATGGATCGTTGTCATATAGTTTAAACAGAATCCGAATGCGTTTGGTCTATTTTCCGTATGCCAGTTGTTGTTTTCACTTAAAATACTGTCCATTTCAAATAAAAGTTAGACACTTTGAGTGGTGTCGGCCACACCGCGCCTCGGATTGAGGTGGTGTTAACTCATACACACCCCAAAATGACACGTGGATACATTTCCTAAAGTATCAATAGTATATGAATGTGTTTGGTCCTTTTTCCGTATGTGGTTTTTTTACTTAAAAGCGCATCCATTTTAAAGAAAAGTGACACACTTTGAGTGGTACCGGCCACACCAACCCTCAGATTGAGATGGGGTTCACTCATACACGTCACATATGACCCAGGGATCGTTTTCCTATAGTTTAAACAGAATCCGAATGCGTTTGGTCTGTTTTCCGTATGTCAGTTGTTGTTTTCACTTAAAATCCTGTCCATTTCAAATAAAAGTTAGACACTTTGAGTGGTGCCGGCCACACCGTGCCTCGGATTGAGGCGGGGTTGACTCGTACACGTCACATATGACCCATGGATACATGTCCTAAATTATCAACAGTATTTGAATGCGTTTGTTACTTTTCCGTATGTGGTTTTTTTACTTAAAAGCACATCCATTTTAAACAAAAGAAAGACACTTTGAGTGGTACCCGGCCACACCGGCCCTCGAATTGAGGCGGGGTTCACTCGTACACGTCACATATGACCCATGGATCATTTTCCTATTGTTTAAACAGAATCCGAATGTGTTTGGATTGTTTTCCGTATGCCAGTTGTTGTTTTCACTTAAAATCCTGTCCATTTCAAATAAAAGTTCACTTTGAGTGGTGTCGGCCATTACTTCAAAGCACATTTTCCATATCTTTTTCCACATGCATAAACATGAAATACATGGCTAACTAAGAAAGTTAAGTTAAAAAAATAGAGAAATGAGTATCACAGTACCAAGGAATACTAAAGGTCTAGGTAGTAGACTAATCATACAATAAGAATCAAGTGAAAAAAACAGAATCCAAATGCAACGTCCCTATGAAGCAGAGGAAAACCCCAAAGTGGAAAACCATGTTCAAAAATAAAGAGTTATACAGAATTAAAAAATGTAATGGATCAATCTTCCCCTGATCACCATCACCATCAACACTATCATCATCAGCCTCATCCTCGCCACCATCTCTGTCCTCGTCGTCGTCCTCGTCATCGTCCCCATGCTGATCGTCAGCCTCATCATCATCCTCGGCATCATCCTCGCCCTCGGCCCCATCCTCGCCCTCGGCCCCATCCTCACCCTCGTCCACATCCTCATCCTCGCCCTCTTCATCTTCAGCATCCTCGTCATCACCAGGAACGTCATCATCACGATCGCCACTAGAGCTGCCGCCTGGTGCATTGGATGATGCACCCATCGACGACATAAATGTCTGACAAGCCGCACTAGCCTCTGGTGTAAGTGATGAAGATAATGCTTTCATCAGTTTCATAAATTCTTTGTCTCTTGTTTAAACTTGTACTTCCAACTCTGTGACCCTTTTATCAAACTGTCTTGCATTCTCCTTGACCTGTTCCAACTCGGTGGTAGTATAATGGATACCTGGAGATGACCAATACCTCGTCGGGACTATATTCTTACCAGGTCGGCAGCATACTCGACCAGAGTGCTCATCTCCCAAAACCTGATATAAATGATCGTGTGGCCCAAAATTGTCAGGCTCCTGGGCATCAAGAGCCTCTAAAGCAGCCTGTAAAAAATATTAATAGATTATTAAATTTCAAATTAGATATTAAACTTTGAAATAAACAAATTAAAACTTACAATCTTCTCTTGGGTCGGTTCATTTACCGCAGTTCCATCTTTTTTTCTTCTACTCGAGCAAAACAATTTTGCTCGAGGGATACGTCCTTAAATATTCATTTTGTGCTTCTATAATGACATTGAAACAATATAAAGTGAAAGTATAATAATATATTCATTATTCAATAAATCACATAATTTAAGTAGGATCCACTAAAAAGGGAAAGTCCTAAAGAAAAATTATAAACAACTATATCGTACCTGCTGCCTCTCATGATCTGCCATAGTTGTGTGCCCCAAAGTGTGGAGGTATTGCTTTGAGTCAATGTTTTTTTGTTTTTTCAGAAGATTCCTAAATAATTATTAATAATTAATAAGATTATATTAATGAAAAATATGAAAACTCTCATTTAAATAACTCAAATGAGATTAATACCTTAAATTTGGCAGTCGCCCAATGGGTAATCATTTGGTGATATTGCTCTATCGGGAAGTCATCCATGATAGGTAATGTCTCTAACTCCGTGCCCACTCTATCACACCAGCCAACATATAGCTCATGCTTATAAGCTCTCCGAAGCTCTCCTGGCTCTTTTAAACGTGCTGGTCGTGCACCTTCGCCATCAGGGAAGTTAAACCGAAGCCGAAACAAAATTGATTAGTTCATTTAAATACAAAAATATACTGCATTAAATCCAATAGATTTTTTACCCATATTTGTGCCCACGCGTTATCCTTGACTTCGGGTGGCAGATGTCTCCAAGAGAGAGGGCTGACCGGAATGATATCGGAGTATTTGGCTAGCGTCGCCAAAAAACCCCAAAATTGCTGCCCAGGTTTCTCAATCATTTGTCCATCAACATTGTATTCAACCATCAACTATGTCTGGCGGTTCCATACCGCACGCAAGTGAGTACGCCCCCTCCCCCGCCTCCTATCTGTAGAAGAATCTGTTATTAAAGAAAAATAATATCAATACAAGTTATAATAAAAATAAATTTTGGTATAAAAATTTGATAGAGTTATATAAATATACCTGTGGTAGTTGGATCAATGGGTGTAGAAGCTGAAGGAGTATCCTGTACAGGTGGAGTGTCCCTCAGTGTATGCTCCTTAGCCACATACTGTATCGCAGTAGGAGCCGAAAAAGGTGGAATATAATAGCCCAGAGATAATGAACCAGAAGAAAAAGATGATGGCATAGATGTCTGGCCAGCTGGTAGTGTAAACATAGGAGGTCTAAATATCTCATATGTCCCTGAAGACACACCAGGATCAAAATAGGGCGTAGAAGATACGTCTGTGGTAGTGGGTCATCTAAATCTCGCCCCACGAGCCCTCGTACCACTGGCCTTAGTACTGGGACCACTTGATGATCTTCCATGTCTGAAAACACCCTCCCTCCTACCACCATCCTCTATACTGGGAGCAATATCAGGCTCCTCGTCAGATATCTGTCGTCTAGGGGGTGGATCCTGAAAAAAAGTTTGACAGAAAAGTAAACACATGATATTATAAGTTATTGAAATATTTATATTTGAAATAAAATACTCACAATAGGGACGAGTGGAGGAACACCCATCTATACCATGCGATGATTATTATCTGTCATCTTTTTCCACCGCCTCTCTTCAATGGGTGTCATTTCCTGCAATGAAAACAAATATGGAAGTAATTAGAAACATATAACTAATGTGTAACCCAAAAAACAAAATATAGAAAAACCATTATGATAAAAAGAACATAATGAAATAGAAGATTTATGGTGTTATGAAGTTAAGTACTAGGATACACACTCTGAATGATGTAGGTGAAAAATGTAGGTGAGAACACGACTGTATGATTCTATATATTTCCCACCACAACTTCGGGTTCACAATCAACTCTGATAATTGAGCTGTTGGGGTCATCATAATTAATAAACGGATTGCTTCCAATTGCAGTAGGGATAGTTTCAACTTCATCATCACCATCATCAAAAACATGTCTGGGATTTACTTCAATAATTACACCGAATTTAGGATGACGATGATCTTTGACATAAAAAACTTTTTTCACCATTGATTCCAATACATATGGTTCATCGGTGACAAGAGTGCGAGTCATGTCAATAACTTGAAATCCACAATCATCAATAAAGGTGCTTTGCCTCGTCATTGAATCAAACCATTGACATTTCATCATCATGACTCGACCATGTGAGTAATAATCCAAAATTCTTATTTTCTCCACGACACCATAATAAGCAACATTTTCAGAACGAGGTCTAGTGTCCGATGAACTGGCATAACAGTCTATTTTGGTAGTTAGCATAACACCATTATGCTGTGTTCTCATGTTTCTTGCTCGTTTAGTGATAATAAATTTGTATCCATTGATCACAAGTGATTTACAAGCACGAACCATGGTATTAGGACCAAAATCCATAGATCTTACTTCCTTAGAAATAGAGTCTGTAGGCAAACTCGATACCTGAAATATAAACAAATAGTAAACTTAATTAAATATTATTTTTATTTAGTTATTACAGAAATATTTTTACCATCAATTTCAACCAAGAAGAAAACCCTTTGCTATGCAAAGTCTCCTTCTTTCTCAAAGATAAAGAACGATGCTTTCTATATATCAATTCTTTATGTTCCCTGTAGATAAAAATAATAATAGTTTAACAAATATTTAAAATTACAAGAGATAAGAGAACATATACATGTACAATTAACTTACTTGATACACTCATCGAACAAATCACAATTGAACAACACTGTGCGATGTGCCATGTCTCGCTCTTCAAGGCTTAATGTTGTCAATGTATATGATCCCAGAATTCCTCCTGTCTGAGGAAGTGATGGAAAACTGGGTTCATTTTGCCCATACTATTCTTCTTCATTTCTCATTGGTCTGTTTATTCTTGTAGTATGATCAGACAAATACATTGAGCAAAAATCCATACATTCTTGAGCCAAGTAACCGTTCAAAATAGAACCTTTGGGATAATTCCTGTTCCGAACATATGATTTCAATGTACACATGTTTCTTTCAGTTGGATACATCCAACGGAAAGCAATGGGTCCTCCAAGAAGTATTTCGGTCAGAAGATGGACAGTCAGATGCAACATGCATGTAAAAAATGATGGAGGGAATATTTTCTCTAACTCACACAAAATTAATGGTGTCTCTGCCAATAGTTTTTGCATGAGGGATTTGGAAAACCTCTTAGCACAAAGATCTCTAAACAAATAACACAACTGAATAACTAAGAATCTAACATTATTGGACAAGAGATGACGGATTGCTATTGGAATCAACTCATGCAAAGGGACGTGATAATCATGAGTCTTCAAAGATTTCAACTTCAACTCTTTTCTGTTGACCCGTTTTGAAATTTTTCTTGAATAGCCATCAAGAACTTTAATAGTCTCTAGCACTTCCAGAAATTGATTTTTTTCAGCAGGAGTCATCACATAAGAAGCACATGGAACTTTCCTTTTATTTTCACTAATACAGACAGGATGCAATTCTGGTCTGATCCCCCAATCTACCAAGTCGTGCCGAGATCGTAAATCATATTTTGTCTTCCCCTTGACATTTAGAAGAATTGAAAGTAACATTTCACATATATTCTTTTCAATGTGCATTACGTCTAAGCAATGACGTAACATGTTGGTTGACCAATATGACAACTCAAAGAATATACTCTTCTTCTTCCAATTGTAACAGGTATCATTAGAAACATTTTTCCTCTTTCTAGATTTCATTACACTCTTCCCAAATGAATAACTGAAATCTTTCAATTCATTAAGCACATCAGTTCCAGACATACGCTGAGGTGGATCGTCATTCTCCATGGTATTGTCAAATCATCGACGATTGTTTCTATATGGATGGTTCATTGGCAAGAATCGTCGATGTCCCATAAAACTAAAACTACGAAGATATTTCAGTCTTCTCGATCGAGTATTCTTCATACAAATAGGACATGAAAATTTTCCTTTTGTGCTCCATCCAGACATCATTGCATAAGCAGGAAAATCATTGATAGTCCACATAAGTGCAGCACGCATCTGAAATATGTCTTTCGAACATGCATCGTATGTGGGCACACCCACATCCCAAAGAAGTTTCAACTCTTTTATTAAAGGTTGCATGTATACATCTATATCATTGCTAGGATCATAAGGGCCAGATATCAGTATACTTAAGAAAGTGTAAGGCTTTTTCATACACAACCAAATCGAATGCTGCCAATTTGGGGGAAAGTTTTCCCAACGGTTTTTAAAAACCATTAGTATATAACTCCATCCCAAACCTATACCAACGGTTCCATTGAAACCGTTGGTAAATCTCTACTCCAACGGTTCTAAAGCAATTTGAACACACACTTTTAGGGTGTACCAACGGTTTACAACCGTTGGTATAGTGTTTTTTACCAAAGGTTCAAGAGAACCATTGGTATATATTGAAGATGGAATACTATACCAACGGTTTGAAATCGTTGGTATTGTGTATTTTTAAAACCATTTCACAACACCCCCACCATTGCACCAGCACCCCCACCTGCATAAAAAGCACCAGAACTATTGCGCAGTATTAAAACAGCATAAAAACACCTGTAATAACCCAAAAAACACATAAAACCATCAAACTCTTCCAACCATCTGGTGTACTAAAATTCCCTATTTAAATCTTCATATAAAAAAGAATAATCCAGTGGAGTTGAATAACAGTTTCAATAACTCAAAATGGGGTATGGAAACTTACCCATGGTTCCATGGTGGTTATGAAACTAAATTTGAAAATGGGGTTGGGAAACTTACCCATGGTTCCTTGGTGCTTACAAAAGGAGTAAAGTATAGAACTCATTATTTGATTTAAAATTCAGGCAGAACTAAAATGATCACAAGTTCAAATTTTGATGGACTATAATAATGGAATTGTATGTTTTTTAAACTTAGTTAGAATAATATTAATGTTTTTAAGGCTATGAACACTAAATGGTACAAGTATGGTGTGGTCTATTGGTAAAAGTAGAATTCCACCACATCGTACCTCGGATTGAGGTGGGGTTGACTCATACACATAAAAAATGACCAATGTATCATTGTCCTAAAGTATCATCACAATCCAAATACCTTTGATCATTTTTTCATATGCTAGTTGTTGGTTTCACTTAAAATGTTGTTCATTTCAAAAAAAAGTGAGACACTTAGAGTGATACTGATCACACCATGCCTTAGATGGAGGCGGGGTTGACTCATACACATCACAACTTAAACATGTATCATTGTCCTAAAGTATCAATAAAATCTGAAAGAGTTTTGTCAGTTTTCTATATGCAAGTTGTTTTCACTTAAAATCTTTTCCATTTCAAATAAAAGAGAGACACATAGAGTGATAACGGTCACACCTTGCCTCCGATGGAGGTTTGGATGACTCGTACATGTCACAAATGACACATGTATAAATGTAATAAAGTATCAATACATTCTGAAAGAGTTTGGTCCATTTTCTGTATGAAAGTTGTTGTTTTAACTTAAAATTATGTCCTTTTAAAATAAATGTGAGATACTTTGAGTGGTACCGGCCACACCATGTCTTGTATTAAGATGGAGTTGAGTCCTACATGTCACAAATGGTCCATGTATCGTTTTTCTAAAGTATCAACACAATCCGAATGAGTTTGATCAATTTTCCGTATGCCAATTGTTGTTTTCACTTTAAATCAAGTCCATTTCAAATAAAAGTGAGACACATTGAGTGGTACCAGCCACACCCTGCCTCATATTGAGGCAGAATTGACTCTTACACATCAAAAATGACCCATGGATCGTTTTTCTAAAGTTTCAACAGATTTCAAATGCGTTTGGTTGGTTTTTCGTATGCCAGTTGTTGTTTTCACTTAAAATTTAGTCCATTGTAAACAAAAGAGGGACACTTTGAGTGGTATCGGCCACACCGCACCTCGGATTGAGGCTAGATTGACTCTTACACATCACATATGACCCATGTATCTTTTTTCTAAAGTATAAACACAATCCAAATGCGTTTGATCGGTTTTCCGTATGTCAGTTATTGTTTTCATTTAAAATTAAGTCCATTTTAAAAAAAAGAGGGACACATTGAGTGGTACCGGCCACACCATGCCTCAGATTGAGGCGGGGTAAACTTGTACATGTCACATATGAAACATGGATCATTGTGATAAATTATCAACACAATCAGAATCTGTTTGGTTGGTTTTCCGTATGTGCTTAAGATGTTGTCCATTTTAAACATAAGAGAGACACTTTGGGTGGTTCCAGCCACACCGTGACTCGGATTGAGACACGGTTGAGTTCTACACATCACATATGACCCATGTATCCTTTTCCTAAAGTTTCAACAGAATATGAATGTGTTTGGTCGGTTTTCCGTATGTCAGTTATTTTTTTTACTTAAAATTAAGTCTATTTTAAACAAAAGAGAGACACTTTGAGTGGTGCCGGCCACACTGTGAATCAGATTGAGGCAAGGTTGACTTGTACACATCATATATGACCCATATATCATTATGCTAAATTTTCAACAGAATCCGAATGCATTTGGTCAGTTTTGTGTATGTGAGTTGTTGTTTTCACTTAAAATTAAGTCCATTTTAAACAAAAGAGAGACACTTTGAGTGGTACTAGCCATACTGCGCCTCGGATTAAGGTGGGGTCAAATCTTACACATCACATATTAGCCATGGATCCTTGTGATAAAGTATCAACACAATAAGAATCTGTTTGGTTGGTTTTCCGTATGTACTTAAAATGTTGTTCATTTTAAACATAAGAGAGACACTTTGGGTGGTTCCAGCCACACCATGACTCAGATTGAGGCGCAGTTGACCTGTACACATCACATATGACCCATGTATCCTTGTCCTAAAGTTTCAATAGATTCTGAATTCGTTTAGTAGGTTTTTTGTATGCCAGTTGTTATTTTCACTTAAAATTAAGTCTATTTTAAACAAAAGAGAGACACTTTGAGTGGTGTTGGCCACACCATGCCTTGGAATGAGGCGGGGTTGACTCTTACGCATCACAAATGACCCATGGATTGTTTTCCTAAATTATCAACAGAATCCAAATGCGTTTGTTCTTTTTTCCGTATGCCAGTAGTTGTTTTCACTTAAAATGTTGAGGTGAGATTAACTCGTACAACCACCAGGACAGCCCCCCATTGGATTGTGGCGGGATTGACTCATACACATTACATATTACCCATTTATCCTTTTTCTAAAGTATCAACACAATCCGAATGCGTTTGATCGGTTTTCCGTATGTCAGTTGTTGTTTTCACTTAAAATTAAGTCCATTTTAAACAAAAGAGAGACACTTTGAGAGGTACCGGCTACACCACGCCTCAGATTGAGGTGGGGTCAACTCATACACGTCACATATGACCCATGGATCCTTTTCCTAAAGTTTCAACAAATTATGAATGCGTTTGGTAGGTTTTCCGTAAGTCAGTTGTTGCTTTCACTAAAAATTAATTCTATTTTAAACAAAAGAGAGACACTTTGAGTAATGACGGCCACACCGTGACTCAGATTGAGGCGGAGTTGACTCGTACAAGTTATATATGACCCATGGATCATTGTTCTAAATTTTCAATAGAATCCGAATGCATTTGGTCAGTTTTCCGTATGTCAGTTGTTGTTTTTACTTAAAATTAAATCCATTTTAAAAAAAAGAGAGATACCTTGATTGGTACCAGCTACACTGCGCCTCAGATTGAGGCAGAGTCAACTCGTACACATCACATACGATCCATGGATGATTGTGATAATGTATCAACACAATCAGAATCCGTTTGGTCAGTTTTCTGTAAGTACTTAAAGTGTTGTCCATTTTAAACATAAGAGAGACACTTTGGGTGGTTTCTTCCACAAAGTGACTCGGATTGAGGCGCGGTTGACTTTTACACATCACATATGACCCATGGATCCTTTTCCTAAAGTTTGAACAAATTATGAATGCGTTTGGTTGGTTTTCCATATGTCAGTTGTTGTTTTAACTTAAAATTAAATCTATTTTAAACAAAAGAGAGACACTATGAGTGGCGACGGCCACACCGTGACTCTGATTGAGGCGGGGTTGACTCGTACATGTCATATATGACCCATGGATGGTTGTGCTAAATTTTAAACAGAATCCGAATGCATTTGGTCGGTTTTCCGTATGTCAGTTGTTGTTTTTACTTAAAATTAATCCATTTTAAACAAAAGAGAGACACTTTGAGTGGTACCAGACACACCACACCTCAGATTGAGGCGGGGTCAAATCGTACATGTCACATATGAGCCATGTATCCTTGTGATAAAGTATCAACACAATAATAATCTATTTGGTCAGTTTTCCGTATGTACTTAAAATGTTGTCCGTTTTAAACATAAGAGAGACACTTTGGGTGGTTCCCATGAATCATTTTTATAAAGTATCAACACAATCCAAATAAGTTTGGTCGGTTTTCCATATGTCAGTTATTTTTTCTTAAAATAGTTTCCATTTTAAACAAAAGAGAGACTCTTTGAGTGATTTCGGCCACATCGTGCCTCGGATTGAGGTGGGGTTGACTCATACAAGTCAAAAATTTCCCATGGATCATTTTCCTAATGTATCAACACAATTATAATGCGTTTGGTCGGTTTTCCATATGCCAGTAGTTGTTTTCACTTAAAATATAGTGCATTTCAAATAAAAGTTACACGGTTTGAGTGGTTCCGGCCACACCACAGCTCGAATTGATGCGGGGTTGACTCTTACACGTCAAAAATGTCTCATTGATCGTTGTGTTAAAGAATCAACACAATCTGAATACGTTTGGTCAGTTTTCCGGATGTCAGTTATTTTCACTTAAAACAGTGTTCATTTTAAACAAAAGTGAGACACTTAGAGTGCTATCGGCCACACAGTGCCTTAGAATGATGAGGGGTTGACTCTTACACATCAAAAATGACCCATGGATCATTTTACTGAATTATAAACACAATCCAAATGCGTTTGGTTTATTTTTCGTATGCCAGTAGTTGTTTTCACTTAAAATGTTGAGGCAAGATTAACTTGTACAACCACCTGGACAACCCACCACCCCTCGGATAGCTCCCCACTCACCCCGGACAGCCCCCCATCCCTCGGACAGCCCCCACTCACCCCAGACAGCCCCCACCCCTCGGACAACCACCTGGACAACCCCCCCACCTGGACACCCCATCCCCCAACACCTGGACATCCCCATGTAGTCATTATTACAACCATTAATAAAAAATTATTAAACTACATCATTTGTCAAAGATAATCATACTAAACATAAATCAATAATATTATTGGATATATCAAGGAAAATGAAGTCATACTATCTTACATCCTAAATTACCACCCACATCCATGATTAATTTCCACAGACCTCTCATTTCTACCAAATCAAAAGAGAAAAACAAAAAATATAGTTTCACATCAATAAAACCAAATCTAAAATTGTTATGGATGACTACACATGCCTGCATGGCTAGTGAAAAGCAACCCACTATCATAAAAGTGAGTATTGTCCAAGAAAGAGAAATAATATACAATATACATTGAGAACCATATTTAATTGACCCTAAATGCTGTATTAGTACAATCAGCTTAGGAAGCCAATTATCACTCATAACTAACCATGCCACTATAAACAACCTAGAGTGTATGAGTTTTCTCTCTAATCTCAACAACATCATCACACATTCTTACCATGATGTGAATCATGTGTAATATGAATGATATTAAAACAAAATTCCCAGAAATACCAAGCCTTCTAAAAAATGAAAATTTATGGATGATATTAACACACAATTCATTTTGAATCAAATTTGATTCACTTTACTACTTATCCCAATAGACCAAACTCATACTATAATCAATATATGTGTGCCACTATCAAAGCTCAACACACGCACCCAAATCAAACAGAAAACAAAATTCATAAACACCCAAATATAAAGAGAAAGCCAAAACAGTAGATGTAGATAATTAAAATAAAAGTATCACTTACAGGAAATGTAGAACTAAGAAATTTTGAAGATGGGTCTGAATGAAGGATTTTCGCAGTAGGGTAAACAGAATCCCAATTCACCTCTTCACCCAATTGAAAACATAAAATCAAAATAGAAGATACATAACATTAAAATGAAAGTATAACTTACATATTACAATTGATAATCTAGTAAATTTTGAAGATGGGATGATTTGGACAGTAGGGTAAAGAGAATCTGACTTCTCTACTTCGGTTTAGGGCTCCAGTCGCTTGGAATGGGGGAGCCCAGGTCCTGTCTATTTCTGGGAAATCTTTCCCAACGGTTATAAACCGTTGGGGATGAAAACTTTTACCAACGGTTTTAAAAAACCGTTGGTAAAGCCCTTCAAAAACTCACTTTTACCAATGGTTTTACAAAACCATTGGTATATCTTCATCAAAAAAAACTTTTACCAAAAGTTTTTCAAAACCGTTGGTATATCTTCCTCACAAACACACTTTTACCAACGGTTTTGAAAAAACCGTTGGTATAACATCACCTCTACATACCTTTACCAACGGTTTTTGAAAAACCGTTGGTATATACTTCGTATACTCATATACACCAACGGTTTAAGCAAACCGTTGGTATATATCTGTTGGGAAAACCTATATTTCCAGTAGTGATATGTAGTCATTTTATTTTTATCTAGAATATACACATATGAAGGGTGATAGTTTTTCAAATAATTTATGTAGGAAAACACAAAATCAGTCAGTTCATGATTCTATATCTAAGTTGAAGATCATAACTTCACTGGTTGAGATGCATATTGTGGATCCGGAGGGTTAGGAGAAGATGAAACTTGTATCAATTTCAATGAAGTCTACACTTTTGACCAGGATTAGGGAAAGGAAGTGTGGATATCTAGAATTTTTCTCCTTGAGGGAAATCTTTCATGTCTGGGTGTCACCTTTAGATAATACCATAAATGAGGATGAGATCATCTATGTTAGGAATCATGTTATTGTGTCAATGAGTATGTGTGGGGAGATAATGTATGAATGTCATTCCTCAAAGTCAGTTGTACATCTATGATTGAACAAAATGTATCTTGACCTAAATCCATAGAATTGGTGTCCAAGCATAAACAAATAGATTTCAGGGTTTTTGATACGATGGAAATCTAATCAAAAGGTGAAAGATGAGCTTCAATAACCTAGTAGTTTACTACATCTATTTACTATTCCGAAATGGAAGTGGGAAAATGTTTCCATGGACTTTGTGGTGGGTCTCTTGAGGAGGCCTCGAAATAATTATGAAATTTCGGCGGTTGTGGAAAATTTGGAAAAGGTAGGGACTTTTATGCCTATATGGGATACTTTATCAGTGGATCATATGGGAGATATATATGCTCTGGAGATAGTATGTCTATATGGGGTTCTATTGAGAAATATTTAAGACCGTGAAGATTTTCATAATTTTCATTAATAGATGGACATTCAAAGTGTTATTTGTATGAAGGTATTCCTAATTATGTCTTTCCACCCACAGATTGATGGGAATTGGAGTTTACAATTCGAGTTATTGAGTATAATTTTTGGGTGTGTGTCCTAGTCCTTTGTGGGTCTTGGAAGAAGCACCTAGGATTGGTGGAGCTCCCCTATGAAAATGATGATCATAAAAATATTCATATGAAACCATATGAGGCTCTTTATGGAAAATGTAACAACCCAATGTTGTATCTATAGAAATACCCCTCTCATAATTATGTCGAATGATATAAACAAATAAGATAACACAATACATGCATTATAAATGATTATTGAATGAAATAAGAAGTGTTTCTAGAAGTTAAGGAACCTATAGTAATGAAATAGTAACTTGACCCTTGTAATAGTTTTATGACCCTTATGAATAGTAAATCAAACAATTGAATATTAATCTCACCAATGAATGTATAAATAAAATTTATCCATCTTATATATGAATATATTATATAATTATATCACTGTATAAGTAAATAAGTATTTTAAAAACTATTAATTAACTGTTGGAATTTTTGTAATTCATAAATATTTAATTACAATATTATGACTAATTTAATAATTTAAAATGAAAAATATTTTCATAAAATGTATTAATATATTAATATATTTATGCCTTATTATTATAAACATAATTTTATGATACTTTAGTTAATATTTCTAAGTGATATAAAATTAGTTATAATTTTAAAATCTGTATTTTTCAAGTAAATTATAATTTTAATTAAAAATTAAAATCCCAAATTTAGAAAATTATTTTCATAAAATGGAGGTCATTTTTAAATTTTAAATGGTGAGAAATTGTTAGGGTGAGTTTTTGGGATTTTTTGAAATACTTGAATTTTTCGTGTATAGTATGATATGGTAATTAATGATATATATATATATTATAAGTTGATTAAACTATTTATTTTGTCAGGGATAATAGAAGAACAATTGGTTCAAACCCACATGATCTAATTACTTTATTTAGTCTCAAGAATCAACATTGTTTCTTTTATTGAAAAAAATAATAAACTAATGAATTAAATAATGAGAAAACAACCCTCTCCTCCTCTATAAATACCACACCTCACAACCTCTTCCCCTTAAACATGTCAAGCATATAGCCTTGTCAAAATTCTTCTAAAACCTCCTCCCAATACCCTTCCCAATGTCAAATATATGTTTTTCTTAATCAAAGTCCAAAACTAACCCCATATGGAGATTCACAAGAAGAAAGAATCAAGAGTTAAAACCCTCCTACATTTTATTTGAATTCCTTTTCAAGATCCTTCCTTTTGTTTTTCTATAATCACCTCCCTTCATCCAAATAGAATTAAAACTATAGTATCTTACCTATACATTAATATTATAATGTTTATAGAGTAATTATTCATCAAGTCTATTCTCCTCTCTCATTTACATTAAGAATGAAAACATCATCTATGATATGTCGATTTACCACCTTCGATGATGATGTGCTTTTATCATTCAATTAAATCTTCATGGATGGTCATGAAAGAATTTTTACTATTTAACCATATTATAATATATGTTTTATATCTTATTTAATATTCCAGAATCATTTTTTACCCATGAAATTAATTTATTAAATAAAATGATTTCATTGTGATAAAAATGGTTAATTATTCAAAATGATTATCATAATTGATGTATCTAATGTATCATCCTCACTTATAGGATCAAAATGGTATTTTAATATTATATAATTTGTCCAATAACATGTAAGTTCAGTTATGTATATCAATGATAATTATACATGATTTTCCATACATATATACAAGAAAAACGGTCATAAAAACAAAGAAACTAACGCTCCTGAATAATTAAATTGAATATCATAACTCATAAAAACGGACATGAATGAACTCAATAAAAATATAATAAGTTAAATAGATTTATAAAATGTTCTTAATTAATTTATATATGTATTTAATTATATTTTTCAGGTCATTCATATCAAGTGTGTAATCCTTTTGGGCATAAGGTAAGGGATTCTACCCAAACCTCCATCATTCTTTCAGGTTACTCTTTCTCTCTTTTTACCAAACTTAAATTATCTTTTATTTTTATGTAAATATTCTAAATTATATTTTATGTTCCAAAATAGAGTATCAAAATCCATACATCTTTCATTTTTAGTGATAATCATGTTTTTAAAAGTATCCATGTCAATTCTTTTTGATTAATAAGAAAAAATTAAGCAGACTTTATGAATTCTTACCCAATTTCAAGTGCACTATATAATATATTTTAATCCACCCTTATTTTCCTAAAATCACTCATTTTTTATCATGAAAAACTACCTTGGTTCAACTCTATTTTTATAAAAGCAAATATTTATTTTTCATTTTAAAGATGTTTGAATGTTTTCCCTTAAACCATTCTAAAATGTTTTATTTATAAAGTTTCTAAAACACTATATTTAATTTAGTTGGACATAAATTATCATGATATATGTTTATATTCCCTTATGATTTACCACATATAATTTTTATCCTTTCATTCATGGACAAATTTGAGATATCTTCTTATGTTATGTCTTTTGACATGATTATGATACCCAATTTTTTCCATGGGTAAACCATTTGTTTATTTTTGATTCATTATATATTATTTTTCATGTGTCACAAATATTCCTGAACATGTTAATATGGGTGCAACCAAATAGTTCTCCAATGCATTGGTTAGTGATTAGTCTCATGATACATTATGTGCAATGGTCTTGGTTGTTATCCTTAACTCATGCTCCATGTGGAATAGTCCTAGTGGTTTCCCTTGACTCCTTCTCCTATATGTGCAACAATCCATGACTCTTGATATATTAATGTTCTATTTTGATTCCATATTACTATAAATTCCTGATTTTTTGATCCCATGTCTTGATTCCTCATGTTTAATCATGTTCCATGCCTTTTTATATCATTATGTTATTCTTTCTATCGCATGTGCCAAGCATTATTTTAATGTTTATTCCCTTACATGGATGTTTATCTCATCACATTTTTCACGTTCTCTCCAAGTGATCCTATATAGATAAAAGGGTACATAGTAAGTTTGGAGATCATAATGGATGTTATATAAAGAAATTCTTTATTTAGTCCCATGTTTTCAGTTTTATATAACTATCCTTCCAAGAAACTAGGATTTATGATAGTTGCCTTGTAATTTGATGTTTAATTATATTTAAAATCATTTAATAATGTGTAAAAGGCTTGGGTTTCTATATTTGGTATCAGAGGAAATGTTTTGTTATTTTTTGAGACTAAGAATATAACACTTCAGTAAGATCCTTAGGTATAAGACTATATCTAAGAAAATGTCCCCAAATTTTGGTAAGTATAGAGTAAGTGGTTCATCAAGAAAATACAACCCTATATGGATTCTACATGTGTACATGGTTTTGGCATAGATATGCCTAGGAGTAAAAAATCTAACAAACCTGGTACACGACAACATGCCTTACTGCACACCTAGTTTGGCACTCCCCAGGATATGATTTAGTAAATTCTTAATAACATTACAAACCATTATTAATGGAATAATAAGAATTTCCATAAGAATATATGTGAGGAAACATATCATGGATAACCTATATTGAAACCTTAGGAATAACAAGTTAGGATATAATTATCCTTTATGATTTTATCATATTATGTTTAAAGTTTCATTTTTATAATTTTTAGCTAAGTATTGAAACCCCCATAATTTCACTTTCGCTTTCTTAGTAAATGGTACAAATTATAATAACTTGTTCCAAAAATAAATGTGGTAGTGAATGTAAAAATTTCACTAATGATATGACAAATGTTATTAAATAGATGCTCAAAAAATCCTAATAGTACTTGCTCAATTGGCTCAATTTACGAATACTTACTTGAATCACGTAGAATGACCTCCTTCTCATAAGTGTGAAAACTTTTCCATCAAATACTTCATGTGGAAAAGGGATCCCTTGTTTAGGGTATCATCTAATCCCCTCTTCATATAATAATGGATTTACTCCATTGAAAATATATTCTCTATCCTCTAGTTCTTAGAACAAGAGAAAGTTACGATGGAATCCTATTATTTTTTATGGGGAAGTGATTAGTGGTGGAAACTGACCAAAAGTATGATGTCCAAGGAGGAAATTGATTCCATGGATTGGGAGTAATTCAAAAAAATGTTTTTTAATAAGTATTTCCCTTGGACCCTCACCTTTAATATAAAAAGAGAGTTCTTAGTACTTAAGTAGAAGGAAAATGATTTTATCAGAGTGTTTGAAGAAAACTCTTCCATGATTTCAAGATATGCCTCCAAATTATTCATGAACACAAATTCAAGGTGGATCACATAATTTGTAAACTAAAGATGATTCTATGAAAATCATTGGCTATTTGAGAATTCTAAAGTTATGAGGAGATTTTCTATTGGGCTCTCATGGTTGAAATAGAGATCATATACTCTTAGTGTTCTCGTGGTCTCAGTAAAATATAGGAAAAGAATGGAGTCTAATATGGGTTGATCTAGAAATAAACCCCATGATGGATAGAATAATAAATATACTACATGTCAAATATTTTGAAATAATCATCATGGGAACTATCTAAAAAGAACTAGGAAATGCATCAAATGTGAATAAATGAGAAATATTTCAAAGAACTGCTGATGGGATATGAAGAATCCCACTAATATGGAGTAAGAAACAAAGGTTCATATCAATCCTCAAACATTAGTGTAGTGTTTCTACTGTAAGTAAAATGGGAATTTTGTGAGGTAATTCCCTAATCTTAGGGTTTTCGGAGGCAATAAATGACAACCTCCAAAGTAATAAGGAAAAGCTTATTCTCTAACAACTACTAGTGTGGATCCAATCAATGATGTGGGGATAGGTACACTGGTTATTCATTGAAGACTAGTGACTATACTATTTAATTTTAGTTCTATGTATTCATTAAAATTGGGCACGTTTAGTTGAACTATTTAAACACCACCTCAAAATTTGGAGGTTGATTTATATGTGATAATAGATAATGGTTCAATTACTGCACCCAAAGTAAATAACTCCCCTCTAATTAATTTTTTTTGGACTGAACCTCCATGTAAATATTTTCTTACTCCCTTTGGTATAGCTTGACGTTATATTGGTCATGGATTAGCTATACTTATATAAAGACAAGATCAACTATTGAGAAAGGGACATCACTTCTCACATCATGAAGCATCCTGCAATCCTTAAAAGTGTTTAAGAGGAAATTAATCTCCTTTAGAATCCTCATATCATCTATGGATATTACAGCCTTATGATCAAGCATATCTTCTTCATATTATTGAGATGAAGGAGATTATCATGCTTGAATACATGCCCATAGTGAGGGATTGCACTGATGTATTCCCTAAAAAATTTCTTATTCTTCCTCCTGACTGAGAAGTTGAGTTCTCAGTTGAACTTATTCCTAGATATATATCTATATCAAATACACCTTATATAATTTCCACCGTTGATATAGAATAATTGAAGAAGCTATTATAGGAGAATCAAGAAAATGGTTTTATATGTTTGAGTGTTTCACCATGGGGTACGCTAGTCATCTTCATCAAGAAGAAGGATAGATCAATGTGTCTATCCATTGATGATCACGAGCCCAATAAAATAATTATAAAGAACATGCATCCCTTACCATTGAAAGATGACTTGTTGGATTAGCTACATGTGGCCAATTATTTCTATAGTTGGAACTTTGGTCAGGATTTCACCAATTAAAGGTGAGGAAGGAATATATTTCCAAGACTACATTTCAAATGAGGTATAGACACGATGAGTTCTTAGTGATGCACTTTGGACCCACTAATTCTCCATCAAATTTTTTGAATTTAATGAATATAGTATTTTGAGATTACCTTGACAAATTTTTGGTAGTCTTTATCAATAATATTCTAATATACTCTAATATAAAGTAAAAATGGGATGAGCATTTGAATACTATGATAAAGAATTTGCAAAGGGGGAAACTATATGAAAAGTATAGTAACTATGAGTTTTTTATAGTGGAAGTATCATTATTAGGTATTGTTATCACTAGAAAATCAATATCTATAGACCCTTCCAAGAGAATGAAAATCGATGAGTGGCCCAAGAAAACATTTTTAACAGAGATCTATATCTTTCTTCATATATCTGGGCATTATCGATGATTTTAAAAGAAATTATCATGATTTTAAAACGTAATAAATACGCTAAAATGGAAGGAAGTGTTGTTTGTCTACACTCAAGAATGTGAGGAATGGTTTAAGGATCTCAAAAAGAGGATTATCACTGCACCCATACTTACACTCCTGACAAGCGTAGAGTATTTATGCTGTAAATTGATGCTTTAAAGAAATGATTTTGATCATTACAAATGGAAAATGATAATGTGATATCCTACGTCTTAAGGTAGTTAAAAATTTATGAGAAAAATTATCATACACAAGATCTGGTGCTGGGATCTATGATGTTTTCATTCAAAATATAGCAGTATTATCTCTATGGGGAGAAGTGTGAGATATATAAGGATAAAAAAAGTCTCAAATATATATTCAAAAAAATAAATATTAATATGTTCTAGTTAATATGGTTATATATCCTCATGTATTACAATTTTTAACCCATTACCATCTTGGTATGGAAAGTAAGGTGTCAAATTCTCCAAGTAGAAAGGATATTACATCTTTTTCAGTGATGATAATTTAGAATGATCCAATATTAATTGACTTACAATGGATGAAAATTAGAATAATTTAGGGATAAACATCATTAATCCTTCCTCAAATTATTTCTCAAACTTACCTTGTGTTGAAAATAATGGATTCTCAAAAAATGATGTGGAAATTCAGAAAAGGGTGAAAGCTATCCAAAATGGGAAACCTTACAAGTTCAAGATAAATAAGGATGAATTTGAAAGATTTTTCTCATGAATATTTGTATCATCTAATATTTAGATAAAGAATGATCTTTTGAATTATGCACATATCTCAACCTTTTCTATTCACCTAGGGAGAACAAAAATGTATCGAAATTTTTGGGGGAACTTTTGGTGGGATAATAATATGAAAAAGGTGATAGCTAAATATACATCAAAGTTAATGTTATATCATCAATTAAAGAATAAAAGGAAAAAAATATAATGGGATGATATATCCATTACCCATACCGACATGGAAATGATAATACATCACCATGGACATTATCATTATACATTCAAAGACATCCATAGGAAACAATGCTATATGGGTTATTGTGGATCCTCTTATAAATACAACTCACTTTATCACAATTCGATAGGAAATATCACTAGATAAACTGGCACAAATATACATAAAATATTTGATAAGGTTAAAGGGAGTACCACTATCTATTGTATCTGACCAAGATCCAAGATTCCCCACGATGTTTCGAAAAAGTCTCCAACATGCTCTAAGAACTGAGATGGACATCAGTACGACCTATCATCCTTAAATTGATAGCCAATATGAGAAACTTTTTCAGATATAAGAATACATGTTTAGAGTGTGTTCTATGGACATTAAAGGAGGATGGAAAAAACATCTTCCTCTACTTGGGTTGTCTTCCAATAATAGTTCCCACTCGAGCATCAAAATGGCTACATTTGAATCCGTTTATGGGAAAAGGTGGAGAGCACACGCATGCTGGGATGAAGTAAGTGAATGTATGCTTATAGAACATTAAATGGTTGAAGAAGATGTGGATAAGGTGAAAACCATTCAGTATCACATCAAGTAATCACAAAGATGACTAAAGAGATACATAGACAATCATCGACAAGACCTGGATTTTATGGTTGGAGACATGGTATTCCTCTATATATCTACATGGAAGAGGATAATGTGATTTGGGAAGAAAGGGAAGCTAAGTACCACACACATGGACCCTTCATGACCCTTGATTGTGTTAGAGTTCTGGCCTATATACTAGAAATTCCACCAACCATGTATCAAGTACATGATGTATGCCATGTATCCCACTAAATAAGTACTTACTCGATCCTTCACATGTACCGAATTTAGAGGTGGTACAGATGGAGAATGATACTTCTTAGAAGGTGTAGCATGTAATGATCTTGGATCATAGAGATAAAGTTATATGTAATAAAACTACTCACCTGATAAATGTACTTTTCTGGAACCATAATTATGAAGAAGAATTATGGTAACCAGAAAAAGTGATGAAAGAGAAGTACCTACACCTGTTTTCAACTTATAATGTTAAAACAAAATTTCGATAGAGAAATTTTATATGGGGGGAGAATGTAATGAATGGTAGTTTTATCCATAGAAATACCCTTGTTATAATTATGTTATATGGTATATAGTATAACACAAGATTTATAAATGATGAATAAAAGAAATAAGAATCTTTTCTAGATGTTAATGAACCTATACTGATGAAATAGTAACTTGGCCTTCAGAATAGTAATGTGACTCATGTGAATAGTAAACCAGCCAATTGAATATTAACCCCACAAATGAAAGTATAAATAAAATTTATCCATCTTATAAGTGATAATATTATTTAATTATATAATATTATAAGTAAATAAATATTTTAAAAATTATTAATTATGTGTGGGTATTTTTATAAGGCATGAATATTTATCTATAACCTTATGAGTAATTTAATAATGTTAAATAAAATTAATTCTTATAGTATGTATTCTTAAATTAATATTCTTATGTCTTATTATTATAATATAATATTATGAGACATTAGTTAATTTTTTAAGTGATAGAAAATTATTTATAATTTTAAAATTTGTATTTTTCAAGTAAATTATTATTTTAATCAAAAATTAAATTTCTAATATTTATGAAATAATTTTCATAATATGTAGTTAATTTTTTGAGTTATACACATCATAAAATTTATTGGGGGATTTTTTGATTTTTTATAAAATACTTGATTTTTGTGAATAGTAAAACATGGTAATATACAATATATATACATTATAAGTTAAATAAAATATTAATTGAGAAATGAATGATGTAAAAAAAATTTGATCAAAGTCACATGATATAATTATTGTATTTATCCTCAATAATCAACACTATTTCTTATCCTTCTCAAAATATTAAACTAATGTATTAAATAATGAGAAAACCTCTCCTCTATTATAAATACCACCCCTCACCACCTCTTCTACTCACCCATATTAATACTTGTCAAAATTATTCTCAAACAACATAACAAGACCCTACCCCACGTCTAGGATCATTTGGTCCTAATAAAATACAAAAATCAATCCTCTAAGGAGGTTCTCAAGAAGAAGGAATCAAGAGGTAAAACCATCTTCTGTTTTCTTTAAATTACTTTTCATGTTCCTTCCTTTTATTTTTCTATAATGACCTCCCCTAATCAAAATGGAATGAAAAATACATTATCATACATATAATTTAATTTTATCTTGTTTATGGAATAATTATTCATCAAATATCTTCTCTTCTCTCTTTTACTTTAAGAATGAAAACATCGCCTGTGAGGTGCCGATTTACCACCTTCATGGTTGACATGCTTTAATCATTCAATTTCTCCTTCAAGTATGGTCATGAAACCATTTTAATGATTTAAAAATATTATGATATATGTATTATATCTTAATTAATTTTTTATAATCATTTTGTACACATGAAATTAATTTATAAAACAAAATGAGTTTGTTGTGATTAAAAAACTGGTAAATTAATCTAAACGATTGTCAGTAAAGCTGTATCTAAAAAATAATCATAACTTATGAAAAATGGTATTTATTGAAGTGCATTGTGTTGAATTTGTTGTCAATGAGGCATGAAGTTGTCATGGAATGAATGGATGTCAAGGAATGTCAAGATGTGAATGCCAAAGGTTGTGATGGTGTTGGTGGTGAAGGAGAATGGCCATGGTACTAAGATGCATGTCACTTAGGAGATTCACTAAGTGGTATTGGAAATTGTGGTTGAAACATTCTCCATGTACATCTGACGATTTTTGAGATGATCTTTAAGTTCCAAGAACTTGTATCAAGATTATACAAAGTCACAACATGATTAGAAGACCATGCATTGTAGTGACAATGCATGAGGAGTTGAAGGTGATCCATTCACATGTTCTAAGTGGATGAAGTGGTTTAATGAAATCCATGCACTAACACTTAGTGCATGTGAATCTGAAGAAGTCCCAATTTGATCTCTGATTAGATCAACAAAGAGAATTGAAGAAGTTATCTGATTCAGGAGTTCGGTTGATGAAGATCCATGAGAATTCTCTCCTAAGTAGAAAATGAGATGATGAAGAAGAATCATCAATTTAGGAGTTGTTTCTAATCAAGTAGATTAATGTTTGAATTCTCAAGAAGAAGAAGAGAGGAGAAGAAATGAATAAGGGAGAAGTGGCTTAGAATTTGGCATTTTACATATGGGATACTTTGTTTTTTAACAAAGTGTTTATTCATGCCTTAGCCAAAAATTAGGCCAGCCAAGGCCAGCCCACGGGTTCAACCCAAGGCACTTGTGTGCCAAAGGCTCCACGCCCATGGGGGATCCCATGGTGCAAGCACAAGGTGGCAGGGGGCCGTGTGTAAGCCCCCGAGGACACGCGGTGGTGAAACCCGCGCGCCCGAGGTGCATAGTGGGCGCTAGGAGCGCGCCCGCAGGGAGCAGAGTGGGCGCAGAGCGCGCCCGTAGAAGAGAACACGGTGCGGGGAGGCACCGTGGAGGGAGAGGATTCAACTGAGCGCTTCCCGGCAGCGCTTGGTTGTTAAACCGCGGAAAAACAGGAGCCCGTTTCGATGTGGGATGCGGAATTTTTCAGCGGGAGCGATCCTGGCCGCACGATCGATCGCCCGCCAGATCTCGGCCGCACATCTGATCCGCGGCGAGGCGATCTGATCCAGACCATCCGATGTATTTCGATCGCCCGATCCAACGGCTCTCGGCTCATCTCCTTCGTCGAGCCACCCCGAAGCCACCCGACGTCTCCCGCTGAACCAGAGGCCTCCCGAATGATGATTTCGAGATTCCGGCCACCTCCGATCGAAGTAATGCGTCCATGGTGATCGTCTGGCCAAGACGAACCGATCCATGCTTTAAAATACACGTGCATGCAACAAATGAGGGAATTCGATGAAGGCCGAAGGCAAACGAAGTGCCGAGGCCTCGGTGTGTTCGTGTTCTGCATGGGATAGAAGAGACAAAGTCCGTGCATGCGTTCTAAGTCGCATGCATGTGGTAGAGAAAAATAAGGAAAGAACCCGCGGTGGAAACTGAAGTGAAAATCAAGATTTGAAAAATCTTAAAACACCCGAAAACTTCGGGAATTCAAAAGTTTATCCACGCAGATTGAACAGAGGCCCTCTGCCTATAAAAAGAGAGGCCCGTGCATCGGTGTTGCTTGCTGATGTGCCGAAGTTCTGTTGAAAACCCGAAGTCCCGCGGAGTGCTCTGCCTCGCGATGTTTTGAAGCCCCGCGCAAGTATCTTGTGCGGCTGAAGTTCCTTGCGTGCAACCTCTTTGCGCGACAAGAAGAGAGGGCTGGGCAGCACGAACTTGTGCGCCGCCTCTGTGCACCGCTTCCCCCTGCGTGGTTTGCACTTGCGCGCCCGCGGTGCTTTGCACCTGTGGCTTGCGCGACCCACGGCCAGTGGTACATGCACGGCTGTGAAGAGAAGAACAGGGGCGCACCCCTTGCACGACTCCTTTGAGTTTTCCTTGTGTGTGCTTAGTGGAGTGAAGGCCGTAGCCTTTGGTGGTTGTGCAAAATAACAAGTGAAGGCCGTTGCCTTATGTGGGTGCACATTTTGAAGAACAAGAACACCCTATGGCCATTTAAGTGTGTGCCAAGTGCTAAGAAGACCACACATTGTGTGTAAAGTGGAAAAGGCCGAGAGGAAGTGTGTGCAAGTGGAATAGGCCGTAGCCAAGTGTGTGCAAGTGAATAAGTCCAAAGACCACACCTAGTTGTGTGAAAAGTGGAGAACCTTGTGTATGCAAATTGAAGAACACACCGTGAGTGTGTGTGTGCAAATAAGAAACAAGTTGGCCGAACCAATGTGTGTGAACTAAGTGGTGTGAACACACTTAGAAGAAAGAGGAGACCCACACACTAAAGTACAACACACTTGTGAGTGTGTAAACAAAAAGAACAAAGTGTGGAGAAGGAAGTAGGTGTGTGCTGAAAAGAATTACACCCTCTGAGGGTTTACTACACCAAGAAGAGAAGAAGGGAAGTGCATGCATGCATGCATGCACGTGCACACGTGAACAGTGATAAATCAGTGGTGTACAATTGAGTTGTCCAAGACAGAAGATCTTGAAGTATTCAGAGTTGCCATGCACTCAGTGCATGAAGTTGTTTTATGTGAGACTGGACCAGACTGAAGTTAAAGAAATCAATTGTCTGAGTATTCAGTAGCTGGAGAGAAGCCAGGTCATCCTCAGAAGAAGGAGATAAAGCCTGAGCAAGACGAGAAGACCTGATCAACTCAAGTGATCAGAGGTACAGAGCAAGGCCAGCAGTCTTTATCCCAGACTGCTGAAGATACTTGAAGAGCTGAACAAGAAGAAGAGCTACTCGTGTGACTCGAGGAGCCAGGAGAAGACCCTGTGGGACTCAGGGAGAAGAAGTCTTCAGTGGGATTCTGGAGCAGGCCAGTGGGACTCTGGTAACACTGTGGGACGCAGTATAAAGACCCTCCTGTGGGACTCATGAGAGATACAGTGGGACTCTGTATCGACCATTGTAATTTTAACAGGTTATAATGGAGAATCCATGCTGGGAGAGCATGGCAAGGATGTAGGCCTTTGGTGCCGAACCTTGTAAATCCTTGTGTCCTGTGCCTTTTCATTACTGCATTATTCGGGAAAGGTTGAGAGATACAAGAACAGTGGATCGAGGCCTTAACAAGCCATAGAGGTTTAATTGATTAAGAATCAATTAGTAAAAAGTTTTAAATGATCACTGATTCACCCCCCCCCCCCCTCTCAGTGATTCACACTGATCTGGGCACTTCAATTGGTATCAGAGCGAGGTTACCTCTAAAAGATCCAATAGAGTCTATATGGAGTGCAGATTTGAGGAAATGAAAGAACAACCTCAAATGGAGATATCTGCCAAGACTCTGAAAAACAGAATGAAGAAACAGGAAAAGAAGATGAGGAAGAAAGTTGATGCAGTCAGAGAAACTCCTTCTATGGAAAGAAATGTGAAAGTCACATCAGATGACAATTCCTTTTATCATTCTTCTAATGAAGCCTGCTCTAGCTGTGATGAAGATGGAAGAAACAATGATCTTCTAAATGCAATCAAATATCTTCAGAAGAGAGTCCCCAAGGAAGTGGCAATGTGTATAGCTACAGGCATCCTTGATCTTCAAGAAGAAAAATTACAACTAGAAGAAGAAGCCAATGCAATGGAAGATCAGTTGGCTAAAAGGGTTGGCATAACCAACACTCTCAGAAAGCTGGTGAAGGCTAAAGATGAAACAGTATCACTTTGCAATGAAAGATATGAAGACACTACTGAAGAATTGCAAAGAAGCCATTCTGAGAAAGAATTCTTTATGATATTGGTCAAAGATGTTTTCCATGCACTGGAAAAGAGGCATAAAGTGTCAATGAATGTCAGAGATGCTCAACTCAAAGACAAAGTCAAAATGGTGAAGGAGCTTGACAACTCATTGCATGAAATAAAGAAGGTGCATGAAGACCAGATAAAACAACCGGTGGAGAAATGGGAAGGAAGGCTAAGAACTATTGAGGATGAGAAGAACTCCCTCAATATGAAATGCTTAGAACTGGAGGTGATATTGAAAAATCAGCAATCACCCAAAGCCAAATCCTCCCAGTCAGCTGAAAGTAGAAATGTTTCTACTCAAGTGAGCATTGAGAAGGATGATTCTAAAAGAAAGACATCCTCTAATGAAAGGGAAAAATCTTCTAAAAAGAAGGTACCATCCATACCATCTTGTACTCATGCTTCTAAAAGTGTTTCTACTAAAAGTACAGGATGGAAGAATAATTCCAAACAAATATGGATGAAGACAGTAAAGAAGCATAGCTCTCCTGAAACAACACAGCAAGTTAAGAAAAGTACCCAACAATCAGAAGGACTGAAGAGGTCTAGATTTGTGGGTCAGTGTTGGTGTTGTAATAAGTATGGGCACTGTGCAAAGGATTGTTGGTACAATCCACTGAATGTCAAAGCACAAAGGAAGCCCATGCCAAGGGGGAGCAAGCCAGAAGGAAATAAGCAACATCCACAGGTCTAGAGACATCTGTTTACTGCTAACAGATTTGGATTGCTTTACAACATCTGGGATGGCTGCAAAAGTGGTCAAAAGAATGATTCATGTCAATCTCCAACTGTATCCAAAGCTGGAATGAAGAGAAGATCACTGAACCTGGCTAAAAGAGATTCCTTGGGAAGCAAGCAGAAGAAAGTGGAAGATGCTCCCAAGAAGATTTTGAAAAAGGAAAAGAAGTCCTTGGAGTCTAAATCCAAGAAGGGTGATGCATCCAGAAGGACCACCAAGAAATGCTTCTACTGTGGGAAGAAAGGACATATCATGGATCTTTGTAAAGAAGCCATGAAATTAAATAGAAGCATACTAGACTCAAAAAGACAATCAATCCAGAAGAAAAAGAATGGATTGATTGAAAACAAGTTGCCTAAGAAAGGTAGCTTGACAGCATCTAAGGAACCATGTGGAACTTTCAGAACTGGGGCCACTCTTCCAAATGATTTACTTGTCATATGGCCACATCAGTTGCAACTTGCCAGAGAACTACAAAGAGTTGAAGATGAAGCTCTGACAATTGCTAAAGCAAAAGGGAAGAAGAAGGTTTCACATGAAGATGTTTTGAGAACCACACCAGCACAATCATCAATGAAGATCAAATGTGCAAGTGTGAAGACTGGTGAAAATGGGACATCTCGGTTGAGAGAATCTTCTCAACCTTGTTGTTCACATTGATGAACCAAGGAGGTTCCATCTTATTCCCTTATCCTCTTGGTATATACATGTGCTAACATTGCAGGGAATTGAAGATGATGATCATTCTCATCTGGAGAGTGTTTTGGACAGAATGGAGTGCACCCCTTGAGGGAGAGCCAATCTGAAGAAGATGGCATTCTTAGATTAATACCATCTTGAGAAAAGTGAAGGTATTCCAATCATACTTTCATCCCTTGTTTCTTAATTGAGTTTATCTTGTCAATTAAGGGGGAGTATGGATTGAAGACAAATGGATGAAAGGGGGAGCTTTATCATTGCACTGAACTTTCTAATGAGTTTTGTGAAGTATGTGCAGGATTCAACAATTCATTGAATATCTGAAAAAAAATTCAACCCCTAAGCATGATCTCACATGTATTGTGAATGTTGGACAGCATTGAGTTCCTTGGTTATATCACTCTTGTTTTCTACACCGGGTTAGCCCAAGTAGACTTAGAGTTGATCAACTAAAGGTTCTTTGCTAAAGAAGAACATGTGACATCATCCCTCTCCTAGTGTTTTTCAAGAAGATACTATTCAAAGGGAGGAAGTGATTTTTGAAAGAGAACCACACCACACCTTTGCATTTGATTGCCAATAAGGGGGAGAAAAGATTGGCACACATATTGACCCATTCATATGTGCTGAAGTTGTGTATTGACAACAAATACAAAGGGGGAGATTGAAGTGCATTGTGTTGCATTTGTTGTCAATGAGGCATGAAGTTGTCATGGATTGAATGGATGTCAAGGAATGTCAAGATGTGAATGCCAAAGGTTGTGATGGTGTTGGTGGTGAAGGAGAATGGCCATGGTACTAAGATGCATGTCACTTAGGAGATTCACTATGTGGTATTGGAAATTGTGGTTGAAACATTCTCCATGTACATCTGACGATTGTTGAGCTGATCTTTAAGTTCCAAGAACTTGTGTCAAGATTATACAAAGTCACAACATGATTAGAAGACCATGCATTGTAGTGACAATGCATGAGGAGTTGAAGGTGATCCATTCACATGTTCTAAGTGGATGAAGTGGTTTAATGAAATCCATGCACTAACACTTAGTGCATGTGAATCTGAAGAAGTCCCAATTTGATCTCTGATTAGATCAACAAAGAGAATTGAAGAAGTTATGTGATTCAGGAGTTCGGTTGATGAAGATCCTTGAGAATTCTCTCCTAAGTAGAAAATGAGATGATGAAGAAGAATCATCAATTGAGGAGTTGTTTCTAATCAAGTAGATTAATGTTTGAATTCTCAAGAAGAAGAAGAGAGGAGAAGAAATGAAGAAGGGAGAAGTGGCTTGGAATTTGGCATTTTACATATGGGATACTTTGTTTTTTAACAAAGTGTTTATTCATGCCTTAGCCAAAAATTAGGCGAGCCAAGGCCAGCCCACGGGTTCAACCCCAAGGCACTTGTGGGCCAAAGGCCCCACGCCCATGGGGGATCCCATGGTGCAAGCACAAGGCGGAAGGGGGGCCGTGTGTAAGCCCCCGAGGACACGCGGTGGTGAAACCCGCGCGCCCGAGGTGCATAGTGGGCGCTAGGAGCGCGCCCGCATGGAGCAGAGTGGGCGCAGAGCACGCCCGCAGAAGAGAACACGGTGCGGGGCGGCACCGTGGAGGGAGAGGATTCAACTGAGCGCTTCCCGGCAGCGCTTGGTTGTTAAACCGCGGAAAAACAGGAGCCCGTTTCGATGTGGGATGCAGAATTTTTCCGCGGGAGCGATCCTGGCCGCACGATCGATCGCGCTCCAGATCTCGGCCACACATCTGATCCGCGGCGAGGTGATCTGATCCAGGCCGTCCGATGTATTTCGATCGCCCGATCCAACGGCTCTCCGCTCATCTCCTTCGTCGAGCCACCCCGAAGCCACCCGACGTCTCCCGCTGAACCAGAGGCCTCCCGAATGATGATTTCGAGATTCCGGCCACCTCCGATCGAAGTAATGCGTCCATGGTGATTGTCTGGCCAAGATGAACCGATCCATGCTTTAAAATACACGTGCATGCAACAAATGAGGGAATTCGATGAAGGCCGACGGCAAACGAAGTGCCGAGGCCTCGGTGTGTTTGTGTTCTGCATGGGATAGAAGAGACAAAGTCCATGCATGCGTTCTAAGTCGCATGCACGTGGTAGAGAAAAATAAGGAAAGAACCCGCGGTGGAAACTGAAGAGAAAATTAAGATTTGAAAAATCTTGAAACACCCGAAAACTTCGGGAATTCAGAAGTTTATCCACGCGGATTGAACAGAGGCCCTCTGCCTATAAAAAGAGAGGCCCGTGCATCGGTGTTTCTTGCTGATGTGCTGAAGTTCTGTTGAAAACCCGAAGTCCCGCGGAGTGCTCTGCCTCGCGAAGTTTTGAAGCCCCGCGCAAGTATCTTGTGCGGCTGAAGTTCCTTGCGTGCAACCTCTTTGCGCGACAAGAAGAGAGGGTTGGGCAGCACGAACTTGTGCGCCGCCTCTGTGCACCGCTGCCCCCTGCGCGGTTTGCACTTGCGCGCCCGTGGTGCTTTTCACCTGTGGCTTGCGCGACCCACGACCAGTGGCACATGCACTGCTGTGAAGAGAAGAACAGGGGCACACCCCTTGCGCGACTCCTTTGAGTTTGCCTTGTGTGTTCTTAGTGGAGTGAAGGCCGTAGCCTATGGTGGTTGTGCAAAATAACAAGTGAAGGCCGTTGCCTTATGTGGGTGCACATTTTGAAGAACAAGAACACCCTATGGCCATTTAAGTGTGTGCCAAGTGCTAAGAAGACCCCACATTGTGTGTAAAGTGAAAAAGGCCGAGAGGAAGTGTGTGCAAGTGGAATAGGTCGTAGCCAAGTGTGTGCAAGTGAATAAGGCCAAAGACCACACCTAGTTGTGTGAAAAGTGGAGAACCTTGTGTATGCAAATTGAAGAACACACCTTGAGTGTGTGTGTGCAAACAAGAAACAAGTTGGCCGAACCAATGTGTGTGCACTAAGTGGTGTGAACACACTTAGAAGAAAGAGGAGACCCACACACTAAAGTACAACACACTTGTGAGTGTGTAAACAAAAAGAACAAAGTGTGAAGAAGGAAGTAGGTGTGTGCTGAAAAGAATTACACCCTCTGAGGGTTTACTGCACCAAGAAGAGAAGAAGGGAAGTGCATGCATGCATGCATGCACGTGCACACGTGAACAGTGATAAATTAGTGGTGTGCAATTGAGTTGTCCAAGACAGAAGATCTTGAAGTATTCAGAGTTGCCATGCACTCAGTGCATGAAGTTGTTTTATGTGAGACTGGACCAGACTGAAGTTAAATAAATCAATTGTCTGAGTATTCAGTAGCTGGAGAGAAGCCGGGTCATCCTCAGAAGAAGGAGATAAAGCCTGAGAAAGACGAGAAGACCTGATCAACTCAAGTGATCAGAGGTACAGAGTAAGGCCAGCAGTCTTTATCCCAGACTGCTGAAGATACTTGAAGAGCTGAACAAGAAGAAGAGCTACTCGTGTGACTCGAGGAGCCAGGAGAAGACCCTGTGGGACTCAGGGAGAAGAAGGCTTCAGTGGGATTCTGGAGCAGGCCAGTGGGACTCTGGTAACACTGTGGGACGCAGTATAAAGACCCTCCTGTGGGACTCAGGAGAGATACAGTGGGACTCTGTATCGACCATTGTAATTTTAACAGGTTATAATGGAGAATCCATGCTGGGAGAGCATGGCAAGGATGTAGGCCTTTGGTACAGAACCTTGTAAATCCTTGTGTCCTGTGCCTTTTCATTACTGCATTATTCGGGAAAGGTTGAGAGATACAAGAAGAGTGGATCGAGGCCTTAACAAGCCATAGAGGTTTAATTGATTAAGAATCAATTAGTAAAAAGTTTTAAAGGATCACTGATTCACCCCCTCCCCCTCTCAGTGATTCACACTGATCTGGGCACTTCATTTATATATTATATAAGTTCATTAATAACATATAAATTCATTTCTATATAGTTATCATCATTTGACACAATTTGACAAACATATATACAAGTAAAATGATCATGGAAACCAATGAAACCTACGCTCCCAAACGATGAAATTGAATATCCTAACTCACATAAAGGGACATGAACGAAATAAATAAAATTATACTAAATAAAAAAATGTATAATGTAACACCCCACGATTGTATAGTACGTTATTTCTTCAAAGTAATTCAATAACTTAAACTACATGCAACACCGAGTTCAAGCGCACCACGACTTACCAAACTAGTCATTAAAAAGCGGTTATGAATAGTATTAACTGAATTTTGATTTTTATATAATCCTTATAATTTTAGAATCCATATTATTAGTTTCTTAGACATAATTTAATAACAAATTTATTTTTTCAGATAAAAGAAGTATTTTTCAAAAAATGAAAATTTACCACCTTTTAATGGGGAACCCTTTTTAAATAAAAATTTGAAACATTTATATATTCAATTTGACAAAATAAACTTATTATTTAGAATGAAGACAAAAAAATTTAATTTTGATAATTTTTTTTTCTGATAACTTTTATATTTGGGTGAATACTAAAAGATACTAAATTTTAACTGAAAACAACTTTTTTAATAAAAATAATTTATAGTGTTCAATTATACATATTAATGGTTTGGAAGTATAATTAGATTATATTTTTACCATTTAATATATTTTTGGTCATTTTAAGTAATTTTACTTTGAAATTGGACATAAACAAGTGTCAATCTTTTGATAGTTATTATTTCTTAAAAATAGGCATTTTGGTTTTGACAACGGAAAGTAATTTTAAATTAATTAATAAAACTTATATGATTTTCAATTGGTAAAATATAATTCATTTTGAATTTGGAATATCAAAATTAGATTAGGGAGAATATTTGGTATTTTTTCTGAAAACATTCAATTTTTGATGAATAGTGAAAAACACTGTGTTATTATTTAAAACCAACCTTTTATTTATATAATTATTTATTTTATTTAAATTTATTTTAGGTAAAAATAGATACATAATACATATATAAGTTTAATATAATTCATTGTAGTCAGTTTATAATATGTTTGGATATATAAACTTTTATTTAACTTTTTAGCGCCTTTTACCCACCTTCTAGAAGCATTTGAAAATTTGCATAAAAATTAATTTTACCACTTCTGTGAGTTGAATTTCAAATATTCTAGAGACATTGTTTATATCAGTAAGTATAATGTGGTTCAATAAGATAAAAATAATTTTTGGTGAATAGTAACTTTTGACTTTTATTTACCACGGTTAAAAGTAAATAGGGTAATTAAGGGTAAAAATGATATTATAATTATCCTACACACATGTAACAATTCTATTTGATAAATTTAATTCAAACAAAAACAACCTTAGGAGTAATATATGACCCCTTAGGTCCACTTGGATTATATTAGGACATTTATTATTAATATATTTAAAGAAGAGTTAAAAGTGTTAAATTCAAAGTTTATTAACTAAACCATTTTTAATATAGGGTTATACATAAGATAAATTAGACTATAAATATTATTAAAAAGCTAAAAATATTTCCTAAATAATGGTATTTTATTTATATTTTTTAAAAATTAAATAATTAAATTTTTATAGGACACTATGATGAGGCCGTAATTTCCTTATTAATGAAAGGTAAAAATAATTGATGTTATAATTATCCAAATAAATGTAATTTGAGACTATTGATGAATTTAACTAATTTCATAGGTTAATATGACATATTAGGGTGGATTCAATCAATTTTTTTGAAGTAATCATGCTGTTATGATTTTAACAAAAAACAAATACAAAATACTGTCAAAATTGACATAAAATAGTTTTTAAAACAAATACTATATTATTGGTTGAGATAATAAATCTAAAAATATAAAGTTAATCCAAAGGGATTAAATAATAATATATATGTCATTAATGAACCACTTGAGGTTCTCTTGGATGTTTAGAGTATGTTTATTAACCACATAGTGTAAGAATACAAAAAGACACGGTAAAAGTTAAACTATTTAACTAAGAGTTAAATCTAAATGATAATGTTAAAATGGAAACCTAAACATGTATAAAACCTATTGGTTGAGATTATTTCAACCCATAACCACCTTATTATAGAAATAAATTAATTTTGAGCCATTATAAACCGAATATGATTGTATAATAAATTAATACTTTAATCTTTTCTTAAAGTGACCCTCACCCCTCTTATAAAAGGGCACTTCCACTTCTCTCAAAATCACACCTCCAAAGCCATTTGGATTGGCCAAAACCTTCCACAATATCCTATCAACTATCCTTCCTTCAACCTATATACCTTAACAAGAGCATAAAGGAAACGTAAGGAGACGTTTTGTTCAAATCTAAAGGAAGCACCCGAAGAAGAGGTAATAATTTCACCACCCTCTTTCAAGTTTTTCTTCTTCTTCCACTTCATATTTATTTGTTATCACCAAAGAAAAATAATACCTACAGTACCCTATACATAATATGATGTTATTATAAATATGGTACAAACATATTCATTATTGTATCCATCATTTGAATGATAATGTCACCATGCATATGTACGTACGACTTACTGTCTCCACGCAGTGGTGTAATTTGTTATTCAACACTGTTATTTGGATGGATATAATGATGAGTATTATGTATATAAATAATGAAAATAAAATGATAATGTCTCTGTAAAATTAATATACCATCCAATTCCACACCTTTTAATCATTAAGGAAATGGTATTGTCGCTCGTGCGTACGTACGGATTACCATCTCCACGACACAATGAGATTCATTTCCACGCTCAGCATTCATCGATGATTATAAAAATATATGTCATTAATAAGTATGTAATTTATGAAATAATAGTGCTATAGGATATATATATATATATATGAATGTATGTACTTACATATATCTTATTCACTTCTGTTCAATCTGATATGAAAAAAGAAACAGCGTTTATGCGTACATACGGCCTACTGTCTCCATAAACGGTGTTTTCCATTTCATACATCTATCTATTATAAATATTTAAATTCTAAATATATATGATATATAAATCAAGTTTTATATTCTGGAATTTTTTAAATCATGATCTAAATGATATGATCAAGAATAAAAAGTTAAAAGAAGTACGATAAAGAAAGCAATTATTACCCAAAACGTTAATTTAACAAGAAAATAATTATTAAATGGGTAGTATAAAGTCATAAATGAAACATGTATGATATAATAAATATTAATATGGTTCTGGTATAATTTAATAACATAAAATGGTAATTATACACGAGGTTAAACGTTCACATGACCAAAGTAATGTGCAAGGTAAGGGTCATTTTCTCAATCTCATTATTTATCCGAGATTGTTCATTTGTAAGTATTTTATGGGACTTACTTATCATAGATACCCATATTTCATAAAAATGTTTTCAAAAGGAATATTTTATGGTTTTATGGGAGGGTCTATTTGACTATATCATCATTTTAAATGTTGTAAATATTTATCTTTCTAAACTCGTTTAATTAAATTCCATATTATCAAAATGGTTTTATGGATTTATTTATATGGACATGAATGTTTTGAAATGATAATTATTTTCAAAAGTATCAAAGTGATATGGGACACTTTGATTCAACAATCTCTTTTAACTATCTTCCTTTATAAATTGTGAGACTTTTAAAAGATTTTATGAAAAAGGGGTATTTATCTCAAAGCATTTTACTGATCATTTTCATCTATGTCCACATCCTTTTATTGATTTTATACTTGTTTGAAGTTGATTTATTGTGATACAAATATTTCATATTGTGTTGATGGTTTTGTGATATTTTGACTATGGATGTGCTATTTTTATAACATTAATGGTTTATGGATAAGGTATTAACATTTCGTATGATAGTTTTAATACCAATGTTTATGTTATGTTTAAACCTGTTCATACGAGGAATGAAATAGAGTTAGTAAGTGACGGGTGGCGGCCACTACAGCTCCTTGATTCATCGGTAGGTCTCATGAGACAAACTGATGTCCTGGCACAAGGCCTTGGAAAAAAAAATTTATTTGTAGTCTTGGCATGAGGCCTTGACTATGTTGTTATGAATGTCTAGAATTATGAATTCCCACATTATGAAATTAGTTATTACATGTGATTATTTGAATAGTAAAATATCCATGTGAATGTTAATATGGTAATGTTTAATTTATTTTTTCCATATTATGTTCATGTTTATGTTTAAAAGGATGTTGTTTTTATTACGCATCATTCCTTAAAAGATTATAGCTTTCGCTAAATTATTTACCCTTGCCGAGCATCTGATCTCACCCCGTTATTATGTTTTATTTTTCCCAGGATCCCACGAATTTTTTTATAATTGAGATATAGGGTTAATCATAGGGAACAATGAATTCATCAAAGTATTATTTATGTTGTGTTGTATTTTAGTAAGTATAATTTAACCTTTATTTATTTAATCTGTTTTCAAAGACTATAAAACTGATCAGTCCATCAGGACTTGATTCCTTGAAATCATGAAAATGTATTAAAATAATGCAATGACTCTGGGTAACTGTAGTCGGGGTGTTACAATTGGTATCATAGGATGTTTAAAAACAACCTTGGAGATGTATTTAGATAAAATTTTATTAGAGAACACTACCCTAATATAGACTTTGAGAATTAGTATAGAATAGCGTCCTAGAATTTTGGTAATGAAGATATTTTATGTATTTTCCAAGAAATGCATCCCTGTCTAGATACGAGAAGGTAGATGCATATATGGCACATATGTACTTAGTAGTGAAAACTCTGACAAGGAGTTTCAGGCTTGACCTGGGGTATCCTGATGCATGACAATGAGCCTTGTTGCACTATTGGTTACGACACTCCCGGGAGATATGTTTAGGATAATTCACATTTTAATTACAAGCCATCATGAAGGATTTAGGAGTAAATACATCCTTAAAGAATTTTTTTTGATTATAGATTATATGTATAATATTTTCAATTTATGTTAGGTATTTTACAAGTTTGTAATTATGGATTACGATTCATAAACTAGCCTAGTTTGTGCCACTGTCTAGAAATGGCACCTAGTAGAAGGAATGAGAACCCCAACAATACGCTTGATCGAAATAATAAGAAGGATCATATATTTCATGGTATTAAGCCAAAATTTAAAAGATAAATAGTCTCCCACATATTCTCATCATATGAAGACATAGTATCATTTGTTAATAAGATATGTAAACAATTATCCGAGTCCTATGGCTTTGAAGGGAAGCAAGAGAAGAAAAGGATATAAGAGAGAAAGATAGATAAAGGGAAGAGGGGAAAGAAGGATTTTCCCATATGTGATTACTGTGGAAAGAATCACCTTAGTAAATGCTTAAAAGGAATGGGAGTTCTTTATATGTGTTGAGAAAAAAGCCACCAAGTATATGATTGCAAGGGTAAGAAAAAGGTTTCAAATGTACAATGCTTCATCTGTAAGGAGTTGGGACACTACGTGAATCAATGTCCAAATCCTTAGAGTATACCCAAAACGATTCTATTGGATAATAATAAAGTTATGATACTACCGAAGATGAAGAGGAATGATTATATTTCTTATATTGTTATTAAATTATTCTATCATTTGAGTAATGTATTAATGATGTACATGTTACAAGAATTATAGAGTATATTAGGATTGTACTAAAGTACAATTTCATTAAGGACTTGAGATTGTGTGGAACCAAGAAAAGTGACTCAATAGAAGGTTAAATTTTTAGAAAATATATGGTTGTGATAAAGGTAAACATGATATGGTTCTGATACTTAGGTAGTGATTTTGGAATAATACATGATTTATTTGGATAAATTATATTGGATATTTTTTACTACCTTGAAACTATTTAGTGATTTGTACATTCTATCACTATTGGAGTTTACAAAATTTTTGGATAGAAGGAGTATATATAGTATTCTATAAGGAATAAGGGAGCATGAATGTTATCAATAATGTTTTATAGTAATTCAGGGTGTCAAAATGTTTTAAAATAATACACTATGAAGGTGTTCACATGTTTTTACGTGGAAAAAGGATCTTCATTGTGTTTAAGTTCCTTACAAATTCTGGACTGTGAGTTTGGATAGAAGTATTTTATATTATTCTAATGGTTGGAATAGAATAAGTTTTAAATTGGATACTATTGTTAAGTTTAAATAATTTATTAAGATTGTTTTTGGACTGTTATAAATAGGACAACCCGAAGGTCGGGCGATAACTAGTCGCATCCGTCAAGGCTGCGAGACTTGAACCCGCAACCAAAGGGCGACAATGGTGCATCACCTACAACTGGCCTACATGATGTCATGGATTGTATAATATAGTTTTTTAAAAGGTATGATAGGTAAATTATAAATTCATTATTTTTAGAACCCTATAGGATTAGGATAAATAGAATATTTTTGAAATAATTTGTAGTGAAAGATGAGTTTATGGTAGGAATTAGTTGAAAGATGAAACTCAACATATCAAGTATATATTTTTTACTCTTATTCTATGGATAAATTAATTCTTAATCTTTAGGTAAGGGATCTTAAAACCAATAACGTGTTTTACTAATACCTTATGTTTTGTTAAACCGATGGTATTTTAAATCATCATGAATTGATGGAGTAGAGGCCCTCAATTTTATATTTATTTTTGATTGATGACCTCAAACACTTACCATAAATATTTAAGTTTTTCCTCCAATTATGTGTCTATAATTTCCACCAATTTTCTCATAATCGAGATCGTGATTTGGTGGTGACCCTTTCATTTCCCTTTCCCTCTTATTAAGACTAAATTTTATTATCCCAATTTCGGATGTGCATTTTCCACAAAGGTATTTTCTATTTTCAACCATTTATTTTCAAAGAACAATTTCAAATTGTGAGGATCCAATTTATTGAAATAGGGTATAATGTACCACCCTAAGATTTTATAGTATGTTATTTCTTCAAATTAATTCAATAACTTTCACTACACGCAACACTGAGTTCAAGAACACCACGACTTACCAAACTAGCTGTTCAAAAGGGGATATGAATAGTATTAAATAAAAATTTAATTTTATATAATCCTTATAATTTTATAATCCATATTATGAGTTTATTATACATAATGTAAGAACAAATTTAGTTTTTTCATATAAAAGAAGTATTTTTCAAAAAACGTAATTTTACTCACTTTTAATGGAAAACCCTTTTTAAATTCAATATTTGAAACTTTTATATATTGAATTTGACAAAATAAACTTCTTCTTTAGAATTGAGAGATAAAAATTTAGTTTTGATAAATTTTTGGTATTTTTCAGAAAACTTTCATATTTGGGTGAATATTGAAAAATACAAAATTTTAACTGAAATTTTTTTTAATCAAAATAATTTATAGTGTTCAATTATACATTTTCATGATTTGGAAGTATAATTTTATTATATTTTTACAATTTAATCCAATTTTGGTCATTTTAGGTAATTTCACCTTGAAATTGGAGGCAAACAATTGTCAATATTTTGATAGATATTATTTATTAAAAATATGCTTTTTTTGTTTTGACAACAGAAATTAATTTTAAATTAATAAATGAAACATCTATATTTTGAAATTTGTAAAATAGAATTCATATTTGAATTTTAAATATCAAAATTATCTTAGGGTGAATTTTTGGTATTTTTCTGAAAACATTCAATATTTTATTAATAGTGAAAAACATTGTGTTATTGTTTAAAACCAACTTTTTTTAAAATAATTATTTACTTGGTTTATTTTTTTAAGTAAAAAAAATGTACATAATACCTATATAAGTTCAATGCAATTCATTGAAGTCATTTTTTAATAAGTTTGGATATATAAAATTTTTCTAAACTTTTTACCACCTTTACCCACCTTCTAAGAGCATTTGAAAATTTGCATAAAACATAATTTTACCGCTTCTGTGAGTTGAATTTCAAAAATCTGGGAGACAGAGTTGATATCAGTAAGTAAAATTTGGTTCGAGAAGATGAAAATAATTTTTGGTGAATAGTAACTTTTGACTTTTATTTACTACAGTTGAAAGTAAATAGGTTAAATAAGGGTAAAATTGATATTATAATTACCCTAACACATGTCTTAATTCTATTGGACAATTGTAATTCGACCAAAAACAACATTAGGATTAAAATATGATCCTTTAGGTCCACTTGGATTATATTAGGGAATTTATTATTATTTTATTTAAAGAAGAGTTAAGAGTGTTAAATTCAAAGCTTATTAACTAAACCATTTTTAATATAGAGTTATACAGAAGATAAATTTTAATATAAATATTCATTGGAAAGATAAAAAATTTACTAAATAATGGTATTTTATTTTTATTATTTAGACATTAAAATTTTAAATTTATATGTGACACAATGATGATGCATTAATTACCTTATTAATGAAAGGTTAAAATAATTGATGTTATAAATATCCAAATAATTGTAATTTGAGAATTTTGATGAATTAAAATAATTTTATAGGTTAATATGACATGTTAGGGTTGATTCATTCAATTTTGTTTCGAAGCAATCATGTTATTATGATTTAAAAAAACAAATACCAAATAGTGTCAAAATTGACATAAAATCGTTTTTAAACAAAATACTATATTATTGGTTGATATAATATTCCTAAAAATATATGTATCGTCCAAAGTTCTTAAATAATATTATATAAGTCATTAATGAACCACTTAGTGTTCTCTTGTAAGTTTATAGTTAGTTCATTAACCATATAGTGGAAGAATACAAGAAGACAGAGTAAAAGTTAAACTATTTGACTAAGAGTTAAATATAAAAGATAATGTTAAAATGGTAACCTAAAATTTTATAAAACCTATCGGTTGAGATTATTTCACCCCATAACCACCAAAGGATATATATAAATTCATTTGGAGCCATTATAAACTGAATATGATTGTATAATAAATTAATACTTTAATCATTTCCTAAAGTGACTCTCACCCCTCTTATAAAAGGGAACTTCCCCTTATCTGAAAATCACACCTCCAAAGTAATTTAGATCTGCCAAAACCTACCCCAATATCCTCTAAACAATCCTACCTTAAACATATAGGCCTTCCATTGAGCAAAAATACATCATTAGGATCCCTTTTGTTCAGATCTAAAGGAAACACCCATAGAAGAGATAATAATTTAACCACCCTCTTCCAAGTTCTTTTCTTCTTCCAATTTCTATTTATTTATTATTACAACGCCAAAATAATAACTCTAGTACATTATACATACTGTTATGTTATTATAAATATGGAAGAACTATAGTCATTATTCTATCCATCCTATGAATGATAATGTCACCATGCGTGCGTACGTACGACTTACCGTCTCTACGTCGTGGTGTAATTTGTTATTCAACACTATGTTATTTTAATGGATATAATGATGAGTAATATGTATATAAATAATGAAAATAACATGATAATGTCTCTGTAAAATTAATATACAATCCAATTCCACACCTTTTAATTATTAATGAAATGATATTGTCGCTCGTGAGTATGTACGGATTACCGTCTCCACGACTTGATGAGATTCATTTCCACGTTCACCATTCATCGATGATTATAAAAATATATATTATTAATAAGTATGTAATATCTGACATAATAATTCTTCTGGATATATATATATATATATATATTTATGTATGTATGTACTTACATATATCTTATTCACTTCCGTTCAATACGATATGAAAACAGAAAAAACGTTTACGCGTACCTACGACCTACCGTCTCCATAAAACGTGTTTTCCATTTCATATATCTATCTATTATAAATATTTATATTATACATATATATGATATATAAATCAAGGCTTATATTATTGAAGTATTTAAATCATGATCTAAATGATACGATCAAGAATAACAAGTTAAAACCCGTACGATAGAGAAAGTGATTATTACCTGAAACGTTAATTTAACAAGAAAATAATTATTAAATGGTTAGTATAAAGTCATAAAGGAATCATGTATGATATAATAAATATGAATATGGTTATTTTATAATTTAATAACATAAAATGGTCATTATACAAGAGGTTAAACGTACCCTCGACCAAAGGAAAGTGCAATGTAAGGGTTATATCCAAAAATCTCATTATTTATCTGAGATTGTTCATGTATAAGTATTTTATGGGATATAATTATCATCGATACCCATATTTCATAAAAATTATTTAAAAATGAATCTTTTCAGGCTTTATGGGATGGTCTATTTTACTAGATCATCATTTTAAATGTTTTAAAGATTTATCTTTCCAAACACTTTTAATTAATGTCCATGTTTTCAAAATGGTTTTAAGGATTTATTTATATAGACATGAATGTTTTTAAATGATAATTCTTTTCAAAAGTTTAAAAGTGGTATGGTACACATTTATTCAAAAATATCTTTTAAATGACTTCATTTATTAATTGTGATACTTTTAAACAATTTCAGGAAAAGGGGTGTTTCTCTCAAAGAATTTTAGTGATCATTTTGATCTATGTCAACATCCTTTGAAAGATTTTAAACTTGTTTAAAGTTGATTTATTATGATACAAATATTACATATTGAGTTGATGGTTTTGTGATATGTTTGACTGTGGATATGATATTTTTATACGATTCATGGTTTATGGATAAGGTATTGAAATTTTATATGCTAGTTTTAATATGAATGTTTATGTTATTTTCAAATGTTTTCCTATGAAAAATTAATTGGACTTAGTAAGTGACAGGTGGAGGCCACTATAGATCCTCGATGCATCGGTAGGTATCATGAGATAAACTAGTGTCTTGGCATAAGGCCTTGGCAAAAAAATTTATTTTTAGTCTTGGCATGAGCCCTTGACTTTGTGGTTATGAAAGTATAGCATTATGTATTCCCTCATTATGAAATTAGTTATTACATGTGATTATTTGGATAATAGAATATCCATGTGCATGTTAATATGATAATGTTTGATTTAGTTTTTCCATATTATGTTCATTTTTATGTTTAAAAGGCTGTTGTTTTTATTACAAATCTTTCCTTAAAAGTTTATAGCTTCCACTAAATTATTTACCCTTACTGAGAATCTGAGCTCACCCGTTTCTTATGTTTTATTTTTCCCAAGATCCCAAGAAGTGTTTTATGATTGATATGCAGGGTTTAGATAAGGGAAAAATGGAATTCTCAAAGCATTATTTATTCTATGTTGTATGTCATAAAGTATAATGCAACGTTCATGTATGTAATCTGTTTTCCAAGACAGCTAAACTGATCGATCCTTCGAGATATGATTCCTTATAATCATGCCAATGTATTAAAATAATTCACTAACTCTGGGTAACTGGGGTTGGGGAATTAAATAGAAAATATTATTATTTAACTAAGTAATTTATTTAATTTTATTATTCATGACATTAAGAATAATGAAAAAATCATTCAGACATAAGGTAAGGGATTCTACCCGCACCTCCATTATTCCAACAAGTTACACTTTATCTATTTTTACCGAAATTAAATTCTATTTTATTTTTATGTACATTTTCTAAATGATGTTTATATTTTACAAACTCATGTATCAAGATCCATTAATCATTATTTTTTATATATATACATGTTTTTCAAAAGTTCAAAACTTTCTTCTTCTCTATAAGTAAACCCAATTTAACAAAACATCCCAAACTCTTACCCATTTACAACTAAATTCTATAAAGTATTTTAAGCTACCATTATTTTTATGAAATTACTCATTTTTATCATAACATACTACCTTGGTTTAATTATGGTTTAATACAAACAAATACGCCTTTTACATTTTAAATAATCTTTAATTTTTTCCCTTAAACCATACTAAAATGTTTTATTTATAAAGATTATTAAACACTCTTTTTACTTCAGTTTGACATCAAATATCATGATATATGACAGTAATCCCTTATAAATGTCTATGTATGACTTAAATCCTTTCTTTCATGGACAACATTATGATATCCCATTTTTTTATTTCTTTTGACATGATTATGATACCCAATTCTTACCATGGGTAAAAATTATATTTATGTTTGATTACATGTGTTTTATTATTCATGTGTAACAAAAATTCATGAACATGTCATGATGGGTGCACCCAGATAGTGCTCCAATACATTGGGTAATTTTTAGCCTCATTAGATGTTATGTGGAATGGTATTGGTCGTTCGCCTTGACTGAGGCTCTATGTGCAATGGTCTTAGTGGTTAGCCGTGACTCGTGCTACTGTATTTTCAAAAAACCATGACTCATGATAATTTCATTTATTATGTTGATGAAAAATTTATATTAATCCTGGATTTTATGATCCTATGATATGATTCCTTATGTTTAATCTCGTTCCATGCCTTCTAATATCATTATGTTATGACTTCAAACCAATATGCTACGATTTATTTTAATGTTTTTCCCTTAATGATATTTGTAGATCATAAATTTTTTCATGTTATACCTAGGATATCCTACGCATAAGTAAGGTATCAAAGGATGTTATTTGCTCATATTGAATGTTAAATAAAAGAATTTTTTATTTAGTCCCATGTTTTCTGATTTTTGTACCTATTATTCCATGACACTTGAGTTTACGATCCTTGGCTTGTAATATGAAGTTTAATTATGACTAAAATCATGTAATGATTTTTAAAAGTCTTGTTTATGAATTAATGGAATTCTATATCACCTCCATATTGGATGAAGGTAAGATATTTAGGGTTATTGGGACTATGTCTCATGCAGGAAATGTCAGAGGAGGTTCAACTATTTTAGATAAGTTTGGATATGGATCAGATTAGACATAAGAAATATGTTGATAGATGTAAATTTTCCCATGAGATTAATGTTTGGGATGGTGTGTTCCTTATATTGTCATCTACATTTGGTAACCATAGGATTTTGAGGTATGGAGAGTGGGAACCCAACTTTATTTGACAATTTGAGGTTATAGAGAGAATAGAACTGGTGGTGCACTAATTGACTATACCACTAAGGATTAGTATTATGAAAAATATTTTTCATGTTTCAGAACATCAGAGGTATCACTCAGATCCTTATCATGTGATTTATGTGGATGATGTTGGGAGTGAGACAAATGTATCATGTGAGGAGAAACATATACATGTGTTGGATCGTAGTGACAAATTGTTGTGGAGAATGACTATACCAATAGATCAAATATTATGGAAACATGGTTGTGTTTAGGAGGAAACATGGGAGAGGGAATAAGATATATAGGATTAGTGTCCCAATATTTCTATCTTATAATATTAGAGATTATTAAGAGTACGAATCGAGGAGGATCTATTATAAGGTGGGTAGATTGTAAGATCCCTGAGTTTTTTAGGAGATGTCTCGAGCTCGTTTTCAAGATTTTGGATGGATTCCAAGGGATTATAAACTCTATTACTAAAAAATTCAGGAGTATATTGAATAATATTAAATTCTACCAATTTTTTATCTATATTTCATTCCTTGTTGTGAAATTTAATGTTCACCTTCAATTTGGGGATTTCCATTGTCGAGTGTCCATTAATGATCTTGAGGTTGGTGTTCTAAATTGTAAATACCATAGTCTTGATTAATATTGTGTTTGTTGAATTGAGAAATATAAATTTACATATTTGGAAATCGCATCTTGAATTGCATTAATTAATTGATCAATTAATTAATGGAGTTGTGTTATTATGAAATTGATGGGATATAGGGAATATGGAATTGGTTAATTATTGGGATTGCACAATTTTTCAATTAATGTGATTATGTGTTAATTGACCATGATAATTATGTGATGGTTGGATTAGACATAATGGTTTAATTTGTTTTTATGATTTAAATATTTCAAAATTATTTCATTTTAATCTTCTCATATTATTCCATGTGATTTAAGTGTTAATAAATGATTTTTTGGATAATTTAAATGTTACCCAAGACATAAAATTAAAAAAATTGGGTTAATCATTATTAACCTTATCTGATGTGATATTTGTGATATATGTGTGATAGATTGTTATAATAAAGTGGGATAGAAACTGATGCTTCAAGTACGTATATGTCATTAACTGATATAAGTGTGTGGGGCCCTCACTGATTCTCCAAATACCTACATGTGATTGACTAATAAATGGGTTGTGAGAGAGGGAAAGATGCTCTAAATACTCATTGGGTTCTAGAAATTGTATTCCAGTCCAAAAATGATGGCATTGGACCATGGTTCAAAGTACCCATGATATAAAATTATAGTGAAATGTATAATGAAATCCCATGATATAATGAATTGTTATTATTATCAAATATTGTTTAGTCTATGCAATTGGACGATATAGTAATGGTTCTGTTTGGTGTCTTCATGAACCTTGGGTAAAATGTGGTTAAATAAATAATGATTGATTATATGAACACATTACCTTATTTATTTCACTTAATTATTTATAAATTATCATACACTATTATTAACAAGATATTATTTTAGATGCCATTGGTGGTGGCCTACTAAGTTTTACTCACACCCTACTCAAGCTTCCCATTAAGTTCCTAAATAGACATCATTTTTATAGGACATGATAAGGGTAATTTTTTTATCTAATATGGTTGAGTAGATATGGAGATTAGAATAGTGAAACTAGACATTGTTTTGAGACCTACTTGGATATTTTAGTCTCTTTAATTTGAGTGTTTATATGCACACATCACATGTACAATGGCAATGAATATTTATGGTGTTAGTTTCGATATTTTTTTAGTATTGGTTCATCTTGTTAAATTGGAATGTTTTAATTATTGTAGGATTATGAAAATTGGTTATTGTTTCTCTATTTTCATTATTGTATTACTCTGATAAAGAGTGTATAGTGTCCCCATGTTTTGTATAATACCCTCGCTACTAGTGGGAAACATCTACAATACGGGGAGGCATGCTTGAAGTCATATAACCGACTAGCTTGGAGCATTGGTATTTGGCACCCAGGATGGGAAGTTACATGAAGAAATAGGGTTTCATAATTTATAAAAATGTTTATAAAAGATAATTTAATTAACGAATTTACATTTATATAATTTTCCTATTCATAAACATATTAGGTTATCCTAGAGGATGAAGAAAACTATGAATTCAACAATAAAAAGGGGGAGATATTTAAAATAAATAAATACACCTAATGAGAGGATAATGGAGGACTTGCATAAAATAAAGATAAAATCATATAAGATCTAAATTCCCAAAATATAAGGGAGGTAGATTAGTTTTTATCCTATTTCACCATGATTTCATACATATTAAATCGAAAAATTAGTCATAAAATTATTCAAGTATAAATTTATATGTGGAATTAATTAATTTTTGAAATAATGAAGTAACTCAAAATTTAATCCCACCCTTCCTGAACTCCCACTTTATTCATATTCAATTATATTGAGAGTATGTCTGTTTTTTAACTATCAAAGAGTTCCTCAAGTTGTAATTTAATGTAGTTGAGCTTAGTAGATATAATTTATAAAAAAACATAGTAATTGAGAATATATAGTGTTTCTTAAGCATAGAAACATTCCTTCAATTATATTTCACATAAAATAAATACTTTCCAGTCATATATAGTATATAAACAACACCCCTTAGAGAATTATCCCATAACTTCCCATACTTTCAATTTCATTTTTTTCATAGTATAATTTTTTTACTTGTTTTAATTAAAAAGAATGTTAAAAAAGATATGTATATTACTGAACATCTATTTTTAATGTTTCATACTAGTAATAAATCAATTCGGTATGTTTTACTTGGTTACTTGTATAATAATTCTCTTTATTATTCTTAGAGAGGTGAATACATGACCAGTGTGGTCCACTCTTTTCCACCTCAATTGTTAGTAATTAGGTTGTATTTTTTCCTTGTATTCCTTCTAGTAGTAAATTTGTTTATATGAAAAATTATAAGTGTGGTGGTAAGGTACAAAAATATATTTATTACTTATAGCTCCATGTTTGTATGGAAATGAATATGCTACCATGGTCTAATTTGAGACATGCATGTTTTTTCTATTTTTAAATGAACACCATTATGATTTTTAATGGAAATGATATATTCTCTTTGAAACCTATTTCTATAATAATTATTTTATAATTTTATTATTAATTTTTTTAAGTAATTTTTATGCATGTTTTAGATATTATTTTTTTGAAATGTTATCTTTGATATTAATATTTTAACGAACACCTTGGAAATTGTTTGGAAATTAATGAATTGTTGTTAACATATCTTATGGTATGAACTTATTATAACCCTTAATCATGTTATTTTAAAAGAAAAATTGGAAAATAGTATTGAATATTATATATTAGATTAAATTCTCTACTATAACATCCTGAGTTAAATAAAACATTATGTTCGATAGCGTACATGATGCGCCACATCACGCAAAGTGAACAACTGGACATTATTATTTACATGTTACCATATAACCTATACATTAGAATGTAAATAATGAACATGATTAACTAAATTATAAAAAAATTATTTACACATTTATATACAATTAATTATTTATATATCTATTAATTACAAATGAATATAAAATACTTTTTAAAATAAAAGAAAATGTTTTTTTCTAAAAAACTACTTTGATGTGTGTAAGTGTAATAGAAAACCACTCATGTTAGATTATATTAATGAAATTTATATATAATATATTCAATATAATGATTAACATTTATCTTATCTATTTTTTATACATGATTCCAAAACAAATCAAATTTTATGCATAAAAGAATTATTTTTCTAAAAATGCAGTTTTCCCGCCTTTTGAAGATAAAGTTGTTTTAAATCTACTTTATGAATCTTTAATAAATTATTTTTGAAAAAATAAAATTCTTATTTGAAATAATGATATTAAAATTACTTTTGTTGAAATTATGGTATTTTTCTAATAAGTTTCATGTTTTGATCAATTGTGAAAAAATATTACATTTTAATTGGAAACACGATTTTCATGGAAATAATTTATGTGGTTAATTTTAATTTATGATTGGTTTTAAATTATAAAATGATATATTTTATATCATTTAATCAAATTTAGTTCATTGGAACTAATTTCGCATTGAATTTGGATATAAAAACATTGTGATATTTTAAAGGTTTTTACATTAAGAACCCTTTTCTCATTCCATCAATGGGATTGATTTTTATTTAACTTATACAATTTATGTGTCTATTACAATGAAAAATGGAATATATATTTTAAATAATAAGTTCTAAATGTACTAAATATGTTCCTTTTATTTTTTGACAATATGAATAGCAACTTTAGTAATTTTGTTATTAACACAGTTAAGGGTAAATTGGGTAATTATGTATAAAAATAATATTATAAATATTATAAAATTATCCTAAAACATTTAATAATTTTATTGACTGGGTATTTTTCTGCCCTGATAATTAATGGATCATTTATGAAGAAATTTATGGGCTTTTAGATTAGAATGTTACCTTTATAATATTATATTCAAAAGAAATTAAATTTTGTTATACTTTTGTTTTAAATAATAGAAATATTTTTAATATGGGGATATATAGGGGATATTTTTTTACTATAAATAGTATTTTGAAATAAAAAATTCATAAAAATTATTTTAATTTATTTATAAATTTTAGTGATAATATAATGGCTTAATTGGTGACCTAAAGATGATGTAGTTATTGTTTAATTAAAGGAAATATAGAATAAATGATATAAAAAATACTAAAGTACTATGAATGTCATGAAGGCCTTATTTTTTATTTTAATTAAGGATAATCCCCCATTTAAGGGTTGAACAGGAACCCGTACATGACCCGTAGGCCCAAGGCATTGTGCCCAATATGACCCGTAATACATTACTCGAAGGCCCAGAGGCATACCATGCCCATACATGACCCGTAGGCCCAACCCACTAGAACTAACCCTCCCCATCTTCTACATCGTTGATCACCTTAAACTCCCCACTTGGATCACTGGTCAGCTAGCATTGCCTCGTACAAAGCTGCACGGTGCCTGGTCTTGATGGAAGTTTCCATACCCTCTCATTCTTCCAATCTGGATAGCTCTGCTTCTGGTAACTGCTACTATTGCTCTGATCTTCTTCTGGGGCCTGCTTTGTGTGAACTGGGCTACTTCATGGTCTTCAATGGCCCGAAGGCCCTATGGCCGGAAGACCTTTGATGGCCCGAAGGCCTATGAGACCCGTAGGCCCAAACTGGTGCCCTGAAGGCCCAAATCGGGTGAATAGTTCCTGTTGCTACAGTACCGAACAGTACCTGCTACAGTACTACAATATTATTGCTATAGTATCCGGAAAATTCACCTCCACCCAGTTTTGAACTTGGGTCTCTTGGATGCCAAACATGATCCCATACCACTCGGGTATGGGCTTGTTGGCGTAAATATTATTTGAAATGATTAATGAAATACATGAATTTTATAGATAAATTTTACATGTTACTATGTTTTTATATGTATTGTTTCCAATTTGTACTTATTTTATGATATTTTTAAAATTTCAAGTAATGAATTGTGTCAAAATTTACATTATAGATATTTTAAAATAAGTAATACTTTATTAAATGATATAAAATTTATAAAAATATAAATTTCGACCAAATGATTCAGATAAGTCTCAAAATTTCATCAATGACTCATTTAGTGGTCCTTTAAAATATTATAGTAATTATATTAACCCTCAATGTGTAAATTACATGATTTCACTATAAGAGTTAAAATGGTTAGATAGGGGTTAAAATAGAAAAATAAGGATTTACAAAATAATCCAAAAAAGTATAATTATCATTGAATGAATTTATTTACACCCAAAATAATCTTATATTTGAAATAAATCATTTTTGATCAATTTAAAATAGAAAACTAATTTATATTAATTTAATAATTTCAAGAATTCTAAGAGTGCCCCACCACTCTCCTATAAAAGAGAACTCATTCTTATTATTTCTTCACACATAAAAACCTCTTTGGTTCAGCCAATATTTTCCCTAATAATTTATTAGGATCACTTCCCACATTCTATTGGCCTTAGTTTATGCATAATATACTCCTTAGAGGTTTTAAGGTGTTAATAAAAGGATATCGTTCGAAGAAGATGCACTATTTTTATTTAAGTATTTTTATTTTATTTCTTCTTCCACACAATTAAAATATTCTTAATCCATTATGAAATATTAAATAAAAAATCCTAAATATAATTATAGTTTATTCTGTTAATATAATAACTTAAATATATCCCCAATTTAGTTGAATGGGAAATGAATTATCATTCGTGTGTACGGTGAACTACCATCGCAGGAAATGATGAAATTCATTTTCCATTACCATCTCTCAAGACTATTGGTAATCGTAAAATTAATTTATATATTTGATATTCATGTAATATTTTTCATTATGTAAAAATAATATATTATTTATGTTCTTATGTTTCCATGTACATAAAAATGATAACGTTGTTTGTGCATACGTGTGAACTATCACCTCCAAAAAGTGATGTGATTCATTTTTCATCACCACATCACATGGATGATATATATAAGTACATGATTAATATTATATTCATGATAGTATGATATGTATATAAAGGTAAAATAATAATTACCTTCTTGTATTCTTGGGCATCGAGGTGTTTACACAGGATCCGACCTACGATCTTGATAGAGGCACTTCAGAAGGTGTGGAGTCTGAGGAGGATGCCAAATTTTCTAAGGTTCACTTGGAGGGGAAGATCCTGAAGAGGAAAAAATGAAGGCGGTTCAAGGAATAATCCCAATTTCCAAAACCTATGGAAACACAGTTAGGTAAAAATCAAAATCTTGGAGATGTTATCATGCATGATATGTCCAACAACCAACCGTCAATGATTGAGGATGTTGCTAAGGGAAGGGAGCCCCTTGACGACCATGAAAATGTGGGGTAATGTCTTGTTCTGATAGATACTAATATAAACACACATTTTATTTGAATAAAATAGGGACTCAAGGGTAACAGTTCTATGCATATGATTGAAAAATGGGGAGATGCCTCTAGGAATGATAAAGAAAATGTTAGTGGTATTGCCAGACGATTATATAGTGATATTGTTCAAAAAAGGTAAAATCTGATTTTTGAATGTGAAGAAATTATTCCTATTACTTTAGGGAGAAAAATGATGAAGGATTATTCCTACCTGCCGAAACTGATGAAGGCATGGGGTTCTTCTAAGATGGACAGAGGGGTAGTCCTCACTCAAAAAAAATATCATGTGGTCAATCAGCCATTCCCATCACTGCTTTCATTGGAGAAACCAAAGTATACCAATCTTTTATTACAGTACAACCCAACCTATTAGTGGGAATCCGCCACTGCAGAGGAGGATCTTTATGATGGATGTGGTGAAGGGTATGGCTATTATGATATGTAGTTGATGGTTGTGTTTTATTTTGGTTTTGGTTCATGGTGTTTGAATGTGGTATGTTTTGAAGTCATGTTTAGTTTATCAATTTTCCTTAAAAGTGGTTATTTGTTTCTCATTTTTTCCTCAAAAGTGTTTTGAAAATAAAAATTTCAATTTTTATTCAGTCTTTCAATAATAATGACTGAAAAATGGAAATGTTACTCATGCGTACGTATGACCTAAAATCTCTATGGTTATAATTTTGTTCATTTTTTATAAAAATTCATAAATGGTTTGATTTAAATGTATAATTTATGTATAAAATTAATTATTATTACATCAATATTATTATAGAGATGATTGACTAATTCCATTTTGGCTATAGGCATTAATCCAAAGATATTTTTCCCTTGTGTTTTGAATATCATCAAAACATCCGATGTCAACTTATATAATTATTTAATTGTTATAAAATTATATTAATTGATATAAAAATAATAATAAACATGAATAAAGTTCTAAAAATATTAAACAATTAATATAAGTTTGTTATTCAAAATGATAAATAACATATGTGGTGAATCAGACTCATGATAAGGGATTTTGTCTCAACATCCTTTCATTTTTTCATGTCTTGATGTTATACATCCACCTTATTTTATGAGGTGTATATAGAGCAATGTTGACATATCATATCTTGAATTTCTTTATTCTCATGTTATTTATTAATTTTTTAAATCTTATTCTTTCACAGGGCTTATGACTAGAATGTTCAAAGTGGTATGGGATACCTTGAATGTTTAATGATTTAATTATCAAATATTTTCCTTTTTGTCAATATTGCTGAAATTATTTTATGTTCTTTTTGAATAAAAGGATTATAAATTACATTTAATTTCTATTTTGAATTTCATTCATATGTTTTTTAAATGGAATCTTTTTATGTTTTCATTATGGAATATTTGACTTCCTTTAGAAATGAAAAAATGAATGTTCTTGTTAATGTATATAGTGTCAAAAAGATCTCCACTTCTGAAAAAATTATTTGATATTTTTATAACTATAAAATTCATCATGTTTTGAAATAAAAAGAAACCCTTTTTTCTTTATCTAGTTATTTTTTATAATAAAATTGGTTTTGATAATGGATTGATTATTTATATGACATGAATTTTTTTCTTTGATATAAAATGAAATTTTAATACAGACATGTTGAAAATTGTAAACTTATATGTGTAATGATTATGTAATGGTATATACACATTTTAAGGATGGTTATGTAATAAACCATAAACGGGTGGTTCCATGATAAACCAAGGATGGGTGGTTACATTATAACCTCCAATGCATTAGGTGTGGAAGTCAGCCGTATGGATATTCAATTTGTACGAGTGATATGAATAGAAGTTAAACTCATGTATATTTCATTTTTAATCGTGAAAAGTATAATTATGTCCCAATGTAACTTTATATACGTTCTAATATTTATTTGCGTTTTATGGTAATATATTGATTACAACAAAAGATGTGAAATGAACTTATTTTTTAATGAATGTATTTACAACTTATTAAGGGTGAAAAGTATTAATTTTTATAAAGTTTTCATGGGTTTTAATGTTAATTGATGAAGTAACGTTTCCTACTTTAAATACCCCTTTATGGGCTATTTAGGCTCATCCATAATTTTTTAATGTTGCTTGCAGGAAATAAGGATGAAAATGGATTGGGAGATTTCTTGTTCAATGTCATTAAGAATATTCATAGAAGTGATCATACTTTATTTTAAATGTTTTAGATTATGGGAAAATGTATATTGTTCCAAATTTTCCAATTTTTATTGTTATGGTTTTGTTATGTATTTTTGATGACCTAATTCTCTAAATATATAAATCTGAAAATATTCTTCAATGTGAAAGAATGTAAAATTTGTAAAATAACTCAAGATCATGTAATTTGATAAGGTTAGTACCTTAAAAGTGGTATCAATATAATGGTTTAGAAAAATTTAGAGGTTAGGATAGTGTTAATTGAATTACAATAGATAATAATACATTATTTTTTAGTTTAAATGTTGTAGCATTTAAAGATTACCTTTTTTAACTAAGATACCTCTCTTTAGAATAGATTTCGACATAAGAAGAAGGGCAGCTATGGTCGGAAGTTAATGTGAGGAAAACAACCTTCCAAATATGCATCCTAATATGGTTGGAATTAGAATATAATAGTGTTTTTCATTGATGGATCAGCTGGAAGAAGCTATAAATAATGGTATATATGGTAGAGAGGATCCTGACGTACCACAAATAAACATATTTATTGTGGAAAATTTTATGAGGCAACATCACACATCATTCAGAGGATCATATAACCTAGTTATAGTTGAAATATGAATTAAATACCTAGAAAATATATTTGATTTCAAGGGTTTTTCATGTTACCAAAGGAAACTCTTTCAAATTATCATTTTTAAGATGATGTCTAACAGTGGTAGTAAATTATTAGAAACTTAAACTAAAGTGAAGTTATTTATGTTTTGGAATTGGATGAATTTAAGAATATATTTGTTCAGAAAAAATTTATTAAGGTTTTTCGACTTAGGATGGAAAAAATTATTGTAATTCAGACAAAAGGAGGAAGATTCTGTGGATTATATGAACAAAACTTCACCAATTTGAAAAGGTATGTCCCAAATTATTCCCATGATCATGATAGTAAGATAAATCAGTTTTACTTGGTATTGAACCCAACATATCGAAGGGAATTAGCTTCTCATGAGTTCAAAATCAATGAGAAACTTATTTTATTTTTTGATAAGGTATAAATGGAGTTTTTTTTATAATCATGTGTCCCATGAAAAAAACAAAATAAGATGTCCAATTGGGAGGAAATATGAAACCATTCTTCAATGAATATTTATGGTAAGAAATCCATATTATGATCTTGTGATATATGTGGAAAAAATAAACTTTGAGAATATATTTTAAAGGTGGAAAAGTTATTCTGATGTGTTATTTTTTTTAATTTTCCTCATGACTAAAAGGGATATGATCATGAAAGCAAAGTGAAGCCAAAAATAAGATGTTTTATTTTCAGTGAGTAAGTAAATTATGGTAACATGTGTATAAAGCTACTTAGGGTGGAAATAATCATGATTATAAATTAAATGTTGTGGGAAAATATTTTTCCACAACTGCATTTGATGTAGAGACATCTGGTGAGGTGATGGAAGCTCCAAGGATCTAGGTATTTTTTTAGAGCTTTGACTTGTTGTTTTAATGCAGATGCAAACCAGACGACCTACGAGGAACAAGATCTACAAGGAGGATGAGCAAGGACCTTTCACCAGTGCCGAAGATAAAAGGATTGCAAGAATGAGAGGGTATGGCAGCTGCCATCGGGACAAGCCTATGCATGCATGGGAATGCCTAGCCGAACAACCATGCGAAGGTGGAGATCTAATTTCACGGTGAAGATGTAGAGGAGGAGTAGTTCCAAGTAGTTAGTCTGGGTTGTATGTAATTTTTGAAGCCTATCGGCAAAATGAATTCTTCTAAGGCCTACGGGCCATGTAATACTTATGCCTACGAGCCTTGTAAGGGTTCCACCTCACCCCTTGAAAGGTGGATTATCAAAAATTAATAAAAAATGAAGGCCTTCGGGCTAAAAAAATGATGTGATTGTAAAGTGATTATGAAATTTAGGGTTGTTTTTAGTTGGTTTTATGGTTATGTAATGATTTATTTTAATAAGAATTATGTCATTACTTTTTTACATGATCTTTAAGGTATTAATAAACATTAGGGTTTTTATAATCATTGGAAATTAAAGATATTTTTAGAGATGGTTTTCATATACGGGAGAAATGGTGCTTATGAAATGGAAATATATAAAGTATATTTCCTTATATTCTTATACAGTAAAATAATTCTTTGACCCTAAAAATAGGATCTTGCAATAGAAACATTATTTGTTTACTTTTCTCACTATGAAATCAATGAACTTTTAACCCTTCACAGATTTATGTATTCATGATGGATAAATTAATAAAGTCTATGTTCTTTGTCACTCCATATTAGAATTTGATGGATTGTTTTCTCTTCCATATCCATGTTTTCCTATATGGAAACATAATATGTGTCATATTATGGGACCTTCGTACATCCCTTTATTTATTTTAATGTGGGAGTTTCATTTATCCATTTTCAGGTTTGGGAATTTAATAAATACATTTTTTCAAATTCAATCCTTAGTTACTGAGATCAAATTCAAAATTTTAAGGATTAAATTTCCAAATGGGGGGGGGGGGGGATTCTAACAGCCTGAATTTTTAAGAAAATGAAATACTATTTTCAATAGAATAAATGATACTCCACATCAATCTTAAGTGAACAACTGAATATTATTATTTAAATGTCACAGTTATAAACTTGCTGTTAGAATGAAGAGAATGAACTATATTAATTGAATTGTGAAATTTTGGTTTTCAAATGTATATATAATTAATTATTTTATGATAAATTAATTTCAAATGAAAATAAAACACCTTTTCAAATAAATGAAAATATTTTTTCAGATAAAGTGTGTAAAAGTGATTATGTGTAATAAAAAAATAACTATAGCTGAATGATATTAATTAAATTTATATAAAATAAATTTGATAAAAATTTCATCATTAATCATATCTGTTTTCTATACATTATGTAAGAACAAATCCAATTTTACTCATAAAATAATTATTTTTCAAAAAAGGTTGTTTTTCCACTTTTGATGGTGTATTGTTTTAAATATAGTTTTTAAAATATTACAAAAAAATTGACAAAATAAAATTATTTTGTGAAATAGTAATATCAAAATTTTCTTTGAATTAAATTTTCATATTTTTTAGATAAGTTTCATATTTTGATGAATAGTTAAAAAATAGTTCATTTTAATTGAATCCAAATTTTTAGTCTAAATAATTTATAGTGTTAAATAATATTTTTTATTATTTTCAAAGTATAAGTAGATAAATTTAATTTATATTAATCCAATTAATGTCATTGGAATCAATTTCATATTCAAAATGGATATAAAATCGTGGTGAACTTTTGAATATTTTTACTTTAAAAATTCTTTTCTCATTCTGTCAACAAGCTTAGTTTTTATTTTATTTAAACAATTTTTGTGTTTAGAATTTTGAAAAATAGTTTCCATATTTGGAATCTAAGTGTCCAAATATTATAAATAAGACCATTTTATTTTTCTTTTAAAAATATTAATAGTTGATTTAGTAATTTTTTTACCACTATGAAGGGTAAACTGGGTAATTAAGGGTAAAATTAATATTACATCTTTTAAAAAATTATTCTAATAGTTGTCCTAATTTTATTAGATGATTATTCTTCAACCCTAATAAATAAATTATTAGTTTTGACACCATTTATGGAATTTTGGATGATAATATAACCTTTATAATATTATATTCCAAGGAAAATAAATTTTTTCATACTTTTTTTTAAATGAAATATATTTTTAATTTTAGGTTATATAAAAGAAAATATTCTACTATAAATTTTATTTCAAAATAAATATTGTTTATCTACATCATAGAAATTTATTTATAATTTTTAGAGATAAAATAATTACATTAAATATTGACATAAGGATAATATTATATATTTTTTTAAATAAATGAAATATCAAATAAATGATATTAAGAAATACTAAAAAAATGTATTTTTAGATGATTAATGTGATACACGATTTTTTGAGATGATTTTGACATGTTAGATATGTTTTATATTTATTTTATAATTTATATTTTTATTATGTTATTTTGAAAAATAGAAGTAATGAATAGTATCAAATTTAACATTTTTGATATTTTAAAATAAATAATATTTAATTAAATGATATAAAATTTATAGAAATATCAATTTCATTCAAATGATTTAGATAAGAATTAGTATGTCCTCAGTTAATCATTTATTGGTAGTTTGGAATTTTACAGTAATTATATTAACCCCTAAAATTTAAATTTCATGATATCATGTTAAGAGTTAAAGGGGTTAAATTTGGGGTAAGACAAAAATCTAAGGTTTAAAAATACTCAAAACATTCATATTTGTCTTTCGATAAAAGGGGAAATATTATTATATTTTATTCTCACTTCAAATACTATTTGGTTCATCCAAATTATTTTGTAATAAATTTTTATAATCTTTCCCCACATTCGAGAGTCCTTGTTTTAGGTAGAACACCCTCCAAAGAGGTGTTAAGGTGGTAATGAAAGGATATCATTTGAAGAAGAGGTATCATTTTTTATTAATTATTTCTATTTTATTTCTTCTTCTAATTCATCCAATTCTTCTTTCAAACAAGATGAAATAATAACATCGGTATCCTCAATATACAGATATTCTATTATGTTTATATCATCACTAAAATACATCTCCCCTTCATCAAATGAGAAAACAATTATCATTCGTGTGTATGGGTAACTACTGCCTCATGAACCAATATAATTAATTTTCCAACACCATATCTCAAAACTAGTTATAATGATGGAATTAATGTCTATATATGATATTCATGACATATTAATCATTATTAAATAATAACATATCATCTATCTTCTTACCTTTCCATTTACATAAAAATGATAAAGGTGTTTGTGGGTACTTGTGAACTATCACCTCCATGAAGTGATGTGATCTATTTTTCATCACCAAAAAACATGGATGATATCTATTAATATATTATTAATATGATATTATGATCATTCTGGAATGAAAAAATTATAATTACCTTCTTTCCATAAATATAATTGAAAAATGGAAACGTTATTCTTGTGTACGTACAACATACTGTCTAAATGATTATAATGTTGTTCATTTTTCATAACCACACATAAATATTATTATTTATAATTATTATTGATGTATAAAATTGATTATTATGTAATTAATAATATTCTAAATATGATTTACTAATACTATTTTGACTATAGACATCAAACTAAGGTCATTTTTTACTAATGTACCAAATATCATCAAAACATCCCATGAAAACATATGTTACTATGTAATTGTAATAACATTATATTAAGTGATATAAAAGGAATAATAAAATTTAAAAAATCCTATTAAAGTAAAAATATTATATTTTTTTATTGAAGAAGATAAATAACATACATGATGAATGAGACTCAATGTAACAGACATCATCTCAATATGATTTTATTGAGGAATATCTTGATGTTATACACCCACCATATTATTTGAGGTGTATATACAACCAAGTTGACATATAATCTTTAGAATTAATTTATTCTCAGGTTATTTATTGTTTTTTAAAATTTTATTCTTTCATGGATCTTATGAATTAATTATTCAAAGCGGTATGGGACACATTGAATGTTTAATGATTTAACTATCAAATCATTTTATCTAGGACAATATTCTTGATATTATTTTATACTTTTATTTAGTAACAGGATTATAAAGGAATATTTTTTTCAATTTTAAATTTTAATCAATGGTTTTCAAAAATTAATCTATTTATGTTTTATGTACCGAACATTTTTCTTCCCTTACAAATGACAAAACGTGTGGTCTTTTTAAGGTATATGGAGACAATAAATTCTCCACCCCCATGACCATAATTTGATATTTGGATTCCAATAAAATTATTCACGTTTTAAATGAAAAATAAACCCTTATTTTCCCTTTTTTGTATATTTTTATTTAAAATGTTATTTGATCATGAATTGATTTTTTCAATATCATGAAATATTTTATTATGAGTGAAAATGAAATTTTAAGAGTTACATATTGAAAATTGATAGATTTTATGTGTTATGATTATATAATGGTACTTGGAAATTTTTTGGGTGGTAACATGATAAAAAAGGATAGGTGGTTCCATGATAAACCGAGGATGGTTGGTTACATTATAAATTCCAATGCATTGGGTATGGACGTAGACCATATGGATATTTAATTTGTAAGAGTCACATGTATGGAAGTCGACCACCTGTTTATTCCATTTATAAGAGTGAAAAATATAATTATGTATCAACATACCTTTAGGTATTTTATATAATTTATATTGGTTTTTTGGTTATCTTGTGATTAAAATAATGTATCAAATTATCTTATTTTAAAATTCAAGTATTTAATACATATTAAGGGTGAAAATTATTACTCTACGACAATATTTTCATGGGTTTTTATTTTTTATCATGTGAATAATGGTTTCCGACGTTTTATATCAATTTTTTTAATTTTTACTTTCATCCCATATTTTTTAATGTTGTTTATAGGACTTTAGGATGAGTAAGGATTCAGATTTTTCATATTGAATGTCTTTAAGAGTTTTCATAATAGTGATCATGATTTATTTTAAATGTTTTATATAATGGGATGAATGGATACTATTTAGAAGTGTCCACTTTATATTTTTATGGTTTTTTATGTATGAGTTATGGCCTAATTATAAAAATATATAAACATAAAAATAACCTCAATGTTAAATAATGTAACATTCTTTACATAACCCAAGATTATTAAATTTTTTATATATGATTCCTTACATCTAACTTAGGATCATTATTGGGGAAAATATGGAAAATTATTTAGGGTAATGGTGTAATTTTATGTTAAACTTAATTCTTTGAGGCGTACTTCATGTTTTCCATGAATTTGTCTTTAAATTAATAGTCTTAATGTAATTACATTTATTCTAATCTTAGTGGTGGTTTGGTCAAAATGGATGGATATTTCCCTTCCATTGGGGTCTTATTTCAATAAGGAAAAAAAATTTAATAATTGATTCCTAGTGTGAATAATTTTCTAACCACTTTTTTGATGAATTTTTTAATGTATATAAATATGGATTCGTTTCACGAGGACGAGCATAAATTTATTAGGGGGAATTTGATGTATCAATTTTATATCATGTTTTTCAAATCTATTTTAATTTCATTTGTTGAATAAGTTTTTAATAAACTAGAATAATATGATAAATATACAATAGATACCATATTTGAGCGGTAATGTGAATTAATTATCATGTTGGTTAAAATTAATTATTATTATTTATTTAAATTATTAGTTGATTTGTCTATACATTATTTTTAAAAAATTTAAATAAGTTTTTTTATTATTATATGGTGAAAAAAGAAGGATATTATTTTACAACGATTTTATAATTTTAAAAATTAAATTTATTATTGTTTAACATCAAGTTTTTAAAATATTTATTCATTCTGTAACTACTTTAGAATAATACAACATTTATTATCGTCAATATTTTATTTTTGAAAAGTTGAAATAATGTCTATAAAGACATATATAATAATAATCTAGGAATTTCAATATCATGCATATAAAATTGTATCTCAATGTAAGGAACATAAAATCAATATGATGTTGAGACTTTCATAAGTAATTGACACTCAATTGTGACAGAACCATGAATAAAAATCGTCATGTCTGATTAAAATACATTTATTTAAAAATAAATTTGTAGATAATTTTCTATGTGTGATGAACTTCCTCATTTCAATATACACTACATAGGAATACCTCTACCAAACTCATCACTACATAAGTCTTGAAACCGTATAATAACCCTAACATGTGATTAATTACCGTTGTGGAATTACTGTGTCATATTAACTTCATATCATAGCCACTAAATAAAAATAAAAATCACGGGGGAGTCACTCTCACCGATTTAAGGATTTTATATAAGAATAAAACATGGACAGAAGATTAAATCAACCTTAAACATGGAAACATGTGATTAAATACAAATTTCATGTCTATTAAAATATTTATTACACACATGATGAACCCTATTTATATCATATATTACAATATGAATAATTAACTTGTATTCGATGTTGTTGTGTATAGGCGAAGCTGATCAAGATTGCTAATTGGAGTTTAAGTGACTGAATTGTTCCCAGAATTAAGGATATATTTAATTAAGAGATAAATGACATGGAATCATGTCGGTAATTTGTTTTGGCTAAGGAAAATATGATAGAATCAATTTAGTTGAGATAAATCTATTTCAAATTATAGTTGTAATATTTTTCAAACATATTGAAGCTTTCTATTATTTAGTATTTAATGATTTTCATGTTTGTATTGTTTAGGTTTTGGAAGAGTAATCTGTAATACTAATTCTAATAAAGGATTCACCACTTAATTGGATTAAATTATGTTCATATCTATATCTCCCTTTGTATATTTCTCTAAATATGTAATCTATGTGATTAATTATTTCATTATTGTACATATTCAAATATTTAAGGTTATGGATAATTAAAATTTGTTTTCATAAACGGGATATAACACTAAAATTATTTTATTTTGATTCATTTTTTAAGGAATTTAACATTTTATTTTTGAGTTCAATATTAGTTAAAATGATAGTGTTGGGATCCACCTTTCTATCTCTTTCAACTGATTTGTTCTTCTTACTCATTCCTTTAACTATCATTCATCTGAGTAGTTTTAAATTCAGTGGAGGAGAATTTATAATGATGATGTGTGGTAACGTGGTAACAAAACTATAGTTTAAGAGAGGTTATCTTGATTTTTTACATTTTTATCTAAGCTAAATATTATTAAAATAAGAAAGTGTAAAGAGAATATTATTTATATCTATATTATCCTATATGATGAGAACTAATACATTTTTAATGAAAAATATTATAATTACTATGAATGCCTATGGAAAACAGTCCTATTCACTGAATTTATTTTGTGATTTCATTATAATAATTTTGGTCACATCATGCAACAATATAATAACATCATTTAAATTTATTTATTAAACCCCCCATTATGTTATTACATTGTATTATATTATTTCCACCTCACACGATATAATATGTTATGGATACCATGTAACACCTGAGACTTTTATGAGAAATATTTTGTTTTTTTATGTTATATAAATCATCAAAGGAATCTTTCACTACACACAACACTAGCTTGGCTTGCTTTACATGCAACCACGACCTTTTTCGATAGCCTGTGTCGTACGCAATATCGAGTTTCACTAAACAACGATATACTATTAAAATATTATTAAAACTAGCTGTTATGAATAGTAATACCCACTTTTTGAAATTTTATAAATTTTATCTTTCAAAATGGACTTCATTTTTGGATTCGGAATATCGAAATTAGATTAGGGTGAAATTTTGGTACTTTTCAGATAACTTTCATATTCTGATGAATAGTGAAAATTTCTAAATTTTAATTAAAAACAACTTTTTAATCGAAATAATTAAAAGTGATAAATTATTAATTTGAGTGGTTTTAAAGTATATTTAAAATATATTTTTACAATTTAATACAATGTTGGTCATTGGATGTAATTTCACATTTAAACCAGATATAAACAAGTGTCCATCTTTTGATAGTTATTATCTATTAAAAACACGCTATTTGTTTTAACGATGGGAATTAATTTTTAAATTAGTTAATGTCACTGATATGTTTTGAATTTGGTTAAATAAACATCATTTTTGAATTCATAATATCAAATATATCTTAGGCCTAATTTTTGGTATTTTTCTGGAAACTTTCATTTTTTTGATGAATAGTGAAACCACTAAGTGGTAGTAAAAAAAACTGAATTTTTCATAAAACTTAATTTACCAATTCGGTGAGTAGAATTTCAAAAATCCGAGAGACACGGTTAATATCAAGGACTAAAATGTGGTTCAATGAGAAGAAAATAATTTTTGGTGAATAGTAACTTTTTACTTTTTTATACCGCGATTAAAAGTAAATAGGGTAATTAAGGGTAAAAGTGTTATTATTATTACCCTAAAACATGTCCTAATTCTATTGGATAACTGTAATTCGACCAAAAAAAACCTTAGGAATTAAATATGACCATTTAGGCCCACTTGGATTAGATTAGGAAATTTATTATCAATTTATTTAAAGAAGGGTTAAAATAGTTAAAATCAATGTTGAATAATTAAATAATTTTTAATATAGGGTTATACATAATATTAATTAGATTATGAATATTCATTAGAAATATAAAAATATTTCACACATAATTATATTTTATTTGTAATTTTTAGACTTAAAGTAATTTAATTTATTTATGATACAATGATGATGCAGTAATTATCTTATTAATGAAATATTGACATAATTGATGTTATAAATACCCAAATAAATGTAATTTGAGACTTTTTATGAATTAAAATAATTTTCTATGTTAATATGACATGTTATTATTGATTTAAAAAAAAATTTCTAGCTAATCATTCTTTTATGATTTTCACAAAAATCAATTACCAAATAGTGTCAAAATTGATATAAAATAGTTTTTAAAATAAATATTATATTATTAATTGTTATTATATTCCTAAAAATGTACGGTTCAGCCAAGATACTTATATCATGATAGGAGTATCATTAATGGACCACTTTGGGGTCTCCTGGATGTATATGGTAATTTTATTAACTATATAATATAAAAATACAAAGTGACATGGTAAATGTCAATCTAATTAACTAAGAGTTAAAACTAAAATATAAGGTTAATATAATGACCTAAACTTGTCTAAATTATATTTTATGAGAGTATTTCGACCCATACCCACCTTAGATTCTAAATATATCAATTTGGATCTATTAAAAACCGAATTTGACTTTATAATAAAATAATATTTTTAGTTATTCCAATGGTGCCCCTCTCCTCCCTTATAAAAGGGCACCTCCTCCCTCTTTTCCTCACACCACTTTGAGTCTTCATGCTCGGCCAAACCCTACCAAATTCTCTTCTCCACTTCTATAGAAACATCCTAGAGGTCCTGGTATTTTTCAAAGACCAATTTTAGTTCCCTAATAGGAGGTCTCAAAGAGGCGTTTCAAAGAAGAGGTAATGTCCGTTACCGATTCTTTCAACTTTATTTCTTCTTCCAATTCTTCTTCTTTAGTTGTTTCATTATGAAGTAATAAAATAATTATCAATAATATACTGATATGTTATTATAAGTATGAAACAACCCTATTTCACTATCTATCCATCCTACGAAAAATGAAATCACCGCGCGTGCGTACATACGGAATATCGTCTCCACACCGTGGTATAATCTATTTTCCACCACCACCTTACTTGGATGGGTATAATGGTGTAAATAATATCTATATGTGATTATTGTAAAGTGATATTGATTATGAAATAGTATACATACACTCCATTACAATTTCACGATCATGGGAACGATATCATCGCTCGTGCGTACGTACGGAATACCGTCTCCACGATGTGACGTGACTCGTTCTACATGATCTTCATTGCATAATGATTATATAAATGAATTGAATGAATTAATATGATATATATTACACTAATACCATTTTGTAAATGAGGTATCTATAACCTAAAAAGAAGAATAAGAATTTATTCGACAAAACACACATAAGAACAAAAAGTAATAAACACCCGAATAACAAGTAGTAATGAAATATTACTAATAAGAAGCTAAGAATATGACCATATATGATAATTATGATTATGGAATAAGTCAATAACATTATTTAAATCATTATACAGGAGTTTAGGACACTTACGAAGCAAATCGGACCTAAGGTAAGGGAAAATATCACAATCTCATTTTTATCCGAGATTGTTTATACTTTGGTATTTACTGGGGTGTATTTTATCATCCACATCCATGTTACCTCAATAAGTAATATTGTTTCCATCCACCTACAATTTTTTAAATCCAATTTTACCCTTCGGTAGGTTTTTAGTAAAGGATATGAAAGGAATTTGTTGTCGTTTTTCGTATGAGGTACTTTTTTACTTTTCCGACAAAAGTACGAGAAGAATATTTTTTAACTTATACGACATGAATGGATTTTTAAAACATTATTTACAAGAAGCTTCATTTAAATGTTTTCATGATTATTTTTAATAAACTTCTTTTAGATTAAAATTTTATGACATGTTAAGAAAGGAAAAATGTTTTTGAAGAATAAAGGATATTTTCCTCAAGAATGGAGTTCAAGTGTTTTATCAAAATTATTTTCCATCTAAGATAATATAGGGTTCTGTTTCTATCCCTATTATTACATTGATTTGATTGTGTTGTGATGGAATTATTTTTATGAATTCATCTATCTTATATGAATTGTTTTATGATGTCACGATGTTTAAGAATCCCATTTTTATTACATGGGTTATGCAATGATGTATGATTTATGATTTTCTGGTACACATAAGAATGGTATCATTATGAGATGGGTGGGACCTATATCTCCCTCCAATGAATTGGGTATCGATTTTATATCTCATAGGATAGACATGGCTGGAACTGAAGGTTAAACCGGTTCAGTGAAACAGGACTGAAACGAGGAGTGAACTCGGTTCAGAAATGGACATTGTCCACTAAGAAAGTCTTGGAAATGAGTCTTGACTACTATGAAATGATTCTCTATGATTATGTTTGTATGACAAAAATTTCCATGTTTTATGTTATGATTATTGTGATTACATTTCACTACCATGATTTATCCCTTGTTATGAAAATATGATCTCTTTTGCAGGGTAAGATTTCCAACATGTTATGTTCTTATTAATTTGATGTGATTGATATTTCTTTTGTTTACCCTTACTGAGCATTTGAGCTCACCCTTTTGTATGTTTTCTTTCCCCAGGTCAGGAAGAAGGGTATTAAGTAAGATATGCCAATAAGGGACTATAAATATTATGAAATAAATGGGAGACATTATAGATGCTTTATGAACCGATTGTTTATGTTTCCCAGTTTATAAAGACACTATACCTATACGGTCCTTTCATGGTTTTGTTATATGTTGTAATAAGTGTACTTCAATTTTGAAGTAACAACCATGTATGTAAAGTATGGGTCGTTATAGTTGGTATAAAAGGAACGGTATAGTCAACCTTTGGAAACTAGGATGTGAAAGCCTTAGTAAGAACCCTAAGGATAAGTATAATCATAGAACACAATCTTAGTGTTTTAGAAATGTCCATGAATAACCTATGATAAGACCTTAAGTGTGAACTTTTATTCTTGATTATGTGGCTTTACTATTATAATTAGTGTTTCTCACACTATTCTTCTTGGTTTTAGTCAATGGCTGGAACCTGAAGGAACCGTGTTAATGCAGAATGCGACGAGTAATGAAATGATTATCCCCCTGAGCAACCAAATGTTATGGGAGCTGGAATGCAAAATATTGTAGCCATGCTCACACAACATTCTCAAGCTATGAATCATGCAGGACTTCCAAACAAGAAAATGAAGGAGAAACATTCTGTTGAATCCTTCATGAGGTAGCGTCCACCTTCATTCAGTGGTTCTACTGATTCATTAGTTGCTGAACAATGGATTAGTAATACTTAAACGATATTTTCAGTTCTTCAATGTTCTGAACATGATAGAGTCATCCTAGCAGTGTATCGTTTGGAATGAGATGCTGATCAATGGTGGAATATTATTAAGAATACGAGGCAAAAGGATTAAATTGAGTCCGTGGAATGGGACGAGTTCAAGAACTTATTTTTCAATAAGTACTTCCCTTTTATTCTTCGAACAAAGATTGAGAAAGAGTTTCTTGAACTGAAGCAAAAGGATGATGAATCTGTTGGTACCTATGAATAAAATTTTACAAGACTTGCAAGGTATGCTTCTGGTATTATTATCCAACCTGAGAGTAAGATCGATCGATTCTTTAGTGTCTTAAAACAAAGTCTTCTAAGGGCCTTAGACATAAGGGACTTCAATAGCTAGGATGAAATCGTTCGATGTTCTCTCAAAGTTGAGATGGAGATTAGAGTAACCAATCGGTCATATGGGTTTGATAAGAAGAGGAAAACAGAATTCAAAGGAAAATCTAAAGAGCACACTGAAAAGAAGATGAGATTTCCCTTATTCTCAAAGTGTGGAACGAAACATGGAGGGAGTTGTCTTAAAGGGACAAGTAAATGTTTCAAATGTGGAATGGAAGGTCATCGGGCATTTGAATGCTGCAATGATGGGAAGAAGATGTATAATGATGCAAACAAAGGAAGAGATACACAAAATGAACCTACTACACTTCAATGTTTCAAGTGCAAGGAGATGGGGCATTATGCCAATCAATTCCCATATCCAAGGGTTGATGATGATGGTCGACGTCAACAAACTCTTAAGGCTAAAGATAAAGGAAAGTCACATGCAATTTCTATCAGCGATGTGGAGTATGATAATTATGTTGTAAAAGGTACACTTACCATCCACTCTAAAGTAGATAGTGTTTTATTCTATTCTGGATCCACCCACTCTTTTATTTCTGAAGAATTTTCTAAGAGTATCACCATATTACCTCAACAATTAGATGTTGAGTTAGCTGTGACAACCCCTAATAGAACAACAATCATATCAAAAGTTTACAATTCTTCTCCAATTGAAGTTTGTGGGAAAGTGCTTCCTGCAAATCTTGTGATCCTTCCTATAGTAGAATTTGATGTGATTCGTGGCATGGATTGGCTTTCTCTATATGGAGCTCATATCAATTTCCAAAGAAGGGAAGCCACATTTCATATTCCAGATCAATTTATGATCGTATATCGATGCAAGGATGAACATAACCTTCCAGTGGAAATTTCATCCCTCTTATGGGTCTTGATTCCACTAAATGAGGGTTATTTATCTCGAATGGTTGCTAAGAAACTCACGATTAAGAATATGCCCATTGTACGGGAGTTTTACAATGTCTTTCCGGATGAATTTCCAGCTCTTCCACCAAATCCTGAAGTTGAGTTTTCAATAGAACTCGTACCGGGTGCTTTTCCTATTTCAAAGAAACCTTATAAAATGGCCCTAATTGAGTTGCATGAATTGAAGAAGCAACTCCAAGAGAATATTGATAAAGGATTCATACACCATAGTGAGTCACCTTGGGGAGCACATGTTCTGTTTGTTAAGAATAAAGATGGATCAATGAGAATCTGCATTGATTATCGAGAACTTAACAAGATTACTATCAAGAACAAATATTCTCTTCCATGCATTGATGACCTATTTGACTAACTACGTGGAGCTCAATACTTTTCCAAGATTGATCTTTGTTCAGGGTATCATCAATTAAGGTTCAAAAGGGAGGATATACCAAATACGGCTTTCCGTACAAGGTATGGACATTATGAATTTATAGTGATGCCATTTGGTCTTACTAATGCCCCTGCTATCTTCATAGATCTGATGAATAGAGTCTTTAGAGACTATCTTGATCAGTTTGTGGTATTCTTTATAGACGATATTCTTGTCTATTCAAAGAGCAAGGAAGAACATAAAGATCACTTGAGAATTGTATTGAAAACCCTAAGAAAGGAGAAGCTTTATGCCAAATTTACCAAGTGTGAATTTTGGCTTCAGAAAGTTGCTTCTTTGGGTCACATAATCTCAAAAGAGGGGATATATGTTGATCCAGCAAAAACAGAGGTTATCGAAAGATGGTCGAGACCAACAACAGTAACTGTGATCCAAAGATTTCTTGGTTTGGCTGGATATTATCGACGTTTTGTGAAAGATTTTTTATGATTATCTAATCCACTCACCAAGTTGACTCGGAAAGGAGTTAAGTTTGTTTCGATGGAGGAATGTGAAGATAATTTCAAGGAGTTGAAAATAAGGTTATCCAGCGCACATGTACTCACACTTCCTTGTAGTGGAGAAAGGTTTGTGATCTATAGTGATGCATCCAAGAAGGGATTGGGGTGTGTTCTTATGCAAAATGATATGGTGATAGCTTATGCCTCACGACAGTTGAAAATCCACAAGCAAAATTACCAAACTCATGATTTGGAGTTAGTTGCGGTAATATTTGCATTAAAGATTTGGAGGCATTATCTTTATGGAGAAAGGTGTGACAATTATACTGATCATAAATGTTTAAAGTATATTTTCACACAAAAGGAGCGAAATATTCACCAAGGAAGATGGTTAGAGTTGATTAAGGATTACGACTTCTCAATTAATTACCACCCTAGGAAAGAAAACAAGGTAGCAGACGCATTAAGTCGACAAGACCATGCTAGCTTATCCATGATGAGGATCACAAAAGATCCAATATTTATGGATTTACAAAGGATGGATCTTGGAATTTTAATAGAAGGGGAGAAATCGTATCTTTCTCAAATGAATGTTCAACCGTATATACATGTGATGATTAAAGAGGCGCAGAAAGAAGATGTAGAGTTACAAAAGAAGGTGAGAAATATTCCAGAATTTAACCTTGATTGTGATGGGATAATAATGTTCAGGAATCAGGTTTGTGTTCCTCCCATCCCCAAATTAAAGAAGGAGTTGCTGGATGAGGCTCATAGTTCTTCATTCTCTATTCATCCTGGAAGCACGAAGATGTATAGGGACCTGAAAGAGTACTTCTGGTGGGATGGCATGAAAAGAGATGTTGCTGAATATGCCTCTCGATGCTTGGTTTGTCAGCAAGTTAAAGCTGAGAGATAGAAGTATTAGGGGATGTTACAACCATTACCCATACCCGAATGGAAATGGGAAAACATCACTCTGGATTTTTTCACATGACTTCCTAAAACATCCAAAGCCAATAATGTTATCTGGGTCATAGTTGATCGTATTACAAAGTCGGCACACTTCATTGCTATTAGAGAGGATTTCTCTCTGGATCAGCTTGCCAGGATACATGTGAAGGAAGTGGTAAGAATGCATGGAGTACCACTTTCTATTATATCTGATCAGGATCTGATATTTACCTCGATGTTCTGGAGAAGTCTTCAGCATACTTTGGATACAGAGTTGAGTTTCAGCACTGCTTATCATCCTCAGACAGACGGTCAGTCTGAGAGAACAATTCAAACTCTGGAAGATATGTTAAGAGCTTGCTCTATGGATTTCAAAGGTGGTTGGGATCAACACCTACCTTTTGTGGAAATTTCTTATAATAATAGCTTTAACTCCAGTATTCAGATGGATCCTTATGAAGCTCTCTATGGAAAGAAATGCAAGACTCCAACTTGCTGGGATGAAGTTCGGAAAAGAAAGCTATTTGGACCGGATCTTGTTGATGAGATGGCAGAAAAGCTCAGATCTATTCAACAACACATAAGAGAAGCTCAGAGTCGACAGAAAAGTTATGCCGACAACCGAAGAAAAGACCTAGAGTTTTAAGTGAGTGATAAAGTGTTCTTACGAATATCTCCTTGGAAGAAGGTCATGAGATTTGGAAAGAAGGGAAAGTTGAGCCCTAGATATATCGGTCCTTTTGAAATTCTGGATCCTGTTGGGAAGGTAGCTTACCGATTAGTGCTTCCACCGAATCTCACCCATGTTCATTATGTGTTCAATGTATCTCTCCTGAGAAAGTACATACCTGATCCTTCACATGTACTCAGCTCATAAGTTGTACCGCTGGAGCAAGATCTTTCTTATGAAGAACAGCCAATAGAGATTCTGAATCGTAGCGAAAAAGTCTTATGGAACAAGACCACTCGCATGGTGAAAGTTTGATGGAGGAACCACCAATTATAAGAAGCTTCATGGGAGCTTGAGGATATTATGAGGGAGAGGTATCCTCATCTTTTTGTTACAAAGTGACAAATTTCGAGGGCGAAATTCATTTTAAGGGGGGTAGAATGTTACACCTGAGACTTTTATGGGAAAAATTTTGTTTTTTTATGTTATATAAATCATCAAAGGAATCTTTCACTACACACAACACTATCTTGGCTTTCTTTACACCCAACCACAGTCTTCCTCGATAGCTTGCGTCGTATGCAATACCGAGTTTCACTAAACAACGATATACTATTAAAATATTATTAAAACTAGCTGTTATGAATAGTAATACCCAATTTTTGAAACCTTATAAATTTTATCTCTCAAAATGGAATTCATTTTTGGATTCAGAATATCGAAATTAGCTTAGGGTGAAATTTTGGTACTTTTCGGATAACTTTCATATTCTGATGAATAGTGAAAATTACTAAATTTTAATTAAAAACAACTTTTTAATCGAAATAATTAATAGTGATAAATTTTTAATTTGAGTGGTTTTAAAGTATATTTAGAATATATTTTTACTATTTAATACAATTTTGGTCATTGGATGTAATTTCACATTTAAACCAGACATAAACAAGTGTCAATCTTTTGATAGTTATTATCTATTAAAAACACGCTATTTGTTTTGACGACGGGAATTAATTTTTAAATTAGTTAATGTAACTGATATGTTTTGAATTTGGTTAAATAAACATCATTTTTGAATTCATAATATCAAATATAGCTTAGGCATAATTTTTGGTACTTTTCTGGAAACTTTCATTTTTTTGATGAATAGTGAAACCACTAAGTGGTAGTAAAAAAACTGAATTTTTCATAAAACTTAATTTTACCACTTCTGTGAGTATAATTTAGAAAATCTGAGAGACACGAGTATTATCAAGGACTAAAATGTGGTTCAATGAGATGAAAATAATTTTTGGTGAATAGTAACTTTTTACTTTTTTTACCACAGTTAAAAGTAAATAGGGTAATTAAGGGTAAAAGTGTTATTATTATTACCCTAACACATGTCCTAATTATATTCGATAAGTGTAATTCAACTAAAAGCAACTTAGGAATAAAATATGACCATTTAGGCCCACTTGGATTAGATTAGGACATTTATTATCAATTTAATTGAAGAAGGGTTAAAATAGTTAAAATCAACGTTTAATAATTACATCATTTTTAATATAGGGTTATACATAAGATAAATTAGACTATAAATATTCATTAGAAATATAAAGATATTTCCAAAATAATGTTATTTTATTTGTAATTTTTAGACTTAAAATAATTTAATTTATTTATGATTCAATAATGATGTTGTAATTATCTTATTAATTAGATATTGACATAATTGATATTATAAATACCCACATAAATGTAATTTGAGACTTTTTATGAATTCCAATAAATTTCTATGTTAATATGACATGTTATTATTGATTTAATTAATTGTTTTCGAACTAATCATTCTGTTATAATTTTCACAAAAAATCAATTACCAAATAGTTTCAAAATTGACATAAAATAGTTTTTAAAACAAATATTATATTATTAATTGTTATTATATTCCTAAAAATCTAAGGCTCGGCAAAGAACTTGTATGATGATAGGTGTATCATTAATGGACCACTTGGGGGTCTCTTGGATGTATATGCTATGTTTATTAACTATATAATATAAAAATACAAAGTGACATGGTAAATGTCAATCTAATTAACTAAGAGTTAAAACTAAAAGATAAGGTTAATATAATGACCTAAACTTGTCTAAATTCTATTGGATGAGAGGATTTCGATCCATCCCCAACTTAGCTTAGAAATATATCAATTTGTACCATTAAAAATCAAATTTGACTGTATAATAAAATAATATATTTAGTTATTCCGAAGGTGCCCCTCTCCTCCCTTATAAAAGGGAACCTCCTCCCTCTTTTACTCACACCACTTTGAGTCTTCATGCTCGGCCAAACCCTGCAAGATTCTCTTCTCCACTTCCCTAGAAACATCCTAGACGTCCTGGGCTTCTTCAAAGGCCAATTTTAGTTCCCTAAGAGGAGGTCTCAAAGAGGCGTTTCAAAGAAGAGGTAATGTCTGTTACCAATTCTTTCAACTTTATTTCTTCTTCAAATTCATCTTCCTTAGTTGTTTCATTATAAAGTAATAACATCAGTATCACTAATATACTCATATGTTATTATAAATATGAAACAACCCTATTTCACCATCGATCCATCCTACGGAAAACGAAATCACCGCGCGTGCGTACATACGGAATACCGTCTCCACGCTGTGGTGTAATATATTTTCCACCACCACCTTACTTGGATGGGTATAATGGTGTAAATAATAACTATATGTGATTATTTTAAAGTTATATTGATTCTGAAATAGTATACATACACTCCATTACAATTTCACGATCATGGGAACGATATCATCGCTCGTGCGTACGTACGGAATACCGTCTCCACGATGTGATGTGACTCGATCTACATGATCGTCATGGCACATTGATTATATAAATGAATTAAGTGAATGAATATGATATATATTACACTAATACCATTATGGAAATTAGGTATCTATAACCTAAAAAGAAGAATAAGAATTTATTCTACGAAACACGCATAAGAACAAAAAGTAATAAACACCCGAATAACAAGTAGTAATGAAATATTACTAATAAGAAGCTAAGAATATGAATATATATGATAAGTATGATTCAGGAATAAGTCAATAACATTATTTAAATCATTATACAGTAGGTTAGGACACTTACGAAGAAAATCGGACCAAAGGTAAGGGAAAATATCACAATCTCATTTTTATCCGAGATTGTTTATACTTTGGTATTTAATGGGGTGTATTTTATCATCCACATCAGTGTTCCCTAAATATGTAATATTGTTTCCATCCACCTAAAAGTTTTTAAATCCAATTTTACCCTTCAGTGAGTTTTTAGAAAAGGACATGAAAGGAATATTTTGTCTTTTTTCGTACGAGGTACTTTTTGACTTTTTCGACAAAAGTACGATAAGAATGTTTTTTAACTTATACGGCTTGAATGGATTTTTAAAAATTTATATACAAGAATCTTCATTTACAATTTTTTATGTTTATTTTTAATCAACTTCTTTTAGTTTAAAATTGTATACCATGTTAAGAAAAGAATAATGTTTTTGAAGTAGAAAGGATATTTTCCTCAATAATGGAGTTCAAGTGTTTTATCAAAATCATTTTCCATCTAAGATAATATAGGGTTCTGTTTCTATCCCTATTATTACATTTATTTGATTATGTTGTGATGGAATTATTTTTATGAATTCATCTATCTTATATGAATTGTTTTTTGATGTCACGATGTTTAAGAATCCCATTTTTATTACATGGGTTATGCAATGATGTATGACTTATGATTTTGTGGCACACATAAGAATGGTATAATTATGAAATGGGTGAGACCTATATCTCCCTCCAATGAATTGGATAAAGATTTTATATCTCATAACATAGAAATGGATGGAATGGCAGTTTAAACCGGTTCAGTGAAACAGGACTGAAGTGAGGAGTGAACTCGGTTCAGAAATGGACTTTGTCCACTAAGATAGTCTTGGCAATGATCCTTGAATACTAAGAAATGATTCTCTATGATTATGTGTGTATGCCACAGAGTTAGATGTTTTATGTTATGATTATTGTGATTACATTTAACTACCATGATTTATCCCATGTTATGAAATTATGATCTCTTTTGCAGGGTAAGATTTCTAAAATGTTATGTTCTTATGAATTTCATGTGATTGATATTTTTTTGTTTACCTTGAGCTCACCCTTTTGTATTTTTTCTTTCCCCAGGTCAGGAAAAAGGGCATTAAGTAAGATATGCCAAAAAGGGACTATAGATATGATGAAATAAATGTGAGACAGTGTAGATGCTTTATGAACCAGTTGTTTATGTTTCCCAGTTTCTAATGACACTATACCTATACATTCCTTTCATGGTTTTGTTATATGTTGTAATAAGTGTACTTCAATTTTGAAGTAACAACCATGTATGTAAAGTATGGGTCGTTATACACCACTTCCATCGCAATGTACATTCTTGGGATTCATGGAGAAACACAATTCCATGAGGGATCAAATGGAAAAAATTAGAAAAAATATTATTGTGGGTGGTCTAAAATATTACAATGAACATGAGTTATCACCTTCAAAGAGGTTTTCCAAAGTATGAGATTCATATTGCAATATTTAGGAGTGTAGAAATAATGATTGATTCAAGATAACCTATATGGTTTTAGGAGTTATTATTTGATTGGTATATTATAAATTGTGTATATTTTTTTAAATAATGTTTAATTTTATTCAATAATAAATGTTTGGGATGATAATAAATGGGTAAATTGGATTTTTTTAATCAATAATAAAAGATTAATTTATAAAGAAATACTAAATATGACCTAGCATGAGGTTGAAATAGTGAAATTCTATGAGTTCATAGATGATTAGTTATGATGGGAGATGCAATGAATGAATGTGGTATAAAATAAGTGAGGGTGAGAAAGTATAAAAAAAATTATAGTGCATAATGATTCACTCGAGGTTACAAAATGGATAAAGAAATAAAGGACTAGAGAAGGTCATTTCTGTTTTACATGTTTCCCACTAAAATATATTTTATATGTGGGAAACAATTTCTAGTGTATAATGTGTATTTCATAGTAATTTTGTAATATAATAAAATTGAAATTATCATTTTTATTGATTCTTAAATTGGGAAATCAGGAATAAATTTACTTTTTTACGTCGAATAGAAGAATTAGTATTTTAAAAAAAATTATTTTTTTGGTCATTTAGGTATGATAGATATTTCAAATAGTATGAAAATAGAATAGTCTCTTAAGGAGATGGTTTATATGAACAACACTTTGTTAATCATATCTTTGAAAATTTCATTGATCACCCCCATCATCACTAGTATTAAGGATATCTTAATTACCTTATCCTGTCTATTTGAATAATCCATTTAATGATAGGCAATTGTTATAAACTACCAAATCTCATCATTTATTAATGAAATATAATTTTCCTTAACATGAATTTCTTTGGAACATATTGGTCTTTTTGAAATTAATGTATCAATATTATAATATATTTAATAAAACCTGATAAAATAAAAATAACATATATTAAACTAAAAAAACCTGCATCACTTATATGTAAAATATCCAATTCTTATAACATAATCATCATGTATGATTTTGGGTTAATCATAATTGGAAAAAAAATTAAGGAATAAAGGTGGTATAAAAGAAGAAAAGGTACCAAAACCCACAAAGCCAACCCAATATAATTATAAAGAACTATATTGGGGAAATTAAGGGGATACACAAACCCTATACTCTAAATTAAAATCGGTTCCAGTTAGTGAGTACTTTATAAAATATCTCAATCATAAGAATATTAAGAAAACATTATAAGAAATTGTTTTTTATGGCCTCTAATGTATTAATTGATCCATGTTAAGTGGAACAAAATATTTTATTATAGGACGAATAACATAATTTTTGGTTTTTAGAATGTTGATATTTAATTGTTTCTTACTGAAAATAAAACAACGTAACCAAAATTTTCATTCCTCTAATCAAGCTCCCAAATTTTCTTTTTTGGGATTTGTTGAATAATCTTCTATATTGTTTTATGGATGATAATTTGGTAAGGGGGATTCGTAGCATGGTCCCATAAAAGTATATTCTACTAAATTCTTAGTAATTCAATCAATGAATTTCATTTTCATTGAACAATATATTTATACACTCCTTAATTTCATATTTATTTTGAATGGTAATAATGGATTTTTGAAAAGGATAATCTTTGAAAATCCTTTAACATAACAGAATTTATGAGTTATTCATAGACACTCTATTTCTATCAATATATTTTATTCACTTTTTTATAATAATAATGAAAAAATTTACCTTTAATGTATTATCCATAAAATTTAGGGGAAAATAAACCCCATTGAGACCTCCACCTTCCCACCCTCCCACCCATAATGCATTCTAAGAGATTTCTATGTCTATGGATATCATAGAAATTGATTCTATTATCATCCCCAAAAAATATATTAATGAATATAATGCCAAAGGTGAAGTCTTAATCACTTCCCACTTGTTTATATTCCCAAATATGTCGTTATGCTTAAAAATCCTATCTATTCTGATAAAAATAGAGATAAAACATCAACATAACCGTTAGTTTTTGGGAATATCACAATAAAAATTACCATTCATGTTCTTACTTTTGATTCAATGCTCTATAATACATACAATCATCCTACTAAACAAATTCAAATTAACCAATTTCATGAATTTTTAGGGGAAATTTGATGCATGTTTTAAAAAATATTTTATCCTTTATTAGCTATATAAGGATGATAAGGGAATTAATTATTCCTCCAAAAGTATTGATCCCTATTGTTCTGCTACATATCTCATATTAAACATAGAAATAAATTATTTTACTAATTTTTGAAGAAGAACATCCCCACTTCCTCACTTCTGTCAAAATATATCCATGATAACTATACATTGAAATGTTTGGAAATAAAATTCATTGAGAATCACATAAATATAATTAATAATAGTTTTAATATCCACAAACTCAAAAAAATACTATATATTATTAAATATTATAAATTAGACTATAATTGGGCATCATTCCTATTATATATGTGTTAATTATGTCCATATCCATAAAAATTATTCTAAAGTGGTTATTCTTGAATTTAAGATGATATTTAAAAATATTTTTATTTCTTCATATAAAATACACTATCAAAGCATTTTCAATACTATTTTTAGAAAAAAAATTTAGTTTTGGTAGTCTATAATTGTTAATTATATCAATATTTGTGACCTCAAATTCATTCACTATTAATTGATTCTTCCCTCACAAATACTATATTCCTTTTTATCAATATTTATGTTAAATGAACTATAATTGAAATACTACTACTTTGGTCTCACTTATCTAATGTTTAATTTAATTCTATGGTGTACTGGATCTGTATATAACGATTTAATATTTTCAAAAATATTACAAAATGGTATGGTTCTCCTAATCATAGATTCATATAGATCAATGATATAAATAATTATATGATCACTGATAACCTTGTTGAATATCATAGTATTTGTTTCCTCTTAATTTCATTATGAGTACACTATAATTGGTTTATTTAGATATACCTAGACAAATAACTCATTTTGATACCTATTTGGAATCTTATTAAGGATATAAATGTTTTCTATCTCACCCATAATACATTAGAACAAACTCTTATAATATTAAATATATATCTTTCTATGATTCTTCATAGAAAATATTATTAATGTTTATGATATGTGGACCCATAAACATAAATTTTAAAGTGGTATTAAATAAAATTGGGTCTCTCTACCACTAGGGGAATAACTATTAGAATTAGGAACAACATATAAAAATTAAATAAGGCCCCAAATTTTTGAATTCTGATACCTTTGGAAACATATTCATTGAAATTATTTTTACCTATGGGTTACATTAAACTGAATATGATTTTTAACATTCATAATGTAATGGTTAACCTATCCTTAAATTACATGAAACCCTTTTTAATTATTTAAATATTTAAGATAGTTTTTTATAAAAAAAATTCTATTAACTTATTTCATAAGGAAAAATATTTAACCATGAAATTTATTCATGGTTATATAAGAAATGAATGAAAATTCTCCTCTATAATAACTACCAATATGTAGATAGCTAATCTCAAAATGGATTTATATAAAATAAAAATCTCAGACTTCGAATATTTAACCAATATATATAAGGTAAGATTATTATTCCCATTTAATGGAATTATATATGATATTTGGTATATTATAAATATATTCCACAATTAACTCCAACATTTATGAAAAAAAGTAGAAAATAAATTATTTAGGACATTTTTTCTAGTATTTCCTTTAGTATATATGGTTTCTATAATATTTTTCATAAAATTTCTATTAAATCATTTAAGATGATCTTATATTAATGATCAACTATTTACTTTTAATAAATTTTATTCCATAATATATTATATGTTAATTATTATTCATTATGTAAAAGAATGTGTGTATTTTTATTTTTATGTACTACCAACATATCCTTCCTGACAAGAAATCATTAGGATTTATGTAGATGTCCTTACACTAAAAGTGAAATTTTTATTGAAAGCATAGAAAGAAAAATCCCGTAGCAAGGAGGGAGAAAATGATGACAACCTAGAACATCTTTGTTAGAGATAATCATACAATAATTTTGTAAGGAACCGGAGATGTTGTACAAAATTAACCTCACCTCTATCATACCTTCATTGGAAAAAGTGTCAGCTGCACCATTCCCTTCCCTCAACATGTGAATAATAGAAGTTCCCTGACCAAGAAGGGTCTTTTATTTCCTGATAATATAAATTAACTCCCACTAAACCTTACCCTATTTTTGTAATAGCTCAACCAGAACTGTTGAATCAGACTCCACATTAGATATCTGAATATCGAAGCTCCTATAAAGCGACAACTCGTAGTCCATGGCACGTGACTTAGATCTAATAGACATGCCTTCTACATAAATAAACTTAATAGAAGAATAAAATATCCCATTTTTTCTTATAAGGCCTCCCCCCTCATAACACCATCCATACAAGAGCCATCTACATTCAATTTAAACCCAGAGCGAGGAGAATTCCAGCATACCATCACCCCTACAGAATCACTGCACCAATGTGCATGAAAACCCATAGAATGGTCTTTCTAAAGGATTATAAATCCATACCACCATTAATTATCACACCTAACTCCGCCACCATCAGCTTAACATGCATATAAAGAAATATGTGAGATCATTTGATGGCTCATCTATCCTTGTTACTTGAATCCCAAAGATTCCAAAAAGCCACCAAAAATATCATACCATAGATATTGATTTCAACTGCCTCCTATCTAGCACCTAGAAACCAATCCTCTAAGAAATTTTGAATTGAAACCCAACAACAACTATTATGCATACTCTGCCTCAAGATGTCCCAGATCATTATCTCCCATTTTCCTGTGAAAAACACATGTTAAACTGATTCATTTTGAGGATATGTATGACACTGAAAACGTGATCCAATATCAACTCACTTATTCTAAATATTATCCTCTATATGAATGAACTTATTAATGGTTCTCTAGTTGGGTTTTTATTAAAACTAGAAGGTTGTGAGTTGGAATTCATGAAAATATATAAGTATATTGTATTTGTTTACTCGAAAAGAAGATTGGTAATGTCGGAATGAATTATTTTATAAAAGAAATAAGGAAACAGTTTCTACTATATAAAAGGAAACCATATTTTAGTGTCATTTATAATGAATCACCTAGATAAATTAGTTACATTAATGATGCATAATCTTTTGGTCTAAAATTTGAAAGATACTATAGAAGTCAATATGTAGAATTTAGTTTAATATTGAAATTACACTGGTTTGGACATTCTATTGGGAACATCAAATGATAATCTGAATCTGTGTGTAATTTTATGTATACTAATGAATTCATGAGGATGAGGTATGGAAAGAAAAAGAGAAGTGTTTGTTGAATAATTAGATGTTCTAACGATGGAATTTTGGATACTATATTTAGAATACCTTAAGTAAATATTTGTATGTGTTGTTTTCATCCATTTAAAGTAGATTTAGTGAGAAATTTTCTAGGCATAATAATATATGATTATATAGTTCAATTTATAATATTATTGAAAAAATTAAAATAAAGAAAATTATTGAGATAACCATCTCTGTGTGCATAAAGATTAATTCTAGAAGAGTTAGTGGAATGAATAGAATTCATGGTGATGTGTATGTTTCTTTAAATTTGAATATAATAATATGTAAGTTTAACTTGTGTGTAAACATAAGATTCTATCTAGAAGGACATATAAATTTAGAAATGTATCTATTTTATAAGAGTCATCTTCGATTTCATATCAGTTTGATTGAAATTATAAAAAGGTCATCAGTTATATTTCTTAACGTTCAATAGAATCCTTTTATAATTGTATTTATATATTATATGAATCACCAAAATCATTTAATATGGATGATTTTCTTACTATTTTTCAAAATTGATAGGGCATGGAGATGGAAAGTATCATTTATCTCATTGTAAGAATCGTCAAGAAAATGTTTAAGGGTCATTCTATTTTTATTTGTGGGGAATTCCTAGATCAAATATATTATTGAAATCATATAGTTATATATATATCAATTCATTTTTCAATGCTATTATGATATAAATTATATTTAGACAAAAATATTATCATTCTATGATACAATAATTTATACAAAATTCTAGATTTTAGAATATTTATTTCTTGTTATATATCATGTTGTAAATGAGATATCTATTTCATGTGTTTTCATTCACATAGATTATATTATTCACAATATAAGAGTAGTAATTTGTTTAAAAGTGACTGAGAAGGATTTCAAATTTTGTGGATGATGAATACCATGATATTTGATGGATATTTTATGGAATATAGTTTGAGAATAGTATAGTGTTATAAAAAAATTAATGACTTCTAGATTGTGGGACTAATTTATGAGATTAAATTGGTGAGTAAAATGGGGAAATATCATGATCAAGATTATATTGCTGTATTTTTCACATTATTCGATAAAAATTGATGATTAATTAAAAATTATATTTTATCGATGAAAAATTTTATTGAATTTTCATATTAAATATATGGAAAATATATCAAGTAATATTTTGGTGAATATATAAGAAGAGAAGGATATTTAAATAAGGATATGGCTATCATACATCATCAGGTTTTATAGAAGTGACCAAAATGGAAATTTATTTTTGAAAGGAAGATGTGAGGGTGGTATATTATTCCATATCTTATTTAGAAGAAGAAGGAGTATATTGATAATATAATAAAGATTCCCACTTCTATATCAATTATGTGAAGAGGATAAGACATTAGGAGTATTAGTGTTGAACATTTATATCGATATTAGTATCATAGTGAGTATAGAATGATGTAGAATATGTAAATGCATTTATATATCTAGTTAGAAGGGAAGGAAGGAAACATAATAATTCTTGTTTCAAATCATCCTTATTTGGAAACAGTGGATGACACAATTACATAGTAGAATACATTAACTATGTGCTCACATTGAGGTTATGATCACAATATAAATTGATGAAGCAGAGAATAGTGGAGTGACATTCAAAGGATCATCAAATCAAGTTCTAAGAAGAGTCTTGCATTGAACAAAGAAACAATATCATGGTCATGTATTATTTAAGAGACACAAAAATCTATAAACTCATCAAGCCTTTAATGAATTAGTTTGAAGAGGAAAAGAAGATGGAGTATACCATGGATAGGCAGTGACAATTTCCATAACCTTGTAAGGGTTGTACACCTTTTTAGGTATCGACCATGACAAAATAACATGCATCTAAAGAAAGATATTAAGTTATTTTCTAGTACACCGGAACAACAACATGTTTTAGATCCATATATTACACCCAAGTTCTGACCAATGTAAAATCCTTTTAATATATATTCTTTACTTTCTTTGTATACATTTATTATTCAGTGTAGTAGGATAGAGTTTAAATGAGAGATTTAATGTCTTTTATATAACATAGGTACATGATTGAAAGACCTAAAAATACCAAAGATAAATAAAAACTATTGTTCAATATATATCTTGATTCACCACTCCCCATGGGGGTGATTTAGGTCAACCTTGTCCTATTAATTGGTATCAAAGAAAAATTTTTCTAAATTAATGTTCAATATAGAAATATATTGGGAATTGATTCACACATGTAATCAACGATAAAACCTCTATTTATTAATGCTTTTTTTATTGTTAGATGGTGTTGATATTAAGGTTACAATATGACTTTAATAAGGAGTTCATGGAGTATTTTTTCTAGGTTACTTATTTGACTAAGTATTATAAAATAGTATGTTATGAATAGATAAATAGTTTGATTTTTAAATTAATATCTACCGAAATACTCAAGAACAACTACCATTGTGCAACGATATTCATTACATGTAAGACTCTTGAAATAATTTTTCTGAGAAAAGTTAATGTGAAGAAGATAGAGGTATAAACCTAAAATTAGATGAAGAATAGTTTTTTTAAAATGGAAAAAAGTAAAGGAAAAATAATAATAAGATTCTTGAAATTATGGATAGTTAAAATAAGATGAATTATTATTATTATATTGGAAAATTTGACTCTTATAATGTTTTTTTCAAATGATTGAAAATAATAAAATTTAAATTCATCCATAAATCTTGATAGAAGAATAGATATCAATGACAACATGACAAATATATCCTTTTTTCAATTTGTATATTCTTCATGTGGTAAACAAAATGAGATCCAATCCTTACCAAAAATGTGAATTAAAAGGGAATTGTATATGAAGTGTATAATAAATTTATAAAATATATTTTTGTGGGAAAAGGGAACAAGGTATAATAGTTTTTCATAAATATAGATATAATGGAAATGGATTAAAATATTAAGGGTAAAAGTGGTTCACATGAAAAAATTAAAAAGATATATGAATGTATATAGCCATAGAAAAGTATTTAAAATAATGTGTAATGCCTATCAAGATATATCTTGCTGAAAGGATAAATTATAGAATATAATTCATTCTAATGATGAAGGAAATTGTTTTCCAATTATAGGGGAAAATGATATGATGAAGTATCTTTTATAACACCTCAAATACTCAACAGAAAAATAGAGATGTAATCCATGGTAGCATCATGAATGGGACAATGTAAAAAATGAAATCTAGAACATGTGTTAAAAAAAAATTACTTTCTAAATATATAATAGAAAATCAAAAAGGAATGTATCCCTCACAAGTTAATATTATGGAATATTGGGGCACACTATGTGTATGTATCTAGATGACCAAGGGATTAAAAGATAAAGAAATCTTTAGAAACAATATATCAAATGATAAGTGAGTACACAAGGTATGATTTTTATGGGATATTTTATATTTTCACCATTAATGGAAAAATATATCGAGGATACATCATGAAAATAGTTTAAATTGTAATAAGTAATTCCTTTAATCTTGAGAATAATAATGAAAGAAACAAGAAATGAAATTAATTCTATTAAACATGAATTTTTTTTTTCAATTTTAGAGGAAAAATATATAGCTTAATGTTGGTTTCACTAGTAACCTATAATTTTACACTCACTTAAAACATTATGGAGAAAAAATGAAAAATGGGAAGAAATGGAATGAAGGTTCTCATTCTATGAGAATGTAAAAATGTTCAGTTGAAGAAATATTCAGTAAGGATAAATAAGTCTAAAATGATTCTAATGGTATTTGAAGAGGATCAACGAAAGGCGTGTTCTGGTGGTTAAATAAATTCTATAATAAGGAAATATGTTAAGTTGGGTGGAAGAGTCTTTCTATGGTGGAGTAAGTATACTGATGTATGTAATAAAAATTCATCATTAGAGGAAACTTGAACAAATGGGGAATGTACCACAACATTGATGGATCCGTAACCAAGGAAATTAAAAAATACCAAAAAACACATCATGTTCTAGGATTTAATGTTTATTATCACCCAAAGGAGGACTATTATAAATTACTTAAATAAATTTTTAAATAAAGGGTTGATTAACCATGACCAACCATAATAATTATCCTAATTATGATTTTAGGTTACTCATCTACCCATGTATTTAAATGTTAATAATATATTATATAAGTGGTATATAATTAAAGAGAGACATGATCAATGTGGTGACAACAATTAAATAATAAAGTTTTTTTATAGATGAATAAATGTGAATGATATGAAAGACTAGAAAAAAATTGATTGATGATAAAGGGTGTAAAGGGTGTAAGTTGAATTAGAGGTACTCAATATTGAAGATTGGTATTAGTTTTGAACAAAAAAATGATATCAAGAACCTTATTTTAATTATAGAGTGGCTTAAAGGAGATACTTTGATGCTCCTAGTTGAATTTGGAGGTTCCATGTTGGAATGAGGAAGATTAAATTCAATATATCATAAAATAAAATATTAATTTGCGGTCAAAGACTCATCTGAAATTCCAATTGGTTTTATATTTAATCTGCTAAGAAAACAAGAGAAATCAAGTCATGTTTTAGGTGGTAAACAACAACTACATGAAGATGAAGATATCTCAAGATTTTAAATCCATAGTTTTCAAAGAATTTCATGATTATTTGTTAATTTAAAAACATGTGGTATCATCTGAATATATTTATTGAATCTGATATTTTCTAGAATTGAAATGATATAATAAATAATTGGTTTTAATATGATAAATAATAATATAGGTATGGATTCTATGATATGATGGAATTTTCAGGGAGGGGGATTTGATTATGGGTATTCATATGTTGTTTAAAATTATATACAAAAGGGTATAAGTTTTGAAGAAATATGAATGTATACAATAGATTATATCACTAGTTTGTTTTGATAAATTTTTATTTCATGGTCTAGCATGTGGAATTACCCTCAAACCATATACTTCATTATTTATTTTTTATGGTTTTGGTGAGTGGGATTAAGATCACATGACTTTTTAAAGATAAAAAACCCCATCCTTCCAATGTTTGTGTATGTAGGTGACTTACATAGACATATTTTATATTATTGGATAAAACATGCCATTCCTACACTATGTTTTAACACAGTAGGATTAAGGGATTTATCAATGACTCATTGATAAGTGGTAAATTCATTCACTAAAATCTATCAATGGAATGTATCTTGGAAAATGAAATCATTCAATATCAGGATAGTGAAAAATAAATATTTTTTTATCATTTAACATGTGATATTAGATTTTCCCCAAAAAATGGGGTATATGATATGGTATAACAGTTTTTTTATAATTGGGTATATGAGTAAGGAGTTTCAACAATTTGTAGTTACAAGTTACAATATATATAAGAATGAATGTTGGAATATTAATTTTAACCACTTGTAAGTGGATATGAGTGTTTAAAATCTGAACGTGTTTTTTTGGAGTTGTGGAGCATACTGTGATTTTCAGAGAACCCTATATCAAATGAGATCAATGTAAACTGCATGAAATGTAAAGAGAAGTAACTCACCTTGTTTGGATCATGGGATTTTAATATAAAGATTCATCTCCCAATAGTTTAATGCAGAGTACATTTAGATAATCTAGAGAAAACATTTATTTGAAAAGGGGGATCTAAGTTGAAATACATACCCCCATGGTATTCAACATTGTATGGGGAGATATCTAGAATTGAAATTCATATAAATGCAAAGGGAAAGATGTACTAAGTGAAAATATGGATAAATAAGATAAATTTTCTTTCAATTATAAATGTGGAGATAAAAATTATAGTGCACTATTATTCCCTACATTATTTTATAGAGAGTGGGTATAGTGAATATTGGGATTTAGGGGAATAATATTAAACTAATGAAAATTTTACAACCAAAAGGTTTTTATTTGGATTTGTTTATAATATATAGGTTTTGTTATATTTTCTAACTAGTGAAGAAGAAGGAATTGTGTAGACATGGTTTCTTTGATGAAGTAAAGAAGGAGAAGATGATTATCATACACATGGAAACCACGTTAAGCAGCTTTTGAGAATGAATAATTGTGGTATATTTTTGAATTTGAAGATGTATATATTCTTGGATTCAAGTACGATATATATTTCAGAAGTCAATCTATACAATTCCATATAGTCTAAAAGTTATGCTTAAATGTTATGGATAGAGTATCAGATGATAATCTAAATGTGTGTAAGTATAAAATAGTGGTAGTTAATTCCTAAGGATGGTGTATTTGAAGTCTAAGATAAATGATTTTTGAAAAATCAGATATTTTAAAGCCTCTATTTTGAAGTCTTTATTTGGAATCCTAAAAGTTAATATAGTTGTGGTGTGTTTTCTCTGTTGTAATTTGATCTAGTAAAAGTCTTACTAAGTATCATAATATAAGGGTAAATAGTTCTATTTGTAAGAGTACTTAAAAACACTCTATGAAATTAGGCAATGCCTTTAAAGAACCTTCCATATATGAGAAATAATAAAGTAATGAGGAGTCATTATAATAACTCAAATTCATGGTAAATCATCTATTTAATAAAATGTGAATGGAATAAAACACAAGTGTTATATAGGATCAATCATAGCGGTAAGTATTGATAGGGTAATGAATTTTTAAAGGTTCCAATTTCAAAATGATAATCCTTGATTCCATAATAGTTATTTTTAAATTCAACAAATATTATCCAGAAGATTTTGTTACAGTCATCAGACTGCTTTCATATGGTCCATTATATTCTATAAGATTCATAGTACACATTTTATGGGTCACTATATCATTATTATAGAAAATGGAAAACTCATGATGTTTGTCGGGGTCCTTTTTCCTATCATATGAGTCATTAGTGAAATGCATAAGGGACATTTCCTTTAAGAATTTTTATGAAGACCTATCTTAATGATAGTGAATAATTCACATAGATATATATATTTTATTCATTTTATTTATTGTTATGAAGGATATGATGTCAAGATTAATGTGTGGCCATTATGTGATGACCATGGTATTTTAAAATCCATGATTTTTTAATATCTATTTCTTGAAGGAAATATGATAATTCTATTTTGAAATGATCCTCATCTGGGAGGATTTTTTTCTGGTGAGTTATAATTGAATATTAAGACCCAACCCTCAATTTTAGGTCATTATCTCATCAAGAATTAATAAATAAGGCTATATTGAAGAAATTTATAAAGGAGACTCAAATATAAAGGTATGATTTATGTAGAGTCTCAAATTTAAAAGAGAGATACCACCATATCCAAAAACTATTGAAGATACCCATGCATATATAATCATTCCAAGCCTTCCCCACAAAAATTTTAAAATATAAAGAAGAGGTTTAATCCCTTGGATTTTAAATGAGCCTTTACAAAATATTATATGGGTTTTGTTCCTTATATCCAAGTGAATGTGACCATAACATACTCTCCATTGAATGTGAATATAGTGTATTTTGGTATTCCTATGAAATGTTCTCTATAAACACCTTAAATTATCACTTATTGATGAAAAATTTAAAATATTTTTGTTTTGGGTTCATTACATACTTCAACTGTATTTTTTATTTATTATGATTGATGAGAGTTGGAATGAGAAATTGAATGTGTTTATCTTATAATGGGAATGTGAACTCAATTTCCTAGAGGGACCAAAGAAAAAAACTAAAAATTATTAACATGTATACACAAAAATTCAACCCTTTTGGGTTATTAATGTTAACTTAGTCCCAAATTATTTTTAAAGCATAGATACAGATTAAGAAAATAAAACCTAAATCTCAACCATTATATATCATTTCTATTGGTGTTATTTTCCATTGACTAAATATCCTTTTTTTTCAAAATAAAATTTTATCAGTTTATACTCCTTATACAATGAATTATATCTCACATCATTTTTATACTCATAACAATTTCTTTTTTACTTGGGGTGAAGTAAATGTTTTTTAAAATAATATGGATTTTATTAAAAATATTCTTCGAAGTACCACGATTAAAGGAAAATTTATAAAGAGTATGTTATTAACTATATTGTCTTCTCAGTGTAACTAATATTTTCCAACATTAAACATTAATGATTTAAAACCCCTACTTATAACATAACTTTTCCTCCCACTTATTAATGCTAAATTGAAAATATTTTCAATTTCAAATATTGATTGATAAACTTGATTGAAAGTTTCGAATTTCAGGAGAAATGTTTTTTCAATGGAAGGAAAAATTAAATTCATTAACATTGTTTTATCCTCTTCTCTAATATATTTTGGGGAATCATATTCTTCAACTAGAACCATTGTATGTGATTTAGATAATAAATGACTAACATTAATTGGGAGACTTGGATTTTCTCCCCAAAACATATTTTGTTTTCTTGTAAAACGTTATATTTTCATACTAATGGAAAATATTTGGGAATTATATTTTTAAAGATATATTTAAATAATATATTCATGAGGTTTAGAATGGACCAATTAATAATTATAGTTTTTGGTTCACTTTAATGAAGTATGAATACACTTTTATCTATATATATAATAATCCATACACCTATTTGACATTATTTTCAATTTATCTATCTATTTTCACCTAAAAAATTTTATGTTTCAATACATCATGGTAAAGAATATTTACATTTTATTTTTAATATCATTTGAAATGTAAAAGGTAATTTAATTTCTTAAAATGTGATATAAATCAATTATATTTATATTAAAGTTTCTATATATATTTTAAGGGTGGTTAAGAATTTTTTACTTACATATGATATTATATATATGTTTGGTATTTTCTTTCTATCTAAATGCATTTTTTATTATAATAATTTTATATTTTTAATCATATTTTTTCTTGATAGTGGGTTTTCTCTATATATTTTACTGAATAATTATAAACATGATTTTATTTCTATTTATTATTTTCATTCCTTTTTAATAATTATTTTTACACATAATGGTGGAATAATTATAATTTTAGGCGATATGAATATATTTTTCTCTTTTTCTCCAATTACAATAAACCAAAGTAATTAATAAACCAGAATTCAGTATTCATATAAAGGTGGTAACATATGTCATAATTCTATGAAGTCTAATATTTTACATTATATATATTTCTTTTTTAGTACTCAAACCTAGATGTTAACAACATAAGAGAAAAATGGATTTATATTCACTTAAATTTTTTATCATTTTATTTTCCTCTCCCACTATAAATTTTTTCACAGGTCTTCCCTTCAAATTAGAATATTATTTTTAATACTGATATGTCCCTTAAATTCCCCTTTGTGGTAAATTTTTGATGGAAATGAACTCCTAGGTTATTTTCATTTTGGTCATCTCTGAAAGTATATTATTTATAATTCAATACATATTGAATTTATTATTGATCTTGATACCATAGGTTTTTAAAAATGATCTATAAATATAATTTCATTAATAATTATATGAAAAATAATGGATTTCCATGTTTCATTGAAAAACTAATATGCATGTTTCCTTTACCTATACCCCTTAAAACATTCCTTACAAATGATGTTTAGTTTTACATAAGGACATATATTCTATGATTGGATAGCATAATTGTAGAAACACATGATAAATTTTATATACTCTTAAGAAATCATGGTATGATTCAAAAATTATTTGATCTCTTATAATATACTAAAAATGACCAAATGTGTTCCCCTTTCCTCATTATGATGTACAATGAATACACATTTTTATTACATTATGTGCTATTTTTTTTAGAATTATTGGGATTTGTGTTTTATTTTTCAATTATATAATATGGTTTAACTTACCATTATGGTCAATAAATAGTTTTAGTGTTTATTATTATAATAATCATTGATTTTATTTCATTATATAGAAATTTTTCTTCACTTTTTATGGATCTAAGTGATGATTTTTTTGAACATGGACCTTTTTTCATAGTGATTTTTCTAGGGTATTAGAGTACTGTTGTTATTGTTTTGGGTATTAATGTTTTTTTAGAGTGAAAAAATATAGGTGTTGAACTATCGTTTTAGGTATTATATTTTTGATTTGATTAAAACAAATTAGTTTTGTATTATTTTGTATTATATTTATAAAAAATTTCATTAGATTATGTTAATATTCATAGTTACATTGGATAATTTCTTATTCCTTTTTTCATTTTCTTCCATTTTGAGTAATCTCTATCAGGTGGTATGTGTCATTATTTTAATTTATTCAAAAACAAAACTATAGTAATTTATCCTCATCCATAAGTAATGGATTTAAATAACTTATAAACTATTATCATGTGTGGTCTAATGAATATGGATATTTATAAATGTTTTTCAAATAATATATATAAATGTGAGAAAAAATTTATGGAATTTAAATTTTAAAAATAAGTAAATGAGGTAATGTTGGTAGACAGAAAGAGGCCCCACTATGAATTTTGTTTTTGTTATAAAGTTATTGATGGGTTAATAAGTACCTAGGTCATTGTAAATAACATTTTTATCATGGTTCTAGGTCTCCAATAATCTAAATTTCTCCTCAAACGTCCATCAGGGTATTTTAGGATTATATTAGTTCTCATGAAAAAATTTTAGTAAAGGGTATAAATGTATTTATATGGACTATATTATCCCTTCTCATTGCATGATATATCATGACAAGATATTTGGTTATTCTTCCCACATCACCCCATTATATTCTCTTTCCCCTATCTTATTTTACATTTAATAGACAATATGGGAAAATTCTTCATTACATATCATGGTAAGTAGCCTTTATATCATCTCTTCAACTAATAATTTCCATAATCTTGTATTTAAATTGAATCTATAGTTAATGAAGAGATTATTGGTCAACATGTTATCACTCTATGAAAAAATACCATTTTTATGGGTGGTTTTATACTTTTGGTGGATTTACATGGATGGTGTTAGCTATTTTCATGTCATATAAGGCTTTATGGACATTTAATAACTATTTGAGTGACATGTTTTGTTTTAGAATTTCATATAATGTTTTTATGGTAAATGTAAGAAAAATATTTTAAAGATTATTATAATAACCTTCATTGAATTTTAATATGTTGTGATGATTATAAATATTCAATGATATATATGGTATTGAAATAATTACTATTTTCTCATCTTTACAAATCATTTTCATATATTTGGTTACATAATGGAACTATCTCAAGAAATTAATTAAAATTTTTAATGGATTTATTTTCATTGGTGTTGTCTTCTCTATGTATAAATTTATGGGAAATTTAAAAATAAATAAAAGCCTCCCATTAATATACCTGATGAATTAAGTGATTGATTAGTGGTGGGTTAAATGTTTTAAAACATTATAAAATAATTATGAAGGTTTCTACTTTTATCTAGTTGACTTGTGTTATTTCAAAATATATATGGGTTGTAGAATTTTTTTTGAGTGACTTTAACATCCTTAAGAAGGTCAAGATTAAAATAATCATACGAAATGTGAAACATCACTTAAATTATTTTTAAATACAATGATTATAACATATTCATATAAATGGTCATATTTAATTTAAAATAAATTATTTAATTTTATGTAATTTGAAGAAATTATGTTGATAATATTGTATAAGTATAATCCTTGATTTAGAGTGTTTTTTAAACAAAAAAATAATGTAAACATTTTATCAGCAAAATAAAATGGGTAAGCATGTAACATAATGATTTTTGTGTGGATTAAAATAAAATAATGGAATCAGAATTGATAGGTATATATTGAATAATGTTTTGGTGAAATTTGAAAAATGGTTAGTTGAATTTCTTGCATATTATTTTAATTAAATAAAAAAGGAAATGTGAAAATTTTTATTGTAGGAAGATGTAAATATAAATATATCCACAGTATTTTATATTACTAGATTACTAGAATTTTAATCACATTAATTATGAAACAATTTTATCCATGATTGAATTAAAAAAATTTATGTAGTGATATGTTATATAATATACGTCTTGTTTGGATAATTTATTTGATAAAATTTATATCATTATGTGGTTATGTGAATCTTGATTAATGTTTTCATAGTGATTTTGTTTCATTTTAAGATTCAATGGTTGTTATTGTTTTTCACATAGTTTGATATATAATTATTTGTTTTTTGTTGTTATGGGAGTTTGAAACCTGTGATTTTACATTATAATGTCTCTGGATTGGATGATCTGATATTCATATTTATGATTATTACACTAAAAATTTAATGTAAATATTTTCTAAATAATTTTTATAAGATTTTGATTTCTTAATGATGTCCATGTTTTTTGGTGAAATTTTGTTCATTTATAAATGAATAATATTATGAGGATATAAAAGATAATTTAGACTTGAGTTCATGAGAGAAATTATAGTAGTTCTCACTTGAGTTAGCATGGGATCCCAAAAAATCAGTAGTGGGCCCCCTCATGTTTTCTGATGGAGTTGGAAGGATCCCAAGGCTCTATTTATACCACCTATGTTCTAATGGAAAAGAACCATAAATTAACACTAGTGCAGAAAACGTTTTTAACATCACCAATTTTGACTTCGGTTATATAAAACTGACGGGAAAATCTGTGATAAGTGGTTTTTTACGTCGGTTATTTTATAACCGACGTAAAAAATATGGAGAGTAAATTTTTTACATCGGTTAAAAATGAACCAATGTAAAAAACCAAAGTGCTGAATTTTTTATGTCGGTTATTTGATAACCGATATAAAAAATGAGTTATCTATGAATTTTTTACGTCGGTTTTAAAATAACCAATGTAAAAAAGGTGTCATCTGAGGCCTTTTTGATGTCGGTTATCTGATAACCGATGTAATAACCTAACCCTTAAAATTTTTAACGTCAGTTATATTATAACTGATGTAAAAAACCAACACCCAGAAGTTTTTACGTCGGTTATAAAATAACCGACATAAAAAAATGTGGTTTTAGATGTGTTTTTTACGATTGTCATAGAATAAACAACGTAAAAAACCAACACACGGCTTTTTTTTACGTCAGGTATTTTATAACCAACGTAAAAAAAGTATTATGTGATACATTTATAACATCGGTTATTATAATAACTGACATTATAAATGTAATAAAAATATTTTATAATGTCAGTTATTAAATAACCGATGTTATAAAACATTTAAAAAATTAACACGCCCCATGGATTGTCATTTATGAATTTTTGATCGACAGACCAGCGACTCGTCTCTCCTGCGCAGAAAACCCTAATCGACTCTTCGATCTTGTTTCGCTAAACTTGTTTTTCCATCATCTTTTATCATCTTTACTCTCCTTGGATCTATCATCTCTACTCGCAATACTCAGGTAAGCCTCCCAAGACTTTATTTAATTCATTTTTTTTCTGGATAGTCTATATTTACGTTTTGCGATTTTTTTGTTTAAACTTGGTAAGATTCTTCGATTTCGAACCCTATTACCTCAATTTTAAATCATCATCTTATTTATTATCACTAGATCTATTATATCTACTCGCAATATTCATGTATGCCTCACCAACTTCTATTTATTTTGTTTTTGTTTTGCAGATGCCCATCATTGATGGTAATTTTTGTTGTCATTGAAAAATAATGATCTCATTCACCTATATTACTGCAATTTATATGTAAAACATTGTGATACACCCATTCCGTGTACCATTGTGATTTATTTTATATGTATATATGGTTTTTCAAGGTGGAATGTTTGTTTTGGATCTTTGGTTGTTTTTATTTTGGGTATCACTTTATGTTGTTCCATAATATATTTACGTTGCTTATTTTCGTGGACTATTATAAGTATTCATATGCTATTAAAACCCGATTCATTGCACAATAGATCATTTTAGACTAGTAGTAGATACATTTCATGGTTCTCATTTTGAATAATGGCATGATACCAAAACTTATAGCTTGAGGTTAAAATCCATAGATATGTCAAAACTAGTAGCTTGAGGTTAAAATCCCATGGTTCCGGGGGCTGGCAAGAGGGTTGAGGGCTGTCCATGGGGTTGGGTGATGTCCAGAGGGTTGGGGGTTGTCCAGGGTGTCCATGGAGGTGGGAGGGGGGGGGGGGGGCAGTCCAAGGGTGTGTGTGTGTGGGGGGGGGGGGGGGGTCCAAGGGGTGGGGGAGTCCAAGGGGTGGGGGGCTATCCAAGGGGGTGTGTGGGTGGGGGGGGAGATGTCCAAGGGGTTAAGGGTCTGTCCAGAGGGTTTGGGGGGTTTTTTGGGGGGTGGGGGCTGTCAAGAGTGTTGGGGGTGTCTAGAGGGGTGTCTAAGAGGGTAGGGGGTGGGGGTGGGGGTTGTCTTCAGGAGGGGTGGGGGTGCTGTTTAGAGGGGTGGGGGCTATCTAGGGGGTGAAGGGCTGTCCAGAGGGGGGTGGGTCTGTCCAAGGGGTTGGTGGTGTCCAGGGGGTGTCCAAGGGGGAGGGGTGGTGTTTCGAGGGTTTGGGGGGGATGTCTAGATGGTTGGGGGTGTCCAGGGTGTCCATTGAGGTGGGGGTGGGGGGGGGATGTCTAAGGGGTGGGGGCCTATCCAGAGGGTTTGGGGGATTGTCTGAGGGGTGGGGGCTATCCAGATGGTTGGGGGGTCCCGAGGGCTGTCCAAGGGGGTAGGGGGTGGGGTGGTGTCCAGGAGGGGTGGGGGTTCTCTCTAGAGGGCTGAGGGCCTTCTAGGGGTAGGGGCTATCCAGAGGGTTGGGGGGATTTCCAGAGGGTTGGGGGTGTCAAGGGGGGTGTCCAAGGGGGTAGGGGTGGGGGTCGTCTTCATAATGGGTGGGGGTGCTTTCTAGAGGGGTGGGGACTGTCTAGGGGGTGGGGTGGCTGTCCAGAGGGGTGGGGGCTGTCCAAGGGGGCGGTGGTGTCCAGGGGGTGTCTAAGGGGGTGGGGATGGTGTTCAGAGGGTTCGGGGGGCTGCTCAGAGGGTTGGGGGTGTCCAGGGTGTCCATAGAGAAGGGGGGGGGGGGCAGTCCAGGTGTGTGTGTGGGGGAGGGGTCCATGGGGGTGGGGGTGTCTCAGGGGGTGGGGGTTGTCCAAGGGGGTGGGGGCCTGTCCCGAGGGTTTCAAGGTTGTTCGAGGGGGGGGGGGGTTGTCCAGAGGGTTGGGTGGTTTCCAGGGGGTTGTTCAAGTGGGTAGGAGGTGGGTGGTGGTGTCTAGGAGGGGTGGGGGTGTCTATGAGGGGTGGGGTGGGGTGGGGGGGTTGTCCAAGGGTGTGGTGGTGTCCAGGGTGTGTCCAAGGGGGTGGGGGTCCAAGGGGGTGGGGGGGCTATCCAAGGGGGTGGGTGGGTGGGTGGGGGCTGTACAAGGGGTGGGGCCTGTCCAGAGGGTTTGGGAGGGTTGTCCGGGTGGTGGGGGGATGTCCATATGGTTGGGGGGGTGTCCAGGGTGGTGTCCAAGGTGGTAGGGGGTGAGGGTGGTGTCCAAGAGGGGTGGGGGTGCTGTTGAGAGGGGTGGGGGCTGTCCAGGGGGTGGGGGTTATCCAGAGGGTTGGGGGGGGGGGGTATCCAGATGGTTGGGGGGTGTCCAAGGGGGTGGGGGTGGGAGGTGGTCTTCAGGAGGGGAGGGGGTGTTGTCTAGAGGGGTGGGGGTGCTGTCCAGAGGGGTGGGGGATATCTAGGGGGTGTCCAAGGGGGTGGGGGTTGTGTTCAGAGGGTTAAGAGAGTTTTCTAGAGGGTTAGGGGGTGTCCATGGTGTCCATGGAGGTGGGGGTGGGGGGGGGGGGCAGTCCAGGGTTGTGTGTGTTTGGGGGGGGGGTCCAAGGGGGTGGGGTGTCTAAGGGGGTGGGGGGCTGTCCAAGGGGTGGGGCCTATCCAGAGGGTTTGGGGGTTGTTCGGGGGGGGGGCAGACTAGAGGGTTGGGTGGTGTCCAGGGGGTTGTCCAAGGGGTAGAAGGTTGGTGGTGGTGTCCAGGAGGGGTGGGGGTGTCCATGAGGGGTGGGGGGCTGTCCAAGGGTGTGGTGGTGTCCAAGTGAAGTCCAAGGGGGTGGGGGTGGTGTCTAGGGGATTGGGGGCTGTCCAAGGGGGTGGTTATGTCTTGGGGTGTCCAAGATGGGTGGGGGTGGTGTCTAGGGGGCGGGGGGTTGTCCAAGGGGGTGGTGGTGTCTAGCGGGTGTCCCAGGGGGTGGGGGATATGTTTCAGTTGGGATTGACTACTACATCGTGGTTTTTGAGATTATGACATGATGATTGTATTGTTTCAGGGATATTAGTGTTGCAGTATGATTCTATTTGGTTATATATATTTTTACCAATCATTAACTATGAGAAAATTATGGGTTATGGGGGAGACCATGTCGTGGTTTTCAAATATGTGTTGTTATCCTGACCCCATTGTGCCATGATGATTGGCTTTACATTGTGATTTTCTCCATCTGAGTTTTCATTTTAAATTTGATTTGATTCTTAGGTTTACTCTATTTTCTCCAATTTTCTATTATCCATTGGATTCCCCATGGTTTACTTTGATTCAATGGAATTTAAAACTGTTATATCTAACTATATTTTCTTTTTAAAATCATATTCAAGCATACTTTTTTAAAATAATCTTAGATTTATTTTATATTTCAAAATTGTTTTACATTAAAATAATGATTTTTTTCATATAAACATATATTTGACTTATCTTAAAAAGATATATAATTTTGATATTTTTTATAGGTAATAATGAGTCGAAGTTGGATTATGTCACATCAAATGAGAAATGAATATGAGGAAGGTGCTGATGCCTTTTTGGAATTTTATAAACGAAATGTTCCTTGTCATGACATTTTTTTCTGTCCATGCTTGAAATGTTTGAATATGAAGAATTGGAAAAGTAATGGGATAAAAGATCATCTGATTTGTCATGGTTTTAATCCGAGTTATAGCCCTTGGATTTGGCATGGTGAAACTAGACGGAATTTCACTGATAATGATTATTCGCATGATGGAAACTCTGATGGAATTGAATAAATGATTCGCTATATTGCAGCAGAACAAATTGAGATAAAACCAACACACGTCTATATTGTGATGCTGAAACCCATTATATTCTGGTTGTAAAGATTTTACGATTTTGTCGGTGGTGTTAAGATTGATTAACCTGAAGGCGAAACATGGATGGAGTGACAAAAGTTTTACAGAGCTGCTACAATTGATGAAAGACATTCTTTCAAAAGATAACGATCTTCCAAATTCTCATTATAAGGCCATGAAAATATTATACCCGATGGGATTGGGATTAAAGAAAATACATGCATGTCTGAATGACTATATTATATATAGGAAGGAATATGAATTTCTGTCAGAGCTTCCTAAATGAGGGACATCACGATATAAGGGAAAAGAAAAAACACAGGCTGATGTAGAGATTACAAAGATCCCTTCAAAGGTATTTTGGTATCTTCCTATAATTCATTGTTTCAAACGTTTATTTTCTAATTCACATGATGCAAAAAGGTTAATATGGCATGATGATGAGTGTTTATGTGATGGAAAAATATGTTATCCAGCTAATTTTCCACAATAGAAGAAAATTTATGAGCAGTATTCTACATTTTGAAATGAAATTAGATATCTCATACTAGGGTTGTGCATAGATGGAATGAATCCATACCTAACCCTCAGTAGCACACATAGTTCATGGCCTATTTTATTGGTAATTTACAACCTCTCTTTTGAAGTTTGTATGAAGCGCAAATACGTCATGTTGAGTATAATGATCTCTGGTCCGAAGAAACCTGACAATGATATTGATGTTTACTTTTCACCATTGATTGATGATTTGAAACTTTTATGGGCTCATGGTATTAGGGTGTATGATTCTTATAAAATGGAATATTTTAAACTGCATGCAGTCCTTTTGTTCACTATAAATGACTTCCCAGCATATGGAAATTTGTCTAGATGCAGTGTTAAAGGGCATAAAGCAAGTCCAATTTACTAACAACAGACGTCATATTGTCAATTTCATCATGGGAGGAGAACAGTGTACATGGGTCATAGAAAGTTTTTACATATGGATCTCCCATATAGAAGACTAAAAAAGGAATTCAATGGCTCACAAAAATTTGATATTGCTCCAAAACCATTATCCCCTGATCTGTATTTTGAGAGGGTGAAAAACCATGATGTGACATTGGGAAAGACACATAAATTTGGTAATGATAGACATATTTTTAAGAAAAGAAAAATATTTTTTGAGCTACCATATTGGAGATATAATGATGTTAAACATAATATTGATTTCATGCACATGGAGAAGAATATTTGTGATTGTTTTATTGGAAAATTGTTAGATATTAAAGGAAATAAAAAAATGGGTGAAATGCAAGATTAGACTTACTATCAATGAGAATAAGTTTGGAGTTATCTCCCACTCCGAAAGGTAGAAAAACATTTCTTCCCCCGGCTTGTCATATATTACCGAAGAGGGAGAAAATTAGCTTCTTTTAGTGTCTTCATGATATCAAAGTGCCTCAAGGTTATTCTTCAAATGTAAAAAAATTTGTCTCATTGAAGTACTTGAAGTTGATAGGTATGAAATCACATGATTATCGCGTCATGATGCAAAAAATTCTACCAGTTGTATTGCGTGGAATAATGGCCATCTGTGTTAGAAAGACTATAATAAAGTTGTGTTATTTTTGCAATTAAATTTGTAATAAGGGGATTGATGTGAATGCTTTGAACATTGTGGAAAAGGATGAAATATTTATACTTTGTCAATTGGAAATGTATTTTCCTCCAACTTTTTTTGATATAATGGTACATTTAATGATTCAGCTGGTTCGAGAAATAATGCTTTGTGGACCTGTATATCTTTATTGGATATATCCTTTTGAATGGTATATGAAAATATTGACGGGGTATCTTAAGAATCCATATCTACCTAAAGCCTCTATTATTGAAATGTATATTTCTGAGGAGGTTGCAGAGTTTTGTACGAGCTGCTTGGAAGCTGTGCTGCACATAGGTTTGCCTCCATCTTTCCATTAACGAGTTAATAATGAGGGAAAGGTGATTTGTGGATTGAAAGTCAAATCATTGTTAGCTAAACAGATGAAGAAGTCAGAATCATACATCTTGAATAACATAGCTGATGATCAACCATATATCACATTGCATATTAATGAGTTGAAACAATGTCATCCAAAGAAGAAGAAAATGTTGATTTTGAATTAGCACAACAAAACAATTTGTCATGGTTTAAAAATACCTTGCTTGGTAGATCAAATGTATCAGAGACCTTAAAATGGATAGTGGGTGGTCCATGTTTAAATGTGATAACATGGTCCGGTTATGACATTAATGGCTATACATTTCATGTGAAAGCCTAGGACAACAGAAGTGCAGTTCAGAATAGTGGTGTTTTGGTGTTTGCAGAAGCAATGCATTTTTCATGTTCTAAGGACAAAAACCCAATTTCTGCATCAAGTGCATATTATATAGTGATTAAAGAAATATGGGAGGTTGATTACATTAAAATTAAAGAACATGTTTTTAACTGTAAATACTTTATCGATAAAAACAGTGTAAGACACGATGAATTTGGAATGAAACTTGTTAATCTAAATAGATTGGAAGAAACAACTGATTCTTTTATAATGGAAACACATGAAAAACAACTTTTCTATATAGTAGATCAATCATATATTCAGTGGGATGTTATTTTACAAGGGAAAAAACAATATGTTGGTGAGGATGAACTTGATGAAGATGCTGATTTATGTGAGATCCCTACTTCCTCGGAAAGATTAACAGAACATAATGACGAGCATGTTGAAGACATGGTTTGTTCCATAAGGAATGATCGTGATGAAGGAATTTGGGAAAACATTCCATTTTCACCTTCCAAAAAGTATAGGTAACATATGATTATTTTTTATCTACATGTATTTTTTCATAAAATGTTAGATATTGTAAGTTTGTTCTTTATTAAAACATGTATTAAAACAAAATAACTATAAGTTTTTGTTTGTTTTATGTTTTTTTAGTTTACTTTATCATGTTTACAATTACATGAATTATATATCTATTATTTTTGTTCAGTGACAATTACTTTACCATGTTTACCAGGTTTACGAGGTGTACCATGTTTACCATGTTTACCATCTTGACCATCTTTACCATTGTTTAAAATGATTACATTATTAACAATGTTTACTATTATGTAACTTAGTACAATTTTCTATTTTCTAATTATAGTAGTATTAAAATATTTGAATTTTTATATTTGTGAACTAATGTTTATTTTTTCATTTGAAAGATAATGACAGATCATTCAATTGATCAACCACATCATTATAGAGATGATCATATTGGTCATACCTCTAGAGAGGAACATTCACATGCTCCTCTTAATATTCCCCAATCATCCACATGTTCTCCTATTACGACAACGAGTTCAAGAGTTGGTAAACGTGGGTGCACACATTTACCAAAATTAGAACTTTCTCGTATGCAGGATCAGAGGATACTCGTTGAGTTTGATGGCGATGATATTCCTAGAGGTCCAAATGCAAAATATTTTAAGAGTTTTGTATCAAATCAGGCTAAGAGCAAAGTAAGTATTTTGTATGATGACTGGATAATTCTGGAGAAAGAGATAATCTCTCAGTTGTGGGAGACGATTTTGGTAAGATCTTTTTCTATTGTATGACTATTATTTAAATGTTTCGAGTATATATAATATGTTTAACCTCTTCATTATCAGATGTCATTTGATATTCCTAACACTAGAGGAGTCTGGAAGAAATGATTATCGATGGATGACAGGAGATGGAGGGATTTCAAATCAACCCTCTCATCTGATTTCATTTTTGGTCATAGGAGTCATGATAATCCATGTCGTATATATTCATTTATATATGAAGACACATGGAGACAGTTTGTTGAAAGTAGAAGAAAAGAGTCATTTTTGGTAAGGGCAATGTAAACTTTTATAATGTTTCTTATATAAATGATTTTATTAATGTTTTGTTAATAATTTATTTTTCTTAATTTATAGCAAACAAGGAAATCTCATCAAGAGATCTAATCTAAAAATTTATACCATCATAGTTTATCTCGGGGAGGGTATGAATTTTTGGAAGAACAAATAATGGTGGAAAATTTTCAAAAACTAAGAGGTGAGTCTTCAAGCTATGGAGAGGTGGCCCCTCCATCCCCTCTATCTAGACATGAAAAATGGAAGAGAGCTCGGACGGGGAAAAAAGGCAATATATATCAGAATAATTGAGAATCGTAGATGAGAGGATTGTAGGATATCTATTTTATTTATTTAAGTTAACTATTTTCTTCATATAATTTCAATTATTATAGAAATGTTCAATTAAATAATTCAGGACTCTCTTGAGGAGAAGAGATCACAGGGGGCAGTTACAGCTTCTATGAGGCAAGATCTTTTATCTATAGCATTAAGAATGCCTGAACATCATGGTCATGTAAGAAAATATCTGGCAGGTGTATCAGTAAGAAAATTGTTTGCACGTTCTTCAACTTCTAACATTGAGGGTGTTTATAAAAAAAGTAGAATACATGGAGGCTGAAGTTCATAATATTAATACGATGATGGAGGAAAAGATTAGAGTGTCGGTAAAGTCTATGTTTGCAGACATGAAATGATAATTTTAGACTATAGGTCCCACTACTCCACCTCCCTTTATAGACCCCATTATTTATCGTCCACCTCCACCAGTAGCTCCCACTCCCCCACCTCTGCCTGCGGACCCCATTTTTTATACTACTCCTCCACCGAAGCTTCCTACTTATTTCAAGTTGTATTTTGATGATACTCAACATCATATAGTTTTATATGGGTTGGTATGTTGTATAAAATATGCAATTCATCATCAACAATTAGAGGTAGAGAATCATAGGGTCACTGTACGTGATATTATAGATAGATCAGCTCAAGTATCATTACCTACATATTAGGTGACGACAGTTGAACATAGTATCGGAGATTTTTTAATTTGGCCATACAGACTTCTTAGACTCATTACCATAGAGGTATGAATGTTATATCCTTTTTTTAAGTTGTTTTATCATTTGAAAACTAATATATTTTGCTATTTATTTTTATAGGAATAATTCAAAGGTAAATAAATACTATATAGACAACAACAAAGACAAATGACTATGACATCAGATACAGATTCTTGTAGTCTTGACAAATTGTCAAGATATTCAAATTTGTTGGCGGGTCATTATGAGTTTCGAATGGAAGATCATGTTTTTGGACGTGCAATAACTGTGGGGATTATGAAAACTGATATCATGGAGCTTGTTACTGGAGATAAGTTGGGCATCAACGTGGTGCAAAGATTGTCCATGTAAGTCTTAACACCTGTTACCTACGTTATATTTATTAAAAATGTATAGTTATGTCTATTTTGTATTAGGTATCTTTATAAAATTTGTGATAGGAATGATCTGACAGATGTATATAGATTTATGGACCTGCAATTGATTTCCACTAAAGCATGTTCATTGGATGAGGAACAAATAATGATTTATATTGCTGAAAGACTTAAACAGAATATAGTCACACAATGTTGTATAATGAATTTTTGTTAGAGGTATGAAACACATATCTCTCAAATAGTTCATTATCTTTTAAAATAAAAAACAATTAAACATAAATTTTCTTTTATCAGTGATCATTGGATGTTAGGGGTTTTTTTTCCAAGGGAGAAAACACTTTACTGGATATGCTCTGTCCATGATGATGTGTGGGAATGTTTTAAGAATATTTTGGAAGAGTAAGTTTCAATTTCTCAATATTTTTATATATTATATCGAATTTTAAATTTACCCTATTCCTATTATTCTCTAACAGGGGATGGGTCTACTTTCGAACAAACACAAAGAAAAGGAGTGCAAAGATCAAATATGTAAATGCGAAGGTAAATATCCATTTATAATTTTTACTTTTTGATTTATTACCTAAAAATAATATATTGAATTTACACTCATTGAAATATAATTGTCATGAACAACATGGCATCATCGAATGCAGATATTATATGTTAAGATTTATGTATGAAATAATAACAACTGGGACAGTTGTGAACTTTGACATGGTAAGATATCCTTTTAAACTTTGCCATAATATTTCAATTTGATTTATTCATTATACATGTTAACTACTATCCTTTTCATTTGTATCTATTTGATGACACTCAACCCTATACTTCTCAAGACATCAAACACTTACAACTGGAGTGGTCAAATTATTTTACAGGTTTGATTGAATTTTGTTGTTTATAGCGTAAAATGTAATTTTCAATATCGTGGTTGTAATTGTGTATTTGGAAGTCGTTTTGGTTGGATTCTAATTTATTTTAAGTTGACATAGTATGTTTTGAATGTTATATATGTGAATGTTTAATTTTTTCTCTACTTCTTATTTTGGTCTACTTATGATGGTTTTTTCAGGTATGGATTCTGGTCTGGGGGGAGGGGTTCCAAGGGTGTGGGGGGGGGGGGGTGTTCAGTGGGGTGGGGGTGTTTAGGGGTGTGGGAGGGCTGCCCGATGGGGGGGGGGGGGTCCTGGGTGTCCATGAGAGTGGGGTGGGGGGGGAGTCCAGGGGGAGGGATCGTTTCTATGAGGGTAGAAGGGCTTTCCAGGGGAGTGGGAGGCTGTCCAAGGGGTGTCCAGGGGTGTGGGGGTGTCTTGTGGGGTGAGGGGGGTATCCAGGGGTGTGGGAGGGCTGTCCAGTGGGGGGTACAGAGTGTCCATGGGGATGGGGTGGGGGGGGGGGCTGTCCAATGGGGTAGGGGGGTCTAGGGTGTCTATGGGGATGTGTGGGGGGGGGGGGGGGGCAGTCTAAGGGGTGGTAGAGGAGGCACCGCCATCCCTCAGGGGGATGAATGCCGCTGGAAGGTGTTCATCACTCCCACATTTGAAACATTTCAAGAGCTCAAGATTCACATGTCGGAGTGATGAGTACCTTCCAGCAGCGTGCCCCCTCGAGGGGGTGTCTAGGAGGGTGTCCAAGAGGGTGGGGGTGTCCAATAGGGTGGATTTGTCTAGGGGGGTGGCGGTGTCCAGGGGTGTGGTGGGGGCAGTGTAGTGGGGTGAGGGGGTTCTGGTCTCTTTTTGGTAACTTTTTGGTCTGTTTGAGGGGTGTGGGAGGGCTGTCCAGGGGTGTGGGAGTGTTGTCCAGGGGTGTGAGAGTGTTTTCCAGGGGGTGGGGGGTATACTGGATGGTGGGGGATGTACAAGGGGTGGTGGTGATGTCCAAGGGTGTGAGGGGTGTACAGGGGTGTGGTGGGGGAAGTCTAGTGGGGTGAGGGGGTTCTGGTTCGTTTTTGGAAACTTTTTGGTCTGTTTCAGGGGTGTTGGAGGGATTTCCAGGGGTGTGGGAGTGTTTTCTAGGGGGTGGGGGTATACATGAGGGTGGGGGTTGTCCAGGGGTGTTTACGGCTATCCAGGGGGTCGGGGGGCATTCTAGGGGTGTGGTGGGGGCTGTCCAGTGGGGTGAGGGGGGGAGGGTATTCCAGGGGTGTGGGAGTGATGTCCAGGGTGTGGGGGTATACATGATGATGGGAGGGGGGTTGTCCTGGGTGTTTGGGGCTATCCAGGGGGTCAGGGGGGCTATCCAGGGGTGTGTTGGGGGGTTGTCTAGTGGGGTGTGGGGGGGCTGTTCAGCAGGTGGTGGGGGGCTGTCCAGAGAGGTAAGTTTTAAATGTTATCAATGTAAATGCTTAATTTTGCTTTGGTAGTCGTTTTGGTCTACTTCTATTTTTGTGGTATGAATTCTTGATTTGGTTTTTGGTTGTTTCTGGGGAGATCGGAGGACAGCATTCCATTTAAAAAAAACAGTCTTCCACGTCAGATATTTTATAACAGACGTGATAAAGGAATGGTGAAGGGTTTATCACGTAGGTTATTTGAATAACCTATTTGATAAACACCCGTGGAATGGTTTACCACGTCTGTTATTTAATAACTGACATGACAAACCCCCCCCCCCAGACTGGTTTATCACATCGGTTATTTAATAACCGATGTGATAGACATCCCCCGAACTATTTTATCATTTCGGTTATATAATAACCAATGTGATACCCTCCCCCCAGTTTATCACATCGGTTATGTAATAAATGATGTGTTAAAGGCCTGGGAAATGGTTTATCATGTCAGTTATTATATAACCTACATGATAAACACCCCCCGCACTGGTTTATCATGTTGGTTATGATAAACCCACCCCCTAGTTTTTGCACGTCGGTTAATTAATTACCGACATGATAAACACCCTGATTTTATGTTTTTTACGTCGTTTTTTAAATAACCAACGTAAAAAAAATATTTATAACGCCGTCCGTATGAACATCGGCTAAAAAATGATGTAAAAAATGAAAAATAACCAATGTAATAAACATTTTCTACACTAGTGTAAGGGGTATAATTGAATTCTATTGTAGGTTACAAGTGTTCTGATGGGTTATCCAACTAATTTTATGTGGGTGTAAATATTATATTCAATGGACAAAATTCATTTAAGGCCATTAAACCTTATTTTTTGGGGTATGAAAATAGATTCATTCACCTCCTTGATCCTTATTCATACTCCACTCCTCTTCAATTATAGATGTAATCGACCATACCTTTTTGGATCATTACATATTTTTTTCCATGATTTAGAAATTTTTATATGATGTTTGGACATAGTTTGTAGGTAGAGGGTTGAGTTTGGGCTCTCTAAGGTCCAAAATATATATTTTGAAGATTATTTTATAGATTATTTTAGTAATACATTATTTGCGTAATCCATTTCAGGACAATTTTATTCGTGGTTGACTATTCTAAGTTTGGTCAATGACATTTCATAGTCTATAGTGTGGAGATGGACATTTTTAAGGCCATTTTTATAAGGTTAGAATAGAGGAATTTATGTTTGAAATAGGGATAAGAATAATAATTATTTTGATACTAGTGGAGTAAATTATTATATAAGGATTAAATATTATTATGTATCATTCCTTCACTATTTTTGAGTCCACTATAATGACATACAGAGTCCTCTTGATATGGTGGGTCTTAGAAGGGAGTTGTGGTGGTCGTATAGGGATCAAAATTGCATCTACCATATCATAGTCTAATGATGGTGTATATTTAAGAATCTTCATGGAATATTCCATATCATGGTTGGGAATGGTGGACATTTTGGGAATTGTATTTAATGATGATTTTTCATTTACCATGGGAGTGAAACATCTTAGTGGATCTATATCCATTTTATAGGTTTATAATAGGGATTCTTAAATAGTCATGTATTCCATTGCGTGAGGAAGAAATCCCTATTAAACATTGATATGGTGGACCACACAATGGTACTTTCTGTTTTGACATTTAATGTGGCCAATTAAATGTGATATCAAGATATATATAAAAATAGATCATGGTAATCATCATTCTTTTCATCAGGTCAATGGGGAATAGAAATATGTTCTATTTGATTGTGGAAGGGTTAAATCAACTATAGAGTATGTGTCTTAAAAGATTACATTGTGTGAGGTCCAATTCCATTAGTTGAAAAAGTAAAAGGGGTGTTTCTATGATCTAGAGATGGATAGATTGATTTTGTAGTTCGATATAATCTTCAGTTTGATTCATTCAATAATGGGATATTGGTTACTTCTTGCTTCTATTCATATGAGAGGGAATTCATACTAGTGGTGGATCATGTTTGTTGGGGAGTACATAATGGTGGAGAAATCATGGGATAATTTTCAAAGGGAATTTTATGTATATTTCCTTCCATTTATAATGAATGTAGAAAAAGAGATTGATAATATCTCCATACTATATGGAAGATTGAGTAGGATGAAGATCAAGATTTGGTTCAAGGACCTTATTAGATTTCCCCCCAATAATTTTCTAGATCATGAGGCAAGAGTGTAGATAATAGTGAAGGAACTGCATCCCCAAATTTAGTATGAAGCTACCCTATTTACATTTACTACAAATACAGACATGAAAAAGAAGTAGGAGGTGATCAAGAGAATACATGCACTATAGAAATTATCTTGAAGGAAGAATGATTAGAACACTCTGAGGGGGAATTCTATATATAGGGAATATTAAATGTTATGAAAATCTATGATCTGGCAAGAAGGGTGTCAATTCCATTAATATTATAATTGTTTCTCTAGAGAGAGATGTTATCATCTATCAAATGTGAAAAATGTTCCTATGTTCATCACTTATGTAGGTCGTGCTTACCATTAGTTCCAATGCCCATATGTTATTAGATTATATAATAGTATAGGTGGTCAGTTTTCATTCCATCCTCATCAGTATTTGACTCAATAGACTTATTTATAGTATGTAAAATTAATTTTTATTCTAAACATACAAGTTAATTTTGTTATAGGATATCCTCATGATATCCCCCACCCTCGAGGACATATGTCTAATCATGACCATAGAGGTGGTTATCAACAAGACCAGTGAGGTAGAGGATTGGGGTGTGTTCAATTTCACACCATGGAAATTATTATTCATAGGGAGAATGATATTTTAATGATACCATCTATTAATCCGATAATATGGTCTATACATTGATTAATATTAGTGCTTCACATTCCTTTGTTCCACCAAAATTGGTTTGTGATGTGGGAATCAATGTGGAGAGGCTTACAGTACCTTTACTGTTTACTATAATAGTTAGGGTCCAATTTGGTTTTCTATATGTGTTTTTTATGATATAATTATGGGGAAGTATCAATCACTTGGATATATCATTATATAGCATATAAACCCATTAAATGTTATTGTTATCCTAGATTTATTGTATTCTTTTCATATGGTCCTCAACAAAATCTAGAGGATAGTTGTGTTTTATGATTTGGAAGGCCAGAATGTGGTATTCAATGTAAATGGGGGTCATGAAATGGTTCATAGGCATTCAATACCTAATTATTAATATTGGAAACACTATAATTTGATTTTTTAGAGATATGAGGGGTGGAATTTCCTAGACATTTCAATGTTTTTTGAGATCTGTTTCCTAACGAAATCATGATATTATCCCCTCAACATGATATTGAATCTGAGAGAGGGTTTTAGTCTAGTGCAACTACAATTTTGATTAACCCACCTTTATGCTATGGGAGTATAGGATTTAGATTAATGATTTAGTGACCAATAGTTTCATTCACCCGAACATGTCACCATAGACTGCTCTAGAGTTTTTCTCCAATGAAAGAAATGGTGTTTTTTTGTTTTTTCATAAACAATTAGTTGTTGAATTATTTTATAGTCAAGAAATTTATTCATATTTGATGACATATTATTAATTCAATTTTCCAAAGGGATCTTAATAGTTTTTTCAAATCGAGGTGTGGACTAGGTACCATAAGATGATTGTAAAAGTGGATGATATCATGAAGACTTCATTTAGGTGTCTTTTTTGTTACTTTTAATTTTTTGTTCTGTCATTCAGTGTCATAAACACCTAGATTTTTTCATGGGACTCATAAACTCTGGTTTCCATGAGTTCTTTGAGCTTTTATTGGTAGTTTTTAATAGTGAAATTCTATTATACTCGATGTCATGGTAGGATCATTTTTATCATTATAGGGTTTTTTTACAATTCCTTCATCAATATATGATTTAACTAAAACAGTACTTATTCATGTTTCTTGAACATGGTTTTCCTTTTCATAGGAATTTGGTTTCACAACAAGGAGTAGAAATTGATCCATTGAATATTTAAGAACATGTTTCTAGGTAAAAAACTGAGAGTGTTAAATAAGAATATAGTTTAATTTAGTTTGATATATAAATTTATATTATATTTTTATATTTCTCTTAAATTTAAACCCTAATGATATCCTTGAATGAGAAGGACTAATATTTCATGAGGACTAGTTAGTTCCATGTAGAATCTACTACCTTGGGGAGAACTTAATCAGAACGTACAATCTTTATCTTCTAGAGGAAGGAGTTATGTTTGAGGTTTTCTATAAATCTTATAATATCAATTTTGGTTGTATCATGATGTAAAAAAGTGAATTGATCTCACAAGGACCTAGTAAGTAACATCCCAACAAGAATAACTATTCATCCCCTAATTTCGAGTTAATAGTATTGGTGTTTTCTCAAATGTTGTGGATGAATTACTTGATCTGTGAGAACTTATTGGTCTTCATTGATTACAATATCCTATGGTATACCTTCACTCAGAAGGATATGAATATGTTTCGGTGATTATGGAAGGATTTTATGAACGACTATGAAATCATGATCACTTATGCCTCAAATAAATGCAATTTATTTATTGATTCATTTCATAGAGAGTTGTGAGGATATATTATCTGGGAGTCTTGGGATGCATGGAATATAGTGACCCGTTATTTTCACACACACACATACACACACACACATATATTTATATTATATTTTTAGATTAATATTAAATAAATGACACCAAAACATGCATGGGAATCATAATATTTTAGATTCTTTGGAGACTAGTTACACAATATTCTAATTTGGTAAAAGATTACAAACATGTCCTATAACAATACTCTCATTTATTACTTCTCACAAACATAACATACATAAAACCTTTCTTCATAACCTGGGGAAAAGAATCATTTGAATGAGTGATCTCACATTATCAGTAAGGTTAATCAATGGATATACATATGCATAACATAAACATAAGGGTATGTGAATATGAGAATACATTTTGAATACCATACCCTTCATATCAATTATATTAATCTTGAGTCACAGAATAATGATTAGTAGTTCATATGACATGAATAACAATTTAATCCATGATAAATATACCTGGGAACATAAAATTGGTGTAATAAATAGATTTTTAGAACACACATCAACATATAACATTTGAACATGTATAAATAAAAATAAGATCACATGTTAAGTTAAGGACATGAAATCATGCCCTTGGACAAACATATAGACATGAAACTAGGTCTACACAAAACATTATGGTCCTGAAAGATAGGTATATGCATAACACCATCAACATTTTTTCAATTTCATGTATAACATTTTGAACATCTAATCATGATCATGAAAAACATTGAGAACATTTAATCAGGTTCACATATTAAATTGTGAACATCTAATCAGGTTTACATATAACATTATGAACATGTAATCACATTCACACAAAACATATTTACTCATGATTTATCCATATTTCCCCAATGCATTGGAGGGAGATATAGGTATCACCCATAACATAAGGAAAATTTTAAAAATGTGTGAAATAATATCGTAAAACATTTATAATATTATAAAATATAAAATTAAAGGGGTTTTTGAAAATTTTCATCAAATAATTACATATTAAAAAGAGGCAGGTTTTGTGATCATTTCGTCAATTCATTATAGGTATAACCTGTGGCAGAAAAAAGGATTTCATAAACATAATTTCATCATAAAAAAAACCATTCTAATAATTAATAATAATTGTATCCTTGCAACATAAACCATGTAAATCATATGTAACCTAAAAGGATGTCATATTATATAGAGAATGATTTTGAAAGATAAATTAGTGGAAAAATTCTTGAGAAAAATAACCAATCATTGAAAATAAATTATTAATACTAAACATTATGAAATATTTTTGAAATCCTATTCATTGAAAATTAATATGAAAATATATAAAGGATATTTAAAATCATTTAATACATTTAAAGAGGAAAATATAATATCCACTCTAAAATAATCTTTTAAAAAGATAAAAAAATTAAATTAATTTTATATGAAAATGAAAATTAAAAATTATTATAGAATATATAATGTAAAAAAGGTCATGATGGTATAAAATTTCGTTCATTCCATACACATCAAATAAATATTTCTTTCACATTTTTGCTTAAATTAAAGTAGTCGTTATTTAGAAAATGACATAGAATTTATTTCCAAAACATATTGTAAAAAGTACAAAATAGAAATGATTTATTTAATTAGTCATTAAAATAATTTTTAAAAAAAAATTGAAAACATTTTTCGAAACATTTTTTTTAAGAAAAATGGTAATTAACTGAAGAGAGAAATAAGGATAGTTTTTACGAAAAAACACATTTTCTCAATTATTTTAATTTATAATGAGTAAAAATAGGTACTATAACATGAAAATAAAATGAATAACCATAAGATATTAAAACTAATGATAATTAATGATATTTATATCATAATATTTGAATATATGAGTCTTAATCGTAAATAATCCTAATAAATATTATGAATATAACATAAATCCATTACCACTTTTCTAATAATTTCAAATATAATACCCTTGAAAGGGAGATCCAAAAATGTATATGTAATCACCATTATTTTTTGTATAATGAACATAAAATATATTCATGGGTATTGTTTATACCACATAAAAGAAATAAGTTGAGAATATGGCATGTGTCTCACATAATTAAAAACTGAGACAAAAATCCCTTACCACTTTAGAAATATTTTGAATCATAAGAAACAATAAAGAATAAGATCAAATGAAAAGTGAAATGTCATGAAAATAAGGATATTATTGATATAACATGTCAATGTGGAAGTATATTCACTACTAAAAAGAATGGAGTGGTGAATTTTCATATGTATCGTAGAAATAAAAGAGGAATGATAAGCCCTTACCTTATGTATTGACAGCCATTATACACATTAGAACCAACTATATAATAAATATAAGTTTATTACACATATTTTAAAGAAATATATATATATATATATATAATACCATATTTCATTTAATTGTGATTATTCCTTTCCATTTTGTTACTAATTCGTTATTAAAATCATGTTTCAGGTAATTACTTCGTTGTTTTCATATAAGTTTTGATTTATTATTTTTCCTTATCATATATTGATCATGGTTCAAAAAACTCTAAAATAATAAAAATTTACATAATTAAAATATTTATACATAAATATTAATTTTAATAATAATATTGAAATATGGTTTTGAGAAATGAAATATATTACGATCATGGAGACGGTTGGTCGTACATACGCATGAGTAACATTTCCATTTTCAATGATCATTATGAAAAAGGATATAAGTGATGTTCTGTCTTCATATAATGATAATAAAAGTATAATTAACGTACTATTTATTTATATATACTTATACACATCATCCATGTGGTCTAGTGATGAAAATAGAGACACTTCATAACGTGAAGGTGGTAGTCCACACACACACGAATAAAATTATAATCATTTAGTGAGTGAAAAGGCAAGAATGAAAATGATATATTGTCTTTTTACAATGAGAAATATGAAATTAATACCATTATTATTACATGTATATCACATATATTCATTAAGTGTATCCTTATTATCTTCCATGTAATGTGTTAGTAAAAAAACACATTGTTTCTTGAGAAAGTAGTATGTCGTACACACAATCGATGTTATCGTATTACATACAGAATGGAATGTAATTTTTTATATGATTTAATTACTAAAATGGGGAATAATTATCTTATAAATATCACACATATATATACACTATATATCCATTATCATACCCAATTGTGAGAGGTGGTAATGGAAAAATTAATTACATCAGTTCAAAGGTAGTAGTGCACCGTACATATAAATGATGATTTCCCATCTCATTTCATGAAAGTGGAAATGGTTTTAAAAAATGAAATTAACGTAAAACCATCTCAGTATGTTTAATATAATTATATATTTATATCATCATAGTTTAATAAAAATTTAAGTAGGTGGATGAAGAAATAAATAAAAAATGCTAGTTGAATAATAATAGCACTTCTTCTGGTAACCATAAAATGTTTCACCAAAATCCATCTCATGGATGATTTTTATGAAAAATATGTCTTTTTTATGAGAGGAGTTATATTGGGAATTTATTTTTTTAGGTATTGGATGAATCAAAATTGTTTTATGTTGTGATTAAGAGAAGATAGAGGTGGCCCTTTATAAGTGACGTGAGTGGTACACATGTAATTCTTAAAAAGAAAAAGATATTCCCATGTTTTTCACATGATAAAAGAATAAAAAATAGAGCATTACCAGGCCTTAAAATTATAGGGTCAAAATATTTCTATGAATTATATTTTAGACAAGTGTTTTGATTATTTTTACCCATATATTTTTAGTTTAACCCCCATATAAACCCATTTTTACCTTATCTATGGTAAATAAATTTTACTATTCTTACAATTCATTATAGTAAGAATTAATTTGAAATTATTAGGTCATATAAATTATTATTATTAATATATGTATGTAAAATTTTTTCCAAATTCCATAGACGCAACGAGAAGTTGGTATTCAATGAGAAAATGATCAAAAGTTTACAAGGTTTTTTACATTAAAATCAATATAAAAATTATTAAGATTAAATAAATTTGATTAATAGATGAATAATTGTAATAATTTCAATTTAAAACTAATTTTAAATATCATTTATCCTACTAAATAATTTGAATTAATGGCATCATTAAATTAAAATATAGTATTTTCACTATTCATTAAAAATTTTATTCTTTTCTAAAATTATAAAAAAAATAACCCAATGTAATTTTTAATATTGTGATTAAAAATATGAATTTTATTTATGAAAATAAATTTTATAATCAAACATAAATAATTTATAATAAATGTCGAAAAGGTGACAAAGCAATTGTTTGGAAAATAAGGTTTTTAGGCATAAAGTATGATTTATTCTAATCTATTGTCTAGAAAAAATATAAGATGAATTTTAACTAGTGGATTTCATATATAATATAAAAATTTAATTAAAATCATTCATCCAAAGTGTTTTTTAATTTTTTGAGTTAAAATAATTTTTTGCATAATTTTTTTAGAAAATGATTTCATTTATCGTCATTTTTAATTAAATGGTCAGCAATGAATTAATTTTATATAAATGTGAAAAAATATAATTTAGTAATATAGTTAATCTTATTTATACTCGGTGTTCAAATGTATTGGTTATAAGTACAATATAATAATATTTTAATAATATGACATTATTTTTTCAAAATCAGAGTTTCATTTAATGCAATCTAAACTCATTTTATGTATAATGAATAATATAAAAAATAATACAATTATTAATAAAATTATTTCAAAAAATCTCAATTTTTTAAATTCTACACACCATAAAATGATTTTTCCCTTCAAAACTCATCACTTTGGTAATAACTATCAATACCTCTACATCATTACATTATAAGCTACCAATAGAGCTTCTTGAAGTTAGTGGTTTCTCCAAAAGACATTGACTAGGTGTGTGGTCTTGTTTTCTTGAATTTTTTATATTCAATCTAAAGTCTCAAATAATTTTTCCTTATATAAAATATCATTATCCATTAGTATGAACTTGAAGTTAAGTACACATGATGTATTTGGTATGTAATTCCTCCTGAGAGATACATGGAACACATCATGAACCTGAGACGGGTTTGTGGAAGAACAGACTAATAAGTTATGATTCTGGTACAATCTGGAATACCAAATGGATATATATACCTAGGGCTTATATTTCCATTATATTGTAAGAATAATTCATCTTTTGGATGTGCATCAGTAAATTTCACCTCAACACTTACTCTATGAAATTAAGATGAGTTTTTATGCCTAAATCACTAATGGATCACATGATCCATAAAATAATGATAATGCATTCTATATATAATTAATTTTATAAGGGATAAAACTAGTAATCCGATATGGATAAATAATTATATGGTCATTTATTATGTTAATCTCTAAAACCTCATCCAAAGATCAACTTAAACCATTCCATAAATGGTTAACCTTATTACCCTTCCAAAATATAAATATATAAATAAGGTCATTGAATTTATAAAAATAAAATTATCATTAAAACCCCATATATCATAATATTTTTATTTATTATCACATACTAAACATGATAATACATTTATCATATATTCTATTGAAACATGGAAATAACCTAAACTTCCATAAAACTATATTGAAAACATACATGATTTCTAAGTACTTAAAAAAACATATTGTTGAATATATTCCATAAATCCCATAATTTTATAAACTCCATAAATGATAACATAAAGTACTTTTTCTAAACATAATTAATCATCTTCCAATGTCATAAATACTACCTAGTGTACATTATTCATATTAATCATCTCCTTATCCAAATTAAACACCATTTTCTAAACATCATGAACATGTTGATGGTTATCATCCCTTTAATAATGTGTTTTCTATAAAATATCATTGTTCTTAATAAATCAATTTTCTTTGTTATTTGTACCAATCAACATATTCTTTCAAATCCATAATGAAAAACTGATACTGTAAAATCATTTTATGTTTTATGATTCACAATTCTGGGATTATAATATATAGACACTTCAATCATCCCATTTAATTATTAAAATATTATCTATGATTCATCATATTATGACATAATACCACTTTCCTAAAATTTTAAATATGAATCATGTATTAACACCCTTCAACTTCAATTTAAATTTTTTTAATATAAAAAAATAATTGTATAATAGCAGATATATTTCATATCGATTTCATAGTCTCTTCATCATTAACATTATAACCAATACCCGTACCACTTTTCTGATTCTCTTCATGAGAATTCACCCTAATAAATAAACTTTCAGAACTCCCATATTTCTTAAATTTAAATAATTTATTTGATGATAATACCTTAGGAAGACCAGTATTCTAATCCATTGTGTTAACTGAAATTTTGATTTTATGTTACAAATTTATTACTATTTTCCCTTATTCTATACACAGAAAACATCTTCTTATTCCATTGAGACATTCCCCAGTGTTCTTCTTCCCACATTATTGACAAATAGGAAACTAAATGTTCTTTCATTCATGGTCTTCACTACCTATACACTCAGTGAACTATATCTATCTCTTATTTTTGGTTATGGTGTATGTTGTTAATCATTTTATGTGAAACATTATTGGGAATAATCCCAATAACCTTCACTCTAGTCATCATCCCATTTATACACTCAACAAAAATATTTCCATAACATTCCATGTTAACTCAATTCCTTTTGGTTCCCTCTATTGACTGAAACCAAAAATCATAGTGTGAGAAACACTAATCATAGCGTAAAACTATATTATCCTGAAAAATAACTTATAAGATGCCTAAATATTTAAACATTAGGATTATAATGATCCATACATGATCATAATATATTTAAATTTTTCATAGCGGTCATAAAAAGTTTTAGGATTTACAACGAATATCTGCATAGATTGTCAAAACAGGTGTACATCATGACTCGTTGTCATGAACCAGAGGATGATCGAGTCTAGATGAATGTCCCCTTTTTTGATTTATTACCCCTATGTACCAATGTAATAGATCCAAATCCACTTTTAGTATCCTGATAGGGATTTAAATTCTTGGAAACCACTTCCTCGATCCTTTATGAAAATTCCAGGATGTTTTCTAATATTTTCATCATCCTTAAAATTATCCTTAGAGGAAACCAATAAATATCCTTGAAAATAACCATAGATATCTTACAAAAGTTTTCTCATCTTAGTTTCCAAATTCTAATAGAAACCTATCCACTGATACAATCTATAGTGACCCAAGATTTATATACATATGTATTACATATTTTTAGATGAATATTCTATATATTAAATAAGAGCATGTCTATGGACTATAATAGTTTAGTTTATTTGGAGACTAAGTAAAAAATATTATAATTTGTTGAATTATCTTCAACATATCCCATAAATATCCTCCCATTTTTTACTCTTCACAATCATACCCAACTAAAAAACATTATTCATAACCTAGTGATAGGAAACATAAGAATTGGTTAGCTCATATTATCAATAAGGGTAAACAAATGAGATTATAATAATAACAATAATATAAGGGTATGAGAACATGATCATAACATTTTAAAACTATAGACTTCATATCAAATATCATAATATTGATTCACAGAATAAATATTGGTAGTTCAAAAGACATTAAGTGTAATGGGATAATGAAAATGATCCATGAGAAGATAACATTGTTATAAGTCATAGATTTTTGGCATACACGTCTTCTTATAATATTATGAACATGTATATATAGATGAAGGATAACTCATTATGTTTTTTACATGAAATAAGGGCCTCACATAAACTTATTTTCATGAAAACAGGTCCACACGTAACTATATGAACATGAAATATAGGTCCTCAAATAACAATGTGATCTTGTATTCAGATTCATGAATACCATTATGGATATGTAATAAGGTTAACCTAAAACATTGGGAACATGTAATCAGGTTCATGCAAAACATTTTGAATATGAATTTAGGTTCATGCATAACATTTTGAATATGTAATTAGGTTTATTCATAACATATTTAGTCATGATTTATCCATATTTACCCAATACATTTAATAGAGACATAGTTATCACCCATAACATAAAAATCATATGTTTGGGTTGCATAAGATGATAAAAAAATCATTATATAACAACCCATTGAATGAAATGGGTTATATAGAAATTTCATCAAATAAAAGACTATGTAAAAGAGATAGGTTTGATAATCATTTCAAAATTTAATCATAGCATAACCCATGAAAAAATGATGTTTTCATAAGTGTTCAATAATACTATCACCCATGGAAGAGAAAGGGGTTTCATAAAAATAACTTATCAAATATATAAACCATTCAGATAAAAAATAAGAATTATATCCTTAGATCATAACCTTAGTAAATAATACATAACCTCAAAGGATGTCATCTTATATAGAGAGTTATTTTGAAAGAAACATCGCTTAGAAAGTTTATTGAATAACTTCACATGTCATAAAAAATCTCTTTCCAAATCCAAAATTTATTATTTATTTTGGAAATCATTTTCTATTAAAATAAATGTAAAAGCTTATAAAGGATCATTAATAATCATTAAAAAATTTCATGATGAAAATATCTTTTTTGATCAAAAAAACTAATAAAAAATTAATTTTTTATTAATTTTTTTTAAATAACCATGAAAGAATATAATGTATGTTTAAAAAAAATGTATGGTCATGATGATATAAAATTATGTCTATGGAAAACATGTTAAAATAAAATTTCCTTTCACATTTTCAGTTAAAAAACATGTATTGTATAGAAAATGACTTGATGATTCTTTACAAAAAAAAAAATAATAAACTAGTAAAAATGACTTTATTTAATCATTTTAACATTGTTAAACACATTTGTGAAAACGTTTTTTCAAAATATGGTTTTGGAATAACAAGGTTTTTAGACCGAAGATAGATACAAAGGTGGTTTTTTTAAAAACATTTTCTAAGATATTTTAAGTTACAAATAGTTGAAAAAGGATAATATTAAATGAAAATATCTCTAAAAAATATAGTATAATAAAATTTATAAGAATTTTTGAGAGTTATATCATAATATTTCATTATTGGAGACTTGATTATAAGTAATCCTGATAAACGTTAAGATTGTAACATGAATCCATTGCAACAGTGGAAATCATTTGAAACATGATACCCAAGAAAGAGGGATATGTAAATGGATATGTGATCCCAATAATATTTAGAATAATATTCATAAAATAAATTCATTATAATTATATATAACACAAAAATAAATATTTGGTGAATATTAAATGTGTCTCACAGATGTAAAAAATGAGATAAAAATCCCTTACCACATTTGTAATATTTTGAATCATAATCCCAATAAATAATAACATGAAGGGAAACATTAAATATCATGAAAGAATGAGATTAATTATATAACATGTCAAGGTGTTATTATATACACTACACAAAAGAAACATGTTGTGAATTTGTATATGTCTCCCATAAATAAAAGAGAGACTAGAAATCCATTACTTTAAGTTTCAACATCCTTACTAAATGTTCAAAACTTCTTTATAATAAATATAATTTCAATATATATATTGTATATACCATAATTATATATATTTAAAATATATAATTTATTTTTTACCATTCATTACCTTTTTATTACCGATTCCTTATTAAAATTATGTTTCGAGTACTAACCGCTTTGTTTTTCATATATAGTTCGATCTGTTATTTTTGGTCCTCTTAAATTGATCATAGTTATCTCTTATACTGAAAAACAATCATGAAATATTTATCATATTTACACCTAAATTATACTTATATTACCAATATTGAAAGATTGTTTTTGAGAAATGAAGTACGTTATTATCAATGATACGGTAATATATACGTACAAATGATTAAAGTTTCCATTTTTAATTCATCATTATGGAAAAGAGGTAAGTAATATTTTATCATCTTATAATTATAAAATAATAATAAATCATATATTATTTATTTAAATGTACTTATATATACAATACATCTAGTGAGGTGATGAAAAGAGAGTCTCATCGCTAATTAAAGGTGGTAGTCAACACTTATAGGAATGGTGTTATCATCTTTCAGTGAGTGAAAAAGGTAAGAAATATAATGATATATTATATTTTTATCAGTATAAATATGTCATTAATATCATAATTAATTCATTTATATAAAAAATACTCACTAAATTTATCCTTTTTATCTTCCGTGTAATGCATTAGTGAAAAACGAATCACATCGTTTCATGAGGCGGTAGTCTGCCGTAGACACGAGCGACATAATAATATCCCCAAAAGAATTGAATGTAAAAAGGTATTTATATGATATAATTAATCTAGGGATATAATTATGTTATAAATATCATATATATACATATATTCTTATTTTTATCATCATACCCAATCGTGATTGGTGCTAATTGAAAAATGAATGACATCGGTTCGTGAGGCAGTAGTCCACCCTACACATAATTGGTGATTTCATAATACATTTAATGGATGTGGATATGGTTTTCAGGAATGATATTAAAATAAATAAATCTCATTATATTTAGGATAATTTGGGTAATTTATCTTAAATTTTTTATAAGAATTTATGGAGGAAGAGGACGAAATAAATTATAGACTCTTGTTGAAGAATGTTCCCTCTTCTTTAGGTAACCTCCTTAGGTTTGCACCAAAATACTTCTTAGTTTGGATACCAACCCAAATTAAATCTTGAAGGAAGATAAGAGGAATTTTGGGAAGTGATATGTTCTAGTATTAGCTAAACCAATTTTGTTTATGTTTTTAATAGAGACAGATAGGGGTGACCTTTTATAAGTGAGGTGAGTGGAACACTTGTAGTTCTGTAAAAAGAAAAGGTGTGAAAACATTTATAGCATTCCAAAAGGCTAAAAAATGAAGTATTATTGAATCTTAGATATTATAGGTTTGAACTATATCTCTAAAGTTTGTTTTATAAAAGTTATTATATTATTTTTTCCAATATCATTTTAGTTTAACACCCAGGTAAACACATTTGTTACATTAACCAAAAAAAATAATATTTATTGTTTTAACTAATAATTATGGTAAAATATTTATTTGACCATATTATATAATATAAATCATGATTATTCTGTATATTTAATACATTTTTTAAATTAAAGTCATTTAACTATAAAAATATAAATTATAATTAATCCCATAGATGTGATAAGAAAACAGGTTTTCAAAGAGAAACCACTGAGGATCTTATAAGGTTTTTATATTAAAATTCAACATTAAACTGATTAAAATGAAGTATGTTTTGTTAATAGATGTATAATTTAACTAATATTAATTTTTTTTAAAAATAAATATAATATTACTTAATTAATAATTTAAAACAAAGGGAAATTTTCAATTAAAATAGATTATTTATCACTATTCAGAAAAAAACTTATCATTTAAAAACACTCAAAAATCAACCCAGGTATAATATTGGATTGATAATTTAAAAATAAACTTTTTTAAAATAAATTATCTAAAATTTACAAAAAAATATTAAAAATGTACATAAAAAGAATAGAAAACTGAATTTTTAAAAAAATACAGTTTTAAGTGTAAAACTGATTTTCTATAATCTATTATATTGAAAAAACATTAGATGGTTTTTTAATAGGTGATTGAATATATACTATATACATTTAATTAAAACAATTCACCAAAATTGGTTTGTTTTATTTATTGAGGTAAAATGTATTTTTTCTATAGAAAAATGCTTCTAGGAAAAGAAATTAAATTATTTTCTTTTTTAATTAATTATTTATAAATAATTAATTTTATATACATGTGTAAACCATATATTTCATAATTTAGTTAATCATATTAATATGAACTATTCTAATGGAAAGGTAACAACTATCAAATAAAATTATTTTGCTAATATTACTTATTTAATTTTAACTGAAGGTCGTGCATAATGAAAGTTAAATGTATTGTTATGTATATTGAAAAATATTAAAAGGGTAAAATTTATATGAAAAAAAATATTTCACAAAATATTAGTGTGTTAAATTCTATCCCCTTAAAATTAATTCCCCCCACAAAATTCATCTCTTTGGTATAAACAAAAGAGGATACTTCTACCTCATTACATACTCGGGTTCCGACATAGTTTTCTCAAGATTTAGTCTTCGCCAAAAAAAATGACAAGGTGTGTTTTCTTGTTTCATATAACTTCCTATATTAGATCCTAAATCTCAATAGATTGTTATTTATAGGAAATATCATGATCCAATGGTATTTCCTCGATGTTTAGTATGTGTGATGGATTAAGTATGTACTTCCTCATGAGACATATATGGAACATATCATGAATATTAAACAGGTTTGGAGGAAGTAAAAACTGATAAGATATGATCTCGATACGATCAAGAATATCAAGGTGACTGATATACATAGGGTTTAGCTTTCCTTTATATCATAATAAAAACATAATATTTTGGCTATGATTTTTTCAATTTCAACTTTATCTCTTACTCTATGAAATGATGATTATTTTTTTTGCTTAAATAATTAATAAATCAAATGATCTATGAAAAATGATAAGTCAATCATTCTATATGTAGTTAAAAAATGTTAACACTAGTTATATTGTCTGGATAAGTCTTTATGGTGATGTAATATGTTAATCTATGAAGCCACATAAAATTTTCTTCTTAAAAAATTCCATAAAAGGTTAACCTTATAACCCTTCTAAGATTTAAAATATATAATGAAGGTCACTAAATATTTCCAAATCCATTTTATATTAACCCCCCATATATTATAAATAGTATCTTTTTTCTAACATTCCAAACCTGACAATTACTTAACTATTTATTATTTGGAAGCATGGTAATAACCTGAATTACCATAAAACCTTCTTGAAAACAAACATATTTCTTCTTTCCTTACATAAATAAAGAGATTATTGAATACATTTCATAAATACAATAATTTTTTACACTATATTAATGATAACATAAATCAATTTGTCCAAAAATTATTAAATTGTACCAACATCATAAATACAATACAATTTTTTTATTCATATCAATCATATATTTATCTAAACTAAACACCATTTTCTGAACATCAAGAACATATTAAGGGTCATCTTCCCCCAATCATGTTTTCCCTAATATATCACATTTCTTAATAAATCACATTTCTAGGTCCTTAGTATTGATCCAAAAAATCTTGAAAATACTTATTGAAAACATGTATAGAATAATTCTTCTGTATTTCATGATTCATAATTATTGAATTACAATACATATAAACATAAATCATCCCTTTTAATTATTAATATATTAACTATTATTTATCAATTTATTCTGAAATACATATTTTATTAAATATGAATTATGAATCTTGTATTAAACTTTATCAATCTCAATTTAATCATGCTTATTATGTTTAACATAACAATTCTATTAGAATAGCACGTACCTTTCATAAATGATTTTTGGTTATTCATCATCAATAGTATAACCATTACTTGTACCACCTTTCTTATTCCATTAATGATCACCCCCCTAGAAAATCAATTTTCATAATTCCCATAAATTTAACATTTAAACTATTCATCCAGTGACAATACCATAGAGAGATCAATATTCGCATCCATTTTGTTAATTGAAATTATCATTTCCCCCCCAGAAATTGCTTACTTTATGAACATCTTATATAAACATAAAAAATATTCTCATGCCTTTGATACATTACTTGGAGTTCTTATTACCATATTCTCTATAAATTGGAATCTATATCTTATTTCCTAAATGGTCTCCAACACTAAAAATCATAGATAACTCTATCTTTATGTTTTTTTGTGTTTCTGAGAGTTACATAAGGTGTACATTGTAAATCATGTTTTTTGGTAGCTGATTTGGAATAATTACAATATTCCTTTCTCTAGTCAGAATCATATTTTTTCACTCCACAAAAAAAATTTACATCGCATTCTATGTTAACCCGGATCCTTCAAGTTCCCTCCATTTACTTAAATTAAAAAACCTACTATAAGAAACACTAATAATAGTAAAAAACAAGATAATCATTAAAAAATCACTTATAATATATCAAAATCCTGAAACCTTCAATTAAATCCATGAAACATTAGGCTTATCCTAGGTCAACCATGATCATATTCTATTTAAATCCTTCTTGGTGGTTTATAATGAGTTTGTGGATTTCCAAAGAATATCCCTGGTCAGTGTCATACTAGGTGTGCAGCAAGGTCCGTTTTCATGTTTCAGGTAATGATTAAATCCGTATCAATACACCCTTTGAAGAGTTATTAGCCCTAGGTACATTTTCCCATGTACACATCAACTTGTACTATCCATAGAGGGATGAAATTTATCAGAAAAAAATAGCTCTATCCTTTACCAAAATTCCAAGACATTTTCCTATACATTGAATCATCCTCATAATTATCCATATATACATCCCAAGAAATATCATTATCAATTTCCCTATAGATCTCACTAAAACTTTATCATCCCTGTTTAAATGGATAACTAATCCTATAATCTAATAAACACTGTAGAGACCTTGGATTTCCATGCATAGAAATTATATATTTTTCTATGAATATAAAATTCGGTACTTAAAAACATGTATGAGGACCATAATAGTATACTATATTTGGAGACTAGGTACAAAATCATCTAATTTGTTCAAATATAATCTCATTATTACATAAATATATCCCCATTCAGTACTCTCTAAAAATATACCATACTTAAATTTATTTCATCATAATCTTGGGAAAGGAAAAATAATAATGGGTGAGATCATATGCTCTATAAGTGTAAAAAAGGGAGACACATAAGCATAACATGAACATAAGGGTTTGAGAACATTTTTATAACATTGGAAATAAATACCCTGTATATTAAAGATCATAATCTTGATCCATGAAAAAAAATTGGTTGTTCATAAGATATGATTCTTAATAGAATGAAAGACCATGAACCATGAGAACATAAGCTTGGAATTAGACATATATTTATGTCATACACATCAAATTATGACAATGTGAACATGTATAAATACCGATAGTTTCAAACATTAATTTATGGACATGAAATTAGTCCTGTTCATAAACTAATGAATATGAAACCAGTTCCTTGCATATATTTATCGACATAAATATAGGTGCATGAATAACATTGTTAACATTTAGTCAGGTTCATGAATATCATTGTGGACATGTAATCAAGTTCATGGATAAAATTTGACCAGGTAATTAGTCTCATGCATAACATTGTGAACATATAATATGGTTCCTGCATAACATTATGAACATGTAATTATGTTCATGCATATCATATTTACTCATGAGTTATCCATCCTTATCCAATGCATTAGAGGAATATATAGGTCCCACCCATGACAGAATGAAAATCATATGTATCTATTCCATGAGATCATAAAACATTCATCAAATCATAACCCATTAACTGAAATGGGTTTTATAAACATTTCATCATATAATATATTGTAAAAAAGACACAGTTTTCAAAATCATTTCACAGTTTTGCATTAGCATAACCCATGGAAAAATATATGGGTTTAATAAGAGTATTATCATGATATAAATCTGGGAATAGAAATTAGTTTCATAAATATATCAACATCATAAAAAAACCATTCAGAGAAAGAATAATAATGTTATCCTTGGATAATATTCTTGGTAAATCATGAATAACCAAAAGGTATGTCATATTAGATGAAGAATGATTTTGATGGAAAAATAGCTTTTAATGTTTCCTGAAAATATAAAAATTAATTAAAAATAAAATTTCTAAAAATAATATATATAAAATATTTTATAAATACATCTCTTGTAAAATAAACATGAAAACTTATAAAAGTGATTTAAAAGTTATTTGAAACATTTCTTGTGGAAAATATCTTATCCACTCAAAAAAAATTTTAAAATATAAATATTTTTTAAAATCCTTTTATTTTAAAATCAACTTTAAAACATTTAAAGTAATATTAAATGAAAATAATGGTTATGATGGTAGAAAATTTCATTCATGTTGTATAGGTTAAAACAACGATTCCTTGAACATGTTCAATAAAATCTATACATACATTGTTTGGAAAACTCATTAATATTACTCTAATGGAATTTTTAACTATATTATTTTTAAATTTATTTAACCGACCATTTGAATAATTTTAAACATATTTTTGAAAATATTTTTAGAAAAAATATTTTTTTAGAAAAGGTGTTTTTCAATGAAGAGAGAAATTATGATGATTTTAATTAAAATAAATTCTTAGTTATTTTAGGTACCAAAGAGTGGAAAATTGGACTATTGAATTAAAATATCATTTATAACTATATGATTATATAAATAAGGTTAATTATTTTCAGTTATATCATAATATTTTAATGTATAATACTTAATAAAAAGAATCCTAAAAAAGGATGAGATTGTGACATAAATCCAACACCAATTTGGTAATCATTTGAAACATAATCCACATGAAAGAGATATCATAAAATGGATATTCTATCCCCATAATTTTCAGGGTAAGAATCTAAAAATAATTTCATGGGTTTTATATACATAATATAAAATAAATAATAGGTGAATATATTGTAACGACCCAATATTTTCGAGTAGTATATTAACTTACTCTTATTGATTTAATAAGATGTTAATGGTTAATGCAGAAAGAGGAGTCGATGGCTTCATCCAGTAGACTCAACCCTTATGAAGCCCACTTATCAGAGCTTGTGAAGGAGGTAGCATCTGTGGGCTTCGCTTTGGACCAAGCCCAAGCCGAACTCCAGCGTGTCAAGCTTGAACGGAAACGCCTTCGGGAGATGTTCAAGTTAGTAGAGATTACTACTGGGGCAATGTTATCTGAGCCTCCCTCAGATTCTCTCACCATAGCACACCTCACACTTCGGTCGTATGCCGGTGTTATAAGGGGATATGTGACGAGACCCTAGCTTCCTTGTGTAATCGTTTCGGGTGAATAAATTGAGATTTCTTCCTTTAGTGATGTTTGTGAAATTTCAAATGTCTAGATAATTTTAGAATGTATTTTATTGATGAATTTTTGAAAAAGGGATATTTTAAAACATTTATGTAAACCCTAAATAACTAATGATGTGTAATGATTTTCAAAAAATGGTCTTCTACAAAAGTGTTCAGTAAGGAATTTGGAGTCTAATAAGATCAACTTAATTTTTGATGAATAGTAAATTATGAATAGTAATTTTATGTTTAGGATTAGTAATGTGACCAAATGGATTTGTAATTTCGCTCAAAGAAAGTTTTAATATAATTCAGACACCTAGATTAAGTAATGTGATTCAATAAAATGGGTAAATAACGGTTTCATAAATTATTAATCAAGTATTAGTTTTTTCGGATGAATAGTGTTTTTTAATTAAAAATTTAATTAAAAATAATTAGAAAATTATTTTTATAAAAAGGACTTTATTTTTGAACTCAGAGCATCGATATTATGTTAAGGTAATTTTTGGGGATTTTTCTGAAAAAAATGAATTTTCGATGAATAGTGTTTTTATTTAAAAATTAAATTAAAAATATTTAGAAAAATATTTTTATAAAATGGATTTCATTTTTGAAATCAGAGCATTGATATTTGGTTAAGGTGAAATTTTGGGATTATTCTGAGAAAGTTGAATTTTCAGTGAATAATAAAAATACAGTTTTAGGGTTTCGGTATGTTTAATGACATCATAACTATGTCATGATGATGTCATGAGATCTTTTAATGGTTGGCCGGCCAAGGGTGATGAATTATTGTTTTGGGGGCCCCATGTGGCCTAACTCCATGATAAATGCCAACGGAGAGCACATGGGTTTGAGAAAAGCACATGTGAGGTGTCCCTTGGCCATTAATGCCATGTCCCCTCACTTTCCCTATAAATACCCACCATTTCCTCCTTTAGTTTTCACTCCCAACTCTCCCCCAACGAAGTTCTGGTCTTCTTACCTTCCAAGGAGTCCTCCCAAGGTTCCCCCAAGCCCTCAAGGTCCGATCCTTTCAGTTTCAAGAGTCACGTTTTAAGGTAAGGGATCCGACCCCTCTCTTTCTTTTCATGTAATCTCTTTTATGTCATTCCTTTTATGCTCCATGTTATTATGTGAGAGGATGTTCTTTTATATTCCTCTTACTGCCACTTTCATGTTTATATGATGAGAGATCCCCTCTTACTCTCATCATTTCGTTTTATGAAAGTTAAGTGACGCTGTTTGGCTGCCGAATGTTTAAGTGATTCTTTCACCCTTCTCATTTTTCAAGTTCGATTTTCATGTCAAATATTTCAAGTTCCTTTTATTATGTTGGGGTATGATATCTATATCTATCATACTGATCTCTTATGATCATATGATGAGAGACCCTATTTTATTTGTTCAATTCATTTTTATTGAAGTTTAAGTGATGCCGTTAGGCTGCCGAATTTTCATAAGAGAAATCAAATTTTTGTCTTCCTTCTATGTTTTTCATTTCAAATGGTATGTCGTTAAAATTGCATCACCATGTCCATATATCCTTCTTATTCTGTCCCTCTACTGTTTTATGGGTCAATTTTTATTGTTCGACCCATGTTCCCTCTCTTTTCAAAGTTTTCTAAAACCTTATAACATAGCCGTTATGCTGCAGAATTTTCGTCTCAAAATGCCTCTCCTTTCTCAAAATTATTTTATTTTATAAATTGAATACTCAAAGGTCCTATTTCTACAGGGGTATTCACATATATATGAAAATTTTCTATTTTAAATTCTGGGATTTACATACATGATACCCGCTTTCCCTTTCCGTGGGTTTAAAGTAATGTAAAGATCATGTCTTTAAAGCAGTTTTTAAAACGTTATGATTATGAAATGAAACCCATTTATTTTAGGCTATATGGGTTATTTATGAAATGTTTGATGATGATATATGTGTCTCACATGATAATAAAGGCAAATTTATGGGTGTGCCCTGATAGCGCTACAATGCATTGGGTAAAGACTTAATCTCTAGAGATGACCATTTTAACGACGCCTTGGTGAATAACCTCGGTAATTTTTAACGACACCTTGGGGATGGACCTTGGTGAAACGAAACGATTGTCAATATTAAATGTTGTAGCCACATCTTCAAGTTATGAAAAATATTATTTTTATTATGATGTATCTCATGATTTTTTTATCATGCCTTAAAGTTCTTTTCATGTCCTCATTGAGGTGTCTCAAGTTCACTTGTAAAATGTTTCTCTTGTTTCCCTTACTGGGCCTTCTGCTCACCCTTTCTTTTGATGTATGTCCCCAGGTTATGAGATGCATAATGAACATAGGGTGAAATAAAGGAGAAGCCTTTCAAGTGTTTAAGAAGAATGCTTTATGTTGTTTTCATGTATTATGTTCCTTGTTTCCAAGACACTAGACCTTAAAGATCCTCAGTTATGTGTAATGTAATGAAAGTTTATGTTATAAAAAGGCGGGGTGCTATAGTTGGTATCAAAGGATGGTTTAGTTATTTGTGGAAATTAGGATATAAAAACATTAGGAATAACCATATAGAAAAGTTTAAATATAGGAAAACCTCCTGGTATTTTGGTAAGTATTGAGTAAGTGGTTTATCAAACAAATACATCCCTGTCTGGATACGAGCAGGTAGAGGCGGCTCTGGCACATATGTACATAGGGGTAAAACCCAAAAACACCGCTTTGAGATAGACTCGAACGGGAACTGGTGCACGATAATGGGCCTTGCTGCACTCTTGGTTACGACACTCCTGGGGGATATGTTTGGTTAATCACAAGCTTTTTATGAATCATTATGAACGAATTATAGAAAAGTGTAATTGTCTAAGCATGAAGTCTTAGTTAAAATATTCATAAATGAAATAAGTTTCTCACTAAGGTTTTATTCTTTTAGAAGATGGTGGGCAATAGGAGGAACTGTGCCGATGGTGACCGCAATGCACCATGTGCTGACGGCCCTCCGATGGAAGCCGGAATGGAAATATTCATGCGAATGATGAACCAACTGACTCAAGTTATGAGTAATAACTTGAATCAAGCTGAGAGGACGACCTCACCACGAATGGAACAACACTCTGTTGAGTCCTTCATGCGTCAACAACCAACAACATTCAGTGGATCTACTGACACATTGGTTGCGGAACAATGGATAAGCTCCATTGAAAAGATCTTTTCTGTACTTCATTGTTCGGAACAAGAAAAAGTCACCCTTGCTGTTTACTGCCTAGAGGGAGAAGCTGATCAGTGGTGGTCACTGAACAAAAACACGAAGCCACAAGGAGAGATAGAAGCTTTGGAGTGGGAAGAATTTCAGGGAATTTTCCTTAACAAGTATTTCCCTCGTTCCATGAGAATGAGAATGGAGAAAGAGTTTCTCGAGCTGAAGCAGAAGGAGAACGAATCTGTCGGAAGCTACGAGATGAACTTCACAAGGCTTTCCCGTTATACCTCAAGCTTCGTTATGGACCCTAATGGGAAGGTTGATAGATTCTTTGGTGGACTACGACCTCATCTGCGGAAGAATCTAGCCAACATGGACTATGATAGATATGAAGAAATAGTTCGAAGTGTTATGAAAGTCGAGTTGGAGTTTGGTGAGACACAGTGGTCTCATAAACCAAATGAAAAGAAGAGATCGTTGGAGCCCAGTTTAGGGAAGTCTTTTGATCAGGGAAGAGGTGGAAAGCAAATGCAACTTACCACATGCAATAAATGTGGGAAGAATCATCTGGGGAACTGCTTGAACGGAAGTGGAAAGTGCTACAAGTGTGGAAGAGGAGGCCATATTGCTCAGAATTGTCATAGTGAGGTGAAGCCTCAGCTTCCCAACACTAACGACAGAGGAAAGATGGTTCTAGCCCTACCCGAAGTCACATGCTTCATGTGTGGACAGCTTGGGCACTTTGCTAACCAATGTCCAAATCCGAGGGCGGTGGAGGGGAATCACCACCAACCTCAGCAGAGGCCAAGAGAGAAAGGTCGTGCTTTCTCTATCACAACAGCTGAAGTTGAAGTCCCGAAAGATGTGGTAGCAGGTACTCTTGTTGTCCTCTCAAAACTAGCAAGTACTTTATTTGATTCTGGTTCTACGCATTCCTTTATTTCCTCCAAGTTTGCAAGGAATATAGAATCAATCCCCGAACTGCTAGAGGTAGAGTTGTCTGTCAAGACACCAAGTGGGATTATCCTTGCATCAACAGTATTTAGAGACTCTAGTGTTTTATTTGGTGAGCACAATCTTATCGCAAATCTAGTAGTCATTCCCATGATGGAATTCGACATTATACTAGGGATGGACTGGCTCTCAAAGTATAATGCTAAGATCAAATGAAAAAGTAAGGAAATCTCAGTAGTCTTGAATGAACGACCTAAAGTTATCTTCCAAGGAGAGATATCCCGAACTGACCCCTATCTAGAAGCACCTCCTATAGCTTTCTTTATGGAGTTAATCGGTGATGATGAAGAAGGAAAAGGGAGCATACATATAGAAGATGTTCTGATTGTTCAGGAATACATGGATGTATTTCCTGAGGAGTTACCTGGACCTCCCCCAGAAAGAGAGGTAGAGTTCTCCATTGAACTCGTACCTGGGTCTCAACCGATATCAAAGACTCCGTATAGAATGGAAAATATGGAGCTAGAGGAGTTAAAGAAACAACTCCAAGACTTGTTGGAGAAGGGGTTTATCCGACCGAGTGTGTCTCCTTGGGGAGAACCAGTTCTCTTTGTGAAGAAGAAGGATGGATCAATGTGGCTATGCATCGATTATAGAGAACTGAATGGGATCACGGTGAAGAACAGATATCCTCTTCCAAGAATTGATGATTTATTTGACCAACTTCGCGGGGCTCAATTCTTCTCTAAGATTGACCTTCAATCTGGTTATCATCAACTGAGGGTGAAGAAGGAAGATATTCCAAAGACTGCCTTCCGATCAAGATATGGGCATTATGAGTTTACTTTTATGCCCTTAGGCTTGACTAATTCTCCTGTTATTTTCATGGATTTGATGAATAGAGTCTTTAAGGACTACCTTGATAACATTGTGGTAGTTTTTATTGATGATATTTTGATATATTCAAAAAGTCGTGAGGAGCATGAAGATCATCTAAGGGTTATATTGAAAACTCTGCGGAAGGAGAGGCTCTTTGGGAAGTTCAGCAAGTGTGAGTTTTGGTTACAACAGGTGGCTTTCTTGGGGCACATCGTAACCAATGAAGGAATCTCGGTTGACCCTGCAAAGACAATGGTTGTGGAGGAGTGGCCTCAACCCACAACAGTAACTGAGATTTGTAGTTTCCTTGGTTTAGCAGGATATTATAGGAGGTTTGTGAAAAACTTTTCACGGATTTCTAATCCACTAACCAAGTTGACTCGAAAAGGGGTTAAGTTCATCTGGACAAAGGAATGCGAGGAAAGTTTCCAAGAGCTGAAGAAGATATTGGTTACTGCACCTGTGTTAACACTACCCTCTATCGGAGAAGGATTCGTTATTTTTAGCGATGCATCTCTGAAAGGGCTTGGGTGCAACCTTATGAAAAATGACAAAGTAATTGCTTATGCATCTCGACAGTTGAAGATTCATGAGCAGAATTATCCTACGCATGATCTAGAACTGGCGGCAGTTGTTTTTTCTCTAAAGATATGGAGGCACTATCTTTATGGGGAGAAATGTGATATATACACTGACCACCAAAGTCTAAAGTATATTTTCACACAGAAAGAATTGAACATGAGACAAAGGAGATGGTTGGAGCTTATTAAAGACTATGATTGTTCAATTCATTCTCACCCTGGAAGAGCAAACAAAGTCGCGGATGCGTTAAGCAGGAAAGATCCTGTTGTTCTGGCAACAATGAGGATCGTAGGAGATCCCTTGATTAAAGATCTAGTAAAACTGGACATGGGAATTATAAGGAAAGGGACATCATCAACCCTATTCCAAATGATTTCTCAACCTTCATTACTAGAGAAGATCAAGAAGGCTCAAAAAGAAGATCCTTTGCTGCAGGAGAAGTTGGAGGCTGTAAAAGATGAGAAGTTCCCTGATTTCAATATTGATCAAGAAGGTGTATTGAAATTTCGTACAAGACTATGTGTCCCATCTATTCCGGAGATAAAGAAAGAACTGATGGATGAAGCAAATAGATCTACATTCTCTATACATCCGGGAAGCACTAAGATGTATAGAGACCTTCGTGATCATTATTGGTGGGATAACATGAAGAGGGAGATTGCTGATTACACTACAAGGTGCCTGGTGTGTCAGCAAGTAAAGGCAGAATGACAACTTCCTAAGGGGGTATTACAACCGCTACCCATACCAGTATGGAAGTGGAATAATATCACTATGGACTTTGTAACTGGTCTCCCGAAAACATCCAAAGGAAACAATGCGATATGGGTTATTGTGGACCATCTCACCAAGACATCCCATTTTATCTCTATTCGGGAAGATTTATCTCTGGATCAGCTTGCCAAGATATACGTGAAGGAAGTGGTAAGGCTGCATGGGGTACCACTATCCATCGTATCTGATCGTGACCCAAGATTCACATCAAAATTTTGGAGAAGTCTTCAACATGCTCTGAATACTAAATTGAATTTTAGTACGGCCTATCATCCTCAAACTGATGGACAATCTGAAAGGACTATTTAGACACTCGAAGACATGTTGAGATTATGCTCAATGGAATTTAAAGGTGGATGGGATCAACACCTCCCATTAGTGGAGTTCTCCTATAACAACAGCATCCATTCGAGTATTCAGATGGCACCCTATGAAGCTCTATATGGAAAGCGGTGTAGAACTCCTACTTGTTGGGATGAAACCGGTGAGAGGAAGCTTCTTGGGCCTGATCTCGTGCAAGAGATGACGGAACAGGTTCATGCCATCCAACAACACATAAAGGCTGCTCATAGTCGGCATAAGAGCTATGCTGACAATCGTCGAAGGGACTTGGAGTTTGGTGTTGGTGACAAAGTCTTCCTTCGAATTTCTCCATGGAAGAGAGTCATGCGGTTTGGGAAGAAAGGGAAGCTCAGCCCTAGGTACATTGGCCCCTATGAAATCCTTGATCGCATAGGAGCAGTGGCCTATCGTCTAGCACTTCCACTGAACCTAGCTCAAGTTCATGATGTCTTCCATGTATCTCTCTTGAGGAAGTACATACCCGACCCTTCGCATGTACTGAACCCAGAGGTGGTACAACTGGAACATGACCTCTCTTACGAGGAGCAGCCAGTGGAGATCTTGGACCATAGAGACAAGGTCCTACGAAACAAGACTACCCACCTTGTGAAAGTGTTGTGGAGGAATCATAAATATGAAGAGGTGACTTGGGATCCAGAGGAAACAATGAAGCAAAAGTACCCTCACCTTTTCGACTAGGCCTCAAGTATAAATTTCGGGGACGAAATTTCTTAAGGGGGGAATAATGTAACGACCCAATCCTTTCGAGTAGTATATTAACTTACTCTTATTGATTTAATAATATGTTAATGGTTAATGCAGAAAGAGGAGTCAATGGCTTCATCCAGTAGACTCAACCCTTATGAATCCCACTTAACAGAGCTTGGGAAGGAGGTAGCATATGTGGGCTTCGCTTTGGACCAAGCCCAAGCCGAACTCTAGCGTGTCAAGCTTGAACGGAAACGCCTTCAGGAGAAGTTCAAGTTAGTAGAGATTACTACTAGGGCAATGTTATCTGAGCCTCCCTCAGATTCTCTCACCATAGCACACCTCACACTTCGGTCGTATGCCGGTGTTATAAGGGGATATGTGGCGAGACCCTAGCTTCCTTGTGTAATCCTTTCGGGTGAATAAATTGAGATTTCATCCTTTAGTGATGTTTGTGAAATTTCAAATGTCTAGATAATTTTAGAATGTATTTTATTGATGAATTTTTGAAAAAGGGATATTTTAAAACATTTATGTAAACCCTAAATAACTAATGATGTGTAATGATTTTCAAAAAATGGTCTTCTACAAAAGTGTTCAGTAAGGAATTTGGAGTCTAATAAGATCAAATTAATTTTTGATGAATAGTAAATTATGAATAGTGATTTTACGCTTAGGATTAGTAATGTGACCAAATGGATTAGTAATTTCGCTCAATGAAAGTTTTAATATAATTCAGACACCTAGATTAAGTAATGTGATTCAATAAAATGGGTAAATAACGGTTTCATAAATTATTAATCAAGTATTAGTTTTTTCGGATGAATAGTGTTTTTTAATTAAAAATTTAATTAAAAATAATTAGAAAATTATTTTTATAAAAATGACTTTATTTTTGAACTCATAGCATCGATATTATGTTAAGGTAATTTTTGGGGATTTTTCTGAAAAAAATGAATTTTTGATGAATAGTGTTTTTATTTAAAAATTAAATTAAAAATATTTAGAAAAATATTTTTATAAAATGGATTTCATTTTTGAAATCAGAGCACTGATATTTGGTTAAGGTGAAATTTTGGGATTATTCTGAGAAAGTTGAATTTTCAGTGAATAATAAAAATACAGTTTTAGGGTTTCGGTATGTTTAATGACATCATAACTATGTCATGATGATGTCATGAGATCTTTTAAGGGTTGGCCGGCCAAGGGTGATGAATTATTGTTTTGGGGGCCCCATGTGGCCTAACTCCATGATAAATGCCAAGGGAGAGCACATGGGTTTGAGAAAAGCACATGTGAGGTGTCCCTTGGCCATTAATTCCTTGTCCCCTCACTTTCCCTATAAATACCCACCCTTTCCTCCTTTAGTTTTCACTCCCAACTCTCCCCCAACGAAGTTCTGGTATTCTTACCTTCCAAGGAGTCCTCCCAAGGTGCCCCCAAGCCCTCAAGGTCTGATCCTTTGAGTTTCAAGAGTCACGTTTTAAGGTAAGGGATCCGACCCCTCTCTTTCTTTTCATGTAACCTCTTTTATGTCATTCCTTTTATGCTCCATGTTATTATGTGAGAGGATGTTCTTTTATATTCCTCTTACTGCCCCTTTCATGTTTATATGATGAGAGATCCCCTCTTACTCTCATCATTTCGTTTTATGAAAGTTTAAGTGACGCCGTTAGGCTGCCGAATGTTTAAGTGATTCTTTCACCCTTCTCATTTTTCAAGTTCGATTTTCATGTCAAATCTTTCAAGTTCCTTTTATTATGTTGGGGTATGATCTCTATATCTATCATACTTATCTCTTATGATCATATGATGAGAGACCCTATTTTATTTGTTCAATTCATTTTTATTGAAGTTTAAGTGATGCCGTTAGGCTGCCGAATTTTCATAAGAGAAATCAAATTTTTTGTCTTCCTTCCATGTTTTTCATTTCAAATGGTATATCCTTAAAATTGCATCACCATGTCCATATATACTTCTTATTCTGTCCCTCTACTGTTTTATGGGTCAATTTTGATTGTTCGACCCATGTTCTCTTTCTTTTCAAAATTTTCTAAAACCTTATAACATAGTCGTTATGCTGCAGAATTTTCGTCTCAAAATGCCTCTCCTTTCTCAAAATTATTTTATGTTATAAATTGAATCCTCAAAGCTCCTATTTCTACAGGGGTATTCACATATATATGAAAATTTTCAATTTTAAATTCTGGGATTTACATACATGATACCCGCTTTCCCTTTCCGTGGGTTTAAAGTAATGTAAAGATCATGTCTTTAAAGCAGTTTTTAAAACGTTATGATTATGAAATGAAACCCATTTATTTTATGCTATATGGGTTATTTATGAAATTTTTGATGATGATATATGTGGCTCACATGATAATAAAGGCAAATTTAAGGGTGCGCCCTGATAGCGCTCCAATGCATTGGGTAAAGACTTAATCTCTAGAGATGACCATTTTAACGACGCCTTGGTGAATAACCTTGGTAATTTTTAACGACACCTTGGGGATGGACCTTGGTGAAACGAAACGATTGTCAATATTAAATGTTGTAGCCACATCTTCAAGTTATGAAAAATTTTATTTTTATTATGATGTATCTCATGATTTCTTTATCATGCATTAAAGCTCTTTTCATGTCCTCATTGAGGTGTCTCAAGTTCACTTGTAAAATGTTTCTCTTGTTTCCCTTACTGGGCCTTCTGCTCACCCTTTCTTTTGATGTATGTCCCCAGGTTATGAGATGCATAATGAACATAGGGTGAAATAAAGGAGAAGCCTTTCAAGTGTTTAAGAAGAATGCTTTATGTTGTTTTCATGTATTATGTTCCTTGTTTCCAAGACACTAGACCTTAAAGATCCTCAGTTATGTGTAATGTAATGAAAGTTTATGTTATAAAAAGGCGGGATGCTATATATATATTTTCTCTTATAGAAGTAAAAAAGTGAGAAAAAGATACCTCAATGATTTAGTAATATTTTGAATTGTAATCCATGATAAATCATATAATAAAATGGATAATTAAATTTCTCTAAAAGGATGATATTATTGATATAAAATTTCAAAGGTTATTTATATAAACTACAAGGAATAAATTTTTGGTTAATTTTCATGTCTCTCAAAAATAAAAGAGAGTCTAAAAATATCTTACCTTTAGTCTCAAATTGCTTCATATATATTTGAATCTCCTATATAATAATTATAAATTTATTATAAATACATTATAAAACCATATTTATATATAATACCATAAATTATTTAATTATGATCATTCATTTCCCTTTTATTACTTATTAGTTGTTAAAATCATGTTTCGGGTAATTAAGACATTGTTCTTCGTATATGCTATGAATTTTTATTTTTGCTTAAATTACATTGATCTGTATTCCATCATCACTAGAATAATAATAATGAAATAGTTATCATATTTATACATCCATTATAATTTAAATTCCAATCATGATTTTTTTGAGAAATGAATTATGTTACGATCATGTAGATGGTAGGTCGTGCGTATGCATGAGAAATGTTTTTCATTTTTCAATGATAATTACAGAAATGAGGTAAAATATATTGTATCAATCCAAAATTATAGTAATATAATAAATAAAATCTTTTTATTTAAATATACTAATACATATCATCCATGTGGTGTGGTGATGAGAAGAGTGTCACATCGCTATGTGAAGGCAGCTGTCCACATGTACATGGATGATGTTATAATCTCTCAATGAGTGAAAAGGTAACAACAAAAATGATATATTATATATTCATAATGATAAAAAAGTCATGAATATAAAAATTATTTCATTTATATTAAATATATTCATTCACTTTATCCTTATTATCTACAATGAAAAGTGTTATTGAAAAATAAATCACATCACTTTGTGAGACAATTGTTCTCCATACACACGAGCGAGGTTATATAATCCCAAAAAAAATGAATTTAAAATAGTATATATTATATAATGAATAAAAAAGTATAATAATATTATATAGATAATATATATACATTAGATCCATCATCATAGACAAACATTAGAGGAGGTAATGAAAAATGAATGACATCAATTTGTGAGGTTACAGTCTGTCGTACATGTGAATGATGATTTCATAACCCATTTGATGAAAGAGGATATTTTTATAAGAAATTTCATTGAAATATAAAATATCATTATATGTAATATAATGAGGTTATTATATCTTCATTTTTAATAATAATTGAAATATGTGTAGGAATAAATAAAATAAAATTTCTTGTTGAAGAACCTTACCTCTTCTTCAGGTTTCTACCTTATGTTTGCATAAAAATCCATACTATGTTTAATTTGTGCAAAAAATAAGGCCTCTAGGACGTGTGTAGGGAATTTTTTAAGTGATTTGGGTGATAATTGGATGAATTAAAACACATTAATGGTGTTAAAAGGATAAGAGTGGGGGCGTCATTCTATAACTCAGTGGAGTGTCACACTTCTAATTTCATGAAAAGAAAACAGAGTGCCCACAGTTTTTAAATGCCACATGGATAAAACAATTGGATAATTGTAAATAAATATAAATTTCAGGGTCTAAATATGTCTATAAATATATATTTCAAACATTTTTATGATAATTTCACCCATACCATTTTAGTTTAACGCTCTGGTAAACCAATTTTTACCTTACACTTGGTAAATAATTGTTAATATTTTACTATTCATTTTGGAAAAAAATTAAGATAGAATTATAAGATATTATAAAATATAATTATTCAAAATATATTATCCAATTTTCAAAATTCCATTAACATAATTCTAAAATCTAATATTAAATTAATCTCATATACATGATGATATTGAGTGTTTTTAAAGAGAAAATGTTCAAAAGTTTACATAGTTTTTATATAAAAATTAAATTTCAAACTAATTACAATAAAATAAATTGTATTAATATAGATATAATTTAACTATTTTTAATTTTAAACTTATTTAATATAAATTTTATCTTTATAAATTAGATAAACAAAAATTCAATTTTCAATTAAAATTCAGTATTTTTCAACAATAAAAAAACTATTATTTTAATAAAATTTTAAACAATTCACCATAATATTTTTTAAATTATTATTAAAGAATTTAACATTGTTTTTTCAAATAATGTTTCTAAAATTACTATATGTTTTTTAAATAAGTGCATAAAAAGTTAAAATAACCAATTTTTAGAAACATATATTTTTTAAGCATAAAACATGACTTATTATTATCTCTATTATAGAAAAATATAAGATAAATTTTAAATAGTTTATTGAATATATAGTATATAAATTTCATTAAAATTATTCACCACAAGTTTTTAGTTTAAATTATTTATGTGAAATTCCTTTTATTTGATAAACATATTTTTTTAGATATTGATTTTCATTATTTTTATTTTTAATTAAATTGCCACCAAAGACTTATTTTTATATACATGTTTAATCCATATATTTTCATAATTTATTTAATATTGTTCTTTCCCTCCATTCTAATGGCTAGGTGATAAGTATAATATAATAATATTTTAAAAATATTCCATGTTTCTTTTAAAAACTCTGTTTCTAGTAATGCAAGGTAAAATTAGTTATTCATATAATAAAAATATATGATTTATTTGATTTATTTTAAAGTAATATATTTTACCAAATATTGAGGTGATACCTGGAGAGTAATGGAGGCGTTGCAGTAAATCAATTAGATTAGGCGGAATTTAGGGGAAGTGGTCACTTGTTCCACATAAAAGTGAAATCTTTCTTGTTGTTGTAGGTGGAGTAGTCTCATTTGGGACACACTAAGTTATAGGTGATGTGGGAACATGTATTTTATAGTTGTTATCATGTGGTATGTTTAGGTGGTGATAGGCATTGGGTGTTATTTTGGGGGATGAATTTTATTCTTTTGGTAATGAATGAGGCCATTCTTCTAGAGTTTAATGTCTCACCCTTAACTGAAAAACCTGGTTTAGCCTAGATGTGACATGCACTAAGGAGTTAGTTCATAGGAACCAGGATTATTCGATCATTAGTGGAATTTATGTCATGATTTTTAGTCTATCATTAGGTGAAAAAAGATCATCATGTTCTAGGTGGGTTATTTTAACCATTTTATATCCCCATTTAATAGAGGGAATACATATTTATGGATTTCATCATTGATTTTACATAAGCACAAATATCACATGATTTTATTTTGGTGATTTATATTAGTTGATGAAGTTGAAATAATTATTTAATATTAATGAATCTGGTTTCATGTATGTTTTGATGAGGTGGTATGTGGATGATATAATGAAGCTTCATGGGTTTCTTCTTCTAGGTTTTGGATTGCTACTATGAGAAAATTATGTGTGATTGATAACATATTTTTATCACCTCCCTTAGTGTTTTAATCCCAGAAATATGGTAATTTATTGGTGGATTTTAAATATGTAAAACATTATTGATATTACTATTCTCAGTGTTTTAAATGAATTTCCAAACATTATTAGAAGAGACTATATAATTAGAATTATTACAAAATTTTATAATTATTTAGGTTGTTGTGTTTTTCAATTACTTTGATTAGTATGGGATTAGGAGATGTTTGTGGTGTTTATTTTACCTGGATGAGAATGATAAGTTGTGGTTGTGGATATAGAATTGTTGTTGGGATGTTATGTGGTTTGGAACAATGGTGTGGCTGGTTATGTGTAAGGTGAAGATGGTTTTCTAATATTGAATGTTGACTCAACATGTTGTAATGTAGGGTTTATAGTATTTGATTTTAAATTCTAGGGTTTTTATTAGATGGACACAGTGGTATAAAATGTAGTTCCTAATGATGAACATGTTAATAGGTACGAGATATAATTTACTAAGAACAAGATGTTAATGAACTATAAAAATATGAAATGCAATGGTTAATGTTTGGTATAAATGTGAGTGATAGAAAATCAAGGTTTTGTCATTAAAAATGTAATTTAATTGAATATTTAACGCAATTAACTTTGTATATAGTAAATATGAAAAAAGTTAAATGGTGTGATTAAATGGGGAATTTTGATTTTTCGTTTGGTTTTTTGATATGAAGAGGTAGGGATGGTTTAAATTTTATAGATGGATATGGTTGTTAGTTATTTATTTTGATCATGTAGTGATGGTGATGGATATATTAGTGTTTTTTATGAGCCCTTAGGTTAGGCTTGGGTGTGTCTATATGTGATTTATTATCTTTTTTTATTTAAAATGTCTTCCACATAAGTCAGTTAAGTGTGCTGATACCTAATGGTTTTTTTATTTATTTTTTTTCCCAAACATCCTGGTGTTATGATAGAAATGTTTCTTCATGTTGTCAAATGTTCATTTACCAGGTTTTTAAAAATCATATGATCACTCCTCAGATGTTTGAACATTGGTATTTTATTCATCCTTATCATTGCAGTGGTATTAGTAAATTCATCAAAAGGGTTAGACCACTGGATGTTCATAATCATTTAATGCATGTTCATTAGATTGGTATTTTGTTGTGTTGAACATTGTTTAGACTAGGATAGTTGATTTGGTTGGATTCTCAACTAAATGTTGTAGTTAGTAGGAAGCTAATAGTAATGTTTAGAGGTAGGTATGGTTTTTTCGACCAGTAGTGAACATCTATAAATTGAAGTGGAACAAGATGTTAATGTTTGAATAAATAATTTATCTAACTAGAAATATGAAGTACTAAATTTTACTAAAAATGAAATGTATAATGCGAAATTAATGAGATAAAGTGTTTGTAAAAACATGTACTTTTTATAAATAAAATATATTTTAGTGTTCTCTTATGGACATCAAGTGATAGTCTGAACCATGTAAAAAAATGGATTTCATCCTTTCCTATAGTTTAATACTTTCTTTGTGTGTGTGATTTAAATTTTGAGTAGTAATTATGGTGCTATTTGACTTCAAAACTCTATTCCTATAAGAAATAATTGGAATATGTAGTAGTTTTAAACTTCATTGTACTAAAATACCAGTAGATTCAATTGTCTAGTGAACTCAAGGTCCACCTAAATTTTATTCCTTATTAACTATTTAGAATTTATGAAGGATTATATTTCCACCAAAAAGTAATATTGAAGTGTATTTTGGTTCTAAAACACTCTATAATTCATGTAATTTATCACATTCCATAGATTCATACTTGATTTCAGTTGGTTACTATCATTAGAAGTTACAGAAACATATGAATAAAATATTTGGATTAGATAGTATAATAGAACTAACTTTGGTTTCTAGAAGATATATATAGTGGAAATTCGAATCCATAAATATCTCAAAAATTCATCAGGTGAAAAACCTACCATGATCGAGGAAGGATAATGGGAAAATATTGACATAAAAGTGTTAGGCTTGGTGAGGATGATGTTGGCACGGGAGTTTTCCTTCCATAAGTGAGGTAAGAAGACTACTACTACACTTATTGTGTTATTGGGAGAGATAAATTAAGAAACAATAGATTAAGAAATGTTTTCTTACTATTTAATTTATTCATATTATTTTTATTAGAATGATGGTTAGTGGTAGATCATGTGAATGAATTCATTATAACAAAAATTCAACCTGAGGTAGTGAATGTGACTTTTGATGATGATGTAGGGGTTATAATATTGCATTTATTTACTTGAATTTTGGGATGTAATTGTTACTATAGTATGAAAATCATAATTGGAAAATAGAACTTTTATTTAAATACTTATGAAATTTGATCCAAAATTAGGAACTTGGGAGAAGAGGTATCTAAAAACCTTTAGGTAGTGCATTATGTACTAACAAAAGGGGTCACTAAACTTATAAAAATAATCATCATTATTTAGGAGAAAATATCTAAGAGAAGATTCATTAATGGTTTACTGGTATAGGTCTTACCTACTGAAATTGTGGTAAGAGATAATATTTAGAGTAATTGTAGAAATTTCAATGTCATTTCTAGAGGATCTGATATTGAAAGTTCAAAATCTATTTACTCCACAAAGGTTTATAAATATCTTCTACTCAGTGTTCATAAAATGATAGAGTAATGCGTGGTTGAATATTATGATTCCTTTAAATCATTTCAATATCGAATATGCAAGAAATATATTTAATTGAAAGCTTTGGGGATGTTATTCTATAAGATAATAAAGATTTGTAATTTTTCAGAAATAAATATGTAAATATATGGATATAAAAAAGTATAATTCTTCAGTAGAAATAAGTAAGGTACATTGTGGGTCTTAGGTGGAGTCTCATTTCTGTGGGTAATATATATGATGAAAGTTTCATAACTAATTTTCATAATAGAGACTAAATAGTGACTCAGGGATCCATGGTTATGGTATGAGGAGTAGTGGACAGATACCTATACCTTAATTGATGTTTAGATTGGAGTGTAATGGATGGTGATTCAACCTTAGAAAATATGAAGGTATGGTATTGAATACTAGGTCATCTGAGTGAAAATGACATGAAATTTGTATATGGGAATGTCATTCTTAATCTCGAACATAGAAATATTGGATGTTTTGAGAATTGTCTTCTTAGAAACCCAAATAGTGTCTCATTTAATCTAAATGGTTGTAATCCAGAAGATCAAAAAATTATCTTGATCATATAGATGTTTGGGTACATACTTTAGTTAAATACCATGAAGGATCATGATATTTTTTCAAATTCATTAATGCTTCCATAAGGAATTTATGAGATTATTTACATAAAAATAGAATAGATATATTTGATGAATTTTTGTAATGGGAAATAATGGTTGAATTTAAAATTAGTTTTAAGTTAATCTTCTTAAGTAATGATAAAATTGATTAATACAATGGTAGTGACTTCTAGAATATCTTGTACATGAAGGGGATTAGATTATATAGAATAGAACTTATACCTCCATAGAATAATTGAGTGGTACAGAGAAAAAATTATAATTTGATAGAAAAATATTGATTCATGTGTGATCACTCTTATATACCCAAGGCCATATTGGAAAAATAAATTAACATAAAATAATACTTGTTGAATAAAAGAACATCCTCTCATGTAAGAAAAATTTTACTTGAATAACATTGGTCTAATAATTTACTTGTTGTTTCACAACTCATATTCAATAATTTCATAGAATATGTGTTTTTTGATTCAAAGGATGGAGATAATAAGTAATAAAAATTCAAATCCATTTTTCTCATAGGATATGGAAATGAATATTTTTCCTACCAACTATGGAATTTTTATCAATGAATGATCACAATATTATTATATGTAGAGTTCAATTAGAAGATCCTATAAAAGTATTGGAACATGATTGAATAAGAATTTGGGGATATAAAGTCAACTGGGGAAGAACATATTGATTTGGATAGAAATACTAAGTATTCCAAAATTATCAGGGATACTGGAAATAAATAAAAATTCATCCAACCAACATTAAAAAATTCTTGAAATGTCATGAACCATATTAGTGTAAAAAAATAAATATAATAGAATATAATGATAGAAAGAGAGACATATGTTCAACATCTATGAAAAAAAGTTCCGATGAATGATGACACTTCTTCAATATGATAACCTTAAGTCAGAACACATATCTAGGGGTAGGATGTTAACAAAAAATTGTCACATTTTATAGATACTAGGGATCCTAAATGTCTATAAGTGATAGAAAAACACAGTGAATCAAAGAAGTGGTAGTCATACATATAGGAAGAGATTAATTACATAAATTGAAATTTAAATTTTGATCTCACTAACTACCAAATGGAAAATTAAAACTGTAGAAGAATTTGGTATATAATTTTAAATAATAGGATTATAGATGTATAAGAATCACAGAATAGTTGGTGGTAAAATTATTCCAATAGAATAAATAAATCTATTTATTATAAATATTTAATTTTTAATAAATAATAATAAAATACGAATTTTGTTGATTTTTTTGCATCATATGGAATAAAAAATATGTATATGAAAGTGAATAATACCTTTATCCATGGTGATCTAGAGGAGTTGATCAACCTGAAATATCCAAGGGGTTAAAAGACCATCAGATGTATGGCCTTGTGTGAACATTTAATAAAAATATATATTTCTTAAAAAAGGATCCTTGATAGTCGAATCATAAGTTTGGTGCATTCCTAAATGAGGAAGGTTTCATCATTAGTGATTCAAGATCACTATTACTATCATAAATTCTATAATTAAGGAACTTATGTTATTCTTTTACTCTATGTGAATTAAATGTTAATTTAAAGCCCTAATATTATGTAGATTAATGATATGAAGGGTAATTTTTTTAGAATATTTGAATTGGGAGTCTAAGAAAATATAAAAAATATATTCGGGGTGATGATATAATTTCATCAAAAAACAAATACTCTAGTGTTATCCTAGAAAGAGATCATCTTGGATATCATTGAATAGTTTCAAATGATTGGATGAAAATCTATTATAACTCCACTCACTGGAAAAAACAACATATCCAAGGTATATGTACCTTTAATAGAAGATGAGTTCTAGTACATAGTGAGGGTTCTATATTCTTCATCTTTCTAAAGGTTGATGTACACAATGGATTTTACAATGACTAACAAATATTTAAAGTTTGAGGGCTAATTTATTTCATCTCTAACCCTATAAAAGAGAAATGAGAAGTTGTGGAGTTATTTATCTAATACCTAAAAGCATTATTAGATATGATACTATGATTTCAGGAATAATATCCACTATAAGGATATATTTATGAGTGTTTTTCATGTGATTCTGACTCATGTAAATGAAAAAAAATGTTCTATGACAATGTTTGCGGGAATGAAGTAAGATGAAATTCGCAGATACAATTGCTGGTAATTTGCCTATAACTAAAGTATAATATATTGCAGTTATATAATCTAGTAAAGAGTTTACCATGAAAATTCACTTTCTCAAGGAACATTGAAAATCATAAGAATGAGGAATTTTATTATATAATAGTGATATTCTTATCACAAATTCAATAAATATGGTATTTTGTTCTAGAAAAACAATATTGGCCTTATATTCCATTTCTTCCTGAATCTATTAGAGTACATGGTGTTTTATATTTAAAATATCAGAGATAATAAAAATCATGTTGGCACATTCATAAAGGTGTTCGTCTAAGAAATCCTAAGACAGTTTTGTGCCTCAAAGTGACTCGGATGAATGTGAGACGAATGGAGAACACTTCATCATGTGTATATGGGGGGTGTTGGTTTTCTCCGAGTTTTGAAGGGTACTAATATGGATTCATTAAGAGATATTCATGTGTTATTTTATTGGGATATTTATGTTTCTTAATGTTATTGAATGTTCATTTACTAAAATTTTAAAATCCAGAAGTTCACACATTTAAAGATTTCACTTTGGTAGTTCACTTTGAACTTGCCAACATAAAATAAATGGTAACTTCAATATACATAGTACACCATTGAATGTTTGAAATTTTTTTATTTAGTTTTCTCATTTTGGTATTTGGAAGTGGTGAACGTTGTGTTGGATATGATACTTCAGTTAGTGGAAGTCTCAATTGATTAATGAAGTAAACAGCTAGATGACCATAAGTTTTGCAGTTTTGTGTGACCAGTTTGAAAAGAAAATAACCTCTATAAATGGAGGTGGAACCAACTTATAATGTTTGATAAGATCAATGATCAAATAGGGAAATTAAATTATGTAATTTTACTAAAATAAGAAAAGTGTAATGATTTTTTTATAATATATAGTTTTGGTAAAAATGTATACTTCTTTTAAATCAAATAGATTAATATTTTCTCCCAAGGACATAGGACGACATTCTGAATGACATAAAAATTGATGTTCATTCATTAATGTAGTTCAATATCTTCTTTTGTGTTTTAAACCTATTTTTAGTAGTGATTAGGGTTCCTCTTGAATTCCTAATTTAATTTCACTAACATTGATGTGTATGATCCAATAGTACAAAATTTCATTATGACATACTTTTGATGGACACAAAAATCTTGTAAACTCAAGGTTCAACCAAAATCTATTTTTATTGGATTTTAAAAAGGCCTAAATTCATTATCCTCCCATAAAACCCTATTGGTGATGGAATGGATGGGTGGATATTTCAACTTTCCTTCACCCCCTTGTTGTTGTGGTATTAGTTCTGATGGCATGAGGTTACGAATCACGAGTTGTGATGAACAGAAGAAAGAGTTTTATTGTTGGTCTGATGGTGGTGTTATGATAATGGAATATTGATGTGGTGGTGGGTGTGATTGATGGTGGGGTCGAATGAGGAGGGTGAATGTTTGATTTATTTCTTGTTCAAGATACACTTATGTGATGTGGTGATGTGTTATGTGGTTTTATACCCATACTTGTGGCTTTAAAAATTTTTATTATTGGGTACGAATTATGTGGGGATGATGATAATGTGGTCATGATGTGGAATGAGGATATTTTTCTATTTGTATGGGATGAGAGAACCAAGATGTTTTATATTGAGGTGTGAGAGATAAAAAGTAGATATGTTTTTATGGGGTACCCTATTTCCATATTCCTAATTATTATTTTATTATACTTGGATGTGATATTAGATGATAATGTCTTGGATATATTGGGTGACGTTTGAAATAATTAGGTGTGTGTTTTTTCTACTATTTATTCATTGTAGCATACTATGATTCTTTAACTTTTTCACAAGAAGTTGTGAGAATGATATTACTTCATATACATGTTTTCCAAAACCTATATATATAAATTTATTTTATTGTTTTCCATGCATTTTTCAGGACCTAGATAGAAATTACTAGTTTAGATCATGTAGTTTTTATCCAAGGAGTTTTTTTAGAACATCATTTGGAGAAATTTGTATTTATGAACATTAAATTCTTTATAGGATGTTGGTTTAATTTTATTTTATTGTTTTCTTGGTCATTATCTTACTTTTTCTTTGTATTATTTGTCTAAATCTTCCCATTTAAATGATTTCTAACCTCAGTGAAAGTCTCCAATAGATGGCCTATTGGATGTGGGATTTAGAAGTTACTATCATATTTACTATAGTCCTAAGAAATTTTCCTAGTGAGGATGGGAGATGAAATGTTATTCCATATTTCCATTGAAATATCCTTACATCATCTACTATAGGCTGCTCATGGGTGTCCGGTTTATATAAAATATTTATATATTTATAACTCCCTTGATATTTTTTATATTTTCTTTATTAATTGGGTTCTTTAATGGTTTCACTATATTTTCCTAAAATCCATGGAACTAGTTGGTTTCAGGAAATAATCCTCTCAAGAGAGGTCTTAGTGGTTTTTTACTGTAGTTGGAATTATCCTTCTTCTATTGCCTTCATGTTTATATATGCGTGTGTTAGTTAGAAGGATAACCTAGAACTAGGGACCTAAAGGTGAGTCCATTATGCCCATAGTAAAATTAAATAGTTTCATAGTTAATACCCAATGGATATCCCACATTTGCAGGGAAAATAATTTGATAACTTTCTAAAATCATTTTTCAAATTATATAAAATATATTAATTTCAAATTATGGTCTTAGGATTTCAAAATTTGTTTTTTTTATAAAATGAATGAATGGTTATCAATTTTTAATTTATTATTTAAGGTAATTTTAGGTTTATATTATTATTGATATTTATTTATAAATAATTATTATTCAATAATAAGTTAAGGTATTGTTATAATTCTAGATGGAATCACATTGTAATATATTATATAATAGGGGGATTGACCCTCAACCATTTATATATATATATATATATATATATATTTCATGTCTACCTTAAAAATGAATACATTTTGAAGAAATAAAAATGGTGATGTTGTATTTATTTTTGAAAAATGGGTGTTGAGTCCCAAGGAATCAATATAATATGATAGGTTTCATATCATGTGATATTTTTACATGTAGTATGGCCCATGATAAAGATTATTATAAGAATAATGAATTCATATTTTTTGTAGAGTAAGACATCCATGTATACTCCCCATGATCATTCACCTCTTATATAACCTATAAGGATAATAATAATAACTATGATTCATGCCTTTTCTATCTAGGAATGACCAACTAGGATGTTCACTGCGATCTTCCCATAAAAGGATACACTAATAAAAATTATACACTTGAAATAATTATCCAGATCTATGGTTGAAGAATGTATATAGTACTAGTATGACCTAGAAATCAGACAAAATAATCATATTATATTAAATGTGTGTTTCTTTTTTTTCCTATAATATTTATATATGTCCATATTTTTATATTTTTATTCTTTTTATTATAGTTTATTTGAGATAATTTTTAATATGATACCATTGAATGATCACACACATATATTACAGCAATGGGATACATGTGTGGGTTCATATAATGGAAACCTATATGAAGAAATGAAAACATAATATAAATATATTTTACATTATTTTACATGAATAATAGTTAATTTCTTGATTAAATAAAACACCCAAAAAATAATTTTTCTATTCATTGTATATATTATAAACACCCTTCTAATTTCATGATACGATTTATATTTCATTAAAAACATTCTTAATGATTTTTCCTTCTAATACATAATACTATGAATAAAACCTTAGGTTAAAACACTTAAAATTTAAGGGGTAGTAAAACATTCCTATAATGATTAAAACAATATCATTCCATACAGGTCATATCTTTAAATCATAAACATGTGTGAAAAATAAACATGAGATAAAAGGCATAATTAATGGAATATGATCATGGAATCCTAAGGATTGATCATGATGCAGGATTTCCAAGTCATAGATCAAGGTATATAAAAATAGATTCATAAAAATATTAATATTAAAGAATTTCATATTCCAAAATATAAAAATATAGAATCAATAGTAATAGAAAATGGTGACACAAAATTGGAATGTGTCACATGATTAACCATATAAAATTAAACCATATGTCAAGTATTTTTACCAATACCATCATAAAAAATGGAAAAATATGTCATATAATATAGTGTACTGGAATAACCACTCATTTCACATAACATAGTGGAATGGATAACATCCCATATCCCATAAAATTAATATCATGGGATTTTTTCATTACCCAATGCATTGGAAGTATATATAATTATGCGCCCATTGTTCACATAATGATATATGTTTACATATGTGTGCCAACCGTGTATACATTAAAACCAAATCATGATTAACCCATGGAAATAAAATAGGTTACATAAAATTTTCAGGAGATATAAAATTATAAGTAATAAAAAATTGGATTAGAAGATACTAAAATCTAATCATCCAAAAATACACATATTGTAAAGACTCATGGCATTCAGACAGTCAGATTAATAAGAAGATTAAATTTTTTTATTTATGTGGATCATGAGGGGTAAAAAGTTCATTTTACTCTGTTATATGATATTTGAAAAAAATTATCACCACTCTTTTCATATAAAAATAGTATCTTTACATTGTGGAAGGAGTTGATTGGGATTCTAATATATTCAAATTTTCAAAGAATAACTCATAATTAATGTTAAATGGATTCAAAATTATTTTATTTATCATTTTTTAATCAATTATATATAATTATTGAAGAATAATATTGCGATTATTTATCCTCTATTGATAATAAAATGGTTTTATTTCCTATTATGGGCTTAAAATCACATCAGGAATCCTCCCTGGGACACTATATCTTTTTATTTCCTTTTTATTCATTTTAATTTTTTTTTCATCGCCTCCTTCCAGATCATCTCAAGTGTAAGATATTGACCTTCTTTGAAGACTTATTGGGATTTATTAAAGGTATTCTTTCTCCTTATGTTGAGTAATTATTATTTGGGTTTTACATTAGATAGTGTTTAGGTGACAATTTGAGATAAATGGAAGAAACCTGGCAGTGCATAGTTGGCACATGGTTTGACCTAACCGTGCACCCTGGCCTAGTAAATTGAAAAACTATATACAGAGGGGAATTGCATGGTTGGTTCATGGTTTTTCAAACTCTTCACCCTCTTATAAGTAACCATGAACCCCTATAAATGAGGTGAATGCATAAGGCTCCCAGTCAGACGAAATTGTGTGCCCCGAGCAGCAAACCTTGTGTACATGATCTCAAACCCATGAATTTTGTTATAAACATTCCTCAACCCCCTTATAATACCCCCAAATTTCCTAGATTGACCCGTAATCAATTTCTCTCAATTCCAGATCCATATAGATGGATTATATGGCCCTCTGACCTCTTTTCATGGTGATTCGATGCCCGGTTGGTAGATCTGTGCAACATCGTGTATGTGGTTTCTTCCAGATTGATTTTCTATACTTCTGCTATTCATTTTTTTGTGGGGTTCTCCTTATTTTGGGTTAGATCTATATATATAATAGTGGATCTAAAAATTTGTTAGTATATTTATATCTATATTTAATAGATCATGATTTTTCCAATATTGATTTATGTTTTAGATTCGAATCTCATTCCATGTCATTACTCTACTGAATTTGGGATTTTCTGTTGGGAAATTTCTTACCATAGAATCGAGGTTGGTGGTCTATTATTAAAGTCTCATAGCCTTGATATCAATTATGTGGTTGTGATTGTAGAATTTTTAGGGTTCATTTATTAATTGGAATTATTAAATATTATTAATTAATGTGGTCAACTAATTAATGAAGGAATTGAAGATTTTATTGAACAATGGAATTTTGGAATTGGGGATAATTAATTGTTGAGTTAATTTATCAGAATGTTGAATTGTGATTTCATAATAGTTAATTGGTGAATTATTTATAGGATCTGGATATTGTGAAGTGATTATTTATTTGTTGATTTAATTAAGGGATATTATTTGGTAAAGTAATTATTGAATTAATTAGTGAATTTATTAATGAGATAAATATGATTAATATTCTATTCAATTAATTAATGGAATAGTTGTGAGTAATTAATTTTATAATTAATTAATGAAATCAGTGTGATTAATTAATTATCAAATTAATTAATGTTAATTATTTTGATAATTGTAATAAGGTTGATTCATCTTTTTTGATGTGATATAGTGAATCATGTTATATGGATATACATGTGAAATTGTGATATATGTGATATATGTGATATGTGCTATACATGTGAGAAATATGTATGGGATTGGTACTGAGGATGAAAATACCTATATGCATGATAAATGTGTGTGGGACTAGGACTGAGGCTATAAATACCCATATGAGACAAGTGTAGGATAGGGAATGAGGCTCCAAATACCTATGCGTTATTGGGGTATGGGACATGGACTGGTGCTCCAAATATTCATGGGGTGCAAGGCCTGACTTTCAATGCCCATGAGATTGGCATTGTACTATGGTTGTAATTAGCCATGACAGAGGATCGAAATGAAATAGATAATTAAATCCGGTTTTCTAAAGGAATTATGAGTTGATCATATGATATGGTTCATAATATAGCATGGGATGAAGAAGATATTGGGGATCAGGTGTCCTCAAGAACTTGAGGGGTTTATGTGGTCAAATAATGAATAAATGATAAAGTGATAACTATTTACTTAGGCATTGTACTTATATGTTAATTCAACTTCATAAACAATTATCTACTAGATATTTTTTAGAAACTGTTAGTGGTATCCTATTGAGGTGTACTATCATCATACTTAGGTTGCCTGATTGGTACCCAAATACATTTTATGTTTTTAGTACATGATAAGAGAAAAGGCCATGTGTTAGATGAATGATTTGGGATGGAGTGTGGATGAGGGAACTATATGTAGTGCGTGACACTGTTGGTATTTTTCTGTGTATTTACTTTTGGGTTTTCATTTTGACAGTTGGAATGTTCTTTAGCGTGAAATATTTATAGTTTATATTTGATATTATATATCTAGTTTTAGTCATCTTGTGATCTTGATATTGATTTGTTTTTGGATATATGTTATTTATTTATTGAATATCTTTTTTCTGTTGGTGTATTACTTTGATTAAAAAGGTTATAGTCTCCCTATGATCGACATTATACCCTCTCTAATGGTTGTAACCCTTTGAAATATAGGGATGTGTTCCAAAGCTCATGTGGTGAACCATATTTGGGCACTGGGGCATGGCATCTAGGTTGGGATGTGACAAAGTTTCATTAGAGCCTTTCTTTGTATTCTTTTAATTTGTCTTACTGTTTGGGAATTTTTTATAAGAGATTAGGGAAAGTTTTTCATTGGAATTGAGCATATCCCTTCGAGTTAAAAACCCATGTATTGGGGAAAACCAGGTATCCAGGATGGGATTGTTGTTATTGTTGTTTATTTTTATAGTTGAATAGTATTTCCCATTGGGTGATGGACTTGTGGTGTTATGTAATTATTGGTTCAAAGGTTTCTTGAGATTTGACTTGTTTCCCAGAAATTCATGATATTTTAGTATGGATGAATCATTCAAGTCACTCTAAATCATTTTTTGACATGCATTATTTTATTCATGCATGGGAAAATAGGTTTTTGGGTAAATTTTTGAACATGAGATATTTTTCATTTCTTGTGAAATTAAATTGAAAATGGTTCCTAAAATGAAATTGGAATTGGTATGAATTTTTAAAAATGTGAATAATTTGGTGTATAAATGATCATACTGATTAATGAGAATATCTTTAACCTTGTTATGCAGGTCTTAGGGGTAGGATGGTTATGGGTAGTGATAGTGCCTTACTTTTGACCATCGGGTGGGGTTTGGGGGAAATACATGTTGTACCTTACTGTGTTTACCTCTTGCATAATTGTGTCAATTTTTTGAATTGTCTCCTATGGTTCATGTTTGGAATTTTGGATATATGCTTCAATGATGAACATTTTTGAGGGAAGGACATGGGGTGTGGGTAGGGATTATCCTCCAGTGGTAGAACATGAGGCACATATAGTGTTGGGTAAGGAAGTAGGGGATCTATTCAAACAGGGCTTTTCTCACTTCACGCAATAAATGTAAAGAGACATAGGTTGGGTTGATAGATTTGTGTGGGACTTGACATGTGAGTTCCAATTATAGAACCCTCCAAATGTTAATGTAGGTGGTTGATCTGAGGGAGTTCAATTCTTGGTTGAGTCTATCCAGATAAAATATGTCCAGTTAGATACAACAGATAAGAAGAGGGTCATTATAGTGGATTATATACTATGTTGATCAATGAATCACTGGTGGGACATTAATGCATGTAGTGGATAGGCAGATGGTGTGATATGGAAGTAATTCTTGGAGAATTTCCGGAAGAACTTATATCAAGATATGTTCAGGAAGGAGATAGAAACCAAGAACATGTGGTTCACTCCGGGGATCATGTATGTGATGGACTATCCTAGACACAGTAATAAATTTCAATGGTTTCATCTTGTATTGGTACGGGCGAGATATATAATTTGAGGTGTTTCGAGGATGGTCTTAAATATGAGATTAAGTCCCACGTTAACCTCATTCGATTAAGGAAGCATGTTTAGGTATTGGATCAAGCTCCCATAGATGGAGAGAACTTGAGGAAGGATTATAGTGTAGAAGAGGTTGTTGTAGAAGGGCGATTAGGGGGGGATTATTCTGAAAGAATGAAGTGACATTATGAGAACATTATCTAGTGTTGTGGGAAGTAGACTACCTAGTTAGAGGTATCCGTTACTCAGGATATTACTTGACTTCGTGTATAGTAGTATTGTAGGACAACACATTTTTATAAACATTTTTCATAGCCACCACTAGAGTACCAATCTTGTGACAAGATATTCCATCTATATAGGATCTACAAAAACACCTGAAAAATTGGTAGTGATGGAGGATATAGACGAAACCAAGGTTATAAAAGGAGATATTTTACACCATATATTTCTAGCAGCAATAGTTCAACTGGTCGTGTAGGTAGAGGTAGTAGACATGGTGATTCTAGATAATAGTTCTTGTATCTTCAGGGTGATGTGGCTCAGGGGAGTCAAAATTCATCACATGGGATAGGGACAAGAGATTTTAATGTGTTGCATCCTTATCTTGTGGATAATGAGGTTGGACCATAAAACGTGAGAGGTATTATTCATGTAGATTCTAAATTATCTAGTGCCTTATTAGATACTTGTTCCTCTCGTTTCTTTATACCATCAGAACTTTTTAATGTTTTGAGACATGAGATGGAGTTTGTGAGTGGTTCATGGTGATATATACATTGTTGGTAGAGCATTATAGAGTAATCTGTTTGTGCATGGGGGGTTCTCTCGAGATTGGGGAGTATAATTTTCTGTGGGATATATATATCATTGAGATGTTAGGCTCCAACCTAATTACTGTTACGGACTGGTTAATAGAATACCAAGACCACATTAATTGTTTCCATAGTAGAGTGAACTTTAAATATCCTAGGGGTGAATAATATATCCATCATGGATAGTGGGATATCCATGTAGTCCATACAGGGGCAATTACTCAGCAATTGGGAGATCACGCATCCTAGGTTTCAAGAATATTGTTGGATGATAGAGATATAAATCATGGTGTCTTTCCACAAGTATTGGATCAGTTTCAAGACATGTTTTCTAAATAATTCTCAGGGTTACCACTTTGGGTAGATGTGGAATTTACTATTGAAATCATGTCAGGGGATGAGATAATTTCTATTCTACCATAAAAAATGACATCGAGAGAGATATTAGAGCTCAAGATTGAGCTAGAGGATTTGACAGATAAAGGTTTTATCCTTCCAAGTATGTCACCTTGGGATTCACTAGTGTTGTTTCCAAATAAATATGTTGGGACTTTATGCTTATGGTTTGAGTACCAAAAGATAATTTGGATGAATGTGAATAACTGGTATCCTCTTCCATGTTTCGACAATCTATTTGACAATTTTAGAGGTGATTGTGTATTCAAAAATATCATCTTGAGATTAGGGTATCACCAGCTTATATTTCACACTTATGATATACAAAGGAATGCTTTTAAGAGCAGTTATGGCCCTTATGAGTTCATTATAATGTAATTTTTTTTAAGAATGTGCTAGCAGGGTTTGACTCCTTGATCAAGAGGGTTTTTCATCCTTACCTGGATTAGTTTGTAGTAGTGTTTTTGGATTATATCTTAGTGCACTCCAAGACCCATGATGATAATTCCTAACATCTTGAAATCATCCAGATTACACTAAGAGAGAATCACTATACACCAACCTATCTAAGTGTTAGTTTTGGATTGATCAATTACACTTCTTGGGTCGCGTCATCTTAGATGAAGGTGAATTAGTGGACCCATAGAATGATCAGGTAGTTGTATCTTGGGATAACCCTAAGAGTATTTTCAATATCAAATTTTTTTAATTTTTATGGACATTATCATAGATTCTGATAACATTTTTCCCAATTAGAAAAACTTCTTACAAGCTTGTCCGAAAATGGGATAAAGTTTTAGTGGTCAGAAGTATGTGAATATGCATTCTAGGAGGAGACGAATATCTTGAAATCAACACTGATCTTGATCGTACCTAAGCCAGCTGAGGAGTATATGATGTATTGTGATTCTCATAGGATTGGACATGGAGTAGTGTTGATTAAGTGAGATTATGTTGCGGTATATGGGTCTCAGTAGTTGAGGGCACAAGAAAGGAACTACCCTACACATGAACTTGATTTAGAATCAGTGGTTTATTTTTTGATGTTTTGGAAGTATTATCATTTTAGTGAGAAGTTTAATGTGTATATTGATCATAGTATTTTGAAGTATATATTTTCATACTGAGATTTGAATCTTTGATAGCGTCGATGGGTTGATTATATGAAATCATTTTATTTTGAGATCACATATATGCCCAAGAAGGGGAACAATGTGGATGGAACTTTGAGCAGGAAAACATACACTCATGTAGTTCATGAGTCTACTTATAATTTGAAGATAATGACATTATTTTCCAAGATTTCTGTGATGGTTCTGGAGAGTTAGAATAAGATGACTCTCATGTCTATTTTAGTGGAGTATACAACTTTTGAGTCAGAATAGAGATATAAATTATGAGTATTGGGAGTGTTTGACCTTGAGGTAAATCCTGGAAGGTGGGGAGTCACCTTTATATTGGGTCATAGATGAGGAAGAGAACATCTATGTAAAGAATATAGTTTTTGTGACTATGAGTATGTGGGAGGAGCTGATGTGGGAATTTCATGCCTTGAAGTGGGAGGTGCATCTAGGTGTGACCAAAATGTACCATGACCTACAAAGTCATTTTTGGTGATTAGGAAAAAAAGGAGATAGTAGATTTTGTGACATGATGCTACAAATTTCCATAGGTGAAGTCCAATCATTAAGGTTCTAGTGGTTTTTTATAGTTGTTTCCCATTCTTCAGTAGAAGTGGTATGATGTGACTATAGACTTTGTGGTTGGTTTCCCAATGAGGCCTTTGAATAAAGATGCTATCTTGGTGATTGTGGACCATTTGAAGAAGGTATCACATTTATATCCTATAAAAGAGACTCTCTCAGTGGATAATTTTGGAGACTTGTATTTTTGAGAGATATACTATCTTCATGGAGTGACACATACCATAGTTTCATACTGTGATCCATGTTTTACTTCATGATTCTAGCAACGATTACTGAAGGCTCTTGGTACATAGGTTTTATGGAGTATGACTTTTCACCCCCAGATATATGGGTAGTCAGAGTGTAATATACAGGTGCTTAAGAATATGTTGTGATAATGTTTTCTTGACTTCAGTGGGTCATGGGAGAAGAAAATTTATTTGGTGGCGTTTTTCTAGAACAATAGTTATCAGACAATGATACGGATGAAACAATACAACACTTTTTATGGAAGGTTATTAGGATGATCTCTATGATAGATGGACGAAGGTGAGTCATAATTGTTGGGACCATGTCTTTTTTAGGATATGTCAGAGAAGGTTAGATTTATTCACAAATGTGTGGCTACGGATCAGAGTAGATAGAAGTTGTATGCTTATAGACATTAAAGACACATATATTTTATAGTGGGTGATCATGTATTTCATCAAGTGTTTCCTAGTTTGGGTCACTAAGGTATATAGAGGTAGGGAACATTGGTGCCTCAGTTTGTTAGACAATTTTAGGCTGTGGAGTGAATCGGGTTGGTGGCATACTGATTGGCTCTTCAACAAATATACAGTGCTATGAATTATTTTTCCCACGTATGACAACTATGGTGGTATCACCCTGAACTATATCATAAGATCGATGTAGATGATGTTGAGCATAAGATGGATGTTTTCTTTGTGGAGAATATGATATGTCTGTATGATTGTAATGAGAAATTTCTTCGAGGGAAATTCCATGTTAATAGTTTGTGTATTGTGTCAATATGGGTGTGTGTAGGAGGAGACATGGTAATGAGATGTAAAAATGGGGGATCAGTGTCTCAGTCTTTTTTGGCTTAGAATCCTAGAGATACTTGGGTGTGTAGCTTGAGAATGATCAATTATAAGTTGTTGAGAATGTAGGATCCCATCCTTTTCAAGAGATGTCTTGAGCTCGATTACAGGTAATTTTTATTTGTTTTATTTAGTAGTTTTCTTTTAGGTTTTTTCTTGGACTGTGTTTGGGTGAAAATTTGAGAAAAATAGAAGAAAAAGGAAAGTTCACTATTGGAACAAAGTTTTACTTAACCATGCGCCCTGGCCTAAAAAACCATGCAACCTTGGATATAGGGGAATTCAATGGTTTGTGCATGGTTGATCAAACTATTTACCCTCTTATAAGTACCTATGAACCATTATAAATGATGCGCATACTTGAGGTGATTTCTTAAGGAACAATATTAGAAGAAACCATGCGCCTCGAGCAGCAACCCATGTGCATGGGATTTATAACCCCCAAATTTTATTAAATAAATTTCTGAACCCCCTAAATATTCATAAATGCTTTAGCATGATCCATAATCGATTTCACTCAATTAAAGATCCCTTGGAGGGATTTCAAGTCCCTTTAAACTCTGTTCTTGGTGATTTGAAGCCTAATTGGCATATTTGTCCAACATAGTGTATATGGTTTCTTCCTAATTGATTTACCATTCTTCTCCTATTCTTTATGGTGTGTTTTTTACCTTTTGTGGGTTAGATAGATATATAGTGTAGTGGATTTATATCTAGAATTTCATATCTATATCAAGATTTAATATTTCTTGATTTTTGTTATCTTGATTTATGTTTCTGATATGGATATCATTCTATGTCATCACCTTGTTGAATTATGGATTTCCTATTAGGATATTTCTCATTAAATAATTGAGGTAGATAGTCTATTATTAAAGTATCATAGTCTTGATATCAATTACATGTATTATATTTTTGGCATTCTAGGGTTTGTTTAGAATTTTATTCCTAAATTTAATTAATTAATGTGGTCAATTAATTAAATAAGGAATTGGGGATTTGATTCAATAATGGAATTGGGGAATTGGGGATAATTAATTATTGAGTTAATTTATCATAATGTTGAATTTTGATTTGAGATTATTTAACTAGAGAATTAATTATTATATTTTGAGATTTTGACATGATTAATTAATGTTTGAATTAATTAATAGCATTTATATAATTAATTAATTATTAAATTAATTAAAGGAAGAGATTTGATTCACTGGATTACACATGGAATCAGTTGTATGAAATCTATATCAATTCTTTATTCACATTATGTCTTGTTGATTGGGTACTTGAATTAATGGATAGACTGTGGATTGAATTTATTTATTATTATCAATTATGTCTCAACTACGATAGGGATATTGCATGAGCCTGCACTTATAAAAGAAATTTATTAGTTTACCATCATGGATAGAATTATGGGATTTATTTATGGCCCCATTTATGTGCACATTAATGTGCATGTAGTCCTTTTTTCTACTTTTAGGTTTTTCATAGATTCACAATGGATAGAAAGAGTCCTAGGTTGTCATGATCAAGTTGAGCCGATCGTGTGGATTCTTATTTTCAGGATGGAGCAGCTCGGTAGAGTCTATAGAGATAGGGTATCTGGAAGGACTTGTAGTTATCAGTAGAGCTTTTGTATTTATATTTTTCTATTTATTTTATATTTTTTTGGAAAAGTTCAAAATCGGTTCTTGTATGTATGACATGGTTTTTCATGCCTTTAATTCATTTTTATTATTATACCCTTAATTATATTTATTAATTATTAACTTATGTTATTTACTTCTTTGGTTTATTTTTAGTTATTGAGTCTATTTTCTATTACTCTAGAATGGTGGTATATTCTCCCCACATACATACTCCAAGCCTTCAGTACTAGTTAGAATCCTCTAAAAATGTTTAGGAATTCTTTAGGCCTTTTCATTGACCTGTATGACTACTGTTCATAGAGTGATCCACAAAAGCGTGTGAAAAGTGGTATCAAATGAGTTCCTTTTCTATTGTTTTACTATTTGGGACATACTGTATAGAAGTATTAGAAACGTTTCACATCATGGGATGGATATCAGATTGGTATGTCAAGAACACTTGTTCCATAACTAATACCTTTTTTTTCAGGATATCGGATTATTTTTCTTAATATGTATTATTAAAATTGTATATGACTTTATGAAATGTCTCATATTTTTCATGTATTATTTTTTAACATTATATGGAACTATTATAGTACCAGTATTTTCGACGGCGTGTGATTCCGAGTCTTGGAGTGCCTGGAATAAATTTTTGAAATAAAATAATCTTTTATATATTGTGCATGAGTGGTTTTACTAAAAAAATGGAATAATTTTAATTGGGTGACTGGATCAAAAATATGAGGACCCAATTGCATTCAGAGAAAGAACTTTACCTTTGGTGATACCTAACATCAACCGGTGTGGGTTGGCAACAAAAGTTAGTTTATTGACATTTTAAAGGAAATAAAATAAATTACTAATTTTTTTATTTAAATCATTTCCATAATGAAGTGATGTATTAATTTGTTTTAAATTACTAGGAGCCCAGGGATAGGATCATAACCCTGGAAAATTTCCTTGGAATCCTCTAGAACATGGAGAAGATGCACCCCAGATAATTCTCGTTGAACAACGACGAACGACGTCGCGTGGATCGTTTCGCGGAAAGTTTGAATCCCAAATGAAGAATGGTCTCCATTTTAGTCAATGATCTACTTATGGGTTGTTATTTCAATTCATCTTTCCTTATTTTTTGATTCAAATGAAAATTTTAGATCAACCCACAAACAAGTTGACTCACGGATCAGCGTTCTAATGGGAGGGTCTTTTATCGGGTTTATTTTGGGGAATTAATTCATGTTTAATTTGATTTATGTTTTGATTTTTTCAATTTGATCCCTCTATGGGGATCAGATTAACATTGTGATGAATGATGTAGGAGGTTCATTCCACGGTTCATTATTTCATTTTATTCCACCCTTTTTACCCTGTGTTCTTCGCATTCTTAGTGGGGTTATAAAGAATAGATTTTTGTACGTACGTTTCCCAGTGAAACAAACCCAAATTATAGATATGGAATCATGATGATCCCATGGAGGTGCGATGATGATGGCAGAAGATGAATCAACATGGTTCTGGATAAATCTTCCTACATACATTCTTCGTATAGAGAATCGAAATCAGTTTTTTGGACCGATCAACTCCTAAAACCTACCGATTCATTATTACCATGGTGGGTAGATTATAGATATTCAATTTTGAGGTGATAGAAGAATCAGATTAAATATTTTAGGATCACTCGAGGATCGCTGTTGAAGAACTAGGTTTCTATAAAATTGTGATGAACATTGTGTGTAGTTCCGACTACACGGCGTGTCGGTCCCTGTTGAGCAGCATCTAGGGGTTCAGGAGACAGAAAGCGATGACATGGCATGTTATAGATGTCACATGGTATGTTGGTCTTTAATAAGCACTCAACATGTATCTTGGATGATACAAAAACATAGGTTAGAGTACATGGCATGTACCCCACCACACAGCCAGACCAGACCACTACATGGGTTACCCCATTTACTAGTACACAGGTTGGTAGACTCTTGTTGATGTCCTATACAGGAACATGAACATCATACACAGAGAAACCCTTAGATGGTAGGACATGGAATGTTACTCTTCTATACACCATGTATACCTTTCTACACCAAATGTTCTTATGACTCGGGCCGTTGCACATGGGAATTACCCAGAGTTAAGAGACACAGTGTATGACTCTTCTATACACTGTGTACTTAATGTACATGAATTGATCTCCTCATCAACCTTTCCTTAGACATGTTTCATTTGGGATAGTTCCCCTTTTTCATTCCCCTAAATTTCAAGTATAGTTTCCATCCACAGGAGAATGATCCCTTTAGTAGGAATTTCTAGATAGTACCATAATCCCTTAAAGAGGCCCGAAGTGAGATCCTCTACCCATTCATGGACTAAGGTAGAGTCATGTATCGACGTGACCAATACTATATGACATATATCCTTTATAGAGAAGATGAATCTAGATGATTCATGGTATACTCCAAGGCCCTAGCAGTGATCCTTATCTGTGGGTCATGATCTTTCCACACTCAAGAGTGAGTTCTCCCAAAATGAGTGCATCTATTCTCTCTTCACATCTATCAGTGCATCTATCTCTATCATGACACTTACCAACTAATTTACTTCCCAGATAGACGACATCAAAGCTACCAGACTTGTGGATTGATTTCTCACAAATGATCACTTCATGGATTCTTTGAACTAAACCCCTAACATGGGTATGCGAACGTTGTGACTTACCTTTGTATATCTAGATATTTTTCAATTGTTACATGTTCTATACATATATATTGTGTAAGTGATTGTACCATTAATTTTTTATTATTTTGTGGTTTTCAGGGTCCTCTACTGAGCTTCCCTATAGGCCAAGGTGTTTCTACATCTATGAGCAGAAGTCTTAGTACCCATTTCTTGCTTACAGTTTGGACTTTGTTGTTTGAAAACTATTTATTTTGGTGGGCCTATATTCTGGACTCATTTAGTTTTTTTACTTTACTTTTCAATATACTATTTTGGTTGTGCTTAGTCATATGCAAGAATTTTTTTCCTTAGTGTTTTTTTACATTTCAATATTTTTGGGCTTGGAGATGTGTGCATGTGTACAGGTGCTTAGGAAATTACTCCTAGGTTTGTGATATGCCTACTCGGTGTAGTCACCATCCCTTGGCCTATTATAGGTGGGCTTGGGGAGTCATGACATGGTCCCCACTAGGAAAGGTCATGACAGAGTCGTATCAGAGACATTGTGTTCAGTTCTACCTTAGTACCGAGAGTCTATAAGATTAGTTTTGGGAAATATTGTTAAGTGTTTTTATCTCAACTTTCAAGCCAGGGACTCTAGATTTGGTGTGGGCGACTGATTTATCTATACACCAGCACTCTGATAACCTGCTTTTTGACTCAGTACATACGAACACTAGTTGCAAGGAAACAAATTAATGGTTCATGCATCATATAAGAATGTGCCGTGTTTTTCATGCCGATATTTGTTGTAATCTATAAAAATATACTCTTTGACCATGATAAATCTTTTTTTCATAAAGGATGCCTCCATGATGCATACCCGCTAGGATTCAATAACTCAATCATAAGGATGAACACCTCAACGATGAGGCTTTGATTCAAGGACTAGTTCTCTGGGAGTTACCTCAAAGTGATGCATCTACTATACCACCACTAGTGGAGTATGACGTGGTACTTTCAGTACTGATAGAAAAAGGCCCGTAGGCTGAGCACGCTCCATGAGTTGTAGAGATAGAGACCCCTCATGTTCCAAGGCAAGCCTGACCCTCATGAAGATGAGGATTGGATTGAGGCGGTGACTAGAGTTTATAGCATAGTGAGGACACCAACAGTCTAGATAGTGATCCTAAGAGCAATCCTTATTCATGGTTTGGTGGGACGATGGTGTAGTGTGACCACGCAAACTCATGATGAGGAGACTCTTTCAAGAGCGGAGTTTGAGCAAACCTTTTGGGAGGATTTCTATCTAGTTATTCTAAGATCAGTGCATATACAAGATATTCTTCAGCTCTGATGGGGCAATTTGACAGTGGATAACTATTCATTGAGGTTTGCCAACCTCACCAAGTACTTGATGGATATAATCAGTGATCATAAATTCCATGATTTTACCATTGAGAGAGGTATGTGACAAGACATTTGAGATAGTTTCATTCCTCTATGAATTTTAACATATGTAGAGGTGATCGAGCTAGATTTGGAGGTCGATAGATTCCTGGCTGAGCAGAGACAGCCAGTGGTAGTCAGTAGAAAGTAGACTAGTGAAGAGACATGAATAGTTGGGAGATGACGTCAGGCATAGGGATCAGGACATGGGAGACGTCACATTAGGGCCCAAGACAGGGGATCTGCAGTCCAGGGCTCTCAGGTTGGTTCCAGTCATCCTAGGGAGAGGCGTTGCTACTCGTGTGATGGAAGGGGACACCTCACTAGAGATATTGAAACCTGTCGAACTCCTGACAGGGAGGCGATGGATAGACCATCGAAGTTGAGGCAGAGAGAGGAGAAAATAGACCCGCTAGGTGGAAAACATGGATGAAGAGTAGGGAGAGCTACAGGAGGTGGAAGAACATTTGACATACTTCCACCACCACCCCTAGGAGGTCCCCACAATGCTCTGGAAGCAGGGCGACAGGGGTGGGGGTAGCCACATGTGGTCAAGATATATGGCCCAGAGACTCCATGGATGATCTGAGGTGTGATCTGTGTCTTTTCTACCATATATTCTGTACTTATAGATAGAGGTGATAGTCATTATTTCCTCAACACAAATCTTTTGTAAAACCTTGAGATTCAAGTGGATCCATTGACATGACCCTTATTTTTGGACACACTTGTGGAAAGATACTTGACGATCACTCATCATTTCCGATAGTGTGATCTTTCTCTTAGGGGAGAGAGTTTCTATTGGAATCTCTTGGTGGAAGTTTCGAGGCCTTACGACATCATTCTTAGTATGGATTGATTATTTTTGGTCCATTCCCAGATTGAATACATTAGGCAAAGACTGCAGTTTTCTCATCAATGTGGAATGACATTTTCTTTTTTTTGGTGAAAAGGAAACCCAGGTAGCACAGAATGGGCTCATGCTTACGAGGGTTTAGCCAATCTCTTATGAGTTGGCTAGCCTTAACCTTGGATCATAAGTTGTTATGATCTTCCAGTTCCCATTAGTATAGGCAGAGTACAAATTCATCTTTTCAAAAGATGTTAAAATACTACTTCCCCACTGGCAGATCAACTTCTTTATCTAGTTACACCCCGTGAAAGTATTGATATCCTCATCAGTGTGTCATATGGATCCTATAGATCTTTGTGAGTCGAGGGGGAAGATGAATGATATGTAGAGGAAGGGATTCATAGGACCCAGAGTTTCACCCTGGGCAGCCCCAATTTTTTCCCAAGAAGGCAGACAAGAGTTTGAGGTTGGGAATGGATTATTGAAACCTGAACTGAGTAATAATGAAGAAAAAGTATTCACAACCAAAGATCAACTATTTATTCAATTAGCTAAGAGGGGAATTGTGGTTCTTGAAGGTTTACCTTCAATCAATCTACCACCAGTTATGAGTACGAGGTGAGGATATACCAAAAATGTCATTCTGTTACCGCTACAGTCACTATGAGTACTTGGTGATTCCTTTTGGTGTGATGAATGCCCTTATAGTGTTTATGGGACTTACAAACCAGATCTACTATCTGTAATTAGATCAGTTCATTGTAGTATTCATTGAAGACATCCATGTCTAATCGACATTAGAGGAGGATCATGCGAGACACCTATAGATGGTTCTAGAGGTACTCTGAGAGCCCCAGCTTTATCGGAAGCTCTTGATGTGCTATATCTAGATATAGAAGATCCAATTTTTGGGACATGTTATCTCAGAAAATCAAGTAGTAGTGGACAAAACCAAGGTCAAGGTGGTGTTAGCATGGGAGTCATCCCGAAGTGTGACAGGGGTGTGGAGCTTCCTTGGGATGGTAGGATACTATCAGAGATTTATCCCTGATTTATCCTAGATATCATCACCAATGAAAGCCTTGAACTAGAAGGGGTTTCCTTTTGTATGGAGTGTAAAGTTCCAGTGGGCCTTCCAACAGTTGAGTTAGAGTTTGACGAGCTCACCGATCTTGAGATTTCAATAAGAGGGTGTCGAGTTAATAGTTTTCTAGACGCATCAGGGGCTAAGATTGGATTTGTCCAAATAAAAAGACAGTTAATGATTGCTTATGGTTTGTGCCATCTGAGGACACATGAGAAAAACTATGTGACCCATAATCATGAGTTTGTATTGGTTTTTGTTGCATAGAAGATGTGGTGACACTACCTAATGAGAGAAAGGTTTATCGTCTACTCTGACCACAAGATCATCAAGTACATATTCTTGCGAAAGGATCTGAATCCGAGGTAATGGATATTAATGGAGTTCCTCTCGGATTATGACTTTTTGATCATCTATACTCCTATGAAGGGAACGTAGTAGCTTATTCTCCCAACCGAACATCGAGTTCACATCGGCTAATCAAGGAATTGAATCAGTTGGCCTCACTACAGTTATCCTTTATAGATAGAGATGATGTAGCTTATCTGTATTTGATGGTTTTCACCCCTCAAATCTTATTGTGATTCATGGAGGCATGACTAGGGGATGTCGATTATTATACTTTACATGCTCAGTTATCCACAAGACATTATCCGGATGCATATTCTCAAGGTGGGGAGCATGTCTTCTTTTTCAGAGGATACACATTTTTGCCAGTGGCATTGCAGGGGGAGGTTCTAAGGGAGTTTCATACACCCCCCTTGGTGGTATATCCTGGAGTGTAAAAATGTACCAGGACCTCCGAAATCATTTCTGGTTGAAAGGTATGAAGAAGGAAGTATCATAGTTTGTTCCTCTATGCCTTACGTGCCTGCTGGTGAAGGCTGATCCCCAGGTTGCAGCTTGGTTATCTCACCCCTAAAAGTTCATGAGTGGAAGTGGGATGAAATTTAGATGGAATTTTTAATAGAATTAACACAAACATCTTGGGGACATGATTCTATATGGGCGATCGTTGATCAAATCACCATATTGGACCACTTCTAAGCTATCAGGGAGCAGAGTTCTATAGAGAGCTTAGGATGCCTCTACGTGAAGGATATAGTTTGGATTCATGGAATCCCTTGGACGATAGACTAAAATAACAATGCTTATTTCACTTCCTAGTTATGGAATGGATATTAGTAAGTGTTTGGGAACCAACTAAGACTGACCACAACATTCCATCCCTAGAAATATGGTCAGACAGAGAGTAGCATTTAGGTTCTAGAGGATATGTTGTTGGCCTGTATGATAGATTTTATTCATAGTTGGGAGGACCATCGACCACTCCTGGAGTTTGAATATAACAATAGATACTACTCCACCATTAGTAAGAAAATTTTTGAGGCTTTATATGGGTGACTCTATTGCTCACCTATTTACCAGACCGACCCCAGAGAGTCAGCTCTCATGGGTACAAAGTTGGTACGAGCAACCACCTAGAAGGTGTAGATTATTTAGGAGAATATGGATACTACATAGAGATAGAAGAAGTCTTATGCTAATAGATGAAGGATACCTCTAGTGTTCAAGGACGGAGACCATGTATTCCATTGGGTCACACCCCATCGAGCGTTGCATAGACTTTTCCGGGGCGACAAGTTGTGTTCGAGGTTCAACAACCCTTAAAGAATACTTCACAGAGTTGGAGAGGTGGGGTACTTCCTATATCTACTACTGTAGCTTCACCGGGAACATGATTTCTTCCATGTTTTGTAGATAAGGATGTACGTTCATGACACATCGCACGTCATTGACTGGGGCGAGCTGGACATCAAGGATGGAGAAACTTTTATAGAGTACCTAGAGGAGATCAAGGATTAATAGGAGAGAATCCTTTGTGGGTGATCGATTCCCCTGGTATATGTCTAGTGGAAGCATAGGAAACTTTATGAGAGCACATGGGAGTGGGAGGCTTAGATTCTTGTGTAGTACACACATCATTTTGAGTAGCCTTTTGTTTTGGAGTTTTGGGGACATAAATCCCTAAGGTGGGAAGAATGTAATGTCTCATATTTTCTATGTATTATTTTTAAATATTATAGGGAATTATTATGGGACATGTTTTTTTTGACGGGGTGTGTTTCTGAGGCACAGAGTGCCCCAAATAAATGTTTGAAATAAATTATACATTAATATAGCATGTGTGAACTATTTTCTGGAAAAAATGGAATAAATTTTAAATGGGTGCCCTGATTAGAAATATGAGGACACCATTGCATTTAGATCAGTGACTTTACCTTAGGAGAGACCTAAAATTGACTGCTGTGGGTCGACAGTTGAAGTCAGATCAAGGAAATTTTAATGGAAATAAAATAAATTAATAATTTATTTATTATAAAAATTTCCATAATGCAGAAATTCATTACTTGGTTTTAAATGACCAAGAGCCTAGGGTTAGGCTCATAACCCTAGAAACATTCCCAGAAATCACTTGGAACTTATAGAGGATCCACCCTAGGGAATTCTAAATGAACGACGATGAAATACGATGCCTAGATCATTGTTGAGAAAGATTGAATCCTAACTGATGACTGATATCCCTCTTCATCAATTTTTGAGGTAGGGGTTGTTATTTCAATTCATCTTTCATCATTCTTGGATTCAAATGATGAACACTGATCAACCCACGAACAGTTTGACCCACATATCATCGTTCTTATGGGAGGGTATTTTATCATGATTATTTTGGGGAATTAATACATGTTTAATTTGATTTATTTTTTGATTTTCTTCGTTTGATCTCTCTAATGGAAGAAAATTGGCACCATGACGAATAAAAATGGAGGTTCGTTCCGTAGTTTGTTATTTAATTTTATTCCCCCTTTTGACCGATCATTCTTCGCATTCTTCAAAGGTTTATGAAAAATAGATATTTGTGTGTCCATTTTATAATGCAATGATCCCAAATTAGTGATCTGACATTATGATGAACCATCGATGTTGCGACGATGATCTAGGAAGACAAATCAATGTCGTTCGGGAGAAATCTTAATTCGTGTGTTCTTTTTGTGGATAATCAAAACATGTTTTTAGAGCCAATGAATCAACTAAAACCTACTGATTATGTGTTACCATGATAAGGATACTATAGATTGTCACTTTTGAGGAAATTGGAAAGCTGAATTGAAGATTGGATAACAAACTGAGGCACTCCGGTGGAGAACTAGGTATTAGGAATGTTGTGACGAACACGACATGTAGTTCAGACTACACGGTGGGGGGGGGGTGAGTGTTGGTTAGGGTTTTGGGCAACAGAAAGAGTTGACACAACGTGTGACATATGTCGCACATATATGATTTATCATTTTTATTAAGTAAATAAAATTGAAAATATCCAAAAAAAATAATTTAAATGTAACATTATCATAAATACAATGATATATATAATTTTCAAAATTATTTTCAAAATTTAACACAATGAAATTTAAATATTTATTTAAATAATATGACATTTCAATAATGGATCTAAGGAAATACATAAATCTATGGTAAATTAAAAATAGTGAAAATATATGAAATGATATAAGATTTCAAAGAAATACTTTTTTGTGTTTCTTAAAGGAAGGAAGTAACCAAAATTGCTGAAGGGGATATAAAATTCAATTTTAAATAGAATTCAAGATATATAAGTAAGTTAAAAAATAAAATGTATATTATAAATTTTAAAATAAAAAGTTGATGTTTTTTGAAATAAATAATATGGATATGGAAGAGAATGGAAAAAAACTTAGTGTTAATAATTTTTATTATAATTTCAAATTTTATGATGTAAGAATTCATAAAAAATGAAATTATGATAAGGAAGTGCGAATTCCCCTGGAAAATAATAGGAAACACAAAATCATATATTCAAAGTTTTAGAATATTTATAACATTGAATAATTAAGTTAAAGAATAATGTGTATAATCAATAATGGGATATTGAGTTAAGAAACCAATTACCTTAGATTGAAGCCTGCTTAAACTTTCTCTAGCTCCCAGTATAATAATATTAGTTTAGTCATTATTCTATATAATAACCATTTCTATATTTATTTTATTTAATATCATTAATTTATTTTGTTCATTACCTATTTATTAATAATTAATTTTCAATATTAATCATCAGGTGCTAATTGGTCTATTTTTTCCTACACGCATCAATGTTTTGATATCAATCATCATTCAATGATCACGAGTCAACCTTCAAAAAAATATTCAATGTAAAGGAGTCATAATTTTATATTGATTTATAAATTTATTATTTAATTCCATGATATATTTGATTATGATTTTTAATGAATAATTAGTGATTCAATTATTTATAATTATTTTTCAAAAAAAAGATGTTATTTTTGTAATGAATAGATTTTTATATATCACCAATGTAAAGCTATAAATGAAACTTAAATTAAACATATATGATAATTATTTAATTATTTAATCATTAATGATGGAAATAGTATACCACTCTTAATGTGGGTAGTTGAAGTTACACAAGTAGGAACATGATACAATTAATGAACGAGTAAGAATTTATTATTACATTATTACATTATCACAATTATGGGACATCGTAGAGTGAAAATAGACCAAAAAATATGACAGTGGATTGTTAGGGAAGTAATTCTATCATATTATGGTTGGACAAATTTAAATTAAGTTATTCTTTTAAGGTGTGTAGAAATGGCTCATTTATACATGATAATGGGTATAATTTCTATAAATAGTCATTTCCAAATGTAAAAGGAAGATAATTTTGTACTAAAATAGTCATAAAAATGATTTTTTTTTATAAAGATAGGTTAATAATATCCACATGAAAATGTTTTAGTGATAATTTTTAAAGATATTTTATCACTTTATGCATTATTTTTATAATTTTTATTATCTTACCATTTATCAATATAACTAACATTTTACATCAGTATACTATTTTCCCCAAAAATTGTTTTTTTTATCCATTTAAATAGTTTATATATTTTGATTCTAAATTTTTAATCCATTATATTAAATTCAATTTCTCAAAGTGATAAAACTGGGATTAAAATAATAATACATAAGGTATAAAAAAATTTTCTTTAGAAACTTAACATTTTAGACAATAAATTATTTCATTTTTTAGTTCTTAATAATTATTAATCACTCCATTAATGTCTATTTATTTATTTATTTATTTAAATAATTAATTTCACTAAAATGATTCACAAAATGTGGTTGATTTAATAAAAAAGAAAAATTTAATAAAATACACCTAATGATACTAACAGTAAAATACCTTTTTCAAAATAACATTCATCACATTATGTATTACTTCATTATAGTATTCTAAATTTCTATGACAAACCCCCTCAATACCTAGACATATTAAAAAGGGTGAGAAAATTGATCATGTAAGTCAGGGGTGGTGATTTAGTGTGCATGAATGTCAAAGTAATTTTTACGAGATTGAACTTCGAACACATATTATATCTCCCAGACTATTTATGTTGATGTTTAGTTTGGTATTTTTAAGGTGAAAACGTAGTAATTGTACATCCTTTTCAGGATTGGATAAAAATTACTCATATATAAAACTACTACTATGTTATTCCACTCTTTATCACTTTTTGCCTAAATTTTACAATGTAATTATAAAAATTAATACTAAAAATATAAAATACTATATTACAGTGGTCATATCTAATTATAAATACATTTTAGTATCTTCCTCTCTCTCAGTCAAACTTGTAATGACATAATTTAATCCATTATTATCTTTAAACTAATGGTTAACTATATTCCTAGTCACTATTTTTATCTAATAGCTAGATATTTCCAATAGATATATAAATATATATATTTACCCAATAGGCATATAAATTTAATATCACCATTTTCTATTAATATATAAGACATTAAATACTTCTCTAAAAAATATTCATCTTAATCCTTTATCAAAATTTATAATATATCTCTAATATTTTTAATTCTATTCAAAATTATTCTTGGTAGTACACTATTCATGGTGGATCATGGGGAAGAACACTTTATTATTGAATTTTTTTATACAATTTTAGTTTTTTCCCTTCTTTAATTTTCATAATTATGTTTTATATTTTTTCTAATATCATGTATTAATGTTTTTTTTTGTTTTAATATTATATCTTAATGAATAAATATTTTTTTATTTCTACCTCATTTTTATCTATAAGATAAGTCATTCAAAAGTAGTAATTATTAATTGGAGTTTTATCATAAAAATAGATGGTGTTAAATTCTTCCAACATAAAACAATTCCAAAAAAAATTTCATTACTTTGATAAAAATACATATTGGTACATTGATCTCATTACATGTTTTGGTTCAAATGTCACCTCCTCGAACTTATGATTTCTTCCAAGAACATCAACCTAGGGTGTATTCTACTTTGGTATCACTTTGTCTTTAGAATCAATGATTACCATAGTGTGTTCCTAGTAAGATATATCATGTTTCAATTATAATACCACCAAGATTAGTACATGTAATATATTTGTTTTTTCTCTCCCAAAAGTGACATGTTGAAGAAATTTTACTCCCTTGATTGATTTGTTTGAGCATTAGTTGATATTTTAAAGTCCCCACGTGATCAAGAATCTTAATTGGAAAATGTATTTAGGACATAACATTTAGTTCTTCCCAAATATCATAATCATATTAAATAATTATATATATAGGAATAATTTTTCAATAATTAAACTCCACATATCATCTAATATTATCAACGTAACACTTTTATTTACAATGTAATATATTAATATGTCATCGAATGGTTTTTCTATTCTCTTTTATTTAAAAATCATGATCATTACCTGACTCTAAATTCATCCAGGAATTATATATTTCTATATCACTAACCATAAAATCCATATATTGTGTTGTTTAAATTTTTGTGTGGAAACTATTATTTTATGAGAACTCGACCATTGAAAGATATTGATCCATTTATCCATTTAATTACATCTATAAATATATCAACATATGTTCAAAAACTAAATTGTCATTTCAAGTTGAATAATAGTATGGGAAGATTAGTTTTGTTAATTTTTAGTATTATATCCAATTCTTATAGAATAATTATCTAAACAATTGAAATAATGACTAGATATCAATAATATATAGTTGAAATTAGTACTAAATATATACTTACCACTTTTTTATGTTTATCATTTTATGTTGATTGAGTTATAAATCCTAAGCAAGCTAATGATCCTATACTCAAGTGGTATTGGCTTCTACTTGGCATCCAAAAGAACTAGGATCAAATATAGTTCTGGGCGAATATATGGGGTACTATAGCAGTACTATAGTAGTTATTGTATTAGTTATCATAGTATGTACTATGCAGCACTGTAGCAGTCAGATATAGTCATCCAATTTGGGCGTTCATGCCACTTGTGTGGGCCTATGGGTATTAGGACCTTCAGGCTACCAAACGACTTTGGGCTATAGGGACTTTAGTCCATAAAGGACCTTTATACCACCAATTACATACAGAATGCAGGGAATTAAATCCACAAAGACCAATGAATCATCCTGGGTGGAACATGTTGGGCCTTCAAGCCACCGGTTTGGGCCTACGAGCCATAGTGACTTTTGGCCACCAAGGGCCTTTGGGTCATGGGGACTATGGGCCAAAAATACAATGGATAAGCCTATAAAGACCATGCATATAAAATCCTAGATGTTTATTTGGATCAAGTATCATCCACCATAGAAGATCTAACTGAATTAGAAGAATGAGAGGGTATGGAAATCTCCATCAGTACTAGGCACCATGCAGCTTTTCATTGGGCAATTATAGTTTATCAGCAATGTCTGGTTTGGAGCTATGTGTCTTAAATGATGCATATGTTTGGTAGGGGATGTTATATTATAGTTTTTTTGGGCCTTAGAGATATGTATTGTATTTTACTTCTAGGCCTTCGGGTCATATTCTGAGCCTTATGCCACTGAGCCTATGGATCATTTAAGGGTTTATCTATCAACCTAGTTTAAAATGGGATTATCCATAAATTAATAAAAATTCATGGATTTCAAGCCATTTGTTGTAAGGTTAGTGAAAGAACCCATGGTACTAGGAACAGTGCATCTCTATATGGAGTAATGTTGGCTGATCAGACACAGGGAGGTAGAGATCTTGGATCCTTCAAGATGAAGATACTGGGGAGGGGCTCTTTTAAGTTTATAAGTTATTGGAACATAAAGATCATATATTGGGATTTGTGCCTCTAGGCCTTCGGGTCATGTATGGGCCTCATATCTTGGGTCTATGGGTCATGAATGGGTTTTCCATCAACACTTAAAATGCGGATTATACAAAAATAAATAAAAATCTAAGGACTTCAGGTTTTGAGAGTAATCCTCAGCAATATGTATGACTTTATCCAACATTGTAATTATTTTGACCAACCAAATATGTAATTGTTAAACATAGATGTCTTAGAAAGAACTATGAAATAATAAACAGTGATTTTATATTGTTTCTACATAGGTATGGATAATGGTTACATCATCCCATTCATATTTTTATAATCAAATATAAATTTCTAGAAGTTGTTAACATTGTGATTAACAATTCTTTTTTCACCCTTATACTAATGTTTTTACTGGTTTTGGATTTTAATTTTCCATTGTATTAATTAATTTACCTTATCATATAATTCATGTTATTAAGTATTTATAATATTGAAAAGGAAATTTTCAATTTTTAATTGTTTTCATAAGAGCTTTATCCACCACATTATGGTGATCTAAATGGTGGGAGACCATTTCAAGAGAGATACAGAGTTGGAGGGGTACTACTTGAATATACTTTTCTACAAGCTGGGTATATTTTTTAGCTTGAAATAGTTATTTAAGATGACTATAAACTTGTTTCTTATTTTAATTTAATATTGTGGTGCATTTGAATAAAAAAATTATTTCCTAAGTTATGGGTTTGAGTTTTTAAGTGTGTGCCATGCATTTTTTCTATTGGAAAAGAAAAGAATAATTTTACTTCCCATTCATTATAGAATTAAATGATATTTGTAATTATATTGAACATGTATTTAGTTAGAAACCTAAATTTTTTATTTTCTTATCATGTTTTATTTATTTATGATTTTTATGATGGTAGAGGAAATCAAGCTACTGTGAAAGATCTCTAATGGACTTTTCACTTTGTTCAACTTACCTAGGTAGTTTATATTTTAATTAAAAATATTATCCAAACTAAATAGGTCAAATGACCATGGTTGTGATACCTCATGCAGCATGTGTGTATAAATGAAATGATTATATCAAATTGGTATAAACCAAGAACCTCCTACCTCAATTCAACTTCATTTTCCTTTTCATTTTATAGCCCAGTAACCCTAACCAGGCTCATCCAATTCCTGAGTCACCTCTCAATATCATATCTCAAGGGAAAAGTTTTGATTTGATTAATTGTAATCATAATTTATTACTTAATTTTTATTTAAAAAATTAATAAATTTAATTCAATAAGGAATATTTTCTTCATAACCATCCTGATGAGCCTATCGTACAAAAAATGTAGCCATACTCTTGCAGAAGGTATGTGGCAAGATCATGCCTCTATCCTGAGCCAGATAACTATCACAGAACACCAATTTCATAATAAATTTCATTTAATTTACATATAATAAATAAAAATTCATTAAGGGACATAAATTCATAAAAATGGAATTATGATGGTGTCTTTTGATGTCATATAGTTATAACACAGCAGATCCCCACGATAATGGTATGATTTAACCATGCTCTGATGGAATCATCATCCAAATCCCTAACTAGAGAAAATAAAAATTAGAGGATGGAAATGGAAATCATATATTTATTCCCACAGAGGTTGAATCTCATCATAAACACTGAATATTCACACCTTATATTAGATAAATCTAAAGGAAATCAAACGAGAGAGGGAGGATTTTCCCAAATAGAGTTTGCACATGTGAGGGAGAGGGGAAAAGGGAGGAGGGGATTAAAAGTTAAACTGGGTAAAAGGGTACTATACCACATTTAATAAATTACCAAGTTTTTTAGTATGATTTTTCAAACAGTGATCCAACCATAGGGATGGATCTGTCTAATGAAAATCACCTTGTATGATTTGGATTCATGGTTTTTAAAACCATGTGCCAACTATGCATAACCCTCTACAACTTGAATGACATATTTTTCATTTTTTTCAATAATTCTGCATTAATCCCCAATCCACATATAATATACATGGTTTCTTATTAAACCCACATTATTATTTTTTAAATATGTTCTAATCGTGTAAGATAATGATGTTCCATAAAAAACTAATGGGTTGTATCCCATTATTAGGGTGTTATATGGATTCTCTAAAACAATGCACATAAGACTATTTTATCAGGTAGAAACCCACCAAAACATATGAAACAAAACAAGAATCTATTAAATCCCATCCAAGCACCTGACTCACCTCCAAAGCCTCAATATATATAAAAAAATGTCACATTATGACATCCCAATTACTAAAATTCAAATATGAATCTTGGTTTTAAAAACGAAACCATAACCATATATCTAAAAACATATACACCCATTGAAAACAAAAACTCATATAGGATTAGGGTCTTCCAATAGAATTTTATAGCCATAAAATGATAACAATAAGATTATATCATATACTATGTCATAAAAATTTGAAATCAATAATCATAATCCATAGTGATATAAAATAAAAATGTTGCACATGCATAAGCATATAAAATTAAAGTATAAGTCAATGATATCTTACAAGACAATTATAAGATAATTTAAAAACATTTCCTATAACATAGTGATTTAGTATAACCTCTCCTCTCTTATAACAATGTCGACTAAGATAAACTATTGTGTCTCATACCTGTTGTCTCATAGGAAATAAGCATTACCAACTATAGTTTAGATCTATATAATTTCAGGAACACCTATTGTATAATGATATATTCATACATATGTATTTTATATAAAAACAATAATATACATTTAAATACTATAATGATTTACCCATATAAATAAAATTTATTTCATAACATTTTCATGAGATATCATATAAAAATTAATTAGAAATTGGGTCATATCATACTAAAAGATGGTTACCCAAAACAAAAAATTCAAAACAATGTAATAAATGAATGAAAATATATATACATGACTGATCTTATAGTGAAATATTATAAAATATACATTAATCAATAATTTCATTTTATTGATTTTTGTGTACCATTGTCATAAAAAAATATGTAGTTTAATTTCAAAATCATTTTTAAACGGTAAAATAAAGACATTTAAATAATAATTTTAATAAGAAAACAACCAAATAATTAAAATTTTAAATGAAATTAAGGGATGATGTAATAAATATAGAAAAAAGTATAAAATATTTAAAATATAAAATCAATACTTTCTTATAGTTTTGAACTGATTGATGAAACCCATATTGAATAAAGGGATATGAAATTGTATTTTAAATATATTAAAAGAGAAATTATAGATGTATAAAATACAATAATTATATAATTTATAAAAATTCAAAATATATATTTTTCATAATAATTGTGGGTATAAAATGTAAAAATCAAAAATAAGGAGTGTAATTTTTCCCTTATAGTGCCATATTTTATGAGGTAGATATTTATAAAAAATGTATTATTTGAGAGAAATTTAAATTTCATAGAGAATTTTTGGAAAAAAATGTGATATCAAATGGAATATAATATAAAAATTAAAAAATATTAAATTTTTTAATATAAATTATAACTCGATGAAATAAGATTGAGTTAAGAAATTCCTTACCTTATATTCTTGATTTTTGGAACATGATCTAGCTCACTATATAATAAATATTGGTTCATTATTCTATTAAATTGGAAAATTATTTAGATTTATGTTATATATTATAGTTAATTAATATTTCCTATTACCTGATTATAAATCATTTATTTTCAATATTAATCATCAGGTGTCAATTATTCAATTCCTCCCCACATTCTTTGGTATAATAGTCTCACTCATCATTCATTTTTCATACATTCCTCATCCCTAAAATATTCAAAGTAATAGAATCATAATTTTATAATTGTTTTTTAGGTTATTTTTTCATTCCATAATAGTTAAGATTCTGATTTAGAAGAAATGATTTGTAATTTGTTTGTTTGAATTATTTTATCAATGAAAAGGTGTTATTTTAATAAGGAATAAATTATTACATTTTATCCTTAAAAATAAATAAAATTACAAAAAATATTAATTAATAAAATATAATTTGAATATTCATATTCTGATAATCATCAATGATGAAAACAATATATCACCATTCATGTGGTTGGTCAAATTGACCAAAACAAGAACATGTTGAAGAAAATTAATGAGTAATAATATTCTGTTGTACTATTATAATATCAATTTTATATAAGAATAACTATTTAGACTCCATGTTATTAAAGTTATTACTATACAAAAATAATAGGTACAAGTAGAATATAATTTAAATGACAAGTGAGAATATGACACTATCATTGAATAGTTGAATCAAACCTTAAAAAACTTCTTTGAAATTAAAGATTTGGGATTCCTTATTGGAAATAGAGATCCTTTAACATGATAGAGTCTTGATAGTGAGATAAATTGGATAATATAAGGAATTAATATCAAACCATAGTTGTTTCATTAAATGGGTAGGGGATGGCCCATTTTATATATGAGAATCACAGTCATTTTCACAAATACTCATTCATTAATGTGTAAGGAATGTAATATTCATTGATAGTTAATAATTAATTAAAATTTATTGAGGTTAAGTTATTCATTTTTTAATTAAAATGTTTTATTAATAAGGATTTGATATATTTTAGCACATTACTTATTATTTCATCCCTTTACTTTATTTTTCATATTACCATTGTAACTCTCTTTTTACCATGGTAAATTGTTTTTTATTAAAAATGTATATTGTTCCACATACCTAATTTTGATATAATAATTCCAAATATGAATTATATTTTATTAAATATAATTTTTGAAAGAAATAAAAATTAAATTCAAAATAAAAATACATATATAATATATATTTTGGAGAAAAATATTTTTTTAATTAATTAATGTTTTATTTATAATTTCATACTAATTTTTAATCATTCCATAAAGAATAATTAATTTTTTATAAAAAAAATATATTCTTTAAAATAATTATTTAAATATAATATATTTAATAAAAATAGTTAATTTATAAATATACAGAAAATAATACTATAATAAAATTACATTTTTTATGATATCATTTGTCATGATAATAATCATATATTGTTAATATCATAAATTCTATATAGTGAGAGGACCAGTTTGGGATAAACCTAACACTGAGAGGGGGTGAATCAGTGTTAGGGAATTATTAAACCAATTATAACTTTTATCTCTTTACCTCTTGACCTATTAGGATACTGATTCTCTTATTCTCTTTTCTCTGTCACATGCAATAATAGAAAGTAGTAAAAATATGCAGATGATATTTTTACAAGGTTCACCACTCAATAAGGGTAGTTATGTCCTTTCTATGCCTGTATATGACCCCTACATGGATTCTACACTATGATGTGATATGAAATTACCATGGAGTGGCTAGGAAAACAATCTTCTAGCCAGTGTGAGTCCCTACAGTTTAGAGGGGGTGTGGAATAACCCTCTTCCATGGACTAGTGATAGCCTAGTCCAACTTGCAGCTTTTAGCTGGTTCTTTATACTACCAAAATATATAGTCTTATTCTTTATTAATATGGTAGGTTCTGCTCTTGATCTTATTTAGTGCTCTTCACTTGATTACTTGCAAAGAAGTAGGCATGAAATTCTTCCTTATTTCCTTCACTTCTTTTCTAGTGCAACACCAAATGCACTAGACTTCTTATTTCTTCTTCTTAGTGCAACAACCAACTGCACTAAAACATTTTCTCTATCCTTAGCTAGAATCACATACACCAATGTGATTAATCAGGTAGTGAAGATCAGTTCACTTGGAATCATTTGAATCAAACTGTTGTGAATAATTGTCAGCCTTCAATTGGGCATACACTATTCTTCTTCTTCTTCTTTTCTGTCTCATTGACACAGTATAATTGTAGTGTCTTAATCTCTTTCTTCAATTCTCAATACAGACACTGGAGTTTATCGATATACTAACTTTTTCCTTTTTGTATATATGAATTCAGTTGCACATCTAGTTCTTCTTAAATTCACAAAGATTAACGAGAGTGTTAAACACTAGTCGTGTGAGTGCGGATCTACTTCTCTTCATGATACGGAATGGTTCACAGTACTTCCTTCTTCTTAAAGTCACATTGAGAGTGCTATGCACCTATCAAAGGCCTGTAGGACCCTCAAATTTTTCACACACCCTTCTAGGTGACTTGTGCATAAAATTCAAACCTTGCACATAAAAAACACCTCTTGGCATGAAAAACCCTTTTCGCGCAACTCTTCTTTTTCGCACAGAACTTCCCTTTTTCGCGCAACACTTCATTTTTCGCGCTGCACTTATTCTTTTCACTCAATACTCTATACTTCAATTTATCTATGCGTCAGAGCTAGGGATTTTTCTAAGTGTCGAATCTCTTCAAATGAGAGGGGTTCACCTGATATTTATAGGCATTTTTGACCCTGCACGTAAAACCCCTTCCTGCTTGTAAAACATTCTCTCACTTCTTTAGATTATGTGCACCTTCCTGGATTTTTCGCGCACCTCATGACTTTTCCATTTTCATCATTCTAAGCATGAACCCACTCTTGCGCGTAAAACATCAAACCCACATTTTTCACACAACCAATTTTTATGTGCACAAATCTAATGTTCGGTACACCTTGTGAAAACATCTCCAATTTTTCACGCCCCTCTTGCCTTTGTCATTTTTTGAATTTCTAATAACAATGCACCAATTGTGTGAAAAATTCCACACTGCGTTTCTCATTGTGCACAGAACCAATATTTCGTGCAACCTCTTTTTCGCGCACTCAGACCAATTTGTCATGCAATCCATGCCTTTTCTTTATTTTTATGTGTCAGACATGGAACTCCACTCGCGCACAAAATTGTAAACCATGTTCCACATTGCGAGCAAAATCACCTTTCGCGCAACCTCATTTTTCGCACACTTTTCCCAATTTTTCGTGAAATGAATGCCTTTCCCAAATTTTGATGTTCTTATCTCAAGACAACTCTTGCGCAAAAAACTTCATTCCACTATTTTTCATACCACGCCAATATTTCACGCACTGCTTTATTTTTCGAGCATCCCACTAATATTTCGTGTATCCCGCTACTATTTTGTGCACCACATTATTTTTTCATGCAACTTGACTAAATTTTCGCGCACTCCATTCCATTGCCATTTTTCGATGTTCTGACCTTAAATCAGGCCTTGTGTGCAAAAATCTAATCCATCTTTAATATTGCGTGCAAAATCCATTTCCAGAAACACATATTCATCTCCCAATTTTCAGGGCCTAAAATTTGGAAAACACTAAAAAATGGCGCCACCTTAAACTGTTCTGTTGTGCCTCCCCTAGATTGTATGTTCCTTTGTCATTTATCTCTTTACTTCTTCCCATAACCATTCTTCAGCTTTTATAACGAACTCCAATATGATGATATATATCTTTTGACATATTATATTTATCATCATTAGAGTTACAATAAGAAGTACTGAAACTTCCCATCTTCCCGCAGCATTGTTCATTCCAATCAAAACTATATATGACTGGCATCATCATTTCATACCATTTACATCATAAGGCTTGTATCACAAGTTCTCCTAACTTATGATATGTCTGAAATACATATCAGTAAAGCATTGTCTAGTTTGATCACCATTCTTTATTTTTGTAGACAATGTATCACCTTTGATACATGTGCTTTGAACATAGGATCATCTCAACAATCGTCTGAATCTGCTTCATAGATAATTTACCAAGTATAAACTTCAATGCTATGATTTCATAACAATTCTCCAGGTATCATCACTTCATACAATCTCTGTTAACTTTGGAGGCCTTCTTCGAATCCTTATTCATTTTTACCGACATTGACAACTGTTGACAAAAAATAAAATCATCAAAAAAATGTGGTCCCAACATATAGAAAACCTACCAGGAGTTCCACATAAGCACTAAGGTAGAGATAAGTAGTTATGGTCATCATTGGTGGTGATTCCACTAGTATGGATCTCGTATTGATTTCTATGATCTTGAACTTCTCCCACAAACATGTTTTCTTAGGTCATACTTGTTGATGTAAAACTTGAGCTTATTCAAGGGAAAACACTAGCGATGTTACCTCCTTTCCAATAGTGGATAAATCATCCTTATATGAAATACTCATCCAAAATAACCTGATAGTTTCTTATATTCTTTATAAATTTCAAAATGACATTACATCTATTTATCCTCTCCATATCAAAGACAATATTATAATAGTCAATTCACTTGATTACTTTATTTGAGTATCAAATACTCTTTTAACCAACCTAATAATGAAATAATATGTTCTATTAATCACTTTTATCTAATGGGTGTCCAAAAAACCTAATGGATATATAATAATAATATCTATATATGTCTAATGTCCATATACAATCAATGGTCATATAATTATAATATTACTATATTCCATTAAAATATACAACATTTCAGACTTTAATAGAATAATTTATCAAATTGATTTTTAAAATTATCTACTATATTTCTAAATTTTTTCATCCATTCCATAGTTATACCAAGTATTATGGTCTTCATGGGAAAATATAATGAGACCATTTCATGTTTTTTTATTCTTATTTATTTGATTTTATATTCTTATTTTAATTTAAAGAATTATGTTCCATATAGATTTCATACAATCTATTTTTATTTATTTTTTATTTTAACATTATATCTTAAATAAATAATGTAATTATCCATTTTATCTTGATAATGTGAAAAAAATAGTCAACACAAGGGAAGAATTAAATAGAATTTAATGGAAAAAATATGGGGTGTTGTAGAATTAAATTGGTCATACAGATACCTTTCATGAATAAATATTTAATATTTTCTTATTTTTTTGGTGGTGTCAAAATTAACAAGAAAATATAATAATTTCATATTAATGTTAATCTCAAATTGCCTTAAAATTTAAATTTGGTCGGGCTACATGATGACTTTCTTATGAAAATATTTCCATTATTATTGAAATGATGCAGTATCATGAGTTCCAATACTTCATTTCTAATATGGAATATTTGAATTATGGTATAATAGTTTTGACTCATTTTGATAAAATTAATATTATTCTATAATTAGTTGATTAATTTGAATGAAATTTGTAGTATATTCATTCTTATTTATCATCAAATAATTCATTGATATTTATGTTAAATATTATTAGGGAAATAATACGTGTTGAAAATAAATTTAAATTCATTTTTATGAAGAAATGGTTATATTAAAGTGTTATTCAATGATAATTTTTTTAGGTGTATATAAAATAGACTTAGTATATTGTTTTGACTATGTTGTGATATTATGAAATAAAATATTATTTAACAAGAAATTGTAGAAATAAACACATTTCTATAAAAATGCTTGATTGGAACATGCTTTAGTAAAAAATATGGTTCTAGAAATTAATGTAGTTAATAAATTTATTTTTTCAATGTGTTATATGATAAAATATTGAAAATTACAAATCATGATATGTTTAGACCATTATTTCACAAAATTTTATTTATTTGTTTATTTTAATGTAATTTTATAATGCTAATAAATTTCTTAAAAAGACTATTGTTGGTTAATTTTTCAGGATTACTAAACTATTGATATGTAAATTGATATGTTTAATGTTTTTATTATGCGATACATATTTATATGATTTTAATTGATTAATACTTTTATTTTTATATGACATAATAAACAATTTAAATTAATAACAATTTGAATCAATTAATGGATACTTATTAACATTTAACAATGAGTAAAAAACAGAAATGTAATAATTTAATAGGTTGGGACATATTTTCTCCACTATAGAAATTTGTGGTATGAAAAATAAAAAAAAATGTTATGATTTTGTTTTCATGAATGTTTTATGATTAAACAGTGATGGAGTGGAACTTAATAAATTAAAATGATTATTTTTTATTAATTGGTAATGGAAATGTGGAAATTTATTATTCTTTATTTTTATATAGTCATTGTAATGGATTTATTTTATTTATATTTATATGTTTTAATATAAACAATGATTTAATAATTAAGTTTTTCTTCCCTATGGGTGATTATTTCAACCAGGTTACTCCATCTTTACTCCTATCTAGTGATTCTGCACTTCCTATTTATTATCTTATTATGGGTGTGAGTCTCCATTATATTGAATGTTCCCCACACTTTTTTCACTCAGAGATCTGAATATCTAGGAAACTAGTCATATAGATCTTCTCATCAAAACAATATCATTATCTAACATTTTGTATTTCTAATAGTCATCATAAATTCATTGAAGTTAGTGGTAGTTTTTTACAGTTTGTATCAATTTCATAGGTATCGATTACAATGATTCATGTTTTGTAGGATATTTAAAAAATTTTCATTTGGTTTGATTATAGATTATTCCTTCAGAAGTAGTTCTCGATTAATTCTAGGTTCTACGTTTTCATAATATTCTAGAATTTGCATCATGTGTTACAGTTTTTAGGCCTTTATTCACATTAACCTAACATTCACCTTCTATATTCTTACTATTAGTTTGGGGTTCTTTGATGTTTCGACCTCTATATATTATCTCCTTAGATATGGATCATTTTTCTAAAAATGTTCATATTTATACTTCATCAGATATCTCATTGGTTTAACTATATTATTTACCCACACTCCTCTATCATTTATAAAATCTATTAGATTTTAATGTTTTTCAAAAATATGTAAATGTTTTTTAGGTTGTTTTATTTTAGAGGATATATCCATGGTTAATTGGTATGGGTTTTCCTTAATGGTTGTAGAAGGATCTCTCTAAGTAAAATTATATTGCATCTCTCCTTAAGAGTGTATTTGAACCCAACATATCATTAATACTAGGGGTTTTCACGGAATCCTCTTTAGGATAAAATAGTGTCTTGATACATGACACAAATACATTATTGATAGTATCCTTTAAAGAATCTTTGGAAAAGTGAGGGTAATAAAAAAATTTAAAACAAAAAATATATTTTTGTTTATCGGAGGTTCTTTCGAGGAATACTATTTTTTAAGAGGGACTGAAATAATTTGTAATAGCTGAAAATAATATTTCCATCCAATATGGACTTCATTTATTGAAATGGAATTCCTCATTCAGATGAGGCACCATAACCCTTGGAATTGGGCTGATACATTTCCTGGAAAGGAATATATTTTCAAGATGTAAACATTTTCATCTGATCAAACCTATTTGATTAAGTTGTATAAATCACACCATCTAGGGAAAATTTATTCCCTCTAGTGAATAGTTGTATCCACTACATCCTATGTGGGATTCCAACAAATCCTACCCTTTTAAGAAACATATAATAAAAAATTAAAATGTTTAAAAAAATATTTACAATCCCAAATTCCCACATAATTTTATAATATTTAGAACCACATTATGAAATTAAAGAATCATAATATTTTGTAAATAACATTCATAAACAATGTTATCTCTCAATTGTATCCTTTACATAGTAAAGACAATTCAAAACTAAATAGGTAAACATGTGGATAGTTCCTTGAAAGTGTAGCTTTTGTTATCAATTGGATTCATCCCACAAAAGTCCATTAAAATTTCATAACTCTTTATATACTCCTTGAAACCAATATGTCTATATGTTGATTATACTTTCATCAATTTTTGAGAGATAAAGTCATGGGATATTTGGAGTGGACTCACTCCAACATTGGCTTATATGAACTAAAAAGTGTTCTCATGTTTCAACCCTGGTTTGATGTCCTTGTTTCCTTAATATTTTTAAAATCACCTTCCTTTTATCATTGAAAGAAAACCCAATTTTCTTTGTAGATAATGTAAATTTGGTGTTTCCATCACATATATAATATACATTCCTACATTGTACACATACAAGTGAATGTATCACTTGTAAACATGAGGTACTATCATTATTTAATTGTTTACAAGGACTTTAAACTAATCGATAACAAAATATTTTATTTCAAAACCCTTAAAAGTCCATTTTTTATTAGGTTTTCCAAATTTTACCTCAATATAAAAAAGTCTATAGTTATGATACAATCCTATATTAACTTCCTAATATAGAAATGTTTGAAACCAACTTCTGTCAATTTTCTATTAAAAAGTATTTTTATATCCTAACCAATGTTGTATGAGTATCACAGTGTATAAAAATAAGAGAAATAGGTATAATTTACATTTTTATATATAATTAAAGTCATTAAATCCATTCATCTTCATTTATAGTAGCTTAAAAAGCAATAATTTTTGAATCTATTATGGATTATGTTATATAATTTTGTTTCTTTGGACCTTAATAGATTTCCAATCCATATACGGTGAAAACCCAACCACTCATCAAATACTGATTCCCTAAATTATTTATCCATATCACAATGTAAAAACCATCCAATAACCTTGGGATTAAACTATAACAAATATATTAATTCATTTTTCCCTTTATATACTTGACTAATTTTTAAACTTTATCCCATTGTACATTACCTGGATTACTTGTATACCTTCCCTACATTTCAATAACACATTAAATTTTTTGTGTTTTATATTTAAGGTAATTAATGTGAGCCACATCACTCGTGAATATTGAAATATATAATATACCCCTCAAATACTTGTACTCATCCTAGTTCTAGAAGAAAATGGGTTAGAAACTAGTGAACAATAAAATTTTTAAAACTCTTTAAGAATTATTGAATATAATGAGGTTGATAAAGCAGAATGGAATTATGATTTATAATAATTTATATTCCCAAAATAACATTACCTTCACCTTATTATTTCACATAAAATTATCTATGTAAAATAAATATATTAACATTTACTTGATTCATATAATTTATGAAATATTAGTATGTCATCAACAAATAAGAAAATAACAACTCCATGATTATTACGGAACCTACTATGGAAACATTTATCATCTTGGTTAGCTAAAAATATGTTTGATAGTATTATTTAATTAAACTTCTCCTATAATTTATTCATATATGGTTTTAAACCCTATAAGGACCATTTAAATTTGAATAACATTATTCTTTAGTAGGTACTCTCAATCATTTCAGTTGTTCCATATATATTTCTCCAACGAATTCACAATTTAATAATGTTGTCTTAAGATCCATTTGGTGAATTTAAAAAATATATATTCAAGTTAAAGTAAAAAATAATTTTTGTTAAATAAGTTCTATACACGGGAGCATAAGTTTTAAAGTAATTGATTCCTTATATTTAAAAAAACCCCATGGATATGAAAAAAGCTTTATATCAATCAATTTTAGCATTGAATTTTAATTTTTATATAAATATCCACTTACAAATAATAGTTTTTGAACCATAAGGTATATAAACTAATACTTAACTATTTTTCCTAGTTATAGAGTTTATTTAATCATTTGTAGCTTCCTTATAATGTGAAGTGTTAGAAGATAACATAGCCTCTTTGAATGTTTTTTGTATAGAATCTATATTGACTAAAACTAGAATTTTTGTGACAATACTATCATTGGTTTCTTCCAACAACTATATATATATATATCATATCCATATGTCTTGGGTATCTAAGGTTTTTAAATTTTATGAACCTCCTAGACTATATGTTCTTTAGATATAATGTGATTTTACCTAGATTCCATTTTTTTAAATTTCATGGGTAAGGAGGTAAACCTAGATTCATTAAAAAATATATCTCTTGATTCAATAATTGTATTAAAAGCTAATAAATTAATTATCTCAACAACCATGAATCTATAGGATTTTAAATTACATGAATTTCCAATAAATATGCTACCAATTCCTCTTTTACAAAATTATTCATTTTTTGGTTCCATTACTCTTCTAATTTCTTTGCAGAATAAAAAATTTAGATAATTTTAGTTTTTTTTCCAATTATTCTATAATTCATATATATTCATAACCTTCACTTGTATGGGAACCCAATTTAGGATGTGAAAAGAATTCAATAATTCCTCTCCCCAAAAACCATTTGATATACCTTAGATTGACATCATATAATTAACCATTTCCATTAATGTTATTTTCATCATCTTATCTACACGTATTTATTGAGGTGTATAGATTTCACTTAATATGTGATATAACACCCCAGGTAAATAAAGAATATGAAAATTTTATATTTATCTGTATTTTTGAATAAAATGATAATATTAATTTAAAGGGAACGGTATGCTCGATGGCTTACCCAATACGCAACAATGAGTTCCTTTGAAATCTTACATTGCACTCTAATAAAAAAATAATTTTATTTTAAATGGTAGTTAACACCTAGCCGTTGTAATGATAGGAATGAATAGAACTAACTTCAAAATGATTATATATGTTTTTCTAATATTTTTAATCCTTACAATAAATGTTAGAGGATTAAAAAATGCGAATGAATCAAATTTTAAGCGTAAACATTCTAATATTCTTTAAAAGGTCGATTAACCGCCTTTTGATGGTGAACCTCTTTTAAACCCACTTTTTGACAATTTTATATGTTATGTTTGACAAAATAAAATTCTTATTTATAATTGGGACATCAAAATGTACTTCGTGTAATTTTTTTTTATTTTTCTGATAAAGTTCATTTTTTAATGAATAGTGAAAAATGTTGTATTTTAATTCAAAACCTCTTTTTAATCTAATTTATTTATCTTTTGAATTGGTTTTAAAGTAAAACTAGAATATATTTTTACCATTTAATCTAATGGTGGTCATTTTAATTAATATCACTTTGAGATTGGACAAAAACGAGTGTCAATTTTTTGATAATTATTGTTTCTTAAAAACACGGTTTTTGATTTGACAACGGAATTTAATTATAAAATTAATTAATGCAACCTATATGTTTTGAATTTTGTAAAAAATACATCATTTTTTATTTTAGAATATCAAATATATCTTAGGTTGAATTTTTGGTATTTTTCTGAAAAACCTTAATTTTTGATGAATAGTGAAACCAGAAAGTGGTAGTTACAAAAACTGATTTTTTGTTTAAATGGAACTTTACCACTTTTGTGATTTGAATTTAAAAAATACAATATAAATTATTTTCATTATTAATTAAAATTTGGTTCAGTGGGATGAAAATAATTTTTGATGAAAAGTAACTTTTAAGTTTTATTAATCGCGATTAAAGGTAATGGGTGTGATTTAAGGTAAAAATGACATTATAATAAAATTAAAATATCTTGACACTTGTCCTAACCCTATTGGATGAGTCATGGCCGACCAATACAACCCATGGGTCGATTTTTGGGACCCCATGGAGCCACATTGGTAAGATAATGACATTTATGCCTTTTATTTAAAGTAAAAGTAAAAATGACACAATCATGTATTGTTTTACTAAGAAAATTTCTACATGGGGTTATGAAAGTCGAATGTTTGACTGTAAATATTATTTGGAAAGATAAAAATATTTACTACATCATTGTATTTTTTTTATAATTTTTAGACATTAAATAAATTAAATTATTTCTGACATCATGATAATGCAGCGATTATCTCATTATTTAACAATTTAAATAAAATGAAAAGATAATATAAAATATAAGACCTACACATGTCAAAAACTTATTGTATGGGTGTATTTAGAACTATTGTAACCTTATCCTTGAATTACATCAATGTGGGGCCTTTAAAATCCGAAACACATTTGAAAATAAAGTAACATTTTATACCTTTCCAAGAGTGCCCCTCCTCTCCTCTTATAAAAGGCCCCCACCTCTCAAGAATTTGGCTCAGCCAAGATCTGATCATTTTGTCTCTAAAAATCCATCTCCTCATCCTAGAATAATTACCTTAGGTATTAATCTCTTCAAGAAACCCTTTTGATTCAATCCAAAGAAAGTTACCCGATTTTAAGGCAACGTCTTCACTTGTGCTATTTTGTTTTATTTTGCTTCTCCAAAACCCTAAAATCTTTTTATTCATTTCTTTTGTAACAACAACAGTATCTTACATATACTAGGATGTTTTTATTAGAAGTATTCTAGCTACACTTACACACACTTACATATAATGGTTAAAGAACATACTGTTTTTGTGGATGGTGAATTTCTGCCTCACGAAACGATGATTGTTCAATATTATTTTAATACCTTCAAAGGTGGCCATTAAGATGTCACTATATTTATATATGATATATAATAGGTTTATTTTTTCCTTATTATTCTTTATTTTTCATTTTTGTCATACCTTTATGGTTTCCATTATGGGTAAACGTGATATCTTCATTTTAGGAAGTGCGGACTATCGCCCCCTCAAAGTTATTTCATTTGTTAATACCATATGTGGTACGTATAAAGGATAGATTTAATGATATTATATATTATAACATACTGGAATTATAATACTATTATGTATCATTATGTTTTAATTCCATTAAATATGAAATAGAAATGGAAGTAGCGTTCATGCGTACGTACGGCTTACCGTCTCCATGAACGGTGCATTTCATTTCTTACCTCTAAATGTTATGTAATATTATAAATGCATGTATAAAAGGTATATATATGACATATATGATATCTATAAAATTAATATAATTCTGGATATAATGGATATTTTACTCCATGAACAAACTTGTAATTATAAAGAGTTTATTTTTGACTCAAGTAGCAATGATCGTTAAAACGGCCATTATTAACTAAAATAATTACATAGTTTTCATGACATGGTAATAAGTGATATAAAAGGAATAATGAACTTGAAAAATGTTCTTAATCAAGAAGAGATTAACTCAAGTTTATTATTCTGGAGATTAAAGAACGATCGAGTCAAGTCGAATACGAGGTAAGGGATCCTACCCCTCTCTTTCTTTTTAAGTACACTCTTTTAGGTCATTCATTTTAAGCTCATCTTTCTCATGATTGAGATTTTATTTTATATTAATCTTACTGTACTTTTTATGTTAATATGATGATGATACCTTATATTCTCTCATCAATCCATTTTAGAAGATTTGAGTGGCACCGTTAGGCTGCCGAATTTTCGTAAGAGATCCAACCTCTCTCTTTCTTTTTAAGTACTCTCCTTTATGTAACTTCTTTTAACCTCCTATTTTTTATGTTTGGGGATGTTATTTAATATTCCTCTTGTTGTAAATTTTATGTTAATATGATGATAGAGCCTATTTGATCTCATCAACCCATTTTTGGATGTTTTAAGTGGCGCCGTTAGGCTGCCGAGTTTTCGTAAGGGATGTTTCGTCTCACTTTTATTCCCGTGAGATTTATGCTACATTTGACACCATTTCCGTTGAGTGGTATTTGTAATGCACATTATTCTACTCTTTGTGTAATATAATTTCTTTTATGATTATTTATGTCAATGATGTATTTTACTTCTTTCATGGGGTGTATGTTTCGAAAGATACCCAAGTCGGTAAGGGAACCTTTCACCCTCCCCTTTTTAAAGACTTCTTTTGTTGGGTATTTTAATTTACATATTTTAATGTTGGGATATGTTATTATATATCCTTATTGATGTAAATTTTATATCCAAGTTATGAGATACCCTTTTTATCTCTCATCAACTCATTTTCTGAATTTTGAAGTGATGTCGTTAGGCTGTCAAATTTTTGTAAGGGAACTTCTTAACCCAATTTCCATTCTTTGGGTTAATCTCATACTTTCAAATTATGTCATTATATTATTATGTAATATCTTGTATTTGTACTTTATTTATGTTTAATTATATTGAATACACATAGTAGATCTATTTTATTTAAAAAACATGATCTTTGTATGGGACTTCGTCTCAATCTCCTTTCATTGAGGCATATTTTGTTTTATACACAATTTTCTTTTATATGGTGTATACACCCCTTTGAATTTTACGCTTATTCAAAAGGAATCTTTTTTTATACGAATCATTTTACTAAATGAAAAAAGTAATGTTTTTTTTCATATGTATGCGGCGACAACGACTTCTCCACCGCCGTGACCATTATTTGAGTTTCGGCTTCCTCTACAAGACATAACTTTTTTTGAATGAAAAATAAATACCATGTTTTACTTTTCTTTTATTTTGGTATTGAAAATGGTTTTCATAATGTTTTTATATCAATGTGTTGTATTTATATCTTGTGATTGAAAAGTGGAAATGTTATGTTTCCTTTATGCATGTTTTATGTGATACGATTATGTTATGGTTCTTGGGCATTGTTATGAAGACGGGTGGTTCCGTGATAAACTAAGGGTGGGTGAGCCCGATATATCTCTCCAATGCATTGGGTAACATGAAGGAGTTAAACGTTAAGATTTCTCCGAAGAGATTTAAGGAATATACTGTGATGGGTATTCCAAACGTAACCATGAGGGTTACTCCCTATGTAAGAATATTATGAATGCCTCAAGTTACCTTTATATCTTATGTTTTCTATGATTTATTCATGATTTGATGAGGTATGTGATTATGTTTTTTGAGTAAAGTATGATTTAATGCATGGACTAATGTTTTCCATTCGTTCTTCTATATGCTTTTTATGATCATCCCAAGTTTTTTGAAATTTTTTTCACAGGTCAAGGGAAAGGTACATGATGTGATGATAGTGTCAAGGAAGTTTCAAGAAAGAATCCATGTTTTATTTTAAATATGTTTATGTTTATGGGAAAAATGAGTACTATCTTTTATGTAACCACTTTTTTTAAATGTGGAATGTAATGCATGTTTTATGATCTAATTCTCTAAGACTCTAAACCTAAAAAGATCCTCAACATGTATTATTGAAGTAAATCAAGATTAAGTAAGGTTTAAGGATGGGGCTTTATAGTTGGTATCAAAGGACGTTTTAGACAACATTAGGGATTTGGAGTTTTTGTGGACACATGGTTAGTCCCTATATATATTATTTTAGTTAAATCCTTGTTTTATAACTTTTTTCAGGTCAAGTAAAGTCAGCTACGAATGGAAGGAGGAGGATCTCAAACGACATTCCTATCTCTTCTTGATGACATGCTTGCAATAATTATTGCAAAGTCATGTTCTGATGATTGTGAAACTTTTTCTAGCATATAACTCTCTTGAAAGAAGTTGTTTGAGATATTAAACACCTCCACTATACCTCGTTATCATCGTGGATCATGGTTTGTATTTAGACAAATTATATTTTCACAATATTCTCATATTTTCAAAAAAGGTAAATATTATAAAGGTATTTTCAAATATTTTACCTTATCACAAGAATTTGAAGCATATTATGATTTTAAAAAGGTTTCTAAGGAAGGAGACCCTTGCGCAACCTATTTATATTTTCTTTTAAAATATATTCTCTCAGCACATACTTATGGTATTATAAAAGGACCAATAATAGAAAGTTTCAACTCAAATTCTATCCGACTATTTTATAGAAATCATGTTTTATCAGATGTTTTGGAATTATATGTCATACATGATTATTTTCCAAAACTATTTTTCTGTGAACACCCATATGACCCATGTTGTACAAGGTGTATATGGATGGAGGAGGAAATTATTTTGAAGGATCTCTAAATCATTGTTGTAATTCATGGGACTTCTACCTACGTGAACAAGATGACGATGAAACCGAGTGGACGCCATGATCAAGGTATATTGTTATTCATTTTGGGAATCATTTTATTTTATGGGGGTGAAATAAGAATTCAAGAATTCTGCTGTTGAGATCGTAATGAATTTGGATGAAAATGAGAGGTATAAGGAAACTAATGAGGTTAAAACATGTTAGGTTTATTTTCGGAGTTTTTTAAAAAGGACAACACGCAGACCGTGTGACAACCCTTCACATCGGACAAAGCTATGGGAATCGAACCAACAACCCAAGGTGCGACTGGTATTTATCGCCTACTACTGGACTACATGAAGTCCCTGGTTATTATGACTTATTCTATTTATTTATATTATTTTATGGATTTAGAGTAATTTGATTTTAGGGTTATCTATGGAAATTATTAACCTATCATGGAAGATATGTGATTAGGTTAATTACTTTTCAATATGAGACTTTTAAAGAAAGTAATGTTAATTGGAGATAAGTGTTAATTTGTACCATGGAAGACTATGTGACTAAATCCTTCAATTATTTGGGTTTCGTTCTTAGTTTGGTTTACTTTGAATAATTTTATGGACAAATTGTTTATCGAATGGTCCTCATTGAACTTTGGGTTTTGTTGGACAAATTTTGGAGATTAAGAGTAGATTTTCTTTTTATAAAGGGTTATCCTTTTCTGGTTTATATGATATTGTTCTAACAATTTTGGTTTTGGTAAGGGTATAAAGACATGGGAAATATATAGATCACTTTTGTGGATTAGGTGATTCTCATGAAATTGATTATAGTACTCTTAATGAGAACAAGTCTTCTTAAATACTCATCTTTTGGAGAAAGTATGAGTTTGTGTAATAAATATAGTAAAATTTGAAAGTCAATGTGACAAGAAAGTATGTTTCCATAAGATCAAAAAAAATTCCTCAAAGAAAAGTAACTTAAAACAAAAATTTTGTCTATTAACTTTTCCTACTGGGGAATCGAATACTGTTTAACCCACCACAAGTTTGTGATTTTCTTGTGGTTAACTTTCTCCTAAACATTTTTTCTATCACTCTCCCTCAGAACATGAAACTTTTCTTTTTCTTCCATATCCATGTTTTGCTACATGGAATCCAAGTATGGGTTGACTCGGGTGACCTCTGTACTTCATTTTCTTTCTTTTAAAGTGATTTTTTTACCGACTCTTGTTCCGATGTGGGACTTTCAATGATGTTTTCGAGCGCAATTTTAAAATAGCAAGGATGCAATTCCCAAAAGGGGGGAAGGATGTAACACCCTAGGTAAATAAAGAATATGAAATTTTTATATTTATCCCTATTTTTGAATAAAATGTTAATATTAATTTAAAGGGAATGCTATGCTCGATGGCTTACCCAATACCCAATAATGAGTTCCTTTGAAATCTTACGATGCACTCTAATAATAAAATAATTTTATTTTAAATTGTAGTTAAAACCTTGTCGTTTTAATGACGAGAATGAACATAACTAACTATAAAATGGTTATATATGTTTGTCAAATATTTTTACCTTTTACAATAAATGTTAGAGGATTAAAAATGTGAATGAATCCAATTTTAAGCGTAAACATTCTAATATTCTTTAAAAGGTTGATTGATCGCCTTTTGATGGAGAACCTCTTTTAAACAAACTTTATGAAAATTTTATGTGTTATATTTTTCAAAATAAAATTCTTCTTTATAATCGGGAAATTAAAATCTACTTTGTGTAAACTTTTGGTATTTTTCTGAAAAAGTTCATTTTTAATGAATAGTGAAAAATGTTGTATTTTAATTCAAAACCACTTTTTAGTCTAATTTATTTATGTGATTAAATTATCTTTTGAATTGTTTTTAAAGTGAAATTAGAATATATTTTTACCATTTAATGTAATGGTGGTAATTGTAATTAATATCACTTTGATATTGGACATAAACTAGTGTCAATCTTTTGATAGATATTGTTTTTTAAAAACAAGCTATTTTATTTGACAGCAGAATTTAATTATAAAATTAATTAATGCAACTTATATGTTATTAATTTGGTAAAAAAGGCATCATTTTTTAATTCAGAATATCAAATATATATTAGGGTGAATTTTGGGTATTTTTCTGAAAAACCTTAATTTTTGATGAATAGTGAAACCACAAAGTGGTAGTTACAAAAACAGATTTTTCATTTAAATAGAACTTTTCCACATTGGTGATTTGAATTTCAAAAATCCTATCTAAATTATTTTCATTATTAAGTAAAATGTGGTTCAATTGGATGAAAATAATTTTTGATGAAAAGTAACTTTTAAGTTTTATTAATCGCGATTAAAGGTAATGAGTGTGATTTAAGGTAAAAATGATATTATAATAAAATGAAAATATCTTGAAACTTGTCCTAACCCTATTGTATGAGTCATGTCCGACAAAGACAACCCATGGGTCGATTTTTGGGACCCCATGAAGCCACTTGTGTAAGATAATGATATTTATGCATTTTATTTAAAGTAAAAGTAAAAATGACACAAACATGTATTGTTTTACTAAAACAATTTTTACATGGGGTTATACAAGTCGTATTTTGACTATAAATAGTAATTTGGAAGCTAAAACTATTTCCTACATCATATTATTTTTTTTTATAATTTTTAGACATTAAATAAATTAAATTATTTATGACATCCTGATGATGCAGCGATTACCTCATTATTTAACAATTTAAATAAAATGAAAAGATAATGTAAAATCTAAGACCTAAACTTGTCAAAAACTTATTTTCTGGGTGGATTTATAACTATTATCACCTTATCCTCTAAATAAATCAATTTGGGACCTTTAAAATCCGAAACACATTTGAAAATAAGTAACATTTTATAACTTTCCAGGAGTACCCCTCCTCCCTTCTTATAATAGGCCCCCACCTCTACCTCCCTACTCACACCTCTCAAGCCATTGGATCGGCCAAAGTCTGATCATTTTGTCTCTCCACATCCCTATCCTCATCCTAGAATCCTTACCTTTGGCAGGAAGCTCTTCAAGAAACCCTTTTGATTCAAACCAAATGGAGTTACCCGATTTTAAGGTAACGTCTTCACTTGTGCTATTTTGTTTTATTTTGCTTCTCCAACCCCATAAACACTTTTTATTAATTTATTTTGTAACAAAACCAGTATCTAACATATACTAGGATGTTTTTATAAGAATTATTCTAGCTACAATTACACACACCTACATCTAATGGTTAAAGAAAATATTGTTTCTGTGGATGGTGAATTTCTGCCTCACGAAACGATGATTGTTGAATATTATTTTAACACCTTCAATGGTGGATATTAAGATGTCACTATATTTATATATGATATATAACATGTTTATTTTTTCCTTAATCTTTTGTATTTTTCATTTATGGTATAACTTTATGGTTTCCATTATGGGTAAACGTGATATCTTCATTTTAGGAAGTGCGGACTACCACCCCCTCAAAGTGATTTGATTCGTTAATACTATATGTGGTATGTATAAAGGAAATATTTAATGATATTATATATGATACCATACTGGATTTATAATACTATTATGTATCATTATGTTTTAATTCCATTAAATATGAAATAGAAATAAAAGTAGCGTTCATGCGTACGTACGGCTTACCGTCTCCATGAACGGTGCATTTCATTTCTTACCTCTAAATGTTATGTAATATTATAAATTCATGTATTAAATGGATATATATTATATCTAAATAATTAATATAATTCTGTATATAAAGGATATTTTACCCCTTGAACAAACTTGTAATTATAAAGAGTTTATTTTTGACTCAAGTAGCAGTGATCGTTGAAACGACCGTTATTAACTTAAATAATTACATAGTGATCATGACATGGTAATAAGTGATATAAACGGAATAATGAACTTGAAAAATGTTCTTAAGAAAGTATAAATTAACTCAAGTTTATTATTCCTGAGATTAAAGAACGATCAAGTCAAGTCGGATACGAAGTAAGGGATCCTACCCCTCTCTTTCTTTTTAAATACACTCTTTTATGTCATTCCTTTTAAGCTCATCTTTCTTATGATTGGGATGTTATTTTATATTAATATTAATTTATGTTTTATGTTAATATGATTAATAGACCCTATTTTCTCTCATCAATCCATTTTGGATGTTTTGAGTGGCGCTGTTAGGCTGCCTAATTTTCGTAAGAGATCTGACCTCTCTCTTTCTTTTTAAGTACCCTCCTTTATGTCACTTATTTTAAGCTCCTCTTTGTTATGTTGGGGGCTGTTCTTTTATATTATTATTTCTGTAAATTTTATGTTAATGTGATTAGAGACCCTATTTGATCTCATCAACCCATTTTTGGATGTTTTATGTGGCGCCGTTAGGCTGCCGAGTTTTCGTAAGGGATTTTTTGTCTCACTTTTATTCCCGTGAGATTTATGCTACATTTTCCATAATTTACTTTGAGTTGAATATGTACTTCCAATTATTATACTCTTTGTGTAATATAGTTTCGTTTATGAGTATTTACATCAATGTTGTATTGTCCTTCTTTCATGGGGTGTATGTTTCGAAAGATACCCAAGTCGGTAAGGGAACCTTTCAGCCTCCTCTTTTTAAAGACTTATTTTGTTGGGTCTTTCAATTTACATATTGTAATTTTGGGATATGTTCTTCTATATCCTTATTGATGTAATTTTTATGTCCAAGTGATGAGATACCCTTTTTATCTCTCATCAACTCATTTTCTAAATTTTGAAGTGACGCCGTTAGGCTGTCAAATTTTTGTAAGGGAACTACTTAACCCTATTTCCGTTCTTTGGGTTAATCACTTACTTTTAAATTATGTCATGATATTTTTATGTCCTAACATTTATTTTCACTTTCTTTATGTGTAATTATAGTGAATAAACATAATAGATCTATTTTATTTAAAAAATGATCTTTTTAGGGGACTTCTTCTCAATCTCCTTTCATTGAGGCATATATTTTTTATAGACAATTTTCTTTTATATGGTGTATAAACCCCTTTGAATTTTATACTTATTCAAAAGGAATCATTTTGTATACGAAGTGTTTTACTAAATGACAAAAGGAATGTTTTTTTTTCATACGTATGCGGCGACAATGACTTCTCCTCCTCCATGACCATTATTTGAGTTTTGGCTTCCTCTACAAGCTATAACTTTTTTTGAATGAAAAATAAATACCATGTTTTACTTTTCTTTTATTTTGGTATTGAAAATGGTTTTCATAATTTTTTTATATCAATGTGTTGTTTTGATATCTTGTGATTGAAAAGTGGAAATGTTATGTTTCCTTTATGCATGTTTTATGTGATATGATTATGTTATGGTTCTTGGGCATTGTTATGAAGATGGGCGGTTCCGTGATATCTAAGGGTAGGTGAGCCCGATATAGATCTCCAATGCATTGGGTAACATGAAAGAGTTAAATGTTATGGTTTCTCTGAAGAGATTTAGGTAATATACTATGATGGGTATTCCAAATGTGACCATGAGGGTTACTCCCTATGTAAGAATGTTATGAATGCCTCAAGTTACCTTTATGTCTTATTTTTTCTATGATTTATTCATGATTTGATGAGGTATGTGATTATGTTTTATGAGTAAAGTATGATTTCATGCATGGACTAATGTTTTCCTTTCGTACTTTTATATCCCTTACTGATATTTTTATGCTCATACCATGTTTTTTTAAATGTTTTTCACAGGTCAAGGGAATGGTATATGATGTGATGATAGTGTCAAGGAAGTGTCAAGAAAGAATCCATGTTTTATTTTAAATACGTTTCTGTTGATGGAAAAAATGAGTTCTATCTTTTATGTAACCACTTCATTTAAATGTATAATGTAATGCATGTTTTATGATCTAATTCTCTAAAACTCTAAACCTAAAAAGATCCTCAACGTGTATTCTTGAAGTAACTCAAGAATAAGTAAGGTTTAAGGATGGGGCATTATATGTGATCCCAAGGGATTCAAAAAAATTAAGGACTATAGTATTCAACTCCCCTATAAAATATAAGGAATTTATTTATAAGACCACATTGGTTTTTAACCTAATTTTTATATATAATAAATTTATCTATAACTTCATCCTTAGAATGCAAAATATAGAAAGTAAAAAAATATAGAATAATCCTAAAATGTTACAAATTATTTTTTTATATCTATGGTAGGTGTATCATGAAAATCACATACATCAATAAAAATTATTTCTAGTAAGTTAAAACTCTTTTTTATTATTATAAATTATTTCCAAACTATTTTTGTTTGCATTAACTTCACGCATTTATTAACATTTTTATACATGATACATAATTGTTCCATTTTGATGTGTTACGTGTTTTCCTAATATTTATATGGCCTAAATTATTATTTCATATATAAAACTACTCTAGAAATTTATTATAATGAATATTTGAATTTAATTTGAATAATAAATCATACATTTGATTCTTTCTAATAAATATCCCTCCCTTGGATAAATAAAAGTTATCTGCCTCAAATACTAGATTAATCCCATGATTGTTTAATAATATCCCAAAGAAAAATTTCCTCTGAATGTAAAGCACATACAACACAAAATTTACGGTTAAGATCATTATTTAGGTGTACTCAATTTCAACCACTCCTATACCATGTACATTTATTCTTACAGAGTTCCCCTTATAGAGAGAAGTCCCAATTATGATTTATTTCACCCTCTATAATGAATATTTTTTGTGAAACACCTATGGTGTCAAAGTAGAATTAATCCACTATAAAGTGTTACCATAGAGAATATTTTTTTATGATCATGGTATAAAAGTGATATGTATGAAGCATTGTTTGTATCATACCTCATAAATAAATAACAATCTTTTTCGAAGGGTATTTTTTTCTATAGAAGTAGCATTCCCCTATATTCTCATAGATTTTCATCTTCCCTTTTAAATAATGGTTTGGGTATTTACCCCTTTTAATAACATGATATATCCACTCCCTACACTATGAAGACCTTCAATTTATCATCCTTATTATTATCTTCCTCCACATGCAATTTATATTTCTCCTAATATTGTAGGTAGTTGAGTAACTAATTAAGGGATATATCTTCATTATTGTTCGTTAGAAATTTTCTAACATTCTTGCAAGAAGGAGGGAGATTATCGATGATGTATGTGACAATTATAGAATAATTGATGTCCATATTGTTTAATTTTGATGTTTTAGGATGCATTATATTTTATTGAATTTATCTACAATAGATCTATTATATACCATATTTCATAAAATAAACTTTCTTACTATGAATTTCTCACTTATTGCATCCTCGATGTTGTAACTTTTATCCAAGGCATCATGTACCTACTTTACTATTATAATATGATAATATGTGTTCAATAGGTCATTGTATAAAATGTTGAGTATGATCCCTTGACACATAAAATCAATTTTCACATATTGTTGTCTTGTATGGGATAATTAAATGATCTCATCTTCATATTTGGGGGGGGGTGGATTAAGGGATGCCAACATGTACCCAACATTAAAAATTTCATGCAGCAAGTACATCCTCTTATACCACCTGTTGATGTTTTTGACCTCAAATTACCCCACCTTCATTTATTTATTGTCCATGACCATATCCCTTGTAAATACCCGTAAAATTCAAGGGATTTTTTTTTAAATTTCTTTGGAATTTTACAAGAACGCGGTTTCGGACTGCACCTGATTTCGAGGCCCAGAGTGCCCAGAATCAAATTCCGAAGTTTGGCACGGGTACGTTCAGTGAACGAATGAGCAGGAATTTCTAACTTTTGAACCGGTGCCCGGAATCGAATTCTGAGGCACCGATGAACTCGCAGCGCCGATATTCGCTTAAGGAGACCTTTTCTAAGGTTGCGTTTTATGCGGGTTGGGATTTAGTTTTTGGGAATTTAAATGGAAATTAAATAAAATGTGGAAACACATTTTATTTTTAACCAAGCTTGTTATACCTCCCAAAGGGAGTTAGGGGTGGGACCCACATCCACTTAACCTCCCTTGAGAGGATTAAGTGTGGTGGGGCCCACACGAACCCTAACACTTCATCCTCTCTTAAAACTCCCTATAACTCCTCTTTAATTAATCTTGACCACTTGTTTAATTAAATGAGTTGAGTTGTTTAATTTCAAACCTTTGAAATTCAAAGTGGTTTTCTTGTGTAAATAAAATAAGGCTTTAGCTTATTTTATTTTGGTTAGATTTCTCTTGCCACCTTGAGAGAATTTGGGAGCTTTCTTCTTCTTCTTCAACCATGATGAAGAACACGAAGAACACTTAAGCTCCGGCGAAGAACGCCGCTTCTCCTTTTCGTAGACGGTGTGTTTCCGAAGATTGACGACGCCGTATCTTCGATCTTCTTCCCGTGTCAACGAAAGGAGATGTCGTTTCCTCCTCGGATTATCTCCGTCAGCTTACGAAGCTTCTCCAATGACGTACCTCTTCAGACGCACCTCGACGTCGACGAAAACGATGTTTGGTTTCCGTGACGCCCGACCTCCGCGACGCTTGTCTTCCACGGTTTGTTGACATGCTCCGCGCTTGAAACCGAGGTAGGGGTTTATTTTATTCTTTTGTTCATGATTTCTACCCGTGATTATTTCTTCGTGAAATTTGTCCAATTGTTAGCAAATAACGCGTGGGGGCTGGACCTCATGAACACGGCCAAACCTCCTACTATTCATGTTGTTTCTCTTGTGGATTGAAACGGGTGTGGCGTGGTGCCGTCGCACCGTGCAAGATCATACGGCAAGAAACGCGCAGCGCCGTCGCGCCGCGTCGTAAAATAATGCAAGGACGCGACGCCGTCATGCCACATCGAAGAAAGTTGAAGGCGCCGCGGCCGGAGCGGGGCCGCAGTGGAGGGGCGCGGTGTCGTCGCACCGTGCCGGATGATGAAGGCCGCGGCCGATTCCGGGCTGCGGCGGAACGAGAAGAACGGCGGCCAGCCGGGCCGCCGGTGTCGGAAGCCGGAAGGGGGACCGGCCTTGTCGGTCCCGTTAAGGAAGAACCGGCCGGCTAGGTCGGGCCGACCGGAAGGGAGGAAAACCAGCAAAATTAATTCCCTCGGGCAGCATGTGAAACGGCCCCCATAATGAGGGGGGCCGGTTTCACAAAGGGCGGGGGGGGGGGGGGGGGGCAGGCAACCCCCCGTTTTCCAGCAGCTCGGACTTCGGCCGAGCTGGCAGCGCGCTGCGCCGTACCGGCGTCGGGTCGGGCCGTGCTGCGCCGGGCCGGGCCGGGCCGTTCCGGGCCGGGTCGACCCTGTCCGGGCCGGGTCGACCCGGTTCGGGCCATCTGGGGGGTCTCGGGCCGGGACGGCCCGGGCCCGAAACCCCCGTTACCGAGCGGTTTGGATTCAAATGCCCATAACTCGGGCTACGGACCTCCAAACGATGCGCCATCAGCGGCGATGCGATCCTTGGATCGAGACGGTCGTTTTGGTATATCGCACTCAAGGTTTCGGATTACTTTGAGTTCAGCCGGGTTGGTTCGTACACGAAACCAACCGGGCGCTCGGAGCGGAAACGCTCATATGTTGAGCTACGGACGTCCGATTGACGTGCCATTAGCTTTGTTGAGTTCCTCTTAGTGAGATGGATCTTTTGGCACACTACTCCCGAGGTTTGGACGCAGGTGTAGTATGGTTGGGTTGGTTTGGCCTTAAAAACCAACCGGGCCCCTGGGACGAAAAAGCCAATAACTCTCAGACCGAGAGTCCGATTGACACGCCGTCTGTTGCGTTGAGTTCCTGTTGACGATACGGAACTTTTGGATACATCAACTATGAAATTTGTGACAGTTGATGTATCAGCCTCTCGGCTCGGGGAGCGGACCCTCCCGAACGAGCTTGCTATGTGCGGGAACCCAAGAGCTGGCTGCAACTGCTACTGTGACTTCGACGACGATGATAGTACAGAGATCCTTAGTGGATTTGACGACGAAGACTTCAGCACTTAGCGATCCTGTGTGGATCAGTGCTACCGATCCTATGTGGGTATGATCCTGTGTGGGTCTGCGCTGAGCGGTCCTGTGTGAACCAGCACCTACAGATCCTTTGTGGGTCCGATCCTGTGTGGGTCTTTGCGGGGGTTAGTACCTATCGATCCTTTGTGGGTCCGACGACTTAGATAGATCAGTGATCATCTCTATCGTCCTCGAAGAAGTATACCTGTGTGAGCTGAATCCTGTTTCTTTCCTGTGTGGATTGTGTTGTGCTATCCTGTGTGGATTTCATTTTGCTTTCCTGTGTGGAATACGTGTGCTTTCCTGTGTGGAATGAGTTGTACTTGGGCTCAGAGGTTAGAGCATATTGAAATTGATGACTTAGGTATATGTATGGGCATATACCTAAGCAGTGTCAGTTATTATTCGTGATTGTATCTTCCATTGTGGCTTATCCTCTATGGATTTTGGGAGACCTTCGGGGGTCTCGGGGTCCCTACTCAGTAGCTTATACTCACCCATGCACGGGATATGCCCGCACTACATTGTGTTGGTTGCAGACGACGGACAACGTTGATCGTGGTTGAGGCTTGCAGAGCAGGACGGTACCTGGAGGTGGACCACTGGGCGGGACGTGCTCGGAGCGGACGGCGGGACCCGAGGAGCAGCGGAGCTATCTGTACCCACCCTTCAGGTGGGATTTCCAGTGGACAGCTCGGTGTAGCGGCTTTTACTTTACAGTTGTTGTTTTCCCCTTTCGAGTTGTACTTTACTTTCAGTTTGGGTTTGTATACTGGCCCATTTACTTTCCGCACTTTCAGTTGTACTCTATCTTTAAATAGAGTTTACTTTTCCTCTTGCTTACACTATGGTGCTTGTTTACTTTACAAAGGCAATGCCTTCCCTTTTTACCGGTAATTACGCCTTGGTGCTAGTCGCCAGCCCCTGGCCTATGGAAGGCGGGCTTGGGGTAGTCACGGCACGGGCCCCGAGGGCGGGTCGTGACAAATTGGTATCAGAGGAGTTCAGTTCTACCGTGAACTCTGATCTTTTCTATGTGAAGCAATAGTGTTTAGCGTATTGAGTGTGGTTATCAGTCCAGGGAGTCCAGTGTTGGTGCGGCGGCCAACGTATCCATACACCAGGACCCTGACTTCTGATTTCCGACTTAATGCACGGAAACATTGATTGCGTGTGTGTTTCAAAGTTTCCTTTTTGATTACTTTATATCAGCTCACCAGGTATACTGTTCTGACCGTGGCGCACCTGTTTCTTTTTCAGGATGGCCCCACGACGGCAGCCAGCTAGGGTTCCGAGAGTCGAGCGTGATGACATCCCACCGAGCGACAAGGCCTCGGTGCAGGGCCCTTTGTCAGCAGTGGCACCTACGGTAGCTTTACCCGCCGAGCCCCCGATACTTACAGCACCATCCGCTAATGATGAACGTCACCTCAGCACACTGCATGAGTTTCAGCGCCAGTGACTGCCCAGGTTTCATGGGGAGATGGACCCCCAGGCAGCCGAGAACTGGCTAGAGGCAGTCGTACGAGTTTTTAGGCTAGTGAGGACACCAGCAGACCTCAGGGTGATCCTCGCTGCGAGCCTACTGCACGCAGCAGCGGGCTGATGGTGGAGATTGATGCTCTAGGTGCACGATGAGGCATATCTACTTTGGACGGACTTTTAGAGCCTCTTCTGCTCGGAGTTCATCCCAGCCACCCTCTGTGCGGTGCGCATTCAGGAGCTTCTTCAGCTACGGCAGGGCAACATGACGGTCGCTCAGTACTCGGCAAGATTTACCGATCTCTCGCGCTACTCGACCAACATGGTATGGGACCCATTCTTCCGGGGCCGGACCTTCGAGCAGGGATTGAGACACGAGATCAGGGCATCGCTGATCTCCCTCACCATTCCGACTCAGACAGGAGTACTGGAGCGGGCCCTTTTGATCGAGAGTTTTCTTGCTGAGTCTACACCAGCGCTGCGACCCACCGCAGGGCGACACGTGGCAGAGTCTTCTGCAGCTGGCAGTCGACGGATGACTCAAGGGTCCAGGCAGACCAGACCTTCAGGCAGACTACCTCAGTCTCTCACAGTCACTCCTCCACTTCTACAGTGGGTCAGAGAGGCACAACGTGGAGATGCTGACTATGAGACGTGGCTTGCACAGATATCCTCACCACAGGCACCTGATGGTTTTTCCTTTGGAGCAGAGCACTACATCCTTTTCAAAGGACGTACCTTGGTACTAGTTGCTTTACGGGAAGAGGTGCTGATAGAGTTTCACACTTCTCCTTTGGCCGTACATCCTGGAGTGGCGAAGATGTACCAGGATCTCAGACGACAGCACTGGTGGCCGGGCATGAAGAAGGCTGTGGTGGAGTTCGTTTATCGATGCCTCACCTGCCAGTAGGTGAAGGCTGAGGATCAGGTACCAGTAGGCTTGGTACAGCCCTTGGAGGTCCCAGAGTGGAAGTGGGACGGGATATCTATGGACTTCGCGACTGGACTTCCACGCACTTCCAGAGGTCACGACTCCATCAGGGTGATTGTCGACCGACTCACCAAGTCGGCTCACTTCTTACCCATTAGAGAGCAGGGCTCAGTGGAGAGCTTGGGACGACTTTATGTTCAGGAGATTTTACGGCTTCATGGTGTGCCATCTTCTATCTTCTTTGATCGAGATTCTCGTTTTACTTCCCGTCTATGGAAGGGATTGTGGGAGGCGTTCGGGATGCAGCTACGTCTGAGCACCACCTTTCATCCTCAGACGGATGGTTAGACGGAGAGGACCATTCAAACTCTTGAGGGCATGCTCCGGGCATGTGTCCTCGACTTTGGTCGTAGCTGGGAGGACCACCTACCCTTGGTGGAGTTTGCGTACAACAACAGCTACCACTCCACCATCGGGATGGAACCGTACGAGGCATTGTACGGCCGACCTTGTAGATCTCCTTTGTGTTGGACAGACCCTTGGGAGTCAGCACTTGTGGGACCGGAGATGGTCCAGGCCACGACAGAGAAGGTCCAGGTCATCCAGGAGTAGATGAGGATAACTCAGAGCCAGAAGAAGTCATACGCTGACAGGAGGCGGAGACCACTAGAGTTCGAGGATGGCGACCACGACTTCTTGCGTGTCTCACCTCAACGTGGTATATGGAGATTTGGCCGAGGTGGAAAGTTATCTCCGCGCTTCATCGGACCCTTCCAGGTCCTCAGCAGGATTGGCGAGGTGTCTTATCGCCTGGCTCTACCACCTCAGTTGCACCGGGTGCACGATGTCTTCTACGTGTCTCAGTTGAGGAGATACGTGCACGAGCCGACGCACATCATTGACCATGGGGAGCTTGACGTTGACGATGGGGCGACTTTTACGGAGGTCCCGGTGGAGATCGAGGATCGACAGGAGTAGGTCCTATGTGGACGGTCGATTCCTCTAGTGCGCATCAGATGGCAGCACGGGATTCTCCAGGAGATCACTTGGGAGCAGGAGGCTCAAATGCATGCTCAATACCCTCATTTGTTTCCCTAGTTTTGATGTATCTTTACGCGGACGTGAAGTCCTGAGGTGGGAGTAATGTAAAGACCCGTAAAATTGAAGAGAAATTTTTTTTCTTAATTTTCTTTGGAATTTTACAAGAATGCGGTTTCTGACGGCACCGGATTCCGAGGCCCGGAGTGCCCTGAATCAAATTCTTATGTTTGGCTCGGGTACGTTCAGTGAACGAACGAGCGGGAATTTCTAACTTTTGAACTGGTGCCCAGAATCAAATTCTGAGGGCACCGATGAACTCGCAGCGCCGATATTCGCTTAAGGAGACCTTTTCCGAGGATGCATTCTATGCGGGTTAGGAGTTAGTTTTTGGGAATTTAAATGGAAATTAAATAAAATGTGGAAACACATTTTATTTTTAACAAAGTTGGTTATAACCTCCCAAAGTGAGTTAGGGGTGGGACCCACATCCACTTAACCTACCTTGAGAGGATTAAGTGTGGTGGGGCCCACATGAACCCTAACACTTCATCTTCTCTTAAAATTCTCTATAACTCCTCTTTAATTAATCTTGACAACTTGTTTAATTAAATGAGTTGAGTTGTTTAATTTCAATCCTTTGAAATTCAAAGTGGTTTTCTTGTGTAAATAAAATAAGGTTTTAGCCTATTTTATTTTGGTTAGATTTCTCTTGCCACGTTGAGAGAATTTGGGAGCTTTCTTCTTCTTCTTCAACTATGACGAAAAACACGAAGAACACTTAAGCTCCGACGAAGAACGCCGCTTCTCCTTTTCGTAGCCGGTGTGTTTCCGAAGATCGACGACACCGCATCTTCGATCTTCTTCTTGTCTCAACGAAAGGAGACGCTATTTCCTCCTCGGATTATCTCTGTCAGCTTACGAATCTTCTCCAACGACGTACCTCTTCGGACGCACCTCGACTTTAACGAAAACGACGTTCAGTTTCCGTGACGCCCGACCTCCACGACGCTTGTCTTCCGCGGTTTGTTGACGTGCTCCGCGCTTGAAACCGAGGTAGGGGTTTATTTTATTCTTTTGTTCATGATTTTTACCCGTGATTATTTCTTCGTGAAATTTGTCCAATTGTTAGCAAATAACGCGTGGGGGACGGACCGCACGAACACGGCCGACCCTCCTCCTATTTATGTTGTTTCTGTTGTGTATTGAAACGGGTGTGGCGTGGTGTCGTCGCACCACACAGGATCATATGGCAAGAAACGCGCAGCTCCGTCGCGCTGCGTCATAAAATAATGCAAGGACGCGACGCCGTCGCGCCGCGTCGAAGAAATTCTAAGGCGCCACGACCGGAGCGGGGCCATGGCGGAGGGGCGAGGTGTCGTCGCACCACGCCGGAAGACGAAGGCCGCGTCCGGTTCTGGGCCGCGGCGGAACGAGAAGACCGGCGGCCAGCCGGGCCGCCGGTGTCGGAAGCCGGAAGGGGGACCGGCCATGCCGGTCCCGTTATGGAAGAACCGTCCGGCCAGGTCGGGCCGGCCGGAAGAGAGGAAAACTGGGGGAAATTAATTCCCCGGGGCAGCAAGTGAAATGGCCCCCATAATGAGGGGGGCCAGTTTCACAAAGGGGGGGCAGTCGGCCCCCCGTTTTAAAGCAGCTCGAGGCGCGTTGCGCTGGACCGGCGCCCGGCCGGTCCCCCAGGCCGGGCCGGGCAGTGCCGGGCCGCGCCGAGCTGGGCCGGGCTGTGTCGGGCCGGCTCGACCCTGTCCGGGGTGGGTCGACCCGGTTCGGGCCATCCGGGGGGTCTCGGGCCGGGACGGGCCGGGCCCGAAACCCCCGTTACCGAGCGGTTTGGATTCAAATGCCCATAAATCGGGCTACGAACATCCAAACGACGCGCTGTCAGCGGCGATTCGATCCTTGGATCGAGACAGTCATTTCGGTATATCGCACTTGAGGTTTCGGATTACTTTGTGTTCAGACGGGTTGGTTCGTACATGAAACCAACCGGGCCTTCGGAGCGGAAACGCTCATATCTTGAGCTACGGACGTCCGATTGACGTGCCGTCAGCTTTGTTGAGTTCCTCTTAGTGAGACGGATCTTTTGGAATACTCCGCCCGAGGTTTGGACGCAGGTGGAGTACGGTCGGGATGGTTTTGCCTAAAAAACCAACCGGGCCCCTGGGACGAAAAAGCCAATAACTCTCAGACCGGGCGTCAGATTGACACGCCGTATGTTGCGTTGAGTTTCTGTTGACGATACGAAACTTTTGGATACATCAACTCTGGAATTTGTGACAATTGATGTATCAGCCTCTCGGCTCGTGGAGCGGACCCTTCCGAACGAGCTTGTTGTGTGCGGGAACCCTAGAGCTGGCTGCGACTTCTACTGTGACTTCGACGACGATGACAGTACAAAGATCCTTAGTGGATTCGACGACGACGACTTCAGCACTCAGCGATCCTGTGTGGATCAGTGCTACTGATCCTGTGTGGGTCCGATCCTGTGTGGGTCTGCGCTCAGCGGTCCTGTGTGAACCAGCGCCTACAGATCCTGTGTGGGTCTGATCCTGTGTGGGTCTTTGTGGGGGTTAGTACATATCAATCTTTTGTGGGTCTGACGACTTAGATGGATCAGTGATCATCTCTATCGTCCTCAAAGAAGTATACCTGTGTGAGCTGAATCCTGTTGCTTTCCTGTGTGGATTGTGTTGTGCTATCCTGTGTGGATTTTGTTTTTCTTTCCTGTGTGGAATATGTATGCTTTCTGGTGTGTACTAAGTTGTACTTGGGCTCAGAGGTTGGAGCGTATTGGAATTGATGACTTAGGTATATGTATGGTCATATACCTATGTAGTGTCGGTTATTACTTCGTGATTGTATCTTCCTTTGTGGTTTATCCTTTGTGGATTTTGGGAGACCTTTGGGGGTCTTGGGGTCCCTACTAAGTAGCTTATACTCACCCCTACACGGCCTATGCCCGCACTACGTTGTGTTGGTTGCAGACGACGGACAGCGTTGATCGTGGTTGAGTCTTGCAGAGCAGGACGGTACCTGGAGGTGGACCACTGGGCGGGACGTGCTCGGAGCGGACGGCAGGAACCAAGGAGCAGTGGAGCTATCTGTACCCACCCTTCAGGTGGGATTTCCAGTGGACAGCTCGTTGTAGCGGCTTTTACTTTACAGTTGTTGTTTTCCCCTTTTGAGTTGTACTTTAATTTCAGTTTGGGTTTGTATACTGGCCCATTTACTTTTCTGCACTTTCAGTTGTACTCTGTCTTTACTTAGTGTATACTTTTCCGCTTGCTTACTCTATGGTTCTTGTTTACTTTACAAAGGCAATGCCTTCCCTTTTTACCGGGAATTACGCCTTGGTGCTAGTCGCCAGCCCCTGGCCTATGGAAGGTGGGCTTGGGGTAGTCACGGTACGGGCCCCGAGGGCAGGTCGTAACATCCCTGATGAAAAAAAATTCTTGAGGAGATAGATAATTTAATTTTCCTCATAAATCTCCAACTAAATCCACCCAAGGAAATCAATATCAATTAGATACCAATATATCCCCTACATTATAATTTTCATACCCTGATTCTTCTACTTTACAAATATTTTTATTTTCAACTAATTCATTTTTTTATTATTCAAGTCTTTTTTTAAGAACCCTTGAGATTTTTTAAATCGACACGTCGAGAAATTGATTTTTTAGAAAAATTTATCATATTGGTGGGTGGGATATAATCGGATAGGGAGGTTTCCATCTGTAATAGATGATGATTTTTAGGCATTATCACTCAACTAAAATCATTTTTTGGGTTTCACATTTTCTCTAAAGGTTATGATCAACCCATAGGGGTGAGTTTTGTGGATGTCTTCCAGTTGAGGTAGGTTGTAGGGTTCCACGATTTATGGTCATAATTGGATATTGGGAGTTTTATTTATTTGGAACTCTAACTTATTGGGGTTTATCTTGTTACTCCTTTTATATAGTATAGGGATCTGTAACAGACATATTGATAGGGTCTTAGGGTTTCACTATGATTGATGTTTTTATCCTCTAAGCATTGATTAGGTTATTTATTAATCATTGAATAGTCTATCATATCTAGAAAAGGTTTCCTAAAACTATTAAAGATCCAATCTATAAAGTTAAAAAGGTGGTTAAAAATTTTGTAAAAATTAATTCATGTTGAGGCTATTGAGTATATGGATATGGTTTTTTATGGGGTTTAAATTTTCATTAATTGACATTCTAGAATATTACTTATGAAACTAGGAAAATTATTAGTCTAGTTTCACAAAGGGATGCATAGATCTAGGAATGTGGAAGAAGAATCCACATAAAAATTACAAAGTATGTGCTGTAGTGGGATATGCTATATATAGTATGAATGTTCTAGAGGAATTGGAGCAATTCAATAGGCAACTAATTTTAGTGTAACGACCCAGGTATTTATATAATAATACTTTTTCATTAATATTAATATTTATACATAAGATATTAATTTTTTGTTAAATAGGGCACTTTGTATTATAGCATACTCAACACATAACAATAGGTTTCCTTGAAATCTTACGTTGCACACGACTTTTAGTTATACTGAAAAATAAAATATTACTATTATTATTTTAAATGGTAGTTAATGCATAGCCATTGTATTTCCGGGAATGAACATAAATAACTAAATTATGATTAAACATGTTTGTTAAATATTTTTACATTTATCAAATAAATTTTAGAGGCATAAAATAAGAATGAATCTGATTTTAAGCATGAAATGATTTAATATTCTTTAAAAGGTTGATTTACTATCTTTTAATAATAAATCATTTTTAAATCCAATTTTTGTCAATTTTATATGGTATATTTCACAAAATAAAATTATTTTTTAGAATCAGGACAAAAAAATTTACTTTGGATGATATTTTGGTATTTTTATGATAAAGTTCATTTTTTAATGAATAGTGAAAAATACTGCATTTTAATTCTAAACTACCTTCTAGTCTAATTTATTTATATAGTCAGATTGTACTTTTAATTTGTCTTAAAGTGTACTTGTATTATATTTTTATCTTGTAATCCAATTTAGGTCATTTTAAGTAATTTAATTTTTAAATTGGATATAAACACATGTCAATATTTAAGTAGTTTTTACTTCTTAAAAACATCCTTTTGGTTTTGAGAATGGGAATTAATTTTAAATTAATTTTTTCAAATTCTGTGTTTTGAATTTGTAAAAATTGATTCCATTTTTGGAATCATGAGTTCCAATTTGTTTAAATATATAACTTTTATTTTTAGACATTATGAATAGAAACTTCTGTAACTATTTTATTTACCATGGTTAAATAGTAAATCTATTAAATAAAGCTAAAAAAATATTATAATAAATTTAAATTACCCTAACACATGTCATAATTATTTTTATGAGATATTTCCAACCATGGGACTCCTTGGGTATATTTTAGGACCCCAGGAAGCCACTTGTGTGTAAAAATGACATTTAATTACTTTTAATTTATGGTTAAGGAAAATAAAACATAGACATATATCTGTTACTAAAAAATTATATGGGGTTATATAAGTGACTCTTTAGACTATAAATATTAAATAAAAAGAAAAAAATATTTCCTACCAAATTTTATTTTATTTAAAAAATTTAGACATCGTATAAATTAATTTATTTATGACACAGTGATGATGTAGTAATTACCTTATTAATAAATATTTTAAATAAATGATATTATAAAAATTAAAATAGGTTTATTTTGAAACTTTTTATGACATCCAGTATATTTTGTGATAATTATAACTTGTTATATTTTAATTAATTAAGGTTTTTCGAAACAATCATGTTTTTATGGATTTTTTAATAGTCAATATATGAATAGTATATAAATTTACATAAATGAGTTTTTTAAAAAATACAATTTAATTAAATGATATAATAGTTATAAAAATATATGATTCATCCAAATGACATAGATAAGGTGAAAAATTTCAGTATTATTCACTTGAGGTTATATTATCATTTTATTGTAACTATATTATCCATATAGTATGAATATATAAGAAGACATGGTAAGAGTCAAATAAGTTAACTAAGGGTTTAAGAAAAATTATAAGGTTAATTTTGAAATAGAAACATGGCTAAAAACCATTGTTTGATATCATTTCGAACAATAATAATCTTATCTTAGAAATAAATGATTTTTGTACCTTTTGAATATTGAAATTCAGTTTATAATAAAATAATCTTTCAAAAATTCCTAAAGTGCACCTCCTCCATCTTATAAAAGGCCACCAACTATAACCCTTACTCACACATCTCAATCCCTCTTAGATCATTAAACCTATTCCCAAATAATATCCCAACATCTATATATTACTCAATAATCCTTACGTTGGGGATAAGGCAATTCAATAAGGCCTTTAATTTTAAATCAATAGGAGTTACCTAATTTGAGGTAATGTCTTCTCTCAAGCTTCTTCCATTTATTTTCCCTCTACAACCACCTAAACTATATTTATTAATTTATTTTATTATAAAATGTATATTCATTATACTAGGAGTTTTTTATGAGAATTATTATACATACACTTACACACACATCCATCTATGGGACTTAGAACACACTGTTCCTGTGGACGGCGAACTACTACCTCACAAAGCGATGATTGATCATTTATCTTTTACCACCTCTCATGGTGGCCATTATGATGGAAATATATTTATATATGATATTTATTATATTTATATTTTCTCTATTAGTATTTATTTCTCATTTAATGCATACATTTATGATTTCTATAATATATAAATACGATAATTTCATTTGAGGAAGGGCGGACTACCGCCCCATCAAAGTGATATGACTCGTTCATTATAGACATGGAATGTATTAAGGATGGAATTAATGAAATTATGTAACTAATATAAAAAATATATTATAAATTAATTTTAATATACCTTTGTATCATTTAGTTTCCATTATTTTAAATAAGAAAAAGAAATGAAAGTAGCATTTATGCGTACGTATGGTTTACCGTCTCCATGAACAGTGCATTTCATTTCATAAATCCAAATGGTATGGAATATTCTAAATACATATATACTAGATAAAAATACAGGTATACTAAATATATATGAAATTTAAATCATGAATACAATTTTGGAGATAATTTAATTTTGACCACATGGACAATTTGTAATTATAACAAGTTCATTTTTGACTAAAGTACCAAACATCGACAAAACAACTAATATGAACTTGAATAATTATATGATTTTTATAGAAAGTTAATAAGTGATATAAAGGGAATAATAAACTTGGAAATTTTTCTGAAGCTATTAGAAATTAACTTAAGTTTATTATTTAGTAAGAACAAGGAACATATGTGACGAGTCAGACTCAAGGTAAGGGAGCCTTTCACCCTCCTCTTTTAGTGAAAGACTTATTTTATGTTATGTCTTTTAATTTCAATTTTCCTATGTTTTAATATGTTCTTATATATTCTTAATCATATAAATATTATTTCCATGTGATGAGAGACCCTTTTTTCTCTTATGAACTCATTTTATGAATTTTTAAATGATGTCGTTAGGCTGCCGAAATTTCGTAATGGAACTTCTTAAACCAATTTCCATTCTTTGGGTTGATCTTCTACTTCCTGATAATTTCATTCTATGATTATGTGATAAATTTCATTAGATATGTTATCTAGTTTTTACAATTAATTTATTTGGATTTATAGTGAATGCACATAATCAATCTATGTGGATAAAATAATGATCTTTATATGGGACTTCAGCTAAATCTCCTTTCATTGAGGAATGTTTTTATTTATACATGGATTTATATTATATAGTTTATAAACCACTTTTACATGTATTTTAATTCAAAGGGAATAATTTTCTATAAAGTGTTTAACTAAACTAAAAATAAAATGTCTCTTTTTAACGTATGCTGTGACAATGAACTTTCTGTCGTCATGAGCATTATTTGATATTCGGCTTCCTTAATAGGACGTAATGTTTTTAAAAGGAAAATAAACACCATATACCATTTTTACATATTTTGGTATTGAAAATGGTTTTGATAATGGATTTATTTTGTCAATATATTGAAATTATATATTTTTATTTCAATGTGGAAATTTTATCTTTCCTGTATGCTTGTTTTATGTGTTATGAATTTGTTATGGTTCTTGGGCAGTATTCATGTATATGGGAGGTTTAATGATAAACTGAGGGCATGTGAGCCCGAGATAACTCTCTAATGCATTGGGTAACGTGATAGATGTTAACATTAATGTTTCTCCTAAGAGATTTATGGAATATACTATGATTGGAATTCCAAACGTAACTCCCTATATAGTTGTGAAAGCTACAATGTAAGCATGGTATTGATGCCACTAGTTAACTTTATGTTTTCTGATTTATATGTGTTATTCATAAATCATATGATTTCATGAGGTATGTTAAAGAGATTATGTTTTATGATCGAGGACTATGATTTCATGGATTTGTATGTATTGATGGACTAATGTTTTCTTTCTTTATTTTATAGCCCTTACTGAGATTTTTATGCACATACCATGTTTTTGAAATGTTTTTCACAGGGTCTAATGAAGGGTAAGGGAAATAATTATTCAAGAAAATTTATATCATGAAAATAAATCTTGTTTTATTTATGGGATTTTATTATTTTGGGAAATTTTGGATAGAGTAGAATTGTCTACTATGTAATTTTTGAGATGTAATGTAATAGTTACAACCTCATTCACTAAAACTCTAAACATGAAAAGATCCTCAATGTGAATTCTTGACTTAGCTCAAGATTATTTAATGTTTAAGGTTGGGTCCTTATAGTTGGTATCAGAGGTCGGTTTAGATAACTTTAGAGGTTATGGTGTTATTTAAATATAAGTGGAATAACTATAATGGTTAGCATATTAGAAAGAGTCATAGTTATTTTAGATATATTGAATGAGTTTTAGATAACATGAATAAGTATATATTTGTGTTTACCATCCTCTTAATATATTATATGATTATTTTTTGATATACTCACAATGAACTCTTTGGTTTTGGTAAATGGTTGGATCTAGCAGGAACCAAAGTAATATCAGATGTGATGAAAACTGTGACGGCTTTCGGAATGAGAAACCAAATGAAATGGGAGCTGAAATGATAACTCTTGTTGCTAATCATAACCAACTATATAGAGTCATGATTGACCACTTGGACCTTATTTATTTTTCAAAGGAATTATATATGTGAGAAATTAATCCCTATGGAAGTTTAAATAACAATCATGAAGGTAATTATATTAAAAAAATCTATGTGTCAAGGATGTGGAAAGAAACACCTAGGAAAATACTTCAAATGGACAGTAAGATGTTATAAAGGTGTTAATGATGGTCATAAATCAATAAAATTCCATGGAAAAAGGAAGAGTCAAGTTTACTCTAGGAAAAGGAAATAATTTATTTATGAGGTATCAATTGAATGTTTTAAATGTGGTGTACATGGTCATTACACCAATAAATGTCCTACGAAGAACGTTCCGGAATGGGATAAGTAGTACCATATAAATATATGTTTACCAATGACAAATTACATTCTAATTGAGGATGAGGAAACGAGAAATTCCCTATTAAAGGTATGGATTATTTCTTATCTGATGTTTTGATATTATTGAATCTTAGGATATGATTCATGATTTTGTTTTTAAAAAACAAGTATTATGGAATAAGTAGAAAAATATTGTTAAGGGATCACGGAGAATACTGGATGATTAATTTTTCTACATTTTAGAAATTTGAGAGTTATGTTATATATCTGGGTGATGAAATGTTTAAATTTATTAATGATCTTTATTGATGGGATTACTTTGGAAAACTTTTTCCTTGTATGTGTAACCCTATAGTTTGTTATATAAAAATGCTATTTGTGGAAGAACTATCTTTTGGTTTGTGGATATAGTCAAAAAGAATCATTTGGGTTTATAATATCCCTCAATTTGAGGCAATTATAGTTTACTACTTTTTGGAATGAAAATTCGAGGTACGAGATAACATTTGTGGTTGAAATATGTTATATTTTTTATTGAGGAATTTATCTAATTTTTTAAAATGTTATAAAATTATATAGTTTTTGAAAATGGAAAAAACTTAGACCGTGTGATAGACCATCGCATTGAACAATGCTGTGAGAATCAAACCCACAAACAAAGTGTGACTAGGATTTATTGCCTATTATTGGACTATGTGAAGTCCCTGGTTAGTATGAATAATTATTTTGAGTTAAATAATTTTATGGATAAAAAATATGTAGATTTTTGGAACTTATGGTTTATTGAATGGGTGTACATAGTATAGGAAAATGATTTGGAGATCAATGATAAATGTTATTTTGGAAGATATTATCTCTTTTGAGAACACTATATTCTTAAGGAAAATATAATACTATGGGATTTAATTTGAGGAGTAATGGTGGAATTTTATTTTGTAAGAATATATGTTTTTATTAAGGACTTATAACAACTTTGTATATTTATGGAAATGACTATCCTATCATAGAGAATATGTGATTAGGTTAATTAATTTTAATTATATGACTTTAAGATTAGTCGATGTTATTTGGAGATAAATGTTAATATTTTTCATGGAAGACAATGTGTTCAAGTCCTTTGTAATTTAGGGTTTCAACCTTATTTTGGATTATTTTGAAGAATTTTAAAGGGATTTGTCTATTGAATGGCCATTGTTGAACTTTTGGTGTTGTTTTATTAATTTTTTAGACTATGTGTAGTATTTCTTTCTACAAATGATTATCCTTTTTGGGGATCATCTGATCTTGTACTAACCATTTTTGTTTTGGTTAATGTCTAAAGACAAGTTAAATATATATTTCATCTTTTTATGGATTATGTGATTCTTATAAATTGATTATAGTGCTTCAACTATGACCAAGTCATCTTGAATACTCATCATTTGGACAAAAGATGAGTTTGTGGTAAAAATTTGTTAAAGGATGAAACTCTACTATAAAAGTAAGTATATATCATTATGTTCTTATTCAATCTCATAAATTAATTACTCATCCTTGTGAAAAAAAACTTAAAACAAAAATTTTGTTTGTTTACTCTTCCTACTGGGTAATCAAATACTGTTTAACATGTTATAATTTTATGGTTTTTTGGTAGTTAATTTTCTCTTGGTCACATTTTCTATCAATCTCCATTAGAAATTGATGGATTGTTTTCTCTTCCATATCCATGTTTTCATAAATGGAACCCTAGTATGAGTTATCTCAGGTTACCATTTTACTTCTCTCTCTTTCAATTAAAGTGATGGTTTTATTGACTCTTTATCTAATGTGGGACTTTAAAAGAAGTTTCCAAAGCCAATTTTAAAATAGCAAGGATGAAATGTCCAAAAGGGGGGAAGGATGTAATGACCCATGTATTTATATAATAATAACTTTTCATTTCTATTAATATTTATGATGAAAGATATTAATTTTGTGTTTAATAGGATAAATTTAATGATAAAATACTCAACATGTAACAATGGGTTTCCTTGATATATTGCGTTGCACACAACTTTGAGTTATACTAAAAAATAAAGTAATAATGATATTATTTTAAATGGTGGTTACCGCATAATAGTTGTATTTCCGGGAATTAACATAACTATCATAATTATGATTACACATATTTTTTAAATGTATTTACATTTATGAAATACATTTTAAAGGCATAAAATAATAATGAATCCTATTTAAGATTTAAATACTATAACATTCTTTAAAAGGTCGATTTACCACCTTGTAATGGAGAACCCTTTTTAAATATAGTTTTTATCACTTTTATATGTTCTATTTGAAAAAATAAAATTCTTATATAGAAACAGGACCTCAAATTTTACTTTGGATGAAATTTTTGTATTCTTCTGATAATGTTCATTTTATATGAATAGTGAAAAATACTGCATTTTAATTCAAAACTGCCTTTTAATATAATTTATTTATATTTTTAGACTATATATTAAATATGTTTTAAAGTTTAAATAGATTATATTTTTGTCATTTAATCAAATTTTGGTCATTTTAAAATTGGACATAAAAATATGTTAATCTTTTGGTTGTTTTTACTTCTTAAAAACACGGTTTTTGGTTTTGATAATGAGAATTTATTTTATATTTATTTATAAAACTTATCTATTTTGAATTTTGAAAAATGGATTCCATATTTGGAATCAGGATTTCCAAATTTTTTAAATAGGAATCTTCTATTTTTAGACATTATGAATAGTAACTTCAGAAAATATTTTATTTACCATGGTAAAAGGGTAAATATTATAAATAATGGTAAAAAATAATATTATAACCTTATTAAATTACCCTAAATTTTTTTTAATCCTATTGGATAAGATATGGCAGACCATATTCATCCTTGGGTCGATTTGTGGTCACTATAAAGCCCCTTGGGTGTGAAAATGACATTTAATTACTTTTAATTTAAAGTTAAGGAAAATATAATATAAACATATATCTTTTACTAATTTTTTAATATGGATATATAACTGTTATTTTAGAATATAAATAGTAATTTGAATTCTAAGAATATTTCATACATCGTGGTATTTTATTTATAATTTTAAAACATCAAATAAATAATTTTATTTGTGATACAATGATGATGTAGTGATTACCTTATTAAGGAATGTTTTAAATAAATGATATTTTAAAAATTATAATAAACTTATTTTGAAACTATTTATGTAATCAAATAATTTTAGGGATACTTATTACTTGTTATATTTGAATTAATGAAGTTTTTTTGAAATAATCAAGTTTTTATGGATTTTATAAAAGTCATGATATGAATAGTATATAAATTGACATAAACGATTTTTGAAAACAAATACTATTTTATTAAATGATATAATAGTCCTGAAAATATAAAATTCTACCATGTAACTTACATAAGGTTTAAAATTCCATTAATGAACCACTTTAGGTTATATTGTAATTTTATAGTAACTATATTATCTATATAGTAGTAAAATACAAGAACACCTGGTAAGAGTCAAATAAGTTAACTAAGGGTTCAATCTAAATGATAAGGTTAAATTTGAAATATAAACATGTATAAAAACCATTTGTTGAAAGGATTTAGAAATATTCTCATCATATATTTCGATTAAATGAGTTTTTTACTTTTTGAAAATAGAAATTCAGTTTATAATAAAGTAATCTTTCAATCTTTCTAAAAGTAACCATCCTCCCTCTTATAAAAGGCCACCACCTCGAACCCTTACTCACACCTCTAAATCCCTCTTGTATTGTCAAACCTATTCCCGAATAAGATACCAAAATCTATCTATTCCTAATAGAAGCCTTAACTTGAGCATAAGGTAATTCAAGAAGGCCGTTTAGCTTAAATCAAAAGGAGTTACCTGATTTGAGGTAACGTGTTCTCTCAAACTTCTTCCATTTATTTTCCTTCTCCCACCCCCTAAAATCTATTTATTCAATTATGTTATAACAATAACAGTATCTTAAGTATAATTATATGTTTTTATGATAAGGATTCTAATTACACTAATACACACCTTCATCTAATGGATTTATAACATAATGTTTCTGTAGACAGTGAACTACTGCCTCACGAAATGATGATTGTACAATTATTTCCTACTGGATCTCATGGTGTCCATTATGATGGAACTGTATTTATATTTGATATATATATTATATTTATATTTTTTCTATTCTGATTTATTTATCATTTACAACATACCTTAATGCTTTCCATAACACGTAAATATGATAATTTCATTTGAGGAAGTGTGGACTACCACCCCCTCAAAGTGATATGACTCATTCATGCTATACATGGAACATATAAAGGATGGAATTAATGAAATTATGTAACATATATAACATATATATTATACTGTAATTATAATATAACTATGTATAATTTATTTTTCATTAATTTTAAATATGGAAAAGAAATGAAAGGAGCGTCCATGTGTATGTACGGATTACTGTCTCTATGAATAGTGAATTTCATTTCTTATATCCAAATTTTATGGAATATTATAAATACATATATACTAGATCAAAATAAATATATAATGGATATATATGATATTTAAATAATGAATAAAATTCTAGATATAATGGATTATTGACCACATGCACAATTTGTAATTATAACGACTTCATTTTCGACTCAAGTACCAAACATCAAAAAAACAACCGATATGAACATGGATAATTATATTATTGTTATAGAAAGGTAATAAGTGATATAAAGGGAATGATAAACATGGAATAGATTATTAATCAAGTATAAATTAACTTATGTTTATTAATTAGGAAGAACAAGGAACATACTTGATGAGTCTGACTCAAGGTAAGGGAACCTTTCACCCTTCTCTTTTAGTCAAAGACTTCTTTTATGTTATGTATTTTAATATCCATTTTCCTATGTTGGAATATGTTCTTATATATCCTTATTGATGTAATTTTTTTCCATGTGATGAGAGACCCTTTTTTCTCTCATCAACGGATTTTTTGAATTTTTAAATGGCATTGTTAGGCTACCCAATTTTCGTAAGGGAATTTCTTAACCCAATTTCCATTCATTGGGTTGATCTTCTCCCTCATGATTATTCCATTCTATGATTATGTGAGAAATTATTTTAGATATATTATCTATTATTTATACTTTATTTAAGTGTATTTATTTTGAATATACATAATCAATCTATTTGAATAACAAAATGATCATTGTAAGGGACATCGTCTCAATATCCTTTTATTGATTCATATTATAATTTATACATGAATTTATTTTAAATGGTGCATAAAACCCTTTCAATTGTATTTTCATTCAATGTAAATAATTTTCTATGAAATTTATTACTAAACAACAAAAATAATGTTTTTTAATGTACGCTGCGATAACGACCTTTCCGCCTCCATGAGCATTATTTGATATTTGGACTCATTAACATGCCGTAATGTTTTTAAAAGGAAAATAAGTACCTTATACCATTTTTACATATTTTGGTATTGAAAATGGATTTGTTAATAGATTTATTATGTCAATATATTATAATTATATATTGTGATTGCAGTATGGAAATTTTATCTTTCCTTTATGTGTGTTTTATGTGTTATGAATATGTTATGGTTCTTGGGAATTATTCCCATATACGGGTGGTTAGGTAATAAACTGAGGGAAAATGATCCCGAGATAAATCTCTGATGAATTGGGTAATGAGATGGAAGTAAACTTTAATGTTTCTCTGAAGATGTTTAGGGAATATACTATAAGGGTTATTCCAAACATAACACTCTATATAGCTGTGAAAGATAAAATATAAGTATGATATGAATTCCACAAGTTAAATTTAATATTTATGATTTTTATTTGTTTTTCATAGATCTTATTATTTCATGATGTATGTTAAAGATCTTATATTTTATGATTGAGATGTATGATTTCGTTTATTTGTTTGTATTGATGGACTAATGTTTTCTTTCCTTATTTTATAACCCTTGCTAAGCATTCTACGCACATCCAATGATTTTGAAATGTTTTTCATAGGGTTTAAGGAAGGGTAAGATAAAGTAAGTATTCAAGAATATTAATATCAAGAAAATAACTCCTATTTTATTTAAAAAGCTTTATTATTGTGGAAAAAATTGGATCGAGTAGAAGTGTCTACTCTGTAATTTTTGAGATGTAATGTAATATTTGATGCCTAATCCCCTAAAAATCTAAACCTGAAAAGATCCAAAATTTCAATTCTTAACAAAACTCAAGATTATGTAATTTTTATGGAGGGGCCATATATATATTGATAGTGTCTAAACAACATTAAAATTGTGTTACATAGGAGTATCCTTGGGGTTTAAAAGAAAACATTATATAAATATAATGGTATATCGAATATTAATATAGAAGTGGATCATCATTTTGATTTATCAGTGAATGTTCATGGGATGGGAGACTATCGTTCTAAATTATTACACTGATATCAGGAAAGAAATGTATAATTTAGATCTTACACTATTAACTGGATGGTCCAATTGAGGGAGTGTTTCTCATCAAGTTTCCTTGATCAAACGAAGTTATTAATATAATTCTTGTAAGGTGGTGAAACTAGTGTAACGTGTTGGGTTCTAGTAAGAACCCCTATAAATAGAGGTTGTGTGATCACATTATTGTGTATGGATTTTAAAATGTAAAAATAAATGGGATGGTATCCATTTCTCTCTGGGGATATCCTCATTAATTAGTTATCTTCCAACTAGATGTTTTAATGAAGAGTTATTCTATATCTATATAGGGTTTTAGAACATATGTTTCCCTATAATTAAGATATTACTTCCTTAATGAATTATTTTTAGTGATCTTACTAGGAATAGGAATTTTCAAAACAAGATAATTATCTTCTATAGTTCTTCTTACATTTTTTTGTTCATGTAGTTATTATTTCTTTTTCATTGTATTTTGGAGAAGATCCTCATTGATGAAATCTCATGAACTAGAACAATGGCATGGGAAAAAATGTGGTGGCTATGGTGAGAGGACATTCTAGTTATAAACACTCTAATAATAGGGGTTATAAGGTGAATTGAACTGTCTAGTAGACTTATTATAAAATTTAGTTCGAGAATAAAATTATGGTTCCATGAAGTTGTCTTGTTCCAAATTTTAGATTTAAAATCCAACATTCAGTTTTGAATTGTGGGACACTCAATTTGATACCCCATAGTTTTGTTTGATTATTTTTGAAGGATTTAATCATAATTTTTTAGTATTAATTATTTTTTAAATTTCATTTTGATGTAATCATTATTTAAATCTATGTTATCATGAGAGGTTTTAATAGAAAATCTTCCACGATGTACATTTTTTTGATTTACAGTTGATGGTAGGACATACCTGGGGTTATTAGGATATGAAATATTCTTTATAAAAGAATGAGACAAAATGATATATTAGACTTATGTGAATATATAGTAGAACTTCCACACATATATATATATATGTAAATTCAAATACCTAACAAGAAGAATAATTTTTAGAGGAAATGAACAATGTTTTCAAAGGATTTTATACACATGATTAAATATAGGTGAATTTAGAGATTTTCAAAATGAAATTATTTCAAAATGATGTGGAAATTTAATTTTATAGTTATATGAAGTGAAAAACTAAACCTAAGATATTTTATATATTTTAATTTATTAATAGTTATATATTTATACAGAGGGTATCATAGTTCATAACAATCATTATTATGGTTATTGATAGGAGTAGGGTCATGGGAGATGGTTAGAAAAAGAAATGCTAGGATTACTTTGATCAGACGATGGGATGGAGGAAATGGTTATATGAGGATAGTTTTAGAATAACAAGAAATTAAGAGAGGAAGAGGATTGAGAGATTGGCCTCAAAATAGTAGGAAATTTTGGGATCTCGCTTGTAATAGACCAACCTAGGTTAACACAGTATATCACCTGAGATGCTCTAACACAAGGTAGAAATGGAAAACAAAAATTGAAACTTTTATCATGAAAAAATGATAAGAGATAAAAAAATATTGTGGAATAAAAATAAAATATCCTGAGGAATACAAGTAAAATACCAAAAATTATAAACCTAAAAAGAGGATAAAAACCAAGACTCTATGTGACCAACTGTGACCACAAATCCATCTTGCTAAGATGGAAGCAATATCAAAGAGAAGTCATTAAACTATATTATATCCTTCCCTTTATTTGAATCCTACAAAACCAATTCTATAAACACCAAAAATTAAAAAGTATATTTTCATCACTATGCCAATTTGGATACCACAGTGAATATATAAAATCATTATCACTATGCGTCCATTTGTCCTATCTTTAAAACAACACAATTTTGTAAAGTAATTCAAAGTGAAAAATAATTTTTGAAACATTATTTGGTTAACATTGATGAATTTTATATTCATATAATCTATGAATAGGATAAATACATAGACGATAATATATAGATCATAAACATAAATATAAATGGAAATAAAATACCATAAACATGCGAGTTATCAAACATTAAACAATACAAACAAGTTAAAACCAAGAACAAGTTAGATATAGTATATAGGAATATATACTAGAACACATGAAGGAACACTAACCCATGTATACAATTAATCATACTGATATCATTTACTACCATAATGCATCGATATAACCTGAATGAACCCTACTAGTTACACACAAACTAAGGTTGCATATTCCCTTAACCTAACCCACCCAAGGTTCACAATCTTCCATGCTTTTAAAAAAATGATAATTAACACATGCACAAAATTTATAAAAAAATCACAACATAGAACTACCACTCCCATTATTGAAAATTCATTTTCATTAAAAATCATCATTGAGGTATTTCATCAAACACATAAAGTGAATAAGACATTTTTGAAATTAAAACCCCTTTTTATTCCCCAAAGATAAAATAAATCATTTTTAAAAGTTAGATCAAATGTACTTATAAGAAAATAAAATAATTCATGAGATAAAATCATTATATATATACTATTACCTCATCAACAGATGAAAACTACTCGCCTTTGAAATGAAGAATGAAATTGTGGATATCGACTTCTAACAAGCCTAGATCCATGAGAAATATCTTCAATTCTTCATAAGGACATATAGATCTAAAAATAATGGCCTAATTGGTATTCAAATGAACTTGGAGACAAGAGATCTAGAATAAATATTGGTGTTAATAACCAAAATTGAACATACCTTGATGAGGTCCAACAAGAATTAAGGGAATTCTCTTAGGACTCAATGGTAAAACTATCCAAATCACTATAGAGAGATTAGTTCAATCCAAATTGACATTAAGAGAGAATTGGTATTTTATACAATCATGTCCAGTGATGTATTTTCACGTTTTAAGAGGTTTTGATATGGGTGTATGGTTAGGCCACATGGTATATTAAACCATGCACCCACCCCATGTAGGTGTTTTCCATAGATAACCATGTTGCATTGTTTCTTAGAGAAGGTCACAGGGTATGTTTAAACATGTGAAAACTATGTGTAGATACTAAAATAGAAAATTAATTCACATGTCCTCCTAGGTTGAGTGGCATGGTTTGAAGAAGAATTATATAAATTTGTAATACACCACAATGTTCTATACCATACTGTTACAACACAATTAGTTAAAATAGTGTAACAAAATTGATTTACTGAATTATTTTACTTGAGAGCATAAATTTTCAACCCCTACCCCACCAATACTTATAGAACATCTCAATAGATAAAAAAATCAAAATAAAGAATACCTTTGAACCCGAGGGCTACACAATTCTCCCCACCATAAAATATTATTTCCCCTAAAAACACTCAATATTATAAGATCATAAAGAGAGAAGTCCAATACCACCTCATCAATGATTGTTGATCCTGTATCTTATACATATCTATTTATCACTATCGTAATACATGGACCAAATTAGTTATTTAACATGCAGTACCTTATCTATGTGAACCATTATTTATACTTGTTGTTTACCCATATAGGTATTAGTATTAAGATCAACAACATCACATTTAATAACTTTGAAATATTCTAGTAGATACCTCATCATCTGGTAAACATGAAACATGATGTGAATCAAAATCAAGTAAGTTATATATTTTAACTGATATTCCACCATTCCAAAATATTCAATGATCACAAAAGGTCCAAAAAAACCAAGGTTCCAACACACCCTTGTTACCCAAATAGAGATGTCCCAAGTGGGGTAAATCTCTAAGAAATACATGATCACCATCCTCCAACTCCTATAATAGATTACAATGTTCCATATAGGAATTCTTATGATTCTGGTTTATAAGTGACCTCTTATGAATTATATACACATTCTACATAATCTCTTAAAAAATAGTCAATCCAACTAATGCGAATTATCCCATTTCCTCCCATCAAAAGGTATATCTACAAGGATTCACATTCTATTAGTTGAAAGGAATCGTTTTAATCAAACGAAGATAACTATTGTTATAAGAAAACTCAACCAAATGAAGATGTCTCTATCATGAAACACCTAAAGTAAGAATGAATTCTCAATTCATGTCCACATTAATCTGAATTGATCTCTATGTTTACCCATCCATCTGAGGTTGGAATTCCATCTTAATTGATAATATGTACCCATTTACACTTTTAAAAAATTCCTATCCCCATATTTAAATTATGGATCTATATTAGAAAAAATCAATGAGATAACACCGTGGTACATCCCATCCTCATTTAAATGTAAATTCCCAATCTCTTGCACATTCAACATCTCCTTAATATGAAATAAATTGACTGATTTTATAAGTCAGTAAATAACAACCCAATTCACATCGTTCCCAATAGGGGTATTTGGTTACCTAAAAAAACATTCTATGGATATCTCAACCCACTTCAATGTGAGAATGGTTAAAGGTTAAAACAAACCAACAAGCCTATGGTTCTCTCCCATAACCTTCTAGAATGTAAGGAATCTTGAAACAAAGTATGTAATTGACCACATCATCCTCATCAAACAATACCAACATATCAAATCATGGTACACTATGAAAGTCACATGATTTATAGACCAATAGTACCAATGTCCATTATTAGTTAACTCCTAAATTACAGATCTCAAAAGAACCAACTTGGCTTAGTAACACAAATCACAAATAAGAAAGGGAGACCAATCACCGAAGGTCTCCCTGCCATTATGTATTTTACAAAGAAAAATACAAAAAGATTGTGTTACTTGTTAGAGCCAAATCATATCATAAAATGTTGAATCATCCTTCAAAGAATCCACTAACACCATTTCTCCAAGCTCTTACACATCCAAGATCATCTTTGTAAAAAAACTCATTATAGACCAGTCTTATATCAATTCAATCAAATCTTGAGTCATAAACTTCCTTATCAACATGTCAACAACCACATTCCCTTATCCATGTATATGAAACATCGAAATAAAAAGTATAAGGATACCCATCCCATCATCTTTGTTGCAAGTTGTGGAATCCCGCCTTTTTATAACATAACTTTCATTACATTACACAGAACTGAGGATCTTTTAGGTTTAGTGTCTTGGAAACAAGGAACATAATAAATGAAAAAAACATAAAACATTATTCTTAAACACTTTAAAGGCTTCCCCTTAAGTTAATCCTAGGTTCATTACTACATCTCATAACCTAGGGACATAGATCAAAAGAAAGAGTGAGCAGAAGGCCTAGTAAGGGAAAAAAGAGAAACATTTTACATGTGAACATGAAATACTTCAATAAGGCCATGAAAAGAACTTTAAGGCACGAGAAAGAAATCATGAGGCATATCATAATAAAAATAAAATTTTTCATAACATTAAGATGTGGATACAAAATTTTACAAAGGCAATGATTTCTGTTTCACCAAGGTCTATCCCCAAGGTGTCAATAAAAATTACTAAGGTTATTCACCAAGGTATCAGTCTAAATGGTCATCTCTAGAAATTAAGTCTTTACCCAATGCATTGGAGCGCTATCAGGGCGCACCCTGAAATTTGTATTTATCATAATGTGATCCACATATATCATCATAAATAATTTCATAAACAACCTATATAGCATAAATGAAATGGGTTTCATTTCATAATCATAACGTTTTAAAAACTGCTTTTACGACATGATCTTTGTGTCACTTTAAAACCCACAGAAAAGGAAGGTGGGTATCATGTATGTAAATCCCAGAATTTAAAATAGAAAAAATTTGTATATATTTGAATACCCATATATAATATAGAGCTCTGATTATTCAGATAATAAAATAAAATAACTTTAGAAAAAGAGGGAGACATTTTGAGATGGAAATTTTGCAGCATAACGGCTATGTTACAAGGTTTTAGAAAAAATTGAAAAGAGAGGGGACATGGGTCACCCACTCATAAATGATCCAAAAACAGTAAGGGAATAGAATATAAAGGATTTAAGAACACGTTAATGAAATTATAAGGACATACCATTTGAGATGAAAAACATGGAAGGAAAAAAAATTAGATTTCTCTTATGAAAATTCGGCAACCTAACGACGTCACTTAAACTTCAACAAAAATGAATTGACGAGATCAAATAGGTTCTCTAATCATATGAACCTAAAATGTTAGTATGATAGATATAGAGATCATAACACAACATAATAAAAAGGAACTTGAATGACTTGACATGAAAGTAGAACTCTGAAAAATGAGAAGGGTTAAAAAATCCCTTAAAAATTCGGCAGCCTAACGTCGCCACTTAAACATTCTTAAAACAAATTGATGAGAGGAAGAGGGGGTATCTCATCATATAAACATGAAAATGGCAGTAATATGAATATTGAATAACATTATCCAACATAAGAATATGTATCATAAAAAAATGACATAAAAGTGATTACATGAAAAGAAAGAGAGAGGTCAGATCCCTTACCTTAAAACGTAACTTTTAAAACTCAATGGTTTGGATCTTGAGGGATTGGGGGAACCTTGAGATGACTCTTTGGGAGGTAATGAGACCAGAGAATCGTTGGGGGATAGTTGGGAGTGAAAAATAAAGGAGTAAATGGTGGGTATTTATAGGGAAGGTGAGGTGATACTTTAATAATTTCAAGTGTCACCTCACAAGTGGTTTTCGCAAAACCATGGGCTCTCCCATGGTATTTCCAATGGAGTTAGCCCACATGGGGCCCCCAATACAATAATTTGTCACCTTTGGTCGGCCAACCCTTAAAATATCTCATGAAATCATCATGACACAGTTATGATGTCATTAAACATACCGAAACTCTAAAAATGCATTTTTACTATTCACTGAAAATTCATCTTTCTCAGAAAAATCCCAAAATTTCACCTTAACAAAATATCAATTCTCTGATTAAAATTATGAACTCCATTTTATAAAAATAATTTTCTAAATATTTTTAATTTTATTTTTAAATAAAAACACTATTCACTGAGAATTCATTTTATTCAGAAAAAACACCAATAATTACCATAACATAATATCGATGATCTGAGTTCAAAAATAAATTCCATTTTATAAAAATAATATCCTAATTATTTTCAATTTAATTTTAAATTTAAAAAAACTATTCACCTTAAAAAACTAATACTTGACTAATAATTTATGAAACCATTATTTACCCATTTTATTGAATCACATTACTTAATCTAGGTGTCTAAATTATATTAAAACTTTATTTAAGTGAGATTAATAATCCATTTGGTCACATTACTAATCCTAAGCTTAAAAACACTATTCATAATTTACTATTCATCAAAAATTAAGTTGATCTTATTAGACTCCAAATTCCTTACTGAACACTTTTGCAGAAGACCTTTTTTAAAAAATCATTAAACATCATTAATTATTTAAGGTTTACATAAATATTTTAAAATATCCTTTTTTTCAAAATGCATCTATAAAATACATCCTAAAATTATCCGGACATTTGAAATTTCACAAGCATCACTAAATGAAGAAATCTCAATTTATTCATCCCAAAGGATTACACAAAGAAGCTACAGTCTAGTCACATAGCCCCTTATAACACCAGCAAATGACCTAAGCGTAAGGTGTGCTATGGTGAGAGAATTTGAGGGAGGCTCAGATAACATTTCCCTAGATTTAATCTCTACTAACTTGAACTTCTCCCATAGGCATTTATGTTCAAACTTGACACGCTGGAGTTCGGATTGTTCTTGGTCGAAAGCAAAGCCCAAAGATGCCACCTCCTTCCCAAGATCTGATAAGAGGGATTCATAAGGTTCGAGTCTACTAGATGAAGCCATCGACTACTCTTTCTGCATTAACCATTAACATATCTATTAAATCGTTAAGAGTAAGTTAATATACTATTCAAAAAGTTTGGATCGTTACATTCTTCCCCCCTTAAGAAATTTTGTCCCCGGAATTTTATACTTGAGGCCTAGTCGAAACGGTGAGGGTACTTTTGCCTCATTGTTTCCTCAGGCTCCCAAGTCGCTTCTTCATACTTATGATTCCTCCACAACAATTTCACAAGGTGGGTAGTCTTGTTTCTTAGAACCTTGTCTCTACGATCTAAGATCTCCACTGGATGCTCCTCATAAGAGAGGTCGTGTTCCAGTTGTACCACCTCTGGGTTCAGTACATTTGAAGGGTCAGGTATGTACTTCCTCAAAAGAGACACATGGAAGACATCGTGAACTTGAGCTAGGTTCGGTGGAAGTGCTAGACGATAGGCCACTGCTCCTTTATGATCATGGATTTCATAGGGGCCAATGCACCTAGGGCTGAGCTTCCCTTTCATCCCAAACCGCATGACTCTCTTCCATGGAGAAATTCGAAGGAAGACTTTATCTCCAACACCAAACTCCAAGTCCCTTCGACGGTTGTCAGCATAGCACTTCTTCCAACTCTGAGCAACCATTATGTGTTGTTGGATGGCATGAACCTATTCTGTCACCTCTTGCACAAGATCAGGCCCAAGAATCATTCTCTCACTAGTTTCATCCCAACAAGTAGGAGTTCTATATCGCTTTCCATACAGAGCTTCATAGGGTGTCATATGAATACTCGAATGGAAGTTGTTGTTATAGGAGAACTCAACTAATGAGAGGTGTTGATACCATCCACCTTTAAATTCCATTGAGCATAATATCAGCATGTCTTTGAGTGTCTGAATAGTCCTTTCAGATTGGCCATCAGTTTGAGGATGATAGACCGTACTAAAATTCAATTCAGTATTCAGATCATGTTGAAGACTTCTCCAAAATTTTGATGTGAATCTTGGATCACGATCAGACACGATGGATAGTGGTACCCCATGCAGCCTTACCACTTCCTTTATGTATATCTTGGCAAGTTGATCCAGAGAGAAATATTCCCGACTAGAGATAAAATTGGCGGTCTTGGTGAGACGGTCCACAATAACCCATATCACATTATTTCCTTTGGATGTTTTCGGGAGACCAGTTACAAAGTCCATAGTGATATTATCCCACTTCCATACTGGTATGGGTAGCGGTTGTAATACCCCTTTAGGAAGTTGTCGTTCTGCCTTTAGTTGTTGACACACCAGGCACCTTGTAGTATAATCAGCAATATCCCTCTTCATGTTATCCCACCAATAATGATCAGGAAGGTCTCTATACATTTTAGTGCTTTCTAGATGTATAGAGAAAGCAGAGCTATGAGCTTCATCCATCAGTTCTTTATTTATCTCCGGAATATATGGAACACATAGTCTTGTACGAAATTTCAATACACCTTCTTGATCAATATTGAAATCAGGTAACTTCCCATCCTTTACAGCCTCAAACTTCTCCTGCATCAAAGGATCTTCTTTTTGGGCCTTCTTGATCTTCTATAGTAATGAAGGTTGAGAAATCATTTGGGATAAGGTTGATGATGTACCTTCCCTTACAATTACCTGGTCTAGTTTTACTAGATCTTTATTCAAGGGATCTCCTAGGATCCTCATTGTTGCCAGAATAATAGGATCTTTCCTGCTTAATGCATCTGCGACTTTGTTTTCTCTTCCAGAGTGATAATTTATTGAACAATCATAGTCTTTAATAAGCTCCAACCATCTCCTTTGTCTCATGTTCAATTATTTCTGCGTGAAAATATACTTTAAAATTTGGTTGTCGGTGTATATATCACATTTCTCCCCATAAAGATAGTGCCTCCATATCTTTAGAGCAAAAACATTTGCCGCTAGATCTAGATCATGCGTAGGATAATTCTGCTCATGAATCTTGAACTATCGAAATGCATAATCAATTACCTTTCCATTTTTCATGAGGACACACCCACGCCCTTTCAGAGATACATCGCTAAAAATAACGAATCCTTCTCCGATAGTGGGTAGTGTTAACACAGGTGCAGTAACGAATCTCTTCTTCAGCTCTTGGAAACTATCCCCGCATTCTTTTCTCCAGATGAACTTAACCCCTTTTCGAGTCAACTTGGTTAGAGGATTAGAAAGCTGTGAAAAGTTTTTCACAAACCTCCTATAATATCCCGCTAAACCAAGGAAACTAAGAATCTCAGTTACTATTGTGGGTTGAGGCCACTCCTCCACAACCATTGTCTTTGCAGGGTCAACCGAGGTTCCATCATTGGTTACGATGTGCCCCCAAAAAAAGCCACTTGTTGAACTTTCCAAAGTGCCTCTCCTTCGGAAGAGTTTTAAAAATAACCCTCAGATGATCTTCATGCTCCTCACGAATTTTTGAATATATCAAAATATCATCCATAAAAACTACCACAAAGTTATCAAGGTAGTCCTTAAAGACTCTATTCATCAAATCAATGAAAATAGAAGGATCATTAGTCAAGCCGAAGGAAAAAATAGTAAACTCATAATGCCCATATCTTGATCGGAAGGCATTCTTTGGAATATCTTCCTCCTTCACCCTCAGTTGATGATAACCAGATCGAAGGTCAATCTTGGAGAAGAATTGAGCCCCACGAAGTTGGTCAAATAAATCATCAATTCTTGGAAGAGGGTATCTGTTCTTCACTGTGATCCCGTTCAGTTCACAATAATCAATTCATATTCACATTGATCCATCCTTATTCTTTATAAAGAGAACTGGTGCTCCCCAAGGAGACACACTCGGTTGGATAAAACCCTTCTTCAACATGTCTTGGAGTTTTTTCTTTAACTCTTCAAGCTCCACATTTTCCATTCTATACGGGGTCTTTGATATCGGTTGAGATCTAGGTACGAGTTCAATGGAGAACTCTACCTCTCTTTCTGGGGGAGGTCCAGGTAACTCCTCATGAAATTCATCCATGTATTCCTGAACAATCAGAACATCTTCTATTTGTATACTCCTTTTTCCTTTTTCATCATCACCAATTAACTCCATAAACAAATCTATAGGAGGTGCTTCTAGTTAGGGATCAGTTCTGGATATCTCTCCATGGAAGATAATTGTAGGTCTTTTATTCAAGACTATTGAGATTTCCTTACTTCTGCATTTTATCATAGCATTATAATTTAAGAGCCAGTCCATCCCTAGTATAACGTTGAATCCCAACATGGGAATGACTACTAGATTTGTGATAAGATTATGCTCACTGAAGTAAACTCTAGAGTCTCTAAACACTGTTGATTCATGGATAATCCCATATGAAGTCTTGACTGACAATTCTACCTCGAGCAGTTCAGGGATTGATTCTATATTCTTCACAAACTTGGAGGAAATAAAGGAATGCGTAGAACTAGAATCAAACAAAGTACTTTCTAGTCGTGAGAGGACAACAAGAGTACCTACTACCACGTCATTCAGAACTTCAACTTCAGTTGTTGTGATAGAAAAAAAACAACCTTTCTCCCTTGGCCTTTGCTGAGGTTGATGGTGATTCCCCTCCACTACCCTTGGATTTGGACAGTGATTAGAAATGTGCCCAAGCTATCCACAAGTGCATCATTTGACTTCGGGTAGGGCCGGAACCATATTTCCTTTGTTGTTAGTGTTGGTAAGTTGAGGCTTCACCTCACTATGACAATTATGAGAAATTCCACACTTGTAGCACTTGCCACTTCCGATCAAGAATTTCCCTAGATTCTTCTTCCCACATTTATTGCATGTGGTAAGTTGCATTTTCTTTCCACCTCTCCCCTGATCAAAAGTCTTCCCTAGACTGGGCTCCAACAATCTCTTCTTGTCATTTGATTTATGAGACCACTGTGTCTCACCAAACTCTAGATCAACTTTCATTGCACTCCAAACGATCTCCCCATAGTTATCGTAGTCCTAGTTGGCTAGATTCTTCCGCAGATGAGGTCTCAGTCCACTGAAAAAATCTGTCAACCTTCCCACTTGGATCCATGACAAAGCTAGAGGTATATCATGAATGTCTAGTGGAGTTCATCTCAAAGCTTCTGATAGATTCGTTCTCCTTATGCTTCAGCTCGAGAAACTCTTTCTCTATTCTCGTTATCATGGAACGAGGGAAATACTTATTAAAGAATATTCCCCAGAACTCTTCCCACTCAATAGCTTCCATCTCCCCTCGTGGCTTTGTGTTTTTGATCAGTGAACACCACTGATCATCTTCTCCCTCTAGGCGATAAACGGCAAGGGTGACTTTTTCTTATTCCAAACAATGAAGTATAGAAAAGAACTTTTCAATGGAGATTATCCATTATTCCGCAACCAATGGGTTAGTAGATCCACTGAATGTTGGTGGTCATGATGTATGAAGGACTCAACAGAATGTTGTTCCCTTCGTGGTGAGATCGACCTCTCATCTTGATTCAAGTTTTTACTCATAACTTGAGTCAGTTGGTTCATCATTCGCATGAATGTTTCCATTTCGGCTTCCATCAGAGGGCTGTCATCACATTGTGCATTGCGGTCACCATCTGCACGGTTCCTCCTATTGCCCGACATTTTCTAAAATAATAAAACCTTAGTGAGAAACTTATTACATTTATGAATCATTTAACTAAGACTTCATTCTTAGACAATTACATTTATCTATAATTCCTTCATAGTGATTTATAAATATTTTGTGATTAACCAAACATATCCCCCGGGAGTGTCATAACCAAGAGTGCAGTAAGGCCCGTTATCGTGCACCAGTTCCCGTTTGAGTCTAGATCAATGTGGTGTTTTTGGGTTTTACCCCTTTGTTCATATGTGCTAGAGCTACCTCTACCTGCTCGTATCCAGACAAGGATGTATTTGTTTGATAAACAACTTACTCAATACTTACCAAAATACCAGGAAGTTTTAATATATTTAAATTTTCTATAGGGTACTTCCTAAAGTATTTATATCCTAATTTCCACAAATATCTAAACCATCATTTAATACCAACTGTGGCACCCACCTTTTTATAACATAACTTTCATTACATTACACAAAATTGAGGATCTTTAAGGTTTAGTGTCTTGGAAAAAAGGAACATAATACATGAAAACAACATAAAACATTCTTCTTAAACACTTGAAAGGCTTCTCCTTAAGTTCATAGTAGGTTCATTACTGCATCTCATAACCTAGGTACATACATCAAATGAAATGGTGAGCAGAAGGCCCAGTAAGGGAAACAAGAGAAAAAATTTCCATGTGAACTTGAGATACTTCAATAATGTCATGAAAAGAACTTTAAGGCACGAAAAAGAAATCATGAGGAATATCATAATAAAAATAATGTTTTTCATAACATTAATATTTGTCTACAACATTTTACAAAGACAATCATTTATGTTTCTCCACGGTCCATCCCCAAGGTGTCATTAAAAATTACCAAGGTTATTCACCAAGGTATCAGTCTAAATGGTCATCTCTAGAGATTAAGTCTTTACCCAATACATTGGAGCGCTATCATGGGGCACCCTTAAATTTGTCTTTATCATAATGTGATCCAAAAATATCATCATCAATAATTTAATAAACAACCCATATAGCATAAAATAAATGGGTTTCATTTCATAATCATAACATTTTAAAAACTGCTTTAAAGACATGATCTTTGTGTCACTTTAAAACCCAGTGAAAAGGAAGGTGGGTCTCATGTATGTAAATACTTGAATTTAAAAGAGAAAAACTTTGTATATAGGTGAATACCCCTATATAAGAGATATCTTTGAGTATTCACTTAATAAAATAAAATAACTTTAGAAAAAGAGAGAGACATTTTGAGACAGATATTCTACAGCATAATGACTATGTTATGAGGTTTTAGAAAACATTGAAAAGAGTGGGGAAATGGGTCACCCACTCATAAATGATCCATAAAACAGTAGGGGAACACAATATAAAGGATTTAAGAACATGTTAATGAAATTTTAAGGACAGACCATTTGAGATGAAAAACATGGAAGGAAGGAAAAAATTAGATTTCTCTTATGAAAATTCGGCAGCCTAACGGCGTCACTTAAACTTCAACAAAAATGAATTGAAGAGATAAAATAGGGTCTCTCATCATATGAACATAAAACTTCAGTATGATAGATATAGAGATCATACCCCAACAAACTAAAAAGGAACTTGAAATAATTGACATGAAAGTAGAACTTTGAAAAATGAGAAGGGTGAAAGAATCCCTTAAAAATTCGGCAGCCTAACGACGCCACTTAAACATTCTTAAAACGAATTGATGAGAGATAAAGAGGGTCTCTCATCATATGAACATGAAAAGGGAAGTAAGATGAATATATAAGAACATACTACAACATAAGAACATGGATTATAAAAGAAATGACATAAAAGAGAGTACTTGAAAAAAAAAGAGAGAGGTCAGATCCCATACCTTAAAATGTAACTCTTAAAACTCAAATGTTTGGACCTTGAGGGATTGGGGGCACCTTGGGATGACTCATTGGGAGGTAATGAGACCAGATCATTGTTGGGGGATAATTGGGATTGAAAACTAAAGGAAGAAAGGTTGGGTATTTATAGGGAAGGTGATTTGATACTTTAATAATTTCAAGGGACACCTCACAAGTGGTTTTCTCAAAACCATGGGCTCTCCCATGGTATTTCCCATGGAGTTAGGCCACATGGGGCCCCCAAAAAAATAATCCATCACCTTTGGTCGGCCAACCCTTAAAATATCTCATGCCAACATCATGAAACAGTTATGATGTCATTAAACATACTGAAACCCTAAAACTGCATTTTTACTATTCACTGAAAATTCATCTTTCTCAGAAAAATCTCAAAATTTCACCTTAACCAAATATAGATTATCTGATTACAAATATGAAATCATTTTTATAAAAATAATTTTCTAAATATTTTTAATTTAATTTTTAAATAAAAACAATATTCACCGAGAATTCATTTTTTTCAGAAAAAATCGCAAAAATTACCATAACATAATATAGATGCTCTGAGTTAAAAAATACAGTCCATTTTATAAAAATAATGTTCTAATTATTTTTAATTTAATTTTTAATTAATAAACACTATTCACCCAAAAAAACTAATACTTGACTAATAATTTATGAATCGGTTATTTACCCATTTTATTGAATCACATTACTTAATCAAGGTGTCTCAATTATATTAAAACTTTATTTAAGTGAGATTACTAATCCATTTGGTCACATTACTAATCCTAAGCGTAAAATCACTATTCATAATTTACTATTCATGAAAAATTATGTTGATCTTATTAGACTCCAAATTTATTACTGGACACTTATGCAGAAGACTATTTTTTGAAAATCATTACACATCATTAATTATTTAAGGTTTACACAAATATTTTAAAATATCCTTTTTTTCAAAATTCATCAATAAAATACATCCTAAAATTATCCGAACATTTGAAATTTCACAAACATAACTAAAGAAAGAAATATCAATTTATTCATCCCAAAGGATTACATAAAGAAGTTATGGTCTCGTCACACAGCCCCTTGTAACACCAGCATATGACCTAAGTGTGAGGTGTGCTATGGTGAGAGAATCTGAGGGAGGCTCAAATAACATTTCCCTTGTAGTAATCTCTACTAACATGAACTTCTCCTCCAGGCGTTTCCGTTCAAGCTTGACACGATGGAGTTCGGCTTGGGCTTGGTCCAAAGCGAAGACCAAAGATGCCACCTCCTTCCCAAGCTCTGATAAGTGGGCTTCATAAGGTTCAAGTCTACTGGATGAAGCCATCGACTCCTCTTTATGCATTAACCATTAACATCTCTATTAAATTGTTAAGAGTATGTTAATATATTATACAAAAATTTTGGGTCGTTACATAAGTATAGATCCCTTAGAGTATAAATATACTCCCAGATCTTATGATATGAAAATATAGAAAATATCTCCCTAAAGAGGTTGTTGTTCCATTTTTTAAAGAGAGCATCATGGATGCTAACTTGAATTCATGGTTAGGATAGTTTATCTCTAGAGGAAATAATTAATGGGATCCAAAATCTACCACTTTTTTTCTTACATCAGGAAAAACCTGAAATTATATACATAAGCCATCATAAAAAACATCATATCCCAAACACAGTTATAAAAGAAAAAAACTAGCACGAAATTAAAAAACACCTTCAGTTCCTTGAATTATATCTAAAATTTATAATTCCACTAAAAATTAACAACATTATTGGTTTTTACCACCATCAGAGATACAATGTCATAGAAATTGTGAACAACCCATCATTAATAATTGGATAGGCCTAAAAAGATTTGAATCCCAAACTCAATTATAGGTTTCTTCTAAGACATCATTTCCTGGATGTTTTTTCATATACACTAAGACTCCCTTGTCAGATACAGCATGGGCCACAAACATTACTACATGGATCCAAATTTCACATTTGGAAATCATCCCAAACAAATGATTTTTTTTCATGATTTTGATAGTGATATAGAAATGATCTATTTATTCCTCCCTTAATATAGAGTAACCTAAAAAAATCCACAAAAATTAACATGAAATTGTCTAAGGACTGATAAAAGATATGGTTCATCAAAACCTTAAATATTATAGGAGTATATATGGGATAAAATAAAATAATGAGGAACATGACAGACACATGCCATCTCATAAAAACTTTATCAGGTAAATTATATTCTATTAATCTCCATTGATGGGCCCTCAATCATAATTATATCTTTGAAAACCATTAGACACTTCAGAGATTATATAAAATATAATTAATCCTTAGAAATAATATTTTCTTAATAGCCAACTGATTATTATTTTTGTAATTAAAAGAAAATTTAAGGATTCCATCTTCGTTCATTTTGAAGAGAACAAGGGAACAAGACACAATGAATGCGATACAAAAACAATAAATTGGAATATGCGCATTTTTTTAAATCCAAAATAAGTTCGTTTAAATAACCTAAAAAAATAAGTTCATTCTTTATAAATATATCGAACCACCCATGGTAACTCGAGTTTCTACATTGATGTGAGCTGTCCAAGAACACTTCTGTACCCACTACCAGAATTCATAATGTCCAAACTCTTATATATTATAATCTTTAAACTAAACCTACATAGTTTCATCACACATATATTTTGGTATCAGACTTGGTTCTATTTTTAATAAACCAACCTTGGAGCATTCATTACAGCTTTATTCATTAATTCATTCTCCTATAACCAATCTATATTTTTAGTGGCCACAGATATGGTGTGGACTCAGGGGATAGTAGAAGATGACAATGAAACTATGCGGTCTAAGGGAATTGTTTGTGGGACAACAATATTTCCTAGGTTCTTTGTGGTTATGGAGGGCATCCCTTGTGTATTTAGGATGTATAAGTCACTAGTGGATGTGGGTGGTGTGTCATTGGGTGGAGGGATGGTATTGGGATTTGAATGAATTATTATAGGGGCATTCTAGGGTTTCCTGGATCTCTGGTCTCAATTGACCATCCTTTCTGATGTTTTATTGGACCTTTGGATTATGTGTATGAATTTGTATCAATGGTTCATTATAGAATCTCCATTATTATTTTCTTCACCATTGCGCAAGTAATTAAGGATCTTTTTGTCTTGTAATGGGCTATATCCTAACCCATTTAAAAAGGGGTCCTTTTTCATTTCTATTTTTACTAAAGGGTCTTATCCCTAAATAATTTCATTAATATTAATATATATACATTATGAATAGTTAATGTGAGTTTAGATACTATAATAACTATGCTATAAATTTGAATTATTTTTTGGGAAGAATATTTTGTGAAGATAATAATATTTTGTGGGTGATGAGATGATGGGTATTAATTATGTGAAATGGGGATGTGTATCTCGGTTTTCATTTTCTTTTAACCTCCTATACAAATATGAAAAAAAAAGAAAATTATTATTTAGAGTGATTTTCATAGGATTAATAAAGTTGTACATAAGTATTACTGTTAAAATTTAGGAATCATACCTTGATTTAAATGAGGTAAGGATAAGAGTAGTATTTTTATTATAGTAATATGCATATATGGTATAACATTGATGTGGTATCATAACCTTATCAAGATATAATTATCAATACAACTACTTCTGTAAGAAGGATGGTTACCCATGAATGGTATCATAAATATGATCATTATGGCATCTTGAAATTTTTTTAGGTTCACCAATCTTTTTAATGTACAACACAATTTATAATGGTTAGTGGAATATATAGACATGAACGATGAGAATTAGACTAGTGGTACATGAATGTTGATGCACCTAGGGTATGGAAAAAAATTAATGTAAGAGACACACTATTTTGAGTATAATTTTAATAGGAATATCTAATTAATAAATAAAAAAATATTTGTTTTATGATTAATTGTGTTCTGTTCATACGTTATGTAAAATAATGATGAACTTTTTTCTTGAATATTAAGTCTGAATTTAGATATCATGTATTTTTAGGGAGAATCTAGATATTATAAATGCTTTATTTTTAATGAATTAGTGTGAGAAAACTATTGAAATCAACAAGGATAGTATATTAATAAATTTTAATATTTCACACTATGGTTTATATGTTTGGAAATGTTTTGAAATATCTAAATAGTGTGGAACACTATAAGGATCATTTTTTATGAATCAACCCTTCTACTATGAATAAAATGTCAGTTCCTAGAGTATAAAAATATTAGAAAATACAATAAATATTGAATATATATAAAATAATTATGGATTCTATATCCTATATTAGATATATTTTGATGAAAATTATCCAATTATACCAAATTAACATTGAAGAGATTTTGAGTTGTACTAGAAGAAGGGAATGAGTATTTTATAAAATGTATTACTTAGATACTAGAAAGTGTGTTATATAAAAGAGTATGATGTTAAATATAATTTTATGGTATTGAATGATTTAGAGTGTTCTTAATATAGAAAAAATAATTTGTTTTTTATTTGAAATGAACAATTATTTTGAAATGAAATTACTGTTTAAGAATTAGATAAGTATGGAATATGTGTTTTGAGAGAATTATAAGTATAGAATAGAATGTTTTAGGTTGATTACTATAGGTTTTAGATTTATCTATTATATTTTATTCTATAAATATAATGAATAAATATATTTAGTCATTATAGTGATAAGAACTTCTGAATATACTAATATGTTTTGAATGAATAATATTATTTTAAGCACATTTTATAGAAATGGTATCACATGTCTACTGTGGTAGGTATATAGTAGGGTGGTGGTGGAATTCAGTTATGATTATATAAATGACTGAGACAATTTTCCAAAAGTGTAATGAATTATTTTAGAGATCTATGGGATAATGAGTTGTGAGGATTTTCAAGGATAAAAAGTTTAACAGTGGGGAGTTTTGAGTATCTCATTTTTGAAATATTTTTGAAATTGTTTTGAGGGAATGGGGATTGCCAATATGTTTTGTAAAATTTTAGTTTTAGTAAATAATGATTTTTTAAAATATTATAGGAATAGAATGACTAAAATAAGTTTACAAGAGCAAAAACATCTTCTTCTTGACTTTTTTTGGAGTGGGATATAGCCCAGCCCCTGTGATGGCTACAGAAGATCTTATGACATCCTGTGTATATTTAATATTACATCACATATGGTTTATTAATATTCTTGATTAAAAATTTTAAATATTTATTAAATATATATATATATATATATTAATTTATTTCATGTCACATATTATATTACATAGTAAAATTATAGATAAACAATATATTTCAAAATATTATGTCTTTATTATGATAGAAAATATGCTTTATATAAAGGATAAATATGGTTTCTTAAAATAATTTCTTGTAGTGACCCATTTATTGAATATTTTAATTATTTTATATTATATATATATATATAAATTTATGTTAATTTAAGGGATTCAAATTAATTTTTATTATAATAATAGTCTTTTGAATAATTTTATGATATTATTAAACAAGAAAATATGTTTCATTTGAGAAAACAACAACATTTATTCTAAACTAATTGCTTATATATGTATAATAAAATATTATTTAAATGTAAAATTTTTAAATTATAAAAACTTATTGAAAATATCTGACACGATGATATACTCAAAATATCAAATAAATATTATTCAATTAATATAAATTAATTTGTATTTGATGATAAATTTAAATTCATATTTTTGGTGTTAATGTAGAGATTTTTTAGCATTAGAAAAGTAAAAAATTAATATATTTCAGATAGTATATAGGAAGAGATAATAATTTTACCATGTTAACTAGATTAAAATAATAAAAAATATATTTTTTGAATATTAATTCATGAATTTTAAATGGATATAAATAGTCAATTATCTAAATGATTGTCCATATCTTATGTAGGGTATGAAAAGTAAAAATTATTCCTCTTGAAAATTTAATCAATATATAAATTTAGAAAAATAGTATTTTGAATATTTTTGGATGATTAAAAATATTACTGATAAATTTTATTTCTAATAGAAATTCAGTTTTAAAGATAAATTGAAGAATATTTATCCAAAATGCATACACATCGTCGATGTATCTCTTGTTCAAGTAGGGGAAAGGTTAAAGGTGGTAGTTTTAAAAATGAAGGGATAATATTTCAATTAATTATAGTATTTCATGGTTTTTAGGAATAAAGTTGATAGGTATAAATTGACTTAATGTTTTAAACCTAAATTTAATGGTAATTTGAATATTATTAACCTCAAAATACAAGAATAATCCTAAAAGTTATTTTGATGGTTATTCATTATTAAAAATGATTTATAAATTAAAAAAAATATTGTAACAATATATTAATTCTTTTAAAATTGGTAATAGTATAACATAGAATCTAATTTTCACTTATAATCCACTTTCCATTTTAAAATTACAATATTGACCATTAAACCCTGAATACATATGAAAATGTCACAAAACATTACCTATAAAAGGGTACATCTTCTATCATTTACAAAAAAACAAATAAATTTTGGTTTTATCTTCATGATATTCGAAAATTCATATCTAAAAATACATTTACCTCTTCCTAAGGATTTGGTATTTCCAATATCTTTTTCTTTTATGGATTTAGATCCAATCTGAAAGGAGAAATTCAATGATAAATCTTATAAATTAAAACTAAATATTTCCATTATTATTTTAAATTATTCATCATTTAAACTATTTATATTATTATTTTATTTTAATTCCATGATTATATTATTATTATGTATTCATATGTTTGATCTATTAATAATGAGATAGAATCTCTTACCTCTCATTGAACTCTTTTTCATAAGTTACCAAAATGATAAAATATATGTTTCTTAAAACTATTTCATTTTATATCAAATATCCTTTTATTATTCTAAAAAACAAAAATAATATTTATAAGTAAACATTATTTTTTATTTTATTTATAAGATAATATTTTTTAAACTAACTTTTCTATTATGATTTCCATCATTTTAAATGTTCTGAAAAGTATCGCTTACTATGGTATGTTTATGCTAGCTATGTAAATGATGATGTTTTTATAAACTTATGTGCTTCATGGATATTCTTTAAAATTGATTTAAATGATTAAATACAAAATTATTATTCAATTAATTTCATGATTATAATTCTATAATTTTAAAATATCAATCAAAATAAGAAAATTATAAGTAAAAAAATAATAGACATTTTCAATCATCCAAAAACAGGCTTAAAGTGAAAGATTATATAAATTGTCACAATTTAATGGCATATTTAACACTGTTTATTATATATTAGGATACAATACCTTGAAATTTGCATTTATTATAGAACCAAAACTTAATGATTTGACCATTATAACTATACAGTGATAGTTTTACAGATTATGAACTAAAAACCCACAAATCAACCGACATGAGTTATACCAATTTGGAAAATGAATGAAATAAAAGTAATAATAACAAGTAAATTAGTATTATAATGATTCTGAATCTTGTACATAATTAATTTAATCTTATTATTCATGATGTTATAAGAAAAACAAGAAGATTTCATACTAAAGGTAAGGGGATTCATTACTTAATTTTCTTTCACTACGTTATATCCTTTATTAATTTAATCTTTTATTCTAAGATAATATACATTAAAAAATATTTTTTTTATTTAACCTCATTTTATTTATATTTTCAATTCTTATACATAATCTATTGATAGATTCTTACTTCAAATTTTATTATTTTTTTTATGATTTTTCCTTCCAATCTCACATTTAATCGACATTATCTATATATAAATTTATATTTGGTGAGATTTTATAAGCTTTGACAATGAAATACTGTCTATTTTCATCACCATTGTGCCCATATTCATTATTTTATGGAAGTTGTTCTCTTTTATTATTTGATTTCTTATGTTAGTTTTATATTTTATTTTATCTTATTAACAAAAGTTTAAAAGAAATATCATTTTTTAATGTTTTATACATGATCACAAATTCCTTCCATACTTCTTTTCTTACTATAATTCTTATAAAAGTTTTCATGATTTTCCAAATTGTTTACTATTCTCATTGTTTGATAAAATATTTTCTTTTTAATAAAATTTATTAAGACCATATAGTGTATTTCTTCTAGTTTTTATGGGTTAACTTAAAATGTCTGACCTTATTGGTTCAAAAATAATTTTTTATGGATTTCAAAGTGAAATAAATTTTTATTTGTGTCTTATTCATGTTATGCTACTTTGGATTTTTGTATGATGATGGGTGAGGATGATATATTACACTTTAATCCATTAGGTAATGATTTATTCTCAAGATATAATGTATTGGAAATAACCAAATAGGTTATGCCATTATAAGGGTGATTATAACAGTGATTAGAATATGATGTCAGAAGATTCCTTTATGGTATATTTTTTATTTTTTATTTGTTTGAATGGAGTATTTGGATTTCCTGAAAAAATAAGTTGATTTTATGGACAAATGGAGGTTTTTTATCTTTTAAATAAAAAAGTTTTATATTATAAAGAATGTTTATGATATTTTAATGATTTTAATTTTTCATAAGTATTCTTATTTTATAAATAATCATTCAAAATCATTTTATTTGTTTATACTTAATTATGTTTTTTCCTTATAGATCAATTTTAAAAAAATTTGTTTTTTATATATTGGAAACTATGATTCATTTAATATCTATGTTATATGTCTAAAAAAATATTTTTAAAATTGTTTTATGTATTTTAATGTTTTCATGGGCTTTATATTTCTTTAATACAACTTAATATGATTTATATTATTATAGATTGTTTTAAGTTATTTTTTATAGGCTTAAGGATCAGTATAAACTTTTATAAAGACAATGTTCTAGTTATGAGGGTTTAACCTTGAATAAAAAAGGTGTAACATTTATAGATTTTATATTAGTGAAAAGAATATTTAATTAGTGGGAAAATAATGGGTTTTTTTGTGTAAGATATTTTCTGAATTATTTATAACATTAATCCTAAAAGGTTATAGAATTTTAAGAAATGAAATATTTTTTATATATTGTGTTATTATTGGATGCTAATTCTTGGGTCCTTATAGGTGATATCTAATCATTTTCTAGATAACTTTAGAGGTTATAATGTTGTCAGTTGAGGATACTTTTATGGTTATGTATACATCATGAGTTTATAATTCTATGGTTAATCATAACTTCAAATCCATATATTCCATTTTAGGATCTTATGTGATTTTATTTTAAGTTGATTAATAATATTTTTATAGAATTTATGAGGTTTTAGGAAGAATACAATTTTGAGGTAGCAATAACCTGTATGGATTGTAGGTGATTTAAAGTCATGGCAATTGTGGTTACTTGAGAAAAAGGTTATCATGTTTTTGGTATATATTTTTAAAATTATAGAAAATAATGATGATTAAATAGTGATTTGGTGACTAGGTGAATAATGTTATTTTGAAAAAAAAATGTTGTATTTTTGGGAAAATTATTTATGTAATGTATGTTTAGGAAATATTTGGGTAATGTTGGATTATATTTAAAACGGTTTAACATTATTTTAGTGATAAATATTATGTTATTTTTTAGAGAATATGAGCAAGGTGATTATCACTTTTGGATTTAAATTTTAAAATGATTATTCTGATTATTGTGGTTTAATAATGTTAAGGATAAAGTTTTTTTTATTTTTTATGGATTACATATTATAATGATTTTCCTGATTTTTGGGACTCCTTTATAGATCTCCATTCTTTTCTTCTATTATATATTTTTTATCTATCTATCAAATAAAATTTACTGAAATACTTGTTCTACTCTTTTACAATAAATTTTTATGAATATTTGGACTTCTATCCTCTATTATGGATTTATTATTCACACAATATGATATTAAAGGACTTTTATTAACTCAATATTATTTTACTAGGTTATATACTCTCTATTTTGAATATTTTTTACTATTTTTTTTATTATTTCATATGATTTTATTATATTGCATTTCCACTTTCGTTACTTTTGATTTACATTTATTTATCATAATATCATTTTCAAGTGATTCATACATAAAAATTTATGATGTTTATGTTTTTTTCCTTTTTTCAATTATCATTCCATGAGGTATGTTTCATATTATTCACCTATTCAATATTTTATTGAATAATTACTTATTTATTGAAATCTCTTATCATAATTTACATATGATTAATTTTTTTATAATTCCATTTTATGTTCTATATTTTTTTGTTTTTTTATTTATAAGATACCAATTCTATAAGGGGTTTTATATAATAAATATATTTTCCATTAATCATAAACTTTCTTCTTTTACATTTTTCTTCCTTGTTTCATATATTCTTTTATACACTTTATAAAAATAGTGTTTTCAATTATTATTAGGTGAAATTAATTTTTTAGGTCATGCTTTTATTATTTAATGAATTTCGTATTTCATAAAAATAATGTGTTGTTTTGAATAATTACCCAACTCTTTATTGAATATTCATTTCCTCTTTGTACATGTACTTTATTACCAAAAAACGTTTTATTTTATAATTTTCAAAGAAAAATATTGATTATATTTTGAAACTTTTATAATTCAAAATACCTATATTCAAAAGAAAATTTTGTATTTATATTATCAGTATGGGTTTACATAAAAATGTTCAAAAAGATTAATATTTAATACTTACCACTTCTATATATTTTATCATCAACTCTGAATTTATTCTCATTGTGTTTTATTATTATTACATAATTGGGAATTATTTTGAAATTATTGTTTTTATAGTCCTCTTTGACGCCTTGAAATGTATTTTATATTTTTTTGTTTTCTTACCCTTCATAAACCCTTTCTCATCAGGGCCAATGAAATGATAGAAATTATAGATTCTAGTATAGGTATGAATTATTTTAATATAAGATTGATTATATTTTGATTTTGAAATCATTATTAGTTCCTTATTGGTTGAATATTATTCATTATAAAAGAAATTATTTATTATTGAATAAAATACTGAATACTAGTTAAAATTTTAATGAGTAAATACTGGAATATTATCAAGTATATTTATTGTTAATTTCTATTTTTAAGAAAAAATTGTGAGAAAACTATTTCATTAAGGATATAGAATGTAACAACCCTTGTCTTTTAAAAAACACAACACATTTATGGTTTATATATATTCATATTTATAAATATATAAAATTATTTTAAGCTTATATATTGATTTAACATTAAAAAATATGGAATATATTCAAATAGTTTACAAATTTTAATTTTTAAATTTTTATCTATTTTATGGTATAAAAGATGATTTATTTAATGGTGAAATATGTTTTCTTAAGATGATTTCATAATTGGATACATTTAATGAATAATATTATTATTAAAAAACATTAAATGTAAATTTATGTTGATTATTTATATTTAAATAAATTGTTGAAATTATGATTATGTTAGAAATAAAACAATGAAGGTATGAAATAAGAAAACAGTTTTTCATTTGAGAAAGGAATAGTTTTTTCAAAATTAAATAACCTACTATAGCTATAAGATTTATTTAAATGATAAATTATTAAATTAGAGAAATTAAGGGAATTAATCTTAAATAATTATGAAATTATAATATCATATAATTATTATTTAACTAATATAAATTAGTTGTTATGGGATGATGAATATGAATGTATTTTTTGTGTTGGCTCAGTGTTTGTGCAGCATTGTAAAAGTCAAAATTGGTGTCTTTAATATGGTATCTAAGATTGGATAAGTCATTTATCAACCTTAAGATAGTGAAATAATGGATATTTGATGATGTTGATAAATATTCAATAAATTTCAAATAATATAATAATTTTATTATCCATTTTTTTACCCAGTCCTTGCGCAAGGTATGAAAAGTAATATTGCATACCGTAAAATTTTTATCATTATATTAGTAGGGTTAAATTGTATTATTAGTAGTTTTAGTTGATTTTAATGACTGATAATAAATTATATTTAAGTTATTAATTCAATTTTAGTCATAAATTAAATAATAATTATGTATAAAAATTTTGCATCGTCATCGTAGAATTAGTTCAAGCTGGAGAAGTGACAAATATGGTAGTTCTAAAACATTTAAAGAGATAAATTTTAAATTAAATATTTTATATAATGGTTTTTGTGGTTGAACATGATAGGTAAAAGTTTATTTACATTTTTAAATTGTAATTTGAAATTTATTTAAATATTTTTTATGTCAAATTACTTGATCAATCGTGAAAATTATTTAAAGGGTATTAATAGTTAACACACAATTTATAAATTTATAAAAAATAATAATACCATATATTATATAAAATTTTGATAGATAATGTTCTATAATATCTTTTATTTCCATTTATTATACAATTTATTTTTTAAAATTTTATTTTTAACCATTAAATACAGAATATTTTGAAAATGTTATCGAATTTTTCCTATAAATGGGGACTCGATATAAAATTTTCAAAAGAAATATAATTTTAGGATTTACTTCCATTTTCACCCAAGATAATTATCTAAGAATAAAGTTCCAATTTTATAATGATATTTCCTTGTCAAATTATTTTTTTTGTAAATGCATTAGACTGAAACCATAAAGGCAGTTCAAACACCGATGTAAAAAATTCAAAATTCAATCTTTCCTTCCTTATTATAAATTCATCCTCTGTAAACATCTTTTAAACCTTCCATTATTTTTATACCACGAAGATTTTATTATTCTATTTTAATATTTTTCACCATAAAATATGATATGGAATCCATTACCTCTCACCAAACCCTTTTTCATAAGTCATCATTATATTAAAATTAGGGGTTTCGCAAAACAATGTCTTTTCATTTTAGAAATCTTATTATTCTATTAAATAGAATAATAAGTCATTAAAATTTACTCTAAAAATAGTAGTTTAATTATGATATATTTTTTATAAAATTATAATATTTATTGGAGTCTTTTTCTTTTAAACTGTTTTGAAAATCATTGTTTACCTTGCTAGTTTTATGATACATAACTAAGCGATAATGTTTTTATAAATTTACATGTTTCATAGAAATACCAAAACTATTATTTCATTATTGAATATATAATAAATAATAATTTAAATTGAATGTTATTATTCTATAATCTTAAATTATCCATCATAATAGTGTAATTTAATGTAAACAATCATAATCATTTTTTACCATTTAAAATAAGCCTATCTTCAAAGATTCTATGAATAGTAGCAATTTCATGACCTATAGAACTATTTTTCTTGTAAAATGATATTTGAATAATTAATTTATTCTCATAGAAATTATGGAACCACTTTTCATGATGTTGGATCATTAAAATTAAATTATAGTGTTTTTTAATATTCCAAACTAAATGACCTAAAATGGACTGACATGAACAATATTGATTTGGTAAATGATTGAAACATGATAATTAATGAAATAAAATTGAATAATAACTAGATCAAGTAATTAATTAATATGAATTATTTTCCTAGAGGATAGAGGAAGTACATGATGATTCTTAACTCAAGGTACTAGGGTTTTAACCCAATTTCCATTCATTTAGTAATATAATTTCTATATGTTTAATGTTATTTTAATATTATGTTAATTATAAATTATGTTTTTTTAATTACTTTCCTATGTTTTTTATTTATAATTATTTTTATTACATATAATCTCTTAAATGAAAGATTCTTATTTCACATATCAGAATCTTTGTAAGGGATTCCTTTCCAATCCTATTTTGAATCAATATTTGCTATTTACAGATTCTTATTATTGGAAATGATATATTCCTTATATATAAAATAACTTCTATATTATCCTAATACATTAATATATTATTAATTGTATGGATTTCATCTCCATAATTATATGATTTCTTTAGTTTATTTTTTATTTTAATTTACCTTATTTAAACAATTCTGAAACAAATACCTTTTATATATTTTGGACATAATCACATTTTCACTCCATATTTTTAGTTTTATTTGGAAGTATTACACTCCATATTGTCATATTTTCCACTATAATTTATATTTTCATTATTTTTAAAAATATTTCCTTTCTAAAAAATTTAAATAAAAAAGTATAGGCTATTTCACTAAAATTTTATGGGTTAACAGATAATGCGTCTTTATGGGTTTAAAAGTATTTTTTCCTTTGTGTTTTATGATGAAATGTATGTTTTTATCTTTTTCATTATTATTATGCTACATGGTCATTTTATATGATGATAAATGTACCTTATATGTTGTTCTACAAAGAATTAGTTAATGATTTATTCTCTTTTTAAGATATAATGGAAAAACGGAATATGTTTCTCCAGTGTTAGGGTGGTTGTAAGGGTGATTCAATAAGAGATTTCATATATGATTTAAAAAGATACCTTAATGGTATTTCTGTGATTTAATAAGGTTTTAATTGGGAATATTTTGTCCTCATGAAATAATAGTTTTATTTTATTAAAAAATGGGCTCTTTTATATTCTTAAAGGAAATGCTTTTTATTATAAGAAATATTAACGATATTTTTAAGATTTAATTTTTTAATATATTATCATGTAACATTAAAAGTAATATTATATATTTATGGTTGATTATGACTTTTATTTAATATTTTTTTTATCAGTAAATCCGGTCATACGTTTTAAATTATTTTTTATATAAGTTCTAAGTTCAATGTTTAAAAATAAATATTTTTCTAAAGGTTTTCATGTATTTCAATAGTCTAACATGGGTATTCGATTTCTTTTATACCCCTTAGTGATAATTTTTTTATCATTATTAATTTTCAAATTATTTTTTATATTTCTTAATGAATATTTGGAATTATTATGAATTAAAAATTGTAGTTGTTGGTTTTTATTCTTGAATGATGAAAGTGTATCACTTAAAGAGATTGTCTTAGTGGATAAATGTTGGTTTCATAAGAAATGTATGTATTTTGTTATATTATATATTTTCCTAATTCAATAAAACGTTAAACCTAAATGTCCATGGATATTTCAATAATTCAAAATTTTTTAAAAACAATGGAATTATGGGATTGTTATTCGGGGGAATTCATAATTGGTAGCAAAGTATATTTTAGTTAGCATTAGATGTTAAGATGTTATAGATTGATAATAATTTAATAGTTATTGATACAATAATGTTTTAATAAATGTATGGGTGATAATAAATTTAAAAAACATAGATACCCTTTTAAAGACTTATGTGATTTGATTTTAAGGTGATTAATAATATTTTAGGATTTGTTTACTTGGTTTTAGTGAGAATATGTGATTGATGTATCAATAGATTTTAGGGTTAGTATGAGATTAAAAGTCACATAGTTATGGTTATTTATGAAACATTTTATCATATTGTTTGAAGATATGTTGAAAAGTATATATAACAAGGAAGAATAAATAGTTATTTGGTGACTTGGATAATAATTTTATTTGGAATAATCTCATTATATTTTTTAATACATTATATTATTAATGTATATATATATATGAAATTATTTCAATGTATGATGACTTTTATGAATGTGATTAATGTTTTTCAGGTATAAATATGAAGTTAACTTTTGAGATTATATATGGATTGGGTGATCATGACTTTTGTGATTTTATATTTAGAAATATTTTTATAGTTACAGGGGTTAAATAATATTTAGGATAAATAATATATTGATTTTTTAGAGAATATACATTCATGGTTTTATTTATTTATTAGGGTCATCATTCATAATCTCCATTAATTTATTATATTCTATAAGTTTTCCTCCATATCTCAACTAAAAGAACATAAAATAAATATTTTACTCCTTTATATTAATTTTTAATGAATAGATAGTATCTTTTACTCTTGTATAGATTTATTGTTCACACACCATGTTGTTCTAAATGGTTTTTATTTATTAAATATTATTTGATTATCAAACATACTCTCTTAATTAAATATATTCTTCTATATTTAATTAATTCTATCCTATGATAGTATTATATTGTATTTCCTATTTCATTTTTTTGTATTTATATTTCCTTATCCAAATTTCCTTTTTAAATGATTCATAATTTTTAAATTATCATTTTCATAAGGGTTTATTTTTCTCAACTATAATTACCTGATTTTTGTTTCATATTATAAACCAATTAACTTTTCTATAGTGTATTTACCATTTCATTAATGTCTCTAATTATAATTAAATTTTAGTTTCTCCCATTAATTAGATTATGATTCATATGTTACTAATGTCAGGCGTTATTTAATTGAATCAATGTATTTTCTTCAAATTATAATATTTATTTGTTGACCATTTTAATAAATGATTCATATATTTTACCATTCTATTTATCAAATTTTATTTTCCTTTTTTTCTCAAGGAAAATTAAATTTTCATCCCATGTTCTTATTTTTTTTATTTTTTTATTTCATAAAATGATGTTTTTAAGAATAATTTTAACTACCCTGTCCTCAACAGCCTGGAGACCGTGTCTACTACCATTACATTGGCACAATATATAATTAAATCAACTTCAAAATGGAATAAACTATTTATTATCCTTGGTAAATATGATACATTCATAAATCTTGTATTAAAATTTAATTCTAAATTCACAACCTATTTTTTTTAGAATAATTACTTTATTCCATCTAAATTATCCTTGCATATCAGTCATAGTAAACTTAATGGAATCCTCAAGAATGGAATGAAAATAAGGTTGATCTAAAATTATTAGTAAGGGTTATGTACATGAGATTTTTTCATCAATCAATAATGAATAATTAATATATAAAGGTAAATAACTGAACAAACATACTATTTAGATAACTAGATAACGCATAATCAATAAGGAAAGGTAAATAACTGAATATACATGGCATATAATCAATAAGGTGATAATTAAATTCATCCATATATTTTTTCATAGTAAAAATATCATGGATAATTGTAATTTAATTGTGAATATTGTTAATTCTTAATTATTATATTTCATGTCTCTCAGTCTCATGATAACTTTTCCATTAAGATCTATCCTCAAGATAGTTTAAAACTACTGGGTAAAATTCATCTGATTTGTCCAACTAATTCATCTCATGAGACTACTAATACATGAAGGGGATATTAATAATTAATAACCACCCATTATTTAGTTACAAATAATTCTTTATAAATAAAATAATAAATTTCATTAATGAAAAATATAAGTCATCATCAAATATTTTTTTTTGATTAAAAGGTACAGATTTGTCAATAATTCCCAAGTCTATTAAATAACATCCAAACCCAACACTATATGAAAAATGGTATATGGTTTAAGAAATAATCGTATAAATTATATAAGAATATAGATATTTAATTAAAATTTAATGTCAAATGAACAATGATCACACATAATTTATTGCTTCAAGATAAATTTAACTATTAAAAAAGAAAGTGAAATTATTCAATAACTTTTACGTCTTGGTAATTTTCAAGGCAAACCCCCTCGGATTAAATGAATCAAATTTAAACATAATATAAAATTATATATGAACTAATCATGACATTAAAATCCAATGTGGTCGTATATTCACCATATAAAAGTGAATTGGTGTATAACAACAAATGAGTCTTAGTGGAATGTAAATTAAGATGAAATCCCTTACCTTATGTTCCCTTTTCAGGGAAAAGTAATTTAACCACCTGTATATTTGTTTTAAACAAGTTAATTACATATTAAATAACGATATTAAAATTTATGACATCATAATTTATTCTTTAATAACATATTATTACCCATTAATTAATAATATTTCATTATTTTCATTGTTTTGGGTGTTAATTCCCTGTTTTTCAAGTATATTTTAACTTGTAATTTTTCTTCCTCTTACTTGGATCATGATTTATTCATCTCCGTAATATAAAAAATGATGAGAAAAAAGTAATTATTCATTATTTATTTATTTACTGTTTTTCATAAAATTTATTTATTGAAAATGAAATTCACTGTTCATAGAGACTATAGACCGTATGTACGCATGAACACTACAACCATTTTCATGTCGTATTAAAATAAATAAAGACAAATTATATATAAATAAATACAGTTATTTGTATGTTATCATTATATTATCATACCTATTTCATATATACCACATATATTTTTTCAAATAATCCTGAATACATTCCATGTAAAGTGTGAATGAATTATATTTCTTCACTAGGAGCTAGTCTGATACAGATACGAACAACGTTACCATATTTACAGATAATGCAAATCATGATGTTTTGTGTTAAATAAAATTTATATTATAATAATTTAATCATAAATATCATAAATATAAAATATTAATAGTAATTCCATCATTGTTACCTTTTTTGATATATGGTAATAGAAAAACAAACGACATTGATTCATGAGGTAGTAGTCCTCTTATACACATGAATGATGATTTCATTACACATTTGATGAGAGTGTGAGAAATTTTATTCCATAAACATATAATAAAAACTTCTTAGTATATTTATGATACTAATTTAATTATATAATCATGATATTAAAAAAATTTAAGGATATGGATAATTAAATAAAATAAAAATGCTTTTAGAAAAACATTACCTCCCCTTCGAGTATCCCCCTTAGTCTTGCACTAAATCATTCATAATTTGATTTTATGAATGATATACGTATTCTAAGATGATGGGGTGAATATTTGTAGATATATTTTTATGAATTTTCTAAACGAAATTTGTTTGAAAGATGTTATGATAGTAGGATAGGGGAGACCTTTTATAGGTGGGGGAGATGTCACACTTTGTATTTTGAAAAGAAAGTTAGGTGAACACTATTTTTTAATTAATAAATGGATTAAATAACAAAAATAAGTATATTTTAGAGGTTTAATGGTTAAAATATTTCTAGAAATTTGTTATTGTACATTTTTAGGTTCATTTATACTACTTGTACTCTTTGATTACCCACTAAGTAAACTTATTTTTACCATAATAACTATAATTAATTTTAACTGCATTAACTACTCATTATGGTCAAAAATTAAGTTGAAATTATAAGAAATTAAGAATTATTATGATTCCAAATATGGAATATAATTTTCCAAATACAATTCACTAAAGTGGAAAAAATGTATTTTAAATTAATCCTTTAAACGTGTCGAGAAAGTTAGTTTTGAAAGTGAAAATTTTCAAAAGATTACAATGCTTTCATATATAAATTAAATATGAAATTCATTCAAATGAGGTAAATTGGATTTATGATTTTATAATTATATTAATTAAACTTTTAAATAAATTTAAATAATATGTTATTAGTATAAATTATGTAAAAGAAAAGGATGCATTCAATTAAAATTCCATATTTTCACTTTTCATCCAAAAATGGAACTTATAGTAAAATTACCAATAATTCACCATAAGATAATTATGTTATTCAGAATTATAGAAATCTGTTTCTTTTTCCATATATAATTTATAAAAGTTTCAAATTTTACATTTAAAACAAGTGCTCTATTAAAAGGTGGGGAAAATGCCTTTAGAAAACAGAGTTTTTATGTTTAAAATTGGATTGGTTCTTATCTTATTCTTATCAAGTATATTAGATAAATTTGTAATTATTTTATTGAAAATATAATATATAAAATTCATTAATACAATCTATTAATATTAATTAATTTAATTTATCAAGATAAAATTCCATTAGAGCATAAATTTTTTTTTTATAAAAACATTTCTTTTATATTCATTTATAATTAATTGGTGATAAGGGAATTCTACCATATATTTTCATAAGTTAGTTAATATTATTTTTTTAATCTAATTTAATTTATAGAATATAATTTACATATTAATTAATAATATTAATAGTATATTCTTTTTCAGTAAAACTAAGTCTTTCGTGTAGTGAAACCCATTGAAAAAGTCATTATTACATGTGACATGAGCTAACCTTGATGTTAAATATAGATAAATCGAAACATTTTTATTAATTCAATTCAAGATAAACTCAATTTTTCATGTAATATACACTATTTTGATGATTTATTTTATCTATATATAAATATATCAGAAAGTATCAGCTTGTTATATTACTTTCTACGCATGGTGTTGCATCTCATACATTTTATTGAATATAATATTAATATTTTAATATTTTGGGATTTTACCGACTCCCCGTGATAAATAAATTTTATCCTCACAATTTAATCATGGTCTTTTTAATTAACATTTTTATATTTCAAAATTATTTTTTTGAAAAACCCACATTATAAAAGATTTAATAAAATATCCTATTATTAATAGAGAAAAGGAAGTATGAAAGTAATATATAATATCAAATAAATAGGTTTCTATGTAGAAGAAAATTAGTTGAGAGTAAAGATATTGATATGGAGGGAAAGATTATATAATTATAGAGAGTTATTTAGGTCATTTCTAAAAAATAATTGAATCGTCAATAGAATATTAAGGGCCTCAAATCCATAAATCTATGATGATATAAATGGTCATCTAATTCATTAGTTATGAATGTAGTAGGATATAATTTTTGTTTTGATATCCTTTTTATAAAGGTGAGGAATTATTTTATCATTATGAATATAAGGACAAGTACTTACTTGATGTGTTTTTATTTCATAGGAATAATTTCATCCTTTGGTTGTGTATCAATAAATTTCCAATTTTTTACTTACTCTAAGAAACAAATATTTAAAAATGAACTATTATGTTTGAAGTACTAAAATTCTCATTTAACAAATCATAAAATCCATAAATCAAACCTATACACCATTATATAACCATTTTCCAAAAAATATATAGTGATCACAAGTTATCCAATAAATTAATATCCAATACACAAGAGTAATACAATTGGTTTATCATTAATATATATTTGTCAAATTGTTTAACTAATAACAAGGACATGTTAATTAAAACATCACACAGGCTTGTGGTAGGTATAAAACCCTTATAATCCTTCGGTTCTAGGTTCAAGCCCCACAAACACTTAGGGTGTGATGGGTAATCTCCATGCATGTAGTTTATCATTTTTATAAACTATATTAATATAATGTCTATGAAGTTACCCAAAATATTATGGACATTCTGGAAATAAAGTTAATCATCAAATAAAGTTTTTACTATGGTTTTAAATACTACTTATTTTTATTCCACAAATTTTAATAATCTTATTTTATTATAATGATTATATAAACCCTAAAGGTTATCAATAAATTTAAACAAATGTATTTAAAATGTGAAGGAATTATTCCACAAATAATGTTTCCACTATGACATACTTTCCATAAATTTCTCCCAAAATATACTTAATCTTGGAAGACTCTGATACCATAAAACCTAAAATAGGTTTTTAATAATTTTAACATATGATCAATCTTGACTCTCTAACTCATGATGGTATTAATAACTCTTATATTAATGAAGAAACATATGCTCCTACAATCCTTAGATGATTTATGATTCATAAAAATAAAATAAAATTGGTAAAATACTTCAAAAGATTAATTTCTGAAACCCAGTACATAATTAATTCTTCTATATTATTTCAACATAAGAACATACTTGGCCTAAGTATTATCCTAGGTCATTAAATGTATTTATTTAATCAAATATTTTATAATGGGTTTCATAAAAATATAAATTATCCTAAGAATATCACCAAAGAGTGACAAACCAAGTCCATAGTAAATATCGTTGTCATGTTCCAGGTTCCACTTGACTCAATCCTTCCACACCCTATTCGTAGTTATAACCCCTAAGTACACTTTTTCTAAAACCAAATCCACTTGTATTATCCAAATAGGGATGTATTCCTAGGAAGACCCACATAATCTCTACATTACCAAAACATTAGGATATTCTTATATACATATCATCAAATATTATTATAGGGTTAAGTTCCCTAATCTATGTTTTCCAAAATCTAGTTCTAATGGTTTCTAAAAAACATGCTTTGATACCAAATTTAGTGAACCCAACCTCAACAGCCTAGAGCCAATTCCTACTACCATTACATTGGCATAAGATATAATGAAATTATATACAAAATTATTGAATAGTATAGTAGTATTGGTAAACTAGATATATACACTACTCTTGTATTATAATTGAATACACAAAATAAAACATATTTTTTAGAATAATAACTTTATTCAATAGAGTGTATCCCTGTATATTGGTCATAGTAAACTTTATGGAATCTTGGGGAAAGGAAAAAAAATAAGGGCCGGCTTAAATTATCAGTAAGGGTTATGTATTGTGGAAGATATCATTAATCAATAATTAATAATAAATATTCCAAGGTAAATAACTGAAAAAAATTCTATTTAGAGAATTGGATAGGGAATAATCAATTAGACAAGGTAAATAACTGAACACACATGCCATTTAGTCATGTAATATAAGAATGAAATGCATCCAAAGATTTTTTTCATAGTGAAAATCGCATGGTTAATAATAATTGAATTTTGAATGTAGGAAATGATTAATTATTGGATTTAATGTATCCCATTCACATGATACCTTTACCATGAAGATATATTCTCAGTACAGTTTAAAACTACTGGGTAAAAACCGATCTAATTTGGACAACTGATTCATATAATGAGGTATTTGATGCATCAAGGGGATATCATTAATCGGGTCCCACCAACATCTCAAGGTCAAAATCATTCTGCATTATTTAATAATCAATTTAATTCATGAATAATATAACTTATAATAAAATATTAGTATGGAGTAAAATATATGGATTTATCAAAATTTCACTAGTTAATTAAATAAATACCAAACTAAACACAATATGTCAAAATTTTATATAGTTTATAAAATAATAGTATCCATTATACAAGAATATGGATATTTAATTAAAATTTAACATCTAATAAAAAATTATAACTAGAGATTTATTGTTTCAGGATAAAGTTAAAAATCACAAAATAAAGTTAGATTGTTCAATAACATTCCCCACTTCGTAAATTTCAAGTCAAATACACTTGGATGAAATAATTCTAATTGAAAAAAAATATATATTATGATTTATTAATGAATAAGGATATTAAATTTCATAGGAGCAATATATACAAAATATAAAATTGAATTGGTTCATAATAATAAATAAGTATCCTTGAAATGTAAATTGTGACAAAATCTCTAACACATGATCCCTTTCGGTTGAACTTTTTTTAACCAATTGTATAGTGGTTTAAAATAATACTTATTCTAGAACAATATTTATATTTATGAAATAATATTTTATTCTTTCATAAAATCTTATTTCCCATTCATTAATAATCCTTCATTATTTTCATCATTTCATCTGTTAATTCCCTTGTTTTTCAAGTTTTCTTTGAATTATTGTTTTTCTTCCTATTAATTAGATCATAATTTAGTCATATCTAGAATATAAAACATGATTTAAGTATAATATATATTCATAACTTATTTATTTATAGAAATCCATATAATCTTCTGATAGGAAATGAAATGCATCGTTCATGGAGACGGTAGGACATATATATGCAAGAACGTTGATTTCATCTTCTTATAATATTAAAAGAAATAAAAGTAAAATATATATATATTTTATAGTAAAATTATCATATTTATTCCATATATATCAAATATTTTTATTGAACACATCCTTAATACATTTCATGTAATGTGTGAATGAATCACATCATTTTGTGTGGCAGTAGTCTACCTTACACACGAACAACACTATCCTATTCTAAAAAAATAGAAATCATGAAATTATAACTTATATAATAATTCCTTAAGTATAAATACATAATAAATATAATATATAAATATTATTTCTATAATTATTACCAATCTTGATAGGTAGTAATGGAAGAACGAATGTCAACATATTTTAATGAGGTGGTCTGTCATACAAAAGAACGATGATTTCGTAACCCATTTAATGGAGGTTTCAGAAGATTTAGTTCAAAAAATTACCATAAAAACATATATATTTATATAATATAACCATATTGTTAAATAATAATTATATAAAAAGAATTTATGGATGTGGATAATGAAATAAAATAAAAAGGTGTTTAGAAAAACATTACCACTTCTTTAGGTATCCTTATTGGGTTTGCACTAAAGGCTTTATAAGTTGTATTTTTTCAAAAGATAATAAATTTAGGATGATAAGAGGGAATTTTGGGAGATATTTGGGTAGGTATTTTTTAAACAAGATTTGTTTTGAAGTAGTTAAGATAGGATGAGAGGGTGACGACATTTATAAGTGAGGGAGAGGACACACTTGGTATTTTGAAAAGAACATTAGTTGATCCCACGTTTTTACCTACCAAGAGGCATCCTTAATAAGAAAAACTAGATAATAAAGATGTTATGGTCTAAATATTTCCAAATAATTTGTATTGGATAAGTTTAGGGTCATTTATACACCATATACTCTAATTTTAACAACTATGTAAACTCGTTTTTACCTTAATCACTGTTATTAACTTTAAATACTTTCACTAATTAGTATAGTCAAAAATTAAGTTGAACATTTTAAAATTTATATAGTATTCTGATTAAAAATATAGATTCCATTTTACCAAATTAAATTCATAAAAGTGTCAAAATTGATTTAAAATAAATCTCGTAGACATGTCGAGAAAGAGGGGTTTTAAAGTAAAAATGGTCAAATGGTTATAATGGTTTATATCAGAAATAATTAAAAAAATTATTCTGATGACTTAAATTGGATTAATGGATATATATTTTAACTAGTTATACTATAGAACAAATTAATATTAAACATTTTCAATATTAATTATTTAAGCGAAAATAAAGTTTCCAATTAAAATTCAGTATTTTTCACTGTGCGTCGAAAAATGAAACATCCCAGAAAATTAACAAAAATTAACCATAAGATACTTTTTGTGTTATTATTTAATAATGGAAGTTAATTTTTTATATAAAATATTTAAAAGTGTAAAAATATAGTTTTAAATAAATTTCAATATTAAAAGGTGGAAAAACTGCCATGAGAAAAATACTAATTTTTTTGTATATAACTGGAATTATACTTATTATATGCCTCTAATATCTATTATTTGAGTTATGAAATATTTATTGAATATATTAAATGTAAATATCATTAATATCACTGAATAATATTAAATAATTTAACTTTTTTTTATAAAATTTAGTTGTTTCATAAAAATATTTATTTATAAAAACATTTACTTTACTTTCAACTACTTTTTATATTAATTAATAATTAATTGGTAACTTGTGAATTCAAAAACATATTTTCATACTTCAGTTAATCCTATTTATAAAATCAAATTTAATGTCAAGGATATAATTTTCATATTATATTATAATATTAATTTTATATGGTTTTTAAGTGAAACCCAGTCTGGTTTATAACAGAAGTCGTCGAAAAAAGTCATTATTGTGTGTAATTCAAGCTAACAAACATTTTTCAATTAGATAAAGATAAACCTCTTAATGCATGTAATTCTCGATATACTCAATGTTTTTTGTAATATAATCTATAGGAAATATTGAATTTATCTAAATTTAAATATATCATAAATTTTAGGCACGTTATATTCCTTTCTAGGATTGGTGTTTCATTTCATACATGCTATCGAATATGATATTAATAATTTAAAATTTTAGGGTGTTATAATAATTCTACAAATATTTTTTGACTATATTTACCTTCTATTTCAATGTTATTTTATACAATTTTTATTATTTTGATATTCTAGAGTATAAATATACATTCGCTTCTAAAAAATTCATATTTTTCATTATCTCCATTCAAATTGGAATTTTTTATTTATTTTTTCGATGTGGGTTTCTATAAAACCATTCAAAAACCATAAAAGTTAATTATTTCCACTGCATTATATTTTAAATTTAACTCCACATTTCTTATCATTATTTTTTATTGTTTAATTATTGTGATGTTTTTTCATTTATGGTTTTCAAAGTCCTCGTTCACCCCTTGAAATGGGTTTTTAATTTTTTTTTATATAATTATGTTTTTAAAACCCTCAGTCATCATGAAAATTTTAATAATGGAAATTAGGGATTTCTGTAATGTTATAAATTGTTTTAATTGGATTTATCTAATATTTATCTTTTAAACCATTATTAGATATTGATGGCTATAATATTATTCTTCATTATATAAATAATGTAGTATGGAATTGAATACTAAATTATCATAAAAGTTTCTTGAAGTATATGCTTTAAGGATAGGAATTACTAAATATATCACTTATTTAAGAAAAATTATGATGAATCAATTTCTTTCTGTGGTGGATAATGTGACGACCCATGTATTTTTAATAATACATCACATTTATGGTTAATTATTATTCATGACTATGACTTTATAAAATACAATTATACAAGTATATATTGATTTGAATTTAAGAAATATATAAGAAAATTTAATATTATAAAAATAGTATATTTTGAATTATTGTTTCATTTTTATGATAGAAAAAAAATGCTTTATATAAGTGCTAAATATGTTTTCTTAGATAATTTCCTATTATGATCCATTTAGTGAATTATATAATCATTTTATCTTTTCTAAAGAAATCCTTTGTTATTTATATATATTTATTTTAATTTTGGTAATAGTGGTTTCCATAGAAATAATTTTATCAAGGTTTGAAACAATAATATGGTTTTTCATTTGTTAAAAGACTAATCTTTATTCAAAATTGATTATTTTTCTATGTAAAATATTTTATTTTTAAAAGATAAATTAAAAATTTATATAAGCCAATAGAATATATCATATGGTACGATATAATTAAAATATCATAGATTTATTATTCAATTAATATAAATTTATTTTTTATGTGGAGATAAATATGAAAACATTTATCGGTGTTGATGCAGTGCTTGTGCAACATCAAAAACGTTAAAAATTGGGGTATTTATGAAATTATCTATGAATGGATAAATATTTTCTTAATATTAATAGACATGAATGATTACTAATAAATTATTTTGACAAATATTCATGAATTTTTTAACTATTTAAAAGTTAAATTATCCAAATTCATACACATCGCTTTTCTAAAGAAGGAAACCTCAAAATTATTGTCTAAAAAATTTGTCACAAAATGAATGGGGATAAATAATATTATTATTGGTTTTAAATTTTGGTAATCATGAATATTAAATTATATTTATTTTATTAATTTATCTTAAAATGTAAATAAAATAATAATTCTCTAAATTGTTTATTTAACCCTTGTGCAAGTAAGAAAAAATTCATAAATGGTAGTTTTGAAATATTTAAAGAACTGATATTTAAATTAATTAGAAACATTCATAATTTTGGTGGAGGAACATGGTTTTTTAAAATGAAATAAATATTTGAATATCAATTTTGTTTTTGCATAAATATTTTTAATAAAAAATTAAATTATTAATCATGAAAATTATTTTAGATTATATTTAATGTTAAAAATGATTTTCAAATTTATAAAAAAAATAAAACCACATATTAAGTATTATTGATAGTTTTAATGGTTGATAATATAATATATTGTATATTTTTAGGACACAGTCCATTTTAAAGTCATAATCCTGACACTTAATGATTGAATATTCTTTAAAATGTAATTGAATTTTTCATTTAAAAAGTAGAATATTCAAAAATTTATAAAACACATCTCAGGTACAGTTTTATATCTAAATTATAACCAAATCCTTATATAAGAATCCTTTTCACTGTTCATATTCCTTTTTCCGTGAAACCTAATATTCTTTTAAGGTTTTAAAATTCAGAAGGAATTTTGATTTTTTATAGAGCAAGGATCATTTTGGGGAAAAAGATTCTGATTAGAATTATGTGTATTAGAAAATCTCTAAGATATTTTTTTGGACGTTTATCAAGGACAATAAAATATTTTGAATTCTAGTGTGGGTATTGAAGAAAGGCTCAAGGCCTTTCTAGAATAATACATCTTGAATAGCTCATATCGTTACCTGTACATTGTTTCGTGGCCTTTAGGTTGCACTTGGATGGCCTACTACAGAGATGTGTTATGAGGTAGTTTCACTATGGTGGTGTGAAATGTCGCGACAAAAGAGGGAGAGAGTTGCAGTGTCACCAAACTGGAGAGATTTATGGAATTAGGATATTTTTGGATTTTGGTAATGTTAGAAAATATTATGAACTATGACATGCAGTAATGGGAGGTTTCAGGTTGTGACTACAAACACAACGATTTAAGTTCGTGAACCTTGCAAACATAAATCACTCCATGAATGAAACAATGTGTTGAAACCATAAACCTTATAAACATTACATTATTATTCCTCCAGAAATATTGAAATCCCATCATGATATATTAGTTTCATGCTGCTATGGGGGTTAGACGAGGTTCGATCTCACTACCTGGGGAAATCACACCATGATGGAATGAAGTAGGGGAATCAAACCCTCTTCATGGGGTCAGTCATTCCAAAAAACAGAAGGGTAGAATTAGATCATGATCAAAAACTATTTTTCAATAGGGGTGATCAATAATTTATATTTCAACCCCTTTGGTTTTTGGTTGTACAAATGCATGTGGGGAGGGTCATATTCTTGGCTCCTCCCCCTCTCCTCCCCCTTATGATCCTCCCTTTATAGGGGTTGTTATGGAGTTTTTTTCATCAAGTAAATGTATTTTCTTCCCTAAAATTTTCATTTTTCTTATCCTATTTTGTTTTATATGATTCCTTATATTTTTTATTTGGATTTAGAGATTATTTGAAATACATTATATAAGAAGTAATCCAGAATGATGGCACTTTTTCTCACTATGGATAGGGTGAATCCCAAAAGGGCAATTATTCTTGGTTTCAAAAAATTTTAATTATGTTTTGTTTATACCATTATTTATTTATATTTTTTGGTGTAATGGTTTAAATTTAAAATTTTATCGAATATATAAAGTAGTTATTTTGTGTGGCATAGGTTTGGGTGCTTATCAAAAGTGGATTGCATCCCATTGTCCAATGTTTTAGAAAGTAGGTGTCAATCACTGTGTTATTAGAAAATTATTACTATTTAAATTAAATTTTCATATTAATTATAATTTTTTTATTAATTAAAAGGTGTTTCATTTCTTTATATTGGTTATTAGATATGGATTCAAGCATAGATAATACTTGTACATTCTTGGGTAGGGGTGGTTGGGATTTTTTTAAAGGATGTGGATTAAAATGAGGTTGGTGGTCTATTAAAAATCACCATAAAGTAAATGTATCTATTTCATGTGTATGTGGGATGTGGTATCACCACCTAGGGTGGTTTTCATTATATTTAAAAAATGTACTTTTATGAAATTAAAATTCTTATGGTAAGAACAATGTCTTGAAGTTCATGTAAAGCACTTGATCCTTGTCTTGATGCCTTAGTTACTTATAGATTAGGGATTAATCATACAATGTGTGGTGTGTGTAGTATGGACCCAAATTAATAGAAATAAATTTAAATAAATATAATGGATCATGTTTGTGGCCCTTTATAAACATTTTTGTATAGGAGGGTGTTCTACTAAGAGGACTTTCCAAGTAGACCATGATGGAACTTAGAGACACCTTATAAACATTAGGGGAGTTAGATAGATAGTTTATAGAGTGATCCTCCCACATTAGTATTTTATTGCCCATGTGGGTATTCATAAGGTAGATTTATTAATGGTTGTTTGACTAGAACGGTATAGGATATATTTATATGTGTGATAAGAATGAGGTCATCTCTCCATAATGATGTCAATATGGATATTCCTATGAGTTCTGTGAGGAAATAATATCAATCTTTTAATTTTAGGGACTCTATTTCCTCTGAGTGGAGGGTTTTTTCTTGAGCTAAAATAATTAGATAGAGGCTCCAACATAGGGTGTCTATATTATAATGAGACAATGGAGACATTGTGGGGTTCCCCAATGTTATTTTCACCTAATAGAGTTTTGGTATAAGGAAGTGGTTATTTCCAAATTTTATTTGCCTCCTTAGAAACTAAAATCAGTGGTTTGAGACTTATATAGCTATAGTGATAGGGATGGATCATGAACTTGAGAACCTGACCATTGTATTGTGATATGGATTTCGGCAAATGGGAAAACCTTTATTATTGTTACTAGATGTAACCGGGTGGATGATGGTCCCCATTATTTATATGTGATGTTACCATATTAATTTTATCCCCCATTGATTATATAATATACTTATTGTTGGATGATAGCCCCAAAAAATTATATACATATATATATAAATGTATATATATATAATCTTACATGTAAATTCTTAAGATCTTACGAGATGTATCAGTATATTTTTTAATAATAATAGTGATTCCTCATATCTAGAGATTTTATCATATATCATTTTAGATCCCAAATGATTCATATGATCTAAAAATTATTCAAATTATCCTTTTGTATGATATTTTTAAGACACATAGGATCTGAAGATGAGACTGATTATTTTATGAGATTCTTGGGTACTCCATAGTATTTAACTATTCAATCAAGATATGTTGATATTCCTAGGATACCCCCATGGATGTGGTAGTTTGAGAGTGATATTATGAGATGCCTAAGATACTCCTGATGATATGGTTATTCATGTATTGTATGATGGGATGCCTATGATTATTCTTAAGAATATATTTTGTTCTTGATATCATGAGATACCCAAGATGGCTACTAATATTTTTTGTTTACCCCTGATGTATACAAATTCATGTGAGCTCAGGATATGTTTTATATCTTCCAAAGGATCTATATTGATGTTAGAGAAACTCTGACAATAGCCATATTATGTGTAGTTGATCTCAGGTGTCACCTTTGAACCTAAGGACTAATGATTATTATGTTATTATAATTGGAATCTATATATTTTATTGGTAATATCACATGTAAATATAAATAAATTACTGGTTATGTTAGGAATTCCATTAGTGGCACCCCACTGAGTTTTATTAGCATCCTACTTGAGCATCCATGGAACCTTGGAACCCAAGAAGACCTCATGTTCATGAGATCACATAGGGTATATTCAAAGTGTTGATTTATTGAGTAGGATTTCATGGATCAATTAGGGATATTAGGATGTGATCAAGTTTGGGGATGGTATTATGTCCTTCTTTATTTTATATATTATGATATTTTTTATATGAGATCAATCTAGGATTTATAACTATAAGATATATTTCATTTATTATTAATGATTCATTTTTTTATTCTGTATACTCTAATTAATTTTTATAGATATTTTAGGATATTTTCATTATCATGTCACTCTAATGTGAGGTTGTAATATCCCCAAGGTAACACCCTATACCATCACATCTAATTAGTAGACTCTGATATATGGGGAGGCATTCCAAGGGACCCTTATTGACTCTGAGATTTACATTGTGGATTTGTTGTGGGTTGGGGAGTTACAAAGTGTTAATAGAGACTCTTTTTCTTAGTATTAATGTTTTTTTATAAAGTATACAACGAATAATGATTTTTTAAAAATTGAGATTATCATTAAACTACTTCATTGTGTATACCTTTTTTTGGAGAGTCCAGGATAATAGTTTTATGGTATTATTATTCATGGATTTCACTTTTATGTTTCTATGCTTTCACCTAGTGTGATTAAATTGGGTTTTTTATTTATGATTTATATTTTCTTAGTTTTTATCTCATTGTAAAGAGTCTAATGTACATGGATAATTATTCACATATAGGACTCACGTGACATGTATATGTTTTTTTGTCATTGATATCACATATAATTAATATTCAGTTATTTAATGTTTTAACAAAAACCGTATATGGTGTTTTCCATATAGAATTTTGTTGGAATTTTACATAACCAAACATTATTATTATGGGTAAACTTAACATGGATCATCTTAGAGATATTTCATTATATGATGAAAGATTTTATTATAATCTATAAGGGGGTATCCCTTCATACAGATGCCCAATGTAGACTTATTCCCAAGAGTGGGTAGTGATTTTTCATGTCATTCATAGTGTGTGTGTGTGTGTGTGTGTGTCTTTGAACCCTAGAGTGGGTGTTTGTGAATGTGAGATTCCTTGTGGGAAATTATATGGTAGAAAAAAGAAATTCCTTATAATTAGGGACCTATTTGAGATATGAAATATGGTCTAGGAGGGAGATCTTGGTGAATTTTAGATACAAATTAGGATTTTATTAATCCTGGTGTTTTTATTGAGTAACAGGGAATTATCTTTACGTGGTAATGATGAGACATTATATTCAATGTTAACCTGATAAAAGGTTAGAATAAAACATTGATTATACTTAGATATAGGTGGAATGGGTAGAATCATTGGGATTAATATTGGTGCATGAGGGGTTCTACCAGGTTTGTGGTATTGGCATACACATTCCTTAGTATCTATGATATAAACCACATGGGGTTCTTTGGTGTCAAGGGATGGTTTTGATAGAATGATAAGTAGGATTTCTGAATCTTTTTATTTTGGATGTGATTTTAGTGGCATGATGTGGTAATGGTTAAATATTATGGTTTAGTGTTGACACCCATGTGGGGGGGATCGTGAGATTGTACTTGGTATGTATGAGACACCACAAGCTTCTTGGAAAGAAAGCACATATGATCTGTTGAATATATTAGATTGATATATGATAGGGGATCATCATAGATTTAGAAACATGATCCTAGGATTAATAGGATATATCTCAAGGTATTCTAGGTAGGATGATATGGTAGCGGACACCGGGGTGTATGCCTACTTGAGTATTCATTATTTTGGTTATAGGAGCTATTATGAACCGTTATAGAAGAAGGATTGTGTGGTTGAATAAGGTGTACAAGAGATAGTTTATAAGTTACTCATACTTGAAATGGATCATGGAGAATGTTTTTTTGATATTCATAGTGCGGTCATAGTGTATCGGGTTCTGTATGAAAAATGGAAGGTATCCCTCTGCAATGAGTGGTGGTATCGAAAGTAGATCTGGATATCATGGCATGGTCGAATAGAGTGTCTTACTTGTCATGGATTTTAGGTGAGGTGTGATGTTTCAACCTATTGAGGTTTCACTCAAGTAGAGTTATAAGGTAATACATATAGTGGGGAGTGGACCATTAGTCATTGGTGGTGTGAAAATCATTATATATAGAAAATGATGTTCATTTTGAGGATACAATTCATAGTGTGATTGGAGTGGGTGAAGATCTATGTTTCATATATATTCTAAGGTTTTAGTGGTATGAGAACATCTAATAATTATGATAAATAATGGATGGGTTATCATACGTGGAGGTAAGACCTTTGAATTTTTGTGTTATGAATCTAGTTATATTAGTTAGTTGATTATAATATGAGATTTGGATACTAGTGTGAAGATTGATTTGATTTAATCTATCACCTTAGTAAGAACCTTAATTATGAATCAAATGTGATATTGGATAGATTCTATGAATTGGAATCACGCAAATAATAGAATTAATGTGATTCAAGCCTGAATCAGATAGAGGTCTATTGGTGCTCTAGGTGAGAGCATGATGGTTGGTTGGTTGGTTTAGGATCCATCCATGGAATTACACTATGTATTGTGTTCATAATTCGATGTGGGTTTTTAATGATTTAGTGATTCTTCAATGGATTTAGGCATCAGGATCAAGGGATTTGATAGTGCGTTAGTTGGATTGAACTATCATTTTAATGATAGGATGAAAGGAGGAGGATCAATTAATGTTTTTTCATGAAGTAGGGTGAAGTGAGTTGGGAACTGTCACCAAGAATTTTTTTGGATGACTAGAAAAAAAAGATTAGAAGGTAAATCTTATGGTGGGGAGCACCATGGCCTAAAATGTTCCTCTATGAGCTATGTCTTCTTATGGGGACCATAACAATCTTGACAATGAATGAGTTTATGTCACTTGGGCATCTTTGGATATATGGTTGTGGTAAAGTTTCATCTTTTTATTGGTGATGGTGACATGTGGGTGGATCAAATTTTGATTTAGAGTGCCCATTGTGTTTGGAGTTATATAGAAGAATATACAACAGCAATCCCAAATGGAATGTAGTGAGTTATTTTTTAATTGGTGAATAATATAGTTCAGGATTTATGGTTAGAGAAGTATAGGGACTTCTCAATTAGGATAATTTCTATGGTGGAGTGTTTATAAAACTCTATATCCTTTTTGGATTTTTATTTATAAAGGTAATTTTAATTTTTGGCTCCAAAAAAATAAACATTTTGTAAATCATGATTTGGATCAGAATTACTAGAGTTGGCACATATCTAAGAGTTTTTTATGTGAATTGAGGTTTAAAATATTTTCTGGGTACTTGACTGGTTGTGAGTGAAATCAAGAGTCATTGCTAAAATGATGTTGTTAGTTTATGTTACATTGTGAACCTTAGGCCATGTTTTGAACCTTACGTTGTTCTAGAGTATCATACTTTTGAGTTCTTTAGTAAGGGTTTCATGAAATAGAGGTGTGATTTGTCGCACCATAAGAGGTAGAATATATAGATTATGCCACAAATAAGGACTTCAATACATGATTAGTTTTGAGGATTTTTGAAATGGTAGAGGACCTTATAAACTAAATCACACAATAATGGTTGTCATTATTCCATGGTTTTGAACCCTATGAAATTTTTTAGTAAACCTTATAAACTCTAGTAATGCCATTATGGGAGCCATAGTGTGGTGACCAAAAACCCTAAAAACATTTCTTTGAAATTTATCAAATAAGATTGATGTAATTCTCAAATTCATTAGGGTCATTACATAATAATGATTTTCTAAGGGTTGAGTACAGTAATTGGAGTATTCACACCATTACATTTTGGGGTCATTATATGACCGAACTAGGAAGGGGAGTCAAGAAAACTACTTGTGGGTGGTGGCATAGTGGTCTAGGAGGGTCTCACCATAATAAGGACCCAGCCATATTTTATAAACTAGGGAAAACTTAAAATTTATGTGTTAGCCCTATGGTTAATTGGGAAAATAGAGCTTCCTAAGGTAGGACATTCGATCATCTCCAACCCCTCTCTTCTCCATTGATATTACCCCTTGAGTAGATTGGTTATTTAGGAGTTTTTTGTTCTTCAATGTATGTTTTTAACTTAAATTATCCCAATTAATATCCTCTTTTTACATCACTAATTTAATAATTTTCTTAGGGATTTAGAGAGGATTTCCACCTGATCATGGAATAAATCATTCCAAATGATGGGAATTTTTCTAAGCATAGATAGTGGGAATCATGGGAGGGTGATCGTATATCGTTACAAAATATTTTGTTTGAGGTATGTTTTTTAACTTATTTATTTAGTGTTTTTGTTACATTTGGATCATATTTACTATTTGATCAATTGTATAAGGTGGGTATTTCTGTGGTTTAGGTTCAAGTGCATATTCGTTATAGATTATTATGAAATTGAGTTCCCTAGACTAGACATCCAATGAATTCATTGATTACCAAATCATGAATAGAGAGAGTTATGAATGATGTGTACTTACCATAATAGTTTCAACACTTCTAAATCCACTAGTTACATGGTGATTTCCATATATTATTTATTATTTAAATATGTTATTGTGGTTTTGATCTATAATTATAACCATGATACACTATGAAAATAATATTAAATATATTTCTTATGGTTTAGATATGTTATACTAACTAGACCCAACTGATGTCTAACAATCTGGTTATGGGGGATCATAATCATTGAGAATTCTTCTCATCAAGTTTTCATTTGGTAATCTCAAGTTAAAGGGATCATGATGACTATCTTTCCAAAATTAACACATTGGGTTTTTGGTGTCAATGGTTGTTACTATTTATGAGCACGTGTATGGTCACTAGACATTAGATAATTATCAAATTTTACCATTTTTTCATATATTGATTAATTATTAAAACAATGAAATTTATTTTATGTCAAGGTAGCTTGTATAGTGGGTATCATTGATGGTATGGCATTGGTGGAATGTTCATGAAAAAAATCTCTTATAAAATGATGAGATTTCAGAGGCCTAGTTGACATGGATGGTAGAACCTTTATTATATCCATGTTAATGGTGATTAATGTTTAGTCTATCTAGTAAGGTTGCGAATAAATAAAGTAGTAATGGATGATGACACTAAATAAGAGTCATGGTTTATGAGTTATCACATGACCAAGAGAATATATTATAGGATGTGTGTTTCTTAGAGCTTTTTATCACTATGAATAGACCATATCTCTATAAATACCTTTATGGGTTTCTATACTCCACTCTTATTCTATGATTATAACTCATTCATTTTGATATAAGGGCCTAGACAGTCACATGAAAAGCATATTCATAATATTAGACACTACTTGTGAATTGGAGTTTAATAACATGGTGGGTCCTATGATGGTGGCTGGGAAATGTCTAAGTTTATATAATCACAAAAAAAAACAAATAAATTCAATATTATTAAAGTTTAAAATAATAACCATTAAAATTATTTACTTATTATATTCACAAGTTATTAGGTGAATATAATGATAAAATTTGTTCTGAATGAATATTAATTTTTAAATATTCAAGGTTCCTTTAATACTTTTTTGATAGGTGAGTTGAGTTAATGAGTCATATTTTATCATGTAATACAGTTTAGTTGTTATAAGAAAGTGATGAAATATATGTGATATTTGTAGAGGGATTTTAGTTTCATTTGTGTTCTTATTCATTATGTTTAAAGGGTTAACATACTGAAAGTCATAAATTAAATTTATGAAAGATATAACCTAATTATTTAAAGGTTATTATGTCTCAAAATGAAGATGACAAGGTTTTTATTAAATCCCCCCCCCCGTATCACAATTTATATAGAGAGAAAGTGTTAGGAAAGTCAAATAACAATTGATCCATGTTCTAGGATCATTAAAATGATTTCCTTCAATCGTGATGACACCAAAGAGCCTCAGATTCTCCATGTTAGAACCTACACTTCATACTTCAATGATCTATCATGTTATTGGAACATATATGGATGGTATAAAGAGTTATTGGTCTGGTTATTTTGAACTATGATCATAGATTAATATTTAAATGTGTTTATAATTAAAATTGGGAGAGGTACAATTTAATTTTAATTTTTTATAATAAATTCTTAATTAAAATTTTCATGATCCATGGATGAATCTGGACTCGTGTATATATTATTTTATGTTTCAACATAAATTTGGAAATGAAAATTTATGAATGGATTTTTTAATTCTTCCAGAAATTATCGGGTTTCTTCAATTTTCATCATGGTGAGTTTTATTTTAATTTAGTCAAATTATGAAAATTAAATTTTCTCTTATTCAGGAAGAGGGTTTCATCACTGTCTCATTGCTAAAAATGGTGCATCAATCAAGGATCAGATGACTAAGTTATGGTCATATGAAAATTGAAATAATAATTGTTCAGGCTTAAAATTAAGAGTGTATATATATATATCGATAGAGAAAGATTATATCATATAAAGCTGATGAATTAAGCTCTGAAAGGATTAATAGAACACAACCCATATGGGATCTGTCTAGCTGGGTTGTAGTACTAGGGATGTTGGAGTCCATTCAGGCATAATTTTAAATATCTTTTAATATAATTTTACACACGCACTCAAATAAATATGTATATACTTATATATAAATATATTTGTAAATATTTATATATACATATATATATATACATATATACGTACATATATATATATATACATAATTATATATATAACATATTTTCTCTATATATATATATATACATATAAGTTTTAAAGGGTGTGGGAGAGAAACCTTCCACGATATTCCTTTAAAAATAGTTGTGCCTAATTATATTGGATCTAGAAAAGGGAAAATAAAATAATATAAATGGTGGAGACTTTTGGGGCATCATCACCCACCCCTGCATGAAATTATAACCTCTAATTTTATGTAGGAGGAATTGTAGAACCTGTGAGGTGCTATACAAAAAAATGAAAAATCTAGGGGGCTTCTCAACTACCCCATGTTTTTTGTGGAATAAGACAACCCCGCCCCCATTTTGGGGTGGGGGAAAGGACATTTCCTAATGCATTGAAATTTTAAAAAAACATTTTATAAATATTTTATGTGGTTCTCTATGGGGGATCCATTCCCCCTACCCATGAGTAATGAACAGAGGTTTGTGTTTTCCACTAACACAAGACCCCCATTGGGATCGGTTCTCCCCACCCCATCCAACCCCTTCTGAGTATTTACATTTTCTCTAAAACCCCTCTAGAGGGGTTTAAAATTTCCAATGATCGTGAATAAATACCGAAAGTTGAGAAAATATTTAAGTAATATTATAAATTAATTAAATAATTTATGGGATCGAGTGAAAAGTGTGTTGTTAAAGATAATAAAATTTGTTTTACTTTAATTATTGAAAAACACCCTCAAGATAAATTGATAAAAAAATTAAATTTATTAATTCAAACTGATTGATCATAATCCATAGACCAACCAATGCTTTTATAGTTTTATTTATTTATTTATTATGATTCATATCATTGTAATAATTGTTTATTAAATGGTGAAATGTGCTTTTTTTTTGTTTTTCAAAATTTTCTTACGTACTTTAACTTCCATAAATAATATTATTTATCTATATACAACATTCTCGAGATTCCCTCACATGAATGTGAGTATTATTTTAAAATTAAAAGTTTGAAAATAGATTCATTTCACACCAAGTCATGGGGAGACACTGGATGATACTTTGATTCATTGAATAGGAGATCACTATGACTCTAGTTGCAAGAATATTTGATAATGGAGTTACCCCATAATCTGGGTTTATCCATTATTAATTCAATAAATCATCTATTTTTATTTACTCTTGATCAAGACATTTAATTTTATTTATTAATGGTTTATTATTTAGTAAATATATAGTTTTTATACATGAACAATTAGAATAATAAGTGAACATATAGGGATAAAATGAGAATGTTTTTATATTTATTGTATTGTAAATATGTGAGCACAGTCACATAGAACAAGAATTTTTAAGTATAAATGGATTTCATTTTCAATGAAAATAAAAAACCTCTCAATGTATATATTATGTCCTTAAATTCCTTCCATTTCATAAATTTCGAAAAAAACCAGGTGTATGAGGTGCTCATTATGGCATCACACCATTTTATTAAATACACTTTTCATTACATGGAACAAAATGTGGTATCTTTTAAAATTTAGTTTCAAGGAAATTATGATCATAATACATGAAAACATAAACATTATTCTAATATAATTAAAATGATTCTTCATGATTTCACCCTAAGTTAATTTTTATAATTATAATATATAAGGGCCCGACCTTAAATATTTATTACTCTTGAGATAAGTCAATAATTTTACATTAATTAACATCAAGGATCTTTTCAGGTCTAGAGATTTAGAAAATTATGTCATAAATTATACATAACATATTGAAAATTATAAGTATACCCTTCTACTCACTTTCCACTTTTCTCATAAAACAATAACTCTTTAAAAATAAATAAGACATTGTTTTATGTTTTAACAACATAATTATTCCAGGATCCCATCCTTGACTCTATTATTCTTCATGCACTATGAAAAAAATTTCAAAACATTGTATGAGCATAAAATTCTTATTAAGGGACACATAAAGAAAGAAAATTATTAGTTTTGGTATAACATGAAAACCAATAATACTATATTATAATGTAACACATTCTACCATTAATAAGTGGTAAATATACTTCACTGAAAAGAACCTCATTGCTTCTCCTTTATGTAATCATAATATTGACAAAATCCCATAGAAATAAAAATATAACATATAAAGTTAACTTCTGATATAAACATACTTAAATGGAATAACCAGACGATTGACTTCCACATATATCACTAAATGGAATAGCCATATGACCGACTACCATACCCATTGCATTGAAGGTTATAACGTAACCACACTTCCTTGGTTTATCACAGAACCAACCATCATTTGGTTTATCACGTAACCACCCATCATTGGTTTATCACATAACCACCAGTCAAATGTCTAAGTACCACTATATAATAATAACACAAAAAATATTGAAAATATCAACATTTTAGTAATAACATTTCATTTTCAATCACAAGAAATAATTTTAAGATATTAAAAAACATAATCCCTTTTAAAAACAATTTCAATACGAAAACACCCAAAAAGGGTAATAGGGATTTATTTTCCTTTTTTGAGCATTAAGGCTTATAAAATAATCCAAATATCAAATAAGGATTATGGGGGTGGAGAGGTCATTGTCACCACATACGTTAAAAAAATTCATTTTATTGTGTAGTAAAATGATTCAAAGAAAAAATATTCCCTTTGAATGAAATTAAATATCATAGGGGATTATTATACACTATATAAAAGAATGAGGTGTATATTATAACAAGTTTCCTCAATGAAAGAAGATTGAGATGAAGTACCATACAAAGATCATTTTGAAAATTAAATAGATAGATTATGTGTATTAACTATAATTACACATAAAAAAAGTATTAATACAAAATAGGATATCAAAATTTATTTCCCACATAATCATAGCATGACATAATCTAGAAGTAGAAGATTACCCCAAAGAATGGAAATTGGGTTAAAAAGTTCCCTTACAAAGAATGTATCAATGATGTAAGAATTTATCAATGGGGTGATTATGTGTTATAAAATTATATCCACACAAAGGGAAGTGGAAATTAAAACATAAATAAATAAAAAGTGATTCCGGACATAATCTTAGTATAATATAATCAATAAAGTATGTGTAAAACCCAATGAGTGGATATTGAGTTTAGAAATTCCCTTAAGAAATTTTGGTAGCCTAACATCATCACTTAAAAGTAAAAATATGAGTTAATGAGAGAGAAAAGGGTTTCTCATCACTTGGAAATACATTTTACACCAATAAGGATATATAAGAACATAACCCAACATAATAAAATGGAAATTAAATGACGTAACAAGAAAGAAGTCTTTGACTAAAAGAGGAGGGTGAAAGGTTACCTTACATTGAATCTGACTTATATTATTCATTCATTATATTCCAGAATAATAATCTTAAGTTAATTTATACATGATTTAGAACCTTTTTAAATTATATTATTTCATTTATATCACTTTTTACCTTGATATGACAATCATATTATTAGTCAAGTTCATATCAGTTGTATTGTCAATGTTTGGTACTTGAGTCAATAATAAACTTGTTATAATTAAAAATTGACATTGTGGTAAAAATATCATTATCTCAAAAAAATTTATCATGATTTAAATATCATATATATCCAGTGTATATTTTTTTTAATAGTCCACAACATTTTTAGATAATAAATGAATTGCATCGTACATGGGGACGGTAAGTCGTACGAACGCATGAACACTACTATAATTTCTTTTTCTTATTTGAAGGAATGAAAACTAAATGATACATAGGTATATTATAATTCCAGTATAATATAATATTGTATATATTTTACATAACTTCATTAAAACCATCTTTTATATGTTCCATTTATGGCATGAAGGAGTCATGTCACTTTGAGGGGGCGGTAGTTCTCACTTCCTCAAATGAAATTATCGTATTTACACAATACGGAAAGCATAAATTTATGATTTAAATAAAAAATAGAAGAATAGAAAAAATTTAAATATAATATATATCATATAAAAATATATTTCCATCACAATGTACACCATGAGAGGTGGTAGGGTAAAATTGAACAATCATCATTTCGTGAGGCAGCAGTTCGTCGTACACAAAAACAATATGTTCATATATTTTAGATGGAGGTGTGTGTAAGTGTAGTTTGAATAATTCACATAACAGAATCATGGTTTATTTAGGCCATTGTTTTTGTTATGTAATAAAATAATAAGAATATAATAGATAGTGGAGAAGTAAAATAAAAGAAAATAACTTGAGAGAGAAGATGTTACCTCTAAATCAGGTAACTCCCTTTGGTTTGAGCCAAAAGGCTTTCTTGAATTACCTTCTACCTATGTTAAGGATTCTAGGAGGAAGAGAGGAATGTATTGAGATTATCTGGGCAGAGTTTGGACAAGACAAGGGGCTTGATAGTTTTGAATAAATCCATATAGGTGATGCCCTTTTATAAGAGGGGGGAGGGTATCATTAGGAAGGTATTGAGATATTATTTTATTATAAAATGATTTTCGGATTAAAATTGTCCCAAAGTAATTTCTTTCAATGATAAGAAATTTTTTGGGTTTAATAAATCTCAAAAAATAGGTTTTAGACAGGACTTGGTCACAAATGTATCCTTATCTTTTAGCTTTAACCCTTAATTATCTAATTTGACTCTTACCATGTCTTCTTGTATATACATACTAAATTTTTCATATAGTTACTATAAAATTCCAATAGAACCTCAATTGGTTCATTAATGACATGTTAAACATTATATAAGTCATTTATCCTAATATTAGAATTTTATTACTATTATATCATTTAATATAATAGTATTTGTTTTAAAAACACATTTATGTAAATTTTCATACTATTCATATCATGATATTTTTAAAAATACATAACAACATGATTATTTAGATAAAAAATTAATTCACATATAATAAGTCATAATAGTCCATAAAATTCATTTATGGAATAAAAAGTTTAAAAAAATTATTTTCATATTTATAATCTGATTTATTTGAATCATTCATTAATAAGGTAATCACTATATTACCATTGTGTTATAAATAAATTTATTTATTTGATGTCTAAAAATTAAAAATAAAATACCATAATGGAGGAAATTTTTTTATATTTCTAATGAATATTTATAGTAAACAATATCACTTATATAACCCCATATAAAAATTGTTTTACTAAAAGATACATGTCTATGATACATTTTTAATTACATTGAATTAATTATTATAAAATGTCATTTTCACATCAAAGTGGCTCCACGGGGTCCCAAAATCGACCCAATGATTCCCATGGTCCAAAATATCTCATAAAATAGTATTTGAACATGTTTTAGGGTATTTTAATGTTATAGTAATATATTTTTTTACCATTATTTACCAGATTTACCCATTAACCGTGGTAAATATAATAATCTCGGATGATACTATTCATAATGTCTAAAAATGAAAGGTACCTATTTACCCAATATGTACCTAATTATTACAAATATGGAATATGTTTTTCTGAATTCAAAACACATAATTTTCATTAATTAATTTAAAATTAATTCTCATTTTCAAAACCAAAAAGCGGATTTTTAGGAAATAATAACTATCAAAATATTGACATGTGTTTATGTCCAATTTCATTATAAAATTTCTTCCAATAACCAAAATTGGATTAAATGATAAAAATATAATCCGATAACACTTTAAAACCAATTAAAATAATAATAAAACAGTATAAATAAATTATATGAAAATTCAGTTTTGAATTATAATGCAGTATTTTTCACTATTCGTAAAAATATGAATTTTATCAGAAAAATACCAATATTTCATATGAAGTAAAATTTTATGTTCCTATTATATATAAGAAGTTTATTTTGTCTAATAGAATATATAAAAGTGACATATACTATATTTCAAAAGGGTTCTCCATAAAAAGGTGGTAAAATGATCTTTTAAAATTATTAGAGTATTTCATGCTTAAAATCATATTAATTCTTATTCGTAGCCTCTAATATTGATTGTAAAAATATGTAAAATCATAATATAATAATTTATGTTCATTCCTGACAATAAAAAATCTATGCATTTAACTACCATTTAAAATAATAATATTATTATATTATTTTTCGGTATAACTCAAAGATGTGTGCAATGTAAGATTTCATAGAAACCGCTTTTTTCATGTCAAGTACGCTATCAAATTTTTTTTCATATTTAACATAATATTAAAATATTATTAATAAATATTAAAAAATATGAAAATATATCATTCTATAAATACATGTGTCTTTACATCCTTCACCCCATTTGGAAATTCCATCCTCTCAATTTTAAAATTGGGCTTGGAAACTTTATTGAAAATCCCACATCGGAAAAAGAGTCAATAAAACTATCACATTAAGATAAATAAAGAGAAGTAAAAATGTCACCTGAGATAACCCATTCTAGTATTCCATGTTGGAAAAAATTTATATAAAAGAGAAACTAGACATCAAGTTTTGATGGAGAGTAATAGAAAACATGATCAGGAGAAAGTTAACCACCAAAAAGTCATAATCTTTTGAATAGTTAAACGATATATGATTCCCTAGTAGGAAAAGTAAACAAGAAACGTTTTTTATGTTCCTTTTAATGAATTTGAGAATTTATTTATGATATTTACTAAAAACATTAGGAAATATACTTAGTTTTTAATTAGAGTTTCATCCTTTAACAAAATGTTACCGTAAAATCATCTTTTATCCAGACGATGAGTATTCAAGATGACTTGGTCAAACCTAAAGTGATAGAATCAACTTATAGAGAATAACATGATCCAGGAAAGATGAACTATATGTTTCCTCTATCTTTAGACATTAACCAAAACCAAAATGGTTAGTTCAAGACAAGACAACCACAAAAAAATATATGTATATACTAATCCTAATCTCCAAAATTCAACAAGAAATATGCAAATTTCAACAAAGACCATTAAATAAACAATTATCCTTAAAATTCATCAAAATAATCCAAAATAAGTTTGAATACCAAAATTATGAATGATTTCATCACATAGTCTTCCATAATAAATCTTAACATTTATCTCAAAATAACATCGGCCACTCTTAAAGTCTCATACTGAAAAGTTATTAAAGTAATCACATATTATTAATGATAGGATGATCATTTCCATAAATAACCCAAATCTCCATCTGTCCACAATAAAAAAATTGATACTTATAAAATAAAATTAAACCATTACTCCTCCACTAAAATCCATAGTATTCTCTTTTCCTTAGGCATATAGTGTTCCCAAAAGAGTGAAGGTCATTCAAAAAAATTTATCACATAATCACCAAAACAATTTCCTATACTAAGGATATATATTTGATAAAACATAAGTTCCAAAAATTAACTTATTATTAATCCATAAAATCATTTAACTAAAAATAATAAGTCATACTAACCAGGGAATTCTCATTGGATAGTGGTAGGTGATAAATCTCATTCACACTTTGGTTGTGGGTTCGATTCCCACAACTTTGTTCAGCGTGACGATTTGTCACATGGTTTGCATGTTTTCCTTTTTCAATGACTATATAATTTTATAAAATTCCCAAAATTAAGATAAATTATTCAAAAATAACTATAACATATTTTAACCTCATTTTTTATCTCATACCTCTCATTTTCATCACAAAAAGTAATAACCTACAATCACATCAAATTTAAGGATCTTATAAACCCAAAATGTTCTTTATAACTATATCCACAAAAGAAAATATAATTACTCATCAAATATCATTTTTATATAAAAAATTTCATGGTTACACATACAAGATAAAAATACTCTAAAGTAATCCCATCAACAAAAGACCATTAAAACTTTTAATCATTTCATCACCAAGATATCTAACATAACTCTTGAATTCCTAAAATGTAGACATATTAAACATCAGACACTCTCCATGACCCCTTAACCTTTTTTTCAACTTATTCCATAATACTTTTGTCCTACAAAAAAAACATGAATCATATCCTAACATTCAATAATGTCAAAAAATTGGCAAAGAAATAATCCATACCTTTCATAGCTCATTGTCAGTTTTCTCATCCTCAATTAGAATGGAATTAGGTATTGGTAAACTTATATTTGTACGGTCTTACTGATACAATTCCAGAACCTTCTTCTTAGGATGTCTATTTTTATAATTAACAATCAAACCACATTTAAAAATTCAATTCATCCCTCAGAAATAAATTCATTCCCACTTCTAGATTCAACTAAATGCTTCCTTTTTCTATGGATAGTTATTTCTTTATAAACTTTATTACCACATCCATAACATATTCCCATTCCTTTGAGGAATTTTCCTAGGTGATTCTTTCTACATCCTTGACACATAGGTTTATGAATATACTTAACTTAATGATTATTACCTGAACATCCATGGGGATTAGTTTCTCACATATATGATGCCATTGAGAAATCACCAACGTTCAAGTGGTCAATCATGACTTTTTATAGTTGATTGAGAATAACCACAAGAGTTTTCATTGCATATCCCATTTCATTCAGTTTCTTATTCAAAAAACCACCATAGTTTCCTTCAGATCCATAGTTACTTTGGTGCCTTCTAGGTCAATCCATTTAATGTAACCAAAAATTTCAGTGTGATTATATCTGTAAAATCATCGTATACTATCTTATGAGGAGGGTAAACACAACGATATACTTATTCATGTTATCTTAAACACATTAAATTTATCTTAAATAACTATGACTATTTCTAATATGCTAACCATTATGGTTATGTCATGTATGCTTAAATAACACCCAAACCTCTAAAGGTATCTAAACCGACCTCTGATACCAACTATAATTCCCCATCCTTAAGCTTTACTTATTCTTGTGATAAATCAATAATTTGAATTTAATTCACATTGAGGATCCTTTCAGGTATAGATCTGTAGAAAATTATGTCATAACTTATACATAACATCTTTAATATTACAAGTATACAATTATACTCACTATCCACTTTTCTCATATATAAAAACTATTTACAGCGAAATATGACATCGTTTCATGTTTTAACAGTATAAATTTTCCTTGATCCATTATTTGACTCTATTCTTCTTTATTTCCTATGAAAAACATTTCAACACTTGGGATGATCATAAAAATCTCAGTAATGGATACATAAAGAATGAAAACTATTATTTTTGGGATAACATGAAAACCATGAATACATTATTATAAAGTAATACTTTCCACCTTTAAGAAGTTGTAAATATACTTCACTGAAAATAATATTATTGCATACCCTTTCTATAATCAAAATATATCCAAAATCCCATAGAAATTAATATATAACATATAAAGGTAACTAGGGACATAAACATACTTAAATGGAATAACCATATGGTAGACTTTCACACATATCACTAAATGGAATTTCCATACGACCGACTTCCATACCCAATACATTGGAGGTTATAATGTAACCACCCATCCTTGGTTTATTAGGGAACAACCCATTATTTGGTTTATCACGTAACCACCTATAATTGGTTCATCACATAACCACTCGTTAAATGTCCAAGTACCATTACATAATCATGACATACAAAATATTGCAAATATCAACATTTCAGTTATAACATTTCATTTGAAATCAAAATAAATCATTTCAAGATATTGAAATACTAAATCCATTTCAAAAACCATTTTAAATAATAAACACCAAAATATGGAATAAGGGATTTCTTTTCCTTTATAAAACATTAATTCTTATAATGGAAGCCAAATATAAAATGATGATTATGGAGGTGGATAGGTCATTGTCGACGCAAACGTTAAAAACATTCCTTTTTTCATTCAGTAAAACTCTTCATATAAAAAAGGTTCCCTTTGAATGAAATTAAAATTCAAAGGGTTTTATTATACACCGTATATAATAAGTTGGTTTATATTATCATAATATTACTCAATGAATGAATATTGAGACATATCCCTTTTCAAATATCATATTAGAAATAAAATAGATCAAGTATGTGTATTATCTATAAGTACACATAAATAAGGTTTAAATACTAGATAGGATATCAAATTTAATTTCCCACATAATCATATCACAATATAATCAATAAGTAGAGTATTAACCCAAATAATGGAAATTGGGTAAAGAAGTTCCCTTACAAGGATTATATCAATGACACAAGAATTTAGCAATGGGGTGATTATGTGTTGCAAAAGTATATCCACACAAAGGGAAGTGGAAATTAAAAAATAAATAAATAAATAGTTATTCTAAACATAATCTTGGAACAATATAATCAACAAAGTATACATAAAACCCAGTGACTGTAAATTGAGTTTAGAAACTCCATTACGAAAATTCGGCAACCTAATGGTGCCACTTAAAAAGTACGAAAATGAGCTGATGAGAGAGAAATTGAACTCTAATCACTTAGAAATAAATTATAACTATAAGGATATATAATAACATATCCAAACATAATAAATTGGAAATTAAGAGAAATAACTTAAAAGAAATCTTTGATTAAAAGAAAGGGGTGAAAGGTTCCCTTACCTTGAGTCTGACTTGTCTCGTTCGTTCTTTATATTCCTGAATAATAAACTTAAGTTAATTTATAATTTAATAAGAACCTTTTAAAAATTTATTATTCCATTTATATAACTTATTACCTTTCTATAACAATTATATAATTATTCATGTTCATATTGGTTGTTTTTTAAATGTTCGGTACTTGAGAAAAAAATGAACTTGTTATAGTTAAAAATTGTTCATGTGGTCAAAATCCCATTATCTCTAGAATTGTAATAAGGATTTAAATATAATATATATATATATATATAGAACATATGTATTTATAATAGTACATAACATTTTGAGATAACAAATGAAATTCATCATTCATGGAGACGGTAAGTCATACGTACACATGAACACTACTTTCATTTCTTTTTAATATTTAAAGGAATGAAAACTAAATGACACATAGGTATATTATAATTATAGTATAATATAATATCTTATATATGTTACATAATTTCATTAACACCATTCATTATATGTTACATGTATGTCATGAACGAGTCGTATCACTTTGAGGGGGCGGTAGTCTGCACTTCCTCAAATAAAATGATCGTATTTAAACATTATGGAAAGAATACAGGTATGATTTAAAAAAATAGAAGAATAGTGGAAATATAAATATAATATATATCTTATAAGAATTTAGTGCAATCATAATGTCCACCATGAGAGGTGGTAGTGTAAAATCGAACAATCATTGTTTCGTGAGGTAGCAGTTTGTCGTACACAGAAACAATATGGTCGTATCCATTAGATGGATGTGTGGGTAAGTGTAGTTTCAATCATTCTCATAAAGAAATATTATTTTATTGAGTATATTGTTGTATTTATGCAATAAAATAATAAGAATATAATAGAGAGTGATGAATTAAAATAGAATAAAAGAACTTGAGAGGAGATGTTACCTCAAAATCGGTTAACTCCCTTTGGTTTGAGCCAAAATGATTTCTTAATTTTCCTTCTACATAAGGTAAGGATTCTAGGAGGAATAGAGGGATGTTTTGTTATTATATGGGAAGTGGTTGGATGATCCAAGGGGCTTTATATTTGTGATTAAATGGGCAGAGGAGATGCCCTTTTATAAGAGGGAGGAGGGGCACTTTAAGAATGTATTGAAATATTATTTTATTGTAAAATGATTTTAGGTTTCAAATGGTCCCAAAGTCAATTAATTCAATTATAATATGCTTTTGGGTCGAGAACCTATCAACCAATAGGTTTTAGAAAAGACTAAGTCACAAATTTATCCTTACCTTTTAGCTTTAACCATTAGTTAACTAATTTGACTCTTACCATGTCTTCTTGTATATTCATACTAAATGAATAATATAGTTACTATAAAATGACAATAGAAACTGAAATGGTTAATCAATGACATTTTGAACATTATATCAGTCATTTGGATTAATCATATATTTTCAAGACTATAATAACATTTAATTAAATAGTATTTATTTTAAAAACTCATTTATGTCAATTTTCATACTATTCATATCTGGCCTTTTTAAAAAATCCATAAAAAATTGATTATTTCAAAAAAAAATAATTAATTCAAATATAATAAGTCATAATCATCCCTAAAATTAAGGTATGGAATAAAAAAGTTTTAAAAAATATTTATTTTCATATTTCTAATCTCATTTTTTTGAATCATTCATTAATAATGTAATCACTACATCATCATTGTGTCCTCAATAAATTTAATTATTTGTTTTCTAAAAATTAAAAATAAAATACCATAATGTAGGAAAACTTTTTATATTTATAATTAATATGTATAGTTGAAAGGATTACTTATATAACCCCATATAAAAACTATTTTACTAAAAGATACATGTTTATGTTACATTTTTCCTTACTTCAAATTAATTATTATAAAATTTCATTTTCACATAAAAGTGGATCCATGGGGTCCCAAAATCAACCCAACAATTCACGTGGTCAGAAAAGTTTCATCAAATAGGATTAGAACGCGTTTATGGTAGTTTAATATATTATAATATTATTTTGTACCATTATTTTCCATATTTACCCTTTAATCATGGTAAATAAAATAATTACTGAAGTTATTATTCATAATGTCTAAATACAAAAGGTACCTATATACACAATTTGGACCTCCTGATTCCAAATATACAGTCCATTTTCCATATTAAAAACAAAGAAGTTTCAGTAATTAGTTTAAAATTAATTCTCGTTGTCAAAACTAAAAAGCGGGTTTTTAAGAAGTAATAACTATCAAAACATTAACAGGTGTTTACGTCCAATTTCAATGTAAAATTACTTCTAATGACTAAAATTTTATTAAATTATAAAAATATAATCTAATTACTCTATAAAAACAATTAATATAATAATCTAACAATGTAAATAAATTTTTTGAAAAGACATTTTTGAATTAAGATGCAGTGTTATTCACTATTCATAACAATATGAATTTTATCAGAAAAATATCAAATTTTCCAAAAAATTAATTTTTTATGTTCTACATCTATAATTTAAGTTTATTTCGTCAAATAAAACATATAAAACTGACAAATAATATATTTAAAAGACGTTCTCCACCAAAAGGTGGTAAAACAATCTTTTAAAACTATTAGAGTATTTCATTCTTAAAATCATATTTATTATTTTTTGAAGCATCTAATATTCATTGTAAAAAAATGTAAATTTATAATATAGTTAGTTATGTTCATTCCCATAAATAAAATGACTATACTTTATCAACCATTTAAAATGATATTATTATTATATTATTTTTCGGTATAACTGAATGTTGTGTACAACGTAAGATTTCATAGAAGCACATTGTTGCGTGATAGGTATGATATCAGAAAAAGTGTCATCTTTAACCTAAAATTGAAATATTATTAGAAAATATTAAAAGATATGAAAATGTATCATTCTATAAATACCTAGGTTATTACATCATTTCATTGGGACAGACATCAATGGGAAGGCGTGACCATGAAACCTATTAATTGAATAAGAAAAATGAGAAATTTTTCTTATAATCATGAGGAATATAAACAAGACCATGAGTCATAACAATATAGCATGATCAAGATAACCTGAGACATATAAAAAAATAACATGAATCATAAAATTTAAATTTAGATATAAAAAAATGTGACATTCGTAAGCATATCACTATGGTTTGTCACCAAGTTGTCATAAATGAGAATTACAAATATTATTCACCAAGGTGTCGTAAATCATGTCATCTCTGTAGATTAAATTTTTTTACCCAATGAATTAGAGTGATATCAAAGGGAACCATTCATATGTATGTATTCATGTGATCCACATTGATAATATTAAATAATTTCATCAATAACCCAAGGAGAATAAATTATTGGTTTCATATAAAATAATTGATTGTGTAAGTAAGTCAAGACTTGACCATAACATCATTTTTAACCTGCCAAATGGAATTTGGGATTTTTATATATAAATTCTTAAATAAATAAATTATATATACAACTATTTTATTACCCATTGAAATGGATATGTTTGTGTATGTGCGATATGATAATTTCTCATGAAAAGGAGTGAAATTTACAAACCAAATTCAGTAATACAATTGGTATAAAACCTGGTTTAAGAGAAGTGGAAAAAATGGGGGGGAAATATTGTTTCCCAGTGATAAAAGATTTTTTTTAAGTAATTTTATAATATAAATTATATGAAATGAAAATAGTTTATAAATTTAAAAACAAACCACATGAAGGGGACTCGAATGGAAAAGAGAAGTTAAATATTCCCTTACCATGAAGAGTTGCTCATAAAAAATAAGTATGGAACCATGGGGGAATAAAGAAAACATGGGGGATTATTTGGGATCTAAAACACTAGAAAACATGGATAACATATTTTTAGTTAATAGGAATGGGAAATTATGGGGTATTTATAGCTATAGTAGAGGAATTGTTTAATAATTTCAAAATATTGGTTATGAAAATATAGGTTTTAGAAAATGAAAAATAATTGAATTGGACATGGGTTTGGTAATTTGATTCATATTTTATTATATTTTAATCCATTTGAAATTGGAACCATTTTTAATACTTATTTAGAAAAGGAAATGTAAATTTTCAATAAAATAATGTTTCCAAATTCAAATTCTCTATTTTAGTCTTTGAAAAAGTCGCTTATAGGTTTGGAAAATGATTAAAATATATTAAAATATATAATACTAATAAAATAAAATATTTCAGGTAGTTTATTGAGGTAAATTAATTTTTATAATATTATGACATAAATATGAGGTCATAAAACATTCTGAAAACGCAAATCTATAGTTTTATGATTAATTGAAAAATTAGGTATTTTATAATATTCTCAAAATTTTGACATAGCCTAATTTAGATGTTTTGATTTTGAATTTATAATTTAATTTATCCAAATAATTGTCTCAATATTATAATTTTAATTTTTAAATATAATAATATTTATTTTTGAAAAAGAGTAGTTTTTATGACATAATCAAATTTATGACACTTATAAAAGTATACCATCCCTTTATAAAATTATTTTATCCTTTATATTTAAATATGACTATTTCAAAAGACTTACTCATTAAAATCAATATTATTTAGATTATGTGAGTTTTTTATAAAGGTGTATATATTTTCTAAAACACAATTATGTTTTATTTGTGTCCAAAAATCAATTTATCACACTCTTCTTACTTAATCATATGTCTCTTAAAAAAATATAAATAGTATTTCTAGAATAACCATTTTTTATATAAATATTATATTAATATTTAATAATATAATGTTTATTCATGTAACCCCTCATTATAGTTTTGTATTCCTTGAGGTTAAGGTGTGTGACGGTGGTCATTTCATGGGGTGGCTTAGTTAACATTGACCGAGTGGTGATCTTCACTAACATTAACTTCTCACATATGTGATTTATTTCAATCATGCATTGTCTAATATCATCTTGGGAGTTACCACGGGTGAACCATAATGACTTTTCCTCTATCCCACGTTCTATCAATAGGTCTTCAAATTCCATGAATCTACAGGTTGAGGCCATCGTTTCTCTTTTCTACATCAATTAACTCGTTTCATTACTACTTATAAATAATAATTATAAAGGTAAAATTATTACCAGTTATTATAGTTCCCAATAATCAAATTGACCAAAATTTATATTGACAAATGGTTATATTTGACAAACGATCACTTCGAAATCGAATCCAAATGGTCACCTTTCCCTACAAAAAATATATATACCTCACCATTAATCAACATTTACTAGTTCATTGACAATGTTTATTAGAATTCAATTTATAATTTTGATTATATTATTATTGTTTCATTTTCTCATAATAGTTTTCATGGTGGGTTTAATCATCTTCTCAGAGATAGAACCTATGGATTATACCATTTAATGGTCGATATTCTTTTGTTCTTGTATTCTTTTACTATTCTTATCTATGGTATTTGGTATCATTACATGACGTTTAATATTTATTTTTTAATAATATTTATATGTACTTCCATTGTGTGAAAAAAATGAAATAGACATTATGAAAAATGTAATCTTTTATAAATCATAGATTGAATTTTTAGGTCATTACATTATTACCCCATAAGAAATCTTATTCCTAAAGTTTCAACACTTTATCTCAATTAAGAAAAGGTGATGGTACTTCTCTCTCATTGTATGCATCAGTATGCACATCTATTTTTCATTTTTATAGTTTTTTCTTACTACTTTTATAATATTATTTTTCTTATTTCATATAAATTTTGTTAAATTGTCCTCGACCTCTATCAGCTTCTCCTCATAAGAGAGGTCACCTTCCAGTTGTACCACCCCTATATTTTATACATGTGAGGGAATAATTTTGTAATTATTTAAGAGAAATATATGGAATACATAAAAAGTTGAGCTAGATTTGTTGGATGTTCTAGATGATAGAGAATTCCACCTATGTGATCAAGGATTTCAGTAGTGTTGTTGTACTAAGGGATAGGCTACCCTTTAATTTTAAATCATATTATACACTACCATGGTGACATCTGAAGTGAATATTTGCATCAAACATAAAATTCGATTTCCATTCCAAGGTTGTGAGTATAGATATTCTATGAACTGTGAGCATACTTTATCTGTTATTGGATAGCATAAACCTTTTATGTCATATCATGCACAATATTGGGCCAAAGTTGCTTTTTCTCATCATCTTAACCCCCAACATATACGATTTTTACATTAATTCCAAATAGTGCTTCATATTTTTCTAATATAATACTTGAGTGGAAGATATTTATTAATGAGAACTCAACTAATTGGAGGTTATGATCATATCCACCATTAAAGTCCAATGGGAATGTTCTCATCATGTCCTCAAGTATCTGAATAGTCCTTTTAGATTATCCATCAATTTGGGGGTGATAGGTCATACTGAAATTCAATTTAGTATTGCTAGAATGTTGAATATTTCCCCAAAATTCAGATGTGAACCTTAGATCGTTCTTGGAAACTATTTTAAGTGGCTTCCCATGAATCCTCACCACTTATTTTATGTTTATATTTGAATGTTTTTCAGAAGATAAATATTCACGAACAGAAATGAAATGGTGAGTCGATCCACTATAACGCATATCACATTGTTTTATTTAGATTTCTATGAGATAATAATGACATATTCAATGGTGATATCATTATACTTCCATATTGGAATCTTTTGTGGTTATAATAACCCTTTAGGAAGTTATCACTCTAATTTACTTGTTTACACACCAAGAACCTTTTGGTTTGGTAAAAAATCTCATTTTTTATAATATTGTACAAACAATGATCATGAAGTCCCTTATACATTTTAGTATTTCTGGGATGTACTGGGAATTTAAAGAGATGAGATTCATCCACCAACTCATTCTTTCTCTCCTAGAGAAATGGGATTCATAGCCTTTTTTGAAATTTTAGTACACCTTCTTGATAAATATTGATGTTAGGATACTTACAATTATTCACTGCATCTATCTTCTCTTTTGTGAAATAATTACTACTTTTAGCACTACTGATCTTCTCTAGTAATGATAGTTAAGGAATCATTCGTAATAGGATGGATGATTTCCCTTACCTTAGGATTCACATGTCAAACCTTACCAGGACCTTGATCAATGGATCCCCTTGAATCATCATCATTTCCAAAACAATAGGGTATTTTCTACTTACTTCAGTATTAAATTTTTTTATCTTTCAGTGTGAAAAGGAATTGTACAGACATATTCTTTATGAAGATCTAACCATATCCTTTATCTCATGTTCCATTCCTTTTGTGTAAATATATATGTGACACTATAGTGGCCTAAGTATATATCACACTTCTCCCTATAAATATAGTTCCTCCATACCTTCAAATAAAAAAATTATTATAGGTAAATCCAAGTCCTATGTATATTAATTATTATCATGAGTCTTCAATAGTCGAGACACAAAATAAATCACATTATTATATTTCATGAGGAAACACCCAATCCCTTTCAGATATGTGTCACTATAGATAAGAAATTCTTCTCCAATAGAGGGTAAATTTAAAATTCATGCAGAAACCAATCTCTTATTCAGTTTTATGGAAACAATCTTCACATACATTTTTTCAGATGAACTTATCCCTTTTGAGTTAACATGGTTAGTGTATTATAAATTCATGTAAATTTTTTCCAGATCCACATATACAGTCCTAATAAAACAAGGAAACTATGAATATCAGTTACTATTGTAGGATGAGGATACTCATATACAACCATTTTTTTGTAGGTTCAACTGATATTCCTTTATTGGTTACAATATTCCATAAGATTGCAACTTTTTGTAAACTAAATTCACATTTTAAAATTTTCCAAACCGCTTCTCCATCCTCAGTGATTCTAATATAAACCTTATATAATCTTATTTATCCTTATGAATTTTGGAATATATCAAAATATATTCAATAAAAACAAATAGGTATTTACCAATGTGGTACTTAAAGACTATATTAATCACATCCATAAATATGATATGATTATTAGTCAAGATGGAGGGAATGAAAACAAACTCATAATTCCCATATCTTGTTTAGAAGAAAATATTTAGAGTATCTTATTTATTTACCCTCAATTTATGATACCCAGATCAATTTTCAATCATAGAGAAGAATTAGTCCCCATGAAGCTCATCAAATAAATCATCAATAATTCTGAGAGTATATTTACTATTCACATTGATCCTTTTATGTTTTCTATAATCAATTAATTTCATCTTTGATCCTTCTTTATTCAATAAAATTATAACATTTTATCCCCACTAAGACACACATGGTCGGATAAATCACTTCTCAAAAAGTTTTTTAATTTATTCCATTAAGTATTCCAACTCCTAATATTTTATTCAATAAAAAGTCTTTGATATCTTCGTGTATCCAATATAATTTCACTGAATAAATCTATATTTATTTCCTAGGGAGGTATAGGTATCTATTTATAAAATATTTCAATTTATTCCTAAATAATGGATACAATTTCAATGTTTATAATTTCATTTCATTCTTCCTATTTACTAATAATATCCATAAATAAGGGTATGGGAGGTTATTCTAGAAAAATTTCATGACATGATATATCTCTATTGATAATTACTATATGTTTTCCAGTCAATACAACTAAAACATTATTTCTTTTATAGTTGATCATAACATTATACATTGAGAGCCAGTCTATCCAAACTATAGTGTAAAATTACACCATGGGAATGACTACTATATTTGTGATGATATTATACTCTCCAAATTTAATATTATAGTTTCTATACACTATTGATACTAGGAAAATCTCTCGAAGAGTCTTCACTGATAAATACACTTCTATAAACTTAGGGATTGATTCTATATTCGTTTAAAACGTGGATGAAATAAAGGAATTCAAAAAACAGGAATCATACAAAGTACATGTTATACTTGATATCATAATGAGTGTACCTTCCATGACATAATTTAGATACTCTAATTAGTTGTTGTTATTTAAAATTCCCAACCATTCTTCATTAGAATATTCTAAGGTTGATGGTGGTTTAACTCCATTGTCTTCTGATTTGGAAATTGATTAGAAAAGTTCCAAGGAATTACACAAATGAATCATTTAACTTTAGTTTTTTCCTATACCATCTTCCATTTTTCATTAGTATTTAGAAGTTGAGGATTCACATAACTATGATAATTTTTAGTTATATAGTCATATCTTCCACACAATTACAACCTTATAACATTAATAATAAGTTTCCCAAATTCTTCTTCTCAATTTTTTTCACATGGGACGTTTCACTTTCCTTCTTCCTTTTTCATGATCAAAACTATACCCTATGTTTTTCACCATTCCTCTTTACTTTTAATTTAACCTATGTAAACATTGCATCTCAATATATTCCAATTCAATATACATTCCACTCCACACTATCTTCTCAAATATTTCAAAGTCTTTATTTTCTAAATTCATCCATAGATGGGGTCTCAGTCCATAGAAAAATATGTTAATATTTCCCTTAGTATTTATAAAAATGTAAGTGGTGTATTGAGAATGTTTTGTAAAGTTCATTTCATAGCTTCCCACTTATTAATTTCCCTTATTAATCGGCTCTAATAACCCCTTATTAATTTTTTCTCATCAAATGGGAAAATATTTATTGGATAATTATTCCCCTAAACTCTTCCCACTCCATATCATCAATCCACCCTCTTGGATTCATATTTTTAATTAGTGTCCCACACAGATAAGAATCTCCTTATAAGTGGTATACTTCTATGGTGGAATTATCTAACTCTAAACATCGGATTATTGGAAATATATTTTATTTAGAGGTAATCCATATTTCAGCAATCAACGGATCAGTAGATCAACTAAAATAAGGTTCTCATAGATCTATGAAGGACTTAATTCAAAGTTGTTCCCTTCATGATGAATCTAGCCAGTCAACATGATTCAAGTTATTATTCATAACTTTAGATATTATATGAATCATCCTCTTGAATTTTTCCATTCCATATTCCATCATGTTTTTAAGGTCGATAGTGCATCATTCATTTCACACATCATTTTTATTTTTACTTTTTTGAATTATTCATGTTTATATTTTCATATTATTATTATATTATATTATCATTATTATTAAATTATATTTTATGGTTTCTATATGCCAGAGTCAAGGATTAAACAACAAATTCCTTTTGTGTTGTCAATGATATAATAAAAACCTTTCATCACATCCACTTTACATGGTGAAAATAAAATCCCACATCTATTCTAAGAGGGTCAATGGTGAATATATAAACTTTTATGGGTTACTCCTCCTTTCTCTAATTTTAATTTTGATATAAAATCATAAAGGCTTAGGATACGGGACTAAAAGTTCTGAGGAGGAAAAATAGATCATGATAACTGGTATAAAAAACATGTTATATTCTAGAAGCGATGTGGATGTAAGATCTACAACTAATTTTAGAACAATAAAGATGGATATGGATGGATCATGTGGATCCATTATTGGTATTTGTTCGAAAGTCTTCATGAAAATAGATGCAAAGTGGAATGTCTCTATGAAAAAAATGGTGGTGTAAGGGAAATATTTTGTGATCAAGTAGATTATCATTGAAGTGGAGGTTGGGATGTGTTTTCTTTGGCTTATAGGATTATTATTGGGTACAATCCTAATCCCATGTCATTTACCATGAGGAGTGGTAGATAAAATATAATTGTTATGAGTTAGGCCTTATATAAAAAAAATTAGGTTGAAACCTTAATATGGAATATGTGTTAGGTATAGAGGGTTTGAGTTGGAGGCAATGGATCCTGACAACCACCTCTATTTATTTTATAGGTAGAAAAATTTTTCCATAGTCGGTTGCATCCCATAATCATTGTTTGCTGATATTGGCACACCCATTTCTTATTTATGACATATTAAAAAACTATAAAATTAAATTCTTTCAAATTCCAAGGAAATATTTGTGAGTAGAAAATAGAAAAGGGTTAGATTGAGGGGGAACCACAATTTTATTATATGATGGTGGAATTTAAAGGGCTATAGTAGAGTTTTTTAATTGTTCAAGTATATCTAAATGATGAGTATAGTGTTTTGTGGTTTTTTTGGAGAAAATATGGTGGTGGATACTTCACTATTTAGTAATGGTCTCCATGAAGGGAGGTAGGGTTGGTGGTTACAATTATTTTAAGTAATTTAATTTCCCTGGTCTATGTGGAGGTCCAGTGTGGGAAAGCTAATGTTTGAAAATGAAAACTTGATATTTAATTTTTTTAAAAAGATTGAGGGTCGAGCTCTATTTATTGATTAAAAAACATGAAATCCTATTTTTAAAAATGGGGTAAGAGGTAACCCATAACAAAAACCATGTAAAATTCCAAATTAAGAAACTAGAAGGTTGAACAAAGTGATCAGTAGAGATCAAATGTAAAAGAAGGTAAAGGAAATAGTTTCATCTCCCCCCCGTAAGATAATATACAAGTGTAAATGGTCAAAGAAATGTGCCACCCCCCATGGAAATATGTTGTACCATGGTGGAAACACAATCAGGTAGAGCTCTCATCCCACACACATAAAAATGTGGAGGGAGGACCAGATGATATATGCCATCACATATGTCACTATTTATAGAATCTCACCCGACAATGCTTGTGAATATATGATAGTATGTCAACCTAATGCAACACAAATCAAGGCAAAAAACACTAAACAAAATCAATACAAGGAACCCATCCATGAAGCGTGAAAAGATGACTAGATAATGGGTGTCCACACACCCATCCCTCTTTCGAGGCCACCCACCCCATAGTACATGAAAAAAGTAGCCCATCCAACCTAATGCGATGAAAAAAATACCATACCCTCAGAGACATCTATATCCCATCAACCAATATGATGTAGAGAAACAAGAAATTCCAACAAAAATCACCAAAAATTCTATACCCCACATGAATAATGTGTATGAATCCCATATTGTGACCCCATATTGGGGGTTTAGAAATTAATTTCAATTATTTAATGAAACAATAACCCCATATATATAGTGGCCCACACTATTAAGGGTTGTAGGAAGGGGTTTCATTTTAACATCAGAGATAGAGGGAGACAAAAAAGAAGGAAAAGAGTGGCCCCCTATATAGGAAAACACCCAAACCCATTAAACATTTATTTACAGTATTATTACTTATTTATATTATAATAATAACTATTATTACCATTATTATATTATTATTATTTTTATTCTTATTATAATAGATTATTATTTCCTTAACAATAGTCTTATATGAGATAAGATACATGATCCTCCTATGATACTATGTTGGTGATATAGAGACATGTATCTAAAAAGGAAAATTTTATAGGTGGTTATACCCTTTGGAATGATCCCCAGGCCTACCACATGACTTTGTAGTAATCATTGAATGATATATATATATATATATATATATATATATATATATTATTTTAAATCTATTTCTTATGAATGAATACATTATTTTCTATCTTTCCGTATTAATCATGATGATTAGGTTTTCAAATTAAAAAACATTTAAAGGTTATTTTTATGATTTTAAATAATTATACATTGAAATTATCAATGAATTGTTATGAGAAAACTATGAAATTATTTTTTTCATCATTTATATCCTTTTATTCCTTATGTTAAAAAATTTAATTCTAAAAATATTTCAATTTTATAGAACCTTTATTTTGAATGTAAACATGTGCATCAGTATTCTAGTGGCCATTATGATGATGAAAGTATATATAGAGCTCCCAAAAGACCACTAATTATGAGTGTGACTATTAAAATTCATTGTGTTTAGTTTTTCAAATCAATGTCATGTTTTGTATATATTCTTATGAATGATATATTATGACATAAATTTGGATTTTTTTATCATTTATAAAATCAATATAATGTTTTTCCATGCTAAGAAATTCACATTTTCACTATTTAATGACATCGATCAATATTATTGTTTAGTTATATGATACTAATGTTTTCTATTATTCCCTATTATAGGTGGTTAGTGTGATCTATAGTGTGGGATATATGTGGGATTTACCCAATGATACTCTACTCGTCGTGATAGGAAACATGAATTTTAAAATACATTTATCAATATTTCATCCAATTCACAAGATACTTCAATAATGGGGGAATACATATGATACTATTGTAGTTTTATAAGAGGTGATGATATGATTATGGGTTTAAATGTTACCTTGTATTTTAGATGATCTGAGATAAATCTATATGTTTATCAAATCTTGTTATGATTTGGTGAATGGGATGATGTGTGGCTCCGACTTTGCTTCAGGTTATATTAGTGATCACCATATAGTTGACCACCATATAAATATTCACTATTCAAAAGGCCCTAAAACAAATGTAGGGGTATCATTGTCCATGTGTTGTGATCTAAGTAAACATAGATAGTTAGGTACACCTTTGGCCAACCTCATTTCTGATGGGAATAGATCCTCTATATTAGGTATGGAGTTAGGTACTATGATAATTGAAACTATCATAATGGGGAAGGGTTACTCTATTCAAGGAATGCAGTTTACATAATCCCCAAGTCTATAGTATCATCAATAAAGAATGGATCCCCCATATGATGGATTGTGTCTTGTACTACCATAATTGATGGGGTGATTTTCACCCATCAATTGTGTCATATAGTCTCTTGACTAATGTATAGTCACAACAAACCATAGATCCTCTATTATATCTTTGTTTTAATAGTATTTGTTATTAAAAATTTTAATGATTTCTTATTAATCATGGATAATGGTGTGGTTTGAATTGCGACCAAGTTTTGGTGTTTTTTCCTTCATGATATTTTCATTTGGGGAGTTTTGTTTATGGTGATATTGAGAATGAAATTCTATAACATGTTTAACTTATGGTTAATGACTTGTGGACTTCTAGAACAAGATATACATGTGCGTAGTATCCAATGAGACTTTAATAATATACCTAGTCATTAGATGTTTTAAAATGATCAATATTGGTTTGTATTGATTTTTAATGTCCTGAATAAGGATTGTGATTTTATATAATTAGATTAATAGGCCTACAAAATATTAGCTTAGATGTTTCTCAACACATGGGATGTCTTACTTTGTTATTATACTCACCCCTACATGGAAACTATTATAGTGATGTACTTATGGGTATATATAATTTTGATACTTTTTTAGAGTATATAGTGATGTGGAGATGATGTAGTAAATTTATAGAGTTGGTGTTGAGTGTACATTAGTAGTTCCATAAAGGAATAATTCATCTCTATTATTGATTTGTTCCATCATGTTTACATTTTTTGAAGATTTGTTTTGAGCTTAAGGGAATCACATTGTTTAAATTATTGTACAACACTGAATATGTAATATTGTATTCTTAAAAAAAGATTATAATTTATAGTATCATGAATTTTACTTTACTTATGGATGTCAAATGAATTTATTATTAACCAATGGATATATAGTGGATATCTATTAAAAGTTTCATGAAATAATGCATCAAAAATTATTTCTTTGAACTCTTTGTTGTAGTCATTGACCCCAGACCCTTTTCAAGTTGGCTAGGAGAGGAACATTCAGTGTTGCCACTAGACTAAATGGGGTCTTGATGGGATCAAATCATTTAAAAGTGTTAGGTGAATTATAATTCCTTTATAAAATGTTTTGGATTTTAAAACAAATGTGATTTTATTTATAATATTGTGTAATCGATGTAAAAGTTATATGAGTGTAGTTTGTTAGCCCATGGAATCAAATTATTGTGTGCGGTAGCTGAGAAAATCTTATGAAAGGACTCTAATGTTCTACTGAACTAGTCGGGTATGTATATCATTCCCGTCAGGGTAAATTATGTTTAGTATCATGATTTAAATTAATGGTGAAATGTGAAGGGAAACTATTATAGGATGGAAATATTGGAAATTCCAATCTTATCTCCTAAAATTTTCTTTTCACTATGTTTAAAATCAATAAAAATTTGTGAATTCTTCCAAAATATGATACATAATAATATAGAATAATTAATCTGATTCTATAAGCTAAAGATGATATATTTTTCACCAATTATATTTCCACTCATGGTTCATTTTTATATGTGTGGATACATCATCCGAGGAATATAATACAAAGAAAATGGACCTAAAAACATATTAAGGATTGATATCACTATAAATATTCATACATCTCATGTCTATGATACTTTATATGAGTTTAAATATTTAATTTCACCCATCAGTCAATAAAATACCGATTATAGGAATATGATACATTATTTTATGGTATTTTATGAATTTCTTCCATATTGAGAACATTAATTACCTTGGAACATGCTTTTAGGATGGTCATTTTAGGGTAGTGGGAAGGTGATAGAAAATGATCCCTTTGGCCCTAAATATTAGTATTTTATCCTGGAGATATATCATTAAATTAAACTAATATTGGTTCTTTCATTGTTCTAATTATGGATAGATTTAATTGTCAATTTGATTCTTCATATAATAATTTTCTTGGTATAAATACTATTGTTTATTCTATAATTAAATTATTTCATTTAAACATTATGAGTAATGTACTTCCAAGGACTCATATATTTAAGCACTTTCCAAGAGTATGTTAGATAATGATATATCCTCCTAATCTATTTTGATGTATTATGATAATATATTTATATTTATAGCATCTCAGTAGTAATGGGTATGGATTAGATTAAAGGTATTATTAAATTTAGTTGTAGTCAAAATCACTTAGATATAAAGAAATTATCCTAGTGTCTAAGGCTGAAAATATTGGCCCCCTAAAATTCACTAAGACTGTACACTTTATATTTGGTGGATTAGATCCCTGATAATTTATTTTATATTTGATCATAATTAATAGATTCTATGATATTATAAAATGATATTAGGTAGTTATTCTTATTAGTTACCTACCTCCTCGATATTATATTTCACAAAAGTAATGATAATAACAATTTTGTTATCCATGTTTGATCATTATGGTATTTTTATAGTCAATAAAATATATGAAACTATCAATATTCATTTTTTTTTAAATTATAGTTACTGAAATTAGAGGTATTATACCATTTTATATGATAAGAATTGACCTCTTAGATATACTTACATAGATTGGTGTTGTGTTTTGATTCGATAGGAGTTTCTGATGTGATAATCCTTATGGTAATTATTTAAAGGTGGGTAGAACAATGTAATCCACTAAATTTGGATGAAAATATTAATCAATATCTGAATTATAAGTTTTTTTTGAGTTTCACGTTTTTTGGATCATGATAACACAATTTATTGAAATACTATATCATGATTTCTAATGAAATAATTATCAAATTAGTATGTAAATTTTTACTATATGGATAATTAAATTTCATACCCATTAATAAGTGTTGGTCGAGATATAATTTATTTTAGGTTTTAAGAGTCTTCCGCTTATTATCATGTAATGGAATTGAAATTAAAGTGTGATGAGTTTAAAAAACATATTATTTGTTAAATTGTAAAAGTGTGTGACACTACCTAAGAGATCATTGGATTTTTGGAATAGTCTATTCATTTATGGATATTTTAGATAATGGACTCCATGGAGTATATTTTATGATTATTCATAGATGAGGGAATGTTATTTTTTGGTATTTTTAATGGATTTATATTGAACTAGGGATCTATTTTTTGTATTTATAAGTATTGATCAATGATTAAAACACTTTCTTAGATTCATTGAATGCATATATGTCTAAGTAGTGAAGGCGGTGTGACCTACCACTATATTGTTTTCATTATAAGAGGATAAATATATGATATAGTTTTTCAATTTTTAACTTTTGAGATTATATATGAATATTCATAAGTCATGGGATGACATGAGCTAGATATTTAATGTTATTTAATTTATTCATTTAGTGTTTAGTGATGTAAAGACACTGGGATTTTTAGAGGAATATGGATAGTGTGCATCTAATTTAATAGCTTCTCATCTTTATGTTGTTCTTCATTTTTAGGATGACAATAATTATAGTTTAGAAGAATGTAGTGACATATATATTAGGTTTTAGTTGGTAATTTCCATTTTTGAACATAGATAAAAATAGTAACACAAAAAATTCCCACAATATCCAATCATTCATTATAAAAAAATACAACATAAATGAAAGACATGTGTCTTTATTTGTTAAACTCTATTTATATTTGATATTCTACACAAGCTTAGTGGAGAACCATAAAAAGAAAAAATACACCTCCCGTAAGTTTAATTCATAATTTTAATGAATCTTACAATGATTTTTAAGGATCCTTTCATTCTTATAGTCTTCTAGTACAATAGTTCCCGAGTAAGTGGGAATTAGGGCATCAATTCAATGAGTTAAGTGGACTAATTGGCACAACTATATCCTTAGTTTCATCTTCTTTATTAGTGTCACACCACTATTAATCCATCTAGGCATTTGGGCCATCGGTTTGGTCCTCAGGTCTTGTAAGGATTTCGGGCCACCCAAGGCCTTCGGGACAATTTTCTCTCAAGACCTTCGAGCCACCATAAGGCCTTAGGGCCACCGCAAGACCTTAGTTCCACATGAATATGCATATGTAAAAGTCAAAATGCAAGGGAAAAGGATTTATATGAGGATTCAGGGTAAGAGCATTCACTAAAGTAGAGCTAGTCGGAATTTAAAGAATGATATGGAATTTCCATCGATACTGGGCCAGTGAAGCTTTTCATAGTACAACTAGCTGACCAGCCCTATGAAGGTGGAGTATTGATATAATGACATGTTATAGGTAGGAATAGTTCCACGTTGTCATGTCTAAGACGTACGAGTCATGTAATTTTCTCTAACACTTCGAGCCTTGTAAGGTTTCCACCTCACCCCTTGAAAGGTGGATTATCAAATAATAAAAAATGAAGGCCTTTGTCCCATTCTGACCAATAATGATTATTTAAAAAAAATTATCTATGAATTGACTCATTATTATAGACATTTCTTAAATGTTAAAACAATATAACACAATAAAAATAGATTATAACGTTTTCCTAAACCAATATACAATATTCTTCACAACAAAGAATTCCATAAACTCATATTAATATCATAATTTGATATTGAAAACTTATTGTTATATAATTAAAAGAAATGTGATCTATCATTAAAAAGGCACTACCATAAAATGTAATCACCCAAAATCATAGAACCACAACATAGTGACTACTATTATAACATGGTTTATCATAGAAAAAAACTAAACATGGTTAATGCCAAATATCTATTGTATATTTTTATCAAGGTACAACTTACACTGAAGTTTAATTGATTTAATTTACATTCACCTTATGCCACATCATATATAATAACATTTGAATGTGGGTTCTAGGAGTTGTGGAAGCACCTATTTTTCATATGGAAAACTTGAACTTTTTTTGATTGAATGGATAATCCAGAATGTACATATTTTCTTATTTCCTGACCTATGAAATATTTCCAAATAATATTGAAAATTTATTTCACTAGAACTATGATAGGAATCATCAGAATTAATTTATAATAAATTTAAAATACATGAAGAAAGAATACATCAGTCTTTAGATATTTATTCAATGATGACGTTGATTGTTCAAACCTGATTAGTGTATCGTCATTGTATCGTGATGACCTAAAGCAGTACCCCAATAGATGTGATCCACAATTGTTCCTTTTGTCTTTAAATAATTTTTCTGAATCGATCGGTGTTGGTAAAACAAATAGATCATATTTTCCTTCATGTATTAATTTCTAAACACTCCATTATGAATGAAAGAATTTCTCTTATTCTTCTTGGCTTTGAGAGTAAGAGATAAAGAGGGATATGTGGAGAGGAATGTTGTCCAAAATGATTTAACATTTCACAAATGACATGGTATAATGTTATAGAGATAGAATTATGTTTAAGCATTTATTAATTTAACATTAGCCTTTAATAATATATGAAACTCATAAATAACTTCATTCCATGTTAAATAATAATAATATTAGTTTCCCTCATAGTATGTAAAAACCTATACAATGATAAATATAATTTTACATTATGGTAAATAAATTTTTACCACTAAACACACCGGCCTCCAAAGCATCATGAGCAACCTCATTGGGATTCTCCCAATGAAATCTACCTATCAATCTATTATCTCTCTTCCCATGTATCTTCTTTCAATGGTTTTTCAATTTTATGTCGATCCCATCAACATTGTGATTATTGTATTAGATGAGGAAAACACAATAATAGATAAAGCAATTTTTTCTCCGAAACATATGTGTTTTGGCGTTACATTTTAATATGGACCTTGATAAGTGGATATTTGTGATACCCTAAAGGGCTATAACATCATCCATGCCTGGGTTGGAGGATCTTACCTAGTAATTGGAGGATTTTGGCTTTGAATATTATCTTAATTCATCCATCATCAGATGGAAGCTCACAGAGTTGTTTCTAAGGGACCCGTTTTTCTTAACTTCTTATGATTTTAAGAATTTATACAAGCTTATGGGTCTATATATTCTTCATTTTTAGGTGTAAATATACTAGACTATGTAGCTACTTATAAGCTAATAAGATTTTAATTACATTACCTAATTTTATTTTGGTTTGTATTCAAAAATTACCACCAAACCTGAAACTCATTCCATTCATCCACTTCAATATTTGTGGAATTATCAATTAATTATTTAATTAAATATTATTTATTCAACAATAAATAATTATTTTATTCATTGTCCTTAAAATTAATATAATATTCATGCGATAAATTATTTATTATTGAAAAAAACTATTTATTACCTTGCAGATGATAGGTGATAAATGAATTTTATATATTTGAGTAATTAAACAATTAACCTATAGAAAAATATTTATTTAATATTTGTGATCCTTTAATAAGTCTTTAATAAATATTGAATTTAGTTATATTGATTAAAATATATTCCAAATATTATGTATAATATTTTATTAATATTATTGAAAAAACTTTGTGTGGGTCCCCTTAATTATCTTCCTCAGTGTCATTAGGTGGCCTTTCCTAAAGTGCATGATTACTATCAACAAATGGGTCAAGGTACCTACAGAGGTAAAATATATATCACAGTAACTAAAACCACATTCGAACACCCACTATGTAATATATATACATTATCTTGATTTCTTATCAAGAAGTTTTCACACCCATGTCATAAACCTATATGACTGGTACATTTATCCTTGACTATAAAAAATGAAGTTTTTAAGTACTTGTGTCCATGGAATATAGTTTTATAGTTTCATTTAAATCAATTGGAAGAGATATCAACTCCCAAAAATATTGAAGGTGAAAAAAATTCCTTGAAATATTCAATAATAACATGTCATTCATGATGCATCAACATACCCAACTTCATCACAATCATTTTTCATCACAATTTATGGAAATACATAAAAGAGGGAAATTCATGACATGCAAAAATAATAATATTAAATTATAAGGATAATTATATATTATATCATATCTGAATATCCTATGATATAAAAACGTGTGGAATTCTTATAGGTAGGTATGTCCTATAATCTCTCATATTAGATATTACCAAGTTTGATCTTATTGTAATAATACATTATCTACTTATGAGTATTCAAACCTGACCGTAAATGTGCTATATAAATCATTATATAATGTTATCTGATCATAGAACTAGATTTAAGAATATCTACATAGAACATTGTGTTTTATTGTATAATAGGTAACGGTAATGACCTTATTAGTTTGATGAATATTATAAGAAATTATCACATTAAAGTATCATAAATGTAAAATAATTATTTCATAGTTAATTATTTATTAAAAATATATATATATATATATATGTAATCATAGTTAAAAATAATTTGGTTCTAGAAGACGTGTTTCAATAGGCTCCCACTTAGACTAGATCTAACTGGTAATAACATTGAGTATACTATATCCCAATTAAGTTAATGTTTCTACTGTGAATTTAATTTAGTTAATGAGTCTACCACATTTCCTTCCATGGAAATGATTCTCACTATGACCAAACCACTCTAAGAAAATTTATTCAAGAGTTTTATCATATAATTATGAGTTTTTTTCACTAATTTGACCACCTACCTTTAGTAATAGTCGGCACTGTAATATTATCACCGTACAATGTGATTCCATCATTACTATTATGCATCACACCTAGATTTATTAGAAAGTTTTATTTCTAAAATACTTCAATAGATGACTTATAAGCTACAATATACTTTAATTCTATTATAGAATAATCACACATAGCTTTCATCAAACCGTTTTAGCTCACAGATCATCCATTAAGAGTGAATAAGTACCCCATAAATGATTTGATATCATTTTGATCTATTTGAAAACAACCATCAGTATATCCATTGATGAAATGCTCCTAATACCCTTCATATATTAGGAATATATCTTTAGTGTGAATAAGATACTTAAGGACAGTCTTGATATGAATCTCATAATAGTCACCTGGGTTATCTTCATATCTTCCTACATTTCTTAAGGAATAGGTGGCATATATCATTTTAAATATAATAACATACTTCACTGATCCAATAATTTATGTGTATGGTGTAATTTCTATTCTATGTCTTCTCTATTGAGTCTGATGACACGTTTTACTAGAAAATTAAATGTTGCGTGACGTTGGTAACAATCCCCTCTTGGATTTCTTCATAATGATTATTTTCACTAAATTTTAAATATATGTACTTTAACATAGTGCGAAGAACATCTTGGATATATCATTATGGATCTTGGTCAAAATAATATATTCTTCATTTCATGAGTCATTCGTAGAGAATTATGTATTCAATTAGGTTTTAACATACATTAAGACTGTTATTTAATTACTAATAAGTAATATTTCATCGACATAAACTAATTTAAAAATGATCACACTCCTACTAAATTTCATATAGATATAAGGTTCCCATTTATTTTTTATGGAACCAAATTCCATTATGGATTCATCCAAAACAATTCTCCATGACCATGATTTCTTCATTAATTCATTAATTTATATTCATAATTATAATTCCATCTTAGATTCCTCGGGTCTCACAAACCCTTTTGATTGTTTCATATAGACATCTTCTTGAAGGTCCCCATTTAAAAAATCTATTTTGACATCCATCTATAAAATCACATAGTCATGGGAAGTTTTTATTGAAATTATAATTATAATATATTTTTAAATAAAACTTTTTTAAAATGTTTCATCATAGTTTATTCCTTGGAATTTTTTGAAACCTTTTCATCTACTCATGCCGTATGAGTATTGACTTGCCTAACAATGTCCATTTTCTTAATGAATACTTTGTAATAAAAAAATTGATTTACATCCACATAGGGTTATACCAAAATCAAAATGGTGTTTTGGAATATATATTTCATTTCAAAATTCATTTTATATTTCTATTTTCCATCTTATATACCACTAAATTGTTCCTTGTAGGTTATGGTATCATTATTGTAAACTAATAAGGAGTCACTATCATGGGTGACTAGAATAACATATATTTATACTCCTCAAAACACTTTTTTGATCCTATATAGTACATGTGTCTCTAGAACATATTATTACATGGATATATGTGGAATATATTCATGATTCAACTCTTTTGTATCTTGAGAAATTCCTTCATCGAAATCTATCTCACCCCAACTATATATTTTAAAAATGCACTCATCTTTAAGGAATATATTTTGTCCTGACACTATTAAATATTTATATAAGGGTAATATAAGTCATTATCAGTTTTTTCCTTGATGAATCCAATAAAGGTAAAAATAATATAGAAAATCTAATTTTTCTTAAGTAGATATTACTTCATTTTAAAGAAAAAAAACATAATAGTTATACATTCAAGGATCTAAATGTTTAGTGTCTTGGTAAAATTAGGATCATACATAACTTATTCATACTAAATCAAAAAAAGTATTAAAATATTTATTCTTTATCCTCATAAAAGATGTTATATTCTCCTTAGAACATGTATCCACCTATGGTTATACATCAATGAAAAGGGAGAGGTATAAGCTCAATAAGGGGAGGAATAATGGACATGAATCAATAATACATGAGCGATCATCGTCAACGTCATCATATCATAACCATTGGACTATCATCAACATCATTAGGGAAACATTTGATGAAGTCATGGAATGTGTAAACGCATAAAATGAAACATCCTACCATTTTTTTCTAATACCACACATAGTTGTGAGCAAAGATATAATCTTATCCATGCATAACATATGTTCATAAATTATACCATCATCATTTTGAAGAAATATATCACTATTTTCACACATTATACACATTATCTAATAAGATAAATCACAATACCCAACACATTAGAGGGATATATAATTTTTATCCCACCCAGCACATCATAATGTTCTCATAATCATATACGCCACATAGAACTTATTACAATCATTGTTAATAAATTACTGATGTAAAGGAATGGGTTTCATAAGTATTTCAACAAGAATAATTTCAGGAATAATATTGCGGTTACAAAATGAATAGTGTAAAAATACATTACATAAAAATCTTCATTCGAGTGATGAAGAAACAACTCAATAGAATTAAAATGGGTTTTGGGAAGAAATTTCTTCCTTGAAAATCATTGTATTTGGATTATAAATTATGTTGATAGCATGTATATCCCATGAAGAAAATTGAAGAATAATGAAATGGTATTATTTCAATATTAGAGAAATATCCATACTAAAATTTATGTGAAATAGGGATAACACCATGAAAGGTTGTGGGGTTATAGAATCTCCTAACCTTAAATCCCTCTATATTTCCTCGATTTCCACCTCCAGAATAATAAAAATAGATTTATTTTAATATTTATCCATAATTAATGTATTTAATTTTTACCACTAATTATAAATTACAGTCATTTTACATTATTTCTTAATTTTATTCGTTTAATGTAATACCTTTTGATATCTTGTTTTCATTAAAAAATCCATTTTTCGTCAAATTTACTATTTTATTCAATGTAATTTATACAATAGTATAATTATTTCCAAGAGGTAAAAATATATATATTTATATATTTATATATCATAAATAATTTATTAAAATCATCCATTTGGGTTGTGATAAGAAATGAATTTGAAATTTCCACATTTTCTGTTAACCGACTCTTGATTGGACATTTTCAAAAGAGTAGGAATAGAAAAAATGACAATTTAATATGATATAAATATAGTAATTATATTTGGATAAAAAAATTAAAATAATTTTAATAGAGTAATTAATTATACTTATAATATTTTTAATTTAAATGGGTTGATAAAATGAAAAAGAGGATATGATAATGAGTGGAATAATTGACAGGAACATACCCTCTTCTCAGAGTTTCTTCTTCTCTATGGCACTAAAACCCTTTGATGATTGGATTTGAATGGCTCCATAACAACCCTATGTTTTGTAAGATTCTTAAGAGATATGATTTGGGAATATTTTAGGTTTTATGAAGTGATTAAGGAGTGTTTTTAAAAGGGGGGAATGAGTTATTTATACTTAAGGAGAGGGTTATTTTTAGGAAAAAATATTGAATAAAATAAAATATCTAGGATAAACCATGTAATAGTGAATTTTTTACAATATAAATTATATATAAAATAATAAAATGGATCTAATAATTTTAACCCCTTTATTATTCTAAATAAATTTTTATTAAAAAGGTATGTGGATAAAAGGAAAATTTGATATTTTAAGTGAACATTTTTTTACTTTAGTCTTTGTAAAATTCTTTTTTAATTTAGAAGCTAATATTATTTTATTTTAATGACTCTTTAATTTAATTATATATTTTTCTCAAGAAAAATTATTGAAATTAATTTCTCATTTTTAAATTATGAATGATATAATTTAAGATACCCTGATTATGAGATAAACTATATTTTTTACTATTCCCATGAAAATAAATGTATTTCAAAAAATTTCCAAAAAAATAACACTTGTAAAATTTTGAAGTTATAATTTCAAAAATGATATTCATATTATAAAAATAAATTTCTATCATAGGTAATTTTATTTTTTAATATAAATTATTTGATATTAATTAAATTATTTAAAATAAAATTTATTAAAAAAAATATGATTATGTTTTCTTAGTTTTTTTAGTGATGATATTTTTTTTGAATTAAAATAATTATAAATCATGATATATATTTTTTAAATCAGAAATTATTATTTTTAGGATAAAAAATTATTCTAATAGCCAAGATACTATTCCCAATGGTCAGGTTACTATTCTCAATGGGTGGGTTATTATTCCAATGGTCACATTACTTACTGTAATAACTTATTAATCCTTCATTTATTATAAAAATAAATTAATCTAAAGGTTATATATTTTTATTTAATATAATATTTATTATGTTAATAATATTTTTTCTTTTCTAGAGTGTTTTTCTTAGGAGGGATGATTCTAGAATATTCGGGAGATTTATATTTTTTCATTGTAGTTTTTATATTTTAAATTTTTTGTCCCATTCTAATATTTTTCATTTTAATGGTCTTAGTAATTGACTACTGTAATGATTTTTATTAATGAAATAATGTTTTTTTGTATTATCTATGTGTTTTATGTTTATAAAATTTTATAATATAATATAATACACATTTATTTTAAGAAAAAAAATTCATTTATAAAATCTGGGTTGTTACATTCTTCTCCCCATTAGAAATTTCGCCGCTAAACTTTCAACTCATATTCACAGTTGAGAATATTTAAGGGTAATTTTGTTTCATTTATTCCTCTAGTTCCCATATTTCCTCTTTATACTTATGGTTCCTCAACAACACTTTAACCAGGTAATTTTTATTATTGCATAGAACATTTTCTCTATAGTCAAAGATCTTAACATGCCTCTCTTCATATGAGAGGTCATTATTCAGTCATACCACCTATGAATTCCATAGATGTGATGAATAGGGTATGGTCTTCATCAATAGTGATATTTGGAACACATCATGAACTTGAGATATGTTTGGTGGATGTTCTAGTTGGTAGTCCAATGTTCTCATGTGATCAAGGATCTTAAAGGGGACAATGTACCTAAGTTTATGCTTCCCATTATTTCCTAACCGCATGAATCTATTCCATGGTGATATTTGAATGAAAACATTGTATCTAACTTCAAAATCCAAGTCACTGCAATGTTTTTCAGCATAGAAATTTTTCTAACTATGAGGATCTTTTTTTTGACGGCATAAACCTTCTCTATCATCTCATACCCAAGATCAAGTCCATGTTTCTTTTTTAGTCAACTTCATCCCAACAAGTTAGAGATATGAATCCATTCCCATAGATATCTTCATATAGTTACATTTGAATAATTCAGTGGAAGATTTTATTATATAAGTACTTAACTTATGAGAGATTTTGATCACATCATCCTTCAAATTGCATTGTGCAGGCTCTCAGAATACCCTCAAGCATCAAAAATAGTCCTTTCATATTGTCCATCAGTTCTGGTGTGATAGGCCATAATAAAATTCGAATCAGTTTTCAAGGAATGTTTAAGAGTTCTACATAATTTATAGGTGAACCATGGATCACGATAAGAGACAATTGATAATGGTTCCCCATGTAGTCTCACCACATTCATTACATTTATCTTGGAAAGCTATTCAAGTGAGAAATTTTTTTCACTAGTGATGAAGTGGGTAGTCTTTGTGAGTATATCCACCAACATACAAATAAAATTGTTTCCTTTGGGTTTGTTTGGGAGACCAGTGGCTAAGTTCATACTGACATTCTCCCATTTCCTCATGGTTATAGGCAATGGTTGAATCATTCAATTGGACTTATATCATTATTATTTAAAATTATAACATACAGAGAACTTTGAGGTGTACTTAGTCATTCCATTCTTCATGTTTTCCCATCAAAATTTCTCCCAAAGATCGTGATACATCTTGTTACTTCTACGATGGATGGATAAATATGAGTTATGTGCATTATCTAATAGATCCTTCTTTATCTCAACCAATTCATGCACACAAACTCAAGTTCCAAATTGAATGAAACCATCCTCATCAATGTGGAACTCATGTATTCCATTTTTTTACTGTTTTCACATTATTTTGAATCTCCAAGTCATCCCTTTGTGACTCTTTTACCTTATTTTTTATATATTGTATGGAAATAATTTGATAAACATATGATATTTTTCCCACTTATATGATTTATAAATCCATGATTTTCATATCCATGAAGATGGGTTCATTCTCAATATGCAGCATGGATAGAGTAATAGATTCATTTCTGTAACAAACATCATTTACCCTTTTCCCCTTTATAAGATGGTAGTGAATAGTGAAATTGTAGTCCTTGATTAGCTCTAACCATATTATTTAACAAATGTTTAGATCCATCCATGTGAAAATATAATTTAGAATCATTTGATATTTATATAGGTCACACTTCTCACCATAGAGATAGTACCACCAAATAATCATGGAAAAGATCACAATTCCTAACTCCAGATCATGCCCTAAGTTTTTTTTTCTCATCTACATTCAATTTTCATGAGGCATAGGATATCATTGTATCATCATGAATGAATAAACAACCCAAGACATTTTATAAATCATCCCTATATATCAAAAAAAACTTCACTAATTTTTGGTATTGTGGGTATATGTGTAGTGATTAGCCTATTCGTGGATTCTCTAATAATTTCCTTACATTATTATACCCAAAAATACTTTACCCCTTTCCATGTTAACATAGTTAGTGGTCTATAAAACCATGAGGAAATTATCATAAAACATCGGCAGTACCCAGCTAAGTTGTAAATACAATGGATTTCTATGGCACTAGTGGTTATAGAAAATTCCTCAATTTTTTGTCTTCGAAGGTTACACATAAATTCCCCCACTTTTGATCATGTGCCCGGAGAATGTGACTTTATATATAAAAAATTCACACTTATTGAACATAAAAAACATTTTTTCCTTCTATAATGTCTCCAGTACATTCCTTAGATGCTCTTCATGTTCCTTTAATCTCTTGAATTAAATGATAAATGTATCAATAAAAACTACCAAAAATTTGTTTATGTACTCTCTAAATAATATATTCATAAAATGCATGAAGATTCCAAGTGAATTAGTATGTTCCAAGGGAATAAATAAGAACTCATAGTTTCCAAACATTGTATGGAATGTATTATTATAAATATCTTCCTTCTTCACCTTTAGATGATGATGTCCTAAATTAATATCCACCATTTACAAGTACTAAGATCCTCTTAGTTGATTGAAAAATCCATAAATCCATTGCCTGGGGTTATATTTCCTTACAGTGATGTTGTTAAGATCTTGGTAATCGATACACAAAATCATGGATCGATATTTTTTCTTTAAAAATAGCACAGGTGCACCCCCAAAGTGATACACTGTGGCGTGTGAACCCCTTTCAAAATATTCCTATGAGTACTTCTCTAACTACTTAAGTTATCTAGGGTACATACTGAAGGGGAAATTTGATATAGTATTATCTCTAGGTATAATCTCTATTGAGAACTCTACCTCTTGATATGGGGGGATTTTGGGTAACTCTTTAAGAAATATGCTAGTGTATTCCCTCGCAATTGGAATTTCCTCCAGGTTAATAACTACCTTTGACTAAACCATTTTATAAGGGTATGTTTCTTCATCGGGTATAAACACCCACACTACTGAGGGATTTTCAAAATGATTTTCAAGATCTTCCTTTCATTTGTATAAGATCATGGGATAGTCTAGAATATGAAAAGATATTTCCCTTTCATATCATTTGATGTTTTATCTGTATAATGAGAGCCAACCCATACCTTTTCTAGAGTTGACTTCCAGAAAGGGGAGGATTGTATGATTATCTGGAAAAAGCTTCCCACAAATACTAAAAATAGAATATTCCAACACTTGGGTTGCATTGATCACACCACTAGGTATTTTTACAGATATGACTATTTTAGGGGATCATGTCTTAGATTATACAATTATAAAAATAATATTATATAAAGGAATTCATATATCCATAATAAAATAAAACCTTTTATATTATTACTTAAGTAATAAGGGTTCCTTGTCTAAATTAATTTCTACACTCCACTTCATAATAGTGATGGAAAAATAATTCCTTTGCTACTTTGACATTGGTAGTTACAGACGCTTATTACTCTCAAGGAACCATCATTTAGTATACTAGTTTTTATAGTTTCCTTTATCCCTAAATTTGAATAATTGAACCATTGGTGATTCAATAGGTGGTTCATTATTTTACCACATCATTTTCTCAGACATTTTCGTGTGTCTTTGATATTCATGAGCTTGGTGAACTTCCCTTTTACACTTGAAGTATTTCCCCATCCTTTTGAGGAAATTACCATGCTGTTTCTTCCCAAATTTCTGACATTTGAGTGGTTGGATCCTTTTTCCACCATTTTCATTTGACCATACCAATTGAAACAACATTATTATATTCATAAATTTATAACCAAGGGACAACTCTTTTAACTCCATCTCTATATTGATGGCACATTGAACTACTTCTTCATAGCACCCTAATTCTTCGATATCTAGATCATTTCGAAGGTGTGATTTTAATACACTAAATAATATATCTATTTTTCTATCGTTTTTGATAAAAATCATGAAGAATATATTCCATGACTTTTGATGTTTTTCTTTTAAGTCATTATATATTCACCTTCCTTTTTTCTAAGCACTAAGAATTATCTCACTATATTTATTCAAAGAGTATGAGGTAAATACATGTTAGGAAATATTTTCTTAAATTCTTCCCTTGGGCTCTTCTATTTCATCTATAGGATTTCTATTCTTTGTCAATTCCCACAACTTATTGGACTCTCCATCTAAATCATATACATCTAGAGTCACCTTCACCTTCTCTCAATAGTAAATCATAGAAAATATTTTCTCCATTGATTTAAACCAAGGTTCAGAGATAAATCGATAGGGAAACCCACTGATTTTTTTAATTATTTCCACATAAAAGACTTTATAAATAGTTCCTACTTGGTTAAAGGTAGGAATTCCAAATGGTTCATGATATTCTTTATAACCTGAGACAACTGGGAAAGCATCACTATAATGTTTTGAACTCCCCCAACCATGGAATTGAGTATGTCATTCATACAATCATTGTATTATCACCCACACATATTTTTTGCCGTGTTTCTCTTAGTTCTCAATATTTTCTAAAATATAAAAGGTTTGAACAAAAAATAATTCAAAAAAACATGAATATAGAATTTATTTATGTGTGAAAAATCAAGTGTAATATCATATCTTATAGGATCTGATTATTTATAGTTCTCCTAAAATATGCTTTTAAGATTATTAGCTATAGATAAAAATATACTTATGGATGTCAAAAAAAAATTCTAATATTAATTAAAAAATTAAATATATCATACTTATGATACCATCAATAGAGACCCTGATTTTTTTACAACAATATTACATCATTTTAAATAAAAACAATAAATAGTTATACATTAATGGATTGAAAGGTTTTGTATCCAAGGAAAAATAATATCATACAATACATATAAATATTAAACCATAAACATTAGTAAAAAATCTATTCATTATCCACTTAAAATATTTCACATTCTCTTTGGTACATGTTGTCACCTGAGGATATACATCAAATAAATTGGTGAGATACAAGCTTGGTAAGGGGAGGAACAACAGACACAAATTAGTAATACATGGGTGACCAGAGAAAGTATCACCATATCATAAGCATAGTATCATCATCATGGACATGATGAAAAATTTTGATAAAGGTTTGGAATTTGTAAATGCATAAAAATTAAACATCATGTCATATTTATATAATAATACGCATAGTTGGAACAATGCCATAATCATTTCCATGCATAACATATGTGCATATATAATAACATAGTCTTTTTCAAAAGATACAGCATCATGATCATGAAAAATACAGTTAATCTCATGAGATTAATCACATTACCTAATGAATTATAGGGATATATAATTCGGGCCCACTTGTCACATTGTATTGTTCACATAATCATGCATGCCACATAAAACATATAACAGTCATAGTCATAAAATTACCCTTAGAAATGAATGGGTTTCATATGAATTTCATCAAGAATAATTCAATGAATATTATTGGGGTTACCAATTTAATACAGAAACAAATAGTTATCATAAACATCATCATTATTGATTGAATTAGAAGAAAATCAAGAGGAGTATAATATGTGTTTTGTAAAGAAAATTATTTATGTAAAATCATTTTATTTGGATAAAAAATGAATGTGGTAACATGTATATGTGCAAAATAAAAAGGAATAATATTGAAAAGATATTTAAGAAACATTAGAGGAATATTCATACTTGAAATTAATGTGAAATATGGACAACCTAATAAAAGGGAGTTGGGATTGTGAATCCCATTACTGTAAATCCCTCATTATTTCATCACTTTTCTGCCTCCTGAATATTAAACATAGGTTTATTAAAATATATATTAATAATTTAATAATTTAAATTTTTAACACTATTTAACAATTATATTAATTTGATTATATTTCTTAATTTCCTTGGTTAAAGGTAAGACATTTTGATATACTGTTTTCCTTAAACATTTCTCATTTTTCTTTGATTGCACTATTTTTTTAAATGTAATTTATACATAAATATAACTAATTGTAGAATCATGAATTAGATATATTTATACATTTATATATCATAAATAATTTATCATAACCAACCATAGTTTTGGTGATAAGAAAATAATTTATAATCTCTTCATCAGCAATTAACTGACCGTTAATGGAACACTATCAAAATAGAGTGAATGGGAAGTATCAAAATTTAATATGTTGTAAATATAATAATTATAATATGTTAGCATCATTAGTATAATTGTAAAATAATAATTAGTTATCTTTATAAGATAATGGTTTAAATGGGAAGAGAAAATAATATGAGAGGGGAATGAGAGGAAGAATTAATGAGAACATACCATCTTCTTAGTGATTCTTCTTCTTTATGACACTAAAATCCTTTGATTATTTGATTTGGATGGTTAAAAAACTTCTTGTGGTATTAAAAGTGTCTTAAGAGATACTATTTGAAAAAATGTATTTCTATCTTATGTGGGAGAGGAGTGGTCTTACTAGGGGAGGGATATGGGTTATTTATACTTGAGGAGTGGTTATTTTTAGAATACAATTTTGAATAAAATAGTATAATAGAGAATTTTGAAAAAAAAAATATATTAATATTTTTTTTGTTTTTTTTACTAAAAGTTACTTTTTTATTAGAAAAAGGGAAAAAAATACCAAAGATGGGGGAAGCCCGCACGGGACTAAGAATGTATAAAGTGATGCAAACCAAGCGCATCGCCCATAATAATCTGGTTGCAACTCTTGGGTAGGGATCTCACGCAACTATAAACAATAAGCTCGTTCTCTGCTCTTCCCTCTCGAGCTAAGACAACAACGGTATGATTCTCTTCCCACCATATATGATTCAGAGTTGTTCTTTGCTTGATTTTACTTCTACAATGACGAACCAGATAGAAAATTGAATTCATTAAACCACTTTGGAAATTGAATTCATATGTTTATAAAAAATTAAAGTTGAAAGAAAATCCAAGAATTTTTTTTTTGACATTAGTCTTTGGAAAATTATTTTTAGGTTTGGAAATTAAGTATCTTTATATAGATGAATTATTTAATAAATTAAATATATTTCATCCAAGACTGAAGTTATGTAATTTTTAATTCATTATTACATCATGAATTGCGTAATTTAAGTTACATTAGTTATAAGAAAAATTGTAACTTTACCATTCACCTAAAAATTGACGTATTTTTGAAAATTTCCAAAAAAAAAATCACCCTTAGAAACTATTAATATAATGATTTAAAAGATAATATTAATTTTATCAAAATAAATTTATAACAAATCAATTTTTATTTTTATTTTAAATAAAGTATGATTTTTATTAAATCCTTGAATATACAATTTATAAAAAATGTGCATATTTTTATTTTTATTTTTTAATCATTGTATTTATTATTTGGAATTATAATATTTATATTTAGATAAATTTCTCATGATAAATATTATTTATATAATATTTTAGTTATTTTTTTTAAAATTATTATTCTGAACGTCACATTACTACTCACAATGGTTAAGTTACTTTTCCCAATTTTTAGGTTACTATTCTAACTATCACATTAATTATTATAAATACCTATGAATTACTTCAATAATTATTCAACTCAATTCCTGTCAACATTTTATATTTTAATTTTCAATAATTTTGATTATTTTACAAATATTTTTTTATTTTCTATGGTTTTGTTCGTGGGATATATGATTCTAACAATTTGGGTAAATCCATATTTTCCCATTATAGATTTTCTATTTTCTATTTTTACCCTTGTAATATTTGGAATTTTACTAGAATTAGTATTTAATTAATGTAATTATTTTCATTAAGAAAATAATGGGTTTTTGTTTTTATATGTTTTGTATGTGTATAATGTTGTATAACATAATATAACACACATTTATTTCAAGAATAAAATATCATTTTTAAACTCTAGGATGATTCAAATTATTCATCAAGTTAAAATATTGGTATCTAAAGAGGAAAAACAAATGCTTTGTAACCTCAAACGTGTAAGTTTGATAAGATTTATTTCCTTATAAACCAACGTTTGTACAGAAATTTTTTTTTGTTGGAACTTGGTTCAGTATATGTATCATTATCTATAATGTGTATCCCTAAAAGGATAATTGAATATTTGCATGATCCATTTTTAATCCCAGTATATATAATAATGTGTTGTTCCTCTTTCCACTTACACCATTCCACTATGTTCTATAAGTAGTTTTGAGTTGATATGAAATCCATAACTCCCATAAATAATCCCTAAAGTCTTGATTAATATATTATGTTCTACGGTCTAAGTGGAGTTTCTTAATATTCTTAAAAATATGGTTGTCACCTTCATTCTTGTAATCTATGAAATTATCAAAATAATATGACTTATTTCTCATTAAGTCTATAAAACCATATCTATTAAATTAATCAGTAAAATATAGTGTAAGATTTCATACCCCTTACTTCAATTGAAAATGTTCTACACACATCAGTATAAACCAAATCATGAACCTTTTGGGACCTTTCACCTTTTCCACTAAATGAATATTTAGTCATTTTCCTTGAAAACTTGCATCACGTACGACATGTGGTTTTTGTTCAAATGAATCCAAATATCCATCTTGGTGTACACTAGTCCATCAATTTTTTTATATGAAATAGACAGTGATTTCGTTGTTGGGTGTGTTATGAGTCATGTGATTTTTTTCATTATCATTTAACATTAAATGGTTTTTGGTAATCTAACACATAGACAGTATTATAAAAACACACATTACCATAATTTTGTTTGGAAAAATAAGAAACACTAATTCTCCAATTTTAAAATAAATCCATCGACTTAGATTTCATACAATGAAATATTGTTCTCGTAATTTATGTAACATAATAAAAATATTTCAAAACCAATAGTATTCAAGTTATTGTCGTGATGTGGTAGTCTCCAATTTCCACAGTAGTGAGTCTGGCTTCATTTTCTTCCCGTGGATCCACCTCTCCATAAGCAATTTTATAGAATATACTTAGTTATAATATTTTAATACATATATGAGAACCAAATGTTATATCTAATAATTATTTAATGGAAATAGATATATTGGACTCAATGATGAACATTAAAAAATCACATCTATGCTTCTTTTTCTGGGTGTATTTTTATCTTTCAATGGCCCATCTTGTCCGATGAGAAATCAATAGCATTATGTCCTTTTATTTTTGTATTTATCCTTCTTTTCATGAAAGGGAATTACGAAGAATATTTATACTTTGAGGTAGAATTATAGCTCTTCTCTTAGCATTTCCTCTTATTCTCCATATGGATAAAAGGATTTTCGTTCTTCATATCCTTGTCCACTATGTGAAGTAGGGTGATGAGATCTTGTATAAGTTTTTTTATATTCATATTAAACTTTACAAAAAATCCTATATTGTTCTAAGAGAGTGATGAAAGAATGATATTAGTGTCAAATTCATCAGGTGTCTTAAACCATAAAATATCTACATGATCAAAATAGAAACTAAGTTACACTACATGAGTTCCATCATGTTCCCCCTCTCCGATATTTCATATAAAGAGTGCCCTTGAGATCTCATAGCATTATCATATATCTCTCTCTTGATAATTATAATAGAGATTTCGTATCATGCATATTCTCATGTATCTTTTTGGGTTCACTATTAATGGATGAAAATATTTTACAATGAATATATAGCATATTTTTTGGATTTTTTTCATCTCAATCACTCACCACTATACATGGAGGATCAATTATTATGGATTGTAACCTATAAAAACTTCCTTAATAATGTAAAAAACTCATAATAATATAAACCATTATTGGAAGTAACTTCTATTTAGAAGAGATCCTTTATCCCAAATTTATTTCAAGGATAATGTGGTTGATGAACTTTCCGTTTTTGAAAATAATATGAGATAAAATTATTAGTACATTATTTGATTACTTGACGTTAAATAATAAATTGTATTTTATTAGTGTCTTAATATTTAATCAAGTTTAAATGGCCCTCACAATTGAAATTTAAATGCACCATTGTGGGGATATTCTAGTGGCTATGATCTAAATTTATCTTGTAATAACCTAAGAAAATTTATGGTCAATTACTCAAGGTTATATAGGTAGTTATTCATTCCAACAGTAGGCATGTGGTTCATATATATATTGAGTAGACTCTAGATTCCTAAAATCCTTACTAGGATTTCCTCAACACTTACCTCTAAGATACATCATGTCTAGAAAAAATTACTCCTCTTTATGTCAACATGGTTAAGTCAACCTAAAACCACTATTAGAGTTTCTTAATAAAATAGAATGTCCTAAAAAGGTCCAGTCAAACACTTATTTCTATATATTCATTCTATATCTAGTAATGAATGGAATATTGACTTAATATTTACTTGAAAATGATTTTTTATTATGCATAAAATTTCTTATTTTATCTATTTACATGTCTTGATAATTTTAGGTGGATATTACTTATGTGATTAACTATGATCCAATAAAATATTTATACATGAACCTTTTATTATAAATACATCTTTATTTATTAACCCATTTATTTATTAGACCACTGTCTTGAATCCATAAAAAATCATGTATCAATTAGAAATAAAATAAATAAATCATGTCATGTTATGATCATGAGCTTTAACTAGAAATTTTTTAAGAGAAAATAAAAATCCCATTGACCCTATGGGGAAACATTCCTTGATCAGGTATGGGCTTGATTTTCAGCACTCCACCTCGATCATGTGCATCTATCTGGATTGCTTTTCCCTTGGAACTATCTTTAATATGTATCATAAACCTAGGACCTCCATCCTTAAAATTCATTTACATCACACAGAGGTAAATTGAATGAGAAACATTGTTTACATTAATGAAATTGTGGGTTTTTATCCCCATACATAATTAGGAAGGTGGGATGAATCTATGGCCATAAATTTAATTTAGTAATTACAGTTGGAGAAAACCATGAAATAATTAAATTAAAATAAACCATAAGTATTAATAGGTATGTCTAAAATCATGATTATCAACTAGTGTAATGAATAAGAATTTAAAATAATTATTTAACAATAATTTAGATTAGTTATTTTATTAAAAACACACATGAATTAATCTAATTAATTATCTAATTACTCAATTAACAGAATTTATATTAATCTCTCTCTAATATGTCCTCCATATTTCCACCAATATTATTTCACAAAATTTAAGAAACTAATTATATTTTAAATTTATGAAGATAAGTACATAGCTTGAACATCAAAGTAACATGATGAATACCAAGTCAAAAAACATAGTAGGGTTCTTATTATATACAGTGCACTTAAATTTAAAATCACATACATGAAATGTGAAGTAATTTCATGAGTGTACTATCAATAAATTAATTACTACATATAAAAAAATTAGGATGTGCATTTCAATTTAATGCATGAAGAGTATACAATATGTAATGACCATGCATTACCCAGAATTCATTATTTAAAAAAAATATTTGACCTATTAACATAATTTAAAACCTATCAACCAATATGTACTATCAATAAAATCTATATATTCTCATATTGATGGTTTTTAATTGAATAGTTATGTAAATTTAATATTTCCAAATACGTAGGTAGACTATATAGTATGTAAAATCTAGACCCATTTCATGTGAGTTTCTTCATTTTTTTACAATACATTCCTAATGACTAAGAATGTTCTTTACTGTGGAAATTTATGAGGTACACGACATGTACCAATGTTACGCATTATGTTCTCTTTTGTTACATGGATACCAATCTATACACACCATATAATAAATACCTGATGTGTGTTGATATCATGTATTTCATTACAAAAATATATCAAATACATTGTGTGTATGTAAGTTACATGATGTTTGTTCCTGAAACCCATGTGTTAGTATATCTCAACCAATATGTAGTGTGTATTTAATATACACTCTCTGTATTTACAACATGATAACCCAGAATCAAACTAGTTCATCATGGTATAGTGAACATGGGTAAAAGGCTTGTGCCAATAAGATAAATCTTGTATAGTGTTCTGTTATATAGGAAGACTTATTAGCACCTCTAGATGGGTTATTCATATATTCACTATTAATTATTACCCAAATTGGTATATGTTAGTAAAAAACATAGTAGAGAATAATATATCTAGATAATTGGATTATAGGAATTAAATTATTGAAATAAAAACTAACTTATAAACACATAAATGATCAATGATTAATAAATAATTTAAAATTTAATGTGATCACCCAGATACCAGTTATGGCTTTCAGGAAAATCAGAAGCTCATATTGGGCCAATGGACTACTAGTATATTTTTTTATTTAGTGGATAATTAACATTGTACATTATAATGACCCAAACTTTTATCAGTGAAATTTCTATTCATATAATCATGTTATATGTTATAAAACACATAAATAACATAGATAACCTAATAAGAACATTATTATCATAAATTAGTAATGAAATAAGTGGTATTCATATAAATTAAGGAACCTATAACGATGGAATAATAACATCACCCTTGGAATAGTAACAATACCAATAGGAATAGTAATCTGGCAATTGGAATTGTAACCTTAATTATCAAACTATTAATAAAATTTAGGAAACTTATAAATGAAATTATGATATATTTATATATCATTATAATTAAATAGTTTTTTTAAAATGATAAATTAAGTATTGGTATTTTATAAAAAAAATATGATTTAAAATTTTATAATTAATATAATATTTTAAAAGAAAATATATATTAATAAAATAGATTCATAAATTCATATTTTTTTCTAATGATTATAATATAATTTTATGAGACGTAAATTAATTTTTCAAGCTATTGTAAAATCAATTATAATTTTAAAATCTTTATTTCACTAAAAATGATGATTTTATTTAAAAATTTAATTTCTCATATTTCGAAAATTATTTTCAAAATTTAGAGGTAATTTCTTTAAATAACAACTTCTCAAATTAGTTTAGTTAAAAAAATTTGGATTTCCCTAAAATAGTTAAATTTTTGGTAAATAGTAAAATATTATAATTTATGACATAAGCTAAATACATGAATTTTTAAGTCGGGGATGATGTATGGATTATCTAAGCCCATAATATAGAAAAATACTTAATTATTTAATATATTTATTAACAAGGTTTAACACTATTTATATTCTGGATCCAAAATAATAAAATAGTGAATATAATAATCGAAAAACAACCCTCTCCTCCCTTATAAATATCATCCCTCACCACCTCTTCTCCTCACACCTTTGAAGCCTAAAAAGTATTCCAAATTTTTCCAAATCCATTTCCTAGGAATCTCCCATAAATTTAGGAGCCTTTTTTCTCCAAAAAAATACCAAACCCAAGTGCCTTAAGGAGGTTCTAAAAGAGAATAAATTCAAGAGGTAAAAGCCTCTTCAATTCTCTTTTATTTTCTTTTAATTTATTTTCTTTTCTTATCCTCTCTTACCTCGTATATAAAAACATGAATGATATCTAAACTGTCATATATAAACTATAATTTTATTATTTTAATTTAATATCAATCATCAAGACCCTTCTCCTCTCCCATTTATTAAAAAAACAAAAATATCATCTGTGACATGTTGATTTACCACCATCATGGATGATGCATTTTAATTTTCCATTATCACCTTCAAGGATAGACATAAAACTGATATTATGGTTAAATAAGATTTTATTGTAAATATTATAAGTCATATAATGTTCTAGAACCAATATATAAACATGATAATAAAAAATGATATATGTTCGTGGTAGCTTTAAAAACTACCAAAATAAATTTAATCATTTTCATTAATGTTTTTATAATGAATCATCCTCATACAATTTTACCAAACGATATATAAGATCATTTAAGCTTTTTTAATTTCATTAATAACATATAATTTAAATTAAAAAGTATTATTTACATTTTACATGAACATCAATTCTTCTATACAAGAGAACCGATCAGGAAAACCAAGAAAAAAAACACTCCGGAAATAATGAAATTGAACTATGTAAATCACTAAAATATAAATAAATAAACATAATAAAATTATAATAAATCATATACATGTATAAAAGGTTATTTATTTTTAATTAATGAAACTAATTTTATTATCTAGGATATTAATGTGAATAATTAATTCTGACATAAGGTGATGGGATTTCTCGAACCCAACTCCTTCTCTTTAGGTTGTTCCTCTTTCATTCCAAATTTTATTATTCCCGTTCTTTGAAAATTACTCAAACATAATTTAGTTTTTTCCCTTTTATTTTCTATGATATAAATGATTCCAATCTGATTTTCTAAGAAATAAAAATATTTTACAAAATAAATCTTCATTCCAATTCACATATTGATTGATCTGGATATTTTATCTTCTTCACTCAAGTGTGATGATTCTTATAAAAAATAAAGTTTTCCCATTCTCATATGGGAACCCCAAGTTTTATTAATGAATATATGTTTTTTGAAATTAAAATCATTCCTTTACATGGTTTATTTTGTGTCTATGATTGATATATATTTTATATGGAATGCATGATTATGTAAACGTTTTGATGTAAAGGGTTCACCCAGAATTACATAGCACCCCAATGTATTGGGTAATGTGATGTATCTCATGAGATGATGTGAAACATTCATAAACATTATGCTATATTTTTCACAATGATGATGTTATGATTATAAACTTTTGTTATGCATGTACATGATGCAATCTTTGTCCACAATAATGTGTGGTATTTGACAACTAAGACACGATGTTACTTTTTTATGAATTTACACATTCCATATATTTATCTAATACTTCCTCACATGATTATGATAATAATCCTATTATTATTTATTGATAATGATTATTTTTATCAACTAGGTTATATTTATTCATGTATTCATATATCCTCTTATTAGGCTTTTATCTCACCATTTCATTTGATGTGTATCCTCAAGTGTCTACATTTACTAAGGAGATTATGATATTTAGAAGGATAAGAATAAGTTTTTTAATAAATGTTTATTTTTTATTATGCATAAGTGATGTATGGTCCTAATTTTCCTAAGATAATAAACCTTTGGATCTTGGTTTTGTAACTCTATAATTTTATTTATCTTTAAAATTATGTAATAGTTATGTAATAATAGGAGGGTCACTCTAGTTGGTAGTGGATAATAATTTATTTAATTCGGAAATTAGGATTATAAAACTTTAGTTAAAACCCTTAGTATGAGAATAAGTATATGTAAGCACATAAGAAACATTATTTTAGAATATTATAAACATAATAATCCCATATGATATGCCTTTAGAGATAATTATAAAAAGGATTAAATTAGTTATTAAATACATATTGACTTATGTTTTGTTCCAATGGTTTCTATTTTATAAACTGGTGGGAATAAAGAGAAACTATGTAAAAAACTATGTGAGGAAAAATTAATTGAATGGCCGAATGAAACCCCAAATTCCTTAAGATATGGAGTTACAATATTCATGGAGATGATTACAAAGGTATCTTAGGATATCAAAGAAGACCAAAAAATGTGGAATGTTTGTCTTTACCTAATAGGGAGAAATTTTCTATCGAATATTTTTTGCATAAAGAACCACCGACATTTAGTGGATCTTCTGATCCACTTGTTACAGAACAGTTTTTTAACAAAATGGAGAATATCTTTACTATGCTCCATTGTTCTGAGAAGAAGAAGGTGAGTCTAGTCATTTATCATCTAGATGGAGAGTCTGATTAATGGTGTTCATTTACTAAGAACTCTAAGATGAAGTATGAAATTGAAGATATGGAATGGAAAAAATTTAAGCTAATATTTCATAACAAGTATTTTCCTCAAACTCTTCATACAAATATTCAGATAGAACTCAAGGAACTGAAGAAAAAAGGAAGGTAAATCTTTAATGGATTATAGAGTAGACATCACAAGGATTTCAAGGAATCCCTTAGGTTTTGTTATCAATAATGATGGAAAAATAGATATATTTTTTGTGGTTCAAAATAACACCTTCTAAAGGCTCTAGTTATTTGTGAATTTGGGAGTTACGAAGAATATTTTAGATGTGATCTCAAAGTGGATATAGAGTTTTAAGAAATTTCCCATTTCTATGGAGATTAGAAATTAAATATGGAGTATAATGTTAGAGGGTCTAATAAAAATTGTGGAAAACAAATATCAACCACCCATGTTTCCAAAATGAGGGAAGATTCATCATGGTAACTACCTCAAACGAATGGGGAAATTCTATGATCATGGGAGAGAAGGCCACCCATATCATGAATGTCAATGTTACATGAATAATATGGATAATGGTATGGATTAAAGGAGATAACCTCCAATGTTTAAATGCTTTAACTATACGGATAAAGGGTGTTATGCAAGCGAATGCACTAAAACATGACTCTTTGGGGGTAATTAGTGTCATCAACCACCAATACCAAAGGAGGAATGGAAATATTATACAATCACTGCTGATAAAGTGTAGAAAGAAAATGAAATCGTACATGTTAAACTTAATAATAACTTATTAATAGAGAAAGTCTTATTTGATTTTGGCTCTACAGATTCCTTTTTATCTTAGAGGTTTTCTATAAATATTGAATCGAAGACCTGAAATCTTGAAGTAGATATATCCCTAAAAACACCTTGTGGTGTGATCATTTTAACCCAAGTGTAGGACTCTTCCACTATTTTCCTATTTGGGATGATTCTTCTAGAGAAACTCATGATACATACCTTTGGGGAATATAACGCTATACTAGGCATTGATTGGATCTCATTATATAGTTCACATATCAAATGTTGGGAAAAAATATCTTTCCAAATTACAAGCCATTTTTTTCTCCTATAAAAATTAAAGAAAGAAAATTAATCTAATTTGGGAAATCCCTAAATGGTGAGGGTGTTGATTCCCTATGAATAATAATACCTCACTCAAATGGTTATGTTAAAGGAAGGTATTAAGATAGAGAAAGTTCCCATTATTAGGGAACATAGTGATTTATTTCCCAAGAGTTACCCAAACATCACCCAAATTATGATGTATATTTCTCATTAGAACATATAAATGTATCCACTCATATCTCAAAATTTCTCTATAATATGGCCTCAATCAAACTAGAGGTGTTAAATAAGTAACTTTAATAGAATTTGGAAAAATGGTTCATATGCCTGAGGTCATCTCCTTAGGGTGTGTCAATACTCTTTGTAAAAAACAAGTTTGGATCAATATGGCTGTGTGTCGATTATCGGGAAATCAACAAGATCACCAAAAAAGAAAAAGTATCATTTTCTAAGTATCATTTTCTTGTTTTATTAACTATGAGTAACTCGGTACTTATTAAAAGTAAATCATCACTCTATATATCACAAATTGATTGTGAAGAAGGGAGATATTCAGAATAAATCATTCCATACAAGGTATGAGCACTATGAGTTTCTAGTTATTACCTTCAGACTTACTGATTTTCCTATGATCTAGTTGTATTCTATTAATAGTGTCTTTATATTCTACCTTAAAAAATTTCTGGTAGTATTTTTCAATTATATTCTCATCAACTCAAATTTTAGGGAGGAACCTCATGAACATCTAAGGATTTTTTTGGTGATATTAAGGAAACAAAATTTGTACACCAAAATTTGGAAGTGTTAATTTTAGATACATAAAGTCACATTCTTCAGACATGTTACACAAGTGAGGGAATTTCTATATACCCTTCAAAATAAAAGGCAATTGAATAACAGACTCAACTAGCTAGTTTCACATAAATCGGTGGATTTCATGGATTATTAGCGTACTAACGATGTTTTTTGAGAAATTTCTCACAATTTTCTAGCCCGTCAACTATGTTAAGAAGAAAAGGGGTAAAGTATGTATGGATAAAATAATGTGAGTAATGCCTCAAGGATCTAAAGAAGTGGATGATCACTGCAGTGTTACTCACATTAACAACAAGTGGGGAATTTTTTGTGATATACAGTGATGGTTAAAAGAAAGGCTTGGGTTTTCTACGAATGAAGAATGATAATTCAATAGACTATGCCTCATGGAAACTGAAGATCCATGAGAAAAACTACCTGATTTATGATCTGGATCTAAAAAATATGAATGTTCCACTGAAAATATAGTTTCACTACCGCTATGGTGAAAAGAGTGACATATATACCAATTAAAAGTTCTAAAGTATATATTAAAAAAAATAACTCAACATGAATTATAGGAGATGGTTAGATCTAATCAAGGAGTATTATTACTCTATTAAATATCATACAAGGAAGGAAAAAATATAGAAGATTCTATGAGAAGAAAAGAACCTACTACTTTATCCATGATGTGGATTGAGAAAGAACCTGTCTTCATGGATATGAAATGGATGGATATTGAAATCATTACAGAATGGAATGCATCCTACCTTTCCCAAAGGATTTCCCAACCATCTATCCAAGAGAATATCAAGAAGTCATAAATAGTTTATTTGGAGCTTTGAAATAAGGTGAATATAGTAAAGTAAGGAAATATTTAATAGTTTCATATCAATGATGATGGTGTGATTTGGTTTGGAATGAGGCTTTGTGTGACTTCTTCACCTAAGATAAAAAATGATCTATTGGATAATGCACACGGCTCACCATTATCCATCCAACCTAGAAGTACCAAGATGTATGATGATCTCTGATAACACTTCTATTTGGATAACATGAAAAAAGGGGATTGATGAATATATCTCAAGGTGATTAATATGTCAGTAAGTTAAAGTAGAGTGATAGAAGTCCAAATGTATGACGAAACCATTTCCTATACCTATGTGGAAATAGGATAATGTCATAATGGGATTTTTCACTGGTCTCCTGAATACATCTAATGGAAACAATGTGATATGGGTTGTGGTGGATTGACTCACCAAGACTACCCACTTTATCACTATTTGGAATGATCTCTCGTTTGAATAAATTTCCAAGATATATGTGAAGGAAGTGGTGAGGATTCAATGGGTTCCACTTTCTATTGTCTCTCATTAGGATTTAAGGTTAAAATCTAAATTCAAGAGAAGTATTCCACATGATTGTAGTACTGAATTGAATATCATCATAGCCTATCACCCCCAAATTGATGGCCAATCTTAAAAGACTATTCATACTCTTAAAGACATTCTAAGATCCTAGTCAATGGAATTCAAAAGTGAATGGGATCAACATATCTTCTTGGTTGAGTTATCATACAAAAACATCTTCCACTCAATTATTTAGATGGCTCTGTATAAAGATCTATATGGGAAGTTCTGTAAAACTGAAATTTATTGGGTTGAAGTTGGTGAAATAAATCTACTTCGACATTATCTAATACAAGAGATGATAAAAAAGGTTCAAGCTATCCAGCAAATTATCAAAGCCACTCAGAGTCAGAAAAATAGCTATCCTAACAACCATTGAATGGAATTGGATATCAATGTTGGAGACAAATTCTTCCTTTGGATATCACCAGGGAAAATAGTTATGTGGTTTGGAAAAAAATGGAAGCTTATCCCAAGGTACATTTGCCAATTTTAGATCATTGGTCGTATAAGAATAGTGGCCTACTAGCTTTCACATCACTAAGTATGTATCAGTCCATGATGTGTTCCATATTACACTCCTAAGGAAGTACATACCTGACCCGTCACTTGTAATTAATTTGGAGGTGGTGTAAATTGAGAATTACCTCTCATATGAAGAGCAGCTGGTAAATATCTTGGATCGAATAGACAAAGTCATACACAATAAGACATCTCACCTTGTCAAAGTGTTGTGGAGGAACCATAAGTCTGAATAAGCGACATGGGAATTATAGGAAGTTATGATAGAGAAATACCATCACCAGTTTTTGTAAAATGGAATTTCAAGGGAAAAATTTCAAAAGGGGTGAAGAATTTAATAACCCAAATTTTATTAATGACATTTTCATTATTTTAATTATGTTATATGTTATAATACACATAAATAATTACAATTATGTTATATATTATGAATGTCATGCCCCATCTAATGAGTACCCAGAGCAGGTTCCATATAGAGGTTCGAATTTGGTTCGGGCTCTCAGAAACCAGCTACATCTGAATTCTTCTTTAGTAAAAACCCATACCAGAAAATTTTTAAACAAAAACGTGGGTTGAGCATACTAATTCTCCATAAGGTGTTTAAAAATAACATACTATACTCAAAATAACTTTTGAAAACATTCTTTAAAATTCCATAAAGAATTACCTTTAAAAATCTATAACACGTTAAACATACTAAGACAATTGTCTAAGGGATATATGTCCACAATTTAAAACATGCTAACATTAACATAATTTAATTAAGGAAATTCTCATTCAGAATAAAAAAAGACATTCCATGTTGAAATTCAAGTACAAGATTAATAATTAAGTATAATTCATAATCAGAGTCGTGCTAAAAAATTACATCAATTTCATCTTTTACACTTGTGTAACGTACACTGGCCATAAAATCTATGAATATTGTGTAAATAATATGCCATAATTATATTCCTTCAATTTCTCATAATCATAAATTCTTTAACTAGGAATATTATACTAGTCAAATATTCCTCTGGTTAATTAATTTTCTATAGTCATAATGAAGAAAAATGCATATGTTGGACTGTGACAAGGCCTTAGCCAAGACGTCTAGTGATTAAGGCCTTGGCCAAAATCCATAACTCATAAATGGGAAATGCCTCAACCAATTCCGCTTCTAGTTGTCTCATGAGACCTACTGATGCATTAAGGGGCTATAACAGGCCCCACCCGTCACATAATAAGTCTAATGCATTCCTCATACCTCTAAATCAATGTGCACATCCCACTTTCATTTATAAAATCACATATCACATATCAAACCAAGTATATAAATTACGTGGTTTCTTATTTCACCTTAAATTCTATTCATGGTGTCCCACACCACCTTGAACAAATAAATCCATAAACTCAGAATAGGACACATAAGTTTATTATAACAATCATCTATTTTTAAGCATATATAGTGAGTCTGACACAAAATAATGAATTATGTGGTCAGGTAATGAATTTTTACATAAATTAAATGTACCAGTGATGTCAACTAAGACACAAGAAATACCATTTTGATCATTTATAATGACAATGTCCATAACCATATTAATCAAGAACATTCATGATTAAATAAAAAGAAAAACTTAACATAATAAATAAAGAGGTAAACTTATCATTTCATGTAGTTTAACAGACTTCAATCATTTGTTTTAATTAAGACTTTATTTACTACATTAAATGTCAAAACACAAATCTATATGACTAAAACTTTTAACATTATCATTTTCTATAAAGGGTTAAGAGTAATTAGTTCCTATGAACATGGAGCCACAAGATTTCAATATCTATATTCATGAACTAAGAACATTAAAAGAATGAATTTGTAAAACCACGATTAGGGTTTCATGTTGTGTAAATATTCATCCAACGGGGCATACATAAAAGTAGTGATTGGTCAAGCCATAAAAACATTTGAAACGTATGTTTAGGTATTTCTTTGCAAACGATGAAACTTTATAAATAAAAATATGAAATAAAAGTTGACATAAGTACACACGTACCCACATACCCGATTACACGCCACATGTCTATGCAAGGTTCTCATCTGAAGTTATCTTTACACTTGTAATTTAATTAAAACATGCATTTTATTATTAGGGTTCAAATATAGGATTGTTTTAAAATCCGAAAATATTTTATGTGTTCTCATAAATTATTAGGTGTAAAACTTTTCCTACACAAAGTGACTCCATACATTTTAATCCTTTGTCATCTCACAATTCAAATCTTAACAAAATCCTCAATCTGGGCTTATGAATTTCATTCAAATCAAAGAGTTGTGTATTTTATACTTATATATTTTCATATACATTTATGTATATATATATAATCGAAAAACTTAGTAAAACGAGGATGATTTGAAGAGATAAAATAAGCCCTTTACAACAATAAGAAATTTAGAGTAATATCATTTAAATCGAAAAGTCATTTCATATATATAAATTGGATTAAGAAGATATGGTTTTATACACACAAGCACATATATATATATAACTACACATATATATATATATATATGTTCATGAAAAATGATAAAATCTCCTTAAAACTTTATTTATACTATGTATATCTATATTTATTAGAACATAGATGATTAGATATAGAATAATTCCTTCACAAGTTTATATGTATATACATTTTTTAATGCAGCTTGAAACCAAAATCAATACAAGGCTAATCCCTTGCCTAGCTTGAGGACAAGTATGAGCTTGAAAAGGATGGAGAACTCGGGCACACGTTGAGGTCCGCTGAAGACTTGGGTGCAAGGAGCCGAGAGGGTTCCTCAGTTGCTTCGGGTGTTTTTCAATAACCAAACCCATACACTATATATATATATATATATATATATATTTTTTAATACATGTGGCATGGGATCTGAAGCCAACTTGGATTATAAAAAGAGACCAGGGAAAGAGATCTTTATGGAAACAATGAGAGAGTAGGGTCTGGCAGCTTTAAAGATGAATAAAAATGTTGCAAAACAATGTTTAGGGCACTGGTGCACTGCACGCCGTAGAAGGAAGAAGACAGCGTCGCTAGAGAAGATTGGGAGAAAAATGGACAGTCCAGATCAGATTTATCTTGAAATTAAGGGCTGGGATGAGTCTATGGTATTTAAAGATATTGAACTGCTCGGATTACATCTGGATCTGATCGGACAACCTGAGATTGAAGCAGTGTTTTTTAAAACAAATGAGTGGTCATGATTATATCACGCTAAATTGGATGGATCTCAAAAATCTGGTGATGCACCAAGGTTGCTGAAAGTTGAATGCGGGGTCGATTTCGATGGCTCAGATCGTGGGGTAAGTAATCCAACAGCCACGATTTCATTTTTCTCGAAACATTTCTTCCCACATCGAATCGGTGGGGTGCACAGAGCTTCCTTATAAGCCTAATCCTCCCATGCCATAATCAGAAAACATACAAAACACACATAGGGGTCCTTACATATGGGCTCCCCCTCCCCTGCAAGCCTCGGCCTACCCACTGCTCACCGAGGCCTTACGCCCACGCTGTGCGCACATATGTGCTCCCATACTCATGTGCGCCCCTCAGGAGACCTATGCCCAAGCTCGGGCTGGCCTAGGCATGGGTTGAGGGCTAGGCTCATCCACACAGAGTGTGCCACCTCCCTCAGCCTAGCCATAAAAGGGATGGCCCTAGCGGGCCCATTATTTTATATAACCATAATTTAAAAAAAATGAAGTTTTAAGGATAAATAACACTATTGAAATTATCATTTCATACACGGATTTTATTATAAGGTTAATGTTTTCAAAATAAACCTTTTCCTAAAGGTATTCTCTAATGTTGTATATCAATACTAATCCTTTATCATTAAAAGTTATAAACAGAATGATAATTCTTATGTTAGTGTTTTAGTGGTCTAAAACTTAGTTTAATTAAAAATATAGTTCAATTAAAAAGAATTGAAACATAGTTTAAGACATTAAATGAAAATATTTACAACACAATTGAATTAATTGAAACAAGTTTTAGATTACTTATTACATTTTAAAAACACCGATATATAATTCAAAACATTTCATGATGTTCTCTTAAAGCACACGGTTAGGAGTAGTTTCATAATTTTCAATTCCATAACCTAATTACTTGGAGGAAAAATATATACACATGTGTTTTCAATTAATTAACAGACATGGCCAATGGCTATTTTTATAGTCATTAGAGTTCCATGGTTTCCCAAGGAAACAGTCACATTAGTGTCTTAAAAATCCAAGACATAGGGTGTCCTAAAACTCAAGTTTATTGAATAAGATGGTTCACGTCATACCTTTGGTAATTAGTGTGGTTGCGGTGGCTTCAGCCATTCTTATGTTCATTATGACTAATACTAAGGATCCAAATTATTTTCTTGGGGTTCTCATTGTTTTAATTTTTCTCCCTATAATTCTGACAGGGTTCTTAATAGGTATTTTTGGTTAGCATGATTTCCCATTTGATCTCGATGTATTGTAAACGAGTCAGTTTTCTTATTTGAATAAAAATCCTTACATCCATTTTGTGTGCTTATTCTATTTAATCATATTATTATTTTTCTATAAGAGATAAGTTTTGTTCGGGTAATAGACAACATAAAAACATAGAAAATACCATTACATGAAACACAAGTTCTTGGGGTGTCACAATGAAACACATAAATAACATATAAAACCTAAAAAATTATTATTCTCATAAATTTAAAATGAAATAAGTGGTATTTAAAGAAATTAAGGAACCTATACCAATTAAATAGTACTTTGACCCTTGGAATAGTAACATGGCCATTATGAATAGTAATCTGACCAATATAATTATAACCTCACCTTTGAAATCATAATTAAAATTTAGGCATCTTATAATTGAAAATATGATATAATTATATCCGAGTATAAGTAAATAAATGTTTTAAAATTATAAATTAAGTGTTGTTATTTTTTAACAACATAAATGTTTATTTAAAATTTTATTATTAATATAATTATTTAGAAACAATAATCATAAATTAGATTCATAAATAAATATATTTTTTTATTATGATTATAATATAACTTTATGAGACCTTAATTAATTTTTCAAAGTGTCCTAAAATCGATTATAATATTAAAATTATTATTTTTCCAAAAAATGATGATTTTATTTAAAAATAAAATTTATCATTTTCACAAAATTATTTCCATAAAATAGAGTACATTTTTTAATTCTACACACCAAAAAATGGTTAGGTATTGGTTTTTTTATTTTTCTAAAATATTTTAATTTCTAGTGAATTGTAAAATATAATAATTTATGATATAATTAAATGCATGCATTTCCTAGTCCTGGATGACGTATGGATTATTTAATCCCATAATCTAGAACTATAATTAATTATTTTATATATTTATTGATATAGTTCCACATTATTAACATTCTTGATCCAAAATAGTAAAATAATGAATATAATAATCAAAAAATACCCATCTCCTCCCCTAAAAATACCACCCATCATGACATTTTATCATCACACCTCAAAAGCCTTTAATCTTATCCAAATTATGCGTAATATTCTTCCCAAGAATCTCCCCCATGTCTATAATCTTTTTATCTCAACAAAATATCAATCCCATGTACCTTAAAGAGGTTTTGAAAGAGAAGAAATTGAGGTAAAATCCTCTTTCATTCCCTTTTATTTTATTTTATTTTATTTTATTTTATTTTATTTTATTTTATTTTGTTATCCTCTCATTAATGTCTCTATAAAAACATGAATGATTACTCAAGTATATTATATATAATGGAATTTTATTATGTTAATGTAATATCCTTCAATGAAACCCTTCTCCTATCATTTTATTCTTAAAATGAAAATATCGTTCGTGATGTGTCAATTGATCACCATCATGGAAGACGCATTTTCATTTTCCATTACCACCTTCAAAAATTATTATAAAGCCATCATTAAAGTTGAATAATATTTTATTATAAATATTAAAATTTATATAGAGGTCTAAAACCAATATATAAACATGATATTAAATTAAACGATATAAGTTCATGATGGTTGTAAAAACCAAAAAATTAATTAAATCAATTTCACTGTCATTTTATCTAATTAATCATCATGATACCATATAAACAAATGATATGTAAGATCATTTAAACTTATATAACTACATTAATAACTTATAATTTCAATTCTATGAAATTGTTCCCATTTTACGTGAACATCCATACTTTTATTCAAGTGAACTGATCATGAAAACCAAGAAAATGAACTTTGAAAAAATATCATAAATAACATAACTTTATAATAGGTTTTTTACATGGTAGTTAATTAATATAATTTGATTTTGAAATATATTAATGTTAAAAACCCATTCCGACATAAGGTAAGGGGATTTCTCAAACCCAACCCCTTCTCTTTGGGTTGTTCCTCATTCATTCCAAAATTTAGAGTGGGTGTTCTTTTAATATTATTAAAAAAATTCATTATTATTTTGTATTATTTTTTCTTATATGCATTTTTAGGATCTACCTTTATGACAAATACAATTTTTTCCAAAATAACTCTTCTTTTCAATTCACATCCTAAATCCTCTTGCTATTGTATCTTCTTCACTGAAGTGTGATGATTCTTATACCAAATATATATTTACCTTTCTAATTTGGGAACCCCAATGTTTTTTAATGAATATATACTTTATGAAATAAAACCCATCTCTTTATATGTGTTATTTTGTGTCTAAAATTGATATAAGTTCTTTGTGGAATGCATGATTCTGTAAATGTTATGATGTGATGGGTGTGCTCGAAATTATATAGTGCTCCAATGCCATAGGTAATGTGATGTATCTCAGGAGATGATGTGAAATATTCATGAACATAATTATGTATTTTTTCACAATGATGATGTTATTATTATTCACTTATATTATGTGTGACATGATGTTAGATTTTTTCACAATAATGTGTGGTATTTGACCACTAAGATATGATGTTTTATTTTCATGCACTACCAAATTCCATGTCTTCATTTAATTATTTACCACATTATTATGATGATGATCGTATCATTATGTTATTATTATAATGATTATGCTCACTCATGTTATTTTAATCAATGTCCTCATCTATCCTCTTAATGTGCTTTTAGCTCTCCCCTTTGTTTGATGTATATCCTCAAGTGACTACATGTACTAAAGAGACCGTGAGATTTAGAAGGATAAAAAAGGATATTATAAATAAATTTTTCTATTTTATTATGAATAAGGGATGTATGATACTAATTTTCCAAAGATACTAAACCTTTGGATCTTGGTCTTGTAACTCATAAGTTTTTTATCATTAAAATGATGTAATAATTATGTAAGAAAAGTAGGGTCTCTATATAAATGAAAAAGAATATAATTAATAATGTAATTATTCAAAAGAATATTGAAAAATGATTTTGTTTGAATGAAGATATGGTCTTTTCATATTTATTTATAATAAAATTAAAACACAAGATGAAATAATACCTTGATCTTGAGAACATTCTTCGTTGATTTTTTTGGCTATTCAAACCTAATTGGTGTATTATCATTTCATCGTGAGGAATCAAAGTAGATCCCCTCTAATGGTGATATAGATTTTCCCCTTTGATCGTTGAGAAATTCCAATGAAATTATGGGTGATTTCTTGATTGATTTTTCTACTACCATTGTTTTTCTTGATGAATTCATATTCCTTCGGGCATTAGGAATATCTCTTGTTTGTATTTGTTTTGAGATAATGAGAGGAGGATTTTTTTTTTGAGGGGAATACTTTGTATAATGATTAACCACTTAATAATTGATATAGATTTTAATTTATAGACCCAGGGTTAGGGTCAGTTATTTTTTAATTTCACATAGAACCTTTACAATATATTAAACACATAATGATTCACAAGGTATGTAAATTAATAATTTTATTATTCTACCTTATAGTGTGTGCAAACCCAGCCAATAATAAATATTTTTTTACAATCTAGTAATTAAATATTTATCACTGAAATGGAATCTCAACACGTTCTTCCTCCTCTATATTAATTGAATTATCAATTAAATATTTAAAAAATTATAATTTGTTCATTAAATAAATAAATATTATATTCACAGTGTAAAAAATTAATATAATATTTAATTAATAAATTATTTATTAATGAATAAAAAATTATTTATTGTGTTGCTAATAGAATGAGATAAATAAATATTATATATTTCTATAATTAAATAATTACCTCATGAATAAAGATTTATTTAATAATTTTTATCATTCAATATATCCTGAAAAAATATTACTTCTCATTCTAGGGAATAATATATATTGAAACTACTAAATATAATATTTTATTGAGATCAATGGAAACACTTTATAAGTGAACCTATAGGCCTCTTCCTTAATGGAATTAGGTGGGCATTCCTATTTTCCATTAATATCTTAAATGAACCCATCAATAAATAATAAACATGGAATTTAGTTTAATTATTTCCTTCATGCCAAATGACTGAGATGTTAACTACTATAAATATGGAATGGAAAAACCCTTCCTTGAAATATTCATTAAAAACCTTCCACTTTTGAAGCACCAAACATACAAGAAATCTATGTGATTATATGACATAATGGTTTATGACAATACATTAAATTTCAAGAGTCATTGAATGTGTAAATAATAATCTTAAAGTATGAGGATAATTACAGATGCTCATGGACAAGAATATTCAATTACATGAAAACATGTGGAATTACTACAAGAAGGTGTGTTCTCATAATATTGTATCTCAAAGATTACCAATTGAGAACATAATGAGATTAAGTCTCATATGATAATGATTAATCACACTTAACAGCCAGTATACTATATATCCCATTATATAATTTTATTCAAACATATATATTTATTTAATAATATCTTTATATCACTTTGAGGTTCTCATCATAATATTTAAATTCTATGACCTTGTTAGTGCAATAGATATTCTAGTAAATAGTCACACTAGTGTAATTTTGATGATATTCACGTATGAATAATTTTATTTTATATAATACCCATTGTAATTTTATAAGAAAAGTTCATAATTGTGGTGAAATACTCATGTTTTAATATTTAATATAATTTTGATCATTATTTAAATTAATCAAAATTCATGTCAGCTCTCTATTTTAATCATAACTACCACCCTACTAACCCAAATTATATAATTCTTGTTCTATAGGGTTAATTATTCAAATTAATTCAAATCATTCAATGGGATAATTTGATAATTTGTAAATTTTTTTACCAATTTGGACACTATAAAAAGGGAAATTGAATCTATGAATACAAATGACCCATATATGATGATTGAATTTATGGGATCACTCTAGAATCCCAGAATTGATCAAACTCTATAAATTTTTGAGTATATCCAAAAAATATTGGATAAAAATTTTAATTCTCAAATTTTCCAAAAAGTGGCCCAATCTATAGATGAATTTTCAGCCCACAATTCTATCTAGGATTTGAAAACATCCTAAAAATATTCATTTTCTCCCAATATTGATGTCCAATTAATATATAATTTTATGATGATAAATTAAAGATATAGGCTCCCAAGTATTTGTAATAAATTGTTCCTATTTGAGTGCATCTTCCTAGATAAAAACCCATTCACATTGTGTCCTATGAAATATTCCAGATAAAACTCTACAAACGAACATAGTTTAGGAAAATGAACATAACATTCGCTAAAAAGTCTAATAGACACCTAATTTAAAGGTATAAGACTAACAATATATATATATATAAATCTTTTAATATGAATATTTATAGATATTTGGACTTATTCATGGTCAAATTGTTGATCCAAAATGAATAGCAGTTTTGGAAGGAAAATAGTCTACCACATTGTGCTATAGATACATGATAATCATCTCCATGTAAGAGGTTTTCACATTAGCACATAGTATGATACATTAAAATAGTAAAATTAATTTCAAATGCCTTCTAAGAAAATCAAAACTCAATTATCTACTTGAGATATCTCTTCTCTACTATTTCATTTCATGTACTTCAACTGTTTTTAATTTTAATTGTGTAAGTGTGATTGTAATTTCAATTTATGTTTAATTCATGTTTCATTGTCATATTAAATTATTATCATCCACCTTCTATATTATAATATTAATTGTACAAAAAAAGTTTAAATCATGTTGAAAAACCATCCCTCCATCATATTCTCATTCAATACACTATGTGTGTTTATCTTTCTTCACCAGTTGAGTGTGTGTTCAGTGCACAACTGTTTTCTTATATAATTCATTTTCTACTTATTTTAACTCATCACCATAAAAATATTAAACCATATTAATAACCATTTTAATTAATCTGTAAATCACCCATTAGGGTGATTCATAATTTTTATATGACAACTAATTGAGGGATTTTGGTAGTGAAATATTCTTTAGGTTAACATTATTTATTCTAATTAATAAAATGTGATAGATTATTGGGATTATTGGTATAAAATTTTGATTCCATGGGTTATTGGAATAATAAATAAAATTCAATAAAAAATTATTCTCTTATATCAACAACATATTTGTGTCTTGGATTAAATCTTCTTTATATTTTGGAATTCTGATCAAAATCATCTTATAAAATTGGTGTTAATTTAATGAAATATATCCGAAATCTCAATGATATCAAAATATTACCTCCCTAATAATGAAATCACCCAAATATTTACTAAATTATTAAAATAAATTCATATATCAATAATTTTCCCTAATTCTGAAAACAACCCCCAACCCTCATTTAAAATAACAAAAAATAACTCTAAAAATTGTACCATCTCGGAGGATTCAAATCGAGTGCCACGATACATATTATAGCTGAAACTAGAACATTGAAATTTTTATATGAGATAATCATATGTACTTCAAAATAACCAGTAAATAGAAAAAAATAATAATCAATCAGGGTAGTATATGACAAGTTTAATTATTTATAAATAATTACACACTAATATTTTATTGTATCATGTGTTAATACAATTCATTTTCCATCTTCAAAATTTTAATTAAAAAATGTGTTAATCCCAATCATACCCCTCATAACATTATGTAAATTAATTCAAGTAATTTTACTCATCCGCCATCCAAAATTGAAAATCACAGAGTCTGTGTGCGAACTCATATTACATTCCCAATTCTAAATTTCATATGATTCAGGAGGTATTATTTTTGGATTTTTCCGTGGATATGGGATGGTCAGAATATAATTTCCAAAAGAGAGGAAAATAGGCTAAAACGCCAACATGGAAAAATAAGTGCACAATTTTTTAAATGATAATTGGAATGTTATAGAAACATGTTTTTACAAGGGTATTAATGTGTGATTTAATGCTTAAAAAATATTGAAAATTTAAACTGGACAAAAATATTAAATATGTACAAAACCCAAAACTTCTCCCAACTACACAAGAAAATATGATGCATGTTTTCGTTTATTTCTTCTTTTCTTTCCTTTTCCAGAATTTGAACATTGAAAAAATCTCACACTAATCTCCTAATATTTTTTTGATATCCTCATGAAACTAATTATAATAGTTATAACAGGATCAAGGGTTGAGGAAGATTTATTTTAGACCAACCCATTATTTTTTTCATTTTTTACTTTTTGTTCTTTTGTTAATTTTTTTTCACTTTGTTCAATTTTTTTGAAACTTTTTAATGAATTTTTTTAAAAAAAATGAAATAAACACATATACATTCTCAAAAATCACTAAAGTAAAACCTCTCCATTAGACATAAATAGATGTTTTCTTCAAGCATATGATTACACATTGAAAATCAAGGAAAAGATACCAAAAATGAAATACATTCCCTAGTACATAAGTTTCAAACAATTCATTCATTGAAAATTCATGTATATATTGGGTGGGAAAATGTTTTTTGATTATAACGTGTTAATAAAAAAATGGTTTCCAAGGATTAAATGGGGTTTCAAAATGAATATAAATGTAATTGTAATGGGTTTATATTTGGCTATTTTTATTCTAATGTTATTCAAAAATTTCCTCTATCATATTAATGCACACCAAGGTTGTGACCTAAAATTTATGGTCTATTAAATCAGGACCCATAATTAGAGGTGAAAACACCAAAAATGAAAATATGGTTATAGGTGACTTTGGTGTGAAATATGACATTACTCCTCAAGGTATATAAAAAAACATTTTCCAATCAAAAATTAGGAATTCAAAATTTATTTATGTTTACATAAAAAATTTATCCATGTACACGAATAATATACAATATTTTGGAGATTTAAATAAGTCTTAATACTCCTCATGATTGTTGTACAAAATTTTAAAATTTAATGTCTGTTAATTTTGACTCTTGATTTTTTTTAAATACGCACATAAAATAGAACGAGAAAAAAATATTTTATGTAGAAAGTGGTAAAAATAAGATATAATTTGAAAATGATAGACTAATAAAAATAATTAGAGTGAAATATATATAGATAAGGGGACAGGAGGATCAGGAAGATATGGATTGGTAGTTAATGGGAAATTGGTTCCACAAAGTGTTTATTTTAGGGTCCAATGTTTCCCTCTAATTTTTGGTCTACTGTAATAGTTTGGGATCTCATGGATGTTGATATGGTCCCCATTCTATTTTTCCTCTCATGGTTAGGCTTTAACTGATGTCCATTAAACATGAATGACCTTTCTGAATAAGGTTCATGTACATGAAAATCCCTAAATGGTAAACATGAGTAATAATAAAACACCTTCAAAATGAGAATTAAATTTACTAGGATGAAGTAAAAAATATAAAATTTAAGAGAATTTCCATTTCACCATCATGAAATACCTTTCATATGATCTTATTATAAAGGAGTTCCTTTTATTTTTCTTTATATAAATTGGAATTCAAATTATAATCAAGGATAATATCCTCTAGTTTAGTGAACTAGAGAAATATATCTTCACCATATTTTCCACAATCAAATTCATAGCTTTTCACAACTAAAAATGACTTATAGAAGATTTCAACTGGTAAATAACATGATTTTCAAAAAAAATTATCATAAAAGGATACATATTAGTGGGTGTTTTAAAGGCATTTTGATAAGTCCAAATCACTTCACTAAGTCTTTTGGGATAGTCTGGTCTTATGGGAATAATAATTCTTTGAAGCTCTCTTTTCAATTATATATTAAAATGATCATCCATAACATTTATTTGTGGATGATATGTAGTTGATCTTTTATATATATCACGACTATTTGTCAAAATATAAAACATGGATCAATTATATTAATGGATTACTAAGTAACTTAACAAGGCTTGTTATATTTCAAATCAATGAAAAATATGGTTTTGGAGGAACTCACTAATAGTATTTGAAACATCCTATCTAGTTGGTTTGACTACAACCCACCTAAAAAATATTTGACCAAAATAATAATTTAGTAGAATCCATGGGAAGGGGGAAAGGGTTAAATGTAACTGATATACCAATCCTCAAATGTATTACCAAATATTAAAGGCTTTTGGGGAATTTCATTTTATTTGGGTATTGTTAAAAACTTTATTTCAGTGTCAAATGATTGAAAGAACTCATATTTGTTCTTGAAGAGAGAAGGATAGAATTTTCTCAAGTCAAGGAACTTGCGTGAGGTCATTTGTGGTGCAAAGAGACCAGAACCAGGAATTGAATGGATGAATTATCAGATGGTTGAGTATTCTCCTTTATCAATAAATCTTTTAATAACCATGCCAAACCTAGATTCACAAAATTTATTATCTTCTAAAAAATTTAATTTTGAATAACATTTCAACAGCACTATTTTTTATTTTGAAAAAATTTCAGGAAAACCACAAGAAACCATGTAATTTATATTTGGGGGATACCATGGAAACCTTGGAGTGAGAAATGATAGTCTTTTGGTGGAAAATTCAGGATCAGTGATTTTAGAATAAGGAAATTATAAATTATACTCAGGTTATCAACCATAGGGTTTTCTTTTCCTATTCTATCTTTGATCTCATATTAAAAATATTAAACCATTATTATCCTTTTTTTCCTTAGTTTTGAATCACTTTTATTGAGTAAGATCTTTAAATATGAATGGTCTATTAAGATTATTATTTTGGAATATAAGAGATTGGGTCGGAATTTATTCAAGGAAAAAACCACAGCTATAAGTTCCTTTTTATTGGTAGTCTAATGATATTGAGATTCATATTTTTTTGGTAGAATATTTTACATGAGAAATTTGTTCTCTTAATTTACCATGAATGACTCCAATCACCCTTTCAAAAGAATCTCGTGTCAATTTGAATGGTAAGGACTAATATGGGGGTTGGATTATTAGTTAATATTTAAGAATATCTTTGGTTTCAATGATGTATCTACTAAATTCTTTATTAAATTTTAATATAACATAATTATGGTGTAGATGAGTGATTGGAATGGAAATACTACTAATGATCTAGATGAATTTCAAATAAAAACTGGCAGGACAAGGAATGATTCGATTTTTTAAAATGATGTTGGTTTGGGAAGTGATTGGATCACCTTAATTTGAGCTACATCAGCTTAAATACACTTTTTAGAAGTTATGTATCCAAGAATAATACCATTGGTAACTATAAAGTGAAATTTCCCAAAATCCAACACAATATTACATTTGACACATTTTTGTAGTAATAGTGAGATTGAATGCAAGAAGGATTCAAATAAATCACAATAAATGGTAATGTCATCCATGAATACTTCCATGTAATGCCTGAGGGATTCAGAGAATATACTCATCATAAACATCTAGAAGGTTTCACGAGAATTGAAATGGCAAAAATGCATTATTATGTATCAATATATTCTAAATGGTATAGTAAATATATTATTTTATTGGTATTGAGGTTCTATTTGGTTTTGGAAGTAGCTAGTGTATCCATCAATAAAGTAATAATGTGGCTTTTTGTCTAATAATTCTACAATTTGATCTGGGAAAGGTAATTTTTAGTGATATTTTCAGGTTTCATCATTCAATTTCTTATAATCAATGCAGACATGCAATTTTATTTTCACTCGAGGTATGACAAACTCTCAATTTACATTTGTGACAATAGATATTCCACCCTAATTAGAGAGATCATTAATTAGCCTATCATGTTCACTATTAAAAATTTGGTAGATACTATCATCTTAATAATTCTTGATGATCTATTACTTAACTACCAAAAGTATGAGTAGATTGAGTTTTCTTTGAGGTTGGATGATTGGTTTGAATGATTCCTCTATAAGAATGTGGAAAATTCAATGGGAATGTTATATGCCTGGTATTTTATCTATGGTCCAACATAAAGACTATTTGTTTTCCCTTAACACCAACGCATGTTTGGACTCTTTATTTTTAGAAAGTCCAACAAAGATAATGACAAGATTAGAGTGATAAGGGAATAGGAATTTATACTTTAGGTGTGTAGAAAGGGGTTCCAGATCAATATCATCCTTTATTTGTGGGAAAGATAACATAAGAATAGATGACGGGATTCTAGTTGGATTTTATTTTTTTCCCATTAAGGTCCAAAGTGGAAGGATAGATATGCGAAGTGATATGGGATTCCAAAGAGTTTTCAAGATTCTTTAGATTGATGGATTATATTAATAAAAGGTCAAAATCAACTTCTCTATTTATGAATTTTTTAATTTTGGTACAAATTTCACAAACACCTATATCATTATAACATGAATAACATAATGGAATATGATTCAATCAAATCTTATAACTTTCCTTAGAAGTATGGATGGAGAATCTAGAGAGCTCCTCAGATGGGTATCACATGGAATAAAAATTATTGAACTTGAGCAGTTGGACACTGAATTCCATAAATAAGATTCCTACATGGAAATCCATTTTAGTTATAGTCATTATGAGTAAAGTTATTCCTAGAATCAAGGTAGATTAAGGATAACATGTATCATCATCCATGTGATGGAAAAATAAATCAGCTAGCAAGGTAATATCATTGACTCAGGCAAGGAAATCCTCTATTATTCCCTCTATACTATCAGTGCATTGATTAGATATCTAGATGAAAACACTCATTAGGTGTAGGGGAACTATACCAAGATTGTAGAAGGTGGATTTTATGATGACATTTATCACGGATCCTAAGTCTATGAGTGTATCATCATTTTTAGAACTCCCTGTTTGTAATGGAATTGTAAAGTTACTTAGATATTTTCACTTCATGGGAATAGGTTGTTGGGTTAAAACAATATCAATGGACCCAAACTGCCTTTTATAGATGAATAGTTTCTTAAGATACTTTTTATATGTAGGGACTTATTTTATGTAATATAAGAGTGTTATATTTATTTCAACACATATAAACATGTAATGCATTTTAGAATCAATGTCAAAGGTATTCTTAAGCATAGATATGGCTTAAATAAAAAGGAATTGGGTTCCTCATAGGAATGTAAGGAGGTGAAGGTGTTGCTTCAAGTTCTTTTTTTGACATTTTTTTATTTTATTTTTCCATATCAACTTCTAAATGGGATTTAGATGAATACACATGACTCATAGAAATATCATTTATATTTGAAAGTGAAATTGCAATTACATTATCCTTGGGGTTGGGAAATAATGGAGCTATGAGTTAGGAAGAATTGTATTTTCCATATTGACATAGGTGGAATTCATTTTGACTAATTTGGTTTTAATTTATTTTTGGGCTAGAATGGGTGATGGAGGAATGATATTCTAAAAAACATTCCCATGGTTTCTTATATGAAGAATCATTTCCCGTATTGGTATTTCATTGATTTAGGTTCCTATAAAATATATTGTATTGTTTATAACTTTTGTGAAGGAACACATTTTTTTGGATACCAAGGGGAGGATTATAACTCCTTTAATGATGAGTAAAAAAAGAGAAGTTCGTTGGATTTCACTCCCACCTTTTATATTTGGGAAATGGTTTTTTATTTTTAATAGGGAACTGAGGGGGATGATATATTGGACTACCATACCTCAATCTGGGGTTATATTTAGAAGGGAATGGATTATAGTGAATTTGGATAGAGATTCTAATGAATTGACCTAATTGTTGAGGGTAAGTGTTCTATTGATCATACACTTTATTGAACTCAATTGTATAAGAAGAATCTGATGGATCATATTGTAGTTGTTTACATATGTTAGTCGGGTGAGTTGGTGAGATATATATATTCCATAATTTTTTATATGTCTATTGAATGGAGATTGTGAACAAGATGAGTTTGGTGATTTGGTTTCCAAAACTAATTGTCATAAAATACCAATAATATCACTCATCCACTCAGTTTCCATTTTGGGTTCTATGGATTGATTCTATAGAACTTGTGTGACCTGAGAATATTCTTATGTATGTAATTTATGTGTGTTTTTATCCATATTTCTTATGATATCTCATGTAGCTATATAATTTTTTTCAATAAGAGCACAACCACTTGTGGCATCAATGAGTGTTCTTTCCAAATCTAGTAACATGTCCTATAAGATTTAGATCAAGAGTTAGTCCAGGATTTGGTCGTGTGAGAAATTTTCCATAATTTTTTTGAACCTAAACTGGTACTCATGGAGTTATTATTTGGGTAATTGATGGACACCACTAGTTTTATTTAAGATAGAAGTAGATTGAGAATCAGAAAATAATATTTCTAAAAAGATGTGTTTCATTTAAATCCATGAGTTTATGGAAATAGGATGGAGAAGTATATCCATGACTTAAAGGGATTGTATTAAGTGAATGGAAACGTTCTATGTTTTATTTTCTTTTCCTGAAGTCCCTTGAGGCTTCATGGTAGTGCAATCCACTTCGAACCATTTGAGGTAAAGATGACGATCCTCACTAGCTAGCCCATGGAAATGAGGAAAATGATAAATCTACCCCGGTTTTATTTGAAAATTTGGCTCAATGTTTGGATATTTAATACCAATGGGTTGGTAATTAATATAAGGTGAAATGAGTTATTTAAGTATTTTTCCCTATGATTTGTCATATCATGAACAATTAGATGGGAAATTAGTGGGTTTTGAGTGTTTTGATTATCCCTATTGTTTCACATAATTTATCAATGAGTTCACTTGATTTCAGGGTCAAACAAATATGAGGGATTGTTTGGGTGGCTATGGGTAATTTAGAGATGAATTTTTAAAGGATGAGAAATGATGGTTTCTCTCTGTATTTTTTCAAGCTTTTTGGGTTTTTTAATTTTCTGTTTTTTTAAATAAAAAACAATAGACTACTTATCACACTATCCCCAGATATTTCTCCATTTCAAGCATGTTTTATTATCACCTATCTATCATTCAATGTCTTAGTTATTTTATAAAATGTGTACTGAAGCACTTTGGTAAATATGTAGTGATAGTACTATTTTGTGGAGTCAATTTTTTTTTGGATTTTTGAAATGGGGGTGGGGGTTATTTGAAGTGTTTATGTTAAATTATTTATATATGGATTTTATTTAATAGTATAATATAAAATAGGTTGAGTTAGTTTTTAAGGATTTACACTTATGAAATCATTGAGAATCCTGATATATTTTATTAAATTTACACCCACTTCACAATATGATTTTGACCATAATTTACAAATATTAAACCATTAATATAAGTTTCAAATATAGTACTGATGTCAATAAATTATTGTTCATGGAAGTTTGTCTATTATTCCAATAATAAATGTAATCCACATTTGAAACCAATAATTTCATTAATCCATGAAATTTTTTGTTTTACCATACACAATGTTAAACTAAAAATCTTTAATGGCCAAAATATCTTAGTCACTTGACATCCCCAAAATATGACTCATCCCAATGAATTATTTACACATCCATTGAGATGGTGAATAATATTTTCTATGATTTTTTTGGTGGTGAGTTTAAATAATAAGATTTTTTTATCGAACACATAAATAAAAATTGATTTAAGTTAAACACACACAATGGATTGAATGAGAAAGTGAAGGAGGGAAGTATTTTCAAGGTGGATAAAAAAATTAAGGTAATTAATATTAAAAAAATCACCCATTATATTAATAATAGATGATGGTGAAACATTCATTACACATAAATTGAAATTATTATCACACTTTCATATTTATAATTCAAAAATGATTAATTACATGAAAAGAAATAGTGAAATAGATATATCTCTATTAGAAACATGAGAATATAAGGTTATACTAGTCCTTTTTCAAGTATTTGGTTTTTCCAATGTATCCTCATAAGTACTAAAGTTATAACCTATTTCATGGATAAGAGACAGTGTATTTCTATTCTAAGGTGTTGGACTATATTTCTCATAAAACTTCTGTTTTTGTTGGCTCCACCATTTGACCATGAATAAATGAAAATCTCAAGAACTACAGTTTTTAAAAGTTTTATATAAGGATATTGAGATTCATCCCACTAAATTTTTAAGCCATTGGACTTTTTAGATAATTTTATGGTTTTTCCTAAACCATGTCATGTTGTACAATTTTATCTAATTTTTTAAAATCCCATAATGTTGTTGATTTTTAAGCCCAAAATATTCCCTCAAATCCAAGACATTTCTTCATCAAATATGGATTCCAATATAATTGATTTCTTTGAAAAAAAATTATAGCACAGATATATAACTATATTGGCATAAAATTAAATAATTTTAATCATTTTTAAAATCCTAGATAAATTTTTGGGCTCGATTTTCATTAATATATTGGGCCCATTGTTGGATACTTTGGGAATTATATTTTTTATCGAATATTTTTTTGGATATACTAGAACATATTAAGTAGTATCATCAAATTTGTTCTTCTAGATTGAGACAAAATATTCAATCATCAGGGATGGTCTAGTTTTCTCCACAGATTCGAGGGGCCTTCTTATTTGGTCTATATGTCCACTCAAATGGTGAATTATCCAATACTCCAGTTGAATGATTTGTAGTAATTGGAATAAGGATACATGAAATGAAATAATCACACCATTTATATTTTTAGATATAGATTTATGATAAAAATAGTAAACTAACTTGAATCTGGACTAATTCAAAAAATTCTAACATATTATATTTTATATTGAACCATGGTCATTTCGCACCAATTATGCACTTTTCCTTGAAAATAAGTAAGGGAGTAGATAAATAAATTATGAATAACTAAATAACATCAAATGTATAAGTATAATTAATAATTTATAAGTATTTATTTAGTTAAAACAATGAATATATATATGTATTCACATTTAAAAATATTTTGGTTCTAAAACACCAGTTCCAACATTGAAATCATAACCATTTTTCTGGATATCCTACATAAATACCTTTTGAACTTTCTTTATTCAATTTAACCATATGATATATTATATATATAAAAATACAATATATCAAAAAACCCTTTTTTGATATCTTCTAAAACACTTCTATAGTACCTCTCAAAACATTTATGAAAAAACTTTATAAAAAACTTAATCCACATTCAGAAAACTAGAATATATTACCCCAACATAATAAATATTTTTTATTTTTAATAAAAATTTATAAAACTCAAAATGATATCTTGGTAGTCTAATATGGTAAAGGCCATAAGAATCATCAGCCACCACTTTATTAGAGTCACGAGGCACATATCCTCCAAGATATTATAGTATATAAAAATTTATATATTCTCTAATCCATAATTGTATGTAAAGATTGGCCTCATGAAAAATATCAAAGTTACTCTTGATATAAATGAATATATAAGGATATTTATCAAAAAAATGTAACTAGTTTACTTTCTACTCTACTTTAATCATATAAAATATATATAATTTTATTCCTATATAAGGAAGATACCCTAATAAGTGGTTGAATTAGAGTATAAAAATTTAAAACAAACCTTTCTAGTGATATATTAAAACAGTTATGTAAAACTCTATTCTCTCCCGTAAAGTTAATATAAACTCAATAAAATAAAAAATATATAAATGAGTGATTTTATGTGGTTCACTCTCACTAGGCTATTTCCATGTAGCATACAGTCAATAATATTTTGGGGTACCAAGATTTAATATAATTGAACTTCTTCATTACAGAAATTTTGATAAAACTCATTTTTTTCAATTTTAACAACACCTATAATATTTTAATAACTATATTCTCTCATCACTAATAAATGTTACATATAATCCAAGTGAAACACATTAATCACCCATGAACTAATAATCTGATATTACACTAAGAATAGGGTAGCAAAAAACTCCTCATTATTCTACATGATGAACACTATAATAATCTAATGATATAAACTTCTAAACCCCTTTATTATTATATAAATATTGTATAATTTTTCTCCACCCCACCTCAATGCATGATTATATCTCTTTAATATTTGTCTGAATTTTTTTCTAGGTAGATATCTATCAATATTTCAATCATAAGATAACTCTCTATATATCCCATGATAATTTCCATCAATTTTATTTGAACATATGGATAAGATTATTCCCTTGCTAATCACACAAACTAGGTAAAACTATTTAAATTACAGACCTAAATATATTAATTCTAGATTTAACGATATTATTTTAATTATGTTCACCATAGAATATGGGGGTTCCCCATGATATTTACTCCTCCAAGTCAACCTTTTAATATGAAAACCATGGCCTCTAAAAAAAATTATCCCATAAATATTACTAATTAAAAAATAAAATATTCATTGTAAAAAATATTTTACTATGTTTCATTCTCTTAAAAATGGCATGACTCAATATATAGATAAAATTACTTACTCCAAAGTATTCATAATGACTTTTCTCCAATTTTCTTTATATATATATAAAATAAGATATTCACCATGAAATATTCTATATAATTATGTACTATAGATCCTAATTGCATATAATATTACATGAATCAAAAAAAGGTTTCCAGATTCCCATATTTATCCTCCTTATTTCTCACTCACATGGATTTTATCAAAGCACCATGATCATCACTACACCTATTTTTAACCACATAAATTTCTTTTCTATTTATCTTTTGAAAACATGTTTTCTACCTCATTCATCAAAAAACATGACTGAATATTTTCCTTTTTAATATGGTTTTATGCATAATTTAATGGAATATCTCATGATAACATGGATTTTGTCCTCTAAAAAATATACAATAGAATAACCCATCCTAGATTCCATATTTCTAAAATTAATAGAAACACTTTGAAAAATTTTTCTAGCACTCCAGTTGTTTCCTTCAATCATGGTACCCACAATATCATGTTAATTATAACACAAGGGAATAAATGGTGTATCCAAGATATTCTTTAATAAAATTAATTCACAACATCATCCATGTAATCCAATACTCAATGTGATGATTATTAATTTCTTTTTTGAGTCTTATACAAGACATAAACCATGTTTATTCAATAAATTGAACCTAAAAACTCATATTAAGATTTTTTTTCAAAAATAACCCTCATTGGGTTTGTTGAAAACACATTACATCCAAAAACATCATCTTCCCAAACCATATACCAACTCAAAAATGAATCATTATATATTTTACTCAATTATTTACTAATTATTCACTCTAAGATTATATGAGTCATCATCGACATGAGAAACCATAGTTATTTGAAAATTTTAAAAAATGAAACACTTTGATTATTGCATTATTTCATATATCCTATCATCAATAATTATACTATAGCTCTAGACACCACTTTTTATGTTTTTTAAATCTCTAGGCACAACTTTAAATTATAATAACAAAAAAAGAATCATAATTTTCACCACATGTTTTTAAATAATGTTTTTAAAACATGAAAATCTCTATAAATAAGAATTCATTTATTCTCCATATTTTTCTTGAAAATGTTATTATAACTTTAAAATCCATTTAAAAATCATTTATGCACTCTCCCCTATACTTTATTTATAAATTTATCCCCCTTCATCAAAAAATGATATATCTACCTTTTTTTGAAAATAAAAAAACACATATAAATATTGAGATATATAATCAATTTTATGGAATCCTTAACGTCCCCCATTAAAGAATCTAAGGATATATCTCCCCCATTTTCCAATGACATAAGGATAACATCCTTGATGGTTCCAAAAATAAAAATATTAACTCCTCAAATCAAACTATATGGAATATTATACCTTTTTATAAATAACATGTAGATGACATCACAGATTGGGTATAACGATTAATATATAAAAAATGATAATAAAATACCTTATGGTGGTAAAGGAACCTTATTGATAGGATTTTATCTCTATATATAATTTCATTTAATTATTGATAGGATTTTTTTCTAAGATTAATAGCACTCATGTTATCATAGTTGATTGTAATTAGAGATTTAACTTCAATTCCAATATCATGAAGTCATGGCTTCATCCATAAGAGTTGTGTGTAATCTTGAGTGGTCACAACACATTCAGTTTTAATATTTATTAATGATATGTAATATTCCTTTTGAATTATTTATGAAACACCCAAAATTCATAGTTAAAATTCACCATATGAAGTTAACTTTATATCATCCACTAAACCATCCCAATCTGCATCTATATATTCCACTAAATCCTATTGATATTGTTAAAACCCAATATTTTGGAATGAATTTTCTTTAAATAATATAGTTATTGATAGTGTATTCCAAACACAATTTTTTTATTAGTTCCTAGTAAGTGGATACACAATTTTAAATGATATGAATTCTACCATACAAGATTTAGAAAATTTAAAAGTAGTTTCACTGTACTTTAATTTAAAAGATAAATTTTTTAATTTTCAATATTTAATATGGTAAAAGGTATTTAAATTTTTTTAATATCAGGATTATCTTAGGGTGAATTGTTTTGATTTTTTAGATATAGTTTCTTTTTCAGAAAATAGTCAAAAATACAAAATTATAAAGAAGTTCACTTTTATGAGATTATCATGATATAATAATAACTTTTACTTTTTTAAAAACTTTTTATAAACACAAAATATATTTAATAACTAATATAATTCATTTAAAAATATAATTTTTAATATATAAATATATATTTCACATTTTGAAAAATGTAAGTATTTTTTTAATCTATTAAAACTATTTTTGGTTCTGTTTATTTATTTAAGTATATTCATAGTATCTTTCAGTTTTTTTGTTTTAAATTCAAATAAGTCAAATTTTATTTAACCTAATCCTTTTAATTCCATTATAATCAATATTATACATTATTGTTTTTGTAAAATCGTTTTTACATTTTAAAAATGCATTTTTTTGAAAATGGTTTTCTTTACATTTTGATTATATATATTAAAAGTAATTTCATAAACTATTTAAAATTTAATATTTAAAAATATATTCCAAATTTGGAATCATAATTTTAAAAAAATTAATATCTTACAATTAATTTTTAGACAAAATTAATAATAACCATTCTAAAATTGTATCATCGTTATAAAGGCTAAAATGGGTTCAACATGTTAAAACTATTGGATAAGGTCTAAAAATATCTCAAAAAATTAATTTATTTTATTTTATGTGTTTTTTTTTTACAAAAGAACCATATATTATGAAAATTTGTCAATTTGGGGTTAATATAAATTGATTATGACCTTTAAATTATTTTAAGTAGAAAAAAATTCAAAAATGTCGCTCAATTTGTTTAAAATCTCTAATATGTTTTAATAGTGATAAAACAATTATGAAATATTGTAAATATTTATTTGGAATAAGAATTAAATTTTTTATGATATTCATATTTCAATAAATTTTTATTCTTGGTATAATTAACTTGAACTCTTACACAACCCCGATGCAGTGCTTGTGCAAGTTGTATAAAAATAAAGTAAATGATTTAAAAAAAATAAAAGTAATTTGTTTTGGATTAATATTAATGATTAATTATTTTAAGGTATAATTTTAAAATCTTATGGATGGTGACTATATTTTTATTCTATATTCATTGTTATCTTCATGCCCTTAAATTCAAGTTAGGTGAATAGTCATTAAAATGACTTCGAATGGCATTTAGTGTTTAAAAATTATTTTTAAATCATTAGAAAATCCTAAAATATTATAATAACCCAATTTAATAAAAAATTTTGGATTATATCATGAATTTTCCATTTTTTCCACTTTCCATATTTAAAATTACATTCATGACCATTGATGATTGAAAATTTTCTAAAAGACCATTGCTTTGTACTTATAAATGGACATCTCCACTCCTATCTTCTCCATGATACTTAATCCATTTAGATCTACCATATCCTAACATAAGTAATTTATAATCCTATTTATATACAGCTATAGGAATTTTTTCACCATAATACTCATACTAGAAGGATTAATAAGTATGTTAAATGTGGTTTTTCATGGGTGTGATATATGTTTTTATTGATACGTTTCCCTAGTTACATTCTTCATAAACCACATCCAAATATTTATATCAATAATAAACTAATTAAAAAATTTAATATACTTTATTAATATTCTATTTTGTTTATGATAAATCCATTTTCTACCTCTTTTCCAACTTATGTAAAATATAAACATCGCAAGTGCATACATATAGACAACCATCTCCACGTAGCGATGTAAGTTATTTTTTATCACAACATCATATGTATTTTTATAAAGATAGAAATAATGAATATATATATATATATATAATATTTTTTAAATAGTTTTGATTTTTTAATGATAATATATTATCAAACTTCCTACACTTCTATCCTTTGGAAAATGTTAACATTGTTTGTTTGTACGTGTGGACTATCACACCGACTAAGCAATTTATTCATTTTTCTCTTATGATCTATGTTGATGATCATAAAAATAGATTTGATAAATAGATATGATTTTTATAATATTATTATAATCTATGAAGGTATAAATTTATATAATTTATAACATCTTCATCTATTTAAAAAATCAAAATATCATTCATGCATACCTATGGACTACAATATCACTAAAATTATGTGCTTTATTTTTTTAACCAAGATGAATTAATAGTTATGAAATAATATATAATTGATAAAAATGATAATTATAATTTTTTTATGATTCCTTAAATGAAGAAACCATGATTGTTTTGACCATAGTCAACCAAACAAATCTATTTTTATAAATTAATAACTAAATGAGTCTAAAACAAACAATGTTAATTATATATATTTTATAGATAAATAAAACAAGAAAATAAATGAATTAAAATAAATAATATTATGTATGAAAGAATAAAATATTTATAGATTAAGTAAATAATTAATGTAATTTTATTAATATATAGTATAGAGAATGTAAAAAATGTGTCAAGACTTGAGTTATGGGATTTTTCTATTTAAAAATAGTTATAAATGTTTTAAACTATTTCCCTTCCATATCCATGTTCTTTTATACCCCATAAATTTTCAAAATAATTTTTATTTTGAATATAACACAAAATCATTATTATATTTAGTGCCATTTTATGAGATATTATTAAGAATGATAGTCCATTGATTGGGGAAACATTGATGTTTTATATTCTTGATTCAATATGGGAATTTATTGATTATTAAGAAATTTTGATTATGTTTTTTATTGAATATAAAATATATGATAAATAAATTATAAATTAATAAGTGATGGGTAGGGTATGGTATATCCTTTTGATATATTATTATGTATTATGAGAAAACATTATGGGTATTGCTTGATGTTTGTCAGCCAATAAGATTATAATGTCTCAATTGAGAGGCCATGAGGGTATAAAAGATATTTTGGTTGAGATACCTTGATGATAAGTAATATGAATTTGTTTATTGTATTTTATAGTACATAATATTTATTTTTTGAGATTTTTTGAGTTTAAGTTCAATGTCTTGGTTGAGAGAACATAATGTTAATTAAAATGTCTTGGTTGATAGGAATACACGGTAAGATGATGATGTTTGGAATTTTGAATTCCATAATTATGAAATAAATTATTCTTGTCAATGTTATTATTTATATTTTTAATGTTTATATTTCTTATTTATATTATCAACATTTTTTATGTAGATATTTTTATTTCATAATGTAAGAATATTAGCTTATGGTTTAAATGGATGTTCAAGATTTTCTAAGGGTGAAAGGATTTTTTTAGAGAATAGTTTCACTATTTTTCAAGAAAAACTTATGAATTATTATTTTTACATTATTATTAATGGTGAAATGTTTTATGAAATAATTTGGGAAAAAATGATTTCAATAGTAATTAATTTACAATTTTGACCAAAGGGATTATTATGAAAAAAGAAAAACATGAATGTAGGTTATCATATTTCCAAAGGACTAGTGGATTTACTTTATTTTTATATAAATTAATTAGATATATTTTTATCAATACTTGTTTAAAACAGAATTATCAGGTCCTAAGTATTAGTAACATGTATAGAAATCTCAATGGCTGCACTTCTTGATTGAAACAAAATATTCATTAAGGAAATAGAAGTGTAAATATATAAACCATTTTTTAAAAAAAATGAATACTCAATTGAACTTTCCATTTTATTATAAAAAAATTATAATTATATAAAACTATAAACGTAATCTTTTCTTAGTATTTATGTGTCTTGGTATTTTTTTAGATTTTAATTATGAAAGATTAAGTTTGGGTCACTTTAGATGGTATATATCCAACAAGTAAAGAGTGATATTAGTAATGGATCTTAGTGTGTGAGTATAGGGAACTACACTTTCTATCAAAGAAAATGATTAGATATATTTAGAGGTTAGGATGTTTTTTGATGAGAAAAAAACAGAGGATAATATGATAGTTTGGGATTGTAATTTAAAAGTCTTCTCTAAACGTGATGGTTTTTATGTTAAGGAAAATTATTATTATTATTTATTGAATCGAATGATTTTAATAGAAGATTACATGGTTAAGTATATCTATAAGTTTATCCTTTTACTAGGATGTTTTATTATGATTTTATTTTACATAATTAGACTTAATGTTTTTTTTAGAAAATGGTTGGAACTAATATGAGTCAAGTTAAAAATGGGTGGAAAGAACATTATGATCGTTGTCAGAACAAGATAATGAATGGGATATGAGATGTAATGAAAACACTAATGGTTATTCATAACCATATATCTCAAGTTATTATTAACAACCAAAACCTAGGTGAGTTTCTTGATTCACCAAATAAGAGAAAATTGGAGTTTCGTTGATTTCATGTAATAAATATCATAATGGTAAAATGCTTTCATGCCCTTTTTTTCAAGAATTTTAGATGAATATATAAGGCCCCAACATTAAAACTTACTTAATCTTGAGTTTTTACAAGATTACACATTGAGGATCTTTTTAGGTTTAGATTTTTAGAGAATTAGATCATGAATCATGAATTACATTCCACATTTAAACAATGTGGTTAAATAAAGATAGTATTCATTTTTCCCATCAACGGAAACATATTTAAAATAAAACATGGATTCCTCTTTGACACTTCCTTGACACTATGATATCATGTACCTTTCCCTTGACCTATGAAAAACATTTCAATAAAATGTGATGAGTATAAAAATCTAGGTAAGGGATATAAAAATATGGAAAGGAAACATGAGTACATATATACATAAGAATGAAATCATACTTTACCCACAAAACATAAGCACTTTAACATACCTCATCAAATCATGAATAAATCATAGAAATCATAAGACATAAAGGTAACTTGAGGCATTCATAACATTCTTACGTAGGGAGTAACCCTATTGGTTATGTTTGGAATAACCATCACAGTATATTACCTAAATCTCTTCAGAGAAACCTTAACGTTTAACTCCTTCGCGATACCCAATGCATTGGAGAGCTATAACGGGCTCACCTTCCCTTAGTTTAGCACAGAACCACCCGTCTTCATAACAATTCCCAAGAACCATAACATAATCGTACCACATAATACATGCATAAAGGAAACAAAACATTTCCACATTTCAATCACAAGATATCAATAAAACACATTGATATAAAAGACATTATGAAAAACATTTCCAATACCAAAATAAAGAAAAGTAAAACATGGTATTTATTTTTCTTTTTTAAAAAAAATGGTATGGCTTGTAGAGGAAGCCGAAACTCAAATAATGGTCACGGCGGCGGAGAAGTTGTTTTCTCCGCATACGTACGACAAAAACATTCCCTTTTTCATTTAGTAAACGCTTCGTATAAAAAATATTCCTTTTGAATAAACGTAAAAGTCAAAGGGGTTTATACACCATATAAAACAAGGTTGTGTATAAAACAAAATATGCCTAAATGAAAAGAGATTGAGATGAAGTCCCATACCCCATTGAAGATTTTAACATTTTAAACCATTAATATCCATGTTAATAATTCATTAATACCATTTTGAAAACACGGATATTAATGAGAAATATTTATAATATTAAATCATTAAAACATTTAAAATGATATTTTAGTTAAAGGGTTTTTAACAAAATGAGAGACACTTGAATACAATAATTGAGGAATTACATTTAATCAAAACATTATAATATCATGAGAATAAATGGATTCATGATATAATATTCCAAATGATAGTATATACACCATATAAGAGTGAATTGGTTCATAACAATAATGAAGTCTCAATGGAAATGGAAATTGAGATGAAATCCATTATAAAGATGGTATCCTTAAATTAAGGATAAATCAATCTCATAATTATGTGAAAAAAATATAAATACACCCAATATAAGTGGATATTAAGTGTAAAATAATCAAATGTCATTCACACATATTCAAAGGATGACATATTCAATAACTACATGTTGAAGCCAAAGAAATCAAAATTGGGTTAAGAAGTTCCCTTGACAGCCTAACGGCGTCACATAAAATTTTAGAAAAAGAGTTTATGAGAGAGATAAATGGTATCTCATCACATGGACATAAAATTTATGGCAATAAGGATATATAAGAACATATCCCCACATAATAAGATGAAAATTAAAAGGCATAACAAAATAAGTCTTTTAAAAAGAGGAGGGTGAAAGGTTCTCCTACCGATTTGGGTAACTTTCGAAACGTACACACCATGAAAGAAGGACTATACAACATTGATGTAAATACTCATAAACGAAAGAATGTTACACAAAGAGTAGAATAATGTACAGTACACACACCACTCCAAAGGAAATATTGGAAAATGTAGCATGAATATCACAAAAACACAAAGTGAGATAAAAAGCACCTTATGAAATTTCAACAGCCTAACAACGCCAATTAAAACTTTCAAAAATGGATTTATGAGATCAAATAGGGTCTCTCAAAATATGAACATAAAAATTACATAAGGAGGAATATAAAACAACATCCCCAAACATAAGAAAGATGATCTTAAAAGAAATGACATAAAAGGGAGTACTTAAAAAGAAAGAGAGAGGTAGGATCCCTTACCTCGGGTCCGACATGACTCGATCATTCTTTTAATCTCTTGAATAATAAACTTGAGTTAATTTATACTTTATTAAGAACCTTTTTCAATTTCTTTATTCCTTTTATATCACTTAATACCATGTTATTAACACTATGTAATTATTTAAGTTAATAATGGTTGTTTTGTAGATCATTGCTACTTGAGTCAAAAATAAACTCTTCATAATTACAAGTTGTTTATGTGGAAAAATATATATTACATCCAGAATTATATTAATTATGTATATATCATATATATCATATATATCCATTATATACATTCATTTATAATATTACATAACATTTAGAGGTAAGAAACGAAATGCACCGTTCATGGAGACGGTAAGCCGTACGTACGCATGAACGCTACTTCCATTTCTATTTCTTATTTAATGGAATTAAAACATAATGATACATAATAGTATTATAATTCCATTATGGTATCATATATAATATCATTAAATCTATCCTCTATACGTACCACATATGGTATTAATGAATCAAATCACTTTGTTGGGGCGGTAGTCCGCACTTCCAAAAATGAAGATATCGTGTTTAACCATAATGAAAACCATAAAGGTATGACATAAATGAAAAATACAGAAGCATAAGTAAAACATAAACATATTATATATCATATATAAATATAGTGACATCTTAATGGCCACCTTTTAGGGTGTTAAAAGAATATTGAACAATCATCGTTTCATGAGACAGAAATTCACCATCCACAGAAACAGTATGTTCTTTAACCATTAGATATAGGTGTGTGTAATTGTAGCTAGAATAAATCTTATAAAAATATCCTAATATATTGAATATACTGTATTTGTTACAAAATAAATGAATAAAAAGTGTTTAGGGGGTTGGAGAAGCAAAATAAAAAAAACACAAGTGAAGACATTACCTTAAAATCGGGTATCTCTCTTTGATTTGAGCTCAAAGGCTTCCTTGGGAAGACTTCTGCCCACAGTGAGGCCTCAAGGAGTAATATAGGGATGTTTAGAGACATAATTAGCAGGGTTTGGCCAAGACAAAGGCTTGAGAGGTGTGGGTAAGGTGGTAGAGGTGGGGGCCTTTTCAAAGAGGAGAGGAGGGGCAGTCTTGGAATGTTACAAAATGTTACTTTATTTTCAAATGAGTTTCGGATTTTAAAGGTCCAAAATTGATTTATTTAGAGGATAATGTGGTAAGGGTTCGAAATATACTCATCCAATAGGTCTTTGACAAGTGTAAGTTTTAATGTTAACTTTATCTTTCCATTTTATTTAGATCCTTTATCAATGAGGTAATCGCTGCATCATCATGATGTCATAAATAATTTAATTTATATAATGTCTAAAAATTATAAGAAAAATATCATGATGTATGAAATATTTTTATCTTTCTAATGAATATTAATAGTCAAAAATATGACTTTTATAACCCCATTTATAAATTTATTGGTAAAACAACTCATGCTTGTCACATTTTTATTTTAACTTTAAATAAAAAGTTATTTATGTCATTTTCCAACCAAAGTGGCTCCATGGGGTCCCCAAGTTGACCCATGGATTTTTTTGGTTGTCCATGACACATAAAATGAGGTTAGGACATCTTTCTAGGTCATTTCATATTATTGAAACATTATTTTAACCTTAAATTACACTAATTAACTCTAATCGCTATTAAAAACTTAAAAGTTACTTTTCACCAAAAAATTTATTATAATCCCATTGAACCACATTTTACATCTTAATGACAACCATGTATGTAGGATTTTTGAAATTCAAAACACATAGGTGGTATAATTTCATTTAAATGAAAAATCAGTTTTTTTAAGTTCCACTTAGTGGTTTCATTATTCATCAAAAATTCAAGTTTTTCAGAAAAATACCAAAACATCACCCTAAGCTATATTTGATATTCTGAATTCAAAAATGATGTCTATTTTACAAAATTAAAAATATATAAGTTACATTAATTAATTTAATAATTAATTCCTGCTGTCAAAACAAATAGCGTGTTTTTAAGAAACAATATCTATTAAAAGATTGACACTAGTTTAAGTCCAATTTCAAAGTGAAATTAATTCCAATGACCACTATTAGATTAAATGGTAAAAATATATTATAATTTCACATTAAAAACAATCCAAAAGATAATATAATCATATAAATAAATTATATTAAAAATTTTTTTTGAATAAAAATACAACATTTTTCACTATTCATTAAAAAATGAACTTTATCGGAAAAATACCAAGAATTTACACATAGTAAATTTTGATGTCCCGATTCTAAAGAAGAATTTTATTTTGTCAAATATAACACATAAAATTGTCAAAAAGTGGATTTAAAATAGGTTCTCCACTAAAAGGCGGTTAATCAACCTTTTAAAGTATTTTAGAATGTTTACGCTTAAAATTGGATTCATTCACATTTTAAGCCTCTAACATTTATTGCAAAAACGTAAAAATATTTGACAAACATAAATAATCATTTTTTAGTTAGTTCCATTCATTCCCTCCATTACAACGGCTAGGTGTTAACTACAATTTAAAATAATATTATTTTATTATTAGAGTGCAATGTAAGATTCCCAAGAAACTCATTGTTGTGTATTGGGTACACCATCGAGCATAGCGTCCCCATTAAAGTTATATTAATATTTTATTCAAAAATATAGATAAATATGAAAATGTAATATTCTTTATTTACCTGGGTTGTTACATCCTTCCCCCCTTTTGGGAATTGCGTCCTCACAATTTTAAAATTGGGCATGGAAGCTTCATTGAAAATCCCACATCAGAACAAGAGTCAGTAAAACTATCACTTTAAAAGAATGGGAGAGAAGTAAAAATGTCACCCGAGTTAACCCATACTAGGATTCCAAGTATGAAAATATGGATATGGAGGAAAAAACAAAGGTTCATGTTCTGATGGAGAGTGATAGTAAACATGTCTAGGAGAAAGTCAACAATAAGAAAATCACAAACTTGTGATGATTTAAATGGTATTTGATTCCCCAGTAGGAAAAATTAACAGACAACATTTTTGTTTTAAGTTAATTTTCATTGAGGAATTTATTTATGAGCTTAACTAAAACATAAGGAAGCATACTTAATTGTCATGTTGACTTTCAACTTTTACTAGATTTGTTACATGTACTCATATTTTCTCCAAAAGACGAGTATTTAGAATGACTTGTTCACATTAAGAGAGCTATAATCAACTTCTAGAGGATCACCTAATCCACAAAAGAGAACTATATACTTCCCATGTCATTAGAATTTAACCAAAACCAAAACAAAATAGGTTAGTATAAGATCAGATAATCCAGAAAAGCATAACCCTTTATAAAAAGAAAATCTATTCTTAATCTCCAAAATTTTTCCAATAAACCCAAAGTTCAACAAAGACCATTCGATAAACAATTTGTCCATAAAATTCATCAAAGTTAACCAAACTAAGATTGAAACCCAAATATTTGAAGGATTTAATCGCATAGTCTTCCAAGGTAACACTTATCTCCAAATAACATCAGTTTCTCTTAAAGTCTCATATTGAAAAGAAATTAACCTAATCACATATCCTCCATGATAGGTTAATAATTTCCATAGATAACCCAAAATCAACTTAATCTTAATTCATAAAATAATCAAACTAAAAATAATATGTCATACTAACCAGGGACTTCACGTAGTCCAGTGGTAGGCGATAAATACCAGTTTCACTTTGGTTGTGGGTTCGATTCCCACAGCTTCGTCTGACGCGACGGGTTGTCACACGGTCTGCGTGTTGTCCCTTTTCAAAAACTATTTAGTTTTATAACATTCCTCAAAAAGAGATAAATTAATCAAAAAAAATCATAACATATTTTAACCACAAAGGTTATCTGAAAACTTCCATTTTGCAACCCAAAATATATTAACCAGTAATCGTGCCTAAAGTTCAAGGATCGTATAAACCCAAATGGTTCTTTATAACTATATCAACAAAAGAAAGGATAACTATTCCTTGAATAAAATTTTCGTATATCAAACATCAGGGTTACTATAAAAAGTCTTCTAATGTAACCCCATCATCAAAAGAGACTTAATACATCTAAGAATTTCACCATCCTAAAATCTACCATAACTCCTGAATCCCATATATGATGACTTCTTACTCATTCAACATTATTCATGATCCATTATCCATTACTTTTCAACTTATTCTGAAATACTTCTTTCCTAAAAAAATCATGAATCATATCCTAAGATTCCAATAATAGGAAAACATATGTTAAGAAATAATCCATACCTTTCATTCTTCATTGTCAGTTTCTTCATCCTCAATTATAATGGCATTAGGTATTGGTAAATGAATATTTGTACGATCTTGGAGACCCCATTCCCAAAACTTCTTCATAGGACATGTGTTTGAATAATGACAATTCACACCACATTTAAAACATTCAATTGATCCTTCAGAAAGAACTTCCTTCCCTTTCCTATAGTCAACTAGATGCTTCGTTTTTCCATGGCACGTTCTTGCTTTATGACCTTCATTTCCACATCTATAGCATCTTTCTGTCCCTTTGAAACATTTTCCTATGTGTTTCTTTCTACATATTTGACACATAGGTTTTTGAACATACTTACCTTTATGATTATTACCTGAACTTCCGTAGGGATTTGTTTCTCACATATACGATCCCTTATAAAAATCACTAAGGTTCATGTGGTCAATCATGACTCCAGTTAGTTGGTTGAGGATAACCACAAGAGTTCTCATTGCAGCTCCCATATCATTCAGTTGTTCTTTCATAAAACCGTCACAGTTTTCTTCAAATCCACTGCTACTTTGGTGCCTGCTAGATCTAGCCATTTACTAAAACCAAAAAGGTCAGTGTGAGTATATTAGTAAAATCATCAAATAAAAAATAAGAAGATAAACACCAAGATATACTTATCCAAGTTATCTCAAACTCATTATAACTTTCAGAAAAATGATGACTCCATCTAATATACTAACCATTGTGGTTATACACAACTTGTCACTTTTTCTTAAAAAACACTCTAACCTCTTAAGTTATCTAAACGGACCTCTGATACCGACTATAAGGCCCCAACCTTAAACCTTACTTAATCTTGAGTTACTACAAGATTACACAGTGAGGATCTTTTCAGGTTTAGAGTTTTAGAGAATTAGATCATGAATCATGAATTACATTCCACATTTAATCAAAGTGGTTACATAAAGATAGTATTCATTTTTCCCATCAACGGAAACATATTTAAAATAAAACATGGATTCCTCCTTGAAACTTCCTTGACACTATCATATCATTTACCTTTCCCTTGACCTATGAAAAACATTTCAAAAATGTGGGATGAGCATAAAAATCTCAGTAAGGGATATAAAAATATGGAAAGGAAACATGAGTACATATATACATAAGAATGAAATCATACTTTACCCATAAAACATAAGCACTTTAAAATACCTCATCAAATCATGAATAAATCATAGAAATCATATGACATAAAGGTAACTTGAGGCATTCATAACATTCTTACGTAGGGAGTAACCCTCTTGGTTACATTTGGAATACCCATCATAGTATATTCCCTGAATCTCTTCAGAGAAGACTTAACGTTTAATTCATTCGCGTTACCCAATGCATTGGAGAGCTGTACAGGGCTCACCCACCCTTAGTTTATCACGGAACCACTCGTCTTCATAAAAATTCCCAAGAACCATAACATAATGGTACCACATAATACATGCATAAAGGAAACATAACATTTCCACATTTTAGTCACATGATATCAATAAAACACATTGATATAAAAAAAATTATGAAAACCATTTTCAATACCAAAATAAAGAATAGTAAAACATGGTATTTATTTTTCTTTTAAAAAATGGTATGGCTTGTAGAGGAAGCCAAAACTCAAATAATGGTCACAGCGGCGGAGAAGTCGTTATCTCCGCATACGTACGACAAAAGCATTCACTTTTATCATTTAGTAAATGCTTCGTATAAAAAAGATTCATTTTGAGTAAACATAAAAGTAAAAGGGGTTTATACACCGTATAAAATAAGGTTGTCTATATAACAAAATATACCTCAATGAAAGGATATTGAGATGAAGTCCCATACAACATTGAAGATTTTAACATTTTAAACCATTAATATCCATATAAAAAATTCCTTAAAACCATTTTGAAAACATGGATATTAATAGGAAATATTTATATTATTAAATCATTAAAACATTTAAAACGATATTTTAGTTAAAGGGTTTTTAACAAAATGAGAGACACTTGAATACAATAAATGAGGAATAACATTTAATCAAAACTTTATAATATCATGAGAATAAAGGGATTCATGATATAATATTACAAATGATAGTGTATAAACCATATAAGAGTTAATTGGTGCATAACAACAATGAAGTCTCAATGCAAATGTAAATTGAGGTGAAATCCATTATAAAGATGGTATCCTTAAATTAAGGATAAATCAATCTCATAATTATGTGCGAAAAATATAAATACACCCAATATAAGTGGATATTAAGTTTAAAATAATAAAATTTCATTCACACATATTCAAAGGATGACATATTCAATAACTACATGTTGAAGCCAAAGAAATCGAAATTGGGTTAAGAAGTTCCCTTGACAGCCTAACGACGTCACATCAAATTTTAGAAAAAGAGTTGATGAGAGAGATAAAGGGTATCTCATCACTTGGAAATAAAATTTACTGCAATAAGGATATATAATAACATATCCCCACATAACAAGATGAAAATTAAAAGACATAACAAAAGAAGTATTTTAAAAAGAGGAGGGTGAAAGGTTCCCTTACCGATTTGGGTAACTTTCAAAACGTACACCCCATGAAGGAAGGACTATAAAAAATTGATGTAAATAATCATAAACAAAATTATGTTACACAAAGAGTAGAATAATGGACAGTATATACACCACTCAAAAGGAAATGTTGGAAAATGTTGCATGAATCTCACGAAAACAAAAAGTGAGATAAAAAGCACCTTATGAAATTTCGGCAGCCTAACGGCTCCAATTAAAACATCCAAAAATGGATTTATGCGATAAAATAAGGTCTCTCATAAAATGAGCATAAAAAGTCTAGAATGAGGAATATAAAATAACAACCCTAAACAAAATAAATATGAGCTTAAAAGAAATGACATAAAAGGGAGTACTTAAAAAGAAAGAGAGAGGTAGGATCCCTTACCTCGGGTCTGACTTGACTCGATCGTTCTTTTAATCTCCTGAATAATAAACTTGAGCTAATTTATACATTCTTAATAAAAATTTTCAAGTTCATTATTCCTTTTATATCACTTACTACCATGCTATGAACACTATTTAATTATTTAAGTTAATAATGGTTGTTTTGTAGATCATTGCTACTTGAGTAAAAAATAAACTCTTTATAATTACAAGTTGTTCATGTGGTAAAATATATATTATATCCAGAATTATATTAATTATTTAGATATCATATATATCATATATATCCATTATATACATGCATTAATAATATTACATAACATTTAGAGGTAAGATATGAAATGCACCGTTCATGGAGACGGTAAGCCGTACGTACGCATGAATGCTACTTCCATTTCAATTTATTATTTAATGGAATTAAAACGTAATGATACATAATAGTATTATAATTCCAGTATGTTATCATATATAATATCATTAAATCCATCCTTTATAAGTACCACATATGGTATTAACGAATCAAATCACTTTGAGGGGGCGGTAGTCCGCACTTCCTAAAATGAAGATATCCCGTTTAACCATAATGGAAACCATAAATGTATGCCATAAATAAAAAATACAGAAGATTAAGTAAAACATAAACATATTATATATCATATATAAATATAGTGACATATTAATGGCCACCTTTTTGGGGGTTAAAATAATATTGAATAATCATCGTTTCGTGAGGCAGAAAGTCACTATCCACAGAAACAGTATGTTCTTTAACCATTAGATGTAGGTGTGTGTAAGTGTAGCTAGAATACTTCTTATAAAAACAACCTAGTATATTTAAGATACTGTATTTCTTACAAAAGAAATGAATAAAAAGAGTTTAGGGGGTTTTAGAAGCAAAATAAAACAAAAGAACACAAGTGAAGACGTTACCTTAAAATCGGGTATCTCTCTTTGATTTGAGATCAAAGGATTCCTTGGGAAGACTTCTGCAAAAAGTGAGGCTTCTAAGAGTAATAGAGGGGTGTGGAGAGGAAAAATGAGCAGGGGTTTTCTGAGGCAAAGGCTTGAGAGGTGTGTGTAAGGTGGTATAGGTGGGGGCCTTTTATAAGAGGAGTGGAGGGGCACTCTTGGAAAGTTACAAAATGTTACTTTATTCTCAAATGAGTTTCAGATTTTAAAGGTCCCAAATTGATGTATTTAAAGTATAATGTAGTAAGGGTTCGTAATATACTCATCCAATAGGTCTTTGAAAAGTGTATGTTTTAGTTTTAACATTATCTTTTCATTTTATTTAAATCCTTTATTAATGAGGTAATCGCTGCATCATCATGATGTCATAAATAATTTAATTTATTTAATGTCTAAAAATTATAAAAAAAATATCATGATGTAGGAAATATTTTTATCATTCTAATTAATATTTATAGTCAAAAATATTACTTGTATAACCCCATTTAAAGATTTGATTAGTAAAAGAACTCATGCTTGTGACATTTTTATTTTAACTTTAAATAAAAAGTTATTTATGTCATTTTCCAACCAATGTGGCTCCATGGGGTCCCCAAGTTGACCCATGGATTTTTTTTGTTGGCCATGACACATCCCATGAAGTTAGGACCTGTGTATAGGTCATTTCATATTATTAAAACATTATTTTTACCTTAAATTACACTAATTACCTCTAATCGTGATTAAAAACTTAAAAGTTACTATTCACCAAAAATTATTTTAATCCCATTGAAGCACATTTTACTTCTGAATGACAACCATGTATGTCATATTTTTTAAATTCAAAACACAGAGGTGGTAAAATTTCATTTAAACGAAAAATCAGTTTTTTAAATACCACTTAGTGGTTTCACTATTCATCAAAAATTGAAGTTTTTCAGAAAAATATCAAGACTTCACCCTAAGCTATATTTGATATTCCGACTTCAAAAATGATTTATATTTTAAAAAATAAAAAATATATAAGTTACATTAATTAATTTAATAATTAATTCCCGCTGTCAAAACAAATAGCGTGTTTTTAAGAAACAATATCTATTAAAAGATTGACACTAGTTTAAGTCCAATTTCAAAGTGAAATTAATTCAAATGACCACTGTTGGATTAAATAGTAAAAATATATTCTAATTTCACTTTAAAAACAATTCAAAAGATAATTTCATCATATAAATAAATTATATTAAAAAGAGGTTTTGAATTAAAATAAAACATTTTTCACTATTCACTAAAAAATGAACTTTATCGGAAAAATACCAAAAATTTACACGAAGTAAATTTTGAGGTCCCGATTCTAAAGAAGAATTTTATTTTGTCAAATATAACACATAAAATTGTCAAAAAGTGTATTTAAAATAGGTTCGCCATCAATAGGCGGTTAATCGACCTTTTAAAGAATATTAGAATTTTTACGCTTAAAATTGGATTCATTCACATTTTAAGCCTCTAACATTTATTGGAAAAAAGTAAATATATTTGACAAACATATATAATCATTTTGTAGTTAGTTCCGTTCATTCCCGCCATTACAATGGCTAGGCGTTAACTACAATTTAAAATAATATTATTTTATTATTAGAGTGCAACGTAAGATTCCCAAGAAACTCGTTGTTGCATATTGGGTACGCCATCGAGCATAGAGTCCCCTTTAAAGTTATATTAATATTTTATTCACAAATATGGATAAATATAAAAATGTCATATTCTTTATTTATCTGGGGTGTTACAGAATAACTAAGGGAATTTTTTTAAAGTAATAGGAATATGTCTATATGTGATAAAGTATAAAATAGATAAATAAAATATTGAGAAAAATTGAAGATTTTTTTCTAATTAGTGGTAGGTAGTATAGTTATTGCTAAAGTATAAATCGAATGTTTTGAATGTGGGGAGTATCAGAATTGTGATAATCAATTAACAAGGAGAACTATTCATAATAGGGAAGAAAAAACTTCTTAATAATGGTTTATAAAAGTTGTATTCTGATCAACGGAATATGAAGAAACTAAAAATAAGATACCAAATGTATGAATTATTTTAATATTTTTCTTATGATTAATGTAGGAAACATGAGTATATTAAGATTTATGAATCTTAGTATTGATTATATATTTTTTAATATAGGAAGAAAGTATTAAGTAATATGATGAGAATTTATGGTTAATATATTATGAAGGATGTAAAATAATTGGTTGTATTTACATGTAGTTTCATTAATTATGTTGTGGGGGTATTTTATTTAAGGTTTTACATATTTAAAGATGATCACACGTTAAAATGTATAAATACCCTTTTTGAGGCAATACGGGATGCTATTATAATATTATAAACAATATCATGAAGTATGTATTATTATGAGACAGATAACCATTTGGTTTTTTATATACTTTGATGTTTTAATTATGGTTATTTTATAAAAATATTTTTAACATATTTTCAACATATATAGATAACCATGGGGATTAAACATTGATTTGGTGACTAAGTGATGCGATTTATTTTTGACATATTTATCTATTTTTGGTTTCAATGGATTATTTAGGTTTATATAACCCTTAAATATAACATGTGTTCTAGTGAAAAGGTTATTGCGGGAATAATGTTATTCCAATTCTAACCTAGGATAGCCAGTATAGAAAACTATTTAAGTTAATATCTTCTTTAATATTTATGTAATTATAGTGACTGGGATAAATAGTTATCATGTTTTTTTATAATTATATTATTAAGGTGAATATTACATTAATGATGGTATTTGAATTTAAATGATGAATATATATTAAGTGTTATTTATGAAGAATATAATATTTTATTGTGTCTATAGTGATTTCGTATATTTTTAGAAATGATTAGTATATTTTTTTAAATGTATACCAAGGTCGTATACAATTTGTAGAGGGAATATATGAGAGATTAAGTTCATTTGAAGATAAATATTAAGTTTAATTTGGAATAATAAGGGATAAAATATTTTTTACTATTTAATTTCCGATTGATCAAGAATATTTTAAAGATATTTAATTTTAGTAATTTATTTAATAATATATGTTTAACTTTGGGTGTTTTTTAGGCTTTTCATATTGGTTTATTATTTCTCCATATGAAGGATTATTCATAATATGAAATATATTTTATTTTTTATCCATTTGGGTTTTTTAAAATGTCTAGTGTAACCCCATGAATTTACAAAATATTTCTTTTAGAATAAATTTAATCTTTTCGATAGCTTGGGATGCGTGAAACACAAGGTATAATAAAAAATATAGTATTAAAATATTATTTTTACAGTACCATTATAACCTAGCCATTAAGTTGGAGAGTATTAATACTAATAACTAAGTTATGAAAATTATTTTTATCTATTTATTAAAAATAAAATAAGAATCATTTTAAATAAAAAGAAATGTTTTCTAAAAAAAGTATTTTTCCTATATGATTGTTTAGTCACTTTTGCACACCAAATTGAAAATTAAAATTTTCCAATTTATAAAATTTATTCGATAAAATTAATTTAATTTTCTTAATTAATTGAATAAATATTTACTTTGATTGAATTTTTTTTATTTTTCTGAAATGTTTCGTTTTTCGTTAAATAAAGAAAATAGTGAATTTCAATTTAAAACCTCATTTTAATTTAAATTATTTATAATGTTAAATTATTTATTTAATTATAATTAAATTAAAATAGTTCAATTTATATATATTAATACAATTTAGATAAATGGAATCGTTTTTAGTTCTAAATTTGATATAACAACTTTGAAAACTTTTGAACATTTTCTAGTTAAAACACCGCTTTCACATCACGAATGTGAGATTTATTTTTAATTAAATATTTATAATAATTTGAATTGAATTTGTAAAAATGGAATTCATATTTTGAATAAAAATATTTTATATTATGTAATAACTTCATATTAATTTTAGACTAAAATTAATAGTGAAAATAGTAAATATTAATTAATGTGGTTAAGGTAAAATGGGTTTACCGAGGGGTTAGACTAAAAACTATAAGGATTAAAATGACCTAAAAAAGTATAAAATATATTTTATGAATATATATTTACCTTATAATGTCTTATTCTCTAAAATAATTTATTTTTGAGCCTTTCTTCATGTGAAAAAAATGGGTACACCTTTTTATTTTTAAAAATTACATGTGTGCCACTCACCTCATATTTAAAAGGACACCCCCTATCCTCTCATTTTCACACATTAAAAATATTTTTGTTTGTCCAATACCTACCTATATAACTTCAAATATTTTATCTATTTATCATATATTAATTTTTATGGTCATAAAAACAACCTATGTAGTATTTTCGTGCAATCTGAAGGAGGTTACATGAAGAAGCGGTAATGTTATTTAACAAGCATATTTATTTTATTTCTTTCTTGACATCGTTTAATTTTATTAAAACATAAGGATATAATAACATAATTTTATTACATATACTGATATGTTTTTATTTTATGTAATGACCTACAACCATCCCCATTTCCATCAAATGGTTTACAAAATCATCAATCTTGTGTACGGCGGACTACAACCTCGTGAATCGATGTCATTAATTTTTTCATTACCACCTCCAACAGTTGGGTATGATAATGGATATTTATTATATATATTTTATTTAAAAAATAATTATAGTTATGGTTTAATTATATCATATATACCTTCTTTTACATTCCATTTCATATGGGATTCGGTAACGTTTTTCGTGTGTATGACGGACTATCGTCCTGCGAAGTGATGGGATTCACCTTTCACTAACGATTTACATGAAAGGTAATAAGTATAAATTTAATGAATATATGTTATATAAATATAATAATTATAATATTAATGACATGTTTTTCATTATTAAAATAAATATATCATTTTGTTTTTTACATTTTCACTCATTGGAAGATGATGACATCGTTCGTGTACTTGTGGATTACCACCATCACAAAGCAGTGTGACTCTCTCTTTTCATCACTAAACCTCATGAATAATATAAATAAGTATATTAAAGAAAATAATATTATATTATGATAATTATGGGAAGAAAAAATATTAATTTCCCCCTTTTAATAATGATCATTGAAAAATGGAAACGTTCCTCATACGTACATACGACCTACAATCTCCATGATCGTAACGTAATTTATTTCTCAAAACTAGCTTACATAATTGGTCATAAAAGTATAATTGATGTATAAATATGATAAATAAATCATTATTATTATTCTATATATTATGAAACTATATAACATTCATAAGATATTTAACTTTTATGACAAAGCATGAATGGGGAAAAGGTCAATTAACAGACAAAACAATGAAAATAATGAATTATTATTAATGAATGGGTGATAAGATGTTATAAAAGGACCATATAAGATATTATAAATATTAATATTGTTTTATTATAAGTTAATAACATTTTTAAATCCACTATAAAGTTGGTTAACTCATGTTCAACCAAAAGTAAGGGTGAGGTAAAGGGCTTTATCTCAATTTCACTTCATTAAGGCATATTGTAATGTTTTTCACCGAATTTCTTTTATATAGTGTATGTGATAACCTTTTTAAATGTAATATCATAATTACATTATAATTTATGTTATTTAATTTTCAATTTATATTATTTCATCCATGGTGATTTGAATTGAAAATTATCAAGTGGAAAAAGATATTGTACAATCTCGTATTATTTTGTGATTGTTAACTTTTTCTTAAAACAATTAATTTCATATAAAAATTTTTCATTGAAAATTAAATTTATCTTGAATAACAATATTATTTTATAATTGATATGATGATTTCCTAAAAAATATACCATTTTTACATATGGTTTATACTTTTAATGTTACTTCATTAACTTGGGAAACATTGATTAATCTGTATCCTTTACTAAATACATATATATGTTGATATGGTATATTATTCATGAATTAAATCGATTATTCAATATATGAGAAATTATTTGGACATGAATTAATTCGTGGGGCATGGAATTATATATCCCTTAGATGCATCATTATGTCTCATTAGAAAAATCAGTTGTCCAAATTAAATGGGTCTCTACCGGTAGTTTTAAACTATCTTATTAAAGGTCTTGATGGTAGAGGTATCATGATTCCCAAGATAGTAGCATTTGATAATTAATAATTTACTTAATTAAGAATTTATTTATTTTATTATTAGTTGTATTTTTCAAATTATATGATCACAGGATTCATTTCATTCTCAATTTATTGATTATATGGGATATATGATCAGTTATATAACTTCCCAGGTTGATTATGCCTTATCTTATCATGATATCAAGTTATTTAAAATGAATTTGTATTCAGTTATTTTCCTTTAAATTTTTTTTATTCTTATTTATTCATGATATCTTCCATAATACATAACCTATAGTGATCATTTTCTCTTACCCTTTCCCCCCATGATATGAATAACAATTCTAGAATTGAGTTTTCAAGTACATATTTCACCTTATTTGGTCATGTATTATGTTTAATTTTATATTCCCAATATAAATATGTATCAATTATGTATCCAGTTCTCCAAAAATTCTAAATTGATTGGTCATTTTGTATTTTACCCTTAATATCTATTCCAATTTAATAAAGTTAGACACTCACTCTAGACTATTGAGGTTGGGGTCACTACAGTTGGTATCATAGGTTTGTTAGAAGAAACCATGGGAACTATATTAAGGAAAAATGTATTAGAGAGAATAACCATATAATATAAAATTAGGATAATTATGAAACAAAATCCTAAAGTTTTAGTAAGGAAGATATGATGTTCTTTTTCCTAGAAATACATCTCTCTAGATACTACAAGTTGATATGGTTTTGTAACACAGGTATCTTGGGGTAACAACTCTGAAAAGTGAATATTCAAATTTACTCAATCCTCTCATGGTGCATGATAATGGACATTAATTCACACCAGGTTTGATACTCCTTATGTATATTCTTAGGATAATTAAAATTTTCTTCACAAACCATCATGAGTGATTGGTTAATAAAATATCCCTAAAGATTCCATGTTTATGATTCTGATATTAAAAATACATATAAATTAATTTATTTTATGCATTAAACTCAATTTTTAATTGTAAATTATTATTTAAAATTCATACTTTTATGATGTATTCCAATATCTTCCATTGTTTAGAAATGATTCATTGAAGGAAGAATGGTATCAACACTCATAGACAATGTAGATGTTTCCATGTTGAGGAAGCCTATATAGATGGTATTATAAAAGAGAAAATTATGTCAATATTAGTTTATCTTATTTAGGTTATGAAAAATAACCTCTCCTTAACATATAAACCTTTTACATAGTGAGATTCTCTTATATTGGATCACTTTTTACAAAAAACCCCTCATTAATTTGTGATACTACGAATCCATTAGTAGAAGATAAATGGATTAAGTATTTGGAGAATATATTTATTTCCTTGGGATGTGGTGAAAAGGAAAAGGTTACACTTGTAGTTTATTTTCTCAAATTAGGTTCTTATCAATGGTTTCTATTGATTTAGAATACTGGGGAGGAAGAGGGTATTGAACTCATGGAATTAAAATATTTTAGGTAGATGTTATTTGATAAATATTTCTTTTTTGAGAAACAAACTAAAATTAAGATAAGGATACTGAGATTAAATAAAAATTAAGAAAAAATTATTGTGAATTATGAAGATACATTTACTTGGTTAGCTTATGTTATGGATTACAAACAAAACAAATAGTGTAATTTTGAACATTTATTTGAATGGATTAATCCAAGTCTATGATATGAATTGGAAAATGAAACTTTCTCATCGTATAATTTGATTGTTTTATGTTCCACCAAAATGGTAGAGGAATTATCTATATCTTACATATTCAAGGGAAATAAAGAAAACAAGAGGTAAAGTTACAACAAATATAAAGGGAATCTATCAAAGAAAAATATGAGAATGGAGAAATTTCCATCATAACAAATTGTAGAAAGAAATATCATGGGATTTATTGTAAGGGAATGGGGTTTTGTTACAAGTGTGGTGATATGGAAAATCAAGCTCATGAATTTTAGTCAAAGAAACAAATAAATTATGTGTTGTGCTTCATATATAAAGAATCCTTGAATTATTCACACCAATATCCCATGCATCAAGTGAAACTACCATAGAAGATGCCAAGGGGAGAAGGACATGCTTTTGTGATCACAATTACTGAGGTAGAAGTACCCAATGATGTGGTGTCCAGTACATTAATCATATATTAAAATTTATATATTAATTTATTTGATTCTGGATACTCACACTATTTTATATATGGACAGGTGTTGATGAAATTTTTTTATTTCACTTTTAATTTGTGTATGGATTTTTCAATAAAAAATCCTATAGGGAGTCTCACTGTAATAATGATGTGTCAGGAAATATCCATTATAACACCTAAATTTTTATTATTTATTAACCATTATATCATACCTATGGTTGAATTTGATATGATCCTTTATAAAAAACCATAATTTACATACATTGTTATTACTTTAGAATTCAAGCATACTTATTACAACCTATAACAAAACCATGATAGGACAGTATAGGTATATTTTCATTAGAAACTAGTAAACATAAACAACTGGTTCATAAAGAATCTACATTGTCTCCTATTTACTTCATCATATCTACAGTACCTTTTGGAATATCCTACTTAATACCCGTCTTCCTGGCCTGGGGAAAAGAAAACATACAAAAGGTTGAGCTCAAATGCTCAGTAAGGGTAAATAAAGGAAATATCAATCATATCATATTCATAATAACATAACATTTTGAAAATATTAACCTGCAAAAGAGATCATAATATCATAACATGGGATAAATCATAGTAGTGAAATGTAATCCCAATTATCATAACATCTAACATGAAACTTTGTGGCATACACACATAATCATTGAAAATCATTTCTTATTAGTCAAGACTCATTACCAAGACTATCATAGTGGACAATGTCCATTTCTGAACCGAGTTCATTCCACGTTCCAGTCCTGTATCACTAAACCAGATTAACATTCCATTCCATCCATGTCTATCTCATGAGATATAAATATTTACCCAATGCATTGGATGGAGATATAGGTCCCACCAATCTCATAGTGATATCATTCTTATGTGGGCCACTAAATAATAAATCACATATCATAGCATAACCCATGTAATAAAAATGGGATTCTTAAACATCATGCCAGCATAACATAAACCATATAAGATAAGATGACTTCATAAAAATAATTACATCATAACATAATCAAATCAACGTAAAAATAGGGATAGAAACAGAACCCTATATTTTCTTAAATGGAAAATGATTTTGATAAAACACTTGAACTCCAATCTTGAGGAAAATATCCTTTCTTCTTCAAAAACATTTTTCCTTTCTTAACATGTCATAAAATTTGAAACTAAAAGAAGCTAATTAAAAATAAATGTCAAAACATGTAATGGAAGATTCATCGAAATAATGTTCTATGGAATCATAAAAATTCATTCATTCCATATAAGTTAAAAACATTCTTCTCATACTTTGGCCGGAAAAGTCCAAACTATCTCGGACTGAATACAACAAAAGATTTCTTTCATATCTTTTACTAAAAATTCCCCAATAGGTAAAATTAGATTTAAACAATTGTAGGAGGATATAAATAATATTACATATTGATAAAACATGGATTTGGATGATAAATATGCCCCAGTAAATTCTGAAGTATAAACAATCTCAGATAAAAATGAGATTGTGAGATTTTCCCTTACCTTAGGTCTGATATGCTTCATACATATCTGAACCTCCGGTATAATGATTTAAATAATGGCATTGAATTATTACATAATCATATTCATTGTTATGATATCATATATGGTCATATTCTTATCTTCTTATTAGTAATATTGCTACTAGTTATTCGGGTGTTCATTGCTTTATGTTCTTATGCATCTTTTGTCGAATAATTTCTTGTTATTATTTTTAGGTTATAGATACCTCATTTACAGAATGGTATAAGTCTAATATATATCATATTTATTAATTCAATTAATTTATATAATCATTATTCAGTGAATATCATGTAGAACGAGTCGCACCACATCGTGGAGACGGTAGGCCGTACGTACGCATGAGCGATGATATCATTCCCATGATTGTGGAATTGTATTGAAGTTTATGGTGTATAATATTTCAGAATCAATATTACTTTAAAATAATCATATATAGTTATTTCTTCCATCATATACCCATCCAAGTATGTTAGTGATGAAATAAAAGATTACACCACGGCGTGGAGACGGTAAGTCGTACGTACGCACGCGTGGTGATTATGTTTTTTCATAGGATGGATAGAAGATAGAACATGGCTGTTTCATAGTCATAATAAAATATAAGTATACAATTGATACTCTATTTATTACTTAGTAATGAAAAAACTCAGATAGTGGAAGTAGAAGAAGAAATAAGTTTGAAAGAATCGGTAGAAGATATTACCTCTTCTTCAACGCGCGTCTTCTTAACCTCCTCTTAGGGCACTAAAGTTGGTCTTTAAAGAAGTACAGGACCTCTAGTATGTTTCTAGGTAAGTGGAGAAGATAAATTGTCAGGTTTTGGCTGATATTGAATGCTCAAAATGGTGTGACGAGGAGAGGGAGGAGGTTCTCTTTTATAAGGGAGGAGAGGGGCACCATTGGAAACATAACAAATATTAATTTAAAATAAATTTAAACCCCACTTAGAAACCTCCAAAAATGATTTAAATCCAAATATGAGGTGATATAGGGTTGTAATATCATCATCCAATAAAATTTATACATGTTGGGAATTTAATATAAATCTTATCAACTTGATTTATCCTAATTTAATATATTTAATTTTATTTGTGGTAATAATATTATAAATTTTAAATTGTTATAAATAATTACTTATGTGTTGTTAATTATCCATAATTGGATAAATTATGACAATTTTGACCATATAAATTTCAATTTATAATTTTTAAATATTTTTGTGATATTTAATCCATTTAATAATATGTTATTTTTAAAAAATAACAATAGTGTCAATTTTGATACTAATTAATTATTTAAATTCAAATAAAATCCACAAAGAAGATATGTTCAAACCAAAATATTTAATAGATTACTAACATTCCATATTTATCTAGAAAATTAATGGATCAAATTAATTAGTTAATATAATAATTATTTTAATATTTTTAAAACCATTTATTTGATATTTCAATCAATAAAATAATTTCTACATCACTATTGTGTCATCATTAATGATAATTATTTTATCCCTAAAAATTCTAAATAAATTCTCATGATGTATATAACTTTATTATATTTTTGGAGACTATTTATATTTTAATTTTTATGAATTTTATCACTAAATTAAAATTATTTCACTTATAAGATATAAGAGAGTGACATGTTGTCACTTTCTTTGGTTTTAATAATAATAATTTCATTTTCATGGTCAAAGGTCCACAAAATGAATCTGTTACGACCCATAGGTGATATTGTTCGACTTTTATTTATCCAATATAATTTTGGAATTTGTTAGCGTAGTTGTATAATCTTAGGTTTACCCTTAATTACCCGATTTACCATTAACTATAGTAAATAAAAATTACTGTAGTTACTATTCATAATATGTAAAAAATAAAAGTAACCTATTAACATAATTTGGACCCCATTAGTCCAAATATGGATTCCATTTTTCAAAATTTAAAACACAGAAGTTGTAGTAATTAATTTAAAATTTATCCCGTTGTTAAGAAAACAGATTTTAAAAGTTAAAACATTACCAAAGATTGAAATGTTTTACCTATGAATTTAATATAAAATTAATGGTAATGACATAAATTATATTAAATGATACAAATATATTCTATTTATACTTTAAAACAATTAAATATTATAATTTAACCACATAAATTATCTTGAGGAAAAAAAAAATTCATTAAAATTTAGCGTATTTTTACTATTCATCAAAATAAGAAACTTATCAGAAAAATACCAAAAATTTATCCAATGTAAATATTTATTGCATGATTCAAAAGAATAAGTTAATTTTGTAAAATTGAACTTATAAACTTGTTGAAAATAATATTTATAAAGGGTAAGCCATCAAAAGGTGGAAAACTGTATTTTTTTAAAAAATACTTCTTTTATCCGAAAAATTGATTTTTTTCATACCTAATTCTTTGAAATATGTAAGATGAATGAAAATGTTATAAAATTAAAAATTCAGTTAATAATATTCATAACATCTAGTTCATAATATTATAATAATATATCATTATTTAGTGAAACTCGTCGTTGCTTGCAATGAAAGCTATCGAGGAAGGTTGCTCTTGCATGTAACGCAAGCCAAGCTAGTGTTGTATGTAGTGAAAGATTCTATTGGTGTTGCATATAACAAAAGATATAAAAAAAATATTTCTCATAAAATCTCACGTTGTTACATTCTACCCCCCTTAAAATGAATTTCTACCTCGAAATTCATCATTTCATAAGAAACAGATGAGGATACCTCCCCCTCATCTTATCCTCATGTTCCCATGTAGCTTCTTATAATTGGAGGTTCCTCCATAAAACATTAACCAGGTGAGTGGTCTTGTTTCATAGAACTTTTTCTCTATGCTCCAGAATCTCTACCGGCTGTTCTTCATAAGAAAGATGTTGCTCCAGCGGTTCAACTTCTAAACTTAGTACATGTGAAGGATCAAGTATGTACTTTCTCAAGAGAGATACAGGGAACACATCATGAACTTGAGAGAGATTTGGTGCAAGTTCCAATTGGTAAGATACCTTCCAAACATGATCCAATATTTCAAAAGTACTGATATACCTAGGGCTCAGCTTTCCCTTCTTTCCAAATCTCTTTACTCTCTTCCAAGGGGATATTCGTAAGAACACTTTATCACCCACTTCAAACTCTAGGTCTTTTCTTCGGTTGTCAACATAACATTTTGTCAAATCTTGGATGCTCTTATGTGTTATTGAATAGATAGGACCTTTTCTGCCATCTCATCAACAAGATCAGGTCCAAATAGCTTTCTTTCCCCAACTTCATCCTAGCAAGTTGGAGTTTAAAATTTCTTTCCATAGAGAGCTTCATAAGGATCCATCTGAATACTGGAGTGAAAGCTATTATTATAAGAAAATTCTACCAAAGGTATGTGTTGATCCCAACCACCTTTGAAATCCACAGAAAAATCTCTCAACATGTATTCTAGAGTTTGAATTTTCCTCTTAGAATGACCGTCTGTCTGAGGATGATAAGCATTATTGAAACTCAACTATGTATCTAGAGCATACTGATGACTTCGCCAAAACATCGAGTTAAACCTTGGATCCCGATCATATATAATGGAAAGTGGTACTCCATTCAATCATACCACTTCCTTTAGATATATCATGCGAAGCCGATCAAGAGAGAAATCTTCTCTAATAGCAATGAAGTGTTCCAACTTCGTAAGACGATCAACTATAATCCAGATAGCATTATTGCCTTTGGATGTTTTAGTAAGTCCAGTGAAAAAGTCCATAGTGATGTTTTCCCATTTCCATTAGGGTATGGGTAATGGTTGTAACATCCCCTTAGACTTTTGTCTCTCAGCTTTGACTTGCTGACAAACCAAGCATCGAGAGACATATTCAGCAACATCTCTTTTCATGCCATCCCACCAGAAGTACTCTTTTAGATCCATATACATCTTCGTGATTCCAAGGTGAATAGAGAATGAAGAACTATGAGCTACATCCAATATTTCCTTCTTTAATTCTGGGATGGGAGGAACACAAACTCGATTCCTGAACGTTATTATTTCATCACAATCAATGTGAAATTCAGGAACTCTTCTCACCTTCTTTTGTAACTCAACATCTTCTTTCTGTTCCTATTTAATCTTCACATGTATAGATGGTTGAACATTCATTTTAGAAAGATAATATTTTCCCCTTCTGTTATAATTCCACGATACATCCTTTGTAAATCAATAAATATTAGATCTTTTGTGACCCTCATCATGGATAAGCTAGCAGAATCTTTTCTACTTAATGTGTCTGCCACCTCGTTTGCTTTCCCAGGGTGGTAATGAATTGAGCAGTCGTAATCCTTAATCAGCTCTAACCATCTTCTTTGGCGCATATTCAGCTGCTTTTGTGTGAAAACATACTTTCAAATTTTATTATCAGTATAAATATCACACCTTTCACCATAAAGATAATGCCTCCAAATCTTTAATGCAAGGACTACCGCAGCTAATTCCAGATCATGATTTGGGTAATTTTGCTCATGGATTTTCAACTTTCGTGAGGCATAAGCTATCACCATATCATTTTTCATGAGAACGCACCCCAATCCCTTCTTGGATGCATCACTGTAGATCACAAACCTTTCTCCACTACAAGTCAGTGTGAGAACAGGTTCACTAGATAACCTTGTTTTTAACTCCTTAAAATTTTCTTCACACTCCTCTGACCAAATGAACTCAACTCCTTTTCGAGTCAAACTGGTGAGTGTATTAGATAATCGTGAAAAAATCATTGACAAAACATCGATAATATCCAGCCAAACCAAGAAAACTTCGGATCACAGTTACTATTGTTGGTCTCGACCATCATTAGACAACCTCTTTTTTTGCTGGATCCACAGATGTCCCATCTTTTGAGATTATGTGACCCAAAAATGAAACTTTTTGAAGACAAAATTCACACTTTGTAAATTTATCATAAATCTTCTCCTTTCTCAGGGTCTTCAATAAAATTCTCAAGTGATCTTCATGTTCTTCCTTGCTCTTTGAAAAGACAAGAATATCATCTATTAAGACTACCATAAACTGATCAAGATAGTCTCTAAAGACTCTATTCATTAAATCCATGAAGATGGTAGGTGAATTAGTAAGACCAAATGGCATAACTATAAATTCTTATTGTCCATACCTTGTACGGAAAGTCGTCTTTGGTATATCCTCCCTTTTAACCCTTAATTGATGATACCCTAAATGAAGAAAAATCTTGGAAAAGTATTCATCTCTACATAGTTGGTCAAATACGTCATCAATGCTAGGGAGAGCATATTTGTTTTTGATAGTAATCTTGTTAAGTTCTCGATAATCAATACATAGTCTCATTGATCCATCTTTCTTCTTAACAAACAGAATAGGTGCTCCCTAAGGTGATGCACTAGGGCGTATGAATCCCTTATCAAGATTCCCTTAGAGTTGCTTCTTCAATTACTGCAACTCAATTGAGTCCATTCTATAAGGTGTCTTTGAAATGGGCATAACACCTGGTATGAGCACTATTGTAAACTCAACTTCACGATTTGGTGGAAGACCTAGCAATTCGTCTATAAATACATCATCAAACTCTCATACAATGCATGTATTCTTAATCATGAGTTTCTCTCCAACCATTTGAGATAAAAAAAAAACCATAATTTATTGGAATCAAGACCCATAAGATGGAATAAATTTCCACTGAAAGGTTATATTCATCCTTGCATCGATAGATGATCGTTGATTGATATGGAATATGAAATGTGACTTCCCTTATTTAGAAATTGATATGAGCTCCATATAAATAAAGCCAATCCATGCCAATAATCACATAAAATTAAACTATAGGAAGGGTCATAGGATTTTCCGGAATCACTTTCCCACAAACATGAATTGGAGAAGAATTATGAACTTTTTATGAAACCGTTGTGCCATTTGGAGTTGTCACAGCTAACTCAACAGCTAATTGTTGGAGTAGTACGATGATACCCTTAGAAAATTCTTCAGAAATAAAAGAGTGGGTGGATCCAGAATCAAGTAAAACATTTTATACTTTAGAGTGGATGGTAAGTGTGCCTTTGACCACTTTGTTATCGTACGCCACATCGCCAATAGAAATTGCATGTGACAATCATTTATATTTGGCCTTAAGAGTTTGTTGATGTCGATCATCATCAACAACCCTTGGATTAGGGCATTGATTAGCATAATTCCCCATTTCCTTGCACTTGTAACATTAAAGTGTAGGAGGTGCATTCTAAATAGCCTTTTCATTGTTCGCATTAGTAGACATCTTTTTCCCATCATTGCGGCATTCAAATGCCTGATGACCATATTTTCCACATTTGAAACATTTACTTGTCCTTTTAAGACAATTCCCTCCATGTTTCTTTCCACACATTGAGCATAAGGAAAAACTCATATTCTTTTTAGTGTGGTCATTAGATTTACCTTTGAATTCCATTTTCCTCTTCATATCAAACCCATATGACTGATGGGTTACTCCAATCTCCAACTCAACCTTGAGAGCACATCGAGAAATTTCCTCATTGATATTTAATTCCATTATGGATAACGCCATTTGAATACTTGGTTTTAAGCCCCTAAAGAATCAATCGATCTTACTCTTAGGTTGGATAATAATTCCCAAAGCATACCTTGAAAGTGTTGTAAAATTTTCTTCATATGTACCTACAGATTCATCATCCTTTTTATTTAGTTCAAGAAACTCATTCCCTGTCATTGTTTGAAGACTACTAGGGAAGTACTTATTGAAAAATATGTTCTTGAACTCATCCCAGTCTATGGACTCAATTTCATCTCTTTGCCTCGTATTATTTATAAGATTCCACCATTGATTAGTTTCGCCTTCCAAATGATATACTGCTAAGACGAATTTATCGTGTTTAGAATATTAAAGAATTGAAAATATCTTTTTAGTGGTACTAATCCATTGTTCATCCACTAATGGATTAGTAGAACCGCTGAATGAGGGTGGACGTTGCCTCATGAAGGATTCAACATAATGTTGCTCCTTCCTTTGCTCGTTTGGAAGTCCTGCATGATTCGTAGCTTGAGAAAGTTGTGTGAGCATGGATACAATATTTTTTATTCCAGCTCCCATAACGTTTATTTTCTCAGGGGTACAATCATTGCATTACCTATCGCATTCAGTATTAACACAATTCTTTTGGGTTCCAACCATTGACAAAAACCAATAAGCATAGTGTGAGAAACAATAATCATAATAGGAAAACCACATAATCAAGAATAAAATTTCACACTTTAGGTCTTATCATAGTTTATTCATGGCCATTTATAAAACACTAATATTGTTTTCTATACTTAGACATATCCTTAGGGATCTTATTAAGGCTTTCATATCCTAGTTTCCAAAGGTTGACTAACCCTCCCTTTGATACCAACTATAACGAACCATACTTTACATACATTTCTATTACTTCAGAATTGAAGTATACTTATTAAAACATATAACAAAACCAATATAGGACCATATAGGTATAGTATCTTTAGAAACTGGGAAACATAAAAAACTGGTTCATAAAGAATCTACATTGTCTCCTGTTTATTTCAACATATCTAGAGTCTATTTTGGCATATCCTAATTAATACCCTTCTTCCTAACCTGGGGAAAATAAAACATACAAAAGTGTGAGCTCAAATGCTCATTAAGGGTAAACCAAGGAAATATCAATCATATCATATTCAGAAGAACATAACATTTTTGAAAATTTTATCCTACAAAAGATATCATATTATCATAGCATTGGATAAATCATAGTAGTGAAATGTAATCCCAATTATCATAAAAAATAACATTAAACCTTGTGGAATACACACATAATCATATAAAATCATTTATTATTAGTCAAGACTCATTTCCAAGACTATCATAGTGGACAAAGTCCATTTCTGAACCGAGTTCATTCCTTGTTCCAGTCCTGTATCACTGAACTGGATTAACTTGTCGTTCTAGCCATGTTTATATCATGAGATATAAATTTTCACCCAATTAATTGGAAGGAGATATAGGTCCCACCCATCTCATAATGATACCATTCTTACGTGTGCCACTAAATCATAAATCCTATATCATAGCATAACCCATGTAATAAAAATGGTATTCTTAAACATCATGCCATCATAACATAAACCATATAATATAAGAGGAATTCATAAAAATAATTCCATCATAACATAATCAAATAAATGTAAAAATAGGGATAGAAAAAGAACTTTATATTATCTTAGATAGAAAATAATTTTGATAAAACACTTGAACTCCATTATTGAGGAAAATATCCTTTCTACATCAAAAACATTTTTCCTTTCTTAACATGTCATAAAATTTTAAAATAAAAGAATTTAATTAAATATAAACATGAAAAATTTTAAAGGAAGCTTCATGGAAATAATTTTCTATGAAATCATAAAAATCCATTCAAGTCGTATAAGATAAAAAAGCATTCCTCTCATACTTTGGCTGGAAAACTCAAAAGTATATCATACTAAAAAAACAAAAGATTCCTTTCATATATTTTACTAAATATTACCCAATAGGTAAAATTGGATTTAAAAAACATTATGAGGATAAAAATAATATTACATATTGAGGAAACATGGATGCAGATGATAAATATGCACCAGTAAATTCTGAAGTATAAACAATCTCGGATAAAAATGAGATTATGAGATTTTCCCTTACCTTAGGTCCTATATGCTTTGTACATATCAGAACCTCCTGTATAATGATTTAAATAATGTTATTGACTTATTAAAAAAACATATTCATTGTTATGATATCATATATGGTCATATTCTTATCTTTTTATTAGTAATATTGATACTTGTTATTCGGGTGTTCATTGCTTTATGTTCTTATGCATGTTTTGTCGAATAATTTCTTATTCCTATTTTTAGGTTATAGATACCTCATTTATATAATGTTATTATTTTAATATATATCATATTTATTAATTCAATTCATTTATATATTCATTATTCAATTAAGATCATGTAGAATGAGTCGCATCACATCATGGTGACAGTAGGCCGTACGTACGCACGAGCAATGATATCATTCCCATGGTTGTAGAATTTTATTAAATTGTATGATGTATAATATTTTAGAATCAATATTACATTACAATAATAATATATAGTTATTTATTCCATCATATACCCATCCAAGTATATTAGTGATGAAATAAAAGATTACACCACGGCGTGGAGACGGTAAGTTGTACGTATGCACGCGTGGTGATTTTGTTTTTTCATAGAATGGATAGATGATAGAACATGATTGTTTCATATTAATAATAACATGTCAGTATAAAATTTATACTATAGTTATAACTTCATAATTTATCAACTCATATAGAGGAAGTAGATGAATAAATAAGTTTGAAATAAGCAGTAAAGGATATTACCTCTTCTTCGACGCACCTCTTCTTAACCTCCTCTTGGGGCACTAAAGTTTGTATTTGAAGAAGACCAGGACCTATAGTATGTTTCTAGGGAAGTGGAGAAGAGAAATTGCCAGGTTTTTTCCAAGATTGAATGCTCAAAATTCTGTGAGGAGGAGAGGGAGGAGGTTCCCTTTTATAAGGGAGGAGAGGGGCACCTTTTGAAACATAAGAAATATTAATTTATAATAAGTTCAAACCCCACTTAAAAACCTCCAAAAATTACTTACATATGAATATGAGATGCGATAGGGTTTTATTTTATCCCCACAGTAAAATTTAGACATGTTGGTAATTTATTTTAAACCTTATCAACTTGATTTATCCTTATTTAATCTATTTAATTTTATTCATGGTAATAGTATTCTAAAATTTAAATTGTTATAAATAATTACTTATGTGTTTTTAATTGTCCATAAATGGATACATAATGACATTGTAGACCATATAAATTTCAATTTATAATTTTTAAATATTTTTGTGATTTTTAAACCATTTAATAATATGTTATTTTAATAAAATAACAATAGTGTCAATTTTGACACTATTCATTTATTTGAATTTAAATAAAATAAAAACGAAGATATGTTCAAACCAAAATATTTAATAGATTCCTAAAATGTCATATTTATCTATAAAATTAATGGAGCACATTAATTAGTTCATATAATATTTATTTAAATATTTTTAACACTATTTATTTTATATTTCAATCGATAAAATAATTCATACATCACTATTGTGTCATCATTAATGATAATTATTTTATCCTTAAAATTATAAATAAATTATCTTAATGTAAATAATTTTATTATCTTTCTGGATACTATTTATATTTGAAGTCTTATGAATTTTATCACTAAATTAAAATTATTACAATTATACGATATAATAGAGTGACATGTTGTCACTTTATTTGGTTTTAATAACAATTATTTCATTTTCGAGGTCAAAAGTCCATGAAATTAATCTATTTCGACCCTTATGTGATATGGGTCGACTTTTATTCATCAGATATAATTTTTTCATGTGTTAGGGTAATTTTATAATCTTAGGTTTACCCTTAATTACCTGATTTACCTATAACTGTAGTAAATAAAAATTTCCGTACTTACTATTCATAGTATGAAAAAAATAAAAGTATCCTATTAACATAATATGGACCCACTGAATCCAAACATGGAATCCATTTTTAAAAATTCAAAACACAATAGTTTCAGTAATTAATTTAAAATTTATCCCGTTGTTAAGAAAACGGGTTTTTAAAGTTAAAACATGGCCAATGATTGAAATGTTTTTACCTATGAATTTAATATAAAATTAATGGCAATGACATTAATTATATTAAATGGTAAAAATATATTATATTTATACTTTAAACCCATTCAATATTATAATTTAACCATATAAATTATCTTGATGAAAAAAGTTGTTTTTAAATTAGATTTAGCTTATTTTACTATTCATCAAAATAAGAAACTTATCATAAAAATACCAAAAATTTATCCAACATAAATCTTTATTGAATGATTAAAAAGAATAAGTTTATTTTATAAAATTTAACTTATAAACTTGTCAAAAATTATATTTATAAATGGTTCTCCATCAAAAGGCGGTAAAACTACATTTTTTTGAAAAATAATTTTGTATCCGAAAAAATGATTTTGTTTTCATACCTCATTCTTGAAAATATGTAAGATGAATTATAATGTTATAAAATTTAAAATTCAGTTAATACTATTCATAACAGCTAGTTCATAATATTATAATAATATATCATTGTTTAGTGAAACTCGGCATTGCATGCAACGCAAACTATCGAAGAAGGTTTTTTTTGTGTGTAATGCAAGACAAGCTAGTGTTGTGTGTAGTGGAAGATTATCTTGGTGGTGCGTATAACATAAGACATCAAAAATTATTTCTTATAAAATATCAGGGTGTTACATCCTTGGTATGGACTGGATTTCAAAATAGGGTGCCAAAATTATTTTCAAGAAGAAGGAAATTACGCTTTGTCATAAATATGTAGAATTACTTATAATTAGATAAGATAATTAATCATCTAAATCATACATGTATCCACCCCTAGTACCTATAATGAATTATATTCTATGGGAAGAAGAAGAATAAAATCTCGGAAGGGAGAAGGTAATCTTCAAATTGAGGATGTACCTATTGCGTAAGAATACATAGATGTATTTCCTGAGTAATTAACTAGACACCCCTAGATAATTAAGTTGCGTTTTAATCAATTTAACCCCTAATGAAACACTAATATCAAATAATCCTTATATAATGGAAACTATGTAATTAGTGTATTTTAAGAAACAACACGAGGTATTGAATGATGAGGGATTTGTTCTCCCTAGTGTTTCACCATGGGGAGCCCATGTTCTCTTCATTAAGAAGAAATATGGATTCATGAGGTTGTGCATTGATTATAGGGAAATAAATGATATTATGATAAATAAAAAGTATCCTCTTTCTACAATTGATTTATTATTCGATCAACTTCATAGAGCCTAATATTTTTCAATGATTGAATTTTTTCTGGATATCATCAATTGCGATTAAATAATGAATAAATTATAAATATATATTCATGAATGAGGTATATACATTGTGATTTTATATAAATTCTATTTGTATTGAAAAATTGATCTTGTTTTTTAATGTATCTAATTAATATTGTATTCAAGGAATATCTTGATGATTTTTTCGTGGTATTCATTGATGATATTTTGGTGTATTATAAAATCTATGGGTTCAATGAGAATCACTTGAGGATCATTCTAGAGACTCTTATAAGGAAAGTTTTATATGGAAAATTTAGTAAGTGTTATTTCTAGATTCAATAAGTTTGTTTTCATAGACATATTGTCTCCATGGATGCAATCCTAGTATATCCTATGAAGAAAACGATAGTTAAAGAAGGGAAAATACGAACAAACATAATAGACATATGTAGTTTCATATTTTTTGGTAGGTTACTATCGGTGATTTGTTCAACATTTTTTCAAATTGGATAACATGTTAAAAAAGGTTAAAATTAGAAGGGTTAAGTTGTTTTGGAAAAAAATGTGATGAATTTTTGGATGACCTAAATAAGAGATTTTTCTATGCTCTGATATTGACTCTACAATCGGTAAATGATGGTTTTTTTATATATAATGATGTATTGAAGAATTTAATTTGTTGTTTTCTAATTAAAAATGATAAATTTATTGAATATGAATCAAGTAAAATGATGAATAATGAGTTGTACTATCTAAACCATGATCTTGAGTTGGTAGGTGCAATATTTTCCAGGATGATGATATGGAGTCATTATCTCTATGGTGGAAGATGTGGTATATAGACGGATCATAAATTCCAAAATTAAATGTTTTTATATAAATATCTCAATATGATAAAAATTCAAGGGCTTAAGATACTAAATGATTATTATTTCACAATACAAGGCTACTCAAGAAAATAAAATAAGATAACATATGTATTGAGTAGGAAATATCATGGAATTATAACCCAAACGGGGATTGAGAGGGATCCTATATTGATGAATCTAGTAAATATATATATGGTAATTATTAAGTAGGGGTATACATTACTCATTTTTGAAATTATTTCAATAACATATCTATTAGAAAATATAAAAAGTTCTCAATCTGATGATTAAAACTTTCAAAAGAAAATAAAGCTATGAATGATGACAAATTAATAGACTTCATTTGTAAAGATGGTGTTATGAAATTTTCAAATAGATTATGTCTTCCATCTATACCTAAGATAAAAGGGAAGTTTTCTTATAATGCTTATAGCGTGAATTACTCTATACACCATGGTAGTACAAATATGTATAGGTATTTGAGGTGACATTATTGGTGGGATAACATTAAGTGGGAAATTTCTGATTATGTTTCCAGATGGTTGGTTTTTCAATAAGTTAAATATATGAGACATCATCCTAGAGGACTCAATCAACCTATTCCTATTCTTGTTTGTAAATGGGATGAAATTATTATGCACTTTGTTATAGGACTACTAAACACTCCTGTAAAGAATTAGGGAATATGGGTTATAATTTATCTCATAACTAAATTTGTTCATTTCCACACTATGATAAAATATTTACCTATTTATCACCTCATAAGGCTATATATTAATGAAGTTTTAATACTTTATGTAGAACCTCTCTCAACTTTTCCTAATATAGATCCCTATTTTACATCAAAATTATAGAAAAGTATTCATATGGACCTTGATAATGAGCATCATTTTCATACTTCCGAACATCCTCCAATTAATGGATAGTATAAAAGGATAATTCAAACAATGGAATACATGTTTAGGTCATTGTCACATGAATTCCAAGGTATACAGTATCAATATTTACCTTTGGTAGTGTTTTCCTATAACAATAGTTCTCATTCAACTATTCAAATGGTGTCATATGAAGAATTACATAGAATTATATTTTTTACTCCAACTCTATGGTATAAATTTTGTGAAAGGAAACCCATATGACAAAAACTTGTTTAAGAGACAATGATAATGGTAAAGGCTATTTAGGAACACATTAAAGAACCTCAAAGTATACAAAATAGTTACGATGATAATCAGAGGAGAATTTGGAATTCCATGTGGGAGATCATGGTTTCTTTAAATTATCTCCATGGATGGATGTTATAAAGTTTGGTAAGAAAGTTAAAATTATCCCTAGGTACATCAGAACTTTTTTTATTGAAATAAATGGGTTAGTTTCTTACCATTTGTAAATTCCACCAAATCTCTCAAAATTACATTATGTGTTTCGTTTATCATTATTAAGGAAGTATATGCCAGACCCAATGCATATGCTCAACTATGATGAAATATTATTTTAACCTGATCTATTTTACTGTGAAGTACTCGTCTAGATTCTTGATACTAGATATCAAGTATTGAGGAATCGGATGACTCCTCTAGTAAAGGTAATTTGGAGAAATCACAAAATTGAGGAAGAAATATCGGAACCATAAGATATTATGAATAAGAACTTCCCTCATCTATTTGAAAGTAAAAATTCATGAATTTTTTTAGGATTAAATTTTATTATGTGGTAATAATGTAACACTTCAATACTTTAAAAAATAAGAATAAATTTAATCTCTTTGATATCATTTGATGCACGCAACATCGGGTTTAATCTAAAATACTTCATTAAATTATCATTAGACATGATCATTTAAATAAGCCATTAGGATAATATTTATTAATATTAATAACAATTTTTTTCAAAATTTTGTTTATCTATTAATTGTAAATAAAATAATATTCTTGTTAAAGAAAAAGAATTTTTTTCTAAAAAAACTGTACTTTTATTACCAAAGGTTAATTTCTCTTTTCACACATAATTTAAAATAACTTTTATACCACTTTCAGAGAAATTATTTGATAAAATTAACTTTTTTATGAAATAAACATTTCAAAATTGTCATAGAGTTAATTTTTAGGATTTTTTTGAAATGTTTCATTTTTCGATTAATAATGAAAAATATTGAATTTTAATTGAAACTGTATTTTCATTGAAATTATTTATAAAGTTTATTTATATTTTAAATTGGTTTCAAAGTAACATTTATTTTGTTATATATAACTATTAATCCATTATAGGTTATTCTAATTATTTTCCTATTGATTTTTTATATGATAACATTGTAAACTTGTGATCATTTTTCCTTTAAAATAATGATTTCTCATAGAATCTGCCTGATTAATTTTAGATTAAAATTTTTCAATTATGGGAATGGAATTTGGAAAAATTGAATCAATATTTTTGGATAAAAATAGTATTTATTATCTAATAATTTAAACATGATTTTCAACCAAAATGATTTGTGAAAAGAGTAAAAATTAATTATTGTTTGTTAAGGTAATAATGGGTTTATATGGGGTTAAACTAAAATTATAAGGTCTAAACTGATATAAACCCTTTTCATAAATCTGTTTTATGGACATATATCAACATTATAATTTCTAAGGCTGGATATTAATTCATTTTTGACCCTTTTGGCACATGAAAATTGTCGATACATCTTCTTCTTTTCAAAAATTATAAATGTGTCACTCGCCTTTCAAATAAAAGGTCACACCCTCTCCTATCCACTTCACACCCTAAAACTATTCTGTACTGGAAAAAAAATAACTAAATAACTTTCAAAATTCGATACCCCCATCCTAGAATCCATTTTCTCATCATAAATAAAACCTAGGAAGGAATTTGTTGCAAACCTAAGGAGGTTACCCAAAGAAGAGGTGGTGTTTTTTAATGATCATTTTTATTTTGTTTCATCCTCAAACTCATTAAATTATTGTTAAAACCTATTGATAAAATATCTTTAATATAATTCATATTATTTTACATTTTTATGTTAATTTCATGACCTACAACCATCCTCGCTTCCCAAAAATGTGTTACAAAGTCATCATTCATGTGTATGGTGGACTACCACTTCTCTAATTGATATCATTAATTTTTCCATTACTACCTCCCACGGTTGGGTATGTTGATGAATATAAAGTATATATATGATATTTATAATAGAATTATACATTTTTATTCATTATATCATATAAAATTTTTATTTTTTATTCTGTACAAGGGGGTGTGACCTTTTACAAAATATGTGTTATTAAAAGAAATAATAACTATATTCATGACATATTTATCATTATTAAAATATAATATATCATTTTATTTATTACCTTTACACTCACTGACAAAAATTTACTTTTTTTATTATTTTTTTAAAGGATGTCCTAACACCACCCAATACAAGAAAGCCTAAAGGAGGATGAAAATGATGTACCCCAAGAGCATTCCCCTGAGAAAAGACCTTTCACTCCAAAGGAAGCATTCCCAAACCATCTAAAATGACTAACCCCTCTCCAAGATGCCCAAGCCTTGCAAGTGCATCTGCAAAAATGTCGGTATCCCTCCTATTGTGGTGAATTATCTTTCCATAATTAGTCGCAAAAGTTCATATCATGATAATGTAAGCCAAATCCCATGGAAACTCATACCTCCCCTAAGCTAGTTTCACTATAAATTAATAATAAATATCTACATCAGAAACCTAAAAAACATACTCCCTGCAAACTTGGAGCCCAGAAAGCAATGCACGTGCCTCTTCCCCCAGGGAACTACCTGACCCATAAAACATATTGAACTCCACAAGAACTGAGCCACACGAATCATGCAAATACCCTCCACCACTAATGAGCTGATTCATGAGGTATCCATCCACATTTATCATCAAACCATTGGTGGGAGGATTTCAACTGACCCATCTTCCTCCCGAACCACCATGCATGATGGGTCTTTTGAGAATATTATAAATCAGGGCTAAATGTTTTCCCAATATAAACACCAAATCCAAATCAAAAATTAAATATATCAACCCCATGTGTAGAAAAAAATCTCAATTATGCGAACCCAGGCATGACTAATTCTTGGCCTCCCAAATAATCCAGCAAATGGAGGTGAGGATGATGGTAATGTCATTCGTGTACCTGTGGACTACCGCCTTTCTGATGCAATGTGACTCTCTCTTTTCATCCCCAAAACACATGGATAATATGTATAAAAATATTTCAGGAAATAATAGGTTATTCTTATCATTATATAAAGATAAAATATTACTTACATACTTTCTTTAATGATCATTGAAAAATAGAAACATTACTCATGTGTACGCATGGTCTGCCGTCTCCATAATCAGAACATACTTCATTTCTCAAAATCATATTTAATGATTGGTATTAAAAGTATAATTGATGTATAAATATAATAATTATTTCATGATTATTATTATAAATTTATAAAACTATATAATATTCAAAGGAACCTAAACTTTCATGACAAAGAATGAATGATAAGATATGGTAATTAACACTTGAAACAATGAAAATAATGATTGATTATTAACGAACGGGTGATAAGATGGTATAAAAGGATAAATTATGATATTATAAATATTTATGTATTTATATTATATGTTATTAATGTGTTTAAAACCACTATAATGGAGGTTAAAGTGCATTCAACCAAAAAGGGAATGTTAGGTAATGGACTTCGTCTCAAATTCTCTTCATTGAGACATATTGTAATGTTATCCACCAAATTTATTTTATATGGTGAATATAAAAAAATTACATATAATATCATGATTACATAATATCTCATGGTATTATTTGTTTTGATTTTAATTATATTACCCAAGGGTGTTTGAATTAAAAATTACCAAGTGGTAAAATTTATTATACAATCTCACTTTATTTTTTTCTTGTAAACATTGTGTTGAAACAATCACTTTCATGTGATAATTTCTCATTAGAATTTAAATTTATCAAAAAAATTTATATTCTTGTACGATAGATATGATTATTTCCAAAAATTAATACCATTTTTACATATGGTGTGTACTTTGAAGGTTATTTGATTGACTGGGAATATTTATAAATTCTCACCCTTTCCTCAATGTGGATTTTTGTTGATAAGGAATATTTTTAATGAATTAAAGCAATTATTTGATATATGAGGAAATATTTGAACATGTAGTGAATGTTGGGGACCAGAAATATATATCTCCTTAATTCATTGGGATTTATTATAAGATAAATTAGTTATCCAAATTAAACAGATTTTTACCTATAGTTTTAAACCATCTTGTTAAAGGTATTTATGGTAGACGTATCATGATGCTTGAGATCATGAAAGCTAATAATTAGGAATTTTATTCTTTGATAATTTAGATATTTTTGTTATACATTATATTTTCATAGTGATATTATCTTTGGATAAATTTCATTCTTATATGACTGATTAAATGGAATGTGTGTTCAGTTATTTACCTTTACATATTGATTATGAATTATCATACCATGATAGTAAAGCTAATTAAATGGAATAAGCATTTAGTTATTAACCTTTCCATTTTGATCATGATTATTGATTCATGATAGCTTCTACTATACTTAGCCCTTAATAAGCATTTTATATAACCCTTATTATGTATTCTTTCCCCATGACAAGAAGAAGAATTCTTGGAATGAGTTTTAAAGTACACATTTCATTTTATTCTGTTATGTATAATGATTTATTTTGTATTCCCAATGTTAAATGGGTATCATTTTTGTATCTATTTCTACAAAAATGATAAACTAATATGTCCTTTACTATTTTACCATTTTTATCTATGCCATTGTATTGAAGTATTGCACTGACACTAGACTAATGGGGCTAAGGTCGCTACATCTAGAGATAATAAGAATAACATATCATCATTTTATTGATCATTTTATCTGTTAGGTGTACATTTTAGTGATATAGGCAAAAAATCGTTATGGTTAATTATCATTTATAATATGATATGAAATGGAGATGAAAGATTTCTCAAATCACAACCAAATGACGAAATTATGCATATGGAAAGAAAAGGAATCAAGTTAGTATATTTTATCATCTACTATATCTTGATGGTAAAATAATTCCTCAACTTCAAAAAGATAAAATCAAATATATCGAGTCTTATCAGTCAAATATAAAGGAACTAGTTTGGAAAAATATTCAGAATTATGGGTCATGTAATTGTACATACATGGTTTAAGATATGTTTAATAAATAATTAATAGGTTTCTTTGTAATTATATATAAATTACATATTAGGATAATTCTACCACTGAGATATACTTATGTCATATTATACTATTTGCGGTAAGAAAAAATTTAAATTTTGATCATGTAATTTATTTATGGGGGGAATAAAACACCTATATATTTTGGAATTCATTTTTTTAAATAATTTTATGTTTTAAAATATATACCACATGCCACACCATACTTAAATGAATAGTAATATACAATATAAATATTTATATTTAAATATAACCGTTCTTAAATATTCATTTAATTTGTGTGTATGAATAAGAATAACCATGTTTCTTAGATATATGTATAAACTTTTTCCTAATAAAAAATTTATTTACTAAATCCTAGTAAATAGGTAATAAATTATGAATCATAATAATGAATTCTTATGAGATTAAGAATAGTTAATTCCAGTTTTAATATATTTTAATTTAAAAGATAAATTTATAAATTTTATAAATTCATTTTGATAAAATTTATTTCATTTTATGGTTTTATTATATAAAAATTATCTTATCATGTTTTTTTATTTTTTATAAATATATTTTTTGGTACATTGTGAAAAATACATATTTTTCTAATTAATTTCACTTTTAAAAAATTATTATGATATAATAAACGCTTTAAAGTTTATGAAAACTTTTTTATAGACCAAGTATATATTTAATAAATGTAGAGACCCTATTTTTCTTTATAAAACAATGAAATATACCTAGAAATATTTTTTAGAGCCAGAAACTAAGAGAGTGTGCGATTTTAAGGCCTGGTGTTCATAGGATTAATTTTATAAAATTATTAAATATATGTTAAATCATGCATGTATAGTTTTTCAGAAATAATTTATTATCTCCCAAATATAGTATTATATCTAAAATATGATACAAATATTGAATCAAGAATGTGATTTTTACCCTAGGCGGGACCTAAAGTTGGACAACGTGGGATATTAGGTATATTTGATCATTAACGGGTGTGTTTAAATTAAATTAATTTATTCATTTAATTATTCATTTTAAATGAAATAAATATAAAACCTATATAAATATTCTAATATATAAAATCTTCATGTTTATCTTCATAACCCTATAATCATTGAGAGGGGATTTCTACCAACTATCCTCGTTGAATCAATAACGATCGACGACAAGCATCCGGATCAAGGATAATCGATATGTAGCGAATGAAATAGATCTTCTTCTTTTATTGAAAAATACATTACCCACCAACAAGTGATCTAAATTGAGGTAAGAATTTTCATTATTTTATTTCCTACATTTTAGTTAAAATATTGAGATTAATCAATTCCACCTCTCTAGTCTGCATTAAATTGAGCCTTTCTATATGCTTTTCTATCATTTTTAAATTGATTATTAAATTAATTCCCATTATGTCATTTTCCTAACCCCGCATATCCCTAAATTATTTTTTGGCCTAGAAAACTTTTCCAATGATTATTTCACCATTTTCATTTTCTTTTCTCTCAATAACTCATTATATTCTTTGATGTTTTTTTATAGGGCCACAATTTGACATTATTGGGCTAGTAAGAGCATGATCGGACCCTTGGATTCATGTAGAATTCACATGAAATGAATGGATCAGAAATTATAGGAATTATTTTCATGATTTTTAGGTTTTGGATTATTGCTTCACTGATCTAGGATCCAAAGCAGAGCTACCCGTCGTATGGGAGGCGTGCGAGGTGTGTAAGGGTGTTGAATGGACTGACATAAATCGAATATGCAGCCATTGGATGGATATAAACAATGAACAGAGCCTCTCCCTTCTATTTCTTGTAATTCCCTGACCCTAGTTACCCAGAGTTGGTGCATTATTACGTAACATTGGCATGATCACAAAGATCAAGTCTCTAAAGACCGATTAGTTTAGTAGCTTAGAAATACTAGATGCATTCATAAGTTTTACATTACATCATAAAGTAATAGAAAACTAAAACAACATCTTGTCTTCATATCCTCTCATACTATCCCATCAGGTCATTCATAAAATACTTCTTCACATCCTAGAAAAATTAAAACATTTAAAGTGGTGACCTCAGATGCTCAGTAAGGATAACAATATAGAGGAAGCTTTCATAAATAAACATAAACATTTAAGGAAATGTATAATTGAAAAAAAAATCCTTTTAAACATGAACTTCAGTATAATATGGAAAAATAAAATGATATAATTACATTTACTTATTCACATTGATATTCTACTAGTTGAATAATCACATGCAATATCAATAACCACTTTCATAATGATGGAATGCATAATTCCATACTATCAATACCAAGTAGCCAAGGCCTCATGCCAAGACTACTAATAAGATTTTGTCAAGGCCTCATTCCAAGACACTAGTTTGTCTCATGAGACTTACTGATACATCAAGGAGCTATAGTGGGCTCCACCTGTCACTTATTAATTCCAATTCATTCCTTATATGAAAAGGTTTAAACATATCATAAACCATAACATAATCGTATCACATAAAACATGCATAACATTTCCACATTTCAATCAAAAGATATCAATAAAACACATTGATATAATAAAAACACTGTCAAACCCATTTTCAATACCAAAATAAAGGAAAATTAAAACTCTGGTATTTATTTTTCGTTTAAAAAAAGTTATGGCTTGTAGAGGAATCCGAAACTCAAATAATGGTCACGGCGGCGGAGAAGTCGTTATCACCGCGTACGTAAGACAAAACATTCCTTTTTTCGTTTAGTAAAAATTATTCGTATAAAATATTCCATTTGAATAAATGTAAAATTTTATGGGGTTTATACACCGTATAATATAATGTTGTGTATAAAACAAAATATGCCTCAATGAAAGGAGATTGAGACGAAGTCTCTTACCTCATGTCTGACTTGACTCAATCGTTCTTTAACCTCCTAAATAATATACTAGAGTTAATTTATACTTGATTAAGAACCTTTATCAAGTTAATTATTCCTTTTATGTCACTTATTACCAAGTTATTAACATTATGTAATTATTTAAGTTAATAACGGTTGTTTTGTCCATCTTTGGTACTTGAGTCATAAATAAACTTCTTATAATTACAAGTTGTTCATGTGGTAAAATATCCATTATATCCAGAATTATATTCATGATTTAGATATCATATACATCATATATATACAGTATATACATTCATTTATAATATTACATAACATTTAGAGATAAGAAATGAAATGCACCGTTCATGGAGACTGTAAGCCGTACGTACGCATGAACGCTACTTTCATTTATATTTCATATTTAATGGAATAAAATAGTAATGATATAAAGGTATATTATTATTCCAGTATAATATCATATATAATATCATTTACTCCATCCTTTATACGTCCCACATATGGCATTAACAATTCAAATCACTTTGAGTGGGAGGTAGTCCGCACTTCCTAAAATGAAGATATTGTGTTTACCCATAATGGAAACCATAAATCTATGCCATAACAGAAAAATACAGAATAATAAGGAAACCATAAACATAATATATATAATTTATAAATATAGTGACATATTAATGGCCACCATGAAAGGTGTTAAAAGAAGATTGAACAATCATCGTTTCGTGAGGCAGTAATTCCCCAACCACAGAAACAGTATGTTCTTTAACCATTAGATGGAGGTTTGTGTAATTGTAAATCAAATCCATCTCATAACAACATCCTAGTATATTTAATATACTTGTTTTGTTACAAAAGTTAGTAATAAAAAGAGTTTAGGAGGTTGGAGATGTAAAACAAAACAAAAGAACCCAAGAGAATAGATTACCTTTAAAATCTTGTAACTCTTTTTTATTTGAGCCAAAGGCTTCCTTGTGAAGCCTTCTTCCCAAAGTGAAGCTTCTAGGAGTAAGATAGGAATGTTGGGAGAGTATTTGGGAAGATTTTGGCCGATCCAAATTTCTTGAATTTGTGAATAAGGTGGTAGAGGTGGGGGCCTTTTATAAGAGGAGAGGAGGGGCACCCTTGGAATGTCATGAAATGTTACATTATTATGAAGTGCTTTTCAGATTTCAAAGGTCCCGCAATTATATATTTCAATGATAAGGTGATAAGGGTTCGAAATATACTCATCCAATAGGCTTTTTACAAGTTTAAGTCTTAGATTTTACATTATATTTTCATTTTATTTAAATCGTTAATTAATGAGGTAATCATTGCATCATCATGGTGTCACATAAAATTTAATTTGTTTAATATATAAAAATTATAAAAAAAATATCATGATGTATGAAATATTTTTATCTTTACAATGAATATTTATTGTCTATAAGTTAACTTATACAACCTCATGTAATAATTGTTTTAGTAAAACAACACATGTTTTTGACAATTTTATTTTTACTTTAAATAAAAAGTTATTAATGTAATTTTCTTACCCAAGTGGCTCCATGGGGTCCCAAAGTTGACAAATTGATTGTCTTGGTCGTCCATGACTCATAAAATAAGGGTAGGACATGTGTTAATGTAATTTCCTATTATTATAACATTATTTTTACCTTAAATTACACTCATTACCTTTAATCACGATTAATAAAACTTAAAAGTTACTATTCACCAAAAAATTATTTTAATCTCATTGAACCACATTTTACTTCTTAATTAAAACCATTTATGTAATATTTTTGAAAATAAAATCACATAAGTGGTAAAGTTTCATTCAAATGAAAAACCAGTTTTTTAACTTCCACTTAGTGGTTTCACTATTCATCAAAAATTGATGTTTTTCAGAAAAATACCAAAAATTCACACTAATCTATATTTTATATTCTGAATTAAAATATGATTTCTATTTTATTAAATTCATAACATATAATTTTAATTAATTAATTTAATAATTAATTCCTGTTGTCAAAACAAATAGCGTGTTTTTCAGAAAAAATATCAATCAAAAGTTTGACAATTGTTTATGTCCAATTTCAAAGTGGAATTAATTCTAATGGCCACCATTGGATAAAATGGTAAAATTATATTCTAATTATACTTTAAAATCACTCAATAGTATAACTTATCACTATTAATTATTTTGATTAAAAATGTTGTTTTTATGTATTTTTCACTATTCATAAAAAATTGGATGTTCTCAGAAAAATACCAAAAATTCAACATAGGCTAATTTAGATATTCTGAATCCAAAAATGAAGTCCATTTTAAAATATAAAATTTATATAATTTCAAAAATTTGGTATTTCTATTCATAACAGCTACTTTGATTGGTCGTGGTGTGTTAGAATCTCGAACTTGCGTACAATGCAAGCTATTGCGTTATTGAAAGAGAATTGTACCGTGGAATATTGGGGTGTTACATTCTCCCCTCCTTAAATAAATTGCATCCTCGCAATTTGGAAATGTTCTTTAAAAATAAAAGGTTGAAAATAGAAAATACCTTTGTGGAAAACCCACATCAGAAATAAGGTTAATAACATATAGCCTTAATAAGATGGAAAGGGAAATGAAAAATCCACCACCAAATTATGATCTCAATTGGGAGAACATTGGTGGAAATTAGAGACATATAATTGGAGGAAAATGTAAATATTTTTAGGCAATGATTGAGTTCATCAATCACAAACAAGTGTAAAATTGAGGGCCTCAAAACCTTCAATCTATGTTGATTTAAAATATCATCAGTTCAAAAAAAACATAAGGTATTAGGATAACACATTTTTTTGTTTTAATATCCCCTTCCAAAAGTTTAAGAATTAATTTATTCATAGAATAAGAGAGATATATATATTTATACTTGACAATAGAGTTTCAACCTTCAAATAATTTCTTCCACAAACTCATCTTTCACTCAAAAAGATAATAGAACTCAAAAATATTATATTTATCCTAATCGTACAAGGTTAAAAATATTAATACATACCATTTAGATTAGGAAAAATATTTTGTAATAACCAGGGACTTTCTGTAGGCTAGTGGTAGGTAATAAAGGCATGTCGCACTATGATTGTGGGTTCGATTCTTACATCTTTGTCTAACACGATGGGTTATCCCCCGACCTGTAGGTTGTCCTTTTCCTAAGACTATAGAATTATAATATTCCAAAAATAATCTTCAGAAATGGTTTAACCTTAAAAAATACTATCCAAAGTTAAACTTAATCCATTCCAACCTTTATACTTATCCATAATACCTCTATCCAGACTTTCTCTAAAAGGTCTCTAAATTCAAAAATCAATTCATCATATTACCCAAACAAAGTAAGGTTTCTCTTTTTGTCGCATACTGAAAATATGATTACCTTCATCATATTAAAATCTTAATGAAAACAACAAGTACTGCAGTACAATCTATATATATATATCACATTATTCTTGTAACCAGAACATAATCCTTGAGTCCAAAAGCACCAATACATTAATTATTCCTTTTCAACTATAGTAACAATATAATATTGTCCGTGATCCATTGGCCTTTTCTAAGGTAAGTTTCCCTAACGCATAGGACATTCATTTGCATAATTCCCCATTTCCCTATAATTATAGCATTAAACATTGATAGCCTCTTTCTTTCCCTTGTAATCACGAGCCTGGTGACCTTTTTATCCACATTTATAACAAACTCTCATTCATTTTAGGTATGTACCGGGGTGATTCTTCCCACAAATATCTCATAATGGAAAATCCTACTTTCCCTTTTTCCCTTTAACTGTCTCTTGTTCCACCATTCTCTTTTTCTCTTGCTTTACTTTATTGTCATAAGATTTAGAGAATTATTTTTCTATCTTGATAGAACAAGATACTATATCTTCGTACGTTGAGAAAGATTGTGATACTAATGCTCGATGGAGAAATGGTTTTAACCCATCAATGAAACAATAAATCTTACTTATTGGGTTACATATATAATCTACAGCATACCTTTCTAACCTTGTAAAGGTGGCCTCATACTTTTCGACATTCTCATTCTCTTTTTGTCTCAGACTCAGAAATTGCCTTTCCATATCTGCTCGATGGTCATGAGGAAAGTATTTTTCTAAGAAAATCTCTTTGAACTCCCTCCATTCCATATTTGATACTTCATTATCTTCCTTCATATTTTGAATCAATGACCACCATTGATCAACATCTCCAGTGATGCGGTAAAATGCTAGGATAACCTTTTCCCTTTCACTACTCCCCAAGGCATGGAATATTTTTTCTAAGGAATTTATCCATTTATCATCTACTAAGGGATTTGTACTCCCATTTAATGTTAGTATTTGTTGCCTCATTAAGCGATCTAACACGGATCCTCCATGTTGTGGATCAGGGTTCTCCATACGAGTAAGGTTATTATTCATAACCTGAGTGAGTTGTCCCAGTATGGTGATTATCTGATCAGCACCAGTTGCATCACCAGCTCCACTATAATTATCTTGAGCAGGAGGGAAATCCCTATATGGGGTGCGTGCATTGATACAATTTCCATTCCTTCCACTAGGTGCCATTTCTAAACAATGGCATAAACTAGATCAGTTTATGAATCAAAATACATAATTCCATACTTGTAAAACACTTAACATAAATTGAAAAATTTATGGATATAATCCATAATCATAAATATGTTTTCATTGAGGAAGTATATACTCATAAACCCTTCATAATGGTTTGTAAATAAAATGAGAATTATCCTAAGCATATCCTCCGGGATTTTCCTAACCAAGAGTGCAGCAAGGCCCATTGTCGTGCACCAGTTCCCGTTCAAGTCTAGCTCAAAGCAGTGTTTTCGGGTTTTACCCCTAGGTAAATCTGTGCCAGAGCCGCCTCTACCTGCTCGTATCTAGAAAGGGATGTATTGCTCGGAAAACTCATAAAATCTCTATAATACCAAAATTCTAGGAAGTTTTTCTATACTAATCCTCAAAGTCTATCTTAGGGCTATGTGCTCTAATAAGAGTTTATCTAAATATAGTTTCCATGGTTAGTACTAAACTACCACTGATACCAACTATAATGCCCCAACCCCAGTTACCCAGAGTTGGTGTGTTATTACATAACATTGGCATGATCACAAAGTTCATGTCTCGAAAGACCGATTAGTTTAGTATCCTTGAAACACTAGATACATTCATAATTTTTACATTACATCATAAAGTAATACAAAACTAAAACAACATCTTGTCTTCATATCCCCTCATACTATCCCTTCAGGTCATTCATAAAATACTTCTTCACATCCTAGAAAAATTAAAACATTGAAAGGGGTGAGCTCATATGCTAAGTAAGGATAACAATATAGAGGAATCTTTCATAAATAAACATAAACATTTAAGGCAATCTGTAACTGAAAAAAAAGCCATTTAAACTTGAACTTCAGCATAATATGGAAAAATAAAATGAAATAATGTCATTTACTTATTCACATGGATATTCTACTATTCGAATAATCACATGCAATATCAATAACCACTTTCATAATGATGGAATGCATAATTCCAGACTATCTTAACCACGTAGCCAAGGCCTCGTGCCAAGACTAAAAATAAGATTTTGTCAAGGCCTTGTGCCAAGACACTAGTTTGTCTCATGAGACCTACTGATGCATCGATGAGCTATAGCAGTCTCCACCCTTCACTTATTAAGTCCAATGCATTCCTTATATGAATTGGTTTAAACATATCATAAACCATAACATAATCGTATCACATAAAACATGTATAACATTTCCACATTTCAATCACAAGATATCAATACAAAACATTGATATAATAAAAACACGTTCAAAACCATTTTAAATACCCAAATAAAAGAAAATTAAAACTTTGGTATTTATTTTTCGTTTAAAAAAAGTTATGGCATGTAGAGGAATCTGAAACTCAAATAATGGTCACAGCGGTGGAGAAGTCGTTATCGCCACGTACGTAAAACAAAACATTCCTTTTGTAGTTTAGTAAAAATTCTTAGTATAAAATATTCCATTTGAATAAATATAAAATTCAATGGGGTTTATACACCGTATAAAAGAAAGTTGTGTGTAAAACAAAATATGCCTCAATTAAAGGAGATTGAGACGAAGTCCCTTACCTCGTGTCTGACTTGACTAGATCGTTCTTTAACCTCTTAGATAATAAACTAGAGTTAATTTATACTTTCTTAAGAACCTTTTTCATTTTCATTATTCCTTTTATATCACTAATTACAATGTTATTAACATTATGTAATTATTTAAGTTAATAACGGTCGTTTTGTCGATCTTTGGTACTTGAGTCAAAAATAAACTTTTTATAATTACAAGTTGTTAATGTGGTAAAATATTCATTATATCCAGAATTTTATTCATGATGTAGATATCATATAAATAATATATATTCAGTATATACATTCATTTATAAAATTTCATAACATTTAGAGGTAATAAATGAAATTCACCGTTCATGGAGACGGTAAGTCGTACGTATGCATGAACGCTACTTTCATTTCTCTTTCATATTTAATGGAATGAAATCATAATTATATAAAGGTATATTATAATTCTAGTATAATATCATATATAATATCATTTACTCCATCCCTTATACATCCCACATATGGCATTAACGATTCAAATCACTTTGAGGGGGCGGTAGTCCGCACTCCCTAAAATGAAGATATCACGTTTACCCATAATGGAAACCATAAAGGTATGCCATAAATGAAAAATTAAGAATAATAAGGAAAACATAAACATAATATATATCACATATAAACATAGTGACATCTAAATGTCCACCATGAAAGGTTTTAAAAGATGATTGAACAATCATCGTTTCGTGATGCAGTAATTCGCCAACCACAGAAACAGTATGTTCTTTAACCATTATACGGAGGTGTGTGTAATTTTAAATCAAATAAATCTCATAAAAACATCCTATTATATTTAATATACTGGTATTGTTTCAAATTATATGAATAAAAAGATTTTAGTGGGGTGGAGAAGCAAAATAAAACAACAGAACCCAAGTGAAGACATTACCTTTAAAATCGGGTAACTCTTTTTGATTTGAGCCAAAGGCTTCCTTGTGAAGACTTCTACCCAAAGTGAGGCTTCTAGGAGTAAGAGAGGAAAGTTGAGAGATTATTTGGGTAGATTTTGGCCGATCCAAATGGCTTTAAGGTGTGAATAAGGTGGTAGAGGTGGGGGCCTTTTATAAGAGGAGAGGAGGGGCACTCTTGGAAAGTCATGAAATGTTACATTATTATGAAGTGTTTTTCGGATTTCAAAGGTCTTAAAATTATATATTTAGAGGATAAGGTGATAATGGTTTGCAATATACTCATACAATGGGTTTTTTACAAGTGTAAGTCTTAGATTTTACATTATCTTTTTATTTTATTTAAATCGTTAATTAATGAGGTAATCGCTGCATCATCATAGTGTCATAAAAAAATTATTTTATTTAATGTATAAAAAATATAAAAAAAATAACATGATGTATGAATTAGTTTTATATGTAAAATGAATATTTATAGTCTAAAAGTTATCTTATATAACCACATGTAATAATTGTTTTAGTAAAACAACACATGTTTGTGACAATTTTATTTATACTTTAAATAAAAAGTTATCAATGTCATTTTCTTACCCAAGTGGCACCATGGGGTCCCAAAGTTGACCCATTGATTTTATTGGTCAGCCATGACTCTTCAAATAAGGGTAGGACATGTGTCAACGTAATTTTCAATTATTATAACATTTTTTTACCTTAAATTACACTAATTACCTTTAATCGCGATTAATAAAACATAAAAGTTACTATTCACCAAAAAATTATTTTAATCCCATTGAACCACATTTTACTTATTAATTACAACCATTTATGTCAGATTTTTGAAAATAAAATCACATAAGTGGTAATTTTTCATTCAAATGAAGAATCAGTTTTTTAACTACCACTTAGTGGTTTCACTATTCATCAAAAATTTATGTTTTTCAGAAAAGTATCAAAAATTCACCCTAGGATATATTTGATATTCAAAATTAAAATATTATGTCTATTTCACAAAATTCAAAACATATAAGTTTCATTAATTAATTTAATAATTAATTCTCGTTGTCAAAACAAATAGCTTGTTTTTAAGAAAGAATATCAATCAAAAGTTTGACAATTGTTTATGTCCAATTTCAAAGTGAAATTAATTCTAATGACCACCATTGGATAAAATGTTAAAAATATATTATAATTATACTTTAAAATCACTTAATATTATAATTTATCACTATAAATTATTTTGATTAAAAATGTTGTTTTTAAGTATTTTTCACTATTAATCGAAAATTGGATGTTCTCAGAAAAATACCAAAAATTCAACATAGGCTAGTTTTGATATTCCGAATAAAAAAATGAAGTCCATTTCAAAATATAAAATTTATATAATTTTAAAAAGTGGGTATTACTATTCATAACAGCTACTTTGATTGGTCACGGTGTGTTAAAATCTCGAACGTTCATACAATGCAAGCTATTGTGTTATTGAAAGAGAATCATATTGTGGAAGCTTGGGGTGTTACATTGATGGTAATAATAAAGTGATATTTGAAGTGGTGTATGTGTATCTAGATGAACTCTTAGATGATCATGGATTTTGTGAAAATCTCAACTACACGTTGTTTAGTGCGAAAGAGCACACGACGTGTTCTTTATAGATCTATAGAGAATGGGTTTCTTGGAGATAATCAATATAACACTCCATGTGGTACCTCCAAACACTATGTGACTTGGTACTAGAAACTTTTCATCTACTCTAAGATTACACATACATTAGAACGTCCATGCACATATCATGTATCGGCACATGGACAGTGTACACAGACTCGGCCCTGAGAACAATACTCGGCCTGGGTGGCTGAGAAACATTTTGTAGTCCCCTTAAACACCATGTAGATAAGCATGTCTAGTGAACCAAGTACAATAAATGACACATCCAGGAATTAGGATGGGATCAAACATCATATTGGTCTCCTTACACTTCATGTACCCTAATTTTTTTAGGAAACTTCTACCTCTTGTATCTCCTTTGTTGGGACTCGTATTTTCAACCACAAGTAACCTATCTTGGTTTTTTTATGTTTATAATGTGAAGGTATACTTATTAGTTGATTTGGATATACGATACTATATTTTCTATGTGGGACTCTTCTTTAGTATGTGCTCAATGATGGTAGTTATCATATGAGATCCTATAGAATATAACCCTCCTACAAAGTTAGGCCATGGGTCCTCTACCATTATAGTGGAACCCTCCAGTAGAGTCAGGGAATGGGTTCTATACCATTAGAGTGGGACCCTTTTATGGTGTTTGGGAATGGGTCCTATACCATTTGTGTGGAACCCTCCTATGGATTCAGGGCATGGTTTCTCTACCACTATAGTAGAACCCTCCTGTGTGGCAAGGAATGGTTCATCTATCTATATAACATTAATGTGGAACACTCATACAATTTTAGGGCATGGGTCCTCTACCACTTGAGTGGAACCCTCATATATATTCCTAGCATGGGTCATCTACCATTAGCGTGGAACCCTCCTACATAATCAATGAATCAGTCCTCTACCACTAGAGTCGAACCCTCCTATAGAGTTAGGGAATGGGTCTTCTACCGTTAGGGTGGAATCCACCTATTAGGATAGGTATTGAGCTATCTATATATCTATTGAGTGGAGAACACGTATTTCAACTCGTCATGGTTTTTTTTCTAGATATTTTGGCCCCTTTACTGTGTGGCATGGTGGATATGTGTGTCTTAATATTAATGTTTCTTCGGGAAAACAATCTAGATATTGGGCATTGTTGATGGACCTATAGAACTGATGTCATTATCCTTTCCTGGGATGGGTTGTGGGATGGTGATCCATTTCTTCTATAATTTGTGTTTCATTTTTGAGCATATATATATATCCTTATTGTAGGATTAGTTTCTTTCTTTCTATTGGTTGAGCTATTTACTTTTATCATTTCTCCTCGTGATATATCATTATATCCAGGGTGTCCTATTGGGTGTATTTATACTCAACCATTCATGGGATTTTCCCAAACATATTGTGTATTATGAAGCTGTAATACATATTGGTGGTGATTACATTTGAGCATAGGGACACCGTAGTGCACTAGACCACATATGGTGGTTGGGGATTAGAGATCTAGAGTCAGGATATCTTAGCACTTTATTTTCCCAATTTTATCAGGTTGGGAAATATTTATGGTCAGGCATGTATTTTTTCCTTTTTATTTTAGATTATGTTGTTGTAATATTGGTTTCCCTAATGTTTTTACTTACATGGTTTATTCATTAGATGTTTCATCTTTTATCATTATTCCTTCATAGTTTATCATTGATATGTTTGGGTTCATGTGTATAGGTACATTTGGAAAAGGCCTCCCATATTAGTTATTCCTTTTAGTGCTTTTCTCCAGCCCTTAGCCCGTGAAGGTAGTCTTGGAGTAGTTGTGGATTCAGCATTGTTGGGTTGTTTTGTAACAAATTAATATTAGAGTAGTTCTTGCCTTGGGATAGTATTTGGAGTTATCCCCTTATGTGGATTTGGTTGGGACTTTGAGAAATGGTTTCAAAATGTTTTGAGTGAATGTTTTAGGCTTTGGAACATAGTGTTGTTATGGAAGCTGATGTATCCATACATTAGGACATTGATCACCTTCATTTCAACTCAGCAAACTGATACATCGGTTACAGGGAACATTGGTACATGCATCATATAGGATTGATTTTTTTAACTTAACTTATTGATTTATCTCCCCATATATATATATATTCACATTTGACCATGACACAAATTGATTAAATTTTCTTGATGTGTCTTGAAAGGTAGCTCATCAGGTTTCAGATTTTGGATCATAAAGACAATCTGATGAATGATGGGGCCTTGGTTTAGAGTACATCAAGAGATATTATTCCTCTAGGTGGAAAACTAGTAGAACCAACAACAATTAAGAAGTAAATGGTATTAATAAAAATGGTATAGTATGTGTTTAGGCTTAGTTCACTCCACAGGTTCTATCACGAGAGGCCACAAAGGGTCCACGGTGAGCCATATCCCTAGGCCTCATAGGATTGGCAAAAGATGGTGATCCAAGTTTTCATGATTATCCTAACACCAATTGATTAGGTGGTTGGGATGGTATCCAGTCATTTCCTATGAGAAAATAGGCACTACTAGATCCTAGTTACATATATGCATGGTGAGTTGACACTCTCATGGACCAAATTATAGTAGTTTTTTTTGTGAGGAGTATTATCACTCATGCTTGCATTCAATTTGGATTAAGAAACTTTTGGAGTTATAGAAGGGATATATTAAAGTTGCAGAGTATGTCGTGAGGTTCAGTAACCTTATGTGGTACTCTCTCTACATTATTCGAGATGGTTACTTCCATGTAAGTAAGTTTGAGTGGGGTCTATGCAGAGACATTAGTGATAGTGTGGTTCCCCTATGAATTACCACTTATGTTAAAGTGTTGGAGAGGTATCTAGTGATGGAGATACTCCTATCAGAGTGATTTTATCTAGTTGGAGCTAGTAGTGGGAGTCATGGGGATGAGTCATCTTCAGTAGCTAATAAGAACTATTCGACAAGATCTTGGTGTATGAGATCTTTTCATTATCATATTCATACACATGCACATGTGACACAAGGACCATGCAGAGGACCAGCGTATCCTAGAGAGAAGAAATACTATGAATGTTATGTGAGAGGTCACATGGAACTTGATTTTCAAACCTGAAATTCTAAGGAGGATAGAAAGATAGAGGATGGATCTACATAATAGAGATAGATTGTGATCCTGGATCTCAGATGTGAGGGTAGGGCGACCCCAAGGTAGTGGAGATGGTAGAGGAGTAGTTGGAGATCTAGGAGGTGGATATTTTGGTTGTGGAAAATGTTACAGGATACTTCCACCATCAGCACTAGGCAAACCACGTTGGGCTTAGAAAACTAGAATTTGGGTTTGTGGACAGTTGCTGGTTATGGATTTGTATGACCCAGTAGCAAACGAGATTATTATAGGCACGATATGTGTTTATACTAATATTTATTCAGTACTGTTAGACACTTTTTCAAGACATTATATCTTCTCTTTACTTCTGGTGTGAGAGATAGAGCTCCCATTTAAGGTTTTAGCCCTATAGATTTGACTTGAGGTATTTATGGGATATGTTTCTTTGATATCATTTCTCTACAAGCTATTCAAGAAATATCTTGGTGATGAGTGATTTTAATGGAACATTTTATTTTTTTCTATGAGGCCTTATGGAATCATACTGCGAATGTACTGGTTGTACATAGTTTGATCGCAGATTGACAGTCACCGTAGATGAGTAAGATGTCTTTGCACTAATGGGATGAGATTATCCTCTATCAGTGAGAGAGGTCTCACTGTAGAGCAAGTGGGTTTTATGAGCATGTTATTGAAACCCATATCCTAGAAGTTTGTGAGTATAACCCTGGAATAGTGTCCTCTTCAGGCCTCTAGATTTATTCTATCCTGGTTTATTTTATGCATGTCTTCCCTAAGGACGTTTCATGACTACCTATGAGGGGATAGATGGATTTTTTCATCATCTTTTACCCAAGTAATGCTTTTATATCTTCTACAGCCTATTAGATGGCCCCTACTAAGATCATGGAGTAGTGGTTGTAGTAGGAGGACCTTAGAGATAAGGGTTTCATCAGACCTAGTGTGTCCCCCTAGCAAAATCTAGTGTTGTTCATAAAAAAGGTGGATGATACCTTACAAATTTTTGAATATTATCATTGCCAAATACAAGCCATGATAAAGAACAAGTACCCATGTACAAGGATTAAAAACCTATTTGATCAATTTTTAGGTGTGATATGGTTCTCGATGAATGATATCAGGTATGTATACCACTATTTAAGAGTTCATGACGATGATTTTTTGAAGCTAGAATTATGATGTCTGATACACCCAATTTGTGTCTGCATTTTCATATACTCTATTGAAAAATAAGAAAAGTTTTTCAACGATTACCTACTGCTTAGAGAACAAATACTTTGATTTGGGTGATCTAGTATATTTCTAGGTGGTTTATGGCCAAGTAAAAAAAACAGAGAAGAATGGGGCAAAAATTTACAACTACACGGCGTGTACTTATCTACAAACTGTGTATATTCCAGTTCAGACATGGGTTGACCAGGACAAATACATGCCCAAGTAAACAGAAGGCGGTAGATGTTGTGTTCACATGTCTACACACCGTGTAAGATATTCTAGAAGCAGTTGGTGGATGAGAAAAGTCTACACGCCCATGTGGCTGGCTGAAGGGGATACGTAGTGTTTCATTTATACACGTCGTGTATGCGTTTCTATAAGTGGTTGGTGGCCGAATTTTGAGACTACACGCCATGTATGGCGGCTCTACACGCCGTGTACATTCACCTACCAGGCGGTGCCATGTTCCAAGTCAAATATGGAATGTTAGGCCACCTACCAGTGGATAAAACAAAGCCAAAATTCGTTGATGAAAGTACACAACGTGTACTTTTAATACATGTTTTGTACTTATTTTTATATAAAAAGAGGCCTTGGCCTCCTGACCAAGGAGCGAATATTGGAGGAGTGTGTGGTAATATTGTGTGGAAGATCTGAAGGAAAGACGCTCTGCCATCGTACTACTGTCATTCCTTCTACCGAAGAATCATTCCTTTTTCAATGTTCTAAACATGATTTCCTCAGGTATCAATAGTTTTGTGTTTATCATTTTCAATATGTGTAACTAAACACCCAGTGTGTTGGGGTGGTGGAAGCCGATGAGTTGAAATTTGAATTAAGTTGCTCTGAATGTGTTTGTTTTAATAATCTCTTCTTATTCTTCTGAAATCACATCATATTATCACTGGAAATTTTGTACCGAAATAGGGGCAGAATTTTCAGGGATTCAAAAGAAAAATAACAATGAATAAATCCATGACCATTGGAAGTATCCGTCTGCTCAAAATGGACTAAGAAAAATAAATATCTGTTAAACACTAACTACCGGACCACGGAGTTAGTTTATTCAGCTCTAAATATAAATATTACTATACCAATGACACTTTATTACAAATTAAACCCAAAGAGTTGGGTTATTGTGAATAACACAACCCCATAAGAAATTTGATTTAATAATCAACTGATCACAAATCCATAACCCCAATGCATTTCTATCTTTATTTGCATCAAAACCAATTTTCCCATCTTTACTTTCATTTTAGTAATTAATTTGTTAAAATAAGCTTAAAAACCAATTGTTCTTTTTGTACCCAAACAACCGACCAAAATAGACTCTAAATTCAGCAGACTTCACTAAAAAAATACAAACTAAATTAAGAAAGATAAAATAACCTCATAGTTCCCTGTGGATCGACGCATTTTTGGTGCTATACTTGTACAGGTTAAATATAATTTGGGACAACAAATTCATACCTTCGGTGAAACAACTTTCCATATTTTGGTGTCGTTGCCGGGAAACTAGAGTAATTTTATTCTTGTTTTAATTAAATTTGAATCAAATTTTAGTGAAAATAATAATCATAAATTCCCAAAAATCGCTTTTATAATCATATTTATTTTCATCTTTCTTTTTTCTCATTTTGTCTTGGTGTTTAGATTTGTTTTGTGCAGGCCCTTAGGTGTATGAGTGGCCACCTCACATGTTCCAAGAAAACTGAGTCATCAGAGTTTTTCCCAATTGACCCAAAGATCAAATGAATGTTTTTGAGGTACCAACAAGCTCTAATGGTTGAACACAACCAAACCACTCCACTGGCGCAAAACGAGGAAGGCAACCCAGCTCTTGTTTAAGGGGCTGGACTGTAGTTAGGTCTGGATGACAACTAGAACCAGCAAGCTCCACATGCTCTAGAATACCATCTGAAATAACTCCAAAAATTCTAACCAGAGTAGATATTGTATTTAAACCAAGGTCAGGGGAAATTCTACGCTCCTCAGGACCAAAAATTCATGTCGGTTCCCCTTCCTCTACAACCACCTCCACACCGTACTCTCATAGAGTACGTCCTGCCATCAATCCACGAAGCTGACACGGGCATCATCCGTCCTCTGGTGTAGGCCCAACACTTCGAGATCAAGACTTATATCATGCATCTGATCTAGAACACTGTTTAAGTTGGCGGCTTACCCAGTGAGGATCCCAATGCCCATCTATCCAATTTTCTAGAGGTCTGCGGCACATTCCGTTACCACATAGTGTCTACATATTCCATCTATCTTCGCATTTTCTCCTTCTCTATAAGAGATAAAGAGAAAGATTGGATCAAAGGACTTCCACAACAATCCATCCTCGCCTGGGAGAAGCTATCCTAGGCGTTCCTGTCCAAATACTTCCCCCCCCCCTCAAAGACGGTGACACTACGGAATGAGACCCACAATTTTTAGCAGCCTGATGCAAAATCCTTATACGAATCCTGGGAGCGCTTCAAGGAGATGTTGCACACGTTCCCCCACCACAGACTTACACTTTGGATGCAAGTCCAAACCTTATATGGAGGGTTGAAAACTAATACCAAATCCATGGTGGATTCTGCTGCTGGAGGTACAGTAATGTGGATATCCCCTGAAGAGCTATTCAAACTACTGGAATATATGTCTGCCAACATCTTCCAATGGAATTCTGAACGGGGAACATATAAACGAGGTATGCATAATATAGATGCAACTACCATGTTACCTACCCTGTTGGACATTGTATCCAAGAATATCGATGCGCTCAATCTGAAGGGCACATCCCAAGTACATGTCGCAAAACATTTGGCGTGTAGAGAGTGTGGTGATAATAACATAAAGGGAGAATGACCGGGGTCTGTTGGAGGCCCATCGAAAAGCGAGGTAAGTTATGTTGAGCAAAACTGGGGATCCAACTAGAACCAGCAATACCAAAACCCACCATGGCGTGATCAGCAAAACACAGGCTAGGGCCAATAATAGCAAAATCCGCCGCCCAAGCAACCGGCCGGCTACAACCAGCCTCCTTATCAGAATCAATATTAGAGGTAGAAATAGCCCCAACATGGCCCTTATCAGCAGAAAGGGTATTTGAACCCTCACCCACAGTAGCCACGACAACCACCACCTCCAACAGCTTAACAACCACCTCAGTAGGAGAACACCTCAAGGTTAGAGGATCTTATGACAAAATTTATATCTACTTCTGATACCATGTTCCAAAATCAGGAGGCTTCCATTCGAGGCCTCTAGAACTAGATTGGCCAATTAGAAAACCAACTCTCGGGATGGCAACCTGGTACTCTACCAGGAAACATAGAAAAGAACCTGAGGGAGGAGCCCCATGATGTCATGCTCTGAAGCAGAAAATAGCTCCAACAGAACCAGCCATCACATCCAGGTGCATCCACACCCCCTATTGATGATGAAGGAACCAATACCAACCCCTCCTCATCCAAAATCCCACAGAAGGAGGCTTCACAGAATAAAGGGAAGGTGATTGTCAAACCTTTTGTACCTACCTTACCCTTCCCATAGAGATTGAAGAAAATAAAGCTGCACCACCAGTTCAGCAAATTCTGTCACATGTTCAAGAAGCTTCAAATAAATATCCCATTTTCCAAGGCACTTATGCAGATGCCTACATATTCCAAATTCATGAAGGACATACTCTCCAATAGAAGAAAGATGGAGGATCTAGGAACCATTGCCCTAAACAAGGAGTGTTCTGCAGCCGTCTAGCATTCAATCCCTCCCAAACTCTAGGATCCAATTATTTTCACTATTCCTGGTACCATTGGACCATGTGAGTTAGGGAAGGCTCTCTGTGACTTGGGGGGGCCAACGTGAACCTCATGCCCCTTGGATTTTTCTAGAAGCTCGGGATCCATGATTTGAAGCCTACCCGAGTATCCCTTCAACTTGCTAATCGATCCATCAAACATCTGAAGGGATTACTGGAGGACGTGCTGGTCAAAGTGGGTAGACTGGTCGTCCCCGCTGATTTCGTCATCCTCGACATGGGGGATGACTAGGAGGCACCTCTTATACTTGGAAGCCCTTTCCTAGCCATTGGGAAGGAACTCATTGATTTGCATGAGGGGGAGACGATTTTTTGGGTAGGAGACAAGAGAGTCTCCTAGAATGTCCTCAAGGCCATCAAGCAAGCATCATAGCCCAATCATAAGGATTGTTCTGCGATAACTAGCATGGAAGATTTCTTAGTGGATTATTTGGTATGTTCCTTTATTTCTAATAACTTTATCATTCTAGAAATTCTCGAAGAAGAGCCAGAAAACATTCAATTCCTAGAAGTCCATGTCGGCTACTTTTGGGACCATTATCCACCATAAATATCAAGTAAGCAAAGGTAAGTAGGTCGATCCAACAACCTAAAACAAATGCACTTCCTAGGAGGAAACCCAGTGGATACATGCCGTATATCACTTATCCACATGGTGTGTACTGTTTCTTTTTCATTTTTTCTAACTATTATAAATATATAGATTAACTAATAAATAAACAGGGATGATGACGGTGCCGATGGTAAGGTCACTGGAGTTTATCTGAGCCGTCTTCGGTTTGAATCCTCCCAACCTACCTTCAGAATGTGGTTCCTCCTTTTTATATTTTCTTACACAGCATGTGTAGTAAATTTCACACACACACACATATATATATATATATATATATATATATATATATATTTGCTTATAAGAAAACCCATGGTGGGGATGGATCAGTTGGCCATGATCGTAACCCTGTTCCAAAAGACCCAGGTTCGAATCCTGACAACCGCCCCATTTCCATCATTTTCCCTTTTAATAAAACCACACGGTGTGTATTTCGATATATTTCATCTGTGATATTGATTATCCAATAAAAACATATATTTTAATTACATTTTAATGGTATTAAATTTTCATTTTTGATCTTATGGGCCTGAGTTAGTGCATTTTCATTATGAACATCCATTCTCATCATTTGTGCACTTCATGCCTAATATACACCAATTTAGGCCCAATGAGTCATCTTATTATAAGGAATGTAATTATCAATTTTTTTTAATTTGATATTTTGGTAACATTATCTACACTTAAATGTTAACATTTTTCATTCAGGGATCAATGGATAATTCATTGAATAAGACGGGGATATTTTGTGATGAAAGGAAGCAATTCTAGAGAAGGCAGATTGGACACTAGCCCACTGATGAGACTGTGGGGCCCAACATACAGGCCCAATGAATCCGACATTTTGTGGGATGCTAGAATACATTCTTGGTAACAAATAACCCTTCATGAGCCAATGCTAATTCGACATCTATGGTGGTAATTGAAGCGTCCCAAGTTAGAGATACAATTCTGGGCCAGATTCTGCGGCCCAGAAAAACAGTACACTAATTTTATCATATCATGGAATCCGTAACTCCAAATGGGCACAAATTTTACATGCGTTTAGAAGACATCTGGAGATCCATTTTCTTCCTCTATGGCCCAATCTGATTTGGCCGTTTAGAAGGTCTTCCAGACACGTCTGTTCGGTGAAGGAAAGCTGGCTGCCACCTCGGGTCAAATGTGGAAAAGATCAAATTCCACAAGCTTTCCACCACCTATGGCCTACCAAAATTAATTGAGATGCTTTTTACTGTTTGAGGCTCGACCCAAGGCTCCCAAAATTTATATTTAAGGTAGTGTTGGTGAAGGAGTTGAAGATATTGGATGCTTTGTTCAATTGTAATGTTATGCTGCATTTTTGTTGCCTCAATTTTGTCTTTCACATGTAAGTTGTTAAATTCACTTTAGTTTCTTAATAAAAGTTCTTATTCTACTCTTATTATGTTGTTCTTAATATCACTTTGATACCGTTGGATCAAGGTGTGAATTTATTCACACCAAACCTTTTGAAATTATTCACACAATGGTGGAGTGATCATTTTATTTTTGTTGTTTTCTTTACTTCTCCATTTCCTCCCTCATGAGTCTACTTTACGCTTCCATTGAAACCATGGGATCAATGGAGGGCTAACCCACTTATGGGTTGATTCAAGGGAGTAGGAAGGGGCTGGATTGGATGTTATTTATCACCTAATTAATGTATAATCATTTCTTTAATTGGGATTTTTATTTGATGATTTTTAAACTCCATCATCCTTGTTGAATTTAAGGCCACACACATCAAGTACTAATACGATCCTTTACCTTGAAGTGCTCAAAACTTTGATCCTTCAAGTGTATAGGTGATTAGTATTAGAGGGTGTAGGAATTAAACCAGCAAGTGATGATGTTGTTTTATCTCCTTAAATGAACCCATCTCAAATATAAGAAATTGAAATCATTAAAACGAAAATATGTCCAATCCACCCCGAGCGATAACCTAGGATCAACTCATTCTTTTAAATTGAATCCACTTAAATCTATTAGATATCTTTAAAACCCATCCAAAATCAATCCAAGTTGGCCACTTCATAGCCAAAAATCCATCCCTTAGGTTGTGTATCTTAGGTATCTTCTTAGGCCTCCGTGGAATCGACAACCCAAGCTACACTACAAGGACCGTTCTACCCTTCTTCTCTTGGGTAAATTTGGGCGTGAACCAAATTTTGGCGCCATTGCCGAGGACCAAGTAAGTACCTTAGATCCAAAAAAACCTTCTTTCTTCACCTCCATTCTTCTACGCTCACCCAAGATCTCTTATCTTGTCCCTTTCTCGCTTTTTTTTTTGCGCAAGTCCACCTACACCCGCGATTTCTCAAACAGACTAGTTAGGGTGGAAAGTCCTAGGATAGGGGAGTCAAGTGCACCTAAGGGATTGTTTAAATTAGATTCAAATATTCTTGAAACCCCAAAGTCAGAACTTGAAACAAGTCCAATGGAGGGTCATCCACAAAATCAAATTGTAAACCCTGGGGGGAATCAAATGGGAAACCAAAACCAAGAAGCTCCAAACTTAGGGAATGTAGTTGATCAAACCATGAACGACTACCTCACTATAGCTTGGATCAATGCCCCCTAATGCATTAGAAACAATTCCATAGGAGACACCAACTACATATTCAAACCCCATGTCCTAAACCACCTTCCAACATTTCATGGGATGGAGTCAGAAATGCCATACCTTCATGTCAAAGAATTCAACGGCATTGTTGAAAACATGTGTCCCCCACATCAACTAGAATCTGCTAAGATGAGGATATTTCCTTTTTCATTAAAGGATCGAGCTAAAAATTGGATAAACAACTTGAGACCTACGTCAATCCACTCTTGGGACCAACTACAAAGAGAATTCTACAAAAAATACTTCCCTCGTCACAAAACAATTGCACTTAAAAAGAGCATCCAAAACTTTTTTGAAAAAGAGGGAGAGTCATTTTATGAAACATGGGAGAGGTTCAATGAAACCCTAAACATGGTTCCACACCATGGGTTTTCTATACCTGAACAAGTGAGAATTTTCTATGAAAGGTTGGGTCCGGGTAATAAACAATTCATTGACATGATGTGTAATGGAACTTTTAAACACAAGGCCCCAAATGATGCTTACGAGTATCTGGAAAGTCTGGCTGAACAAAACCAAACTTGGGGAACTTCACCTTATTCTGAAAATACACAAAGAACCATTGGAATTCATACACTTAGAGAAGAGGAAAGCCTTAGGGCTAAACTCGCAGCACTCTCTAGGAAGGTTGAAGAGATAGACCTTAGGAAAGTCCATGAAATCCAAAATGTAGACCTTGATTGCACAATTTATGAAAAACATGACCATAAAATAGACAACTGCCCAACCATTCCATCCATCAAGGATGTTCTTCTAGGAGGACCCCCAGCGGAAGTCAATGCCCTAAACTTTCAAAATCCCCAATACCAAAACACCTTCAATCCAAGGTACAATGACCACCCAGGCTTCCGATGGAAGGATAAACAACAACATAGCCAACCACAAGGGAAAAATCCTTACCCTCAACAGAACTATCAAACCCATAACCAGTTCCAAACCCAACCTATCCAATACCAATAGCCACCGGTCCATTTTCAACAAACCATCCCACCTCCAAAATATCCCCCTGGGATAAACCAACCTACTCAAGAATTAGCTCCGGCCACAGTTGAATAAAATGATCCTCATATTTTTATCTTTCTACTATATAAATTTTAACTTCATTGGGATTGGTTTGTGGTCCCCACAATTGTTTGATGGGCCTTAGGCCCATTATGCTTTTTCCAGAAAGTTTCTTCCTTCAGCCGCAAAATTCTCCATCTTCCTTTGGGATTCATCCATCGGACCTAGAGGATAAAATGTTCCAAACAAAGTGATAAATCATATCCCAAAATTTCAAATTTAGAAAATGAATATAATGTTGTCCACAAACAAATGAATGATTGGGACCAAATTTTCATTTTAAACATGAATTTCATTTTTGATGAGAAATGAAGTTCTATTTATGTAATAGACTAAAAACAATGATTATGGACTTTGGAACAATTAATATAAAGATATTAAAAATTAATATTAGACACTTTCAGTGACTAATCACACCCCCAACTTGAGTTTTTCTAGTCCCGAGCAAAATATATTACAAATATGAAATTCAAATCCCCTTTTCCAAAAACATTTAAATACACATTGCTCACCCAAAGACCTCATACCAAAAAAATTATGGAACCCATCAAAATCATTTAAAAAAAACTAGGTCTATAAGCATATCCCAAGCCCAAGCGCATTCCTTTGTTCAATTTCATCACCACATTTCATCAAATTTCAATTAAGCATGATAAAGTGTTGTGCATCACAAAAGATATGGGGCCCATTTTATTATTCAAGGGGAAAAAATGGAAGCTCTAGGTGGGAATCACATTAAACCTTAATATGAGTATCCATTTTTTTTTTGATTTTTTTTGATGATTTTTTTATCCACAATAGATATAAAAAGACTAACTCTGGGAAAGACAACTATGGAGTCATGATCCCCAAGTGCTGGACGCCACACATATTGTCAATTTCATGCTCTACAATAGAGATATAAAGCCTAACTCTAGGCAAGACAACTATGGAGTCACGATCCCCAAGTGTCGGATGCCACACATTTGGACAAAACATTGCTCTATGTGGTCTTTTTTTTGTTTTTTTTTATACTCAAATTAAACTAAAAGTGACCCAAAAACCCTATGCTATAATGAAAGGGACCCAAGAACTCAAATTTACACCCAAAATTCAGTAGACGTGTGTTGTGGCATTTTTATTAAAAGGATGAAAATGTAAAGTTTGAAAAATCACATCGGACAACCACACTTTCCAAAAACTATTCTCATGAACTTAAACTTTCATTAAAATCAGAATCAAGGAATACAAAATTATTTGATATCCAATTTCAGAGTTTACAATGTGTGTTATCATGTTCAAGGTTAATTGAATTTTTCTTTTCGTGCATGTTCTTATTCACAAAAAAATCATTTTTTATTTCATGTCCCCCCAACATAGAATAACACTGTCCCCAGTGTTTAAAGAAAAGAAAAGTTAGAAGGGGGTAGGAGAGGATTTCAAAGAGTAAATTTTAAATGATAATCATGGAATGAAGTCACATGATGGTTGATGATGATAGTGCGTTCCACAATCTCCCTTCACTCCTGGATTTGAGTCTCAGTGGCTTGGATAGTGGTGAAGGGATTTTCCTTATGACTTACGATATGTCCTTTTATTTTTTTAACCTATAAAAACATAAAAACAAAATAAAACAAAATAAACTGATGATACATTGTCTTCTTTTTAGATTTCTGGGTAAGGTATTACTCAGAGATCACGCCACATGACACGGATGAATATGGCACTCCCCTTTCATACCCATCCTTACTCATAAAAGGAGAATAGGTCAACAGTCTATGGTAATTTATTATATAAAAAGGAAAATGATTCAAAATGATTAGAAACATGAAAACCATGGGTTGCCTCCCATGCAGCGCTTTTGTTTAACGACGTTAGCTCGACTTGAACCCCCCAACTTATCTAATTCCAACTTTCAAAATTTTAATGAACCCATCTTTCTCCACCTCAAAAAGATTTAGATTATGTCTTTTTTATAATTTTTTCCATGTGAAATGCCATGCTTAACAATGAGTGTGAAAGTCCAAGGAATTTTAGTAATGGTTGATTGAGTTTCATTTGGAGTATTTCCTTTGATTTCAAGGTTCATTCCTACTTTGTGAGATTCTTGATGAAAATGGATGATAATTGAATGGTATAGGTTTTCATAAATAGATAGATTCTTTAGTGGGGAAGGAAGGATTATAATTTTGAGTCCAATTTCATTGAATTTTCCCAAATATGAATGGAAATTTGAGTCCAAATTTGTTTCTTTTACAAAAACTTTTGATAGAATTTGTTTCTTTTGAAAATATGATTCATCCATAAAATTTTACATTTGAATTTCATGAGTGGGTATGGACTCACTATTCGTTATATCTCCCAATGTTTCAATGATCGGTGATTCTAAAAAAATGTTATTGGAGCAATATTCTGAACACTCAATCCATGAAGAAAAATTTTCCCCTTGTGAATCCAAAAAATTAATTTCCTCCAGATTTAAGCACCCTTCAACATTTCCTTGATGTTGTTGAGTTATCCCATATCCAAAGGTTAGTTCTTTTTTCAATCCATGGGATGTTTTTGGGATAAAATATTCATCTATCAATGATGAGGAAAGAACATCTTGAGTGGGAACAGGTTCCTTAAAAGTCTTAAAGCTTTGTAATTCTAATCTGAAAGATGAAACTTCTGAATTCATTTTATCCATTTGTTCACACAATTGTTCAATAATATTTTCAGGATTAGGTTTGATATATGTTTGTACATCATATACTTCCTCATTATTTATCTTTTAAATCATTCTTTATAGGTATGAAAATTGATCTTTTAATCATTCATCATCCCATTGATTGTTCATGTTATCGGGTGTGTGGTAATCATTTAAGTGTTGATAAAAGTAATTTTATATCTGAGGGGATTCCCATTGTTGATTTTCTATTTGATTTCAGCCTGTGTTTATGAAAGGAATTTGTTGATGATACTCCATTGGAGTTAAATGAAATTTGGATTTGGATTTTTTTGGACACACGAAAATAGAAAGGGTAAAAGAAAAGAGAAATATAGGTGAGAAAAGTGAATTTAGGTGAGAATAGAAGGTGGGTGTCTAAGAAAACTTACTTTGGTCCCCGGCAACGGCGCCAAAATTTGGTGAAGGATGGGCGATGAAGTAGCCAAATTTGGGTTTGGGATGGTTTAAAGAACACTAAGAAACCTATGTGAATTCAATTCAAAGAAAATGGGTTGATCTTAAGATTATGCTCAGGGTGGATTGAATGAATTTTACTTCATTAAACAATTTTGGTTTTATTAATTCTTGATGAATCTATTCTTCAAAAATAACACTACCTTCAACACTTTCTAGTTTTGTGCTTACTAAACACAATTACTAATCCCCTATACACTTAGAGAACCAAATTAATGATCTCTCCGAGTTATATGGTCATTTAGTAATTGAATTTAGTTTGCTCAAACACAGTAAAGATGAAGAGTATAAATTACTGAAGAATGGATGTCTTAAATTAATTATCCAATTAACAACAATTCGTTCATAAAATAACATTCAATCCAGCCTTTTCAGCCTCCTAAGATCAACACATTAAAGGGTTAGACCTCCATTGATGGTATACTCTCAATGGTGGGTGGAAGATGGCTAACAAGATTTGGATTGAAGAAATTAAAACCACAGAAATAATGAGCACTCCTCCGTGTGTGTGAATGAAATTCACACCTATGTGTGAACTAATTCACAACATCACAGAGATATCATTGTGCCTTGTGATAATAAATTTTTATAAATGAAATGGAAAATATAGAAGAGAAATAAGTTGATTAAGAACATAAAGATACAAAAAAGAAACTTACATGGAAATGTAAAACATTACAAAGGAAATTTTGAAGCATAACCTTACAATGAAACAAGTAACAAAAGATGATAAGAAAAATTTCCACCACCTATTACCTTCACCACTAGCTCCTTATATAGTCATATTAGGAGCCTTAGGTCCATACCCCAACAATTAATTCACCCCTCAACAATTAATTGAGTCAAATGGAGTGTGAATAATCAAAATGAGATTGATGTTTCAAATTTGACCCGAAAAACTATCCAGATTCGTCCAACATAATGACGTGTGAATTCAAAATTGAAGAAGGCCGAATCTGGAGGGGTTGTAGAAGAGTAATATCTTCTTCCATCTATCCTCTATGCTTTGTAAACATTTCAAGAAATTTGGCTTAGCCGTTTGGATGTTATGGTCGAAATGGTGGGACGGATTTCTCTGCATTAATGTCAGGTCCACCATTTAAATCTCAACTTCAGATCCCTTTATCATCATGAAAACAACAGAATTAGCTCCAGCCACAGTTGAATAAAATGATCCTCATATTATTATATTTCTAATGTATAAATTAGAGCTTCATTGAGATTTTATTGTGGGCCCCACATTGGTTTGATGGGTCTTAGGCCCATTATGCTTTTTCCAGCAAGTTTCTGCCTTCAGGCCAAAATGCTCCATCTTTCTTTGGGCTTCATCCATCGGACCTCAAAGATAAAATGTTCCAAACAAAGTGTTAAATCATATCCCAAAATTTAAAATTCAAAAAATTAATATAATGTTGTCCACAAACAAATGAATGATTGGGCTCAAATTTTCATTTTAGACATGAATTGCATTTTTGATGAGAAATGAAGTTCTATTTATTTAATGCACTAAAAAAATGTTTATGGACTTTGGAACAATTAATATAAAGATATTAACAATTAATATTAGACACTTTCAGTGACTAATCAGTATACAAGTTTTTAAATGTTTTAATATTTTGTTATTAAATTGAATTAATTATTTTCAAAATTATTTTATAAAAACCTAGAATAATTTATTTATTGGTTTTATTTAGTTTTTTAATTAATGATTAGGATAGTCAAAAGGGAATAGTCAAAAAATAATACACGAAACATGAATAATAAGGTGTAACAAAACATTTGTATCCTTAGAGTGCATCTATTTTTTGTAACCAAATTGTCCTGAAAAAAATCTTGTGATTTGAGACTAACTAATTATCACTCATTCCACTCTAAAAAATGATGTGGGGTGTATTCCCCCTGTGCGTGAAGAGATAAAAATTATACAATATACGAGCCACATATATTATTCTTCATGCTACGAACTAGGGGAATAACACCTTATTATTAAAAAATTCTATGATTGTGGCTCCCTAATCCAAATAATAACATTAGGAAATATCTCATTGATTGTAAATCCATCTAGAAGTGAAAATATAAATGGAAAAAAATTGAATGCATAGTGGAATAAAAATATCACCCCTTAAACTAGACTATGAACTAATTTGGATGTGAAAAAAGACCAAAAATATGTATGAATAAAATTAAATAGCTGACAACATAGATTTTTAATATGGAAACCCCAAAAAGGTGAAAACCATAGGTCATAGTATAGAAATATTATTCCACATAAATTAAAAAATACAAGATAAAGACTCCAAAAAGTTTCAGGGATATAAAATTTATATAATTATAAGTAAAATATGATCAATACCATAATGTAGGTCTAGGATAAAAATTTTCTTAAAGTTAAGATAACTACTTAAGAACGGATTTCAAATAAACTTTTTGGCCTAATGTATTAGAAGACTGCCATATAAAGAAAATGGTGCTGAAAAATTTCTTGGATTTGAGAATATATTCCTATCGATCAAGTAAGTAAAATCCTAAAAAATTATTCCCCACAAATATCCAAAAACAATCACACCCTAAAACTTAGTCCTACACCACCATGAGATTAAAATTGACTATAACCCTAGAAATACCAGAAAATCTATCCACCATGAATGAATATGTAACCCATCTTTCAATTTTTATTTATTTTTTACTTTTTCTTATTAAGTAAAATGAGGTCCCCTAGTGCGGATAAACCCAACATCATGTCCAATGCTACATGAGATGCTCCACCTTATTATATATAATTGTCTCACTTTTATCATGGAACCTCACCTAAATAGTTACAGTGTAACATGCGAGGCCATTCATCCCCATAACTACTTACTTGATGCCCACTATTATCATCCTTGAAAGTGATGTAAATTATTACACTTCTCTTATGGCTTCCTTCTCCCACAACGAACTTTGATGAGCCAATGCGCCACTATGAATTTTTTACTCAATATATCAACACTCCTCATCATCACCTACAACTCATATAATATGATTATTCCAAGCCATGCAGTTCATGCATCTACATGTTCACAAAAATGAAATGCCACCTTCATACAGCTACATCTGCAAAATGATCGACATAAACCTCATCTATTTATTTTCACTATCACAGAGCATCACTGACGTTGTCTTTATCTAAATCCTACCTTCTTAGATCCACACTACCCAAACCCATGCCTCTATCTTATCCTTGTCTAAAAAATTCCCTCCTCACCTGGATATCAATAAACCTTTCCACAAACTGCCAGATTATAGTAGTTCTACTAGATGTTATTTCCATTATGTGATTCCCTCATCTACATCCCACATGAATATTGTTGAAAGCTTCCCAAAAAAGGCACAAGAACACACAAAATGATTAAACATGGTGTGTGGATCCCTCCACATGAAACTAGGAATGCAAGAATAATACCTCTGTGAAATAAGATCAATTAGTCTTCCCCACTCCCTATATGTATATTATGCATGGGGAAGTTTTATGTGTAAATCCTTATTCAAAGTCCATGATCCCCACACTGATATAACTAAAGTTTTTATCATCCATTGTATAAATGTGTTACTATGTCCATGAAAGTTTCATCTCCTATTTTTTATGTTTTCGACACCTGTTGGAGCATGTTGTGTCAATTATAAGAGTCGCATCTTCTATTTTTTTAATAAATATTTGATTGTTTTTAAATATTTACACTCATTTTCTTTTATATTCATTGATCCCATGTTGATGGTAATATATATGAGATTGTAGCACCAAATTAATAATAAAGGATGAAGAAATTTGATAAAGTAGTTAGCTATGTGTTTTTACCATTGATATTTTATCATGATCTATGTAAATTTTCTGCCAATAAGAAAATATCAGTATCAGTATTAACTAAAAAACAAAACTAAATCATACAACTAATTTTATATTTTTTTTCAACACAACCATTTTAATAAAAATCACAATACATACGATTTCTCAAAATATTGATATATTTTTTTTACGATAAACACTTTGTAAATTAATCAAAATCTGGTTCATTTCTATTACATGGTTGGTATTGTGGGGGATAGCCATATCGCTACCACAAAAATGGGTTTTTACAGCTCCACCCTTTAACAAAGCTAAAACAGAAACTGATAAAGGGGGTGCCTTTATCAGTACTAAAATATCCCTGATAAAGGGTACTTTTAACAGCACTAAAAATTGTTGTTAAAAGTGCCCCTTTATCAGTACTTTTTTTAGTAGCGTTGATAAAGGTGGGCCTTTATCAGCACTTTTCTTACTAGAACCGATAAAGGTTATATTTCACAAAAATAATAAAAATAATATATAAATATATTTATATTGATATAAATATAATATATATTTTTTAAATATATTTTAGATATGTATAAATAGACATTTACACTTAATATATAAAATATTTAGTGAAAATGGAAAATAAAATATTTTAAAAAATATTATTAATTAATAATTTGCTAATTATTATCGAGTAGTAATAATATAGTAACAATTTTAAGACACAAAAATTTAAAAAAAATAATGAAAGATCTAAATTAAGTTGAAAACATAACTCAAATTTTAAATAGACATAATATTTGATCTAGGTGTCCATATGAGCTCTACCACATATCAAATGAAAGCCTACGACGAGCTCTACGCACTATTGACATAGCTGAAACCTCGGTCACTTTTTTCTAGGCCAAAAAATTATATAAGGCCTCCAAAAATTAGTTTTAAGTCGGGATACTCACATTTTTTAACATATGATGGAATTTCATCCTTGTTTAAGGGGGTATTTTTGCCCTTTTTCAGGTGGGATTGAATTTATTTTCAGAGATTACATTCGTATGGATATTATTTCTTTGAAATTGTATCATTTTTCAAAATGTATTGTTATTTATAATCATATATATAACAATATACACATATTTTTTATATATTCAAACATAAAATTTTAATTTTATAAATAAATAATTAAACATATTTACATAAAAAATGTATTTCTCAATATATAATTCTTTTCTAAAAAAAACTAATATCCATTCATTTAAAATATAAACATATTAATATTTATATACCTATATAGTGTGTATGTGTGTGTGTATTAGTGTGTGTATGTATTAACAAATAGATATATATTATCTATATATTCTAACATATGAATATACATATTAATATATAATATATGAAAATATGTATAAATATATATAAATATGTATAAATATACTTACAAATATTGATATATATAATATATATACATGTGGATGTATGTTGTATGTATGCATTTATTTATTTATTTATTTATACACACAAAAAACATATTTTATAAATGAATTTAAAACTAATCTTATAAATATATATTAATATATGAATAAATATACTAATAAGAAATATATCTATATATATAAATAAATATATATAAATATCTATTAATATATAAATAAATATATATACATTAATATAACTAAATGTATATTTATTAAAAAAAAATTGAAATGAAAATAAAACATATAAATTACTGATCGGTCACACCAGATCTACAGATCCTCTTAGGGAAACACTCCGTCCAACAATGGTCACCCCTTGATTTCCCAAAACAAGCTAAACAATGAGCATCCTAATTGCCCCTACACTTAATGAAAAAAAATCATTCATCAAATAAATTAGTCAAGGGCAAGGTCATTCTCAAAATAAGGCCATACATCTGGGAATCCTCCTTCTTCTTTTATAATGCATTAATCACTTCCAAGAATTCAGATTCCACCACAATGTTGACCTATCCTTTTGAGTGAGCGAGAAGAATCCCATGGAGGATGGTAGATTTCTCCACCACAAGAGGGCTCTAGGTAGCATCAAGAGCCCCATAATGAGCTTCCACGACCTGACCATCACTGTCATGGGTGGTGAATCTGATTCCAATCCTGGGGAGAGAAGAGACGACCACATCCATATTAATTTTGAAAAAATCATCTGGAGGGGGGACCCAATAGGGAGGTGCCTTCTGATGACTTTCCATAGTGGGAAAAACATCCTTCTTTGTCGAAAAATTCATCCATTTGAAAGCCCTTTCAACCCAAATACAGTCTTGGGACATCTTATTATGAAAAATGATTTCATTCCTTTGAGTCCAAACCAGCCATGAAATTGTGAAAATCACCCCCATCAACCTTGGCTCTAACGGAGACGCCCATTTAATAAAGTTTTCAATCAACCCAATAGATGGATCAAAGAAATTTTTAAAGTCCAGCTCTCATTCCATTCACACCCCTTCCACACCATGGAAGAAAATAATTGCATGCAGAGGAGATTCCACCTCTTGTAGACATAGAGGAAAATTATCATCATCAACCAGGTGACATCTTGCCAAAAGATCACAGGTAGGAAGAACTACAGAGCAGACTTGCCACCAAAAAAACTCACCTTGGGGGGTAGGGATCGACCAGAGTCGCTTCCAATGATTATCGGGGGGTGACCTAGGCCAAGTCATGAACCCGCATTTTGTAGCCGGAATGGACTGAGAAATTACCAGATGCTTCCCCAGTCCAAAAAAATTATCCTTCCCCATAGCTGGAGTGAGAGGAATGCTCAGAATAAGAGTTCAATTGACATCATTAAACTAGCTAGATATTTTCCCCCTATCCCAATCATTATGTTATTCATTGATCAGGTCTCGCACCTTGGAATTTTCAAAACCAGGGGAAGCAATCGAGGATACTTTAAGGTTGACACCATTTATCATCCACAGATCATTCCAAACACTCACATCATTACCATCAGAAATTCTTCACACACAGCCTAAATCAAACAGATATTTTTCTCTCCAAATTCGTCTCCACAAAAAACTTGACCTCAGCCCCAGCTGGGCATGAAAAAAATCAGAGTGGGGAAAATATTTGGCCCGCAACACTTTTTTGAACATGGTTTTTGGGTTTGTGAGAAGGTTTCATCCTTGTTTGGACAGAAGTGCCTTAGTACACCATTTAAGATTCCTAAACCTGATACCTCCATGAAATTTTGAAACACACGGTTTTTTCCAGGACATCCAATAAGTGTTATGTTTACCCTCATGTGAGGCCCACTAAAAGCTGACCAACCAGGAATGGATCTAACTGACAAGAGTTTCCGGAAACTTTAAAAGGGACATAGCATAAGAGGGGATTCCTTGAGCCACAGACATTAGAAAAACATCCTTTCCTACCATGGAGATCTTCCAACTCGACCATAAGCAAATAAAATTTTCCACTATCTCCATAATTGACGTGAACACTTGTTTCCTCGATCTTCTGACAAGGTTCGGAAAGCCAAGATATTTAGAATGTTTTTCCACCAGCTAAAATCTGCACATTCGTTGAAGTTCCTCTATTTTTTCATGTAAAACACCTTTACTATAAGATTATTTTGATTTTGAAGGATTAATACATTGTCCACAATCCATTTCATACATATTAAGGATTTTCAGCACATGACCACATTCTTGTGGGGTAGAACGAGAAAAGAGGATAATATCATCTACAAAGAAAAGGTGGGTAATGGGGGGCGTTTCTACATACCTTTGCACCATGGATCATCCCTTTCCCCTTCGATTTCAAAAGAATATGAGAAAAAACATCATCCACAAAAATAAAGAGATATGGTGAGAGAGTTTCCCCTTATGGAAGACCTATTGATGGTTTAAAGATTTCTGAGTGGGCCCCATTAATATATATTCTAAAGGTGACATTCATAACACATTTTATGGTATTAGAGATCCATTTCGTTCCGAACCCCAATTTGGAGAGAACTAGTTCAAGAAACATCCATTCAATCCTGTCACAAGCTTTCGACATATCTAATTTCATTTCCATCACACCTCTTTTGGATGATGAGTAATTTTTCATAGAGTGAAAAAGTTTAAAATCCAATAGTTGAATTATCAGTAATGGATCTCTTTGGAATGAAATCACTCTGGTTTTCAGTGAAAATTCGTGGGAGACAATCCTGGAGCCACGCCACCAAGATTTTGTAAACAACGTTGCATAAATTGATAGGCCGTAATTCAATGATTTTCTGAGGTAAATGGGTCTTAGGGATAAGGGTAATGATGGTTTCATTTAGGTGGTTGATAGAGTCTCTTCCATCCCACAAATCCTTTATCAGGAAAACCACATCAGGTCCAATGATTTGAAAAAAAAATTAAAGAACAGTTCATGAAACCCATCAGGCCCTAGGGACTTGGTGAAGTGAATAAGGTGAAGAGCCTCTACCACATCCCTCTTAGATATATCTCTCTCCAGCTTACAATTCATATCTTCCAGGACAATTTGTGGGAAACATCTAGTCAAGCTCGAAAGAGTGTTAATGATTTCCGCTTTATATAGGTTACTAAAAAAGTCGAGGATAATGGATTGGATATCATCAATGTCATAAACAACCCTCCATGCTTAATATTTGAGTTGAGAGATGTGGTTTTTACTTTTCTTATCTGAGGCTCTTTGGTGAAAAAAGTGTGTATTCTTGTCACCATTCTTCAAATGGGATTTTCTTTCCCATATAAACAAAAAGATCTCCTTCTCCCTCAAAGATATGTTGAGGTTCTTTTCTGTAAATGAGACATCCCTGAGTACTGTGTTACAATGAGGTAAAGAGTGTAGATTATGTTCGAACCATTATCATCTTTGCATGGATTATAGAATGGTTTGTGTTTGTTGTCAATCCTCAGAGGATGTTCAGAATGTGTGCCAGCAAAGTGCTCATACAGGTCAAGCAGATTACAGTATTGAAGGTGACACCATTTTTCAGTGTTTGCCAATTTTTTGGGCCTGAAAATAAACAAATGGAGAAAAGTGTTTTTTGAAAAGAGACATGTGCGTTGTATACTTGAAGTAGAGGAAACTTGTAAGGAATATGTTTATCAATATCAGAACATGGAAAATTGGCAAATGGATAAGGGCCGCACATGTTTTGGGCTGGTCGCACAAGTGACCTGCGCGCCATGAAAGGACCTGCACGTCGATGACTAGTAGGTTGGAAAGTTCCGTGCCTGTTGTTCTTAAAGATCATATCTTCATAATATGGAAAAGTAAAGAGAGCCGCACAAGTATCAGTGTGGTTGTGCAAGTTATTTGTGCGACAGAGGCTTGGGAGGATGGAGCTGTGCACCGGAACCTACGCGCCGAGAGGAGGCTTGAGCGCCACCGCGCGGGGTGTCCAGTTTGCCTATAAATAGTGGACCACCCCTCCTCATTTAGAACGAAGTTCAAGACTTAGAAACTTTCAGAGCTCTCATCGCGCAAGTATTGGTTTCGCACAAGTGGTTGTTGGGTCGCACAAGTGGAGGTTGCGCGCCGGATGTTGGCTACGCGACCATGGTGGTTTGGGCGAGAAAGGAAGTGTGTTGCACAAGTTTGAAGTTGAGGAAGGCAGTGTCGCGTAGGTTTTTTCTTGATACCTGCACGCTAGTTTGGACCTGTGCGCTAGAGGCTTGCGTGCCAGTTGGGACATGCACTTCGGGCTTAGAGAAGAGCTTTAGGTGTTATTGCGGTACGCCCGTTGTCTTGGAGCTGCACGAAATCTGGAAAATTACATGATACCTTTGGTGTAATGGGATATCAGTTTACGGGTGAACATTGGAATTCAACAGAGCGTCTACACACAACATAGGATGAATTAATTTAGAAATAATGAAGAGACTTTCATGTCTATAAACTGATCGGGACTTCACCAACGGTTGTGAGCCTGGGGGAGTCAACGGGAGTGACCCGAGGGATGCAGTGAGCTATCCCTGAAAAATTGTAAAGGCAGTGAGCATGGGTCAGAGTGACTATTCCCAAACCTTTGTAATCCACATCTAGTGATGTTTAGTGGAATTAGGTACGACCGACAACCATTCAGCGTATGCTCCTTGGACGTATCCCTTAGTGGTGAACCATGTAAAAAGTGATGTATCTTCTATGTGCATGTGAATGTTTTCTTTCTGATCATATTCATCATACAAGTTCAACAAGTTCCTACAAACGTGGGAATAAGATTCATCACATTAAAATAAAAATTTGTCACCCTGATTCACCCCTCCCCTCTCAGGGTGTCCCGGGGTCCTTCAACTTCTTCAATTTATTTTCTACACCATTAATACGTCTATCAAAATCCCCAAATCTAACCAAAATCCACTCTAGTAAACAACAGTCAGTAATCCAGATATTGGATAGAATGTACCGGTTTGGTCCCTGCCAAGCTAACTGAACCACCCTTTCAAATTACTATCTTGGAGCCACATACTTTCAAAATAAAAAACCTGCAAAGGTCTCCTCACTTCCCCATTAGATTTCTTTGATAAAATGATTGGATAGTGGTAATAAGAGACCGGGGAAAGGTTTACCACTGAGAAATCATGAAAGAGTGATTTCCAATCATCAGTTTCCACAAATCTATAAAACATTTCAACAATAAAATTCTTCATTGATCTCCCTCTATACCAAGTGAACGGAGTGCCCTGGAACCCAAGGTATTGGAGGGAATTCAGCATAAGAGAATTCATAAATTCTTCCATAGTATTACCACTTCACCAATGACCCCCTTCTTTTTCATGATAAAGGAGGATCTTATTAAAGTCTCCCCCAACCAGAAGTAGTCTAGAGAGAGAGGATCACACAATATGAAACAGGTCCCACGATTTTTTTTTATCATGTTGTCTAGGCCACCTATAGAATACCAAAAAGGACCATCACGAAGATCCTAGGGCGGAAACAGTCACAACAATGTGATTACCTAAGAAATTAGCCACCTGAACACCAAGGTCCTCTTTCCACAAGATGAATAGACCACCATAGTGTCCTTGTATTCAAATAGGTAAGACGTTCTTAAAACCGATCTTCAAACCAAGAAGACGAGTATCCTTTCAATCCAATATAGTTTCTGATACAAAAATTATATCAGGGAAGTATTTTGAACTCCAATGATGGAGCAACCGAACCGTTCGGGGGTTTCTATGTCCCCGAATGTTCCAGCGTAATATTTTCATTGCTCTAGGTGGGGCTGGGTCATACCCCCGTTTGCCTCCATAAATTATAGAAACTGCCTGTCACCTGCCACTTCCTACCTCTTTGGGAGGTTCTCATGAATTTTCCCTCCCTCCCAGTTTCATTTTTGGTCACCTGGCTTTGTACTGCTTGGTACGCCCTCTCAATCTCCTCTAGTGACCTTTTTCCACGTCTGAGGTTTTTTAATACCTGACGACGTTAATCAAACCATGTCTTCTCCATCCTGGGAAGTTATCCCTCGTGCTACGTCATGTGTCCGAGGTATTGGTTCAAAGGGGTTCCCGTCCATATTTCTCTCATCCCGCACCTGGTTTTGGTGGTTCTTTGAATTGTGGTGACGACACAAGATGTGGTGGGGAAGACTCCTTCATACAAGAAGAGACCCAGGTTGAGTAAAGAGTTGGGTCCTTCTCCTTACCTACCTCCTTATCCCTCGATTCATTCATGGCCACAACATTGACAAGTACAACTTCTTTCCCCCTCTGATCCACTGGGTTGCCAGTAGGAAACTCTGGTGGCCCAAGCATTATGATGTTATTGGGAACTGGTTTTGACTACTTCATGAGCGCCTTCACTAGACTATCACTCTCCTTTTATTTTTCCATCTCAGGGATAAAGGTTTCTCAAGCCGTTCTTGCTTGAAGACAAGGGCCATATTGTAAAATGGCATTGCCTTGATCGTCCTCCTTCTATCCACAGTCCTTATCTAAATGTCTGAGACACTGACAAAAGAAGAAAAAAATTGGGAGCTTTTCAAATTTGAAGGATATCTAGGCATTAGACTCATCCTCTAACAAGAAGAGTTCCCACATAAGTGGTTGTGCCACATCGACAAGTTCTTTGATCCGAGCCATGGGTCCCTAGTGAATTGAATCAGATTGATCCCATTCCAAAAATGTACCAATGCGTTCTCCAATTTCATGCATAACTCGTTCAGTTCTACCATGAAACAGTATTCCTTTAATTTGTATCCAGAAAGGTGAGTGGGTTAGTGGGATATTTTGGATATCTTCCCCACCTTTTAAATCTTCCATGATAATGATATGCTTATTGAAGTACCACGGTCTTCCTTTGAGGACCTTTTCTTTATCTATCTTATTAAAAAATTTAAAGACAAGGAGTTCCTCCCCCAATTCTCTTATGCCAACCCCATCCTCCAATTTCCATATGTTTTGTAGGGTATTTTTCAGGACCTTGTGGTTGAAATTTCATTTTTCCAAGAATTTTACAACAATCAATAGACCCATATGCTGTGAAAGGAATACAGCTTCATCTTTTCATGTGGAAATTATCACTTTCTTTTTATTTTTCAGCGAGTGGTTCTTCCATTTATCCAACAAATCTGGTTCCATTTATACGTACCCCTATAGTGTCCTTTCAAAATTACACTCCAACGCAAATTTAGGCCTGTGAAAAAAACACTCCCCACTTTTCACCCTTTCACTACTCACCCATGCATTGACTGCACGCTGCGCAAATTCACCCCCACGCAAACAAATCACTGTGTATGTGGTGGACTTTTCCAGAAATACTCTTCACGCACCCTCTATAGTGGCCCTTCCTTTGCGGACACCTTGTAGAAATACTCCCCTCCACTGTATGCCCCCCCCCCCAGCGCACCAACACCCATGATGTTCTTTTCACACCCTCCTTCCTGAATCTTACCTTAGAAAACCCTTCCAACATGATAACTTCCTTCAAAAAAACGATCCTTCACAGACCCCCTCCTTCACGGACCCCTCCTTCACAGACCCCCCTCCTTGAGACACCTACTTATGATTTGTATTGCGCATATCCTCCCCTCTGTGAACCACTGGAGTCATTAGTCAAGTCTTTCGTCGCGAACAACCCCACCTCTAGTGGAAAAATGAAGATCTTAATATAAATGTAACAAAATTTCCAAGGCCCTTGCATATTCACACGAATCTCAAATTATAGAAGGTCTGTTGAACTACAGCCGGCACCAGGGGACTCGAAAATCCTTGAAACAGCCAGAAAAAGTATAGTCCCTAGTAAAAGTGGGAGATCCCGATGGAAATAGATGTGTAGCACTGATTCCTCCATCACAGATCTAAGAAAACACTCCGGTTGGGGAAGAACTCCTCCAGTCACCTAGATAAAGCCTCTACCGTAGCTCACCCAAACCTAATAAACCCTAGGAAGATCACTCTCAACTGCGGCGTGAGAGACTTATTTAAAAGATCGATATATATATTTAATAAAATAAAAATATGTTTTAATATATGAATAAATTTAACTATATATATATATATAAATAGATATATTATTAAATGAAGAACAAAACAAGATGAGTGTGTGGTAAAGGTACATGCGTGTAAGGGAGATGTCTCAAGTTCGAATCCATGCAGTGGTAGGGGTGCGTGGGAGGGTGTAGGGACTAGCACTGTTAAAGGTTGGAGGTGTGTGCCTACCATTGTTAAAGGGGTGGCAGGGGCGCAGGTGAGCAGGTATTACTAGCACTGTTGAAATGGGGATCAAGTGATATTAAAAGGTGTGGGTTTACCCTCTGATTTATAGTTTTTTTCTTTAAATTTTGTTGACTTTTATCAGTGTTTTTTTTGCGCTGATAAAAGGAGCATTTATCAGAACTTTTTTTATCACTGATAAAAAGCGACCCCCCCCCCAAGAGTGTCTTGATTATCAGTGATGATAAAAAGATTGTTTTAGTGCTGATAAAACCCCATTTTGTAGTAGTTTATGCAAGAGTATTCCCCAGGAAATAGGTTAGGATCTATTAGGTATTTTGGTATGTTAAAATACAAAATAAAAAAAATGATTTTTATTCTATAGTTTATAACATATAAAACTGATAAAGAGAAACATATTGTTTAGCAATTCCATATATCTGGAATAAAATAAAAATGACTTAACAGCATAGAATAAACACTCTGTAAAAAGTAGTGTCCATGTCACCATAAACATTGTTAGATATAAATTTCATATGGTTAGTGTAAATTACATAAAATAAAAGCTTCCTATTTATTCTCATAAAAATATAAATATATTCTGTACAACACAGATTTAATAAAACAAGAAATATTGTGAAATAAAATTCCATAATCAAATATATCATTCTAGAATTGAGGCTAGTAAGAATTAATTGAGGCAATAATAGAAAAATTAATTGGGAAAACAATTCCCAAACAGACTCTATTGAACCATTTAAACTCCATATCAGAATTCAAATTAATATTTAAGAAGAAATGATTTAATAATGATATATAGGTTGAATAAAATAAGAACTGAAAAGTAGTAAATGGGAAACAAAGTATTTAGATGCTTCGGCCAATGGCATACAGGAATAGGGAAGAATCATCATGGTCTTTCACTATGAAAAACGAATATAGAGTACAATAGGAAATGGACATCAGTAATACATGAACAAAACATGAAAATTGACATACATGACACGTGATAAAAAAAATAACATTAAGACTTAAGGCTCATAAAAAATTGGCCAAGGAAAAAAACTATAAATAGGACAAAAATCCTCTTATTAGGGCTTAGTATCACCTTTGATGAAGAAGAATACTTATAGGAGTCACTCAAGTCATGGGTGATGAATTCTATAGGTCCAATCCTTCAAGATAGATGCTAATGTTATGCAACAACTGTCTAGGTGTGTGGGTGGTATGTAGAATTACTAGTGCTGAAAAAATTCTTGTTTGTTGTCCCAATATTTCATTATTGAGTTTTGACATTATCCATGTTCAAGAACAAGAAATGACTTCTGGTATGTGGATTCCAACAAATCACCCCCAGCACAGAATCTTGAATTGAGCTTTAAGAATAATTGCAAGGGATGAGAATCGCCCATATCCTTTGATACTATTACTCTATCAAACCAGGGATTAATGATGAGATCCATTTATGTGCTCTCTCTTCTCTGTTGAACCATTGGAAGGCATTACCTAAGGAACCCCAAAACCTCAGGGGGTTGAATCTTGATGATGTATCTCTCGGTTAATTAGGGAGCACCTATATGGGATCTATCTCCACGAAGTGTGGATGGCCTATTGCTGCACCTCTATCTCTGCCAGGGAATGGTCGAACCAGATCATCATAAGGGAACTAGACTCCAATAGGTGTGTTTCCCTATCAGATACGAAGTAGTGATCTAAGAATAGATCCAACTGAGTTCCCTTCTATATACATGGTGAAAAAAGGGCTACTTGAACCCTAATTGTGCTGTTATGGCTAATGGATGTTGGTGAGGCATGCAAAGGGAAAGGGGAGCCACCTGGGGGCATGTGTGCCTATCTCTGGACACATGGTCGGTGGAGGAGGCATGAGTGGTTCACTTCCAAACAAACTCAAACCATCATATTAAATAAATATCATTTAATTAACAATATAAATTTTAATAAATAATCACAATTCTCTACCTTGGGAATTAAATACATGAATAATTTTAATATGAAAAATCATCACTCTCAACCTTGAAACATTAATGAAAAAAACATAAACAACATGATGATTCTTCAACACCTAACTTCATCAACTTAGGCATATCCTACACATGAAACAATTAGGAGTATGAACCAAATAGCCCCCCTCCATGCATCAATGTGGCACGTGTCGCCCGAAGTTGAATGTTATTTTAAACTTCTAAACATGCTCATTATTAAAAAATTCTAAACAACTCCATCACTATTAGAAAAATGATATATATCCATAGGCCTATAGCCATGGTTTTATAGGTTTCTGTCTATAGCTTAATTTATAGCCATGGTTTTAATTTAAATCATGGCTATATGGTTATTTGATTCCATGGCTTAATAAAAACTATGTCAATCGGTTTTATTCCCTCATGTGTCTTACCTCTTCCATTCAACCCCATATCATTACCCTCGCAAGCTGTCCTCTATGCGACCCTCCTCCAGCCACACGAGCTCTCCTCACCACATGCCTCCTCCCCTTACATATCCACCAAACGTGGCTAACCCACCTCCCTGTTGACGATGATCCTTGGTGGTCTCCCCACCTCATCCTCCAACACGCCTCTGATGCGGTCATGACACCTTACAGTGATCATCCTCCAACTCACAGATCCTGGCAAGTCACACCTCCTGAATATGATTACCCACTGAAGGTATTTTGGGATTTCCTTTTTCAGGTTCATGAAATTAGTTCTTACTCATCTTCACTGCGTAGTGTCTCCTCTATCTCCAACCTAGGCTTCAATTCATGCTTTATCATGGTGGTTTAACTTCATAAATTTCCTACGGTATATTCTAATTTTAACAATCCCACTTATGTTAAAAAAATTGAACCAGTTTTATTCTTCTTTTTCAACCCATACTATGTTAAATATTTTCCCTCTAACCTCTTATATATCTAACCCGAAACATTTATTATTTTCGTTGGGAATAGATAGGTACACCTAAAGTATTATGAAGGCATGCACCATGTACGTTTTGGGTATTCTCATCATAGTACTTACAAATTGTATCAGAGCCCACATAGGGATAATTTCTATAGGAGTTGACTATAGTCAAAAGATGGGACTATTTTCACTGAAGAAGTAACCCAGAAATATACCTGGCTAGCATAATTATGGTGGATTATTAGGTCAACAAGGGTATTTTGGGGTTCTATTTGATTCTTAATTTGGTCACTTTTACATCCTTGATTCAAATCTATCATGGGTTGATGTCCATATGGAGGAACCTGACTTACTTCGAAATGATATCATGATAATGTGGGATTATTATTTTAAAAAGTGTTGAAAACTATTTTTTAAAATAAAAAGTTATTCTATAAATAATGGTATGGTGGAAATATTATTTTTCTTTCTGAGAAGTAACTATTTTCAGAACTATGTTTAAATCATTCCTCAACATGTTATGAAACAGTGTTTTGAAGTATAATTCAAACATGTTTAATTGTTTTTAAAAAATTTTGGTAGTCTTAATGGTTGGGTTATTCATATATATTTCCCAAATTATTTGAGGCCTCTGAATTGTGTTTTAAAGGGTAATGTTTTTTGATAAATGAAAGTATAAATAAATGAAAATGGGTTTGAACATAACTTGTGTATCTCATTAAATCAGTTGATATTGTAAGAGCTATATCAGCATTATGAATGGTCTCCTTAGTTCATCATTAATTTTGTAGAGTGATGTCTGAAAATATTTATTTTAAAGAGGGTGCGAGATTTTTATTCTGAATCTATTATAGGGTTTCCTTATGATTTGTTATTCTTATATTGGATTTTAGTACTGTCCTGGGTAGTCACTTGAATTTTAAAATTCATATTCAGTATATACATTTGTTACAATATCCCTTATACCCATAATGATGAAAGGGTTTTCCATTAATGATTCATTTCTGGGATTAATTATGTAATGTAAAATATTTCAAATATTTTTTTGTTTAACCAATTTAATTCCTATTTTTTTCAAAGTAAGTTGATACTTTGGAATTAAGGGGTTCAAATATTTAATTTTTATATTGAATTCAAGGAACATGTAAGGGTTTAAAAGTTAGGAATTAAATATTTTCAATTAAATGATTGAATCTGGACATATATTATCAAATAATTTTTTTAAAAATAGTTATGAAAAGTTATCCTTTATTGGAATTTATCTTATAAATGGTTCATTCAGGATGTTTTAGATTTTTTTGGGTTTTTATGTATATATATTTTTTATTTTTTTCTTGGATTCTATAATATAGTTCTAGAAACTTCTTTTAATGATTTTATTAATTAATAAATCATAAATTAAATTTTAGAATTACATTATCATGTTTTAAATTTTTTTACATCATTAAATTTATGTTTTGGGAAGTTAAAATTATATATTTGGTAATGTGTAGATGGGTGAAAGTTCTTAAAAGATGTATCATAGCTCTATATAGTTGGATAGTACTATTTTGTGGCAAAATGTGGCCAATGAGCTCAAAGTCTCTTATTATTAGGTACCTTGTGAATGTGCTAGTGAGGTAATTCCAACTATGATACCTTGTACTTGTTTTCTTGTGAAGTTAATGTAGAAATAGTCTCATTAACATTATTTTTTTGAACTCATATTGGGTTTTATAAAATGACTCTTTCTCCTACTATTATCTAACATTGTAAAAAGTCACCTTTCCCCATCCTTATTCTCCTAATTGTTTCCTTAAATTGTGGATTCTTTGGTGGATTACAATCACTTAAGATAGAGTTATCATAATTATTCATTATCTTCCATTATTATTTAGATTTTTAACCTAATTATCTCTATTTAATCATAGGGATAAAGTTGATTATTTCATAATAAATGGGTGGAATTACTTCTTAACTATGGGCTTTCATATTCTTCTTTGGTTTAGGGAAACCAATATAGAATGTTTTTAATAAAACTATCTTTTCCTATTATTAAATGGAAAATATAGTCATAATTTTATTCTATTTAGAATTAAATTTCTTATTTCCTTAGTTTATTAAACATGTAAATGGTTTTCTTTATTGAATTGAAATTAAGAAATTGCTTTCATATGAACTATAACATTGGAAATTTCACTCCACAAATACAATGGTTTTTGTAAATCCTAGATTTATTTTCAAATTTTTTTCATACCATTCTTTAAAGAAGGTATTATATTATAATAAAATTTACCAAAAATGTGTTTTTAAATGTTGGAAAATTATTTAGTTTAGGGAGGCTTATTTTCTCTATTTGGTTAAGTTGGTTGAGGGTGTTTATTTTATACATTAGGCCATTTTTAGTTTTTTATGAGTAAATATGTTTAATGAATCCTTGATTAGCAATGAAGTAAACACGGATTTCTAGGTTATTCAATTATCTAAACATAATACTATTTGTTAAGTTTTATGAAATGATATATATAAGATGTTATACATCATATTTTTTCTATTAAGCCTTTATTTTATTGCCTAATTTGTGTTCCACCATTCTAAAAATGGATTTTTTTAAAACTCATTTAAAATTATAATATAAACATGGGTCTATAGTTTTTATATAAAAATATTAAATCTCTATTTGAAACCTTCTAAGGTTTTGATTTCATATATTTATTAGTTTTTCAAAAACATATATAAGTATATTTAAAAGATATTGAACTTTACTATTCTATTTAAATATGGGTTTTTAGGAAATTTAAATTTAAATGGGTGGATTGTACTTGTATCTTATTTTCATTATTTAAAAAAATGGTATTTAAACCATAAATATCTTAACCATGTACTTAATTACCTAATCAATAAATATTTCAAACATTATATAATACTATGATATACATATTTTATGCGTGAGTTATAGGAATGATTTTAATGTGGTTTTGATTAAGATGAATTATAATAAATCAATATGGGATTATGAGAGATAATTCAATGAAGAACTAGATATCATAAAAAATTAAAAATAGTTAATTGATGAAATATGATAATTAAATTGGATGGTTTTATAAGTATTTTCCTTAATTTATGCACTTAAATCACTAGATACTAATAAACAATGGTTGATTAACTATTTAAATATATCATCCTTTGAGTGGGTGAATCTCAAAAATATTCATCTATAGTTTTCACTCCATGAAAAAAAATGATGAACAGAACTTCCTCACTAAGTCTAACTTGTAGTTTGATCCTAGTGTACGAATCTCATCTGTTGATAATGTGTCAGACTAATCTATAGATGATTTAGAAATTTATAATTCAATTATTTCATGATCATATTTCTCTGAATCTCTATGGTTTATAGAATAACAAAACTATAAATGAAATTGGTTTTGTGAGAATCATAGATCAAAATAAGGAATGAATGATGTAAATAGATTACCTGCACAATCCTAATACCCTAATGACGTTTTAAATGATGGTTATATCTGATTTAAAGGTCACTATCCTTATTTGAAAAGAATAATAAGTTTTTTACTTCCTTCATGGTTAATAATTTCTATTCTCTATAAAATCACCTGAGAGATACCACATTGAAGCCATGTTTTTAGAGAAATTGATGGGAATTTGGACTATTATAGAGCACATAATACAATTCTCATCACTCAAGTTTTTTATATCTTGATTCAATGAGAGAGAGCTATTTTTTGAGGTACTAAAATATTAGAGACATCAATTATGTTGTGTTGATGATATCCATATTTCCCATGATTTTTATTTGGGTTTCACTAATAAAAAATCCTTAATTATTATTAATATTTTTTAAAATTAAAACATTTTTAGTGTTTTTGAATAAATGGAATAAAAATTATTAAATGTTTTAATATTTTGGTATAAAATTAAATTAATTATTTTTAAAATTATTTTATAAAAACCTAGAATAATTTATTTATTTGATTTATTTAGTTTTTTAAAGAAATATTTTCATAGTCAAAAGGGAATGGTTGGGAAATAATACATGAAACATGTCTAATAAGGTGTGCCACAACATTTGTTTCCTTGTAGTGCATCTGTATGTGTAACCACATTGGAGTGAAAAATAGTCTTGTGATTTGAGAAAAATTAATTTGCACTCATTCCACTTTAAAAAATGTTGTGGGATGTGTTTCCCACTGTGTTCATAGAGATAAAAATTATGCAATATATGATCCACATTTATTATTCTCCATGCTACAAACTAGAGGATTAAAACCATATTCTTAAAAAAAATTATAACCATGGCTCCCTCATCTAAATAGGAAACATAGGAAATATATCTTTTGTTTGTAAAGCCATCTAGTGGTGAAAATATAAATGTACAAAAAATTGAATGCATAGTGGAATAAAAATATTTATCCTTGAACAAGAATAAAAAATAATTTGGATGTGAAAAAATACCAAAAATATGTATGAATAAAATTATATAGTCTATAAAAAATATTTTTAATATAGAAACCCCAAAAATATAAAATCAACCTGACCTAGTGTAGAAATATGAATCCATTAAAATTAAACAATACAATATAGAGGATCCCAAAATTGATAGGGATATCAAATGTATAAAATTATAAGTAAAATAGGATCAACACCATAATGCAGATATAAGATAAAAATAGTATGAAAGTGAAGAACACTTCTTAAGAAAAAATGTCAAACCAGATTGCTAGCCGAATGTTTTTGAATGCTATTGTCTAAATAATATGGTGCTAAAAAATATCTTCAATTTGAGAATATGTTATTATCAATCAAGTAATTCAAAGCCTAATAAATTTTTTCTCCACAAATATCCAAAAATAATCACACCATAAAACCTAGTCACACACCACCATGAGTGGAAAATAGACTACAGCCCTTAAAATCCCATAAAAACTGCCCGCCATGAATGAAGATGTTACCCCTCTTTCAATTTTAATTTCTTTTTTACCCTTTTTTTAATAATTTAAATGAGGTACCCTAGTGAGGAGGAACCCAACATCATGTCCTACACTACATGAGATGCTCCCCTAGTTATATATTAGTGTCTTCATCTGATCATGGAACCTCATCTAAAAAATTGTAGTGTGACATGCAAGGCTCGTCATCCTAATAACTACATACTTACAGCCCAAAATCATCTACCTTGAAAGTGATACTAGATATTTCACTTCTACTATGGATTCCATCTCCCACAAGGAACTTATGTGATCCACTCCACCACTATAAATTTTATAATCAATGTCACAAAACACCTCATCATCGCCATTATCTCATGAAACATGCTTATTCCATGACACACAGTGCCTGCATCTGCATGTTCACCATAATGTTATGCCACCATTATGCGGCTGCATCTCCATACTGACCGAAAAAAACATTATATTACTTCTTGTTCAACTTCTCATTTTACAGTGTCACTATCACAGTGCATCACTAATGTTATCTTTATCCAACTTGTCCCTACCTGGATCCACAATGTTCAAAATCATGTCTCTATAATCTCATTGTATGAACGCTTCCTTCCTCACCTGAATGTTAACCAACCATTATATCATAGTAGTTCTACTAGATGTTATTTCCATTATGTGATTCCATCACCTGCAATCCCCATGAACATTATTGAAGTCTTCCCACAAAAGGATCAAGAACACTCCAAATGATCAAACATGGTCTGTGGATCCCACCACATAAAACTAGGTGTGCAAGAATAATCCCTTAGTAAAAGATGATATATTAGTCCTCTAAGACTTCCCATATGTATATTATTCTAGGGGAAGTGTTTTTTTGTAAATCCAAATTCAACAGCCATGATCCCTTGAATTATGTGAAGGTTTAGGATTTTTTTGGAAAAATTCTTTTTTATGAAAATAAAACCAAAGATGAAGAAGAATATTAACAAGAATGTGTTTCATATAAGCAATTAGAAAATAATAAGAATAGAATAATATAATGTTCTTTTGTTCACGATGAACCTATGTTCACAGTAAGAACACAACTACCTAGATTTTATTTAATAAGTAAGAAAGTATAAAATACTAGAGACTAAAATGGAGTAAGAAATAGAGAATATAGGTGATGAAATGAGCCCTTGCTAAAATAGGTGGGGATCCTCAAAACCTTCCATGTCTAAATCTGTTCTATCCTATAATTATATATATTTTTTGAATTATACTCTCAGATAAACATAATAATTTCTACAAAATCTCAAAACTTATTATAATCATTTTATTATAAATATCATTAGTTGAAAAATAAATTGTATGACATATAAATCTTTCTTAACTCATAATTTTATTTTTATTTTATACTATGGCTTGAATTTTTTACATTTAGAATTTTTTTATTCATTATTATTCTACAGTGGTGAAAGGATAAAATTTCAAGGTGATTATATTATTTTAATTTTTCCCCATCTAAAAAGTTCTTCTAAACTAATTTATATTCATCAATGATGTGTTTTAGTAATATGTGTTTCATGATTTCTATTTTTCCATGACATTTATTTTGATTTTCCACACTATTACGGGTGTATGTTGATTCCATTTTAATATATCAGTTATAATATCTATATGTTATTATAGTATCTATGTAACATTAATTTCAACTTTAAGATCTACTATTTTATAATTGTGATTGATTAATAATATATTCTTCAATATGAATATTATTATTATGAAATATCATATCATCTAATTACAAAGATGACACGCATGCCTTCCACAATAAAAAAATCTTTAAGGACAGAAGGTTGCAAAGAGGATTATTCTTGTCTATAGGTTTTCATATTACTAATTTTTGATATTTTATTTCACTTTCCTATATGAAAAATATATTTTTTGTTTAATTATTCACCCCCATTACAAGTTCATATACTAACTCAAAAAGTTTACCTTCTAATTCTCAAAACACATCCACATAAAATATAACATGAATACTCTATACTAACATAAATGTAAAAATTTGGAACCTCTTTCATTTATCAATGTTGTTGTCATATGGGTAGTGAAATTATTTCTATTATTATTGATTTAAAATAATTTGTCTACATTTTTATATTTTTCTTGCTGGTTATGATGTTGTTTTAGGTGGTAAGGTTGTTTCAAATTTCCAAAATGAATGATTGACTATTCATTTTTCAATAGCCTTATGTCCAAACCTCCTACAACACCAATAGTGGCCTATAATCGTTACTCTTTACACTTTAAATTTTCTATGTATAATTAGTACTTATTGTATTTGAGTAGTTTCACCTCCTTTTTTGGGATATTTTTTGGGATATTCTATTCTATGACACACTAACCTCCACCATTGATGATTTTTTGGGTGTCTTAGTATTTTTAATCATACACATTTGTACAATTTTTTACATTTTTTCTATACTAATAAACAAAACAATTTCAGTGAAAAATGCTTTATTAGGGTTGTGGGATACCGTTTTCAATAATCTTGAAGTTCATGGATCTCTAGTAAATCCCAAGATATTTTTACTTTTATTTTCACTCTTCTCAAAGAATGAAACTTCAATAAATTTTTTGTGGCAGTATTATTTATTTTAGCTTTTTGGGACGATTTAGTTTTATCATCTTCTAGATTTTTCAACTTGATTTCCATTTCATGAGACTTTAAGTTGGGGTTATTTTTCTTATATTCTACTAATCTCATCCACTCATCCCAATACTATTTTATCTTCTAATGTTGATCTTCATGTATTCCATTTTCCTCTTGAAATTATTTTTCATGTACTTTCACCATATTTTCTATAATTTCTAGTTGAGAACTTGTGACATCCATGCATATTTTATATAATTTCTTTGATGCATGGATTACTTCATTAAAATAATTAGCATACACCTCTTTTCAACAAACAATTATTTGCAATTATTCATCTTCTTGATAATATATTTCATTACAATGTAGGATAGATTCCTCATTAAGGGGATCGTGAAATGACCCTTTGTAGAAACGGATAATGAAATGGACCTTTGAAGATGATAACCATGTTCACGATGACACAGATAATCTGGGCCCATATAAATGATATTATTTTTAACCAGGTGGCCAAATTGTGCTTCTTCTTGGTTGATTGGGCTCACCCTATGTTTGGATTCTTGGAAACATTATGATCCAAAACATGATGTGGTGGCTGTTCAACATGATCCATGTGTCTGGAAACCGCTATTGGATTTAAAAAACCCAAAACCTATTTTTTTCCAAGTCGTCCGCTGCTCTTCCCCATGTAGTGCTTTCCAACGCAACGCTTCCCCATCCGGCTCATTTACTCTTCCTATGTGTCCATTCCAATTCCCATGTATATCATCAATTGTTGCCTTGTTTTTTGTGTCTTTATTTAATGATATGTGTGTGTCTCTTTTTATTATAATAGTATATATATGGGAACAAATGTAATCCGTAGAAAGTGAGAAATTAAAAAAAGCTTGAAAGCTCTTGTGGTCTTTGTTGTCTCCTTTTTCTTCCTAATGTATTTCTCTTAATTTTTTCCCCAGTTTGTATAGCCAACAAACTAGTATCAAAGGGTAGTACCAAAGCATCCTCCAATTTCCGAAGATGGCCACCGCAATTCAACCGCAAGTTCTGAAGCTCTCTAGGACAACTACGAAAGGAGGTGCATTCAAATTAAGGCATTGTTTGTTGTCTCCTTTTTCTTCCTAATGTATTTCTCTTAATTTTTTTTCCCAGTTTCTATAGCCAACAAACTAGTATCAAAGGGTGGTACCAAAGCATCCTCCAATTTCCGAAGATGGCCACCGCAATTCAGCCGCAAGTTCTGAAGCTGTCTAAGGACAACAACGAAAGGATGTGCATTCAAATGAAGGCATTGTTCGGGTCACAAGAATTATGGGAGATCATCACCGATGGGTATATCATACCCACTACAGAGGAAGAATCTTCCTTCACGAATGAAGAAAAGATGGCTGTCAAAAATCAAAGGAAGAAATACAACAAGGCGTTGTTCCCCCTCTATCAAGGGATGGATGAATCAACGTTTGAAAAGATTGTCGAAGAAACATCGAGCAAGCAGGTTTGGGATACACATGCCACCATCTTCAAAGGTGTTGATCAAGTGATGTGTGTTCTTCTTCAAAATCTAAGAGCAGAGTTTGAAGCGGCAGATATGAAAGACGGTGAGAGTATCTCTGATTACTTTTCATGCCTAATTCTCATTGTTAACAATTTGAAAAGAAATTATGGAAAAATGGAGGAAATTCATATTATTGAGAAAGCTCTTCGATCTCTCACAACCAAATTTGAGCATGTGGTTGTGGAAATCGAAGAATCAAAATATTTGGAAAAATTATCCATTGAAGAATTGATGGGTTCGTTGCAAGTACATGAGCAACGAATGCAGAAGAATGTGGGTTCAACAATAGAGCATGCCCTAGAGTCCATGTTGACTCTGCAAGAACCAAAAAATTACCAAGCCCAATGAGGCAGTTATCGTGTAAGAGGCAGAGGGCGTGGATACCATCTGGGCTATCAACAGAAGCAAAAAAAATTCACTAGCTTCCGTGGAAGAGGACACGGTGGAGGCCGATTCATGCGTGGTCGTGGAAACGCAAAAAATGTTCAATGCCATAACTATAAGAAATTCGACCACTATGCCTCTAATTGTTGGAGAAAATTGGATCATGATGAGCGATCCAACTACGCTGAAGCATCTCATTGTGAAGAAGAAGGTACCACACTCCTTCTAGCACAAGAAAAATCATGTGAACGCCATGATGTATGGTATCTGGATACGGGTGCAAGTAACCACATGAGTTGTAACAAAGAGATGTTCGAGGAACTCACCGAAGAAGTTCGTGGTGATGTGAGTTTTGGAGACTCATCAAAGGTGACCATTCTTAGGAAAGGTAAAATCAAAATATATCAGAAGAATGGTGAGTCAAATTATATTTCTAATGTGTATTACGTACCAAGCATGAAAAACAATATCATTAGTCTTGGCCATCTCCTTAAGAAGGGGTATGTTAGACACATGGAAAAGTCTTCTTTGTCTATAAGGGATGCTAACCCGAGACTTGTCGCTCAAGTCCAAATGGCGAAGAATCACATGTTTCCACTACATATCAACACAGAGGCCAAGGAGTGTCTCTTTGATAACATGAAGAATGATTCATGGAGATGGCATCTGTGGTTTGGGAAACTCCATTTCAGCAGGCTTAAACTTCAATCCTCATCAAGAATGGTGTGTGGCTTGCTGACGATTGAATCTTCAAATCATGTGTGCGAGGTGTGTACACTCGGCAAGCAACAAAGGAACTCCTTCCCAAGTGGAGTGTCCAGAAGAGCAATGGAACTACTTCATTTGGTTCACACTGATATATGCGGGCCACTTGAAACACCATCACTTGGAGGTAATATGTATTTTATTACCTTTATTGATGATTTTAGAAGAAAGTTGTGGGTGTATTATATCAATGAAAAATCATCTACTTTCACTATCTTTAAAACATTCAAAGCTCGTGTTGAAACTGAAATTGGGCACATATTCAAAGTACTCAGATCTGATAGAGGTGGAGAATACACCTCAAATGCATTACAAGATTTCTGCAGGGAACATGGAATCAAACAACAATATACTACAGCCTATACGCCACAACAGAATGGCATCGTTGAAAGGAAGAATCGCACTAACCTCGACATGACGAGGACCGTGCTGAAGGAGAAAGGGCTGCCAAAGAGTTTATGGGTAGAATAAGTGGCATGTACTGCCTACTTGATCAATCGGTGTCCAACAAATAGCGTCAGGAACTTTAAACCACAATAGGCATGGAGCGGCTACAAACCGAGCGTAGAGAACCTAAGAATCTTCGGGTGTGTCGCCTATGCTCAAGTTCCAGAAGAAAGAAGAAGGAAACATGATGATCGTGGTGAAAATTTCATCTTCATTGGCTATTGTGAAGCCTCTAAAGCCTACAAGATTTACAATCCACTAACCAATAAATTAGTGGTGAGTAGAGATGTGGGTTTAGTAAGGAAGAAGCAAGGAAGTGGAATGATGAAGAATTTAACAAGGATTTTCCAGTCGAGACAGATGTTCCTGAAGAAAGGTATGATTATCCAGAGCAAACACCCACAACACCTTCCTCGGGTGCATCATCTGTCGGAAGAAGTCCAGGAGTACGTTTTATCACTCCTGAAATCACTCCAGCAAATCAAAATTTGGCCAGCTCATCCTCACCAATGGCTCCTATGAAGATGAAAAATCTTAGTGATATTTATGAGCATACCGAAGAGGTAAATATTTTTTTCTTGTATGAAAATCATGAGCCTCTGACGTTTCAGGAAACCATGAGGGAAGAATGGTGGAGAAGGGATATGGAAGAAGAAATCTGTTCCATAGAGAGAAATGGAACATGGGAGTTGACTACACTCCCAAAAAGCCGGAAGAGCATTAATGTAAAATGGGTGTACAAAATAAAGCGAAATACTGATGGCGAGATCGATTGTTACAAGGAAAGGCTTGTAGAAAAGGGGTACAAACAGAAGTACGGGGTGGACTACAAATAAGTTTTCGCTCCTATTGCTCGCCTTGACACTGTAAGGATGATTATACCCCTTGTTGTCCATCAGAGTTGAATAATCTACCAACTGAATGTGAAGTCTGCATTCTTGAATGGAATTCTGCAGGAAGAGGTCTATTTTGACCAGCCTGAGGGCTTTGTTATGCAAGGGGAGGAAGACAAAGTGTATCGACTGAAGAAAGCTCTTTATGGGTTGAAGCAGGATCCTCGTGCTTGGAATACACGCATCGATAGCTATCTTCGAGACAACAGCTTTGCCCAATGTCCATATGAGCATGCATTTTACATCAAGAAGAATGATCGAGGGGATATACTTATTGCATGCTTGTATGTTGATGATTTGTTGTTTATAGGGAATTGTCGACTGATGTTCGATGATTTCAAGGAGGCCATGTTCAAGGAGTTCAAGATGACTGATGGGGGTCTCATGTCCTTCTTTCTGGGGATAGAGGTAAAGCAACAACATGGCGGCATCTATATATCTCAGAAGAGGTATGCCAAGGAGTTGCATGATAAATTCAAGATGACCAATTGTAATGCTTTAAACACACCAGTTGCAATGAGCTTGAAACTGACAAAAGATGGAAAATGAAGAAGCGTTGACTTGACTTTGTTCAAGAGTCTGATTGGAAGCCTGAGGTACCTCACAATCACATGGCCAAATATTGTCTATAGTGTTGGACTTCTAAGAAGGTATATGGAGGCACCTAAAGAGTCACACTGGCTAGCAGCAAAATGAATCCTCAGGTATGTCAAAGGAACATTGGATTTTGTTCTGTTTTATCCATACAACGAAGAAGCAAAGATATATGGTTACTCAGACAGTGATTGGGGAGGCGACTAAGAAGAAAGAAAAAGAACCACCGGGTATGTATTTTTCCTTGGATAGACTGCTTTCACGTGGAATTAAAGGAAACAATGTGTGGTCGCTCTATCCACATGTGAAGCAGAATATGTGGTAACATCATCTATTGTTTGTGAGGGAATCTGGTTAAGAAATTTGCTAAAGGAGATGAAGAATCCACAGGATAGATCTATAGTGATATATGTAGATAAAAAGTTGGCTATTGAACTAGCCAAAAATCAGGTGTAACATGGGAGAAGCAAACACATTGATACTCGTTTTCATTTTCTCGGGGATCATGTTAAACAGAAAATGATAAAATTGGAATATTGTCAAACTACGGAACAGGTGGCAGATATTTTCACAAATGCACTACCGATAGATGCATTCAAACGTCTTAGAATGATGCTCGGAATGAAGTTGGTTTTGGTTTGAAGGGGAGTGTTGGAATTAGCAAACCCAAAACCTATTGGTTTCCAAGCAGGCCGCTGCTATTCCCCATGCAGCGCTTTCCAATGCAGTGCTTCCCCATCTGGCTAATTTACTCTCCCTATGTGTCCATTTCAATTCCCATGCATATCATTAATTGATGCCTTGTTTTTTGTCTTTATTTAATGATATGCGTGTGTCTCTTTTTTTAGAATAGTATATATACGGGAACAAATGTAATCCGTAGAAAGTGAGAAATTAAAAAAAGCTTGAAAGCTCTTGTGGTCTTTGTTGTCTCCTTTTTCTTCCTATTTTATTTCTCTTTATTTTTTTCCCCGGTTTGTATAGCCAACAACCGCCTACAATATGTGTTTTGAAGATTAATGTACATGAATCTCTTTCTTGCAGTGGCTCTTTCGATGTAGGAATCGTCACTAGCGACTTCAACGACTCAATTATCGCGACATGCCAAAAGTCCTCTGCTACAAACTGGGTGCCATTGAGGCACAAACCATCCTCGTTGTCTTGGCTTTTGCTTATGAGAGAGGCTAAAATTCTTTTATTTTGGAGTTGGGGCTGTCTTCCCATCATCAAAACTATCTCCTCTTTGGATGACGGTCTCTAACCATATAGTACACAATCAAAACAAGAAAATCTACATACACGACACACGATAAAAAACAAGCAGCAAACACAAGGCTCACAAAAAATTGGTAAAGGAAAAAATCTATAAACAGGACCGAAACACCCTTATCGGGGCTCGGTCTCACCTTTATTGAGGAAGAAGCCTGCTACAAGCCGCACAAATCATGGTTAAGTAATTCTACAAGTCCAATCCTTCGTGATCGGCGTTGTTGTCCAAGTACACAGCAATTGTCCAGATGTGCGGGTGATGTGCAAAATCATAGGCATTGACCCGATTCTTGATTGCTTTCTAAATTTGTCACTGTCGAGGTTTGATATCCTCCGAGATCAAGATCAAGAAAATGACTACAGGTAGGTGGATTCCAACGAATCTCACTGCCATAGCATCTTGAACCAATCTTTAAGAACAATTGCAAGGGACGAGAATCGCCCTTATCCATCTATACAACTACTCCATCGAACCAGGGATAAATGACAAGCTCCCTTTCTATGATGTCGCTCACTACCACAGAAACAGTTTTACACAGCGCCACCCTTTATCAGTGTTGATAAAAAACAATTTTAACAGTTCTCTTTATCAGCGGTGGTAAATGTACCCATTTATCAGCACTTTTTTAGCACTTTTGAAAGGACCACCTTTATCAATGTTTTTTTAGTAGCGCTGATAAAAGGTATATTTCAAAAAACATATTTCATTAAAAATAATATATAAATATATAAATCTTGATATATTGATATAAATTTAATATATACTTGTTAGATATGTTTTAGAGAAGTCTAAATAGACATTTACGCATATATATATATAAGATATTTAGAGAAAATGCCTTAAAAAATAATTTAAAAAATATTTTTAATTAATAATTTGTTAATTATTATTGAGTAATAGTCATTTAATAACAATTTGAAGATAAAAAAAATCAAAATATCAATAAAATATCTAAAATAAGTAGAAAACGTAACTTGAACTTCAAATAGTTGTTACTTTTGATCCGGGTGTCCATTTGAGCTCTACCGCATATCAAATCAAAGCAAGCGACGAACTCTACGCAATTCTAAAATAGGGAAACCCTCTATTGATATTTTTGAGGAAAAAAAGTGCATAAGGCCTCCAAAACTATGTTTTTAGTCGGGGTACCCCAATTTTTCAACATTGAATTGAATTTCAACCTCATTTAAGGGGGTCTTTTTGCCTGTTTTTAGTGGGGACCAAATTTATTCCTAGGGAATACCTTTATATTGTTATTAGGGTTTTGTAATTTTATCAGTTTTCATAATGTACTGTTATTTACAATCAAATGTATAACAATATATACATATTTTTTATTTATTCACACATAAAAATTTAATTTTATAAATAAACAATTAAGCATATTTACATATATAAAAAATTTCTCAATATATAAAACTTATCTAAATAAAAAATAATATCCATTTTATTTAAAATAAAAATGTATGAATATCTATATACATATACAATTAATGTATATACAATGTATATTTATATATATATATATATTTGTGTGTGTATTGACAAACATATATATATATATATATATCTACATATTCTAATATATGTATATAAATTTTAATATATAATATATGAAAATAAATAGAAATATGAAAAATTATATTTATAAATGCAGACATATATATAAATATATCGGTATGTATGTATGTATTTATAAACACCCATACCCACACAAAACATATTTTATATACGTATTTAAACACACACACACACACATACACACACACACATATATATATATGGATAAAAAAATGTAACAAAAAAATATATAAATATACAGATATTTCATAAAATAAAGAACAAAACAATTTTGGTGAGTGACAAAGATGCAGGATTATGAGGGGGAGGGCTTGGGTTCAAAACTCACCAAAGGCAGGGGCGCGTGCGGGTTGGTGAGGCAGTGCATAGTTCTGTTGAGGGGGCGTAGGTTTCTTAGCGCTGTTAAAGGGGGGTGGGGGAGGCTAGACAAGCATTGTTATGGGGGCATTGATAAAAGGGGGGTTGGTCCTCCCCCAAATTTGTAGAAAATAAAATTTATTCTTAAAAATTTACCTTTTTGACTTTTATCAGTGTTTTTTAGCGCTGATAAAAGTGCCATTTTATTAGTGTTTTTAGCATTGATATAAGGGCCCTTTATTAGCGCTTTTTAGAATTGATAAAAGTGGTATCTCTTTTAATTGTGCTTTAATTATCAGAGCTTTTTTAGCATTGTAAATGCCCTTTTCGGGTGCATTTAAAGTCTATATCTGTAGTGGTGGCTTCTCCGTTGAACTATCAGATGTCATGCATGATGGAACCCCAAAACCCCCAGAGGGTTGACTCTCAATGATGCATCTCTCAGCTAATCAATGAGCACCTCTATGGGATATCTCTCTTTGAATCATGGATGGCATACTGTTGCCCCTATATCTCCACCAAGGAAGTGTTGAACCGGATCAATGTAAGAGTGCCAGACTCCATGAGGTGCGATGCTCTCTCGCATCCATAGCAGCACACCAAGAATAGATCCAGCAATGTTCCCTTCTCTCTAGGTAGTGAAAATATGGATTCTTGAACCCTTATTATGCTACTCTCACTGATGGAGGTAGGCAAGGTGTGTAAAGGGAAAGGGGAACCATGTGGCGGAAGGTGTTCCAATCCCTAGTTATGTGGTTGATAGAGGAGGCATGGGCAATTCACTCCCTAACAAACTCAATCCAGTATATTAAATAAATAACCTTTAATTCAAAATATAAAATTTAATAAAAAATTTAAGATTTTCCACCTTGGGAATTAAATGCATGAAGAATTTTAATATGAAAAAGCAACGCAATCTCCACATTGAAAATTTAAAAAACCTAAACAACATGATGATTTTCCCCCACATAAGATCATAAACTTATGCATATCCCAAACATGAAGCAACTAAGAGTATGACCCAAAAAGTCCCCCATCATGCATCAATGTGACACATGTTGCCTGAAGTTGAATGATATTTTAAATTCCTAAACATCCTTAGAATTAAACAATTCTAAACAACTACATCACTACTAGAAAAATTATATATAGCCACAAAATAGGCACAATTTTATAGGTTTGTTGTTATAGATTAATTGATAGTCATGGTTTTTAATTAAAACTGTGTCTATATAGTTATTTGAAGGCATAGTTTAATATGAACCATGGAAATATGGTTCATTCCCTCTCAAGACTCTCCTTCTCTCCATGACCACCTCCCATTACACTCACGGGCTCTCCTCTTCATGACCCTCCTCCACCCTTGAGAGCTCCCCCCCACAACCCTCCTACTCTGATTCATCCACCAAATGCAGCCCCCCCACCTCCCTACAGACGCTACTCCTAGGTGGCCTCCCCACCTCCTCCTCCAGCACGCCTCTGATGCAGCCATGCCACCTATTGGTGATCATCCTCCTCATCGCGGATCTCGACCGGTCACACCTGCTGAATATTCTTACCCACCAACAATATTTACATATTTTTGTTGTTGGGTTGATGAAATTAGTTCTTACTCTTATTCACTATGCTACATCTTCTTTATCTCCAACCAAGGCTTCGATTCAGGCTTGCTCCTAGTGGTTGAATTTCATCAATTTTCTATGGTATTTTCGGATTTTAACAATCCCTATTATGATAATAATTTTTTTAACTGGTTTTATTTTTATTTTTACACCCTGAATATGTTAAATGTTTTCCCTCTAAACTATTATATATCTAACCCAAAATATTTATACCTGCCTTTCGAGATCGATAGGTACACCTAAGGTGTTGTGAAATAATTCACCATATACTGTTTAGTTATTCACATAAAAATCCTTAAAAATGGTATCAAATCCCACATAAGGATATTTTCAATAGGAGTTTAGTGTATTTAGAAGACAACACTATTTGCACTGAAGAAGTAACCCCAAAATATACGTGGTTAGAATAATTATAGTGGATGCTTGGGTCAAAAAGGGTATTCTGGGGTTTGTTTTGATTATTAATTTAGTCACTTCGACATACTTGATTCATATCTATCATGGGTAGGTGTCTATATGGAGAAACCCAACATTCTTCAAAATGATATATTGAGCATGTGGGATTATTTTTTTCTAAAAGTGTTGCAAATAATTTTTTGAAATAATATGTGCTTCAGTAAATAAAGGTATGGTTGAAATTTTATTTACCTTTATAAGAAGTTAATCTTGTAAAAGATATATTTAAAGCATGCCTCATCATGTTATGATATGTGGTTACAATTTCATTGAATCAACACAATACCCTTGTTCTCCCAATAAGCTACTTAACTTTTCAACTCCATATGATATGTGGTTACAATTTCATTGAATAAACTAAACCTTCTCCACTATAGTGAAATCTTGGATTTCAACAGTTTTTCAAAACCATTTGTTGAAAAATATATCTTCCTTAATCTTTAAAGAGTATCCAAGAAACATATCTTCATATCCCTGAGATTCAAACCTACCGTAATGACATAGGTTTTTAGAGTAGGTCAAAATCCTCAAATTGATTGATTTTTTTGGATTTTGGTGATTTGAATGACTTATTTATTGATCTTCATAACTTAATTCAGATATTTTATTTAACCCAAGAATTTTTTTAACACTGGGTTTAAGGATCAGTAATTTCTTCATAGTTTTGAATGAGTTTCAAGTGCGTCAGATGCCGGAAACCCACTTTCGGGAAGCCACAGACCGTGTAGCATGTTTGGATAAACCATGCGAAATCCCAATAGAAACTTTGTGGACCTCTAGGTTAAATGTATATAGTTGGAAAAAATATGGAGGGGGCACATGGTCATGTGAAAACTCTAAAACGTTTAATATAGGGGATTCACATGGTCTATGAATGGTTTAGGAAACTGTGCACCTTGACCGTGCGTGGTGTGGTGCCTAGATAGTGGGTACTGCAAGGGTTATGCACAGTTTTCCAAACCATATGGTAATTATATGGCCTCTTTAAAAGGAAAGAAATTAATTTTCCCCTTAAATTATTTAATAGGTTTTCCCATCTTCTTCATCCCCATATGGGATTATTCTCTAGTAGTTGTGGGAGATCCCCTCTCCCTCTTCTAGGCATTGAGCCCCCCCCCCCATCTAAGCTCCATTTTGATTTTCGTCAGTCTCATTGGAAATGCATCAGAAAACAATCTAGTAATCTTTCATATTTTCTTCCTTCATCTCACAATATTGATTACTAAATCCTTATGAGATGGTTTACCCAATTTTCATGGTGTTCTTCTAAAACAATGATTTCTTATAAATAAGATCGAGTTAGAGGATTATATCAGAAAAATGAACATCTACCTGTATGGTGTTGGTGGTTCCTAGCCTCCTCCTGATTTCACTTGTGTTTTGGGGGTAAATTCTTGAGTGATTTTTTGGGTTTACTGAGAGTGGCCATAGATTATTAATGTGCATATTTTTAATAATTTAATTAAACCGATGAGATACTTATTGGAATTTTACCCCTTGATTACATATGGTATGAGCATGGTGGGAGGATTCAGACTATATGAATATTAGTCTAGGGAGTTTATTTAAATTAAATGGAATTATTTATATTAAATTCGATGAGTTCCATGGGAATTTGACAGGCGTGACTTGATGATTTAGATGGTTTTGACCATCTAGATGAGGTGATGTAGTTCGTCATCTTGGACTTGATGTGTGTACATTGGGTGATGTTGACCACTTATTTGGTGACATGGCCATTAGATTAAGGTGATGAGGGAATCGGGTTATGGGTATGGATCATATGATATTGGATGATGTTGATCGTCATATTGAGTGACACAGATGTAGGAGAATGAGGTTCTGATATGACGTGGATTAGGTACTTTTTTGGTGATTACTGCTCACCATGATTTGATGATGCATCATTGGAGTAATTTGAACATAGATAAGACTCAGATGTGGTGTTGACCACTCATGTGGGTAGAGGTCTCCATTACATGTGGCTTAGTATGGTGCTAAACAACATTATGGTTGTTGGGGATTTCAATAGAAAGCCATGGGGAAGGTGACGAGCCAACATTTGATGGTGATGAAACCATTAGTTATGGGCTGAGGCTTTACATATATTAATGCTGTTGGGATGAGATTAGTTGGAAGGATATACATGGCCATTCCTCAGGACATCATCTATTGAGACAATATTGTTTATTAATTGGATGATAAACATCGTTGTGCCTCAGGATGTTAAGCTTTGAGCCGATAGGAGCTTTCGAGTAGGGGTATGAGGGACCATGTTCTTATTATTTAGTTATCCCTTTTATACACTAGTACATTATTGATGGAACAAGGTGTCGGGTGAAATTTTAAGAGGTGGAACTTGAGGGTTTACCCAGGATGATTATTTATTAGAGGATTGCTTGGGATTTTTTCTAAGGATCCTCTCCACTACTGTTATGCCGATGATGGCTGAAGGAGGTAATTGATTCCTTATGGCTATTGAGCATAAGGTAATTTAGTTATTATATGATGTGAATGTGCAGTTTTATTTATATTTAGATAAACAAAATTTGTCAGAGATATAATATGTGAACACATTGGTGGTGGCCTACTGAGAATATTCTCACACCCTACATTGGCCCTTCGAGACACGTGTAGATTGTATGCTTTTGCGATCAGGTAAGGGTTCAAGATCAAGAGATGGACCTTCATGATAATGTTGGTCAATTTTTCTTGGTACAAATAGAAAGGACCATGGGTTCATGAATCATCTGAAGTTTATATTTTCAGTCTTCTTTATTTTGTATTAGTATGCTTATTAATGTATATATTGAGGTCGACCATTGGTGTCCCTTTCTGCTTATTTTCATGTATGACCATACTTGTATGCATGCTTCTAAAAATAGTATCATGGTTGTTTAGTTTCAACAAATGGTATTTTATCCCATAAATTATATGTTTGAGCTTGTTTATTGGAATTGATGTTGTCTGTTTGTACTTCTGTTATGGTAGGTTACTAGTCCAGAATCTCATGATCTTTCTTATACTATTTTATATACATACAGACCATTATTATCATCACTAGAGGGTATACTATTCTCACTATCAACCTTTTACACCCTTGATTCTAGTCGTTAGCCTTTGGAATATGGGGAGGTGAACCTAAGGCCTAGTGGTCAACTGGCCCTAATCATTTTTCAGGTGGATAGATGGGTTGGGTAATTACAAGTTATATTAGAGTAGTTCATGACTTGGAATTGGTATTAGTGTTCAAATGGATACTAATAGTATAATTTATTTTATTTTCAGTTGGAATTCATATCTGGAATATGGTAGACCAGAGACTGGGATGTAAATAGAACTTGGTATAGAACTCATGTTTGGGTTCCGGTAGCCCCATGCATAGGGGATAACCAAGATTCATGGGGTTTGAAATTTTTATTCTCCTTTGATATTTTGATAGTTGATTTGATTTCCACCTCGTGTGGTGCACTTGGGTGTGATTGTTATCTCTTATGATATACGACCCTTATATAATCTTGGAAAGGTGAGATTTTGGACCCTTGTCCTGGTATGGAAAGGGAAGTATTTTTATTTTTTCTTGATAGGAACATAGGGTGATTGATATATATCTTTGTGTGTGTGTCTGTGGTAAATTTATTGTGATTTTCATTAAGAAATTTGATTTTACTAAGAGGGTTGGGGTTTTTTCAAGTGTTAACAAAGGATGATAAATATTTTTTTTCTACTTAGCATCTCTTCGGTGGAATTCTACTCAGCCATCTGAAGCATGTGATTCCTACAAAATCTATGTATGATATGTGATATATAAATATATATGGTCCTCGATCTAATAGTATTAGGAAGTGATGATGATTTGTGGAAACCTATTTAAAATTACAAAAAAGGGATCTAAACAATGTTTTCCTTCATAGACTCTCTTTAGTGGAATTCTACTCAGCTACCTTGGATGTTATGTGAAATTTGTCCCAGTTTTTGGAAGGTGAGGGATCATGACGCTAGATGATACATGATGCCTAACTATTATGTGGGTAGGTATGGGGCCATGAGGTCGAATTAATTTTGACATCTAACTCTGATATGGGTAGGTGAGGGGCCATGAGGCTAGATGTCATGTTTCATTAATTTGATGGGGGTGTGTAAGGGGTGTGAGATTGAACTTCTTATTACATATTTACCTATCTATGTAATATATATATATATACAATAGTTTTTTACCATTCTATTGTTATTCATCTAGTTTCCACTTAGGAGGATTTTGATGGAGCATCAGACAGGTGGTGATTTGGTGTCACGTGAGCATACACAGGATGAGGCCCTAAGGGTCAGAGTGAGCCCTCGAAGGGAAAGTAAGATCATGATCCGTAGGTACATGCATAAGTACAGGCTCTAGTACAAGTGGGTTAGCCACAGGATTTGAAATATTTTGTTCCATGGATTGTTGAGCAATTCAGTTTGAGCCTAGTACGTGTTATATAGGGCATCAATAGGGAAGCCTAGGGAGTTGAGTCTTCAATTGAATACTTGACTTGAAAGTTCTAGTTGTAGTACCCACCACTATTAAAGGGTGAGGGTGGACCATATGTGGTTGAAATATGTATAGATTTAGTGTAGAACAACTTTGGTTAGCTTGAGACACCCCCTGGTTAGAGGGTGAAGCTAGTGAGATACATGCTTATAAGACCGAAAAATCATTGGTGGGAGGTACATGTTTAGGCGGGCAGACATGAGGGACTATCTTGGAAGGAATTCTATGCCAGAATATTTGAGCACTTATCTATATAGAATCTGAGGGAGGAGAGTGTTTAGGATTTCTTGAAAAATCAACATGGGGACATTTCTATCAAGGTCTATGAATATACATTCATAAAATTGTCTCATTTCACACCTGGTATGGTGGATGACGACACCTAGAGAGTGAGTCATTTCAAGGATGGTTTACAGCATGCCATTAGGGTGTAGGTAAACATATGCAAGTTATCCTCATTATCAAAGGCTATCAATCATGAACTGATAGCTGAGAGAAATTTGAAGGACTAGTCGTACTTGAGCTGGGTTATGACTTCAGGTGATTTATGTGATGATGCTTCATATCATAGGAAGCGAGGCTGAGAGGAGACTCAACAGGGTGAATAGGCTAGATACTCAATCATACCCCTGAGGAGTGGGTCATCAATGGTGTGATTATAGTGTGGGATTTTGGGACATGTTTGGATGAAGTGTGAGCAGACACAAAAGGAGTTCATAACTAGCGGTCTAATTGGGCACCTCGAGAGGTTCTACCAGATGCCTTCCCAAGAAGTTGGAAGCTAGGGACTGGGGCAGAATCTTGCATCTGAAGTGGTACTGATAGTGGTACCAAGAGCTGGTGTCCTAGATTCAACTGAATATAGATGTTGTGGTAGAGAAAGTGGGATCCTGGTGTGGGGTCAGTGGTTGGTAGCTAGTGTTTCTCTACATGAAGTCTAGGCCATAGGTAGTTGGGCTTCAGTCCAGGTGCATGAAGTGGAGCTACAAGGTACAAGGAATGTCGGGGAGCTGACTATGGTTAGAGGTAGGCATGGGCAGGACCATGTATCTTTTTTATTTTTCCATGGACCTCTTTGTAAGCATGTTTAGTTTTGGGTGCACTTAGTGAACAAGTTTTTTTGGACTAAAAAGGTCTTGGTTAGTATGTAGCAATCATCTCAAATGTGTTGTATATATGTATATATATATATGAGGTGTGTGGAAAAATTATTTATTATGGGAATTGATGTTATTAGGGATCCCATTATGTGCATTAGAATCTGTGAATCGACACAATCCTAGATTTTTTGGGTTTCAGATGGGGCAAAAGTAATTTTTAGAATATATTCAGATACAGGATGTTTGGGCATCAATTGAGATGAAATCCCTCATTGGTATCATGTGATACATGGGAATGTGGCAGGCATCTTATGAGTCGTGGAACGTGATGGGTTCTAGATGTGACATTGGCATGATTTGAGAACTTTTTGAGGTATATGAGTGATGATGTTTCATGGGAAAACTTTTGATTCCAGGTATGGTCGGTGTACCATCAGGATTTCATGTATTGGTTTGGGAAGCGACTAGGGTATGTAACTCTTAAGGTGGGGAGCGCCTTGAGAGATTTTACCTATGAATTTTTAACTAGGGTATACTAGGATTATTTGATCGATAAGGGTACATTTGGAACCATCTCAAGATAATTATTTATAGCTCGGGGATGAGCTATGTCATGGTGGGGAGACTATAATGAATCAGGCTTTTAGAACGGGTTGAAATCCTCAACCCATTTAATTTTTTGGATATTAGTAGAAATACCAAGTTATATATTGATCATTGGAACTTAATTATAAGAGATTATTTGACCTAATTCATTTTTTAGATGATTTTTAAGTATCAATGATCACCTTAGGGTTTCGAGTGGGTTTTGGGTGTATCTGAGGCCAAAAACCCAAATTGTGAAGGCGTAGACTGGGGTGAAATTTTTTTATAAATAGTGAGGCCTCCCAAGAGAAATCTTACATCCCACAAAGTTCACTAGACATTATTGATAAAACTATGTGGGATGGGGAACACGACCATGTGAAACTCTTTAACTTTTTTATATATTAGATTCACACGGTTTGTACATAGTTTGGTAAATAGTGTTCCTTGACCATGCGAGGTGTGGTTTCATTATAGTGTGTAACACACTAGTTGCACATAGTTTTCCAAACCTTGTGGTAGTTGTGATCCCTCTTCAAAAAGTGAAAATTACTATTTTCACTAGTTTTTTATTAATTGTGTTTCCCCTATTATCCCCCCCTTGCATGGGATTCTCCTCGAGAGGTCATGGGAAATCTCCTCTCCCTCTTCAAGTCTTTGAGCCACTCACTCTATCTACACTCCATTTTGACAATTATTGTTCTTATTGGAACTGCATTAGTAAAGATTTGATTCCTCATGATTCTTCTCTTACATTATCTCACTATACGGTGTGCTAAATCCATGTGAGCTGATATACCCTATTTTCAAGACATTTGTCTAAAACAACATTTTCGTCCAAATTAGCTCAATTTAGAAGTTTATGTGGAATTAAAAAATGTCTCCCCATACAAGGTAGGTGGTTCCTAGATTTCTCTTGATTTCACTCATATTTTTCTGTTTCATTCTTGAGAATGCTACTGAGTTGACTAAGAGTGAACCTATATATTAATTATTGTCTTTTAAATGATTTAATTCAACCCATGATATGTCTATGGTCATGATACCCCTTGGAAACAAATGGTATGATCCTAGTGAGAGGCTTTTTACCTTCGGAAGATTAGGTCATGGTGTTTATTTTAATTAAGTGGAATTATTTATATTAAATTTAATGAGTTCCATGGGAACTTTATGGGCGTGGCCTGAGGAATGATATGGTGTTGTCCATCTGGAGGAGGTTATTTGGTTCTTTTTGTTAGGCTTCACCCAGCTACATAGGGTAATGTTGATCACCGATTGGGTGACATGGTCATCAGATTGAGGCAACAATGTCATCAGGTTATGGGCATGGATTGTGTGATAGTGGATAGTGTTGACTATCTGATTGAGAGACACAGATGTAGGGGAATGAAATATTGGGATTTTGTGTCTTAGGTGCTTTTTTTGTGATTTCTTCTCACTGTGATTGGATTATGTGTCATTAGAGTCATGTTCCCACATATGGGACTCAGATGATAAGGTGTTTTTTACCACTTATGTGGGTATATGCCTATTTTAGATGTAGCTTAGGATGTTTTTGACCATCAATATGGTTGGAGGTGCTTTCCATATAAATCCATGGGGATGGTGAGGATCCATCACATGATGGTGTTGAGACCTTCAGTTGGGGGTTAAGGCTAGCTGTATATTCAGGTCATTGGGATGGGATTACATGGAAGGACAAAATTTTTTATCCACAAGATGTCAGATGTTGACCCAATGATGTTTATTAATTGGTGCATAGACATCATTGTTCCTCAAGACATTAAGCTTCAATCCAACATGATCATTCAAGTAGGGGTCTGAGGGACCAGGATCTTATTATTTGTTCATGCCTTTTTGATTCTAGTACTTGATTTGATGGTATAAGGTTTCAGGTGACATTTTTATAGTTGGAACCTAAGGTTTCACCTAGGATGATTCTTTGTCAGAGGATTCCTTGGGATTTATACTAAGGATCCTCTCTACTACCATTATTCTGTTAAATACCAAAGTAGGTAACTACTTTCTTATGGCTGGTGATCACAAGGAAATCATACTATTATATGATGTGAATGTGAAATTTTATTTATATTTAGATACACCTACTTTATCATAGATGTAATATAGAAACACATTGGTGGTGGCATACTAAGATTATTATCACACCTTACAAGGGCCCTTTGGGATGTGTGTAGATATTCTAATTTTGTGATCAAGTAAGAATTCAGGCTTAGGATATGGACCCCAGTGATCATGTTGGGATATTTAGCTTGGGATGGATGGAAATTACCTTAGGTTCCTATATTCTCTTTTCTTTTGGGTCACATTTCTTTAGTATCACCATGTTTATTATATGTATGTTATGAGGTCATCCATGGGTGGCCCTTTCTACTTACTTTCTTATATGACCTAACATGTATGAATTCTCCTACAAATGGTACCATGTTTTTTTAGTTTTTTCAAATGGTATTTTATTCTGAAAATGGTATTTTTGTGCTTGATGAATATTATTATTATTATTTTGTTATGTTTTCTCTATGAATGGTTATTGGTACAGTGTTTTAGGGTCTTTATTTTACTATTTCATATACATATAGGTTGTTATTATCATCACCAGAAGGTATATTCTCATCATTATATCCCTTTTACACCCTCCCTAATATTTGGGAGCCTTCAGAATATGTGTAGGCATGCCTAAGGCCCAATGGTTAATCCGGATTGATCACTTTTCAGGTGGAAATATAGTTCAGGGTTCTACACTTCCTATAGTTTATCTCAAAATTGAAAATAAATCATTTACATCCAAAAACGTGAATATAAATCAATGTTTCCATCTTCTTATATTCTCTATTAGTAATATATAACAATGTTAAATCTAATTCCTTATAAAAAAATTCATTAAGACTTTTTCAAATAACATCATTTGAGATATGTTTTTTATTATTGATTTCCTCCACTGAATGATAAAAAAATTTGAGTAGTTATTACTATTAAAAATTCATGTTATATTATCTACTTCTCAAGATAGTCCTTCACTTAACCATTGGAAAAATATGTTTCATTATTAGTATGGAATTTCAATATTTTATGTCCAATCATCTCCTCTTCCAATCTCCAATAATGTTTACATAATTAAACACACTATATTTGTGAGTGATCACCAAAAAGCATGACATATTGCTATAATCATCAATGAATGAACATAGAACCTCTTCCCATCAATGTATCTTGGTGATATCAAACCACAAATATCAATGTGAACTAACTCTAAAAACTATTTGTAATTATTTTTCATCAACCTCTATGTATTTTAAAAAAATATTTCCCTTTTAAAATAAGAAACATGTTTAATTATGATCATGTTTAAGATTTGGGATATTACATGATCCTTTGTGTTTCAATAACTCTTATATGGACTTTTAGTTTATTTAGATCTAAAATTCTCACTTAAACCTATTTCAATATTCCTTGGATAAAAATAACATGGTATCTTCTACATTAATTAGGAATATAATCTCTTTAGTGTGATTTACCTATATCACAATTTAACCATCAATTCATATGAGGATAAATGTTTTCTTAATGAAATTTATTTCATTCCCTAAGTCAAATTAATGAATAACACTGGGTATATTGTGACCAAGGACATAAATTTCATAGAAATCTAACTTTCACTTGTATATTCCACCATTTCTATGTTTCCCGGTCCCAAAAATCTTCAATCCCTCACAATTTTAAAACTCAATGACATATTCTATGTCATATTTAATTCCCATGAAAGATCCTTATTTCCAGTAATGTTAAAAGGTCAACTGTTATTAGCAATCTATACATTATATCAGTCCATTTTTTTCAAATCAATATATTCTACAATAGAATTATCAAACCTCTTCTTCTTGAACCAAGATTCTTTCTTCAAATCCATTTTTTATTAATATGCTTGATACTCATCTGTAAATTGTTGGATATTAAGGTATCAAGGAGTTACAAACCAATTATGTGTTTTTAGATTGATTGGTGACTCTCTGGGATACCATATTCATTCACATCCTTTATGAGAAATTCATGGTTTATTTTCAATATATTTCACACTAAAAATAGTATCCATAAAATTCATATCATTTGTATTAAAAACTACTCATTTTTTTAATGTTTCTCTAATTCCTTAAATTACATATCAGTTATAGAATTTTTATTTGGTGTATTACCCATATTTAAAAATCAATATCACTTAATTTGGGTGGTATTCTTATGGGTCTTCACAACTGATCTAGTAAGCTATTAATCCTCACTTCAATTCATCTTCCTTCAAGGAGTTGTTGCTTATGGATTTCCTCTATCATTATCAACTTTATCTTACGATGAAGCCCCATTCTTGATTTCTCTTTTATTTGTATCTTTTTATGTTATAGAAAATCTTCCAATTTCATTATTGGTTCTATACTCTTCTCCTTAACCTTATTTATAGCCTATAAAATCCAACTTCCTGATGTCATCCAAGGTTTCGTGTCTGTTTCTTGATCTTCAAGATTTTACCTCATCTCAATGACTTCTATTTTAAAATCAAGGATATATTTTAAACTATATTTCGCCATGATTTTCAAGCCATCAATAATTTTTTCATTCTATACCACATTATTATTAAGATCAATTAATTTATCTAGTTCTTTTATATTTTCATATTTAATCTTCTTAATCACTACCTTGAACTCTAAATTCACTTCTTCTTAATATAGAATATAAAGTTATGACTCACATACCACGCCATTTTATTTATTTATATTTTCTCTCCAAATATATATCTATTTATGTTTTCCCTCAAACTCCACTTTGGAGTCTAATAAACCTATAAGCACATCATTATCATTAACTTTTTATTCCTTCGTTTGTGATTTTTCTGTGAAAATTAGAAGAATTTATTATAGGGTATTTGAAATCCCAAATATCCTCCACTTATATTTCATGATGGTGTTTCATGTGATAAAATAATTTAGAAAATTCCTTCTATAAGTTAAAATTTTAAATGAGGATGAAGTCTTTCTAATATGAATCATGGTTTTTATTATGGAAATAACATTCCTATATAAAGCATGACTATTTGAAGACAAAACCATGATATAAAACTATAATTTATTATGTTATATTAATATAAACACTTTCTATACCTATTTTACTTAAACTATAACATAGTTTTAAAATTCTTTATAAACCACTCTAGTTTTTCATAGAATTAATTCTTTGTTATGAAAGTTATCAAGAACCCTAGATGTTTTAAATAATTAAAATCATGGATATGGATAAAAATCATTTTCCCTAAATTATTAAACAATTTAAAACATAAATTTAAATGTAATAGATGTCACATTGATACACCATTTGAGTTTTATGAGGGGAAACCTTTTTCATAACATAGTAAAAACTATCCATAAAGATTTATTTCCACAAAATCCAACCATTCATCTGAATTGAATAAAACATTAATAATGAAAATTCTTCTTTATTTGATGAAATAAGTCAATAAAATATCTTTTACATTAGCTTGATAGTGATACATATAGGGGAAAATATCCCTCCATTAAGGATACTACATAGATTAAATAAATATCCCGTATCTTAAGAAGGATAAACCCTTTATAAAATTCATCATGAACTGTTAGGTTCATTCATCCATCCTAGTACTTCCAGAACTGATATATATGCCTAAATGAGGTTATATAATATAACCAATTGGTGAATTGAAGAGTATCTCATACATGATTATATGATAGATGAAAATACTCTCTAAAATTGAAATTAGATTTAGTTTTGACCAAAAAATCCTCCACTTAAACAAAATACCATACATATTGGCCTCTCATTAAATGATAAATAACATGATCCAGAAATCTTAAAAAACCATTTTTCATCATTAGGAAATTCCACTAGACTATTTCTATCTTGATTAATTTGGATACAAGGAACCTTTATAGATCCACATGCTCCAACCAAGCCACCATTAGCTTTGCAACATAAAATACGGGATATTCTATTGCATTCAAAGATAATAAAAATGATCTAGACATATTTCATAGACACTTTTCATCACTAAGACACACTATATAGACACATATATCAATAAAACATTCAATACAAGGCACCAATATGGATGCTCAATCTCCAACCGAGACACTATTTTTATTGTAACATAAAATCAAGGATACATCATCGACATATGTTTCTTATCATGATAATTCGTCTATACTAGATCTTCCAGAACCAAAAAATTATCAAAAATTAGGTTACATCCTAAAAAAATGGTGATATTAATAGTATCCCATTATTTTATGTTATCCAAAACACCTCTCTCAAACCATCATGGGATTGATTTTTCACCCACCAATAATCCCCTAAAACCAATTTATATACAACTGGACCTATACATAAAATATTATTTTTCGGATCCAAACATATTATACCTTATGTTTTCATCACTAAAACTCAAAACCTAGACACAGTAATGCACACCTATCCTGGATGGACCAACTGGTACCCAGACCGATGGTCACCATATCACCTCGGTCGTACCTCCCAAAATTCCAATGACTTCCAAAAAGAAATGAGGGTATTGGGTGTTAATATGAGAAGACTGCACCCACATATCATAGTGAAAATAGTATAAAATAAACAAGAAACATCCATAATAATATATTATATTATGTATAAGAAAATAAAAAGTTACACGTAATATCAAATGGATGAGAAATAATACAATAATTTTGACACAAGGTCAGATCACCATAAAGAGCATTGATATCCCACTCAGATGATCACATTTATAAGATGAATAAATGATTAAAAATATATTATGGCTACACTACCATCCCATAGCCTATCGTCATTCTAATTTTTATTCATTTCTAAGCTACCATTCTTGATCCAACAACACTAGACCTTTTTCCAACCCAAATCTATTAATAGAGATATCTATATGGGTATTCAAGTGTTGTGTTCTCACAAGTAGAGTGTGAGTAAAACTATGTATGGAACCATGAATAGGTTCCCAAAAAAGATAATAATGTAGTTTATGCACATGTGATATTATCAATTGAATAAATAAATATGGAAAAGAAGCATAAATAAATAACCATCATCAAACCTTGGATTCTGATATGAAATCTAGGATCAACTATACCACCTTTGGCTAGTGTCATAATTTTTCTGAGCATATCAGTCACTATGCGGACCAATTTCCCTTCTCATAACCATATCAAATACTTATACATGCTTCTACCGGTGTCATAGTGTATACAATCACAAGTGACCAATCTGAAAAAATATACCCACCCCCTAACATAAGAACCATGTTGGGGTAATATAAACATCCCCAAAACCATATGAATCCACCCGAGATAAATATAGCCATCCCTATAAAAAACTTTCCACATATAGTAAATATATCCATCCCTGAAACCATCATCTACCAGGGGTTGTAGCTCACCTAAAACCATCATCCTACCTGGGGGCGTTCCACCTTAGAACATGAAAATATCTATAAACAGGGACCACATCTAACCCTAGAACCATTAGAAAATAATACATCATAGGGGTCTCATATCCTACCCAAAACTAGGTATCAATCCTATATTACTCTAGGATCATGTCTTGTACCTAGTTTCTAAATCGTCATTCAAAAATTACACATACATATAAATAAAACACATATACTCACTAGTCTATATCTCACTATAGAACTAAGTACCTTAGGAACCCAGGGTATCCCACCGCATAGCCTGTGTTTTATCATAGATGTAAATATAAATAAACACATCTTGGGAACACTTTCTTCTCATAAACTCTCATATCATACCACACGGTTTTGCCTATTTCCCAAACTCAGTGCATGTTCTCCAGGTTGGAATCCAAATCAAGCAACCCATCTTGTAACTATATCTATCTCAAGCTCAGAACATTGACCTTCAGTTTCTAAGGTGACACACAAATTCAATGTGACTCATATCTTATACTGACACTATTTAGGATCAACATCTCACTAAGTTACCTGTTGAGGTCCCCTAGGTCACATAATGTCAAGGATACACTACATGGTCTCCTTGATCTAAATATCATCTCTTGGGTTAATATGAATAACTTAAGGGGAATAACATCCAATGATGTCATCATACTCATTCCATGGGCTCACTGGACTCATAAATAAATCCTCACTAGAAACTCTATAAAGAGATGTAATAATACCCATACTTTATCCCAGGTCATAGGTATGTCCACTCACCTAACCTATCCTAAAGTCCTACCCAAGTAATAACCACATAGAAACTCACATCTTACATAGAGAGCAATACTCCACCTATTCTCCTCTCTACTAGCTCAAAGTATTTAATTCATATCAAGGTTCTAAGAAGGGCCCCTCGATCCTATTCAAAAACCAACACTCTCATCTACAACAATGAATCAAGGAAAATTAGACAAAGGGCCAAAATATATTTCTCATCCCGATTATTCTCTTACAGAGTTCATACATCTAGTAACATGAATTTATTATCAAGGCCTCGAACATAGATATCCAAGGCATCAAGATAGTACTCAAGGGTCTTTCATGGCCCTTGATTCTTTGTTCTCTCAACTAATAGGCAAATAACATTAATTAAGAAATTCATTTTAATTAAAAAGTTCAATCACCAATGATGGGGAGACCACAAATCACATTCCATATCGAATGCATAAACCAAAATCTAAATGATCATGGGACCACACTCCTCATACATAGAGTTTACATCCATTTAAGATACTTGACCACCACTACTTAAGCTTGCCCGAGGCTCATCCACACTCATATATACTTTTGAGCATCTTTTTTGATCCATAATTCCAAATTCATTTAATTATGAACAATTATACAAAATTAGAAAATTTTGGTTAAATATGAATAATTCCAAAACAATCATAGGAATCATCTACTTCTAAAAATGCGCTTGATCACACACCACATAAAATAAACAATTTAACTTCTCAATTCAATAGTTGAAAAATTCCATTTAAGGAAAAAACCTTATTATAACCACCGAAAAATACCTACATTGAAATGACATACGGAGATTTGTATACCTAATCTTAGGAAATATTTAGATAAAAAATATAAATACCCCACAATTAAAGGATTATCCAGCCATGATATGGTGGAATCATCTCAAGAACCCTAGCTGAAATCGTCTGAATAAAAAGAGACACAAGGGAAAGCAATGAATATGGAAGATGGAGGGGATCAATCAACTTAACGACCAATGAACAACATAGAAATCACTCCAAGACAAATGATATTGAATGATATAAAAGGGTATATATCCTCATGTCTTTGGAATTGTATGAGTGAGAATAGGGGAGGAGGAGAGGATAAAGCATGTGGGGGCATTTTGGTCATTTCTACATCTTTATTGAAATTTGTTAGGCCTCATGGTTTGGATGCGTGATTTTAAAAACAATGAACCAACTAGAAAAATACCCTCTATAACTAAATTATATTTCTTTTATGATTTCTATACAACCATATTTTCATCATGTTCCAAGACATAAGACAAAAATAACCCGCATGGTCTCCCCACATGGTTTCCCCTAACCGTACACTAAAAAACATTGAAGAAAAAACCCCTTTCAAAATTTATGAAATCCAACCCAAAGATCTAGAGGCTCACGCACGCACATAAGAAACCTCATAGACCTTAATCCATATCCATGAAATTATAGACTAGATGCTCCAAATCTTAGAATTCCCATTTGAAACTAAATTCTCAAATTGACCTCATGTACATAAACTAAAAATTCAAATTTTCTATGAATTCCACCACATGAAAATGACATAGGGTTTTATATCCATTCTATCAATAATATTGTTAATATATGGAATTAAAGTGGATCTGCATTCTCCAACCGAGCCATCTTTATCATTGAAACATCAAATCATGTATAGGTCATCTACATAATAGTACGGATAAACCTATTGGATGTGCGATAATATATATATATATATAATAGTATATTATATAAGTGTATATTTAATATATTCCTATGATGAAGATATTTGTTTTTCATGTATTAAATATACATGTGATAATATATATTTATATAATATATATTTATTTCTCACAAACTTTTTTATTGTCAGATATAATCCATTAAGAATGTTTTAATGGATTTATATTAAATCAATGAAATTTTTTAATGAATTAACTATACAATATGAAATGAATATGATTAGAGGATCCTCAGGCTTTACCTATATAAGAGGACGACGTGCACTTTGGTTGGGTTTGGCGTATTCCCTCATACTCCCATACTATTGTCCATTTTATGAGATGAAGGTCCCAAAACCCCTTTAGAAATCGGTTATCCTCACAATATGATCTAAAATACATTGGAAGGTATTCCCACCTCGAAATTAGGGAGAATTGTTTCAATGATTTGAGATATTTATCAATATTTCCCCTTTTCTTGGGTACACTACAACAAATATGACTTTTATCAGTGCTAGAAAATGGAATTAACAGTGCTAAAAAAGCACTGTTAATCGAGGCGAAGATAAATGGGGGCCCCTTTTATCAGCGCTCAGAAAAGCGCTGATAAAAGTCAAAATAAAAAAATAAAAAAAATAAAAAAGAATATATAATTTGGGGGAGCTTTTAACAGTGATTAACCCCCTTTATCAGCGCTATGTGGACCACTCTACTGTTTTTTCCTACCCGCATGTCCATCACATGCCCCCAAGCACACCTCCTTGCTTCCACCGAAACTCGAACCTGCGACCTCCCCCTTGCGCGCCTGCACCTTTACCACTATGACATTTCGTTTTTTCTATTTAATGATATATATATTTATTTATAGATATATAGTTATATTTATTCATATATTAATATAGATTCATGTTAATATAAATATATTTATTTATATTAATAAATATATATTTATTCATATATTAATATTTATTTATTTTTATATATTTAGTTATAATTATTCATATAATAATATAGATTCATATTAATATAAATATATTTAGTTATATTAATACATATATATTTATTCATATATTAGTATATATATATTTATTCGTATATTAATTTATATTTATATTTATTTATATATATATATATAGTAATAATTTTTATCCATATATATATTTGTATAATAATGTACATTTATAAGATTAGTTTTAAATACATTTATAAAATATGTTTTTTATGTGTGTTTAAAAATAAATAAATAAATACATACATACATACATATATACAACACACAAAAAGACACACACAGACACACAGAGATACACATATATATGTATGAATAAATACATCTATATATGTGTATTTGAAAAGCCATATAATGTTAAAATGACTGTAACTTCTAATCCAAAAGAATTTTCCAACTCCACAACCAGTCAAATCGAATATAATGAAACAATCTCCAATATGATATATGGTAGAGGCTTAATGGACATCCAGATCAGAATTTATACATGTTTGAATGTTAACAAATCGGGGTATCCTGACTAAAAACTCAGTTTTGGAAGCCTTCTGGGCCTTTTTTGGCCTTGGAAAATATGACAGAAGCATTTCTTGGGTCACAGGCGCGTAGAGCTCATCATAGGATTCAATTTTGTATGTTGTAGAGCTCAAATAGACACCCGGATAAAAAGTTATGCTCGTTTGAAGTTTGAGTTACATTTTCAACTTATTTTAGATCTTTTATTATTTTTTGGATTTTTGGTTTCTTCAAATTGTTATTAAATGATTTTTCATTGATGATAATTAGAAAATTATTAATTAATTATATTTTTTAAAATATTTTCGAGCCTTTTCACTAAATTTCTTATATATTAAAATGTAATAGTCTATTTATACTTATCTAAAACATATTTAAAAAATATATATTATATTTATATCAATATAAATATACTTATATAAAAATATATTATTTTTCATGAAAAAATATTTTTTTTGAAACATAAAATTTTTCTGCTCTTTGAAAAAGCACTGATAAATCCCCTCTTTATCAGTGCTACTAAAAAAAGCGCTGATAAAGGGGTCCCCTTTAACAACGATAAAAAAACGCTAATAGGGGGCTTTATCAGTGCTAAAAAAAGTACTGATAAAGGGTCACTTTTAATAGTACCTTTTTTAGTGCTATTAATAGCCCCCTCCCCCTTTATCAGCGCTTTTTTTAGCTCTGATAAAAGTGTAGCGCTTCCCTTGCTCGTTTTTGTAGTAGTGGTAGATGAAGAAAACTATTATTGGCATTTACCAGGTACTATGTTTTCTCATTTTACTTATGCATTTATTAAAAAAATAGATCTAAGTGTATTTAGGTTGTTTTAAATTAAATATTGTCATAAGATGATCATATGAAACCCATCAGTGGTTTCAGATTATAGACTTCATTGATGAATAAAAGTGTTTATTATTTTATGAAAAACATATTTTACAAATTTCAAGATAATATATTTCATGTTTGGAAATAAATATGAAATAAATTATATTTTTAATAAAATGAAAAAATTATTTAATTATATATTTTATTCATATATATAAAATGGTATATAAAATGGTGATAACATTAATAATCTAGGTTCAATGAGTTTTTTTAATCATTTTCAAATATGAAAAATATCATATTTCTAACTCTAGTTTATATAAACAAATAAAATATTTATTCCAATCAAGATAATTCAATTATGAATTAAATTATATTATTTTTAAATTATTAATAAATAATAAAAAATATAATTTAAAATACTTATAAAAAATTATAAAATTATTTTGTAAATTAATTAACTATGAATTGTTTAGGTTTAATTGGATTATATTTTTCAAATATGTATGGTTTATAAAATATGTATTGTTTTGGGTAATATATTAATTTATAAATTGTATATTAAATAGCTAAATATAAATTATTTATAATGAATCATACAAATTTTTATAAATCATTTATTAACAACATATTCCTGATATTAAATTTCAATATTTTAAAGCCTTGTTGACAAATTAAATGGCATGATTTATAATATTGAAATAAATGGTTTATTTAGAAATCCTAAATGGTGATTTTTAAAGTGATTATAACATAAAAACTATGTTCTATTTAGAATATATAAACATATTTATATAATTTATATTGAATTGTAAAATGTTAATAATTCATGAAATATCATATAAATGATTTTTATTATAAAATAAGACTGGGTTCATATTGAAATGAATATAAAATGTTTATATTCCTGCTAATTTGGAAAATTTTTATGATTAATAATTATTTATGAATGGTTTATAAATGTATCACTATTTGAATATTAAATAAATTATTTATTCATTTGTTAAATTTCCTTCATATTTATATTTAGTTCATGAATAATTAATTTGAAATTGTTCATATAGAAGGAGCTTTATTTGGATATTATTTAAGTCAAATGGATTTTTTATTATTATTAATATAGTCATGGTATAAATATTAATTAAGTATGTAATATTTAGGTTTTGTAAAATGTTTACATAATTGAAATTGAATTATAAATTTTCTATAATTTATATAATATCATATATATAAAATTTAAATTCCAAATAATGATAAATATAATATACTTCATACTCGAAAGAAAATAAAGATATTATATTAAAAATTATGAAATGTACATAATTTTAAATCTGAAATTTTAAAAGGGTTTATAATAAGATTTTATTTTTATAATTGTTCATAAATTTTTATCTCATGTTTATATATTTTAACAGTTCATTTATTTAAAGTTTATTCCTTTTTTAATCAAATTTTTAAAATTTTTATATTATGAATGATTGTATTCTTATGTTTATATGATAAATTTCTTATATGATATATCCTTAAATATCATGCTAGGTTTGATTTCATAAAATTTAGTTTTTATCTATGTTAAAGTAGGTTCATAATTAGAGTTATGAGTTTGAGAATATTTTTTGGGAATATTTTATGAATATAATGTGTTAGAGTTTTCAATAATTTATTTCTCTCTCGAGTAAAGTCCCCCATGTTGAGGGACATGGGGTCAGACCACCTACTTTCCTAGAGGATTTTTTTGTCTAGGAAACTGAATGGGGTTGGATATTTGTCAATTCCAGTATACTAATGTGGTTTTTCTCAATCTCATAAAACTCTATGCATTTAGATGAAGTGTTCATGTACTGTAAAAATATGATTCATTTGGATATTTATGAGTATACTTGACTATTGATTTTGATGACTAACACAGACTTATGGGTTGTGTAAATAGTTACACATTAATTTTTTTTGAACATATTAATTTGGTGGTTGGAATTAGGATTTAAAAAATTAAATAGTTAAAATCATGCATATATAAAAGGAAAAAACATGAAAATAGAATTATTACATACGATGTAGTAGTTATGAATTTAATATTCATGCAATTTATATTAAATTTTTTAGACTAAAATCCCCCAAATACCAATTGTGATATTACTTCTAAAGAAATAATTTTAAAGTCCTTGATCACCCAATCAGGTACTTTTGTGCCTAAGTCCGGTTACCCTAGATTATCTTGTTAAAGTAATTCATGTAATTAGTGACTCAGAATTTTTTTGTTCGGTAGTTTTGTGCCTATTCAGGGTGCCCATGAATTTTCCTTGGTTAGCTTGTTTTTTCATTTTCTTTGGGTTACACTAGCCGGAAATCATTGATGGTTAGTATACTAGAAGAATATAGTTGATTATATCTATATAATGGTTTTGGATAAGTATTTATCTTCTTAACTATCTAATTGTCATAACTGTCATGATTGAGATGTTTCCCTACATCAATAACTGAGTAGTGAGATGAATTCTGAAGAAGACTCGGTGCTTTTTGAAATATGGATCTTCCCTCACTAAATGTATATGATGTAATGGGTCATCAATTTTATTGGGATAATTATCATTAAATGTAAATAATGAATTGATATAATACATGATTTATATTTGATAAAAATTTATAATATAGATAAATTCTATCATCCATCACTTTGAGATTTTAATCTATCTTGGACAATGAAAATTTTAATTGAAGTAACATTCTTGATCATTATAGAAACTTGAAAATCATTCTCAATAAAGAATAAAAATTCTATGTACTATAGTAGCTACTTCATAAGAAATCTCCATGGAAGTATATCCCAAAAATATAGTTATATTTCTATAATAATAATCTAAAGGAATCTATAGAGTTTTTGAATATTATTCATGTTACCATAGATCCTAAGTTACATAAACAACATGAGTCTATGAATGGTTTTAAAATTATAGATAATATAAAAAGAATCTACTAAGAAAAAAGAACATATGAATGATATAAAGTTTCAAAAGCCCTTATTTGATGTAAAATAGTGGAAAGAACCACAATATCTAACCTTGTACAAGATAATATTGGATACATTAACACTTTAGAGAGATTGGTTTCACCACTTAATATGAATCTTACTACTGTTTTTATTCTGTGATCAATTCCAGAATGGTTCTGATAGTTTGTAGTTAAATACAACATGAATGGATTCTAAATTTTTTTATTAGATATCCTTAAGATGTTAAGTATTTTTGTGAAGGATATCAGTGGTCTCATCTCACGTCATATTATAATAGTATAGAAAAATAAAGTAAATATTCATGGAATGAGATTCAAGTAAAGAGGTTGTGAAGAGTTTTGATCACCAGTTACATAAAACCATAAAATCAAAGGACAATGAAACCATTATAGAAAAAATAGTCATTATAGGTGAAAATATCCAAAATACCTAAAGGGTTTAGTTTAATGTATATTTTATGAATTTATAAATTTATAGAAGTTCATAAATTGAGGGGAATAATTGCAGCATGGAGTTTAATGTTATTGAACAACTAGTTGTTGTATGAGTGAATTTTAAATAGATAGGTATTTATAAATTATGTGTATTTTTACTCATATTATGTTTTTAAAAAAATATGTTGTTTTTAATAAAATGTAGTTGTTTATTGATGTACATTTCATTCTTCAAAAATCTATATAATGAAAAATTATTGGAAAAATTAGTTTTATACAGGATAAAAAGTTTTTCTAATCAATTAAAATATAGTCAATTTGTTCCTATTACCTATGAGTGGTATATTTTAATTTTGTTTAAATTTCAAATATAATATTATCTAAATATATGGAAACAACATTTTATTTATTATATTTTACTACTAAAAGGAAATAAAAGTTAATTCATAAAATAAAAATTATTTTTTATCAAGAATTAGAAAAATATTCTAAAGAGAATATGATTATTAATAAGATAATGGGAGTATGTTTGAACATATATAAGTTTAAAGATAATAAATAAAATACTATTCTAATTTAAGTTTGAGTGATTTTACACTTAATATGCAATAAGTTCAGGACATTAGATTGTGAATAAAAATGTAAACAATCAAATTTAATAACTGTGGGAAAGTGAATATAACCATTAACGAAATGATTTTACCAGTATAAGATAATTGTTATTATTTAATTAATATCATTAAAGAGTTTAGGATATTTTATTCTAAAGAAAAATGTAAATCATTTCATTTAGTTTTCATAACGAGTGGAAATCACTATTACATAAAGTTTCATGCTAGAAAATAATTAAAGTGAATCACTTTGTATCCTAAAAGAGTGTAGGGTATGATGGTAAAGTGAAATGAAGAGAGTTACGTTATTTACCATAACAAAATGAATATCACATAGTTTCCTAAGAGTTTAGGATGTGCTGGTAAAGTGGAAATGTAAATAGTTAAATTATTTAAAAAATATTTCAAGGAAAAGTTTGATGGAAATGGTTACAAGGATAATAATTATGTACTACTAAAGAGTTATATGTAGAAAATAAAAAACATAATAACAATTGATGTTATGAAGCTAATTATTTGGAATATAAGTTCAAATAATTGGAGTTATGGAATATGATTCCTATGTATCACCATCATTAAAACTATCTTGATTTATAAATGTTACTCATTAAGAGGTTACTGGGAGTATTTTACTAGATAGTCACATCAGGAAGTGATATGAATTACATTTGGATGTGATCTTCAGAAAACCATTTCTATAGAAACAATATAAAATTCGTGTATAATATTTTAATATATTATTTTTAACAATTGTAAACATATAATGTATTTAAAATAAATAAAATATCTATTTATCATTCATTCATGTGTGATGTAATTTATTTTACATGAATGGTTTGTTGATAAATATCCCCTCAAATTACATTCCTTGAGTTTTCCATAACTGATGATCATCATGGATTATAATGGGATGTGATGATATATAATGGTTAACTTGAATAAATTCGTGAATATGTTACAATTGGTTGTATATGATATATTTAAGAATATATTCTTGAGTTAATAAGAATAGAATTTTCACATCAATTGATCTGCTAATATATATATCATGGAATGTTATACAGTCATGAATATACATAGTAGTGTATGCTTATTATTGGTTCTTCTTAACACAGGGTTGACGAGATACCTAGCATGAGAACCTTCAAAAATCGATACCCTACTTATGCGAGTCACCATATGAACATAGCTAATAATAAGGTGGTTGGGTAATTTTTTGATCATAACATTAGTTGGAGCGAAACTATGAGGATATTTGTTCACTTTTATGACAAGTGAAGACATATGGGCCATGATTGAATGAAACTGAGGAAATCCTTGGCCATACTCATTTTTTCACATATGGTGTGTTCAACTACTTGTATATGTGAAATATGATGTTCTTATCAGATATATGAATAGAATGTGATGTATTCATCCACTTGGTCAGTTTTTTCAGAGAATTAAGAAATTGATGAGGGAGCTATACTTGATGGAAATGTTCTATGTATAGTGTCCAGTCGATGTCATGGAAAAAGGAATTGCATAAGATACATATAATTTATATGATACATCTAGTGGTGTACATGTTTTTATATAGATATGAGTTTGTTTAATGGATATTCCACCAGACCCCTTAGTACACTACTGGAAATGCAGGATTTCCCAATGGTTTAGAACCGTTGGGAATGGCTGCAGAACCGTTGGTATATGTTATACCAACGATTCTGCAACCTATAGGGAAGTAAGCCGTTGGGAAAAGTTTTTCCCAACGGTTTATAGTCAACAGTTGGGATAGGATGCTGAAAAATTAAAACCGTTGGGAAATAGTGCACAAATTTATCATGTTTTTCCCAACGTTTTTTCAAACCGTTGGGAAAAACCAAAAATATCCTCTTTCCCAACAGTTATCCAAACCATTGGAAAAAAAACCAAAGTGCTTTACCAACGGTTCTATGAACCATTGGTAAAACAAGGCCTACACATTCTATACCAACGGTTCAAAACCGTTGGCATAGCCTCTGTTGGTAAAATTGCACAGCAGCTCTACAATTTACCCAGCAGATCAATTTTCCCACCAGGTCTCATTTTGTGGTTCCCTCTCATTTTCAATCCAATTATTGTACCTGCAATAAACTAACACATACATATACAATTATTGTACCTGCAATAACCAACTAACACTTACATATAGAGAACAAATTCATACACATTTAACATATAATAGTGGAACTATACACATCCATAATTCAATTAGAATTCATAACGTAATTATAATTTAGATGACAATTATATGTGGAATCCAGAAGTCAATTCATAATTTGATCAGTTTTTTGTATACCATATATTTTTACTTGAAATAATGTCCATTTTAAACATAATACATACACCTGGAGATCTACCGGCCACACCGTGCCTTGGATTGAGGCGGGGTTGACTTGTACACGTCACATATGACCCATGGATCGTTGTGCTAATGTATCGACACAATCCGAATGCGTTTGGTAGGTTTTCCGTATGTCAGTTGATGTTTTTCAATTAAAATGACGTACTTTTGAAAAAAAAGGTAGACACATTGAGTGGTGCCGGACACACTACGCCTTGGATTGAGGCGGCGTTGACTCGTACACGTCACATATGACCCATGGATCGTTCTCCTAAAGTTTCAATGGAAACCGAATGCGTTTGGTCGGTTTTCCGTATGTACTTAAATTGTAATCCATTTTAAGCAAAAGACAGACACTTTGAGTGCTGGCGGCCACACCGTGCATCGGTTTGAGGTGGGTTTGACTCGTACACATCAAATATGACCCTTGGATCGTTGTGCTAAAGTATTGACACAATCCGAATGCGTTTGGTAGGTTTTCCGTATGCCAGTTGATATTTTTCACTTCAAATGACGTCCTTTTGAAACAGAAGACATACACTTTGAGTGTTGGCGGCCACACCACACCTCGTATTGAGGTGGGGTTGACTCGTACACATCACATATGACCCATGGATCATTGTGGTAATGTATCGACACAATCCGAATGCATTTGGTTGGTTTTCCATATGCCATTTGATGTTTTTCAATTAAAATGACATCCTTTTGAAACAAAATGCAGACACTTTGAGTGGTGTCGGCCACACCGCGCCTCGAATTGAGGTGGGGTTTACTCGTACAGGTCAAATATGACCCATGGATCGTTGTGCTAATGTATCGACACAATCCGAATGCGTTTGGACGGTTTTCCGTATGTACTTATATTATTGTCCATTTTAAGCAAAAGACTGACACTTTGAGTGGTGGTGGCCACACCGCACCTCGGATTGAGGCGGGGTTGACTAGTACACATCACATATGACCCATGGATCGTTGTGATAAAGTATCGACACAATCTGAATGCGTTTGGTTGGTTTTCCGTATGCCAGTTGATGTATTTCACATCAAATGACGTCCTTTTGAAATAGAAGACAGACACTTTGAGTGGTGGCAGCCACACCGTGCCTCGGATTGAGGAGGGGTTTACTCGTACACGTCACATATGACCCATGGATCGTTTTCCTAAAGTTTCAATGGAAACTGAATGCGTTAGGTCGGTTTTCCGTATGTACTTAAATTGTTGTCCATTTTAAGCGAAAGACAGACACTTTGTGTGGTGGCGGGCACACCGTGCCACGGATTGAGGCAAAGTTAACTCGTACACGTCACATATGACCCATGGATCGTAGTACTAAAGTATCGACACAATCCGAAAGCATTTGGTCGGTTTTCTGTATGCCAGTTGATGTTTTTCACTTCAAATTATGTCCTTTTGAAACAGAAGACAGACACTTTGAGTGGTGGTGGCCACACCGCGCCTCATATTGAGGGAGGGTTGACTCATACACGTCACATATGACCCATGGATCATTGTGCTAATGTATCGACACAATCCGAATGCGTTTGGTCAGTTTTCTGTATGCCATTTGATGTTTTTCAATTAAAATGACGTACTTTTCAAACAAAAGGCAGAAACTTTGAGTGGTGTCGACCACACTGTGCCTCGTATTGAGGCGGGGTTGACTCGTACACATCACATATGACCCATGGATCATTGTGCTAAAGTATCGACACAATCCTAATGCGTTTGGTCAGTTTTCCGTATGTCATTTGATGTATTTCACTACAAATGACGTCCTTTTGAAATAGAAGGCATACAATTTGAGTGGTGGTGGCCACACCACGCCTCGGATTGAGGCGGGGTTGACTCGTACACGTCACATATGACCCATGGATCGTTTTGCTAAAGTATGGACACAATCCGAATGCGTTTGGTCAGTTTTCTGTATGCCAGTTGATGTTCTTCACTTCAAATGATGTCCTTTTGAAACAGAAGACAGACACATTGAGTGGTGGCATCCACACCACACCTCAGATTGAGGCGGGGTTGACTCGTACACGTCACATATGACCCATGGATCGTTTTGCTAAAGTATCGACACAATCGTAATGCGTTTGGTCGGTTTTTCGTATGCCAGTTGATGTATTACACTTCAAATGACGTCCTTTTGAAACAAAAGACAGACACTTTGAGTGGTGGCGGCCACACCACGCCTCAGATTGGGGCGGGGTTTACTCGTACACATCACATTTGACCCATGGATCGTTCTCCTAAAGTTTTAACGGAAACCAAATGCGTTTGGTCGGTTTTCCGTATATACTTAAATTGTTGTCCATTTTAAGCCAAAGACAGAAACTTTGAGAGGTGGCAACCACACCACGCCTCAGAATGAGACGAGGTTGACTCGTACACGTCACATATGACCCATGGATCATTGTGCTAAAGTGTCGACACAATAAGAATGTGTTTGGTCGGTTTTCCATATGCCAGTTGATGTTTTTCAATTCAAATGACGTATTTTTGAAACAGAAGACAGACACTTTGAGTGGTGACGGCCACACCATGCCTCGAATTGAGGCGGGGTTGACTCGTGCACATCACATATGACCCATGGATCGTTCTCCTAAAGTTTCAATGGAATCTGAATGCGTTTGTTAGGTTTTACGTGTGAACATAAATTGTTGTCCATTTTAAGCCAAAGAAAGACACTTTGAGTGGTGTCGGCCACACCGTGCCTCGGATTGAGGCGGGGTTGACTTGTACACGTCACATATGACCCATGGATCGTTGTTCTAAAGTATCAACACAATCTGAATGCGTTTGGTCAGTTTTCCGTATGCCAGTTGTTGTTTTTCACTTCAAATGACGTCCTTTTGAAACAGAAGACAGACACTTTGAGTAGTGGCGGCCACACCGCGCCTCAGATTGAGGCGGGGTTGACTCGTACACATCAAATAAGACCCATGGATCGTTCTACTAAAGTTTCAACGGAAACTGAATGTGTTTGGTCGGATTTCCGTATGTACTTAAATTGTTGTCCATTTTAAGCCAAAGACAGACACTTTGAGTGGTGGCGGCCACACCGCGCCTCGGATTGAGGCAGGGTTGACTCGTACACGTCACATATGACCCATGGATCATTGTGATAATTTATCGACACAATACGAATGCGTTTGGTCAGTTTTCTGTATGCCAGTTGATGTTTTTCACTTCAAATGACGTCCTTTTGAAACAGAAGACAGACACTTTGAGTGGTGGCAGCCACACCGCGCCTCGGATTGAGGTGGGGTTGAGTCGTACACTTCACATATGACCCATGGATTGTTCTCCTAATGTTTCAATGGAAACTGAATGCGTTTGGTCGGTTTTATGTATGTACTTAAATTATTGTCCATTTAAAGCCAAAGACAGACACTTTGAGTGGTGGCGACCACACCGCGCCTCATATTGAGGCACGGTTGACTCGTACATGTCACATATGACCCATGGATCATTTTGATAAAGTATCAATACAATACTAATTCGTTTGATTAGTTTTCCGTATGCCAGTTGATGTTTTTCACTTCAAATGACATCCTTTTGAAATAGATGACAGACACTTTGAGTGGTGGCGGTCACACCGTGCCTCGGATTGAGGCGGGGTTGACTCGTACACATCACATTTGACCTATGGATCGTTCTCTTAAAGTTTCAATGGAAACCGAATGCGTTTGGTCGATTTTCCGTATGTACTTAAATTGTTGTCCATTTTAAGCCAAAGACAGACACTTTGTGTGGTGGCGGCCACACCGAGCCTCGTATTAAGGCGGGGTTGACTCGTACACGTCACATATGACCCATGGATCGTTGTTCTAAAGTATCGACACAATCTGAATGCGTTTGGTCGGTTTTCCGTATTCCAGTTGTTGTTTTTCACTTCAAATTATGTCCTTTGGAAACAGACAACAGACACTTTGAGTGGTGGCGGCCACACCGTGTCTCGGATTGAGGCGGGGTTGACTCTTACACGTCACATATGACCCATGGATCGTTGTGCTAAAGTATCGACACAATCCGAATGCGTTTGGTCGGTTTTCCGTATGCCAGTTGAGGTTTTTTACTTCAAATGACATCCTTTTGAAACAGAAGACAGACACTTTGAGTGGTGGCGGTCACACCGCGCCTTGGATTGAGGTGGGGTTGACTCGTACATGTCACATATGACCCATGGATCATTTTGCTAATGTATCAACACAATCCGAATGCGTTTGGTCGGTTTTCCGTATTCCAGTTGATGTATTTCACTTCAAATGACGTCCTTTTGAAACAGAAGATAGACACTTTGAGTGGTGGCAGCCACACCGCGTCTCGGATTGAGGCGGGGTTGACTCGTACACGTCACATATGACCCATGGATCGTTCTACTAAAGTTTCAATGGAAACCAAATGTGTTTGGTCGGTTTTCCATATGTACTTAAATTGTTGTCCATTTTGAGCCAAAGATAGACACTTTGAGTGGTGGCGACCACACTGCGCCTCGGATTGAGGCGAGGTTGACTTGTACACATCACATATGACCCATGGATCATTTTTATAAAGGATCGACACAATCCAAATGCGTTTGGTTGGTTTTCCATATGCCAGTTGATGTTTTTCACTTCAAATAACATCCTTTTGAAACAAAAGACAGACACTTTGAGTGGTAGCGGCCACACCGCGCCTCGGATTGAGGCGGGGTTGACTCGTACACGTCACATATGACCCATGGATCGTTCTCCTAAAGTTTCAATGGAAAGCAAATGCGTTTGGTCTGTTTTCCATATGTACTTAAATTGTTGTCCATTTTAAGCCAAAGACAGACACTTTGAGTGGTGGCGGCCACACCGCGCCTTGGATTGAGGTGGGGTTGACTCATACACGTCACATATGACCCATGGATCATTGTTCTAAATTATTGACACAATCCGAATGCGTTTGGTCGGTTTTCCATATGCTAGTTGATGTATTTCACTTCAAAAGACGTCCTTTTGAAATAGAAGACAGACACTTTGAGTGGTGGCGGCCACACCGCGCCTCGGATTGAGGTAGGGTTGACTCGTACATGTCACATATGACCCATGGATCTTTCTCCTAAAGTTTCAATGGAAACCGAATTCATTTGGTTGGTTTTCTGTATGTACTTAAATTGTTGTCCATTTTAAGACAATGACAGACACTTTGAGTGGTGGTGACCACACCGTGCCTCAGATTGAGGCAGGGTTGACTCGTACATGTCACATATGACCCATGGATCGTTGTTCTAAATTATTGACACAATCCGAATGCGTTTGGTCAGTTTTCCGTATGCCAGTTGATGTATTTCACTTCAAATGACGTCCCTTTGAAACAGAAGACAGACACTTTGAGTGGTGGCGGCCACACCACGCCTCGGATTGAGGTGGGGTTGACTCGTACACGTCACATATGACCCATGGATCGTTCTCCTAACGTTTCAATGGAAACCAAATTCATTTGGTCAGTTTTCCGTATGTACTTAAATTATTGTCCATTTTAAGCAAAAGATAGACACTTTGAGTGGTGGAGGCCACACCGTGCCTCAGATTGAGGTGGGGTTGACTCATACACGTCACATATGACCTATGGATCGTTGTGCTAAAGTATCGATACAATCCGAATGCATTTGGTTGGTTTTCCATATGCCAGTTGATGTTTTTCACTTCAAATTATGTCCTTTTGAAACAGAAGACAGACACTTTGAGTGGTGCCGGCCACACCGTGCCTCGGATTGAGGCGGGGTTGACTCGTTCACGTCACATATGACCCATGGATCTTTGTGCTAATGTATCGACACAATCCAAATGCGTTTGGTTGGTTTTCCGTATGTACTTAAATTTTTGTCCATTTTATGAGAATCCTCTGTGCGGGGGGTTGTTCGGGGTCCAAGGAAGAGGGTGGGGGGGCTATCCGGGGGGTGTCTGGGGGGATGTCCGGTGGGCTTTCTGGGGTCCAGGGAGGAGGGTGGGGGGGGCTGTGCGGGGGGCTGTCTAGGGGGTGTTCGGGGGGTTGTCCGGGGTCCAAGGAGGAGGGTGGGGGGGCTTTCTGGGGGGCTGTTCGGGGGGCTGTCTGGGGGCTGTCCGGGGATGTTCGGGGGGTTGTCCGGGGTCCAAGGAAGAGGGTGGGGGGCTATCCAGGGGGCTGTCCGGGGGGCTGTCCGGGGGGTTGTTCAGGGTCCAGGGAGGAGGGTGGGGGGGGCTGTCCGGGGGGCTGTCTGGGGGGCTGTCCCGCGGGGCTGTTCGGGGTCCAGGGAGGAGGGTGGGGGGTTGTCCAGGGTCCAGGAAGGAGGGGGGTTCCCAAACACACAACCACTAAAAAAACAACATCCATAAAAACAGATAATATATAAAAATAACTCAACTCCAATACTATACTACGAGTCTAGATAAAACCAACAACTAGAATAGATTAAATATCAAATCTTAGTAATATTAGTCAAAAATGTAATGGATCAACTTGTCCCACATCACCATCACCATCGTCACCATCATCATCATCACCCTCGTCCTCGACCCCATCACTGTCCTCGCCCTCTCCCTCCTCCTCGTCCTCGGCCTCCTCCTCGCCCTCGCCACCCGCCTCACCCTCCTCCTCTCCCTCCTCTTTCGCGTCAGATTCCTCACCATCATCATCGTCAAGTTGTACATCGTCCTAACCAACACTAGAACTGCCACCTGGTGCACCGTATATAGAATGTATCGATGACATATACTCATCAAAAGCTGGGCTGGCCTCTGCTGGATGTGTAGGATGTAGAACTTCAATAAATTTCATAAATGCACTGCTTGCCCTAGCAGACTGTTCTGGCATCTCTGTGGCCCTTTTCACAGCTTGTTCTGCCTGTGCCCTAACTTTCTGTAGCTCGGTTTCACTACAGCTCATACCTGAGGAGGGCCAATACCTCGTCGGGGCTATCCTAGGCCGGCAGTGTACTCTACCAGAATGCTCCTCTCCCAACACCTGATGTAAGTGATCTGTTGGCCCAAAATTGTCTGGTTCTTAGGAATCAAGGGCCTCTAAAGCAGCTTGTTACAAATATAAATATATCATTAAGTTACAAAATATATTTTAAAAAATAAATTAAATAGATTAAAACTTACAATCTACTACTGAGTCACTTCGTTGACGACACTTCTATCCTTTTTTCGTCTACTCGAGCAAAACAGTTTTGCTCGAGGCACGCGTCCTTCAATATTTTGTATTTTCCTCTACAATAACATTGAAAACTAAAGTTATATGAAAACTTTAGAAAACTATTAAATAATTTAAAAAACAAAAGAAAGTGTAAGTCGTAAAGAAAACTTATAAACAATTGTTATACCTACTTCCTCTCATGATCAGGCATCGTAGTGCATCCCAGTGTGTGGAGGTATTTTTTTGCATCAATGTCCTTTTATATTTTTCTAGATGATTCCTAAATAAAATTCAAAAATGCCACAAATATTATTAATGAAAAACATGAAAGTTATTATTTAAATACCTCAAATGTTATTAATACCTTAAATTGGGTACTTGTCCAATGAGTAATCTTCTAATGATACTGCTCTATATGACAATCATCCACAACTGTTACCACCTCTAACTTAGTTCCAACTCTAGCACGCCAGCCCATATACAACTCATGCTTGTAGGCTCTTCAAAGCTCACCTAAATCCTTTAGATGTTCCGATCGTGCACCCTCACCATCCGGAAAATTAAATTGAAGCTGAAATCAAAATATTAATTCATATAAATACAAAAATAATTCATGGCATTAAATAGAACATATTTTTTTACCCATATCTCTGCCCAAGCTCTATCCTTGACCTCATGCAGCAAATGGCTCTACAATAGAGGGTTGACGGGAATGATGTCGGAGTATTTGGAAAGCGTCGCCAAAAAACTCTCACATTACTGCCCTGTTTTCACAACCATTTGGTTGTATTCATTATAATCCACCATAACCTGTGTGCAGCGGTTCCACACCAAATGCATGCGTGTACGCCCCCACCCACACCTCTTGTCAGTAGATGTATCTGTCATGAAAGAAAAACAAATATTTTATCAGAACATGTTATAATGAAAATAAATATTTCTATAAAAATTTGTTAGGGTTCTATAAATATACCTGTGTCGGTCTGATCATTGAGTGCCGCTGGATCCATAGAAACTGATGGAACACCATGTGGTGGAACAGGAGTCGAAGACGATGGAATATAGAAACTCAAAGAGACAGAAGTAGAAGGAAAAGAAGATGGGACAACTGTCTGACCGGATGCTGACTGAGGAGTGGGAATCATCCTGGGATGTGAAAATGATGGGCCAGAAGATGCAGAAGGTAGCGAAAACATGGGAGGCCACAATATCCCATGAGTCTCTAATGACACATCGGGATCAGAATGTGGGAAGGATGACATGTCACTGGGAGGGGCAGGGTCTAGTCGGGTACGCGCAGCTGCTCGTCAACCTCTGGTACGAACCCTCCTCGTACCACGGGCCTGAGTACTAGGACCAGTACTAGGCTCCTCGTCGAATAACTATTGACGTATAGGTGGATCCTACAAAAATATTTACAAAAAAATTAATCACATGACATTATATATTCTTTAAATATATCAATTTGAAATAAAGTACTCACTGTAGGCACTATTGGTGGAACACCCATCTCTGTCATTCGACGATTGTTCTCCATCATTTTTTTCCTTCGTCTCTCTTCAATTGGCTTCATTTCCTACTTTTGAAAACAAATATGTAATTAATTAGAAAAAGAAAACTAATGTGTAACCCAAAAAACTAAATATATGAGGGAATAGGGGATTCATAGGTAATTTAGCTATCAATTGTTTTAGAAGAGCTTGATTGAATTTAATAAATCATACAAGTTGTAATGTTCACCATGTTAGAAATATTATTTGACTATGTTTGAATACAGTTCAATTCCAAATTTGAAAATGCAATTCAAATAAAAATTGAAACCAATAAACATTGAAAATTCACATAATGGTCAATTAAGATATCAATTGTTTTAGAAAAGCTTGAATGGATTTAATAAATCATACAAGTTGTAATGTTCACCAAGTTAGAAATATTGTTTGACTATGTTTGAATACCGTTCAATTACAAATTAGAAAATGCAATTCAAATAAAACTGCAACCAATAAACATTGAAAATTCACATAACGGTCAAGTCAGCTATCAATTGTTTTAGAAGTGCTTGAATGGATTTAATAAATCATACAAGTTGTAATGTTCACCAAGTTAGAAATATGTTTGACTGTGTTAATTCCAAATTAGAAAATGAAATTCAAATAAAACTACAACCAATAAACATTGAAAATTCACATAACGGTCAATTCAGCTAAAATATATTTGTGATCAATACTAAATCAATTTGAATATTACCAACCTTAACAACCCAACTCGAGGAAACCAAAAGAATTGAGAACATGGATGAATGATTCTATATATTTTCAACCACAACTTCAGGTTCACAATCAACTATGACAATTGAGCTATTTGAGTCATCAAAAGAAATAAATGGATTGGTTCCAATGGCACTAGGGACAGTGTCAATTCCATCATCACCATCATAAAAAATATGTCTTCGAATTACTTCAACTATGACACCAAATTCAGGTCGAAGTTGGTATTTGACATAAAAAACTTGTTTAGCCATTGATGCCAACACATATGGTTCTTCGGTAGCAAGAGTGCGAGTCATATTAATTACTCGAAATCCACAATCATCAATAAATGTGCCATGTCTCATCATCGAATCAAACCAATGGAATTTCATTATTGTGACTCGTCCAAGAGAGTAATAATCCAATATTATTATTTTCTCAACAACTCCATAATAACCCAAATTTTCAAATCACGGTCTACTATCTGATGCACCGGCATAACAATCTATTTTGGCAGTAACCATAACACCATCATGTTGTGTTCTCATGTTTTTTCCTCGTTCAGTGACAATAAATTTGTACCCATTGATAACAATTGATTTACAGTCACGAACCACAATATTAGGACCAAAAGCCAAAGCTCTTATTTCCTCAGAGACAGAGTCAGCTGACAAACTCAATACCTGCAATATAAATGAATATTAAAGTTAATTAAATATTGATATAATTATTTTAAACATTAATTTTTTTATACCTTCAATTTTAACCAAGCAGAAAACTCTTTGCTATGCAAAGTCTCTCTCCTTCTCAAAGATAAAGAACGATTCTTCCAATTTATCACTGTTTTATGTTCCCTGTAGATAAAAAATATTAATAGTTTAACAGATATATATGTAATATATACATAATACATTTAGTTACCTGATATAGTCATCGAAAAAATCATATTTGAACAAAACTGTGAGATGTGCCATCTCCCGCTCTTTATGGCTTAATGTCTTCAATGTATATGATCCAGGAATTCCTCCTGTTTGAGGAAGTGATGGAAAACTGGGTTCAATTTTCTCATACTGTTCTTCTTCATTTATCATTGGTCTATTCAATCTTGTAGTAAGATCAGACAAATATATCGAGCAGAAATCCATACATTCTTGAGCCAAGTAACCGTTCATGATAGAACCTTCGGGATGATTTCTGTTTCGGACATAAGACTTTAATGTGAACATATTTCTTTCAGTTGGATATATCCAACGAAAAGAAACAGGTCCTCCGAGAAGTATTTCAGTGGGAATATGGATAGTCAGATGCAGCATGCATGTGAAAAATGATGGAGGAAATATTTTCTCCAACTCACACAAAATTAATGGGTCATCTGTCAACATTTTTTGCAAGAAAGACTTGGACAACTTTTTGGAACAAAGATCTCTAAAAAATGGCACAAATGAATAACAACCACCCTTACATTATTGGACAAAAGATGACAGATTGCTATTGGAAGCAACTCATGCAGTAAAACGTGATAATCATGAGTCTTCAATGATTTTAGCTTCAACTCTCTTCTGTTGACCTGTTTAGATATGTTGCTTGAATAGACATTAGGAACTCTAATAGTATCTAATACTTCCAGAAATTGTTTTTTTTCTGCAGGTGTAATCACATAAGAAGCACATGGAAGTTGCCATTTATTTTCACTGATACATACAGGATGCAATTCTGGTCTGATGCCCCAATCCACCAAGTCACACCGAGATCGTAAATCATCTTTTGTCTTCCCCTTGACATTTAGATGAACCGAAAGAAAATTTCGCATATATTCTTTTCAATATGCATTACGTCTAAGCAATGACGTAACAAATTGTTTGACCAATAAAGAAAATAAAAAAAGATACTCTTGTTCCTCCAATTGTAACAGGTTTCAGTGGAAACATTCTTTCTCTTTCCAGATTTCATTTGACCCTTCCCGAATGAAAAACTGAAATCTTTCAATTCATTAAGCACGTCAGTTCCAGACATATGCTGAGGTGGATCATCGGTCTCTATGGTATTATCAAATCTTCGATGATTAATTCTATATGGATGATCCTTTGGAAAGAATAGTCAATGTCCCATAAAACTGAAACTACAACGATGTTTCATCCTTCTAGATCGTGTATTCTTCATACAAATTGGACATGACAGTTTTCCATTCATGCTCCATCCAGACATCATTGCATAAGACAGAAAATCATTGATCATCCACATAAGAGCAGCACGCATCTGAAATACGTCTTTCGAACATGCATTGTATGTGCGCACACCCACATCCCAAAGAAGTTTCAACTCTTTTATTAAAGGTTGCATGTATACATCAATATCAATTCCGGGATCAGAAGGACCAGATATGAATATACTCATGAAAGTGAATGTTTTTTTCATACACAACCATGGGGGAAGATTATAAATGTGTATAAAAACTGGCCTTGTGTTGTGCGATGTAAGCATCTACCCAAATGGATTAAAACAGTCGCATGAAAGACCTAGCCTCACATTACGCACGTCAGCTGCAAAATCAGGATGTCGAGCATCAAATCTCTGCCATGCAAATCCATCTGCAGGATGAACCGACTCATCATTAGTCTTCTTTCTCTCGGTATCATGCCATCTCATTTTTATTGATATGTCATCAGACATAAAAAGATTCTGAAGTCTGGGGATCAATGGAAAGTGCCACATTACTTTTTGTGGAACGCGGGATGGTGTTCCATCAGATTTTGTCTTCCAGCGGGATGTGCCACATTTTATACAGTCATTTTTTTCAGCGGTTTCCTCCCATAATAAACTGCAATCTTTCAGGAAAGCATGAATTTTGTTTCTTTAAAATCCAAGTTCCTCAACTAACTTCCATGCCATATAGTGGTTTGATGGAATATCTGCATCATCTGGAAGTAAATCCTTCAAGAGGGTAAGAATGTAATCGATTGCTGTATTAGAAATTCCATACATACTTTTCCCATGAAACAATCGGATTAAAAATTCCAGCTTTTTCATTTTATCTCATTGTCGATATACTGGAGTCGTGGCAGCATCATTCAATTTTTTCACCCTATCAATATCATCATTTTCACTAGATGCATCAGCTGTCCTCATATCGAAGTCTTCTTGAGTCGAAATCCTTTCTTTTTCATGATGACGAATAAATGGAAACTGATCATCTAACAAATTCTCTATTCCAGTCCTTTCATTTCGATCATCACCAATTTGATATTTCATTTTCTCCCCATTGTGATACCACAAAAAGTAGTTTTCTTGAAAACCATTTTTGGTCATGTGGTAGCTGACTTCTTCATGGCTCAACCAAGGTCTACCAACACAATTGGAACATGGGCAGTGTATGTGACCACTATCTGAAGCATTGTGAAATGAAAAATCTATAAAGCTCTCCAAATTGTTTTTAAAATCTCTTGAGATCCAATCGGTTTCATACATCCAACTTCTGTCCATTCTGTAAAAAGAATTTATATAAGTCATTTTGTCATAAAAAATTCAATAGGATTGAACTTTAATAGAAAATACATTTAAGTAAACGATGAAGGAAGAAAATAGTCACGGTATCAACTACACATGTGAAAAAAACATACTAATGTGTTATTGAAAAAATGTAAAACCAACAAGAAATTAATGTGTTATATCACATCACAGCATGCCTCATCCCATAACCATATTAGTAGGGTATCATGAACATGAATAACATCAACATTGTGCCATCCTACTACCCTACATGACCCCAACCACATGCCACATCTTATTATAGCCTTATCACATCACACCTCACCGGAAAACACTAGGGAAATCATAGTACATCTCACCTAAAGACACATGGACAATCACATCACATCTTGCCTAAAAACACATGGTCAATCACTTTTGAAGGAAGAGTAGGGAAGACATGGTAGCTATCCAAACATATAACCACCATCCTGGATATTAGAAAAAATACCCATAACTCAAAACCTCTGATCGTTGGTAAGTTTATCCAACTCTTGTTGGGAATGTGTAGAAATAACATAAAAATACATGATATATAGATAACACAAAATACTCAACCTATGGGTTCACATTAACTACATAATCACACACTTCACTACTACCATAAAACACATAAACCACACCACCACCACAAAAGACGCATAAAATTTCTCACTTTCATTTATAAGACACTTCATTCACACTTACATTGTCCATTCATTTAATGTTAAATTAATTAAATCCATTTACCACACATCCATTTCTATTCCATATCATTTATTTAATATATTTTTTTTTTGGTTTTACCAGCATAATTTATTCCATAGATAACCAGGAAACTAATAAAACCACCACACAATAACTCACCATCTCACAATAACCATCGACACCATGTTACATCGACCAACCATATCACCAAAACAACCACATATCACAACAAAAATATTGCACATCACAAACCACCGCAAAACCAAAACCACCTCACCACATCATACACCAAAACTTCATCACACAACACCTCCACACGACACAACAACACCACACATCATCACTATCATACAACTTCACATGTCACATCCATTCCCACTAACCATCACATTACAACCCCACATATCACAAATCCCAACTGGTCACCCCAATTCCCATAAAACAGCCTATAACATACAATGAAACACGACAAAAAACCTCTCATAGATGAAAAATAACCCAACTTCCACAATTTATTTATTCAATGTTTTTTAATACATTACCCCTTTATTTATCATGGACATTATAACACAACTGATATTCTAGGGGAAACTAATTAATTAACAAAATATTCATTCATTTCCCTATTTTTCACTGTGAAATCACATCAAAATCCAAACTTAAAACTAAAATATTAGATCAATAACAATAAAAACAATGTACCATATGTATATAAAGAATAAAATACCTAATTTGAGATGATTCAGATGGGTGTTCACCTATTCGGATAGTGGAGTTCGAGAGTACCAGAGAGCTGGAGCTGGATTGATAACTTAAAACAAAAATATTAGATCAATAACAATAAAAATAAGGTAGTATATGTGTATAAAGGAAAAAATACATGATTTCAGATGGGTTTTCACCTCTTCGGATGGGGGATTTCATGAGAGAAGCAGAGCCGTGGAGCAGGAATGAATTTAGGGTTCTGTCGCGAATGGGGGAGAGCAGCACCGTGACTGTATTTGGTGGAAATCTTTCCCAACGGTTTATAAAAACCATTGGGAGAGAGATGTTCAGGTACCCTTTGCCAACGGTTCTATGGAACCGTTGGAAAAAGGGAACCTAAAACACCCCTTTGCCAATGGTTTCTTCAAACTGTTTGAAAAGAGGTGACTTTTCCCAACGGTTTCACTGAACCGTTGGGAAAGGCTTCCCTAATCCTTCAACACCAACGGCTTGATCAAACCATTGGTAAACACCCATTGGTAAAAACCCGAATTACAGTAGTGTTAGCTTCAATATAAAAAATATTTTTCTAGAGTCTACTCTCTACTTAAATCTTTTAAATAGATATTTTATATTTTTCCATATCACGATTAAGACCCATAGGGTAACAAAGATGGTCCTTTGGATAAGGATTTTTTTTGAATTTTTTTTGTTAAAAATTAATTTATTTTGATGAAAAACCATATCCAAACGAGTTTGGATGGATTCACATAGAGTTGTGAAGTTATAAATAATGTCCTTTTGGGATTTTAATTAAATTTAGAGATCATTAGATGGGAACTAAAATATATATAATATATGATATTATATAAATTTATATTTAATGCATGCATGTTCCATAGGTATTTTTATGCATGTATTAAATATCCATATGATAATAAATAAATATTGGTTATATATTTATTTCTCTTGAATGGATTTATTATCAGTTATAAACCATTATGAATGTTTTAATGGAATTAAATTAATTCATTGAATAATTTAAATGAAATGACCCAACATTATGAAATGTATATGATGTGTGGAACCTTGGGATTTTCTGGTATAAGGGAATGGTGTACTCTTCTATTAGGTGTGTCATATTATCTCTTCCTCCCATACTATTTTTCATCATTTGAGGTGAAGGTGATAGGATTCCTTTTCCATTTGTCTATCATCATGATATGATCATAGATCCATTGTCTGGTGTTCCCCCCTCAGAAGCAGGGTGATTTTGTTCACTACTCTGTAATATTTATAAATCCTTCTCCTTTTACAAGAAATAAAAATACTTTTGTTTCTATCATTTTAAAGTACTCCATTTTATAGTTTTATTTACGCATTGATTCTTGAAGAAATATTTGCATGTGTTTTAGTTGTATAACACTGAATATATTCATAATATAATTGGGTGAACCCCATCTAAACCATGTCTCTAATATAAATTTTCAAGAGAATTGTTCTAATATAGACCTTATATTACCAATATAGAATCCCAATTTTGGTTTTATCCTAAAAACAATTAGTGATAATAAAATTATTTTATTAAATCTAATATGTAAACAGAAATCCTCCCTCAAATTGATGTGGTATTAAGTTTTCACCCAAAAAAATATCCAGTCAGACCAAATACTATATCTCTGGGCCACTCATTCAAATATAATCCACATAATCCAAATATCTTCCACTACCATTTCACATTTTCAAGAATCACTGGTTAACCTCAAATATAAAGAATACTTTCTATACAATGTATAAACATGGATATTCATGCTCCAAATGAGATAACATTATCATTGAAACATCAAAACAATGATGTTACCTATCCAAGAAAGATAATCCACTAGGTCTAAGAATTATACACTATCATTTTTCATCACTAGGACATGTCTCATGAAAATTTATGTTTGGATGAATTTTATATAATTCACTTCTATAAATATGAATGGACTTACTTATACACCATTATCATTGCAATATCTATTCATAGATATTCCATCCACATCATATATGGGATAAAACATTTCTTTGATTCGACTTATTAGGATCATTACTCTTTAATAGACCATATAGACCCAAAATTGAAACAAAAATGAGGTTTCATCATAAAACTAATTTGTGATATGAAGAATATGTCATTTATGGCTATATTATAGCCGACACTACTTTCCTAAATTGACATAGGATTGAGTTTTAACCCAAAAAGAATATTATTTAAAGATAAATACATCACATAAATTATACTTTTCATTCATCTTATAGGGGTTGAGTGAAAAATCATATAGACAACAACCAAAATGAATATTTTAAGCTTCATAGGACATCATCACATCATTCCAAAAAAAATATAATGTCAGTGTCATACACCCTATGAAAATAATGATATGAAGAGAGATCTGATTCAAGGAGTTTCATGAATCAATTTCCAAACCGTAATACATGGTTTTTACATACTCAAATAAACATTAATGACACACTTTATAGGTTAATATATAATTTCAAAAGTTTCAAAGCATTTTAGTAATTTACTATTTCATTATTCCAAATATTTCTCAATTGTTCAAATTATGAAATAGACTAAAAAATATTAGTAACATTATGTGAAACCAAAAATAAAATTTTTACTTCTTAAAAAAATTCATAAACTCTTTTTACTATCATAATAAGATATTGAAAATAGATTATGAATGATTTTAGTAAAATATAATACTTCAATTAATTAATTAATTAAATGTTTCACATTATATTTTTCATTTTTTTATTTAGAAAAAGATGATATCCTAAAAACCCAACCTTGGATTAAGAAGTAACTAGTGTAGTATTTCTTGAGATAAAATGTTTTATTTTAGAATAATAAAATTTTAGGTTAGGTTGAAAACCTAATTTGAAATAAACATAGGCATGAACTGCGCATGTTTTTCTACAAATAGGCTATTTCTATCCTCTAATTCTCATTTTTAGCATGATTTTAAAGATGAGGAGTCACAATATTTTTGAAGAAGATCAAGGGAGTTTCGGTGGTCGACCATGAGGTAGGATTGGAAACCCCTAAGCAGAACTATTAATTATATTTTTATTAATGATTAATAAGTATATTTTATAGTTTAATAATAATAATATGTAATTCTATTGTTATTAGAAAAAAATTGGAGTTTCTAGTGTCCATAATTATGAGATTACCACCCACTTCATTGTGTGCTTCCCAAGTTGAATTAGTATCCTTAGTTCCAAACCCCTTCACTATGGATTTCCAATGCCAACATTGTTCAATTGCACCACTTCAAATAATACAAAGCTGTAAATGAAATACATCACCATCCATAGACATGGGTACGATGAGTACAGATGAATCTAAAGTTTTTTAATATACTATTTTTTAAATAAAATATATTTAAATAATTCTAGGTTAATTTTTTTTCAAAACTAATATGGAAAGCTGGCATAGACAATACTGCCTTTGCCTATCATTGATGCAGATCGATGATATGGAAAAGGCGTCATGGGAGATTCTACCTTCCGTATAAAGTAAAGAGAAATGAAACTTCGGTGATGCCACCTTTATTCTAAATAAAGGAAAAAGGCCTCATCCCCTTTGTTGACATTCCCTAAAGTGCCTCTAAAAGGGATCCCCCTCACCCCAAATTTCTTTAATCTCTCTAAGTTGCACTCCCTATCTCTCTAAAATTAGTTAGGTGGTTCATCCTTTATTCATGGTGGTTTCTCTAGCCTAAAAGAGGTACTGAATTTTGCGAAGCATCATTTAGAGGTACTTTTTATTATTTATTTTAAATCAATTTATTTATTTAATTGATTTCTTTTTGGTTAGTTATAAATATGATATTTATTTACCAGTTTAGTTAGTAAGATATAGTTTAGAAATAATAGTTATTTTTAGTAATGATTAAGTATAGACTAACTAATGAATAACTTAGGATTAAAGAATGATTAGATAATGATTAAATAATAATAATTAACTAATCATCATTATCCAATGGCCGGAAGGCCTTCATTTTTTAATGATTTTTGATAATCCACCATTCAAGGGGAGAGGTGGAACCCTTACAAGGACCGTAGGTGTAAGTATTACATGGCCTGTAGGCCTTAGAAGTATTCATTTCCCGTAGGCTTCAAACAACACATATAACCTAGAATAACTACTTGGAACTACACCTCCCCAACATCTTCATCGTGAAATCAGCTCTCCACATTCGCATGGCTATTCAGCTAGGCTATCCCATGCATGCACAGGCTTGTCCCGATGGTAGGTGTCATACCCTCTCATTCTTGCAATCTGTGTATGTAACGACCCAAAGTTTTTCAATGGAAATCACCTTCTTATAATTATGTCATAAAATAACATGAAAACACAACATAATGAACTATTAAGTGATAAGTGGCCTTTAAACATAAGTTTTTCACTTTTGTGTTTGAAATTTTGAAAATCTGACATACACGGTTGTGTTTAAGATGATTTTTGGAGTCTAATGAAACAAAAATAATTTTCAGGGAATAGTAATGTACCCTTGTGAATAGTAACATACCCTTATGATTAGTAATATGACATTTATGAATAGTAAATCATCTAATATAATAGTAACCTTACCCATGAATAATTAAATAAAATTTAGACATCTTAGAAAAGTGACAATTTGACCTTAGTAAACGTTTTGGAATTTTGTAAGTCATAAATAATAATTTATAATTAATTAATTAATTTAAAAGAAAATTTATTTTCCTAAAATGTATTCATAAATTATTGAATCAATGTCTTATAGTTTTTAGATATTTTTATAAGACCCTGCATATTTTTTGAAAGCACTATAAAATCAGTATTAATCTTAAAAACTATTTTTTAAAGTAATGAATGATTTTTATTAAATATTATATTAATAAAATTTAGAAAATTATTTTTGAAGAATGGAATTAATTTTTTTATTCTACATGTCAAAAAATGGTTGGGAAAATTTTTTGAGATTTTTCTAAAATACTTGAATTTTTGATGAATAGTGAAATAATGCAATTTACTAAAATAAGCTAATTATAGAGTCATGTGTGATGTTATGCTGATGTAAGCCCACTTGGTTTGGGATAAAATGATAAAATTACTATTTTTGGTCATTCAAGACTCACTATTACTTCTCTTAGGGGAAATTAATAAACTAATGAATTTTATATTAAGGAAACCCCTCTCCCCTCTACTATAAAAGCCACCATTCACACCCTCATTTCCTCACACCTATCAAGCTCCAAGCCTTCTCTAAACTCTGAAAAAACATCTTCCCTAGCCCCTCTCCCACATCTAAGAGCTTCTGGTCTCATAAAAAGACAAAGCTTATGCCCTTAAGGAGATTCTCAATAGGAGGATTCAAGAGGAAATTTCTCTCCCTCTTCTCTTTTAATTTCCATTCAATTTCAAGTTCATTTCTTGATCTTTACCCACCTATATTCATCCAAATGGTATTGTAACTCAAGTATTATATATATAATATAATTTTATTATTCTAATAGGATATTATATCATCCAACCCCCTTTCCCTCTTCCTTTTATTATATTAAAGAGAACGTTGTTCGTGAGGTGTTAATTTATCACTTTTAAGAATGACAAGTTTTCTTCGTCCATTTATACCTTAAAATCTGGTCATCAAACCATTTTTATGGTTGAAACAGAATATTTTATATGTATTATTTCCTATTTAAATTTTTGGAAATAACTTATGGCCATATTACTAAGTGATAAATTAAAACAAGTTCGTTGTGATCGAAAAACCGCCACAATTAACCCAAACAATCGTCATTTAATTCTTATTTAATGATTCAGCCACATGGATATAATATGATTCATTATAATATCATTAAAACTACTTTAATATCATTAATAACATGTAATATAATTTTTGGGTGTTTACTCAGGTTCTACCCAAACTTCAATTTATGAATACAAGTGAACCACCCAAGAAAGACCATAAAAACAAACATCCTCGAACAATGTTTTTAAACTCTATAAGTCATAAAAAGGAACATAAAATGACATAATGAAACCATAATGAACCATATTAATGTATAAAAGGTTCTTTAATTTATAATTAATGAATATAATTTCATTATAGAAGACATTAAAGAGAAGGAATCATTCGGATACAAGGTAAGGAGAAATTCTCGAATCCAACTTTCTTCTTTCGAGTTCTCCCTCTTTCACTTTATTTTTGATATGGTTACTCCTTAAAGATAATTTCTTCCTATTTGTCTTTCCTTTTATGGTATATACATGTTTTTAGTGGTTTTTATGTCAAACAAAATGTTTTCCAAAAGAACTCTTCTTTTAAGAACACCCCTTTTACTTCTCACTCAAAGTGGACGATTCTTGTAACATGTTTGTTATCCCATCTTTATTTTGGTAACCCAAAGCTTATAAATGTGTTATTATGAGATGAAACGCATTCCATTCCATGGGTTAGTTATGTAAATTTTTTTATGTGTTCTATGTGGCAAGCTTGATGATGATAATGTTATGATGTGACGGGTGCGCCCGAAATTATATAGTGCAATATGAATGTTTTAATGTGATGTGTGCGCCCAGAATTATACAGCACTCCAATGCATCGAGTAAAGTTATTAATATCATGATTAAATGTGAAATTATGGGTGAACAAGATTCTATCTTTTTTCACAGGTATGTGTGGTAGTTAACCACTAAGAAATGATGTTTCATTTTTATGCATTTCCACATTTCAAGTGTTTTATTTATGCTCCTCTCATGTTCATGATCTTTTGCCTATGTCATGATTATGATCACCCCATGCTATGTTATTTTTATATATCCTCTTACTGGGCTTTTATATCACCCCTTTTTGATGTATATCCTCAGGTGTCTACATGTACTAAGGAGAGGACAAGTGCCAATAAGAAGCTAGAGAAGAAGAAATTAAATAAATGTTTATTCTTGATGTTGTAATTGTTGTGTACGGTCCTAGTTTTCCCCAGACACTAAACCTTTGGATCCTCTATTTGTAATAATATTATGTTTATTATCTTTAAAATTATGTAATAGTAATGTAAGAAAAGGATGGGTCGCTATAGTTGGTATCAGAGGAAAGGTTTAGTTAATTTGGGAATTAGGATTAGTGAACCCTAGAGAAAATCTCTAGCATGAGACTATGTACAAATATGCACAATAAAATATTTACATAGGGATCCCATATGTTATGTTTTTTGAATAAATTTTTTATATTAATAAGTTATTCATGACTTGTTTACTTATGTTTTTCTCTAACCTTTTCTATTTTAGAAAATGGTGGGAACCAGGATTAATCCGGCCAATAACTCGTGCGAGGGCCAATGAAACGATTTCCCAAACGACATCCCCAATGATTTTGGAGGTGGAGTTCAAAACTTCATGGCGATGCTTACCCAATTATCATAGGTTATCAACAATAACCATAATAATGGGGAACGTCCTCCTTAACCAAAGAGGGAGCAACTGGCTATCGAATGTTTTATGTGGAAACAACCACTGATGTTTAGTGGATCTTCCGATCCACTAGTTTCAGAACAGTGGGTCAACTCTATAGAGAAGATATTTTCTGTTCTTCACTGTTTTGAGATGGAGAAGGTGACCCTATCCATTTATTGTCTAGATGGAGAAGCCGATCAATGGTGGTCTTTGATTAAGAACACCAAGCCAAGGGAATAAATTGAATAAATGGTATTGGAAGACTTTAATATAATGTTTATTAATATGTATTTCCCATGAACTCTTCGTACAAAGATGGAGAGAGAATTCATAGAGCTCAATAAAAAATAAGTATAATCTGTCATAACCAATGAAGTGAATTTCACAAGTCTCACAAGGTAAGCTTCTGGTTTTTTATCAACAATGATATCAAAATTGATAGATTCTTTAGTGGATTAAAACCACACCTTCGAAAGGCGCTTGCAATTCGAGACTTTGGGAGTTATGAAGAAGTTGTTCGATGTTCTCTCAAAGTGGAGATGGAGTATGGAGAATGGTCCCATGGCTATGGTGATAAGAAAAGAAAGATAGATTTTCAAGCTAGTGGATCTAATGACAATGGTGGGAAGAAAAATCAATGACCCACATTCCAAAAATGTGGGAAGTTGCACAATGGGAACTGCCTCAAAGGGACGGGGAAATGCTTCAAGTGTGGGAAAGAAGGACACCATGCTCAAGACTGTCGAAAATAAATGAAAAGTAATGAGAATATAGACGATGAAAGGAGATAACCACTCACAGTTCAATGCTACATCTGTAGGGAGCTAGGGCACTGTGCAAACCAGTGCACTAAACCTTGAGCTCTTGAGGGTAATCAGTGTCAGCAGCCACTGAAGCCAAAGGAAAAAAGGTAAATTGTATGCCATCACTACTACGGAGGTGGATCATGATAATGAACTCATACAAGGTACACTTCTTATTCTCACAAGAAGGGAAAATGTCTTATTTGATTCTGGTTATATGCATTCCTTTATATCTTGAAAGTTTACTAGAATTATAGAATTGAAGCCCTGAAACCTTGAAGTAGAGATATCTATAAAAACACCAAGTGGTGCAATCATTGTAACCCAATTGTTTGACTCTTCTCTTATTGGCGTATGTGGGAAGATTCTTCCAGAAAATCTCGTAATACTCCCCTTGCTATAATTATACGCTATAATGGGAATGGATTGGCTCTCATTATATAGAGCACATATCAGCTGTCAGGAAAATGAAATATCTTTTCATATTCCGAACCATACCATGCTCCTCTAAAAATTCAAGGAAGATCATGAATCTCCTTTTAAAAATCCTTCAATGGTGTGGGTTTTGATTCCCTATGAAGAAGCATACCTCGCCCAAATGGTTGAGTTGAAGGAAAGTTCCAAACTTGAGGAAATGACCTATCGTGAGGGAATACAGTGATGTATTTCCTGAAGAGTTACCCAAAATTCATCCAGATCGTGTGTTAGAGTTCTCAATTGAACTCATACCTGGAGATACTCTTATCTCAAAGTGTCCTTATAGGATGGCTCCTATCGAACTGGAGGAGTTATGGAAGTAGCTGCAAGAGCATCTAGACAGAGGGTTCATATGCCCTAGTGCATCACCTTGGGGTGTTCTAGTGCACTTTGTGAATAAAAAGGATGGAACAATGCGGTTGTGTATCGATTATCGGGAACTCAACAAGATCACTATAAAGAACAAGTATCCTCTCCCAAAAATTTATGACTTGTTTGATCAGTTGAGAGGATCTCAATACTTCTAAAAGGTGGATATTCATTCTAGATATCATCAAGTGAAGGTGAAGAAAGAAGATATTAAAAAGGCTGGCTTCCAAACATGGTATGGGCACTATGAGTTTTTGGTGATTCCCTTAGGACTTACGAATGCCCCTACAGTATTCATGTATTTGATGAATAGGGTCTTTATACATTACCTCAACAAATTTGTGGTAGTGTTTATTGATGATATTCTCATCTACTCCAAGAGAAAGGAGGAACATGAAGAACATATAAGACTTGTGTTGGAGACATTAAGAAAGGAGAAGTTGTACGCCAAGTTTTAGCAAGTGTGATTTTTGGATGAGAAAGTCACATTCTTGGGACATGTGATCACAAGTGAGGAAATTTTTGTGGATCGTTAAAAGAAAAAGGCGGTTAAGGAATGGCCCAGGCCCTCTAGTGTCACATAAATCCATAGTTTTCTTGGATTAGCTGGGTACTACCGATGAATAGTGAGAAACTTCTCACGATTGTCAAGCCCGCTAAATAAGTTAACAAGGAAAGGGGTAAAGTATGTCTGGATGGAAGAATGTGAAGTAATCTTCAAGGAGCTAAAGAGAAGGATGATCACTACACTTATACTCACACTACCAAAAAGTGGAGAAAGTTTGTGATATACATTGTTTATTCAAAGAAAGGATTTGGTTGTGTACTCATGAAAAATGATAATGTGATAGCCTATGACTCACGATAGTTGAAGATCCATGAGAAGAACTACCCAACAGATGATCTAGAGCAGGAAACCGTGATTTTTGCCTTGAAAATATAGCGGCACTACCTTTATGGTGAAAAGTGTGACATATACACTGACCACAAGAGCCTAAAGTATATATTCACACAAAAGGAGCTCAACATGCGTCAAAGTATATGGTTGGAGCTAATCAAGGATTACGATTTCTCTATTCACTACCATCCTGGAAAGGCGAACAAGGTAGTTGATGCTCTAAGCAGAAAAGAACCTACTACTCTATCCATGATGCAGATTGAGAAAGACCTTATCTTCTTGGATATGCAAAGAATGAATTCATAAATCATATGGGTAGGGGATACATCCCACCTTTCCCAAATGATTGCGCAACCATCCATCCAAGAGATGATTAAGGAAGCACAAAGGGATGATGTGGATATACATAAGAGGGTGATTTCAGTAAAGTAAGGGAAGCAACAAGAGTTTCATATCGATGATGACAGTGTGATTCTGGTTGGAACGTGGCATTGTGTGCCTTCATCACCCGGGATAAATAATGAGCCATTGGATAATGCACATAACTCTAATTTCTCTATCCATCCAAGATGCACCATGATCTCTGAGAACACTTCTGGTGGGATAACATGAAGAAGGAGATTGCGGAATATATATCAAGGTTCTTGGTATGTGAGCAAGTTAATGTTGAGCAACAAAAGTCCAAAGGTATGATGCAGCCATTACCTATACCCATGTGAAAATGGGAAAATGTTACTATGGACTTTGTCACAGTTCTAATGAAGTCGTCAAAGGGAAATAATTTGATATGGTTTGTGGTTGACCGAATCACCAAGACTGCCCATTTTATCTCTATTCGGGAAGATCTATCGATTGAACAACTTGCAAAGATATATGTGATGGATGTGGTGATACTGCATGGTGTTCCACTATCAATTTTCTCTGACCGTGATCCAAGGTTCACATCTAAATTCTGGATGAGCCTTCAACATTCTTTGAGTACTTAATTAAATTTCAGCATGGCCTATCGCCCCCAAACCGATGGCCAATATAAAAGGACTATTCAGACGCTTGAAGATATGCTAAGAGCATGCTCTGTTGAATTCAAAGGTGTTTGGGATCAGCATCTTCCATTGGTTGAGTTCTCATACAACAATAGCTTCCACTTGAGTATCCAGATGGCTCCATATGAAGCTCTGTATGGAAAGCGATGTAAAACTCCAATCTGTTGGGATGAAGTTGGAGAAAGAAAGCTACTTGGACCTGATCTTGTGCAAGAGATGATAGAGAAGGTTCAAGTCATCCAGAAACACATCAAAGCTGCTCAAAGTCAGAATAAGAGCTATGCTAACAACCGTCGAAGGGACTTGGAGTTCGACTTTGGGGATAAAGTCTTCCATCAAATATCTCCATGGAAAAGAGTCATGCAATTCGAGAAGAAAGGGAAGCTAAGTCAAAGGTATATTGGCCCCTTTGAGATCCTTGACCGCATAGGAGCTGTGGCCTATCGTCTTGCACTTCCACCGAGTATGGATCAAGTTCATGATGTGCTTCATGTATCACTACTGAGGAAGTACATACCAGATCCCTCACATGTACTAAACTCCGAGGTGGTGTAGTTGGAAGATGATTTCTCCTATGAAGAGCAGCCAGTATTGATTCTGGATCAGAGAGATAGAGTTATATGCAACAAGACAACCCATATTTTCAAAGTTTTTTTGGAGGAACCATAAGTTTGAGGAAGCAACTTGGGAACCAGAAGAGGCAATGATGGAGAATTACCCTTACCTTTTTGTGTAAAGTGAAATTTTGGGGGCGAAATTTCTTAAGGGGGGAAGAATGTAACGACCCAAAGATTTTCAATGGAAATTCCCTTATTATAATTATGTCATTAAATAACATGAAAACACAACATAATTAACTAATAAGTGATAGGTGACCTTTAAACATAATTTTTCCACTTTTGTGTTTGGAATTTTGAAAATATGACATACACAGTTGTCTTCAAGATGATTTTTGGAGTCTAATGAAAAAAAATAATTTTCAGTGAATAGTAACATACTCTTATGAATAGTAAAATACCCTTATGAATAGTAATATGACCCTTATGAATAAGTAAATCATCCAACATAATAGTAACCTTACCCATGAATAATTAAATAAAATTAAGAGATCTTAGAAAGTGACAATTTGACCTTAGTAAACGTTTTCGAATTTTTTAAGTCATAAATATTTAATTATAATCAATTAACTAATTTAAAAGAAAAGGTATTTTCCTAAAACGTATTCATAAGTTATTGAATCAATGTATTACAGTTTTTGGATAATTTTATAAGACACAACGTAATTTTTTAAAGCCCTATAAAATCAGTTTTAATCATAAAAATAGTTTTTAAAGGTAAATTATGATTTTAATTAAATATTAAATTAATAATATTTAGAAAATTAATTTTGAAAAATGGAATTCATTTTTGGATTCTACACGTTGAAAATGGTTGGGGTTAATTTTTTGTATTTTTCTAAAATACTTGAATTTTTGATGAATAGTGAAATATCGTAATTTACAAAAAAAATAAGCTAAATAAGCTGATTATAGAGTCATGTGTGATGTTATGCTGATGTAAGACAACTTGGTTCGGGATCACATGATAAAATTACTATTCTTGGTCATTCAGTATTCACTATTCTTTTTCATAGGGGAAATTAATAAACTAATGAATTTTATATTAAGGAAACCTCTCTCCCCTCCACTATAAAAGCCACCCTTCACACCCTAATTTCCTCACACCTCTCAAGCTCCAAGCCTTCTCTAAACTATACCCAAACGTCTTCCCTAGCCCCTCTCCCACGTACAAGAGCTTCTGTTTTCATAAAAGTCCAATCTTAGGCCCTTAAGGAGATTCCGATGAGGAGGATTCAAGAGGTAATTTCTCCCTCTCTTCTCCTTTAATTTCCATCCAATTTCAAGTTCATTTCTTGATCTCTACCCACCTATATTCATCCAAATGGTATTTTAACTCCATTATTATACGTATAATGGAATTTTATGATTCTAATAGGATATTATATCATCCAACCCCTTTCCCTCTTCCTTTTATTTTTATTAAAGAGAACATTGTTCGTGAGGTGTTAATTTATCACCTTCAAGAATGAAAAGTTTTCTTCTTCCATTTATACCTTCAGATCTGGTCAAAAAACCATTTTTATGGTTGAAACAGAATATTTTATATGTATTATGTCCTATTTAAAGTTATGGAAATAACTTATGGCCATATTACTAAGTGATAAATTAAAACAAGTTCGTTGTGATAGACAAACTGCCAAAATTAACCCAAACAATCATCATTTAATTATTATCTAATGATTCATCCACATGGATATAATATGATTCATTATAAGATAATTAAAGATCTTGTAATATCATTAATAACATGTAATATCATTTTTGGATGTTTATTCATGTTCTACCTGAACTTCAATTTATGAATACAAGTGAACCACCCAAGAGAAACCATACAAACGAACATCCCCGAACAATATTTTCAAACTCTATAAGTCATACAAAGGAATGTAAAATGACATAATTAAACCATAATGAACCATATTAATGTATAAAACGTTTTGGAATTTATAATTAATTATTATAATGTCATTATCCAGGACATTAATGAGAAGGAAGCATTCAGATACAAGGTTAGGGGAAATTCTCAAATCCAACTTTCTTCTTTCGGGTTATCCCTCTTTCACTCCATTTTTAATATGGTTAATCATTAAAGATCATTTATTCATTTTTTATTTCCTTTTCTAGGATATAAATGTTTTTCACTGGTTTTTATGTTAAACAAAAATTTTTTCAAAAGAACTCTTCTTTTAAGAACACCCCTTTTACTTCTCACTCAAAGTGGACGGTTCTTGTAACATGTATGTTATCCCCTTTTTATTTAGGGAACCCAAATATTATGAATGTGTTATTATGAGATGAAACCCATTCCATTACATGGGTTAGTTATGCAAATTTTTTATATGTGTTCTTTGTGGCAAGCATGATGATGATAATGTTATGATGTGGCAGGTGTGCCCAGAATTATATAGCGCAATATGAATGTTTCAATGTGACGGGTGTGCCTGGAATTATACAGTTCTCCAATGCATTGGGTAAAGTGATGAATCTCATGAGTAAATGTAAAATTATGGGTGAAAAAGATGCTATCTTGGTTCACAAGAATGCGTGGTACTTAACCACTAAGACATGATGTTTCATTTTTATGCATTGCCACATTTCAAGTCTTTTATTTATGCCCCTCTCATGTTCATGATCTTTCGCCTATGTCATGATTATGATCACCCCATGCTATGTTATTCTTATCTATCCTCTTACTAAGATTTTAGCTCACCCCTTTTTGATGTATATCCTCAGGTGACTACATGTACTAAGGAGAGGACAAGTGCCAATAAGAAGCTAGAGAAGAAGAAATTAAATAAATGTTTATGCTTGATGTTGTAATTGTTATGTACGGTACTAGTTTTCCCAAGATACTAAACCTTTGGATACTCTATGTGTAATACTATTATGTTGTTTATATTTAAAATTATGTAATATTAATGTAAGAAAAGGATGGGTCGCTATATTGTAGCTTCTGCTGTGGTGAAATCTCCTTGCTCATCCTCCTTAGAGCTTGTTCCTTGTAGGTTGCCTGGTTTGCATCTGCACTTAAGGTGTCCCGAAGGCCTCTAGGTGGCCCTAAGGCCTTACTGGACCAAAGGCTTGGGTAGCCTGAATGGCTTAAAGGACATGAGAACCAAATCGGTGGCCCAAAGGCCCAAACAGGGGCAAGTTCCCAGCTGCTACAGTGCCAAACAGTGCCTGCTACAATTCTCGCTATAGTACCTACTACAGTACTACTACAGTTCTGCTAAAGTACCTACTACAGTACCCCCCAGAAATTTTGCCTCTGCTTGGATTTGATCTTGGGTTGCCTGGATGTACTTAAGAGTCCTCACCAACCGGGCCGATGCTCATGTGCATAATTAACTAATAAATACTATATTATTGACTAATGAATATCATATGATTAACTAATGAGTAAGGAATAATTAATTAAGGATTTGGTAATATATAAATAATGATTATATAATGAATAAATAATGATTAACTAATTATTAAATAATGACTAAATAATGATTAGATAATGATTAAATATTGATTAAATATTGATTAACTAATGATTAGTGTTTGATTTACTAATGATTAAAGAATGATTAACTAATGATTCAATAATGATTCAAGTTTTATTAACTAATGATTAAATAATTGTTAAATAATGATTAAAAATTTATTAACAAATGAATGAAGATTGATTAACTAATTGTTAAAAAGGATTAATTAATGATTAAATATTGTATAAATAATAATTAACTAATGAATAAAGAATGATTAACTAATGATTAAAAAATAAACTAGTGATTAATGTTTGATTAACTGATGATTGGAGAATTTCTTACTATTGATTAAAGATCTGTTAGCTAATGATTAAAGAAAAATTAAGTATTGATTAACTAATTATTAAAGAATGATTTAATAATGATTAAATAATGATTAAATAATTATTAAAGAATGATAAAATAATTATTAACTAATGATTAAATAATGATTAACTAATTATTAAAGAATGGTTAAATAATTATTAAATAATGATTAACTAATGATTAACTAATGATTAATGTTTGAATAACTTATGATTTATGATTGATTAACTAATGATTGAAAGTGATTAACTAATGATTAAAGAATGAGTTACTTGTGATTAGAGAATGATTTAATCATGACTAAAGAATAATTATCTAATTCTTAATAAATGATTAAATAATTACTAACTAATGACTATTGATTTATTAACTATTAGTTAAAGAATAATAAACTAACGAATGAAGAATATTTAACTAATGATTAAGGAATTATTATCTAATGAGTAGATAATGTTTAATTAATGATTATATAATTATTAATGAATGATTAACCAATGAGTAAAGAACGTCTAAATAATGATGAGTGATTGATTAACTAATTTTTAAATAATGATTAAATGATGATTACATATTTATTAACAAATGATTAAATAATGATTAAATGATTATTAAATAATGATTAACTAATGTTTAAAGAGTGATTAAATGATGATAAAATAATAACTGGAGAATGATTAGATAATGATTACCTAAGGATTAAAGAGTGATTAACTAGTGATTAAAGATTGATTAAATTATGGTTAAATAATGATTAAATTCTGATTAAATATTGATTAGTTAATGATTAAAGTATAATTAACTAATGATTAACTAATGGTTAAACAATTATTAAATATTGATTAACTAATGATTAAAAAATGATTAACTAATGATTAAAGAATAATTATATAATCGTTAAAGAATAATTATATAATTATTAAATAATGATTAACTAATGATTAAAAAGTTATTAACTTATGATTAAATAATGATTAAAGAATTATTAAAGAATTATTTACTTAGATTAAATAAAAGTTAACTAATTCTTAATGAATGATTAAAGACTGATTAAATGATGAATAAATATTTATTAACAAATTATTAAGGAACAATTAACTAATTATTAAAGAACAATTAACTAATGATTAAAAAATATTTAACTAATTATTAAAGAATGATTAAATAATGATTAGATAATATTTAACTATTGATTAAAGATTGATTAAATAATGATTAAATATTTATTAACTAATGATTAAATAATTATTAACTAATGATTAAAGATTGATTAACTAATTATTGAAGAATGATTAAGGAAAAATTAATATAGGATTATCTAATGCTTAACTAACGATTAGCTAATAATTAAATTATGAATACCATATCATTAAATAATGAATAAAGAATGATTCACTTATAATTACTTAGTGATCAAAAATTAATTAAATAATAATTAGATATAAAGTAATTTGTTGACATCTTTCAAAGGGATGTACTTGGCTTTTGAATTTTCAAGATTTTTCAACCTTCTAATGATATATTCACCATATGAGGAGTCCATTCATTATAAGTTTAAAAGATTTTGAAAATTCAATATTTAAGTACGTCCCTTTGGTATATTTTTTTAAGATACCACTTGAAAATAACCAAGATCTTACTTCACTTCTAAATTCATAATCATCTCATCCAAACTCTATTCTATTGGAAAATGATAAGGTATTTCTTGTATATTGTAAATAATTCATGTGTTATTTAAGGGGTTTGTTCTCTTCCATTTCTCTTTATATGATCATAATTCTACTTTAATCATGGATAAATAAATTTATTTTATGTTTTTTATTCTTTTTTACTTCGCATTCTAAAACATTATGTAATATATTTTCTAATAAACTTTTAGAAAAATAAAAAAAATGTTTATATATATAAATATATAAAACCATATCTTATGAAACACCATTTACAAGTTAAAACATATCTAAAACCACTTTAGAAATATTATCTTAGAAACATGAATACATGAACTTTTCTTCTGGTAAGAAAACATCATAATACAATGGGAATAGACATGTCATGTCTTACATTATACCACTCATAACATTCTACTCACCATAAAATTATATTTAAAATTTAAAATGAAAAATTATTTCATTTTTATACATATATATGGAGGATACTATGCTACTCACTATGTATTATAGGAATGTTTCACATGACATGATAGCGGGTCATGAGGTTTGATGGATCAGGGTGCATAGAGCACACCATTATCATTAAGTTCCGCCTTCATCTTCCATTATACCATAGCTACGTCATGATGGCTTCTATAAAATTATTTCATATAATTTTACATTAATTTATCATCACTTTCTTTTTGTGATCTTCAAGATATGGAGGCATAATACACACACATTCCTCTTGCCCAAGGGAGAGATGACTATCACCCTTGACGATGTGGTAGTTATTTTTAGTCTTCCTATCCAAGGGGATGGTGTTATGGAAACCACCCGCAGAGATTGGACTGATCTTGTATAGTGATTTCTAGTCATCAACATTGTGGGTGAGGATGATGCTATAGATGGTGGTTCAATATCTATGAGGTGGCTTCAGATTCACTTTTCACAGTTACACGCTGAAATTGGAGAGCATACTATCATGTATCATGCAGGTGCATATATTTTGTGGCTCATTGGAGGGACATTTTTCACTGATCAGTAATGACCCGGCCTAGAAGCCACTAAACCGGTGCTCTGAGCCGGTTCTCCACAAGTCATCAAGCTTGCCTCCCCATATGCCAGAGGCTGCTGACTAGCAGCGAAGGCCTAGGGTGTGATAGTGGGGAGACTATGCTCTCATACAAGAGTCAGAAAATAGTGGAAATAACTTAGTATCAAACACAGCGGAAAGGAAACAAAGTGCATAAGCAATAAACAATAGAAATAGAACAAGCTGTAACAGTAAAATGCGGTAAAATCTCAAACAGCAATGCAATACAATACAACACTAGTCACCCACTGGGTCGACCATACAAATACAAGTACAAAAGAAACTAAAAGTAAATGTACAGGACTCTGCTACTATCTCCGAGCTAATCCACGTACCCGATCTCCAAACATAGTCGAACTGCATCAGCTCGATCAGCAGAACCACTCGAGCAACTCCGCTCGATCATGCAACACTAGGCCTTAGCCCTATCAACGATGCAACTCGTGCTCAACCTGAAAAGCATACATAAGGTATACACATACACCGAGGTTCACATGAAGGGGTGAGAAATAATATCAGTAGGGAACCCTGACAAGAAACCTATAACTGTGCTGCTATGTGTATGCAACAACAACGTGCTCAGCCTAGCTGGAACACAATAATGGAAGTAAAGCAGACGTGCAACCACAGTTGAACCTAGGGTATGTAAACCCTGTAAACTGAGCAAGTTCCACCATGTATTTCCATATATATATATATATATATACGTACACATGTATAGTCCCATACCTATACACATATACATAAATATGAATATTCATGATTAAGTGATTCAAATAACAAGAACAACATCAGCAGTTGATCCTTGGGACCATAAGCCCAACCTCATGGACATCTTGTGCAAGGGCATTGAGCTGGAAGCCATTCCACCCAAGCCATGTATTATTAATTCAATCTCTGGTTCTGTAATCACATCGACATGTACACACTTTGGCCAACTCCAGAAATATGCATCTGAACAAGCTAAACAAAAACAAGTAACCCTCTAGTTCAACCAATCAAACACAAGAAACCCTCTGGGAAATACTCACAGTCTAACCCCTTCGGTTCTGTCATAAGAATTCATAAAGACTCTCTAAGGAATCACTCACAGTCAATTCCCCTTATAGTCTAAGGTAGTCAAGGACTCTCTAAGGAAGCTCACATGGTCAATTCCCCCCAAGGTCAAGGAATCTTTGAGGAAGCTCACTCGGTCAATTCCCCTTATAGCCCAAGTCTTTTATTGTAACTCAAAGACTCTCTAAGGAATCTCACTCACTCAATTACCAATATAGTCTAGAGTAATCAAGGTAAAACATAGTAAAACAAAGACTCTCTAGGGATGATCGCATGGTCAACTCCCCTTATAGCATAAAGCATTCAAGGAATCTTTGAGGAAGCTCACTCCGTCAATTCCCCTTGTAGCCCCAAGTGGTCCTAGTATCTTTAAGGAAGCTCACTCAGTCTATCCCCCTTATAGCCTAAAGTTCTCAAAGACTCTCTGAGGAAGCTCACTCGGCCAATTCCCCTTATAGTCTACTACACCAGGTTCTCACGACCCTGTGTAGGTCAATGAGCATAGAAAAGAAATATGGCCAAAGAAAACATACATAACTACTTGGATAATCAGTCTATAAAATATCACAACATTTCAGATAAAACCCCTCCATCTAAACAATACTAGGCATGGAAAGAAGGCATCCTAACAGGGAAGCTAGACCAAACGGTCAAAATCAAGAAACATGGGAAAACACATCCTCAACAAGGTAAATAACCCCATTTACAATCAAACCACCTCTACTTAGGAACACAAGGAGTAGTAGGCATCCAAACAAACAAGAAAGATGCATCACATCAGGATCAATAACCACCAACTACGGAGCGCCCCTGGTAACCACTACAGCAGCATAAAACCAAGTCAGATATAAACAAATGAGTGCGGGTTGGCTGAATGCCCAAACCAACAATACATTCAAATCCCCATGGATTTACCAGTTTGGAATGGGTTCTAGGTGACACCCGATCACCATCTCTACCCAAATCCAACGTAACAACTCAGGGTCAGTCAAACAACGGGCACCCGCTGGGTCTCTCAAGTCAAACACAGAGGAGGCATCGTACTCAGGATCCTCCAGGTAAACACGAGCGAAGGTATCCTACACGGGATCCTTAGCGAAGAGTAAGGGAGGAATCCTACATGGTATCCTCAAAGGAAGGACACCATAGGCATTCCATAAGATGGGTCCTATTAAAGGAAAAACCAGAGAGGGATCCAATAAGGAACTCCCAAGGTTAGTACACAAGTAAAGGCATCCCTCAAGCGATCCTTAGAAGTATCCAGTCTCGTAGACTCATAGGCTAGAAGGGAAAATATCACAAGGGGAAAATACTATAAATCATAGGTTATGGGAGATAGCTCATAGCACATCTACTATTAAAGGTCTCAACTAAGTTTGTCCGAACACCCAACCTATCATCCACGACAAGTCTCACTCTTAGGTGTCAACTGAACATGATAACTATAAGAAGAACACCTCTATTTAGATAAAAAAACCCCAAAACCCATTTATATAACCTCTAAATGTCAAAAGGATTCCACCATTGTGATCTATGCAGAAAAAACTCTTAGAATCGTCTACTCACAAGCCCAATTCTGACTTCCAGGGCCCAAGATATCCCCAAATTACTAAGACGGGGAAGTACTTGGCCAAAACACATTGGGCCTACCTGTGTAATAGTACACGGAATGTACTATTCACAAAAAGTTACCCTGTGTGTGTTTTCACTAAAACACATGCCCAAGTACCACTACATGGTGTGTACTTTACAGTACATGGTGTGTACTCCTTAAAAACCACAATTCCATGTTCTGATTCACACGACCAGTCACACAGCCACCAACTACAGAGTGTGTACTCATAGTACATGGTGTGTACTTAAGAAAACTTTGTCTTCCTTGAATAGTAAGAACACACAGCGTGTACCCCTGAAACACACATTGTGTATTCTGGGTTTTCTGACAGGAAATCCCTCAAAATGCCCGAAACACCCGTTTTCGCCCCCAAAACAACAGATCCGGCCACAAGAAGCCAAAAAAAAGAAATATAAGGTTTTAAATACTTAAAAAACATTTTTAAATAGTATCTATGGATAAAACATAAATTTAACTACCTTTGGGTGGAAACCACCAAAGCTTTGTTTGATTTCACAGCTCCTGGTTGCCGTAGGCCGACTCAGCGTGTCAAGAGCTTCAAATCAGTACCACTCTTACCTCCAAACTCTCTCTCTTTCTCAATATAAAAATCCCCCAAAAAGACACATCCAAGGAGTATCTCATATAGGGCGTGTTCAAGAAGTATGAGGAATGAAGAGAGAAGAAAATAAAAGGAAATAACAAAAGAAAAGGAAGAAAAAAGGGGCCCAGGCTAGGCCTGACGCCCGACATGAGTTTATGCCTTACCTATACTAAACTCCTCATTCCGGACTCAACAGCGTAGAAAGAATCTCAATACGACATTCCGTTTAAAATTTATTTCCAAACAAACCTACGCAAATAATTTAACATTTAATTTAATAATATAAAATATTAAATATTCCACTAAAATTAGAACAACTTAGATTTCCACAAAACTCATATCCTAGGGTAAACACCCTATTCTGAGACCATTGGAGTAGTTAGAAAAATAATCCGAGAACAAATGGTAGGGGAAAATGAACATTTTACCACTTACAAGCATAAAACAGCAAAAATTCAAATTTCTGCTCAAAATGACAGTCTAGAAAAACATGGGTACTTACAATCTCCCCACCATAAACCTTCTCGTCCTTGAGAAGCCCAGTAAAAGAACCAGCATCCATGATCCCAACCCGAGCATCTACACAACCAAGATATCTGGACAGTCCAATGACTATCCTTATAGAGTTAACCACCACCTTCCACACAGAATATATTCAACTATGACCAAACTGGCACTCCCCATCATATGAATACCCTTGTCGTCGTCTTAAAAGAAACTTTGAGCCCCAAATCCCACTAGAACACAATGTAGTTTAACCTAAACATAAAAAACCACCCTCAAATGGCCAGTGGTGCACTCCCCACCATATGGATTTTCTTGCACTGCTCTGAGAGCAAAACCAGAACAGGTTCCATCTTTAACAGGGATGAACATTAAGAAAGAAAAAGGAGATCGATGTAGGGTCAAAGCTCTCTCAGCATACTTAAGAAAAATTACTATAGCGCATGATCATCTCTTACATGAGTACATTATGATTTCATCAAAGGCGTGTCTAGCTCCCTCCGAGCCACACTATCATCCTGACAAAACCCGACCAGGATTCAATCACAGGTCAACCATTTCACAGTAACCCGAAATTTCACAAAGTCACCTCTACAACATAAGGGCATTTCAACACAACTTCTAGGATCTGAGTCCACATAAAGTCTTTAATAATCTGTCCTTGGATCGCACCTTCCCACTCACCGATCTAGATTCAAATGATGCCACCTGAAACAGAAACATCAGAAACACTGGTCGACCAGGCCAGGCACCTGAACAGGCCTGCTCGTCGAAACCAGTCGCGAAACACAACCACCGTCGAAAGGCATTGTGAAATACTGGCCAAAATTTCACACACAGTTTTCCCTAGAACAGAATATACATCGACCTAAAAGGGTTCAAGTCAAAAAAAGGGTATCTAGGTCTTCCACCTAGCCCTATAGAAAAAGCCTCAAAACTGGGTCACAAGGTCTAACCACCTATCCAAACAGGTCCAAAATGTCTTAGAAGATGGTAAATGTCACGAACTCGTCCCACCAAAGATGCCCCTCCTAAGCTGGAAATGGTGAAAGGGAGATAATGACCCCCGAGTCCCACCTCCAGTAGGCCCTGGGGTAGCGACTAGCACCAAGGGTATGAGTTTTCAAAAATATAGGAGGCATTACCCTTTTTATTATTTAATATTGGGAAACAGGACAAGTCAACCACCCAAAAGGGAAAAGAAAAAGTGTATAGAAATAAACCCAAACCAATCCCACATGCATGTTTAAACAATTTTATAACAAGGTGCAAGTACAAGAAAGATCAAAGTACAATACCAAAAGAAAACAAGAGTACAACAACTGCAGCAACTCCAACTGTCCGACAAGTAGGGTCCCACATGACCCTGGTAGTCCTCCTGGAAACCTGAATGTAAACGTAGGGTGAGCATACAAGTATACTCAGTAGGGAAACCTAAAGCTCTCGTGCACAAGTGGGGAGATATCCTAATGTCCCGTGAGAACAATAGAAGAAACCTAGTAAGGAATTCTATCCACCCAACCTCACCAGCCACAGTCACCAAAAACACAATCACAAAATGTAGTAGTATATAAGAACAAGAGTATTGGGTACCCCGGACCATTTCCCACTAGTTAGCTTCTCTTCCTAACGACAAACGTCCTGACGCTACCACACTCTTCCTGCCCGAACACACCTGGGCCTCAAGAACCACATATCCCACCTGCACACACCTGGGCCTCACAACTGCACATCCTTCCCACACACACCTAGGTCTCAAACACAATCATGTCCCCACCCGAACACACCTAGGACACATCTCTAAGATTCTTGGGAATAGTAATAGTAACAAAACTCTCGCTCGAAGACACCTGGTCCTCATCTCGAAGATTCTTGGGAAAACAAACCTACCCGAAGAGTCTTGGGCCAATCCACCCCAATCAAAACCTACATGAAGTGTCTAAGGTGTAAGGTCGCCTCAAGCCATCACAGCCTAGTGAAGAAAGATCAGGAAGGAGCTAGTAAATATGGGAAAACACCCTCTCCCATGAAATGGGAGTGTTCAGCAATAAGTGCTCAACATGGGTGGGGTGCGATAAAACACAATGATATATATATATATATATATATATATATATATATATATATATATATATATATACCAAAACTCAGCCCAACCTATGGATTCTAATAAGAGAACTGAGCACTTGCCTCGACACTGCTACTATGAAGCATGCATACAACAAACAACCCCAACCCCATTTAGGTTTTCATGTTTCAACATAATCAGCTTATTAGTTCCTTAACTACTGGGAAACTATCCACAACCAACCACATCAATCATTCATGAAACATATCCCTACCATCAACAAATCATGTTAGGAAAACACAAACAGCACAGCAAGTCCCTTCTTATTAACCAACCAACCCATTGATTATTAAGCCCATTCCATTACCATGCCCCACCATTCATTAACTCTTCCACATTTTATTTATTATTCACAACCCATAGTTCATTAAAATTCAAACCCATCCCTCTAGCCCCACTGCCAACTCCCATAACCACAACTGCACCATACATCATCATCCCTTGATACCATTTTTCGCAGCCCCGCTGCCCACCCGATCCACAACAACCCATAAAACAAGGTTTGTGCCACATCATCGCCCCTTTAACACCATTTACCGCAGACCTGCTTCCCATTCTATTCGTAACAACCCAGGATTCACCCCTCCCTTTCACACACCAGTAACCAAGCCAAAACCCACATGTTCATTATTTCATTTTGTTTAACCGGGGTGATCACACAAGGGTTCTATATTTTAATCATACAACTTTACGTGATTAATAAATTTCCACATTCCACAAAGTTTCCACCCACAAAACGGTCTAGGAATATAGGGAAACATCTAATTGCGCAAGAAAAGTCCCCCAACGACCGTGATTTTTAGTAGGCAGATGCCTATTAAATTCACAACATAGTATCACATGATATAAGATAAACATAAAAACTCCCCCATCCCCATTCTTTAACCAGTTATTATCTTTATTTAATGGTTCAACTTCTTCTCATGAAACAAGAGGATACCCACCCCGCATGATGCACAAATTATAGAGACAAAGGTAATATCCCTACCTCAATAGGTTCTGATCACAATGCTCCCACGGATCAACCTTAGAAGATGTCGGTTGGCGTCCGTCACTTCTGTCGAGTCCCAGAAAAACCTCCTCGAGTGGAAGTTGTAAAGGAAAGGCCGAAGGAAGGACAACAGATCCAAGTTCAAAATTTCTGCCTCATCATTACGATCCCATGGCCGCTGACGGATCATAAATCGGAGCTCAGACGAAGAAGTTATGAAAGAAAAGGAGCCTTTGAGTCTCTTAGGAGAGCACTGCTTAGAGGAATGGGGAGGAGAGGGGTGAGTTGAAAAGGAGGAGGGGACCCCTCCTTTTTTAGGTGAGAAAAGAAAAAGTACACGGCATGTACTCAGCCGCTTCACACGGTCACCACGCGGCTTCCAACACGGCCTTCAATGCGGAACGCGACCGTTGACTGGTCAACACACAACTTGAAGGTAAAGCATATGCGGGGAGGGACTACACGACATGTAGTGTTGGATACACGGTGTGTACCCATTTATTTCACACGGAAAGGACACGGCTCTAACACGGCACACGGTCGTTGACGGGTCAACACACGGTAACGCGTACACAGGGAGAGACTACACGACATGTAGTTTGGGGTACACTGCGTGCACCCATTTATTTCACACGGCAAGGACACGACCTTCAACATGGGGTATACCCAGCAAGGGGGTACACGGCGTGTAGTTTCAAAATTCTAGAAAGTGTGGGAAAAGTCCATTTTACCCTCCAGAACAGTTCGTGGCCTTCTTTTTGACAAAGGAATTGGCCAGAGAGGTCCGGGCCATTACATCAGATACCTCTTAAAACATTTTCGTCTTCGAGATTTCAAAAAACCATCCCAGAGGAAACCCAACAAGATACCTCTTAGGGTTCTCGTTATAATAGGAACCCAACCAATAACCCTAATGATATGTGTTAGTAATTAATTCTCCCATGTCGAGATATTATCCGCTTTAGGCGGCACTGACTCGCCTGCATGGGTTTAATCACATCCTCATTAATGTGTCTCGATTAAAAATTGGGTCTTCCCACTTTCAAACATTAGTATTTTTCAACTTACACTACCCCCAACACCACACAACCAACACACTACCCGAACATGTGGTTTGGGGAAATTCCTTCTCCTATGTCGAGATGTTATCCGCTTTAGGCAGCACTGACTCACCCGCACCGGTTCAATCACATCCGTATTAATGCGTCTCGATTAAGGATCAGGTTTTTTACTTTTTCCCATAGATCCGGACATTCTACACACTTCCAGAGAACAAGGGAAAAAATTTTCTCACAACTGACAAGCCAAGAATTCCTTATATCAAAGGTACAAAGTATAACATCAATACAAAGCTTAGAAGAGAAAAAGGAAAAACACAAGTCAAAAAAACTCTGGGTACTGAGCGTGCATATATGCCTCCCACTCCCTAGTGCTCTCCTCGAGGACGCCATGCCTCCACAACACATGAGTCAAGGCGATGGTTCATCCATGAAGCACCTTCTCTTTATGATCCTCGATTCTGACTGGTCGTTCCTCAAAGGTCGCGTCACCTCCCATATCTAGATCTCCCCAGTCGATAATGAGAGAGTCGTCGTGTAAGTACCGACGAAGCTGGGAGATGTGGAAGATTTCATGAACCTTCTCCAACTGATGTGGCAAGGCCATCCGATATTCCACCTCGCCGACTCACCTCAGCACCGCGAAAGGTCTGATGAACCTAGGGGAGAGTTTACTCTCCTTCCCGAACCTCTTCTACCCCCGTTGAGGGGAATCCTTCAAGAACACATGTCTTCCCACCTCGAACTCCAAAGGCCTCCTTTGACGATCAGCATAAGGCTTCTATCGGTCTTGAGCCACTTTCATCCTCTCATGCACAAGCTGAACCTTCTCTGTGGTGCTCTGTACTACCTCTGGCCCAAGCGCACCTATCTCACCAACCTCGGCCTAGCAAATGGGTGAATGACATGGTCTTCCATACAGAGCCTCAAACGGTGCCATGCCAATAGTAGAGTGGAAGCTGTTGTTGTAGGAAAACTCTACTAAAGTCAAGTGTCGTACCCATGATCCTCCGAAATCCAGAATGCATGCTCGCAGCATGTCCTCCAACCTCTAGATAGTCCGCTCTGTCTGTCCATCGGTCTGGGTGTGGAAAGCAGTGCTAAGGCGTAGCTAGGTGCCAAAAGCATGTTGTAACCCCCTCCAGACTCATGAGGTAAACCGAGTATCCCGATCTGAGATGATAGTCTTTGGGACTCCATGCAAATGCACCACCTCGTCTACGTACCTCTGTGTTAAGGTACTCACCGGGCCTGACTCCTTAATTGCTAAGAAGTGAGCTGATTTCGTCAGTCGATCCACCACTACCCATATAGCATCATAACCACCCTGATCTCTGGGCAGTCCTGTGATGAAGTCCATTGAGATGTCATCCCACTTCCACTCGGGTACTTCTAAAGGATGCAACAAACCACTGGGAAGACGGTGTTCGGCCTTCACTTGTTGACACACTGGGAATTTAGCCACAAACTCCGCCACTGGCCGTTTCACCCCGGACCACCAAAACTGTTCCCTTAGGCCTCTGTACATTTTTGAAACTCCAAGATGTACCTCCAAGGCTGAGCTATGGGACTCACGGAGAACTCCCTCACACAACGCATCCAGAACAAACAACCTTCCATGGAAAATCATCTGATGTCGGATGTCCTCTAACCATCCTTCTAGAGAGTTTCCCTGATCGACACGATCCCGCATTACTTCCACCTCAGAGTCCCTCCACTGAGACTCTTCTACCTGCTGCAACAAGGAGGACTGCACCGTCATCTGAAACAAACAACCTCTAACACCTTCTACCCTTTCATCCAAGTGCATGGCATCCAACTCTCACATCACTTTCCAAGCATCTGCGGATTCCCGAACCACTTCCTGATGCGACTTCTTGCTCAAGTCATCAGCCACAACGTTTCCCTTACCTTTAGTGTAATAGATCTCAATGTTGTAGTTTTGGAGAAACCTGACCCATCTCCACTGCGGCTGGTTCATGTCAAGCTAGAAGAAGATATAATCCAGGCTCTTGTGATTTGAGAAGACCACAAAGTGCTCCCCAGGGAGGTAATGTTGCCAAAACATCAGTGTGAACACTACTGTTGTAAGCTCTTGGTCATGGGTGGCATAGTTACGCTCGTGAGGGCATAACTGCCTAGACCCATAACAGATCACTCCCTTCTTCTGCATCAGCACGCACCCTAGAACGAGGCCAGAAGCATCACAAAACACCTCATACAAAAACCCTTCCTCTGGAAACCTGAGTACGGGAGAACTGACCAAATTCTCCTTCAGGGAGTAGAAAGCCTTCTGGCACTTCTCGCTCCATAGGAAGACCTGGTTCTTCCTAGTCAATGATATCAATGGAGAAAAAACTCGAGAGAAGTATGAAACGAACCTCCGATAGTAACTTGCTAAACCCAGGAAACTACGAACTTCTTCCATGCTCTTGGGTGCTTCCCAAGAAACAACTGCCTCCACCTTCGACTGGTCCAATGACACTCCATGCTGAGACACTAAGTGACCAAGGAAGTGTACTTCTTGTGTCAAGAATTTACACTTTGACAATTTCCAGTAAAGCTGGTGGTGTCGAAGGACTTCTAGGACTGCTCTAAGATGCTCAACGTGCTCCTCCTATGATCTTGAGTAGATCAGGATGTCATCGATAAACACAACGATGAACCGGTCCAGAAACTCTCAGAAGACAAATTTCATAAGTCCCATGAACACGGCCGGTGCATTCGTAACTCCAAAAGACATAAATACAAACTCGAAGGGCCCATACCTGCACCTGAAAGCTGTCTTCGAGATGTCACTGTCCTTTACCCTCAGCTGATGATATCCATATCGTATATCAATTTAGAAAACCAACCTGCTCCCCTCAGATGGTCGAAGAGATCATCTATCCTTGGAAGAGGGTAATGGTTCTTGACCGTTACCTAGTTCGACCTTCGGTAGTCTATACATAGCCTGAGACCACTATCTTCCTTCTTCCCGAACAAAACTGGAGCACCCCATGGCGATAAGCTGGGTTGAACAAAACCTTTCTCCATCAGACCATCAATCTGAATCCACAACTCCCGCAACTCCGAAGGTGCCATCCGATAAGGGGCCATCGAAATTGGACAGTCACCAGGCTGTAAGTCTATCCCAAACTCAACGTCATGTCGGGGGGGTGTAGAGTCACAACCTCCTTAGGATAAACATCAAGGAACTCCCCAAAAACCTCCAGGACATCCATCATCTCTATATCAGCTGGAACCACTGATAACCCACCTGACAAGGAAAGGAGAGGCTTCACATGCCGACTTCCAACCTGATATCTCCTCTCGCCAACAAAAGATATGCGTTTCCCATCCATGTCGAAGAACACAAATCTTCTCCGAAAGCAGTAGATAATGGAACTAACAGAAAACAACCAGTCAATGCCTAGGATGACATCGTATGGCTGCATCTGTAATAGAAGAAGGTCCCCACTAGATCGATGTGGCCCCAACATCAGCCCACATCCACAGAAAATACAAGATACGTTGGTCTGACATCCAACTGGTGTACTCAGCACCAGTGGTACGGAAAGTCTCTCTACGTCTAGTTCCAAATCATGGGCTAGACTAGGTTCAACAAAGGAGTGTGAAGCTCCTGAATCGAACAAAGCAGAAACAAGAGTGCTGAACAAATAAATCGTACCTTGCACCACCTCTAGTCCTATCAGAGCTGACCACTCTACTGCATGCAACTATCCACACCCACCTCCTCTGCCTCTCTGATGTCATCCACCTCCCTGACCAAGCCCTGGTCGAGGTCCTGGAGGAGCACCCTGAGGTTGGCCTCCTCCTACAAAGTCTACCCTTGGAGGAGCATGGTCCTACTGCTGGTAGAAGGGCCTCACCGGCAACTGGTGCTACTGAGGTGGGTGCTGAACCTTCCCACCTCCACTGTACTGAGCTCTGGTCGGGCACCAACTCTGAATGTGCCCGAAACCTCCACAAGAAAAAAACGTCGGTCCTAGGATTGTGAAAAAGGGATGAGGACCTGAAGATCTGAACTGGAACTGCTGGGGCCTGCTCCCCACTGGCCTGAACCTGGAAGGTCCCGTCGCAGGAGACCTGCTGCTGACTGCCTTCCACTTCGACGAGCCCAGCTGGATCCCTTCTCGTGGTGCACCTCCCAGTGAGTGCATACTCTCTAAAACCTCTGACTTCTTCTGTACTGCCAAGTACGTCGGAAGGGTGAAGGGGGTAACAACATACTGGAGCGAAGGACAAAGCGCCTCCTCCAAATGTCTTTCCCAAGACTCCTCATCTGGAAAGAGATCCGGAGCAAAGCACAAGAGATCCTGAACTTGATCCCCAAATCTTGAACTGACATACTGCCCTGCTCAAGGGAGAGTAACTCCTGGCCATTCTCCGCCTTGATCATGGAAGAAAGGAATTCCTCTCAAAATTCCTTCTCAAAGTTAGCCCATGAAACCTCTGCCTCTATCCTCTCTCTAGTGTAGAGCGTCCACCACTGTCATGCCGCACCTCTTAGCTGACTAACTACTAGGGGAACCTAGTACTACCTTGGAGCACAAATCAAGGTAAAATCGATCCCTATCTCTTTAATCCACCCCTCCGTCTCCGTATCCGAAGTACCACCCTCATACTTCTTGAGGGTTCGCCACTGGAAAGAATGGAGAGTCTTCTTCCACTGGATATCTTCCTCCTCTCAGTCAATCCTCAACTGATCGACCACCTGAATCTACTGGGCCTCAGCCGTCTAAGCCACCCGGGGACTATGTCCAGGTGCCATAGCTGTACGGTAAACAAAGATCGCCTAAGCCCAAGTAGTAAGGAAATTTATCAGGGTTTCATTTTATAATTTTATTTCAATTTCTTTCCCAGAACACCCAAATCAAGTAAAACACAATCATGATGATGCATGTACCTTCCCTAGGGTCTCTACCCTATAATTAATGTAGTCTCACTTGGTCATTCGGTAGGCTCAGAGTCCTTGCATCGGATCACGGGGGGCCCTCAAATTATGTGTCCTAGCCGGTCTTCCCTGGCCTATGTCATGCACCAAGATTAACTAACATTGTTTCCCTACAATCCCATGAAATCCTCACTGTGCCTAACTCCAGACTCCATCCTATCTCTCAACTATCACCTTTAATACCATTCTGTCACGACCCCCTCCCACCAAAGATGCCCCTCCTGAGGTGGAAATAGATAAAGGGAGATAATGACCCCCGAGTCCTGCCTCCAATAGGCCCCAGGGTGGAGACTAGCACCAAGGGTATGAGTTTTCACAAATATGGGAGGCATTACCCATTTTATTATTTAAGATTGGGAAATAGGACAAGTCAACCACCCAAAAGGGAAAAGAACAAGTGTATAGAAATAAACCCAAACCAATCCCACATGCATGTTTAAATAATTTTATAACAAGGTGCAAGTACAAGAAAGTTCAAAGTACAATACCAGAAGAAAACAACAGTACATCAACTGCAACAACTCCAATTGTCCAACTAGTTGGGTCCCGCACGGCCCTGGTAGTCCTCCTGGAAACCTGAAAGTAAACGTAGGGTGATCATACAAGTATACTCAGTAGGGAAACCTAAATCTCTCATGCACAAGTGGGGAGACATCCTAATATCCCGTGAGAACAACAGAAGAAACCTAGCAAGGAATTATATCCACCCAACCTCACCAGCCACACTCACCAAAAACACAATCACAACAGGTAGTAGTATATAATAAGAAGAGTATTGGGTTCCCCATACTATTTCCTACTAGTTAGCTGCTCTTTCTAACAGCGAACGTCCTGATGCTACCACACTCTTCCCGCCCGCACACACCTGGGCCTCGAGAACCACATATCCCTCCCGAACACACCTGGGCCTCACAACCACGCATCCCACTTGCACACACATGGGCCTAAACCACAATCACATCCCCACCCAAACACACCTGGGCCTCATCCCGAAGATTCTTGGGAGTAGTAATAGTAACAGAACTCTCTCCTGAAGACACATGGGCCTCATCCTGAAGATTCTTGGGAAAGAAAACCTGCCCGAAGAGTCTTGGGCCAATCCACCCCAATAGAAACCTACCTGAAGGGTCTTAGGTGTAAGGTCGCCTCAAGCCATCATATCCTAGGGAAGAAGGAGCGGGAAGGAGATAGTAACTATGGGAAAACACCCTCAACCATGAAATGGGAGTGTTCGGCACTAAGTGCTCAACATGGGTGGGGTGCGATAAAACACAAAGATATATATATATATATATATATATATGTATATATATATATATATATACACCAAACACTCAGCCCAACCTATGGCTTCTAATCAGAGAACTGAGCACGTGCCTCAGCACTGCTACTACGAAGCATGCATACAACAAACAACCTCAACCCCATTTAGGTTTTCATGTTTCAACAGAATCAACTTATTAGTTCTTTAACTACTGGGAAACTATCCACAACCAACCACATCAATCGTTCATGAAACATATCCCCGCCATCGTCAAATCAAGTTAGGAAAACACAAGCAGTACAACAAGTCCCTTCTTATTAACCAACCACCCATTGATTATTAAGCTCATTCCATTACCATGCCCCACCATTCATTAACTCTTCCACATTTTATTTATTATTCACAACCCATAGTTCGTTCACATTCAAACCCATCCCTGCAGCCCCACTGCCAACTGTCATAACCACAGTCGCACCATACATCATCATCCCTTGATACCCTTTATCACAGCCCCACTGCCCACTCTATCCACAACAATGCACAAAATAAGGTTCGTGCCACATCATCGCCCCTTTAACATCATTTACCATAGCCCTGCTTCCCGTTATATTCATAACAACCCAGGATTGACCCCTCCCTTTCACACACCAATAACCAAGAAAAAACCCACATCTTCATTATTCCATTTTGTTTAACCGAGGTGATCACACAGGGGTTCCAGATTTTAATCAGCCAGCTTTACGTGATTAATCAATTTCCACATTCCACAAAGTTTCCACCCACAAAACGGTCTAGGAAGATAGGGAAACATTTAATTGTGCAAGCAAAGGCCCCCAACGACCTTGATTTTCACTAGGCATATGCCTATTAAATTCACAACATAATATCACAGGATATAAGATAAACATAAAAACTCCCCCATCCCCGTTCTTTAACCAGTTATTATCTTTATTTAATGGTTCAACTACTTCTCATGAAAACAAGAGGATACCCACCCTCACATAATGCACAAATTAGATAGATGAAGGTAAGATCCCTACCTCAACAAGTTCTGATCACAACGCTCCCCCGGATCAACCTTAGAAGATGTTCGTCGGCGTCCGTCACTTCTGTTGAGTCCCAGAAAAACCTTCTCGGGTGGAAGTTGGAATGGAAAGGCTGATGGAAAGACAACGGATCCAATCTCAGAAGTTCAGTCTCATTGTTACGATCCTGTGGCCACTGACAGATCGTAAATCAGAGCTTGGACGAAGAAGTTATGGAAGAAAAGGAGCCTTGGAATCTTTTGGGAGAGCTCTTCTTAGAGGAATGGGGAGGAGAGGGGTGAGTTGAAAAGGAGGAGGGGACCCCTCCTTTTATAGGCAAGAAAAGAAAAAGTACACGGCGTGTAATTTATGGTACACGGCGTGTACTCGTCCATTTCACACGGTCACTACGTGGCTTCCAATACAGCCTTCAATGCGGAATGCGGCTGCTGACTGGTCAACACACAGCTTGAAGGTAACGCATACGTGGGGAGGGACTACACGGCGTGTATTATTGGATACATGGAATGTACCCATTTATTTCACGTGGAAAGGACACGGCTCCAGCACGACCCACGGCTGTTGACTGGTCAACACACGGTAACACGTACGTGGGGAGAGACTACACGGCGTGTAGTTTGGGGTACAGAACGTGCACCCATTTATTTCACACAGCAAGGACATGGCCTTCAACAAGGGGTATACCCGGCAAGGGGGTACACGACATGTACTCAAACTACACGGTGTGTAGTTTTAAAATTTTGGAAAGTGTGGGAAATGTCCATTTTACCCTCCATAACACTTTGTGGCCTTCTTTTTTAAAAAGGAATGGGCCAGAGAGATCCGGGCAATTACAATAAAGATCACAATGACCAACAAAAGTCAAAACCGAAACACAACCTACAAGGGACCTGATCCTCTCTGAGCATCCTCAAAAGGAACGACTCCTGGAGGCCACAAAAAAATAGAAGAGACAAGATAAACTAACACTCATCTGGTATTTGTATACAAAAATACCACAAGGAGGTCTAATTCACAAGAAAAACCTTGGTATCTATCGACATCGTTCTCAAAGATCCAACTAGATTACCACATAACCAAGAAACAAAACCCAATAAGGGTTAAAAAGAAAGGCATCACATGCCATATCAGCCAACTGGGGTCACTGCACCTACTGTGCACAAGGATCGAGTCATCATTATCACACCAATGCCTCAACATAGATCCACATAACCTTCCATCAGAGTAAAAAGTATTTATAAGCAGACCCAAAGGTCTCAGTCATTAGTAAAAATATACACTAGCAGGCCTATATATTGTGAATCCTACGTGCCTAGTATGATGCATGAGATGCCTATTGTCATTTCCAACCAAGAAGCAAAATCCATCCTTGGAATCTTACTAGTGGCCAAGAGCCAGAGATCCATAGTAAATCAAAACACCACACAACATGTGTGTCGCTCAAGGAGAAAATCATATACAACTGTAATATCGTAAATTTAAAACAATAATCCCAAACCATGGCAACCAAGACTTCTTACTGGAACAAGTGTTCTCGACGCACCAACCCAATATCCATCATAAGTTCTGATACATTCCTAATAATTATGTCTACCATATCCCAAATGGTAAAGACCAGAAAAAAACCCCTCTGATACCACTTTGTAACGACCCGACCCGGAAGCCACTAAACCAGTGCTTGGAGCCGGTTCGCCACAAGGCCATAAGCGCGCCTCCCCGTATGCAAGAGGCTTCCGACTAGTAGTGAGGGCCTAGGGTGTGATGGTGGGGATACTATTACCTAATACCAGAGTAAGAAAACCGCATAAATAACTAAGTATTAAACATAGCGGAAAGGAAATAGAGTGTGGAAGAAATAAACAACAGAAATAGAACAAGCTGTAATAGTAATATGTAGTAAAATCCCAAACATCTATGCAATACAATACAACACTAGTCACCCACTTAGCCAACCATATAGATACAAGTACAAAAGAAACTGAAAGTAAAAGTACATGGCTCTGCTACAAACTCTGAGACAATCCACGTACTCGATCTCCAGACACTATCGAACTGCATCAACCCGATCAGTAGAACCGCTCGGTTCACCACAAGGCCTCAAACACACCTCCTCGTATGCCAGAGGCTGCAGACTAGCAACGAGGGCCTAGGGTGTGATATTGGGGAGACTATTCCCTCATACCATAGTAATAAAACAGTGGAAATAACTAATTATCAAACACAGCAGAAAGAAAACAGATTGCGAAAGCAATAAACAATAGAAATAGAACAAGCTGAAATAGTAAAATGTAGTAAAATCCCAAAATGCTATGCAATATAATACAACACTAGTCACCCAATGAGCCGACTATATAGATATAAGTACAAAAGAAACTGAATTTAAATGTGCAGGGCTCTTCTACTAACTCCGAGACAATCCATGTACCCGATCTCCATACACTATCGAACTGCATCAGCCCGATCAGTAGAACCGCTCGAGCAGCTCCGCTCGATCATGAAACACTGGGCCTCAGCCCTATCCATCATGAAACTCATGCTCAACCGGAAAATTAGACATAATGTCTACACATACACCGAGGTGCGTGTGTAGGGGTGAGAAATATCTCACTAGGGCACCCCGAAAAGGAACCTATAATTGTGCTACTATGTGTATGCAACAACAACAAGCTCAGCCTAGCTTCTCCAATGGCCCAAAGGCCTTCATTTTTTATTGATTTTGATAATCCAATTTTCAAGGGGTGAGGTGGAACCCTTACAAGGCCTGTAGGCGTAAGTATTACATGGCCCGTAGCCTTTAGAGGAATTCATTGCCCATAGGCTTCAAACATTACATACAACCCAGACTAACTACTTGGAACTGCTCCTCCCCAACATCTTGATCGTGAAATCAGCTCTCCACCTTTGCACGACTGTTCGGCTAGGTATTCTCATGCATGAAGAGGCTTGTTCTGATGCTAGGTGCCATACCATCTCATTCATGTAATCCGTTTAGCTTCTGCTATGGTGAAAGCTCCTTGCTCATCCTCCTTGTAGAGCTTGTTCCTTGTAGGTTATATGGTTTGCATTTGTACTTAAGGTGGCCAGAAGGCCTTGAGGTGGCCCTAAGGCCTTACTGACCCGAAGGCTAGGGTGGCACGAAGGGCTTAAAGGACTCAGGGACCAAATCAGTGGCCCGACGGCCCAAACGGGGGCATATTCCCAGCTGCTATAGTGCCAAATAGTGCTTTCTCCAGTTCCCGCTACAGAACCTGCTACAGTACTGCACAGTACATGCTACAGTACTGCACAGTTCCCACTATAGTACTGCTACAATACTTGTTACATCACTGCTACAGTACTGGAAAATCTACCTCTGCCTGGATTTGATCCCTGGTCGCTTGGATGCACTAAAGGAGTCCTTACCAACCGGGATAAGGCTCATGTGCCCATCCTAGCTGGAACACAACAAATAAAGTAAACCAAACGTGCAACCACAATTGAACCTAGGGTATGTATACCCTGTAAACTAGGAATGTTCCACTACGGATGTCCATGTCTATATATGTACATGTATAGTCCCATACCTATACACATATACATAAATATGAATATTCATGATTAAGTGATTCAAATAACAAGAACAACATCAACAACCGATCCTTGGGACCATAAGCCCAACCTCCTGGACATCCTATGCAAGGGCATTGAGCTGGACATCATGCCACTCAAGCTGTGTATTATTAAGTCGATCTACGGGTCTATAATCTCATCGACATGTACCTACTTCGGCCAATGCCACAAATATTCCTCTGAACAAGCTAAAAAAAACAAGTAACCCTCTAGTTCAACCAATCAAATAAAAGAAACTCTCTAGGCAGTAATCATAGTCTAACCCCTCTGGTTTTGTCATAAGAATTCATAAAGACTCTATGAGGAAGCACTCATATTCAATTCCCCTTATAATTTAAGGTATTCAACGACTCTTTGTGGAAGCTCACATGGTCAATTCCCCTTATATCCCAAAGGTCAAGAAATCTTTGAGGAAGCTCACTCGGTCAATTCCCCATATAACCCAGGTCGTTCAATGTAACTCAAAGACTCCCTAAGGAAGCTCACTCGGTCAATTCCATCTATAGTCTAGAGTAATCAAGGTAAAAAAAAATTAAACAAAGACTCTCTGAGGATGCTCGCATGGTCAATTCCCCTTATATTCTAAAGAATTCAAGGACTCTCTGAGGAAGCTCACTCGGTCAATTCCCCTTATATCCCCAAGTGGTCCTAGGATCTCCAAAGAAGCTCACTTAGTCTATCCCCTTATAGCCTAAAGTGCTCAAAGACTCTCTGAGGAAGCTCACTCGCTCAATTCCCCTTATAGTCTACTACACCAGGTTCTCACAACCCTGTGTAGGTCAACGAGCATAGAAAAGAAATATGGCCAAAGTAAACCTAGAAAACTACTTGGATAATTAGTCTACAGCATATCACAACATGTTAGATAAAACCACTCCATCCTAACAATACTATTCATGGAAACAAGGCAGCCTAACAGGAAAGCTAGACCAAATGGTCAAAATAAAGCAACATGGGAAAACACATCCACAACAAGGTAAATAACCCCATTTACAATCAAACCACCTCCACTCAGGAACACAAGAAATTGTCGAGATCCAAAAAACAAGAAAGATGCTTCATGTCAGGATCAGCAGCCACCAACCAGGAAGCACCCCTGGTAACCACTATAGCATCTGCAAACCAAGTCAGATATAAAAAAACGAGTGCGGGTGGCCCGAATGCCCAACCCAACAATACATCCAAAGCCCCATGGATTTACCATTTTGGAATGGGTTCAAGGTGGCAGCCGATATCCATCTCTACCCAAACCAGACTTAACAACTTACGGTCAATCAAACAACGGGAACTCGCTGGTTACCTCAAGTCAAACACAAAGGAGGCATCATACTCGAGATCTTCTAGGTAAACACAAGAGAAGGAATCCTACACGGGATCCTTGGTGAAGAGTAATGGAGGAGTCCTACATGGGATACTCAAAGTAAGGACAACATATGCATTCCATAATATGGGTCCTATCAATGTAAAAATTGGAGAGGGATCCTATAAGTAACTCCCAAGGTCAGTACACAAGTAAAGGCATCACTTAGGGGATCCTTAGAAGTATCTGGTCTCATAGAATCATAGTCCAGAGGGCAACATCTCAAAAGGGAAACATCCTTTAATGCATAGGTTATGGGAGATATCTCAGAGCTCATCTCCTATTAAAGTTCTCAACTAAGTTGGTCCAAACACCCAACCTTTCATCCATGTGAAGTCTCACTCTTAGGTGACAACTGAACTTGATAACTACAGGAAGAACCCATACATTTAGATAAAAATCCCCAAAAACCAATTCAGATGATCTCTAAATTTCAAAACGATTCCACAATTGCGATCTATATGGAAAAATGCTCAGCATCGACTACTCACATGCCCAATTCTGACTTCCAGGGACCAGGATATCCCCAAATTACTAAGATAGGGAAGTATATGGCCAGAGCACATGGCCAGAACACATTGGGCCAGCCTGTGTAATAGTACATGACATGTAGTATTCAAAAAAAGTTACCCCAAGTGTGTTTTCACTAAAACACATGCCCAAGTACCACTACACGGCGTGTACTTTACTGTACACGGTGTGTACTCCTTAAAAACCATTATTCGGTGTTCTGATTCACACGACCAGTCACTAGACCACCAACTACACGGGGTGTACTCAAAGTACACGGCGTGTAGTTAAGAAAACTTAGTCTTCCCCAAATGGTAAAAACACATGGTGTATACCCCTATAACCCACACTGTGTATTCTGGGTTTTCTGATGGGAAATCCCTTAAAATGCCTGAAACGCCCGTTTTCGCCCCCGAAACAACAGATCCGGCCACAAGATGCCACAAGAAAGAAATATAAGGTTTTAAAGACTGAAAAAGACATGTTTAAAGAGGATATATGGATAAAAAATAAATGGCCCTACCTTTGGGCGGAAACCGCCGATGCTTCGGTTGATTTCACAGCTCCCAGTTGTCGTACGCCGACTCAGCGTGTCAGGAGCTTCAAATAGGTACCCATCTTGCCTCCCAACTCTCTCTCTTTATCAATTTCCAAATCCCCCCAAAATACATGACCAAGGATAATATCATATGGTATGTGTTCAAGAAGGAGGAGGAAGGAAGAGAGAACAAAAGAAAAGGAAAGAAGAAATGAAAAAGAAGAAAAAAGGGGCCCGGGCCAGCCCCGGTGCCCGACATGAGTTTATGCCTTCCCTAGGCTAAAATCCCCATTCCAGACTCAATGACGTAGATGGAATCTCAATCTGAAATTCCATTTAAAATTTATTTCCAAATGAACCTACCCAAATAATTTGACATTTAATTTATAATATTAAATATTAAATATTCCGCTAAAATTCGAACAGCTCAGATTTCCACCAAACTCCCATCCTAGTGTAAACACCCTATTCTGGGACCAAAAGAGTTGTTAGAAACATTATCTGGGGACATATGGTTCGGTAAAATGACCATTTTACCCCACATGAGCATCCAACATTAAAAAATCAAATTTCTGCTCAAAACGATAGTCCGAAAAAACATGGGTTCTTACATGATCACTCTGGTATTCATGTGAACATGATGTATTCAGGGATACATGAAGATTTTTATCAGGTTATGAGATAAATCCTAGGGTCTCTATGTTTCAATTACACTTATAGACCATTATTCATGGTATGCTGATCAGATTGCATAGATCTTGGGGGATGATTCATACTTATTGAGATATGGTAATGGAAGCACATACCTCCCCTCTCCCCTATTATTTCTGGTTATGAGCATCATATAGTTATTTATCATGATGCTCCATATGGATTCTAGTATGATAACTCATGTTTATTTTTTATTCTTATACTATGAACTATTAAATTTAATTTCTTATTATTTATCATTTTCTATGTTGTACATTACAAGTGGAGTTAGGCACCCCATATTATTCGAACGCCGAGGAAAAACTTTGGTGCATATTATCTCATGTTGTACAGTCTAGTACCCATTGATGTAATTATATAAATTCATTCCTTGAATAATCAATTTCATAATATAAGATTTCTTTTTTTGTAATAATAATTTTTTTAACAAATTTCACATGTCATTTCAAATTGCATGGCTACCATATTAGGCTCAATTACACCATTTCTCTGAATTCTATAATAATGGGTTTCATCATTCCATGGTTTTAGTTCATCTCCTTCACTATGAAATTTTTGAGTGGCACCATCCTGATAGATTCATGCACCCGTTTGGATTTTTTAATTGTATTCTCATTCCACCAAGATAGTCAGCACCACTTCATTCTATTAAGCTGACAATGAGGTTTGATGTCCGCTGGTGTCGATGAAATATATAGTATCTAGACCTATGTAATAGATGAGCATCATTTCATATTGAGTTTATGCGTACTAAGTTATTATCTCTAGCAGAGCAGCTTGAGTATGAGTCATAGTACAGATTGAATTGTATAGTGTATCTTACTCTACATAGAAGAGGGATCCAATATTTGGTAACTTAATAAATTTACATTAGTTTGTTTGTTATAATTTTTTTGATTCATTTTTAATATATTTATATCATATTTGACTAAAACATACTCAGCTATAGCATACTAGATGCATGTCTAATCTAGAGGAGGAGGAGGTTTTTAGCCAGGCAACGTACCATGATGCAGTCCATTGGATGATTCAAGCGTATCATGTTTTACATGATTGTATCTTTGATATTCCACCCCAAGGATATGATGTTCCTACCTAGGGATTAGAGGTTACTACTCAGGAATATCATCCAGTAGATGATGATGTTGTGGATCCATAACGATGACAACGACGATGTAGAACACGTGGTATAGCATGTGAAGCCTCACCTATTCAACAAGAAAAGCTCAATCCTCTATAATTCTATCCTCGATCAATTGAGTATGTGCATCAAGAGGCATGGTATCCATTTATATTTTTAGGATATCAATAGTTTTATTTGGGTATATCTCATCCGACCTTCTATCAGGGGTCATATCCCATGCCTCCACCTTTTATGCCTGAGACTTCACAGACTATATAGTTCCCCTAGATGAGGATTCTAGGTACTAGCACATGAGCCTTAGCTCGGTTGGTAAGGACTTCGTAAGTGAATTCGGGAGAACTGTGATCAAATCTAGATAGAGACATTATTTCCGGGGTACTGTAGCTGTACTGTAGCAGGAACTGTAGCAGGTACTGTTTGGCACTATAGCAGCAGGGAATATGCCCCTGTTTGGGCCTTCAGGCCACCTATTTGGTCCCCAAGTCCTTTAAGGCCTCCAGTCCACCTAGGCCTTCAGGTCGGTAAGGCCTTCGGTCCACCTCAAGGACTTCGGGCCACCTCAAGGCCTTTGGGCCACCTTAAGTGAAGATGCAAACCAGACGACCTACAAGGAACAAGCTTTACAAGGAGGATCAGCAAAGAGATTTCACTATAGAAGAAGATAAATAGATTTCAATAATGAGAGGGTATGGCACCTGCCATCAAAACAAGCCTGTGCATGCACGGGAATGCCTAGCCAAAGATCCATGTGAATGTGGAGAGCTGATTTCATGATGAAGATGCTGGGGAGGAGCAGTTCCAAGTAGTTAGTCCGAGTTTTATGTAATGTTTGAAGCCTATGGGAAAATGAATTCCTCTAAGGCTTACGGGCCATGTAATACTTACGCCTATGGGCCTTTTAAGGGTTCCACCTCACCCCTTGAAAAGGTGTATTATCAAAAATCAATAAAAAATGAAGGCCTTCGGACCATTGGATAGATGATTCCAGGTCCTACTCATGATGTGGGAGAAGGATCAGGTGCACATGACAACATATAACTGGAACCTCCTTCTAATGAGTCACAAATAGATAATATGATTCTCAAGGTTCTAGTTCTTGAGGAAGATCCCTCTTCAAGTCATCATACTCCACCGTCACATAAACCTCAATGATCTCAATACCAGAGTCCCATTCATATACAATTTTTATTTTTGTGTTTCTAAAATACTACCTCTCTATGTAGAGAAGTATTTGACATTTTTGAGATTCATCCTCCATTGTTTAATAATTTTATGGACTTTATCTTTACCTCGATGAGGATTAAAATGTCTAAACAACTAGCTACCCTATTCAGGGTGTCTTGTAAAGAATTAATTCATGTTGTTTAGAAAAGAAGAAACAAGATAATCCATGAACATTCCAACTTCAGTTTTCAGACTTCTCTTCTTGATATCAAGTGGGATGTTCAAATTGAAAATCTACTTAATGAGGATTGTTGAAGCAATTTGGTACAAGAATTCTCTGTTTTGATGAAGCTGGAAATCTGGGGTAATTATCCTAAACCTCTTGGTACTCTTGATGTTTTCTGGTTACCCCCATTATTGGATGGATCAAATAAAACTTTTATGGGGATCCAAGGGGAAACCTAGGACTATCTGATTATGGGATAATATTTAGATATCATAATGGTGATGTTTTGGAATGTGTTCATGGTCCTTGTGGCCATGTCACTGCTTTAGTGGAGGAAATGATGGGTTTTATCAATATTGTCTCAGTTTCAAGTCAAAGAAGTTTGAATAAGATCTAGTTTAAATTTGATTCCATAACCATCATCCAAGCTGTAAGGCTAGGTCAGATTCATCTATCTTTGAGGCTGACAAATAATGGGATTACTATCTTGAAAGGTTTGTTTTAATGAATTATGTCATCATGAATAACTTTTATAAAGCCAACCAACTTGTCAATCACCTTGCAAACAAAAGAGTTTCATATGAGGTTTGTGTATACTCTAATATTATTACCTATGACATGCTTCCAATGTTCCAATAGGTCAAATTTTAAATTCACTCTTTCAAACTATTGTAATGGTTCTTTCTTATATAAATTGCCTTTGAGATCACTTTTATTAAAAAATTGAAAATGAAAGGATTGTAATAAAAAATATACATAAAAATATAATGGTTTCAAACAATAATATATTTTTCCACTAAATTTACTTTTTATTAACTTTTTTATGATTTTTTTATATTAAATTGTTTTTTGTTTGATCATTAAGTGTGTCAAGTTTCATTTAAACTGTATTTCTACTTTATTATTTATTGAATTTCAAAGACACCAACTTCTAAAAAATTTATGTCTCATGTAGGTGAATTTGAATGAATATAACTTATAAAATATAAATAAAATATAAATTATATTTGGAAAAACGTCTCAACATATAAAATATAATTGAAAATAAACAATAAATATAATAAAATGAGTAAAATCTAATTTACATGTCACAAAATTTATTTCATAAAAACATAACATTTTTACGTTCAAATATTAATTGACATAATTCTAATTAAAATAAAAAAACACAATATATAAATATAAACATAAAAAACATTTATATTTTAAAATATAAAGTCATGTATATTTATAGTATGTTTTTTCCCAAAAGGCAGTAGGGCCTCTTATAGCTTTCTACATTATTTTTCAAATAAAATTTATGCTTGACTTATTTAAATAATTTAAACAAAACGTAAATGAGAAAAACACATATTTTCTATATATAATTTTATAAATATATATAATAATTTAAATATATGATTATGATTATATCATTATCAGTATTTTTTTTGTGCTAAAAAAGATACCCCTTTATCAATGCTAGAATTTTAGCCCTGATAAAGACACATTTTATCAATGCTTTTTTGAAAGCGCTGATAATAGACTTCCAAGTTCTTATAAAAATAACCCTAATAGAATGCTGCCTCCACTTGTGCCTTCAAGATTTCGTGGAACATGAGTGTTTTATCCACTACCCTACTGATGTCGTCAGTTGTCTTTCTCGATGAATCAATCTCACCAAATCTATGGTATGTTCCAGTTTGTCATGCTAGCGCATCTGACAACTCTATCTCATTAGTAACACCTCAAAAAACCCTACTATGTGCATCTTCGATTCTTCTAGATGAAACTAAAAAATAACCACAACACTGATCCACCCCTCTGTGGTAGTGAAATAATGAGGCATCATCATTAGGATTCATTATCCATAAATATTAATGTTCTCCCTATTCAGTATAGTCCCTATGTCAAGATCCCCTATAGATCTACCACCCTCCCTCAAACCTACAATGGACCAACCCCTAACCCGTCATCTTTGTTTTATCTACATCATAGGATGCTAAAGACACCCCATGTCCACTTTGTTACACACCAGGCTTAACCTGCAGTCGTAGCACACTAACTGAAATTGATCCCCTCCTTCTTCATCGTTTGATACACATGCAAGGTAGTGATCATTGATGAAATTCCTTGGGTGATGGTTTTGGTGAGTGTACTATTATTGGAAGTGCACACAACAAGTCAATTTGTGTTGATATCTACAATTTCCCAGAGATAATAGACCTTTGAGTTTCCGTCCCATGCAAATTCATTCTTCATATCCTCTACAACAACAATATACTCACCCACGCTCAAATAATACCAAAATCTAATAGAAATTTATAATTTTTATTAACCTAAATTATTAATTTCATAAAATTTTAAATAATAAGCAATAAAAAATTATAAATTTTTATAACTATAATTTTTTATATTTATAATTCTAGATATAATATTTTATTATTATAAATACATCTATAAATTATATAGTATATATTATTATATTTATATAATTTATATATATAATTTTGTTTAACATTTATAATTATAATTTTTTATACGTTTTTAAATTTATATACTTGTATAAATTTTATAGTGTATCGTATTATACTAATATAATTTAATAATAATTTTTTATTCAATATTTATACTTTTATACTTTTATTCATTTATAAATTTATAAAATTTTATAAATTTTATTTTATATCATATTATACATATATAGTTCAACTAAAATTTTTTATTAATTATTTATACCTTATAGTTTTCTATATATATAAATTAATATACATGTATCGTTTTATTTGTTATAAATTATTATACTTTTATACTTTCATAATTTTTAATTTTATATAATATTATTCTATTGATTTATAAATTAGTAAAACTATATATTTATATAAATTATGTATATTTTTCTAACATATATGTACTTTTATAAATTTTTATAAATTTATATAAATTTATAAATTATTTTTATTTTTTTAAAAATATGTTATCTTTTATAAATTATATATAATTTTATACTTATATATACACCTAAAATTTTATATGATAATATAAAGATTTATATAAATATATTTGTAATTTATACTATTGTACATGTATACTATTTCAATTTATCAATGGTTTAATACTTTCATACATTCATAAATTTTATTACAACAAATTATACCTTTATATTATTATAATTTTGTGACATGATTTTAATTTTATCAAATAATTCATTTGGATAATTATGAGTTATTTTATTATATGAAATATTTTATGTTTTAAGTCATAACATATATAAGTTTAATGTATGTTTTTAATTGAGTGTTGAATTAGTTTTAAAATTAACTTTGATTTTTTTGGATTTCATGTTCAGTAATATATAAGGGGGTACTTATTTGATTCCCTTTTATAATTGCATCAGCAGACCATGGTTTACTCTTAAAGAAGTAAATTATCATATCATTGTAGTTAGATTTCATACCATCTGTGAGGAATGAAACCACAACATAGAAATACTTCAACAATTAGAAAATGTTGATATACCTAAGTGGTGTGAAGTAAAAGATATTTTATTTGATCAGTTTTCATTCCTTTCATTAATTATTCCATTTTATTTTTTAAGAAAAATTGGGTACTCATTATGGTCTCTTTGGATACTCTAAAAATTTATTTTCTAGATTCACTACATGGATATCCAACAAACCGACAACATGTGATGACGTTTGTAAATTTTTATACACTACATCCATTTTTTTAGAACTAAAATTATTGTTATATATTTTATATTATCTTTTAATGAGAACTCAATATGATAGGGAGTTGTTTAAATATCATTAAAAATAATGGAATGAGGATAATCCATGCACAGAATGAGCCTGTTGACTTCTAAAAGTGGATAAGTATCAAGGTATATATAAAAATATTTCACTATAAAAAAATTACTTACTTTTTTCAATGTTTCTGCAGTTTTTGAAACAAAAAATGGAAAATGTTATGGTTAACGTGTTTGTTAATTTATGAGAACTTGTTTGGACCAATTTTTGTTTTGGTTTTACTTGTTGTCAATCAATCTATATATTGAAGAAAGAAAGTATGTTGAGAAAGATTATGGATAGAAACCATATTTATCATTGTTTTCAAAAGAATTGAACTTACGTTTTCAAAAGAATTTAACTCACTCTATCCATCATAATGAGGATAAGTTGTTTGAAAAAAAAGGTTCTGATCAGACCTGCCTTGGTCCCAGAATATAAGAAGATCATAGTAATGAATTTATCATAATTATATTCTAAATGATTCCATAATGAAAGGATCGGTCTCATTAAGAATGAATCTTACTGGAATTAAATGTCCATCAGATTCACTTTAAATTCGATATGAAGAATGTGATGGTTTCGATGAAGAATAAAAGTCTTCATGACTATGATTAATTAAATGTGGTAATGTTTTGCTGATTTTTATTTCATATAAATCATAAGTTTATTTAAATACATATGATTCATGATTTATGGAAGGAAAGGGAAAAGTAGTATTCCAAATCATACCCTGATTTATTGTATCTAGGTATAAGAGAAGAAAAAGATTATGTTGATTGAAAAGGTATCGTAGTCAGGGAAATCATACATAGGCACTGTAGCATTTGATCATTCATCATATGTATAAGAAAAAATTCATACCTAGGATGATCATACATAAGCTGAGGAACAAAAGGATCATACCTAGTACAATCATATTCATAATGATCGTACCCAGAATGATCATATCTAGGATGATTGTGTCCAGAATGATCGTACCCAAAAAAATCGTATCCAGGACAATCCTATTCAGAAAAGGGCTAAGAAGAAAATAAATTAGTTTAAATGAATTTAAATTTATGATACTTTATAATTGAATTTTATGATGCTGAATCTAATCTCAAATTAATTTATTGTCATGAAGGAAGACATGAAAATAGAACAGATTTGTGAATGAAGGTTATTACCGAAGAGAATCACTGGTTTGTTTTCAAATGTATTCATCAAGTGGGACATGAATTGAATCACTTTGTATATTTCTAATTGATTTTTCAAGTGAGACAAGAGAAATAAATGAAGGAGATGATGTGTACTTAAATTGGGTCATGATCCATTATTTTAGAGGTGAATTGTTTTAGATTTCAAAATTGGTCAAGAGAAGACGTAAAGAAGTTAAATTAGTCTGAAAGTTGAGATTTCTAAATGAATTGTAAAGGGGAAGATTTATGTTCAAAATATTAATCACATTCAGCAAATCAAGATGGTATCCATTTGTTCATACACATTCTTAAAATTGGTACATAGATTTATTTAGAGGAAAGAAGATAAATAAAAAGGGCCCAAGAATTGAAATTGTATTGGAAATTTAAATGAATATATAAATATGAATTTAAGAGTGTTGAAGATTATAGAAGAATCAAGAAGCATTAATGAAGAAAAAAATTCATCCAATATTTTTGGAGAAATTGATATTAGAGTGAATTTGATAAAGCAATAAAATTTTTGGGATTAACAACAAATAAACTCGAGGTTCACCTATAAAAAGAAAAAGTTATATTTTACTTTTCTAATGACTGATTTACTTTTCATAAGAGATATGATCTAAGTATTAGAGAGAAGAATAAGTTTATGTATTCACTTTTTTTGAAAATGTTTTGATGGAGAAGTCAAAGAGAAGAGACAAGATCAAAACATTATATTCAAATGATCATTGTACTCAGTGTTTATCATACTCAGTTGATTATCATATTATGATTTTCGATCATATTCAGTTGATTATCATATCAGGATAGGTTACTCAGATATGGATTTCTATACAGTGGTTTTTGGACTAAGGAAGAAGGAGAATTGAAGTGGTGACAATTAATATCTATTGTATCCTATCGAATTTATATTTTTTGTACTGGGGAGATTCGTACTGGGAAGTATCATACTTAGAATAATCGTATTAGGGAGAATTATACTTAGAGGAATTGAACTGGAAACAATGGATTGGGAAAATCAGACTTGTTTTTTCATAACAAAGACCAAGAAGTTCTTACCATCTTCTGGGTAAGAAATTGAAGAGGTGTTTTCAATTGAATAAAATTTTGCAATTGAAAAGAAACATAAGTAGCATGCATTGTTACAAAAAAAATTGTAATACCCTATTTATTATAAAAGGGTGAACATGTACTTTTGGAATTTTTTCAAAGTACCACATGAGTGAAATGTTATGTTATACTCATTGTAATAAAAGGATTTTTTTCTAGTGGATTGTTTGGTATTGGATCATTTCCAGACCATACCATGGACGTAACTATTCTTATTTAATAGTGAACCTTGTAAATAATTATGTTCCTTTGGATGTGTGTTTGAATTTTTTTCATTGGAGAATTAAATATTTAACAGGAGGAGAATGTTGTTTCAAGGAAAAATAAAAGAAAACGTATCACTGATTCACTCCCTCCTTATCTCAGTGATACAATCATAATGACTGGGTGATATCAAGTGGTATTAGAGAATTGATTCACTTATCTTATTCTTTGTTGAAGTATTTTAAGAATAATCTGTGATGGATAATTATAATTATGTGAATAGTAAGGGGATTCCAATATTAAATGATAAGAATTATCATATTTTTAAAGTAATAATGTTTACATATCATATGTCTCTTAGGTATAATGTTTAAAAAGCTGTTACAGATGGTTTCCCTTTATATATTGAGAATGATCCTCTCACAAATGTTGATAAGGAAAATCTTGAGAATGATGGAATATAAAAGAATTCTTTACATTCATCACTTTCTGAAAGTGAGTTTGTAAGGGTAAAAGTATTTTCTACTACTAAGGGAATCTGGGTTAAACTGAATAACATTTATGAAGGAAATACAAAATAGAATAACACAATGTTTCAAATATATATATTTAATTATGAAGACCTAAAGATGGATGAGAATGAATTTAATGATGATTTATTTACTAGAGTAAATTATATTGTCATCACTATCAGGTTTCTTGGTAAAAATTTAGAAGATTCTTCTATTGTTGAAAAGATCTTGAGAAATATTCTAGGAAAGATTTATGTCAAGGTTTCTTTGTTGGAAGATAAAGATCCAAAAACATTGTTTCTAGAGGATTTTCATAGTAATTTCATTAATTATGAAATAATAAGGGAGAATTATATGAAAGAAAAAAACTTAAGTTGATTGAGAAATTTATTTCAAGGATACTAAGAAAGAAAATAATATTCTTGATGAAGAAGAAGGTGGAGATTCTAATTCTGAAAATGGGGCATGTAGAAATATTAATGATATTCTATCCTTGTTTTCTAAAAATATGAAAAGAGGTAAAAGATGGTATAAATGGAAATATCCTTTAATGTTTTTTGTATATAGACCCATTTGGCATTTTGTTTCCATTTTTCATCAATCAGGTTATGAAGAAGAAATTGATGAAGAAGAAAGTGAATAAGAATAAAGAATACCAAAAAGATCTTGGAAGAAAAAGTGTGATAAAAAAAATTATTTTCCAAGAGGGAAGATAAGAAGTTCTCCAAATACAAAAGGATCATATTTTTTGCTAAAGATTATGATAGTGAGGATATTACAAATGATGTTGAAGTGAACATGTTTATTTAAATAGTTAATTAGGAAAGTTCTTCTTGTAATGAAAGTGGTTGTTCTGAAGAAGAATAAAGCGAATAAGGATCTAAAATATCTATTGATTATGTTAGTTAAAATAATCTTATTATAATAATGAATGATAAATAATTTAGAAGCAGCAGTTCTGATGAAGAAGAAACTAAACTTGAACATCATTTGAAAGAAGAGTTTAAAGAATGTTTGAGAAAGATCAGAAGACCTGAAAAAAATTATGGAAGGTGATTTCACTTCAACAAGAAATAAATAATGTTTTGCTGATGATAAAGTGAAGTTGGTAAAAAAGATTGATTATTTTAAGAAATATCTTTAAGAAGAAAAGAATTGTAATGAGTATCCATAGGTGAAGTTGGAGGAAAAAAGAAGAAAAGTTGGAACATTTCCAACAAAAACTTTCAAAAGATGAACAAAGAAATAAAAGTTTCAAATACTCTATCTCTGATGTTAGTTTAAGTTATGAAAAGGATAAACGATAGATAAATCAACAAAAGATATCTTTAAAGGTTGAAAATAATGATGTAATTTTTTGAGAAAATAATAAAGTTGGTAAATTTATCTAAGTGTTCTAGACCAACAAAGTTGGGAATTCAGAAGTCTCAAAGAACTCTGAGTCAACTATTTTTTTTGAAATAATTTGAATTTGGAAAAGTTTAAAATACATCTAGTTCTGATAAAGTAATAAAGAAATGGAATAATCTGATTGATAATATAAATCTTGGTGTCTTAGAAAATAAATATAATAATGTGGATGAGAAAAATTTTTACAATTTTTTACAGAATGGAAGTTTCATAGAAAAATACTCATTTTATGGTTATTACTGGTATTATGGTGGATTCGATCATATGGAAAATATGTGTGGGTTTAACCAAAAATATTACTATTATTCCATAGGTTATTAAAGACATGGTTTGAGTGGGATAAAATTTCTTCCAAATAAGAAGTCTGAGAAGATTGTTTTGAAGAAACCTTAAAAGGTTGGAGTAAAATTGAAAATAGGTTCTAACCACTATAAACTATTTGTGAAAATTTTGAACAACCTAGTCATCTTGAAAAAGGATGTATTTCTTTGATAATGGAACAATAGAAGTTTCTTAATAGTTCTAAAAATCCATATTTCTTCGAAGTAAAGAAAAACAGATTTGTTGAGTCTAAAAAGAAAGAGTGCTTAGTTATCTTGCCAAAACACATTGACTTGGCTAAGAAATTAGTGAAGAAAAAAAACTCGGTAAAATAACAGAGGAATAAAAAAACTTCTGAAGATATAGGAAATTTTGAAAAAAGGTATCAACATATTGTAGATTTGAGAAATCGAGGCTTGATATCCAAAGTTTTTCAACTATCTTTCTTAAAGAAAATACAAGCATGGGAAAAATGTTACAAATTAGTTAAAAAAAGTTGTTGATAAAAATGATGAAAAATCCACATCCACAATAGAAGATTCTATAGATTAGAAGAAATTTGTTACAAAACTTGAGAAGGATGAACAAAAGGAATAATGCATGTCTAATAAAAAATACAAGGAAAAGAAGAATAATTCAAGACTGGGAGAGAACTCTCATTCTGATTATTGTTTCTAAGGAACAATCGATGTTCTTACTTATTCCCAAAACCATTGAATACTTTTTCTAACCTTCAAGGAATTTAAGGAGTAGAAATAAAGAAGTTGGAATTAATGATTCTCTTAATTTTCCTTCAAAATAAAGTAATGAGGTTACAAAAAACATGAGGTTTTTAAAAGATGTGTTTTTATACACCTTAACTTTCTGTTAGTTTTAGTGATAAGGGTGTAGGTTAATTTTATCTAAAAAAAATTCTTTCAAGGATTTAACCAATCATGAAAATGTTGAAATAAATAGAAAAAGGTATTATATGATATTTTTTTATGGAAAACATTGATCACCTTGATTATACACTCTTGTTTTATACACTAAGTTAACCCATGTAGAGTTAGAGTTGTTTAGTTAAAGTTTCTTTGTTAAGAAACTCGTGTGATACCAATGTTGAAGAAAAATTTCAATATTTAGAAATAAAATGTTACAACCCCTGGTAATGGGATCGTTTTGGAGAAAATTTTCTTGATAGACCCTTTGAATATTTTCATCAATAAGGGGGAGAGATAAGAAAAAATGGTAGATTTAAAGAAATTGGGGGAGAAAGAATGTAATGGATATAATAAAAATATAGAAAAGAAAAACAATATCAATTATTGTTTTCAAGTGGGTGAAGTGGTTGAAGTGGGTATTAACAAAAAATAAAAAGGGGGAGATTGTTTAGCCCAATTTTGGTTTAGGTTGTATTTGGTTTCAATCGATCAGTATGTTGAAGAAATAATGTATGTTGTGAAAGATGATGGATGGAAATCTTATTTATCATTGTTTTCAAAAGAATCAAACTTGCGTTTTTCAAAGAATTGGACTAAATCTGTCCATCGTAACGATTAGAAGATGTTTTAAAGAAAAGGTTCTGATCGGACCTTCCTTGGGCCCGGAATGAGATAATATCATATTGAGAAATTGATTGTAATCAGATTCACACTAATTCTGGAAAGAAAGGATTAGTCACATTAATAATTAATCTTGCTGGAAGTAAATGGAAATAATATTCACTCTTAGTTCAATATGAATAATGTTATGGTTTTGATGAAAAATCAGAGTCTTCATGACTACAATTAAATAAATGTAATGATGCTTTAATGATTTTTATTTCACATAAATCATACGATTATTGATGAACTTATGTTGGAAACTTAATGGAAGAAAAGAGAAATGTGGTATTCTAAATCATACCCTGATTTATCATATTTTGGTGGAAGACAATAAAGAGATGTTTTCGATTGAAAATGTATCGTACTCTTGACAATCGTACTCAATTACTATAGCATTTTATCATCCATTTTATGAATAAGAAAACATTTATTCCTATAATGATCATACTATGGCTTAGGATGAAAAATATTATACCCAGTATAATCATATTCAAAATGATCATACCCAGAATGATCATGTCTAGGATGATCATATCTAGAATGATCGTACCAAGAAATGATCATATCCAGGACAATACTATTTAGAAAAGATCGTACTCAGGATAAGAGGAAAAGAAAGAAGTTGGAATGAATGGAATGTTATGATACTTTCTAATTTATTTTTTATGATGATAAATCTGTTCTCAAATGAATTTAATGTCATGAAGGAATTCATGATACAAGTATAGGGTTGTGAATTAAGGTTTTTAATGAATATGATCCCTATTTTGTTTTCAAATGTCTTCATCAAGTGGGTCAATAGTTGAATCAATTTGTTTACTTTTCATGTGATTTTTCAAGTGAGTCAAGAGAAAAAAAAATGAAGGAGATGATGTGTATTTCAATTGGGTCAAGATACATTGTTTCAAAGGTGAATTGTTTTAGATTTACAACTAGGTCAAGAGAATAATTAAATATGTAAAAGTGGTTTAAAATTGGAGATTACTGAATGGATTGTAAATAATGAAATTGATATTCAAAATAATGTTCGTATTTAGAAAATTATAATGGTATCTATTTCTTTATACAATTTCTAACAATTGGTACACAACTTTTTTTTGATGAAATTAGATTCATAAAATTAGACTCATGAATTGAAATTGGATTTGAAATTGAAATTCAAGTTTGAAGAATAAGTTAAGAGTGTGGATGATTTGAGAAGAATCGATAAGAATTGATGAAGTCAAAATTTATCCAAGATTTTAAGTTGAAATTTAGATCAGAGTAAATTTGATTATGTGAGAAAAATTATGGGATTTCCACCAAATCCACTCAAGGGTGACCTATAAAAGTAGAAAAGTACATTGTACTTTTCTGATGACCAATGTATTATTCATGAGAGAGAAGTTCTGAGTTTTAAAGATATGAAGAAGTTTTGGAATTCAATTATTTTGAAAAAGTATAGATAGATAAGTGAACGAGAAGTTAAAAAATCACAATGTTGTATTTAGAAAATCATCGTACTCAGTATTTATCATACCCAATAAATTACCATATTCTGCATTCCAATCTTATTCGGTTGATTATTGTATCAGGATGGATTCATCAGATCGGGATTTCCATACTTAGATTTCTAGACTGAGGAAGAATAATAATTGAAGTGGTTTTTATTCCTCTCTATCGTATTCTATCAAACTTATATTTTCTTAATGGGGAGAATTTTACCTATAAGTATCGTACTGGGAAGAATCGTATCATGGAGAATCGTACTCAAAGGAATCGGACTGGGAAAAATGTACTGAGAAAATCAGACTTTGTTTTTCATAACAAATTAAAATAAGTTCTTACCATCTTCTGGGTAAGAAATTGAAGAATTGTTTTTAATTGGATACATTTTTGGAATTAAAAATAATCACATGTAACATGCATTGTTAAAAAAACATTTTATTACCCTATTTGTGATAAGAGGGTACACACGTACATTTGGATTATTTTCAAAGTAACACGTGAGTTAATGGGTATTTCCTACTCATGGTAATCCAAGGATTGTTTTCTAGTGGATTGTGTGGTATTGTATCATTTCTGAACCATACCAAGGATGTAGATATTCTTATTGAATAGTGAACCTTGTAAATACTGGTTCTCCTTTGGATGTTTGGTTGAATTGTTTTCAGTAGGTAAATGAATCTTTCTCGTTGGCGATGGTTGTTTCATGGAAACATAAAAGAAAAAGTATCACTGATTCACCACCCTCCCAGTGATACAATCATCCTAACTGGTCACATTCAGAAGCCACTTATACCATCAATAAACTAGCATCCTCAAAGAGGTATTTTAAAAGATAATTATTGTTTTGTTGACATAATTATTAATCCTTTGTGTATTTATATTTTTTCAAAATTACTATGACTGTCAAAAATCATTGTATTCACGGGAGGAAATATATTTGTTTATAAATGAATGGGAAATATACCTTATGTTATAATGTACACATATATCATGATGATGTGACTTCCTACTTCTTATTTAGTTTATTTTCTCATCATTTTATATTGTTTTTTAGTTAATTTCCTCAAATTTTCTACCTGATACTTATTTTTTTTAATTTTCACATAGATTATAAATAAATGGCTTCATCAAAAAAGGATGATTCAATCCTTTTTTATGATCATGCACTCAATTTGACACAATATGTACCTGGTATGGCTCAAATTTATGGTTTCAGTTTAGAAATGACATTTTATTAATGTATTGTTTCATATTTATGTTTAATTTATTTCTTTATAGTATTAAAAACATAAGAATTATTTTCTTATACACGTAGATTCTTTTGGTTTGGTTGGGATGGTTTTTTCAAAGCTTATTGTGATCGCGAGAGATTGGAATTTGTGGCTACAACTGAAATAATGATAATAAAAAAATCGGTCTATAAATCCCCATCCTTAAACATTACTTAATCTTAAGTAAAGTTAATAATTTAACATTATTTCACATCTAGGATATTTTCTGGTTTATATCTTTAGATAATTAGTCCATAACTCATACACAAAAATTCATATAAATATAATGTGGTAACTTCCAACAATATCATTTTCATTCATAACACAAATTGTTTTAAAAATAAACATTATTTCTTTTCATGTTTAATCATTATGAATTTTCCTTGATTTCATCCTTGACTCTATTCTCCCTTAAAGAATGTAAAAAACATTTCAAAATATTGGATAGGCTCAAAAATTCTTAGTAATGGATAAAAAAAGAAGGAAAACTATCAACCTTGTGAAAAAGGTAAACCATGAATAATTTATCATAAATTAAAACTTTTCACCTTTTAGAAGTAGTAAATACTATTCAATAAATATAAGATCATTGATTATCATTTTTAATTTAACGATTACCATAAAATACATAGAAATAAAATATAAAAGATAAAGGTAACTTGGGACAGAATCATACCTAAATAGAATAATCATATGGATGACTTCCACACATATCACTCTAACAAATGGAATAGCTATATGACCGACTTCCATACCCAATACACTGGATTTTATAACATAAACACCTATTCAAGGTTTATCCCAAAACCACCCATATTTGGTTTATCACATAACTACATATCTTTGGTTTATCACATAACCACCCATATTTGTTTTATCATGTAACCACCTGTAAAATGTCCAAGTACTATTATATAATCATAACACATAAAAGATTTCAATTATCAACATTTCACTCAAAAAAATCATTTGAAATCACAAGAAATAATTTCCAGATATTGAAATAGTAAATCCAATTTCAAAATCATTTTCAATACCAAAACACCCAAAAAGGGAATAAGGAATTTTTTCATTTTAAAAACATTAAGGCTTATAGAGGAATCCATATGTCAAATAACAGTTACGGTAGAGGAGAATTTGTTGTCACTGCATAAATTAAACATTACTTTTGTTATTTTTAAATGAAGTAAAATTATTCGTATAGAAAGATTCATTTTAAAAACCTTGGAATGAATTAAAATTCAATGGGTTTGATTATACACATTATAATAGAAGGTTGTGTATAACATCAAAATATGCCTCAATGAATGGAGATTGAGACGAAGTCCCTTACATTAAATCTAAATCATCACGTACGTTATTTATCTTCCTAAATAATATAATTAAGTTAATTATTTACTTTCTTAAGAAAATTTACAAAGTTTATTATTATATTTATAGGACTATAATTTCATAACAATTATTTAATTATTTAAGTTAAGATCAGGCGTTTCATCGATATTTGGAACTCGATTCGAAAATAAACTTAGTATGACATATTTAGTCCATGTGGTCATAATTACATAATATGTAAAATAAAATTCATGAAATAATAATCATTTTTATATATCAATTAAACCTTTAATTACAATCATTAAATATGGATATTAAAAATGAAGAACGTTACAATCATGGAGACTATAAGTCGTACATACGCATGGGTAACATTTTTCATTTTTCATTGATCCTTATGGAAGGAATGTAAGTATTATTTTATCATTACATAATAATATTAAAAATATTAATATCATTTTATTCATTTAAATATACTTATATATATTAAACAAGTGAAGTAGTGAATAAAAATGAATCATATCGCTTCGTGGAGGTGATAGTTCACACATATGCACGAACGATGTTATCATTTTTATATACATGGAAAGTAAGAATGTAATTTATATATTATTATATTATAATGATTAATATTTCATTAATTTAACATATGAAAATTCAATTCGATCATTATAACCATTCATTAAAGAAGGTGATGAAAAATAAACTATATCGGTTTGTGAGGCAGTAGTCCGCCATACACACAAACAAAATATTCATTTTTCATTTGTTGATATTGGAGATGGATTTAGGTGATTATATTTACATAATAACATAAAATTATATTTATAATACTTTAATTACTATTTCATAATGTTTTAAGGATATTTTAACAAGTGGAAGAAGTAATAATATATAAATACTTAAATAAAAACAATACATCTCCTTTGGTTGATCACCTTTGAAAAACATCTTAACATATATAAGAAGGGTTTTATACAAAAAATAAGGCCTCAAGAATGTGGGTATGGATTTTAGGAAAGTATTTCATCCTATATTTTCCAAAACAAATGGTTTTTAGGTGTGAGTAATAGAGAAGAGTGGGTACCATCTTATAGGAGAGGGGAGGGGCACCCTTTGAATCTCTTAAAATATTAAATTAATATAAATTAATTTTTAAATAAAAATGACTCCAACTTGATTTATGTAAAATATAATATGATTAATTTTCTAAATCCTCTCATAAAATAATTTTTATATATATATTGATCTTATTTTAAACCTTATCTTTCTGGTTTAACGTTAATTAATCTATTTTAATTTTAATTGTGGTAACAACATTTTCAATATTAAAAGGCTATAAAGTTTACTTATATAGGGTCAATTTCAAATAAATTGAAACTTGATGAACTTAAGTACCTTATAATAGTAACTTGATAATTTTTAAATTTTTTTATTATTTTTAAATAATTTAATAAAATATTATTTTTTATAAAACATCAATAGTGTCAATTTTTAAACTATTCATTTCATTGAATTTAATTAAAATACAAAAGATTGATATCTTCAAAAACCCATTTAATAAACTTATTATATGTCATATTAACCTATAAAATTCGTGTATTTTTCTAATTAATTTAAAATAAATTTGTTTTAATACTTTTTTATCATTTATTTGATATTTCTATTAATAAAATAATTATTGTATCACTATTATGTCAGTATTTATGGGAATTATTTAATCTCTAAAAATTATAAATAAATTTCAATGACATATAAATTTAATTATAATTATAGATACTATTTATTATTGAAGTTTTATTATGTTTATCCTAATATGAAAACTATTATACTTATAACAAATAAGAGGATGACATGTTGTCTCCTTCTTTTGTTTTAATAATTTGTATATCAATTTCATGGACAAAATTCAAATAAATGAATGAATTCAAGTACTTAGGTGTTAAGGGTAAACTTTTATTCATAAAAAATGATTTTTCAGGTGTTAGGGTAATTTTATTATCCTTCTCATATTATTTGTTACCCTAATTTACCTGATTACCTTTAGCCATGATAAATAAATATTTCCAAATATACTATTCATAACAAAATAAAAGGAAAATATTTACGTAATTTAGAACCACATATTCTAAATATGAAATCCATTTTTAAAAATTTAAAACACATATGTTTTAGTGATTAATTTAATATTAATCCTCATTGTCAAAATTAGAAAACATGGTTTTTAAAAGTAAAAACCATCAAAATATTGACATGCGTTTATATCTAATTTCAATGTGGAATTACTTAAAATGACCACAATTAGACTAAAATATAAAAAATTAATCTAATTATAAATTAAAACCAAGTAAAATAATAATCCAACTATATACATAAATTATATGAAAAATAAGTTTTGAATTAAAATTTAGTATTTTTAACTATTCATTAAAAAATGAATATTATCAGAAAAATATAAAAAAAATTATCCAAAGTAAAATCATATGTCCCTATTCCAAATAATAAGTTTATTTTCTCAAATAAAATATATAAAATGTTCAAAAACTATATTAAAAATGGGTTCTCTATCAAATGGAGGTAAATTGACAATTTTATTTTTGAAAAATGCTTCTTTTATCTAAAAAATTGAATTTGTTAATATATCATATCTAGAAAAAATATAAGATGAATTTTAAAAATTAAATTTAATATATTAAATATATATTTCTTTAATAAAATATATCAAGAGTGATTTTATTATTTTATAAACTCACTTATTTTCATTTAAATAGTTTGTCAGAAAAACACATCATTTATACTCAATTGGTTTTTATTTAATTTTCTAATTAATTTGGTAACCCATGAATCATTATATAAACATCTGACAACCATATAATTATAATTAAGTTAATCATTTTCATTTACACCATTCTAATGGTTATGTGATAACTATCATATTAAATTATAAAATCAAGTTGTTCATTTAAGATAAATATAGTGTATCATGTATGCTATCGAACATAGTGTTTCCTATTAAAAACTAAGGATGTAACATTATCACCCCTTTTGAAATTGGATCCTCAAAAATTTAATATGGGTTTGGTAACTAAGGTAAGAATTTTCAAAATATAATTATTTCATTCCCACTTCGAAAAAGGATTAACAAATCATCCATTTTAAAAGAAGGAAAGGAAAGTGAGAAGGTCACCTGATATAACTCATACTAGGGTTTCATGTAGGAAAACATTAATATAGAATTTAAAAATAAAGATCATGTTCTGATGGAGAATAATAGAAAACATTTTTATGATAAAGTTGACATTAAAAAACCATAAAATTGTGATCGGTTGAACAATCTTTGAAAAGTAAAGGGAAATTTTTTTGATTTAAAATCATTTTCATAGAGTTGCGGAATTAATTTACTACCTATAATAAGATCACAACGAAATACACTTACGTGATAAGTAGAGTTTCATACTTTAATAAAATTCCACCATGGAATCATATTTTCTGCAAATGATAAGTATTTAAGAGGAATTTTTTCATGCCTAAAACACTATAATAAAATTATAAATAATCACATAATCCATAAAAAATTAACTATCCATTTCTCATGTCTTGAAAATTTAACAAAAACCAAAATGTTTAGGATAAGATAAAATAGTTCTCCAATAATAATAAACCACTGGATGATGAAAAAATAATTTTAATATCCAAAATTCAATTATAATATCAAAAGTTTGAAATAGAACATCCAACAAATAACAATCCTTAAAATTCCTCAAAAATATTATAACTAAGAATAAATCCTGAAAACTAAAAGGATTTAATCAGATAGTCTTCCAAGATAAGTTATAACATTTAACTCTAAATAACATCAACCACTCTTAATGTCTCATACCAATATTTAAATTTTCAAAATCATATATTCTCCAAGATATGTTAATCATTTCCATAAATAACCCGAATTGCCATAAATCCACAATAAACACATAGATTATATCAAAATAAAATTTAAACATTACTCCTCTAATAAAATTCCATAGTATTAAATTTTCATTAGGCATACAGGGTTTCCAAAATAGTGAATGTCTTCCAAAATATCATTTGTCACTTAATCCTAAAATAATTTTCCAATACCAAGGATATCCATTTGATAAAACATAAGTTCCCAAAATTAAATTATACTTATTCCATCAAGTCATTTAACTAAAATAAAAAAATTTATACTAACCTGGGAGTTCATGTAGGCCAGTGTTAGGTGAAAAATCCTTATCTCCCTTCAGATGTGGGTTTGATTCCTACAGCCTTGTCCAACACAATAGGTTGTCACCCTTCTTGTGGGTTTTCATTTTTATAAAACCATATCATTCTTACAAAATACTCCAAATATGAGATAAAATCTTTAAAAAAACAATAAAATGTTTTAACCTAAAATTTTAATTCATACCTTTTATTTTTCACCCCAAAATGTAATAACCTATAATTATCTAAAATGTGAATGTATCCAAAAATATAGTTTGTCACGATAAAAGTTCATAACATATATCCTCAAAAGTAATTGTAAGACATTAAACTTGTAATGAAACTTAAAATTATAAACTCAGGATGATATCCCTAACTATTTAGAAATCTTCTAATCTCAACAGTTATCTAAACCATCCTCTAATACCAATTGTAAGGCCCTAACCATAAACAGTACTTAATCTTGAGTTAAGTTAATAATTTGATGTTATTTCACAATGAGGATATTTTCAGTTTTAGAGATTTATATAATTAAGCCATAACTCATACATAAAAAACCATAGAAATAAAAATTGGACACTTCCAATAGTATCCATTTCTTTTAAAACACAAAAATTTTTAAAAAGAAACATGATTTATTTTCATGTTTAATCATTATAACTTTTCTTTGATTCCATCCTTGACTCTAGTCTCCCTTAAATCTTGTGAAAACATTTAAAAACATGAGATGAGCATAAAAATATCAGTAATAAATACACAAATATGGAAAACTATTAGCCTTGTGAAAACATGTAAACCATGAATAATTTATAAATGAGTAATACATTCCACCTTTAAGTAGTAAATACTATTCATTGAATATAATCTCCCTGCTTACCATTTTTATAATCAAAATATTTCCATAAAACCCATAGAAATCATATATATCGTGTAAAGGTAACTTGGAAAAAATCATACTTAAATGGAATAACCATACAGTAAACTTCCACACATATCGATCATACAAATGGAATATCCATATAATGGACTTCCAAACCCAATGCATTGGAGGTAATAATGTGAAAATCAATCCTTGGTTTATCATGGAACTACCTTTATTTGGTTTATCACGTAACCTCCCATATTTGATTTATCACGTAACCACCCATATTTCGTTTATCCGGTAACCACACATCAAATTTTTAAGTACCATTATATAATCATAACACATAAAATATTTCAATTATCAACATTTCACTCAATAAATTTCATTTGAAATAATAATAAATAATTTAAAGATATTGGAATAGTCAATCAAATTTAAAAATTATTTTCAATACAAAAACACCCAAAATGGTAATAAGGGATTTCTTTTCCTTTTAAAAACATTAAGTCTTATAGAGGAATACAAGTATCAAATAACAGTTATGACAGTGGAGAATTTATTATCGCCACATATGTTAAACATTCCTTTTGTTATTTTTAAAGAAATTAAAATTATTCGTATAAAAATATTCCTTTTGAAAAACATGGAGTGAAATAAAATTCAAATGGTTTTATTATATATGTTATAAAAGAAGGTGGTGTAAAACATCAAAACATGCCTTAACGAAATGATATTTAGACGAAGTTCCTTTCCTCAAGTACACATCATCTCATACATTATTTATCATCCAAAATAACAAACTTATGTTAATTATTTAATTTATTAAGAACCATAATAATGTTTATTTTTATTTTTAAATGATTATCATGTCATAACAATTACATAATTATTTTTCTTCACATCGATCATTTCGTCGATATTCGGTACTCAAGTCAAAATGAACTTATTATAAGGTCTATAGTCCATGTGGTCATAAGTCCATCATCTCCAGAATAAAATTGATGATATAATAATCAATTTTTTATATCAATAATTCCTTTAAATCCATTCATTAAATATGGATATGAAAAATGAATAATGTTACAATAATGGAGACGGTAAACCGTACATACGCATGGGTAACGTTTTACATTTTTCATTGATTGTTATGGAAATAAAGTACGTAGTATTTTATCTTCATATAACAATCATAACATCATTAATATCAATTTTTTCATTTAAATAAACTTGTATATATATCATACAAGTGATTTAGTGAATAAAAATAAATCTCATCTCTTTGTGGAGGTGATAGTTCAAACATACACATGAACGACGTTATCATTTTTATGTCCATGGAAAGCAAGAAAATAATTGATATATTATCATCTTATAATGATTAATATGTCATGAATATCACATATGAACATTTAATTCTATCATTGGAACCAGTCTTTAAATATACTGATGAAAAATGAACTATATTGGTTCATGAGGCGGTGGTCCGTCGTACACACTAACGAAATGTTCATTTTCCATTTGATAAAATTAAAGATAGATTATGGTGATGATATTAACATAATAACATATCAGTATATTGAAGATAATATAGTTATTATTTCATCATGGTTTAAAGATATTTGAAGAAGTAGAAGAAGGAATAATATTGAAATTGGAAAATATGAACAATACCTCTTCTTCGGTTGATCACCTTTGAAGAACACCTTAACACATATAAGGAGGGTTTTCTACCAAAAATAAGGCCCCAAAAATTTGGGGATGGATTTTAGGAAATTAGTTGGGTAGATATTGTCTGAACCAAATGGTTTTTGAAATATGAGTAATAGAGAAGAGTGGGTACCTTATTATAGGAGAGGGGAGTGGCACCCTTGGAAACTCTTAAAATATTAAATTAATATAAATTAATTTTTATATAGAATATAATATTATTATGGTTTTAAATAATCTCATTAAATAATTGTAGGACATGTATTTATTTTATTTTAAACCTTATCTTTTTGGTTTACCCTTAATTAATCTTTCTTTATTTTAATTGTTGTAACCACATTTTCAATATTGAAAGGATATAAAATTTTCTTATATGGGGTCAATTATCCATAAATTTCCACTTTATTAACTTTTATACCTTAAAATATCCAATTTTTATTTTTTTGATTTTTAATATTTTTAAATAATTTAATAAAATACTATTTTTATAAAATATCAAGTGTCAATTTTGACACTTTCCATTTAATTGAATTTAAATAAAATCCAAAGAGAGAGATAACTTCTAAAAAATCATTTAATAGACTTATAATGTGTTATATTAGCCTATAAAAATCATGGAGGTCCATAATTAACTCAAATTATATTTATTTTAATATTTTTTGTATCATTTATTTGATATTTATTTTAATAAAATAATTACTATATCACTGTTGTGTCGGTATTTATGGAAATTATATAATCCCTAAAAATTCTATATAAATTACTAGGTTGTAGAAAATTTAATTATATTTCTAGAGACTATTTATGATCAATGTTTTATCATGTCTATCCGTATATTAAAATTATTACACTTATAATAAATATTTGGGTGACATGTTGTCACTTTATTTTTTTTAATAATATTTATATCACTTTTATAGAAAAAGGCCATTAAATAAGTCAATTATGATCCTTAGGAGTTAATGGTAGACTTTTATTCATCAATTATTTTTTTGATAGGTGTTATGGTGATTTAATTATACTTATCATATTATTTGTTACCCTAATTTACCTGATTTACGTTTAACCGTGGTAAATAAAAATTATCAAAGTTAATATTCATAAAATCAAAAAAATAAAAGAAACCTATTTACATAATTTAGAACTAATGATGAAAAATATGGAATCCATTTTACAAAATTTAAAACACATAAGTTGCATTAATTAATTTAAAATTAATCCTCGTTGTGGAAATGAGGAAACGAGTTTTTTAAAAGTAAAAACCATCAAAAGATTAACATGTGTTTATATCTAATTTGAAAGTAAAATTACTTAAAATGACCAAAATTTTATTAAATTATATAAACAATATCAAATTATACATTTAAACCATGTAAAAGGATAATATAACTACATAAATAAATTAGAGAAAAGGAGTTTTTAATTAAAATGTAGTATTCTTCACTATTCATTAAAAAAATGAATATTATTAGAAAAATTAAAAAACATATCCAAAGTAAAATTTTATGTCCCTATTCCAAATAATAATTTTTTTGGCAAATATAACATATAAAAATTTCAAAAACTTGTTTTAAAATGGGTTCTCCATCAAAAGGCGAGAAAACATTATTTTTTTTTGAAAAATACCTCTTTTATCCGAAAAATTGATTTTGTTCATATATCATGTATAAAAAAAAATATAAGATTAATTTTTAACATTATATTTAATATATTACATATATATTTAATTAATAAAATTCATTAAGAGATATTTTATTATTTTATAAACTCACTTATGTTCATTTAAATAGTTTTTTTCAGAAAAAACATCTCTTATAATCAATTGTTTTTTATTTAATTACCTAATTAATTTGGTAACCAGTGAATCATTATATAAACATGTGTAAAAAATATTTTAATAATTCAGTTAATCCTTTTTGTTCTCACCACTCTGAATAGAATGTGATAACTATTATATTAAATTATACTATTAAGTTTTTCATTTAAGCTAAATGTGGTGTATAATGTATGCTATTGAACATAGTGTTTCATTTTAAACACTAAGGATGTTACATGATCAATAATTTATACAACCATAATGAAAAGTTGAATTCCTACTACTTATTTAATTAAAATTTTCATAATTTTCTCTACCATTTTTATGTTAATTTCCTTATCATTTTTATCTTATACATATTTAGTTTTTTTCAAAAATCTTTTGGGAAGTCATATTTTTCTTTCAAATATCTGTAATAATCCAGAGAATAAACAACATGTTCATTTAGGATTGAAAAAGAAACCTCATGCTTCCTAAAACATGAAGTGTTTTTAGGATCATGGGGTTTCTCTTCTATCAGAATGAAACATGTTCTCAAATATCTAGATTTTTAAATATAGTTAAAAGAAAAATACTTACCACACACTCAATTAGTCGCAAATCAATATGATACATAGTGTGCTCGGTATGAATCAGACTGTATGTTTATATTTTATAATTTACCTTTTAGTTCAAAACACACATCAAATACTCAAAACCAAGAAAACACATTATTATTGTTTTGATAATTTAAGAAATCAATCAATATGTAATTTAAAACATGTAATAATTATCCGCACCTCAATATGACACACGGTGTAGTTGGTATGACTCCAATTGTGTCTTATAAGTAAGAATTGACATTAATTTAAGTAAATAAATCCCAAGTGAAATACTAAAAAACAAAAAAAACACATTAATATTATTCTGAAACTTTTTGAAAATGACCCATATGTAATTGTTGATGTATATAAATCAACCACACCTTAATCTAACACATAGTGTGTTTTATATGACTCCAAGTCTGTCTTTTTTAAAAAAAAATTGCATTAATTTTAGTAAAAAGAGAAATTTACATATTGAAAATAGATAAAATGCATTCATATTGTTTTGATACTTTAGGAAAACTATCCATATGTAATTTTTGACTTTTAGGAGTCAACTTTACCTCAATTGGATGCATAGTGTGAATGATATAACTCTAAGTGCGTCTTTTTAATTAAAATTTACATTAATTTTAGTAAAACAATTGGTGACATACTAACAACCAAGAAAATAAATTACGATTATTTGGATACTTTATTAAAATGATACATATGTCATTTCTAGCATGTAAGAATCAAATTCAACTCAATATAACACAAAAAGTGACTAGTAAAACTCAAAGTGTGTCATTTTATTCAAAATGGACATTAATTTCAGTAAAAATAACAAGTGAAAAATTGAAAACCAATCAAACATGTTCATATGGTTTTTATACATTTGTAAAATAATTTATAAGTCATTTTGGATGTGTAAGAATAAAAAACACCTCAATATGATGCACAATGTGACTAGTCTGACTCAAAGTATGTCTTTTTATTTAAAATTGGCATTTATTTTAGTGAATTTTTTTTAAATACTGAAAACTTAGAAAACAAATTCATATTGATTTGATACTTTAAGAAAATGATCAATACATCATTTTTTGCATGTAGTAATAATACACATCTCAAAATGATTCTTGGTGTGACCACTATAACTCAAAGTGTGCATTTGTATTTAAAATTGACATTATTTTTTGTAAAAAGAACAAGATACATATTAAAAATCAATAAAACACATTTCTATGGTTTTTATAATTTAGAAAAATGATCCATAATCAATTTTTGACACATAGAAATCAACCCCACCTCAATCTGACTCACAATGTGACCAATATGACTCTAAGTGTGTATGTTTTATATTAAATTAACTTTAATTTTAGTAAAAAGGAAAGTGAAATATTAAATGATGATAAAACACATTCATATTGTTTTTATACTTTATAAAAATGATCTATAAGTCATTTTTGATGTTTAGGAACCAAATGCACCTCAATCCAATGCACAGTGTGACCAGTATAACTCAAAGTATCCATTATCAGTTTAAATTGACATTTTATCCCAAAGGTGTGTCACTCACTGAAAAATAAGAAAACATACTCCAATCATCTTGATAATTTAGTAAATAAATTTATAGGCCAATTTTGATGTGTAAGAAGTAATGTCACACCAAACTGACACAATATATGACCGGTATGACTCAAAGTGTGCGTTTCTAGTTTGAAATGACATTTTAGTCTAAAACAAAATTGAAATTCTCAAAACTGATCAAAAGAATTAATATTATTTTGATGCATTATAAAAATGATACATAAGTCATTTTTGACATATAGGAATCTTCTTCACCTCAATCTGATGCATAATGTGACCAATATGACTCCAAGTGTGTCCTTTTATTTAAAATTGATATTAATTTTTTGTAAAAAAATAAGTGACAAACTCAAAACCAAAAAAAAATTCATATTTTGATGATAATTTAGGAAAAAGATATTTATTTAATTTTTCACATTTAGGAATCAACCACACCTCAATTTGATGCTTGGTGTGACTAGTATAACTCAAAGTGTGTCTTTTTTATTTTAAATTTAAATTAATTTTAGTAAAAAGAATAAGTGACATGATAAAAAATAAGAAAACACATTATGATTGTTTTGATAATTTAGAAAACAATCCATAACTCATTTTTTACATTTAAGAATAAACTGCACTTCAATTAGATACACAGTGTGACCGATATGACTCCAAGTGCGTCATTTTTTTAAAACAAATTGACATTAATTTTAGTAAAAAGAACATGTGACATTCTAAAAACAGAAAAAAATCATTCAGATTATTTTGAAACATAAGGAAAATAATCAATAACTCATTTTTGATGTGTAGGAATCAACCAAACCTCAATTCGATGCACAGTGTGATCGATATGACTCATAGTGTCCAATATCAGTTTAAAATTGTCATTTTATTTCAAAACATGTTCCACTCACTAAAAAAAGAAAAAAACTATGTTTGTCTTGATAATTTAGGATAATTATTCTTAATACAATTTTGACATGTAGGAAGTATTCTCAGTTCAAATAGACTTATGATGTGACCGGTATGACACAAAGTGTATGTTTTTAGTATGAGATGGAGTTTTAGTAAAGAAAACAAGTGACATACTAAAAATTGAGAAAATAAATTTTTATTGTTTTGATACTTTATGAAAATGATCCATAAGTATATTCTGATGTGTAAGAATCTATCGCACATTAATATGATGCATGGTGTGACCGATATCAATCATAGTGTGTCTTTTTCTTTAAAATTGACATTAATTTTATTGAAAAGAACAAGTGACATACTGAAAACCATGGAAACAGATTCATATTATTTTGATACATTATTAAAATGATCCATAAGTTACTTTTTATGCGTAGGAATCAATGGTACCTCAATAAGACACATGGTGTGACTGGTATAACTCCATGTGTATCTTTTTATTTAAAATTGAAATTTTATAAAAATGTTAATTCATGTTTATGTTTAATATATTTATTTATAGTATTTCTGACATAATATTTTTTTTCTTTTATAGGTGGATTATTTTACTTGGTTTGGTGTGGTTTGTTAGGAAAATAACACCATGGTCGAGATTTTTTTAGAGGGGGTCACAGGTGCTAAAGATGGTGAACATTAATGTTTTTAATGTTTGTAGATAGTAATTGCAAATGTAATTATAAAAAATATTATTTGAAATTTCTATAGAAGTCCTTTTTTTATGTAAAATTTATTCCAAATAAATTATATATTTGAATACAAGTGTATTATTATACATGTTACGGGTATATTTGCTTCAGTGTGTTGTTATTCAAACAACATATTTCATCGGGTTTGCCTTCATCAATGCCAAACTGGCACTTATAAAGTGGGGACTTTATCAATTATTTTTTAGAGATAATAAAGTTCCAACTTTATTAGTGATTTTATTAGCACTGATAAATGGGAACCCTCCCCCCTAATAGCGCTGAGGACAAAGTCACTTTTTTAGTGTTTTAAAGCACTTATTTCAAGCTATTAATTTGATGATGTGTATTAGTGATATTTATTTATGTATGGAAAAAATATTTGTGGGGGAAATTTAATGGGAGTAATAAAACCCACTAGATTTCATGGGAAAATATTTTCCTCCCCAATGTGTGTGGGGGTGTGGGTTTCTGGGATTTGTGTCATTTTAACGACAATGTCCATAAAAATCAAGGATGGTGACATATCCAGAACCTAGAATCCATGTGTGCTAAAGTCCTACGAGCTAAATATTTCCCCCATTCGGACGTCTATGGGGAATCTCTTATCCCACTCCCTAGCTTCCACTGGAAGAGCCTTTATGGATCGCACCCATAGATTCCCCTATTATCAGTGCCAGAAAATCACTTTTATCAACTCTTTTCTAGCATTAATAATCTAAGATATATTAAATGGAAGTCACATTTATCAATGATAATAAATAACTAATAAAATACCAATTTATTAGTGACAAAAAAATCACTGATAAAAGGGTTATTTTATCAACACTAAAAAAGGAATTGATAAAAGGTCACTTTTTTCATTGCTTTTTTATAATGCAGATAATAGTCAAAAAAATAATTTTTTAAAAGATTTTCTTTATCATCACTGAAAACCCACTATTATCAGTGCTTCATTCCCACCCCCACTTTTATCATTTATCATCTAACCCTATTTCAAACCTTTATCAGCATTATAGTTTCTCGCTCAAACCCACAACCATGTTTCCCCCCATGTATTCAAACCTAAGACCTCACCCTTTCCCACCTGCACCTTTAGCACTCCTCCATGCTACTTTTTTCTCCATTTTATGATATATTTATTGTTTTATTTTATCCATATATTTATTTTTACATTAATATATATTTATGTTATTTTTTAAAATAAATTTATAAAATATAGTTTTCTTTGTAGTGGGTAACACATGTTGGGTGACAACGATGTGTGCAGGTGGATAGTGTTGTGAAGGTTATCTATAGCCTTCTGAGTTTTGTTCAAGTGACATCAAAATAATCCTATGACAGAGGCTGGTGTAGGTGGACATATTTTTTGGGTGGTGGCTTGATGACATATATCTTTGGCAATGTGTCATTTGGACTAACGAATTGGGACTGGGGAATCCCTAATCGACATCAGGGGTGGTGATCTAGAGGTTTCTGGTGGAACTATTATGGTGTCCGATAAGATGATGATAGGAGGGTCTTGTTCATCATTAGTTTATAGGTGAGGCACATTCAGTGTTTTTGGTGAAGTCATGGAACATGTGGATATTGTGGGGCATAGTCATAATATTTATGGGCCTCTAAGTCTATTAGGAATAGGTTCGGTGGGCCTTTTAAGTAGGAATCTTCAGGCTGTTAATGGGGGGGTTATCCCTGGGGGGAAATGACTATCCCATAGGTGTTGAGGCATCTTAGTGTGTGTTTTGGTGTAATTTTACCCCTAAGTTCCTAATAATATATAAATATAATTATACAAATTTATATTTATTTACATATATTATATATTAATATTTATATGCATATATTAGAATATATAGATATTATATAACAGTTTGTTAATATACACACATAGAAATATATAAATATATATATATACACACACAGACACACAAACATTATATAGCTATATAAATATTCATATATTTTAATTTTAAATTAAATGGATATTTTTTATTTATATTTGTTTTATATATTTTGAAAGATATTTTATATATAAATAGGTTTACATATTTATTTGTAAAATTAAATTTTTATGTGAGAATATATACAAATATGTATATTTTTATATATATTTAATTATAAATAACAATACAATATAAAAAATGATAAATTTTAAATGTCATAATATCCATATGAGGGTAATACATGAGAATAGATTGAGTATCCACCAAAGAAATATAATAATACTTCATTAAACGAGGATGGAATTCTATGAAATGATATGAAATGGTGGTACCCCAATAATAAAATCAAAATTGGAGGAATTTTGGGCCTTTTTTACCCCAAAATATGTTGATCGGGGTCCCCCCTAGACACCACAACACATTTCTTTTTACAAGCTTCAATTTGATATGTGCTAGAGATCAAATGGAAAACCAGATAAAATTTATGGTCATTTGATGTTCGAGTCATGTTTTCAACTTATTTTAGATCATTTATTAATTTATTTAAGTTTTCCATCTTCAAATTGTTATTAAATGACTATTACTCAATAATAATTAGCTAATTTTTAATTAATATTATTTTTTGATAGTTTTATATACCATTTTCTATTAAATATCTGATATATTATGTGTGATTACATATTTTGTATTATATAAATCATATAATATAAAATTTATTATATTTATATAAATATAAATATATTTATTTATTAATATATGATTTTTAATCATATATAATTTTTTTTATGAAATATAACTTTTTATAGTTCTAAAAACAATCATTTTAACACTGATAAATGGTGGGCTTTAATCACTAATCAGAAAAGATCTAATGAAAGTATCATTTATCAGTGATAAAAAAAGTATTCCGGATTGAGATAATTTTATTAGTGCTAAAAAAACACAGATAACAGTTTAATTTTATCTGTTCTTTTTTAGTGCTATTAAAGGGTAATTTTATCAGTGTTTTTTAGTATTGATAAAAGTACCCCCTTTATTAGTTTTTTTTAGTACTGATAAAGGGTAGCACTGAATAGAGCCAAATTTGTGTTGGTGGATCACGTGACCTGCTCCTTAGGGGCCTCCATTTGAGGATCAGAAATGGTTAGTCTTTCAAAATCTGGAAGGACATATGGCTTGTAGATAATGGTGGATAAATGGAAACATCCAATTATATTGATGGATTAGAATATGCTACAATAAAAAAAATTGTTTAATGGTACTCGATATGAGTGGTGCACCAAGAAGTTGGAATCCTAGTTTAACAATGGATATTGGTTGATTATTTGGAGTATCCCTTATATGAGGAATATGGGGTTGGATCACCATTGATAGTTTTTTGATAATTTTGATGCTTATTCCATTAGGTACACCTATAAGAAGGCATATGAAGCACTGACCATGGGGTGAATGATCTACGGAAATCACTTTCTCACCTTCTGATCCTACCCATGGAGGGATAATTTGTTTCGAAATATTGTTTGGGGTTCCTTTGGACAGAGGATTTCTTTATCTTGCACCATAAAATTGATGAACCTACTTGCCTGATCATTCTTTCTGCATTGGAGTTCCCACTACATCCCATTATTCATTGTCTTGGTTCTAGGGTCGTGTCGATTTCACGAGTTTTCAAGCAGACATGTTTATTGATATTGAACCTTGCCTTGCAATGGTACTTGTTAAATGGTTATTATCCCTCACAATGGGTAATATGAGCACCATGTGCGTGATGACATGGATAATATGGGCCCATAAAAATGATATTATTTTCATCCAGAGCACTAGATCATGCTTCATTTCGGTTGATTGAGACACCCTATAGTTGGGTCCTTGGAAATGTTGTGATCCACAACATGATGCACCACCTGTTCATTATGGTCCCTATGTCTAGAAACTGCCTCCACTGGGGGTTTTTAATATTAATGTGGATGAATTACATTCTCTTATTGGCACTTTCGATCTTAGAATTATCACTGGGGACTCCAATGACTCAGTTATCATGGTTTTCCAAAAGTCCTTCACTACAAACAGGGTTCCACTAGTGGTAGAGGCCCAAGATATCCTTTTTGGCCTGGATTTTTCATCTAAGATAGGATAAAAATATTTTATTTTGGATTTGGATTGCCTTATCATCATCAACACTACCTCCTCTTTGGATGATAGTCTCCAATTGAATGGTATTCTTGTCAAATATTGGTTGGATGATTTCCCATGTAAGGTTTCATCTCTTGTTTCATTGTATCTTCTATCATCTAATTAAATTCATCCTTTCCTTTAAAAAAATTACAAATTTAAAAATTAAATTATATATATATATATATATATTAAGGTTAATACTAGATTTTTTTTAATGGGGTTTTGAATTTTTTTAAAGGGGATAGGGTCCCTAGTTATTTTCAAAATAGGGGACCTGAGATGCGTGAACATTGTTCATGCTTCTCTAATCCGAGGAAGAATCATGAATGTGGTTCACACTTCTCTCTCTACCGCAAGAGAAGTGTAAACCCCATCCACACATCCTAGGTGAATTAGAGGAAGCATAATACCCATTCACACTTCTTTATCCACTTATTTTTGTTGCTAAGCCCTACATAAAATATTTCTCAACATATATTTACAACTTTTAATAAGGTAAAATTTATATTTAAAATTTTAATTGTTTAATTATGTTTTTTTATTTTGTTTTTATGGTTTATTTATTTAATATGTGACCTGTAGATATGAGTTTTTTGTAAATGATTTATTTATTTAATATGTATTGATGCATGTATGAATGTATAAATTAGTTTATTTTGTATTATTATGTTTTTTTAATAAGTTATTGTTTATTGTATGATATAATTCATATTTAATGTTTATGAGATTTAAATATGGTGTGTCTAAAATGTAATTTATATTTAGGGAAATAGAATTGTTTTCTAAAATTTATATATTTTTAATTCAAATTGTGAGTTGAATATATATATATATTTTTATATAAAATATTTTATTTTTAAATTAATATTAATTTAAATTATAATATTCTATACATCGGGGAAATATTTTTTTTAAAAACATATATATTTTTAGTTTAAATATATTTTTGAATATATTTATATGAATATAAAATATGTTATATTTAAAGTAATATAAATATAAATTATAATATTCTATACTGTAGCATATAATTTATTAAAATTATATTAGTTATATTAAGTATCATATTTAATTTTATTTAAAAATATATAGAAAATTATTTTTTGTTGATATAATTTTTTCTTTTATAAATAATAATTTTACATTACATTATGTGTAAATAATTATTATTTGAAGAAATAAAGTATGAAATATAATTAATTAAATATTGGAAAGTAGATAAATGAGAAAAAATATTTATATATGTTATTTTATTAAATTGAAAATAACATAAGTTTATATTATTTTAATGGTTTTGTATGTAAGTGTAAATTATATTACTTTCATTTACTACTAATAATAATTTTAATCAATAAATTTAAATTATATTAAGTATAAATAAATATTCTTTCATGTAATCATGTATAAAATATATTTACTTATATTTTGGAAAGTAGTAGTATTAATATATATATATATATATATATATGAAATTTTATAAAATTGAAAATAACATAAGTGTTCAGGTTTGTAATGGTTGTTATGTAAGTGTAAATTATATTAGTTTTAATTAAAAATTATTAAATTTTATTTCTAAATATATATATATACATCCAATTAAAAAGGTTAAATTTTTGGAAAACAGGTGTAGATATTTAATATATATTAAATTTAATAATAGGAAAAGTTATATAATATGTAAAACATAATAAGTATAGAAAAAAACATGTTAATAGTATTGTTTGATGAATGATATAAAGATCACCGACCAATGCATAATTGAAATTTCATGTCTTTTTTTTCTGAATGTGGTTACATAATGGGAAATAAATTCATCTTTTTCTACATTGATGACCTATGAATCATCTCTCACTATGTTTGTAAGGACCTGTGTGTCCACTTAAAAAATATATGTATTTCATTCCCCTAGACCCCCTCACATGTATGTGAGTAAATTTGTAATTAAAAGGAGATCAATAAGAGGCATCCCCAAAAGAGGCATTCGATAACAAGCATTCTACAAGAGGCGTTCAACAAGAGGTGTTTCTGTTTGAATGGAGATTGGAAGTTGCTGAAATATTTGATAATAGAGACTCTAGTATTCCACCCATTGGTTTTGGTTATTTTATCATATAATGATAAACTAACCCATATTAAGTCTCATGATCAAGTCATGATTATTTATTCATAAGTAATTAAAATTTATGAAACATTCGATAAGTGGTATGAAAATATATAATATTATATTAAATTTGATTTGGTAATAATATCACTATCACTGTACCTTAAAAGTGATAAACCAATATATATAAAAAGTCTCAAGATCTAGTAAATTATTCAATAATAACCAATTTAAATAATTTAAATTTTTCATGTAGTATATAATATTTTATTAATTGTTTTTCTAGGTAATCATGTTTGCACAAATATATTGTAATGGTGAGGTAATTTATACCAATTTTGGTTTTATCTATAGTTTTCCATGTGCAAGAGTAGAAAATATTCATAGTTCTCAGACATTGGATAAGAATTGTAATAAGATTCATAGTCAGTTAAAAATGAGGACTAATCAATAAATTACTTCAATAACATATTGACATCTTCAATATCATGAATGTTTATGGCACACCGAGTACCCTGTGGTCGGTGATGAGGATTTTATGGATGCATCTTTGTTATTTAGGAAATAGTGTAGCAATGGTCTGATAGAATTGTATGTGGTACTTTTTGATATTGATGTGGTGAATCCAGTTACTACAAAATAATGTTTTGTGTGATCTGTATAAGTTGGTCCTTCACAACACTCTTATTCATTGCCTCCTCCTCATATGAATCCTATGATAAAAAAAAATTATAAATAAGATTATCAAAATTTGGAAGGAAATGTAGATTAAATCCCTTTATGTACTACTGATATAGTGAATGATTGTTTATCTAAGGAAGAAGAATATATTGAGGTATCCAAAGATAATGTGGGTGAGGGTGATGTGGGGAATGAACCTTTTGAGGTTCTTATGAGACACATGCATCCAAAGTAGGATGATGTGGGAAATGAACCTTCTAAGGTTCCTATAAGAGATAGGCATCCAACATATCCACCAGTTAGTGGTAATCATCCTTCAGTATTGAGTTCCTTAGTTTGAGGAATGTCACGAGAACAACATTTTGATTGGGATATCATTACACTGAGTTCTAACTTCCTTACAATTATAAGGAATAGATCTTCATCAAATGGTAACGTGATCTATGTTGGCTAGGTATTTGAAAGTAAACTTTCCATGAAAAATGTGACAAAATAATAACACATAGAGCAAGATTTAATATTTGTGGTTGATGAGTTGATGAACACAAAATAACTCATTTGATGTGAAAAATGTTGGCCAAAATGTAGATTCCAATTAAGGGATATATATGTTAAATTTTTTTCATGTTGAAAGATTACCAAATTAGAAGGCCCACACACTTGTGTACAGTGAATCTTTTCGCAATATTGCTCTTCACTAGATGCTAAGTTTATGTCAACTATTATTGTTGAGATGATATGAACATGTCTAGATATTCCTGTTTCCCTTGTTTAGGAATGGATTCAATAGTGGTTTAACTATATGTTATCCTACAAAAAATCTTCTAATTAAAAACAGAAGGCAATTTTAAAAGTTTATGGTGATTGGGATTAATCTTATGTAATGTTTCCACAACTTATGGAATTGTTGTATCTCAACAATTAGATTATTTATCATTTGGAAACTGTTGAGTATGTGTCCCCCAATCACCGAGTTGATTTATCAAAGTTAAAGTTCAATTGGATTTTTGGGAAATCAGGCCATGCATCACTATTTTTCCCTATTGTAAAAAATTAATTTAGATTGATGACACTTTCATTTATTGAATGTATAAAGGTGTTCTAATCATTGATTCCTCATAGTATGGTAATCATTCTCCTCTACCACTTTCATCTTCTATTTTTTAAAAGGATAATTTTTAATCCTCTAGCTAGTTTTTGGAATGTGTATTCATTCATGTCACACAAAACCAAGGAGTGTGTTTGATATCTGATCATCATCGAGTGATTATTGAGGTTGTAAATAGTGATGGGGTTTTATGTACTGAGATGAATTCTTTTCATCAATATTTTATTAGAAATATTGCCTGTAATGTGCATAAGAATTTCATAGATGAGGAAATAAATAAGGTGATACTCAATTTGTGTATTACTTTTTAAACATACTTTTTTAAAATAAAATTTAGTATACTTTTTAATACATCTCTTATGGTTTCAGAATATGAGCCCCAACAAGAAAGGTGTTACCGACATCTTGAATAGATTTGAAGGGATAATGAAGATGTGTATGAATATATGATGCGGATTTCCAAGTAAACATGGTCATTAGTATATGGCGGTGGTAAGAGATATCTCCATATGACAACTAATATATTGGAGTGAATAAATGGTTTCCTCAAGGTTGTGTAAAAACTCCCAATCATAGGGTTAGTGAAAGATAGATTTTATAGATGTGTGAAATACTTCATTGACTGGTCCTGAAAGGCCTATCAAAGGATGAAAAATGGAATGTGTTTTACTCATCATTTCCAAAGTGACATTGATTAGATACTGAATGAGGCTTCAAGATGGAGTGTTTTAAACTTTGATTGTGAATAGAGGAGATTTCAGGTAAGAGAGTGCAATGAAAGGGCTACATGCACTATTATTCTAGTGATTTTGGTCATGTTAGATAATAGGTACTGTGATTGCGGCAACTTTTAGGCATTGAGATATCATTATCCACATGTTGTTACATGTTTTACTTTAATAAATATATTATGGGAGCCCTATTTGGAACCGGTGTATCACATGAGCACTTTGGTTAACTGTTATAGTGCATCTTGGATGCCTGTTGGTGACTTTAATCCTATCACATTGGCTACTGATCAGCCAACTATCATCCTAATATTTCTGGGTTTCATTAGATGTTTTTTTCATATATATTTTTTTTTCAATTTCTATCATTTTTTAAATTATAGGATTCATGCTATCAATTTTTTCCCCCGAGGAAGACCAAAGTCTACTCAAATCATAAATGATATGGATTGGCCTCGACAATGAGGAGGGGGACTATGATGCAATATTTGTCACGCAGAAGGACATACTCTTAAAATATGTCCCCAATTAGTTCGATAGAGCTCTACATCCCATCATCCATGATGGAGTCTATGTATTTTATCATGAATATGTATATTTTGTTTCATATGTGCATGTTTTAGTAATGAATCCTTTTATTTCTGACTTGATCCATTTCTGACATGTTTCAATTTTGGTTTGTTTCATTTCTGGATTCTATCATAAATAATTTTGTGATATTATAACTATTGAAAAATAAACAAACAACTAAAATGAATATTTCTTCCATCAACATGTTCAATTCGGGTTTCTCATCACTACTAATTTATATAAAAAAAATTAGAATAAATTAAACTTTTTTACAGATCAAGAAAAAAAGAAATTCATAAACTAAACCAACAACACCAGACACATATATTTGTCTACCTTATTTTTTCTTTTTTTAGTTTTTTTAAAAGAAAATTTTACAATTTTTATTGAATTCACTATAAAAAGCAAACAATGATATTATTTTTTCAGATGGAAGGCCCTCCATTGTTCACATCCCATGATACTCATAATTCTTGGCTGGTTTTAGAGGGATGTTCTATACCTATTTTGAGTGTATGTCGATCTCATAATTTCCATCATGTCGCACCACCTCCCATTATCATCCCCCATCTTCATTGCACATGGTTCTATGGTGTAATGATGTGAGAATTCACCTTTTTCAACAATAAGCTCATTACTTCTCTCATAGAGAGATAGAGGCCATAGTCACATAAATTCCATTTTATAGAGGAGGAGATAGCTATTACACTGTAGGATGTGTCCATTATGTTGGGTATTCCCATCGACAGTGCGGCTGTAACAGGCTGAGTTAGATTAGATTGGTTTAACCTTGTTCATAGATTACTTGTCATAGAGTTCCATGATGATGGAAGTTCCGTCATCGGTGGTATATTATGTATTATTGGGTTATACCATTACTTTGCACATCTACGAGAGGATGATGACGATATAATCGTGCTATGATTTGAATGTTCTTATATTTGGAGGCTGATTGGTGGCACAATTTTTGTTGATCACTCTACTACATTTGTACATCTTTTGTATTTACCTTTTCTGGAGGATTTGGACTTGGATGGCTGGTATAGCTGGGGGACTTCTTGTCTTGTATATACATATAGGGTGCTATGCAGTGCATGTCACATCGATAAGATGCTGATCACAAGATGCGTTGTTCTTCTAGAGATGTGGGTGTGGGAGCACATCCCTTTCTTAACTCCACAAGCATGTGTGCCATTGCCTGTATATATTGTTGCAAAGGCTCTGCATGAATTATGGTATGTTATTCCTTCCTTCTAATGTAAAACTTAATTTTATAACTTTATAATATGAAATATAACTATAACAATGTCATCTATAGGTGGAGTCAGTTACATCGGCATTCAGATACCCCCAGACACGACATCCATGCCTACAGACATATACTGGACAACCTTCGACCAGATGGTGTAGATGATTATTATTTATATTGTAAAATATTTATTATTTAATGTATATATCTTCATTTATTAATTCATTATTCATTTTTTATTTCTGATTAGATAAATTCCATATAATGATGATATAATCTAGAGTATTCTAGAGTATTGTAAGGTGATGCTTGCTACCATATCCTTTATGGTTCCATTGATTCATTTTGATATTATCGAGTGGCATCAGACGGACAGAGTTATGAGGCAGTTCAGATTACTTCACCCTATTTTTAACCTGCCTAGTTAGTTACCTTCATTTCATTCCCAAAATATGCTAGGGAATAGAGACTTGGATTTCAGAAGATACCATGCCACATATATTGATCTATGGGATAGATGAATAGAGTCCTAGTTATGAGGGGTCGGGAAAATATGTTTGAATTTATTAGATCATCTAGATTATGAATCCTAGTACCCCACATCCCCAATCAGATTTCTGACATGATACATATGGGTCTTTCATCAGTTGGCATTCATTATTCCTTCCCCTATTGAATAGATTTTTTATTAACATTACTTAATAGAGTAATTTTTATCAAGGGATGATCATATAACTAGTCTAATTTACATGTATGATTTAGTAGAGGGATGCACATTTGACTATACATATTTTCATAGTGATATGGTAGAGTCTCTTCCTTTAATGGAAGAGATTTATCATGTAATTTTCTTTGATCCACGACATGATGGCGAGGCTGTTGAGATTGCTGATCATGCTAATCCTAATATAGATGTACCAAGGGTGACGACCCTATTATGGATGCTAATGTTCCAACAGCGGAGGGTGTTCATCATGATTAGTCAGATGATCCTCCAGCTTCTTAGTCACATCCATAGGTAAATATAGACATTGACTGGACTGAACTGGATGCTTTATTACTCCCGGCTATGCAGACATCGACAACACAACATCCATCTTCTTTATATGTTAGCAAGAGTTCCAGCCATCATCCACTACCCTTAGAGGTAGGATAGGGTACATGTAGGGATATTGTACATCCACTGCATGTCACACAGAAGGATGTGGAGGTGGATGATGATGATGATATACAGGAGTAGTGTAAACCAGAGCAGAGACATAGACATACATGATGTGGATGCATCCAGTATAAATCTGTGTATGGAAAAGAGGAGTATCCAAACCATAGACATAGATTAGGTTGATATTATATTTATGATACATTTTTATGTTCCTTACTATTATCATTTATAGAGTTCTGTTCTTTTTTTAATAAGTGCCTTACTATTATCAAATTATCTAACAAAATAAATAATTACTATTTTCTATTCATAGTAATACTTAGTATTATTATCTATATATGTATAATAAATAATTTTATTCAGTTTATTAATAAATAGTAATTTTATTAATTATTTTGAATTATAAAATACTTTGGATGAAATGATATGTCAACTGGAAGAAATCTGGAAAAATATTATTGATCTCAATGATTTGAAATTGGATGTAAAATCCTAGAAGATCATGGAACGTGAATCTTTATTAAAAAAATTAAGTTTCATGATGAATAATTTTAATGAATAGTGGATATTTTTGAACAGTACGTGATTATGATTAGAGATAAAAAACCACAATATGAGATATATGGAATTAGATGTTTATTGACCAATTTTGAGAAGATACATATTCAGACTTTATAAAATAAGGACACACTTTCTACTTGTACATAGTCTTCACTGGATGATTTTAAGGTTAAAATACCTCCCCCCATGTGATAAAATTATGGACATTATGAAAAATATTGATATGATATTCTTCTAGAATAAGAAACAATCCTTAAGTGGGTTAATATTGCATCATCCATGAAGGCTAATAGGGAAAAATATCTCCAAAAAAATCAGAATGTAATGTGAAGAGATCCCTACTACACAAATGTAAATCAGAACAGATGTTCAGATGTGAAATCATGAATACTATTGCAATTAGACCATATTTAGTGAGAAAAAACAAAAAATTCCTTTTCAAATTAAGAATTAAAGAAGTTCTATCATATTTTTTTACTCTTTATTTATTTTATCTACTCTTGTGATGTAAGGAATTGATGTTGAACAATATTATCAGGGGGAGAACATGAGAATTAGTGAGTTATATGAATTATTGATCACAATTATGAATATGTTATCATCCTTGAATGATTCCTCAATTGGTATTCAAATACAAATAAGAAAGAGGTTCATCATTGATGAATTTTTAGAATGTGTTAGCATATCCAAGACAATAATTATAAAGAAGATGTCATCATGGTTTGATCATATTTTTGGTATCCATAAGCATAATTATTAGAGAAGATCATCCTTGGTGAAGTTATATGAGTTTTCAAATCTAGACAGTCATATTTCAAAGATGAATTCTATTATATTATCCCAAGGGACAACTTTGAAAATGTTCTCCTGTAGCGGCAAGAGAGAAGGTTAAAAAGAATGTTTATTTTTAATTGTAATCATTAAGAGGAGGAATATGGTAGGGGGAGGAGAAGGGTTCTTATTAATTGGTAATCCATGGCCAACAAATATGTTACTATTCTCTAACCATGTGAATGAATGGAATTGGTAACTGGATAGGGTCTTTGGGTGATATGTACTCACATACCACTCTTAGGGAGAAAAAAAATGGTGGAGTTAATTTATTATTTGGTCGATAAAGAAGATAATGGAATATTCATCACCAAGTATCATAATTCAACTATATGTATGGAATGTATTGATATTTTTAGTAATTATTAAGCCTTCTGTGTAACACCCCAAGAATCCACAATGCGCTTCTCTTTGAATAATACAGTAGTGTGTATTGTACGCAACTTCGAGTTCTAACACACACCATAACCAATCAAACTAGACGTTATAAATAGTCATACCCAATTTTTGATATTTTATAAATTTTATTTTTCAAAATGGACGTCATTTTTGGATTCAGAATATCGAAATAATATTAGGGTGAATTTTTTGTACTTTTCTGATAACTTTCATATTTTGATGAATGGTGAAAATTACTAAATTTTAATTAAAAACAACTTTTTTAATCAAAATAATTAATAGTGATAAATTTTGAATTTGAGTAGTTTTAAAGTATATTTAGAATATATTATTACCATTTAATACAATTTCAGTCATTGGACATAATTTCACATTTAAACTGGACATAAACAAGTGTCAATCTTTTGATAGTTATTATTTCTTAAAAACACACTTTATGTTTTGACAGCAGGAATTAATTTTAAATTAATTTCTACCACTTCTGTGTTTTGAATTTGGAAAAATGAATTCCATATTTGGAGTCTAGAACTCCAAATTTTGTAAATATGTAACTTTTATTTTTAGACATTTTGAATAATTACTTCGGTAAATATTTTATTTACCATGGTTAAAGGGTAAATTCAGTAAATAAGGGTAAAAAAATAATATTATAATAATATTAAATTACCTTAAAACATGTCCTAACCATATTGGTTGATACATTTCCGACCATGGGTATATTTGGGTCTATTTTGGGACCCCATGGAGCCACTTGTAAGTGATAATGACACTTTATATTAATTAATACAAAGTAAATACCAAAATGGCATAAGCATATATCTTCTAAAAAAACAATTTTTACATAGGGTTATATATCTTATATTTTAGACTAGAAATATTCATTAGAAATATAAAATGATTTCCTGTATAATTTTATTTTATTTATAGTTTTTAGACATTGAATAATTTAATTTATTTATGACACAATAATGATGCACTATTTTTTTATTAATGAAATAATCAAGTAATTGGTATTATAAACGATAAAATAAATATAATTTGAAAGTTTTGATGCCATAAACGAATTTTATAGGTTAATATGACATGTTATTATTTCTTAAATGAATTTTTTTTGAATTAAAAAAGTTGTTAAGACTTTAACAAAAATTAATTATTAAATAGTGTCAAAATTGACATAAATGAGTTTTTAAAACAAATATTATATTATTAATTGATATTATATTCCTAAAAATCTAAGGTTCATCCAAAAGACTTATATAATGATAGGTGTATCATTAATGGACCAATTGGTGGTCTCTTGGAAGTATATAGCAAGTTTATTAACTATAAAATATAAAAATACAAAGAGACGTGGTAAATGTTAAACTATTTAACTAAGTGTTAAATCAAAAAGATAAAGTTAATATAGTGACCCAAACCTATCTAGAACCTATTGGTTGAGTGGTTTTCGACCTATCCACCCCTTAAACTTTAACTAATCCACTTTTAATCCATTATAAACCGAATATTAATTTATTATTAAATAATATTTCTAGCTTTTACTAAGGTGCCCCTCACCCCTCTTATAAATGGGCACTCAACCTTCTCACTAATTAACAACTTAAAAGCCTTTTGTCTTGGAAAAACACTTCCCAAATACCATATAAATTATCCTAAATTAATCCTAGAGGCCTTAGTGTGATCATAAAGCCAAACCTAAAGAGCCCTTTTGATCAAATCAAAAGGAAGAACCTGAAGAAGAGGTAATGATTTCACCACCCTCTTTCGAGTTCATTTATTCTTCCACTTCCTTTTTCTTTGTTGTTTAAATTCTAAAATAATAACTCTGTTATCTTCTATATACTGTGATGTTATTATAAATATGGTAACCAATTTCATTATTCTATCCATCCATTTAATGACATGTCACCATACGTGTGAACGTATGGCTTACCGTCTCCACGTCATGGTGTAATTGTTATTCAACACATTATTATTTGGATGGGTATAATAATGATGTGTAATTCATGTGAATAATAAATTTAACATTATAATTATTTTGTATATATGATACACCATCCAATTATATATTATTTTAATATCAAAAAAATGATAGTGTCGCTCGTGTGTACGTACGGACTACCATCTCCACGAATGTGATGAGATTCATTCCCCATCATATCCCTTCAAGACTAATTTTCATTTGATGATTAAAAATAATGTTTAAGGACTTGATATCATTATGTATATGAATAAGATACAACCAATGGATAACAAGCATAGATTATGTAACAAAACATATAAAAGAAAATGAGTAAGTGAACACCCGAAACGATGGTAAAACTAAAATATTATTAACAAAGAAATATTAAAATATCATATATTATATCATATTTATGTATATGATTCCTTTATAATTTAATAAAAATTATTTAACTATTATAAATGAGTTTAACCTACCCTCAACCAAGGAAAAGTACAAGGTAAGAGTTAATTCTACAATCTCTCCATTATCCGAGGTTGTTTATACATAATTATCTATTGGGACCTCTTTATCATCCAAATCCATGTTTCATAAAAATGTATTTCAAAATATTTTTTACTATTGAAAAGAAAATGGGTTAAAGTCATTTATAGCCTTATGTGTTTTGAAAGGAATCTTTCCCACATTTTCCAAACAAGGTACTTTTTAACCTTTTGGACATATTTAAGGTAAGAATGTATTTTTTAACTTATACGGCGGGTGTGGTTATTTTCCGCCATTATAAAATCATCGAAGCTTCCCTTACAAGATTATAAGAATATTTTGAAAATAAATTTTTTCTTTATAATTATGTGAATCTTAAATTATTTCAAAATAGAAAGAGATATTTCTCTAAAAAAGGGTTTTTATTTCATCTATGTCAACATCCTTTGATGGATTTTAAGTTTATTTGATGTTGATTTATTATGATACAAAACTTCCATATTTTATTGATGGTTTTGTGATGTGTTTTACTGTGGATGTGATATTTTTATACCATTCATGGTTTATGGTTAAATTATTGACATTTTGTGAGCTAGTTTTAATACGAATGTTTATGATATGTTTAAACCTTTTCATATGAGGAATGTATTAGACTTAGTAACTAATGGGTGGAGCCTGCTATAGATCCTCGATGTACCGGTAGCTCTTATGAGACACCTAGACGTGGAATTGGCCAAGGAACTTTCCCAATTTGATATATGGTTTTGGCCGAGGCCTAAATCATTTTTAGACGTCTTGGCCGAGGCCTTGAAAAAATGTTTCAGAATGTCCGGCATTATACATTCCCTCATTATGGAAATAATATTAATGATTCATGTGGTCATTCGACTAGTAGAATACCCATGATTATTTTTTATTATGGCATTATTTACTCATATCATATTCCTACCATAAAATTATTCTTGTTTATTATTGGTAAAGGAATGAGGTTTCAATTATTCATCATGATTAATATTTATGTTATCTTCCGCTGTATTGCTTACCCTTGCCGAGCGTTTGATCCCACCCCTTTAGAATGTTTTATTTTCCCAGGATATGAAGAAGTTAGTTATGAATGACTTGTAGGAATTATTTAGGAGGCTTGGATGTTTCCAATGGAATAAATTCGTGTTGTATTTCATTTCAAGTTGTAAAGTTGAACTTATATATGAATATTTTTTCTAATAATAATAAACTGATTAGTCTTTTGAGACATGATTTCCTTATGATCAAGTCAATGTTATGTAATAATGCACCGACTCTGGGAAACTAGGGTTGGAGCGTTACAAATGGTATTAGAGGAAGTTTAGTACAAATCTTGATAACTAGATTTAGATAAACTCAGATTAGAGCACATAGCCCTAAGATAGAATTTGAGGATTAGTATAGAAGAACTTCCTCGAATTTTGGTATTGTAGATATTTTGTGAGTTTTCCAAGAAATACATCCATGTCTGGATACGAGAAGGTAGAGACAGCTCTGGCACAGATGTACCTAGGGGTAAAACCCAAAAACACCGCTTTGAGCTAGACTCGAATGAGAACTAGTACGCGACAATGGGCCTTGTTGCACTCTTGGTTACGACACTCCCGGGGGATATGCTAAGGATAATTCTCATTTTCTTTACAAACCATTATTAAGGATTTATGAGTATATAATTCCTAAAAGAAATTTTTTTATGATTATGGATTATATCCATAAATTGGTCAATTTATGTTAAGTGTTTTAGAAGATTGGAATGATATATTTAGATTTATAAACTCATCTAGTTTATGTCATTGTTTATAAATAGCGCCTATTAGAAGGAATGGAAACCGTATCAATGAATGCACTACATGTAGGGATTTCCCTCCTGCTCAAGATAATTATAGTGGAGTTGGTGATACAACCAGTGCTGATCAGCTTATCACCATACTGGGAAAACTCACTCAGGTTATGAATAATAACCTTACCCGTATGGAGTACCCAGTTCCACAACATGGAGGATAAATGTTAGATCGCTTCATAAGGAAAAAACCACAGACATTAAATGGGAGTACAAATCCATTAGTGGCTGATCAATGGAAAAATTCCTTAGAGAAAATATTCCGTGCCTTGGGGAGTAGTGAAAGGGAAAAAGTAATCATGGCAGTTTATCGCCTCACTAGAGATACTGATCAATGGTGGTCATTGATTCAAAACACAAAGGAAGATGATGAAGTATCAAATATGGAATGGGGGGAGTTCAAAGAGATTTTCTTAGAAAAATACTTTCCTCGTGACCATCGAGCAGATATGGAAAGGCAATTTTTGAGTCTGAGGAAAAAGAAGGATGAGAGTGTTGTAAAGTATGAGGATAACTTTAAAAGGTTACCAAGGCATATTGCAGATTATAAACGTAACCCTAGAAGTAAAATTGATCATTTATTTTATGGGTTAAAACCATTTCTCTGTCGAGCATTAGTATCACAATCCTTCTCATCATGCGAAGATATTGTCTAATGTGCTATCAAGATAGAAAAGGAATTATCTAAGTCTTATTAATTTAAATCAAAGCAAGAGAAAAAGAGATCTTCTGAACACTATGGGAAAGGAAATAAGGAAATAGGGAAGAAGGAAAGAATTAAATTTTCACCCTATGATAATTGTGTAAGGAAGCACCCTGGTTCCTGTCTAAAAGAAAAAGGAGTATGCTACAAATGTGGACATGAAGTCCATCTGACTGGTGATTGTAAAGGAAATAAAGACACTACCAATGTTCAATGCTACAATTTTAGGGAGATTGTACATTATGCAAATGAATGTCCTATGAGTCATAGAAACTTACCTCAAAAAAGTCCTAGGGACCATGGCCAAGCTTATGCAATCACTACTACTATGGTTGAAGCCCTAAAAGATTTGGTGGAAGGTAATTTAAAGGTTTCCTCAAGTTTAGAAAATTCTTTATTTGATTTTGGATCATTGGATTGTTTCATATCTTCCCAGTTTGCTAAGAAAATTAGATATTTCCAATTTGATTTAACAAGGGAGTTGTTAGTCAAAAATCCTAAGGGAAGTATCATTACTACAAAGTTATATAAATCAGTTCCCATTAGAGCATATAAATGTTCTTTATCTATTGATCTCATCATCATACCCATGATTGAATTTGATATAATCCTCATTATGGATTGGCTTTAAGACCATGATGTGAATATTTATTGTAAGAAGAAGGAGGTTACGATTTTTTATGATGATAATAAAGAATACCTTATCATTAGATCATAATCGTCACCACCTAATTCTTATCTAGATCCACCCCCAGTAGCTCAACTAAATTCAATTATTGGGGAGGAAGAGAATGAAATGATTATGGGTGAGGAAAGGAATGTTCAAATAGAGGATGTACCTATAGTGAGAGAATATGTTGATGTGTTTCCATAATATTTACCTGGACATCCTTCAGAAAGAGAAATTGAGTTTTTCATTGATTTAATTCCTAGATCAAGGCCCATATTGAAGACCCCTTATAGAATGGACACTGTGGAATTAGTTAAACTAAAGAAACAACTAGAGGAATTAAGTAATAAGGGATTTATTCACCTGAGTGTTTCCCCATGGGGAGCCCCTGTCCTTTTTGTAAATAAGAAAGATGGATCTATGAGGTTATGTATCAACTATAGGTAAATCAATTCAATAAAAATAAAGAACAAGTATCCCCTACCTCGCATTGATAATTTATTTGACCAACTGTATGGAGATCAATACTTTTAAAAGATTGACCTTTGATCTGGATACAATCAGTTGTGCTTGATGAAGGAAGACATTTCAAAGACATCACTTCGAATGAGGTACGGGCATTAAAAGTTTACAATAATGCCTTTTGGATTGACTAATGCACCCTATGTATTCATAGATATATTGAATAGAGTTTTCAAGGAATATCTCGATGGTTTTGTGGTGGTATTTTTTAATGATATCTTGGTATACTCTAAAATCTATTATGATCATAAAAATCACTTGCACATTATCCTGAAGACTCTTAGAAGACATGAATTATATGGGAAGTTTAGAAAGTGTGAATTCTGGATTCAAGAGATTTCTTTTCTTGGCCATATTGTCTCTAATGATGGAATTTATGTTGATCCTTCAAAGACCAAGGAAATCCAAGAATGGCCAGCACCGATGAGTATAAATGAGGTACGCAATTTTATTGGTTTAGCAGGTTATTATTGGTGTTTCATCCAGAATTTTGCCCGATTAGCTAACCCATTAACGAAGCGCACACATAAAGGGGTCAAATTTGTTTGGACAAAAGAGTGTGAAGAATGTTTTCAAGAACTAAATATAAGATTAGTCAATGCTCCTATATCGACTCTACCATCAGGGAATGATGGGTTCGTTGTTTATAGTGATGCATTGAAGAAAGGACTTGGTTGCGTCCTTATGCAGAATGATAGAGTCATTGCATATGCATCGTGGAAGCTGAAAATTCATGAGAAAAACTATCCTACTCATGATCTTGAGTAAGCATCTATAATATTTTCTTTGAAGATATGGAGACATTATCTTTATGGTGAAAAATGTGAGATATATACTGATCACAAGAGTTTTAAGTACATTTTCTCACAGAAAGAACTCAACATGAGGAAAAGGTGATGGCTTGAACTACACAAGGATTATGATTGCACTATACACTACCACTCGGGGAAGGTAAAAAAGGTGGAAAATTATTTGATCATAAAGGATCATGGAGTTTTGAACAAAATAAGAGTTGAAAGGGATCCAATTTTCACGGATCTAGTAAATTTGGATATGGGAATAACCATGGAAGGTGAAACATCAAAACTTTTTCAAATGGTTGCCAAACCATCTTTACTAGAAAGGATAAAGAGTTCTCAGACTGATGATGAAGAGTTTTAAAAGAAGATTAAAGCTGTGAATGATGGGAGATTGAGTGACAATGTGTGTGAAGATGGAATTTTGATGTTTGGGAAGAGACTTTGTGTTCCCGATATACCTGATCTAAAAAGGGAATTGTTGGACGATGCTCATAGTTCCAATTTCTCTATACACCCTGGGAGCAGCAATATGTATAGAGATTTTAAGGAACATTTTTGGTGGGACAACATGAAGAGGGAGATTGCTGATTTTGTGCCACGATGTATGGTTTTTCATCAAGTGAAAGATATAAGGCAACAGCCTGGAGGAGTCTTGAAACCTCTTCCCATACCTGAGTGGAAATGGGATAATATCACGATGGAATTCATCATGGGACTAACAAAGAACCCTAGAAAGAATGATGCAATATGGGTCATTGTTGATCATCTTACCAAGTCAGCACATTTTCTTGCCATAAGGGAGGATTTAGCACTTGAATGTCTATAAAGACTATATATTAATGAAGTTGTGAGACTTCATGGAGTACCCATATCAATTGTTTCTGATTTTGATCCACATTATACATCAAGATTCTGGAAAAGTCTTCAGAAATCCCTGGATACTGAACTTCGTTTGAGCACTACCTACCACCCCAAAACTGATGGACAATCAAAATGGACTATTCAAACCTTAGAGGACATGTTGATATCATGCTCACTTGACTTTCGAGGTATGTGGGATCAATATTTCCCTCTGGTAGAATTTTCATATAACAATAGCTTCCATTCAAGTATTAAGATCGCACCATATGAAGCGTTATTTGGAAAGATATGTCGCACACCAACTTGTTAGGATGATGTTGGTAAAAGAAAACTTTTTGGCCGAGAACTGGTGGAGGAAATGTTGGAAAAGGTAAAGGTAATCCAAAACCACATCAATGAAACTCAATGTAGGCAGTAGAGCTATGCTGAAAACTGAAGGAAGGATTTGGAATTTCAGCTAGGAGATCATGTTTTCTTGAAGGTATCTCCATGGAAGTGATTTATATGATTTGGTAAGAAAGGTAAATTGAGTCCCAGGTATATAGGACCTTTCAAAATTCTAGAACGAATTGGGCCTGTAGATTATCATTTGGCAATGCCACCAAGTCTCTCCAAAGTTCACGATGTGTTCCACGTATCACTATTGAGAAAATACATGCCTAAACCAACACATGTAATCACTTATGAGGAAGTAGAATTAGAACCTGATATAACTTATTGCGAAGATCCCATCAGGATTTTTGATACCAGAGAACAAGTGCTGAGAAACCGGATGACTTGTCTGGTCAAAGTTCTATGGAGAAACCATAAGATGGAAGAGGCAACGTGGGAACCCAAGAAACTTATGATGAACAACAACCAGAGTCTTTTCATGCGGTAGTATTATAGAAATTTTGAGGACAAAATTTTTTGAAGTAGGGGAGAATTTAACACCCCAATCTTCCACATTACGCTTCTCTTTGAATAATACAGTAGCGTGTATTGTACGCAACTTCGAGTTCTAACACACACCACAACCAATCAAACTAGTTGTTATAAATATTAATACCCACTTTTTAAAATTTTATACATTTTATCATTCAAGATGAACATCATTCCTGGATTCAGAATATCGAAATAAGATTAGGTTGAATTTTTGGTACTTTTCTAATAACTTTCAGATTTTGATGAATAGTGAAAATTACTAAATTTTAAGTAAAAATAACTTTTTTAATAGAAATAATTAATAGTGATAAATTATGAATTTTAGTGTTTTTAAAGTATATTTAGAATATATTTTTACCATTTAAAACAATTTTGGTCATTGGACATAATTTCACATTTATACCGAACATAAACAATTGTCAATCTTTTGATAGTTATTATTTCTTAAAAACATACTTTTTGTTTCAATAGTGGAAATTAATTTTAAATTAATTTCTGCCACTTCTGTGTTTTGAATTTGGAAAAATGGATTCCATATTTGTAATCATTATGTCCAAATTTTGTAAATTGGTAACTTTTATTTTTAGACATTTTGAATAATTACTTCGGTAAAAAATTTATTTACCATTGTTAAAGGGTAAATTCGATAAATAAGGATAAAAAAATAATATTATAATAATATTAAATTACCCTAAAACATGTCCTAAACCTATTGGTTGATACATGTCCGACCATGGTCATCTTTGGGTCGATTTTGGGACCCCATGGAGCCACTTGTAAGTGATAATGACACTTTATATTAATTAAGTTAAAGTAAATACAAAAATGGCATAAGCATATATCTTCTAGAAACACAATTTTTACATAGGGTTATATATGTTATATTTTCAACTATAAATATTCATTATAAATAAAAAAATATTTCCTACATAATTATATTTTATTTATAATTTTTAGACATTGAATAATTAAATTTATTTACGACCCAATAATGATGCAGTATTTTCCTTATTAATGAAAGAATCAAATAATTGGTATTATAAATGATAAAATAAATATAATTTAAAAGTTTTGATGCTATAAAACAATTTTATAGGTTAATATGACATGTTATTATTTCATAAATTAATTTTTTTCGAATTAATAAATTTTTTAATACTTTTAAAAAAATCAATTATTAAATAGTGTCAAAATTGACATAAATGATATTTTAAAACAAATATTATATTATTAATTGATATTATATTCTTAAAAATCTAATTTTCGGACAAAAGACTTATATAATTATATTTTTATCATTAATTGGCCACTTGGGGTCTCTTGGAAGTATATAGTAAGTTTATTAACAATATAATATAAAAATAAAAAGAGACATGATAAATGTCAAACTATTTAACTAAGAGTTCAATCAAAACATAAAGTTAATATAGTGACCCAAACCTGTCTAAAACCTATTGGTTGAGTATTTTTTGACCTATCCCCACCTTAACCTTTAATTAATCCACTTTTTATCCATTAGAAACTGAATATGAATTTATTATAAAATAATATTTCTAGCTTCTCCTAAGGTGCCCCTCATCACTCTTATAAAAGGGAACTCCTCCTTCTCACTAATTCACACCTTAAAAGCCTTTTGGATCGGCCAAAATCTGCCCAAATACCCTCTAAACTATCCTAACTTCGTCTTAGAGGCCTTATTGTGATCAGAAAGCCAACCTATAGAGCCCTTTTGATCAAATCAAAAGGAAGAACTCGAAGAAGAGGTAATGATTTCACCACCCTCTTTCAAGTTACTTTCTTCTTCCGCTTCCTTTTTCTTTGGTGTTTCAATTCTAAAATAATAAATCCAGTATATTATATATATTGTGATGTTATTATAAATATGGTACAACCAAATTCATTATTCTATCCATCCCTTGAATGACATGTTACCATACATGCGTACGTACGGCTTACCGTCTCCTCGTCATGGTGTAATTGTTATTCAATACATTATTATTTGGATGGGTATAATGATGATGTGTAATTCATGTAAATAATAAATATAACATTATAATTATTCTGTATATAGGATGCACCATCCAATTATATATTATTTTAATATCAAAATAATGATATTGTCGCTCGTGCGTACGTACAGACTACAGTCTCGACGAACGCGATGAGATTCATTCCCCATCATATCCATTCGAGAATAATTTTCATTTGATGATTAAAAATAGTGTTTAAGGAATTGATATAATTATTTATATGAATAAGATACAACCTATTGAAAACAAACATGTATTATGTAACAAACCATGTAAAAGAAAATGAGTAAGTGAACACCTGAAATAATGATAATACTAAAATATTATTAACAAATCAATATTAAAAGATCATATATGATATCATATTTATGTATATGATTATTTTATAATTTAATAAAAATGATTTAACTATTATACAGGAGGTTAACCTACCCTCAACCAAGGAAAAGTACAAGGTAAGGGTTAATTCTACAATCTCTTCATTATCCGAGGTTGTTTATACGTAATTATCTACTAGGACCTCTTTATCATCCACATCCATGTTTCTTAAAAATGCATTTCAAAACATTTTTTACTATTTACTAGAAGATGGGTTAAATTCATTTATAACCTTATGTGTTTTGAAAGGAATCTTTCCATCATTTTCCAAACAAGTTACTTTTTAACCTTTTCGATAAATTTAAGGTAAGAATGTCTTTTTTAACTTATATGGCGAGTGTGATTATTTTTCACCGTTATAAAATCATCAAATCTTATCTTACAAGCTTATAAAAATATTTTCAAAATAAATTTTTTATTTATAATTATGTGACTCTTAAATTATTTCACAATAGAAAGAGATATTTCTCTAAAAAAGGGTTTTTATTTCATCTATGTCAACATCCTTTGATGGATTTCAAGTTTATTTGAAGTTGATTTATTATGATACAAAACTTCCATATTGTATTGAAGTTTTTGTGATATGTTTGACTGTGGATGTGCTATTTTTATACCATTAATGGTTTATTGGATAACGTTTTGACATTTTGTATGCTAGTTTTAATACTAATGTTTTTGATATGTTTAAACCTTTTCATATGAGGAATGTATTGGACTTAGTAAGTGGCGGGTGGAGCCCGCTATAGCTCCTCGATGCATCGGTATTTCGAGACATGATTTACTTGTGATCATGCTAATGTTATGTAATCATGCACTGACTCTGGATAACGAAGGTGGGGGCGTTACATGCTATGAAGATAATCAGACGTGTTATGATTATGAGCAGGGAAGTGAAGAGGGAGGAGGGATCAAAGGAGTAAAAAATGAGGGGGAGGGGAAGATGATGAGACACCAAAATAATTCTCCTCAATGATGGTGAGATACGATGTTAATTTTAATAATTACATATAGTGTTCACTTCTAAAAGTTTTAATGTGAAATATTATTATAGTTTGAGAATTTAATACATCACCCCAATTTAATTTCAGATTTATTTAGTTAAGGTTTTATTCACTAGAAAAAAATGTTATAATGCATTAATTATCCATAATTATTTAACATGTAATGTAATAATAAAGTCATTTTCCATCATTTTGTAATATAATTAATTAATGTGATCAATCTTTGGTTTGAGTTCACTGCTGCAAAATAAAGTTTTATCACCTATCAAAATGGATTTAATTGGTGCTTAAAAAGTGGTGTTGAAGATTCTAATGAAGTTCAGTGATAAAATAACATTGATGAATAGTATTTACTAGTCCCAACTTAGAATTAATAAATTAATAATTATCTTTTTCCATATTTTTAGGGGTGTCTTTTCACTACTACAAGTTACGCTTTTGAAAGGGATAGAAATAGGATTTGTTAATGCTAAAAAATCAATGGAATGCAAAGTCCCCCCCCCCCAATCCCATTCTCACACACCCCCTTTTGACATCATTTTTTAGTTTTATAGCTACCTATTAACCCACACAAGAATCTAGATTCAATCATTTTACATCTCTTGTTCATTTTGAACACTATTATTAAATTTTTTTATTATTTAATTAACAAGTATTAATATTTATTGATATTTTATACATATTGATGATTTTTTAATTAATAGGTAATTATAATTAATATGTATTTATAAATATTAATGATTTTTTTAATTAAAAATTGTGAAGGAAGTGTAAACACCGTTCACATTTCCTTCATAAACTCCACATAGGAAGCGTGAACGGGGTCCACACTTCTTATGACCCTTTTTTAAAAATACCCAAAACCCTATCCCATTTAAAAAAATTTAAAAACCCATTAATAAACCTTCATGTTAAATATTCTAACTTATTTCCCATTTTTATTCTAGATCAATAAAGTAACATCAAGTTCATTTTCATTTTAAACACCTAAATGAGTAGTAGATAAAAAAGTGACCTAATCTGGTTATCTATACAAAGGCTGTAGAAGCATATTCTTCAATAGATGCCTATCAAAATAGGGGGACCTAACCCCAAATTAAACCCATCAAACCATTTCAACCCTTCTACCCTCATTTACCTTATAAATACACACCAAAACACATAACCTGTCGAAGTAAAAACACCACAAGATAGTCATTCCCAAAAAATGGCACCCTATAAGCATTCCTTCATCCTCTCCCTCATGATGGCCCCTGTCATCTCCACCCTCGCTTCTTGGAACCTTTTCGACACTACACCTCCACCTCTAGTGCTTTGTCAGTTTCCCCAAATCCCCACACTCACCATGCCTTCCTTCTCGGATATCCTGACAACACTCCCTAGGCCCTCCGCCACCCTCATGACATTTCCAAATTCAACCCTCCCAAACATGCCTTCCATCCCTAGGGTGACACTGCCTCCACTTCCATCTATACCCTAGTTCACAAACATACCAAGGATCCTGATGCTTCTACTCTTTTCCCCACCCCCATCTAACTAAAGTTGTTATCATCCATTACATGCATGCGCTATTGTGTCCATGATATTTGTCGCTTCTATTTTCTTTGTTTCAGACCCTGTTGGGGATTATTGTGTCCACTAAAAGAATCGAAGATTCTATTTTTATTAATAAATATTGTATTTATTTTAAGTAGTTGTACTCGTTTTATTTTGGAATCATTTTTCTCCCATGTTAATGATGATATATATGAGATTGTTGCACCAGATTTACAATAAAGGATGACGAATTTTGAGAAAGTAGTTGGCTAGGTGTTTTAATCATTGATATGTATCATGCTCAATGTAAATTTTGTGCTGACAAGAAAATATTAGCATCATGATCAACTAAAAAATACAACTAAATCTTACAAAAAAAATTTGATTTGTTTTCCACACAACCTTTTGATTCAAAATCATAAAACATCCAACTTCTCAAAAATTGATATATTTGTGTTGAGATAAACACTTTGTAAACGAATCAAAATCTAGTTCATTTATATTTTATGGTTGGAGTATTATTTCTTTTATTTATAAAATTATCCTCAAGACATATTTAATGGAAAAAAATCATAAATATTTTTTGTTACCTTAATCCAAAGAAAATAGTGCATCATAACAAAAAATTTCATCTCAAATTTCTTCATTGTCAATAACCTCAAATTTTTATTTAAGTAGTAAGGATTAAACAAACTAAAATAAAAATCAACATCAATGTAGAGGAAATTAAAAATAAATTATCATCATCTCATTACTTAAAATATAAACACTACTACAATAATAGATTTTAAAAGCATTATAAAAAGTGTTTATCACTACTAAAAAAACACGTTTGATCTAAATGCATTAAAGGCGAGCCACTTTTATGAGCACTAGAAAAACACTCATAAAGGGGGGCCTTAATCGAAATTAAAATCAAAGATGTTTCAAAAATAAATGGGGGAAATAATAAATTCTAAAAAATTCTCTTAAATGTTGTCCTTTATCAGCACTAGTTTATTGCTGATAAAGGTCGTACTACGGTAGTGCACTGTTAAAATTATATCACACTATAGCATCAAATACACATGTATATGGAAAATTCATAATTTAATTGAAATAAAAATTACATCAAAAATAAAATATAAAAAACACTATATTATATTCATTTAAAACATTTTTTTTATAATTAAATTAGCAATTTACATACAAATATTCAAAACATCAATAATTTCATTGTCTTTGGCACCCGATCCCCTCTCAAAAAAACATGATCATTATATTTATTGTCCATAAAACCACCCAAACATGATCAAAAGAATATACCTATATATTTAAATAATTATAATGTTATAAATACAATAAAGAAATAAATTAATTAAAAATATGAATAAATACATTAATAAAATGTCAATTTTAAATTTATGTACATAGTTGGAGTCATACCGGTCACAACATGCAACATATTGATATGAGGATAATTCCTACATATCTATAATGGCTTAAGAATATTTTTCCTAATGTATCAGGACAATAATATTGCTTTTACATAGTTTTGAGTATGCAATATGTCTTTTCTACTAAAATGTCAATTTAAAATGTAAACAAACACTTTGAGTCATATCGGTCACATCGTGTGTCTATTTGACATGAGACAGAATCCTATAAGTCACAAATGAATTATAAATTTTTTCTCTAAAGTATCAAGATGACCTGCGCATTTTTTCTTAGTTTTTAGTGAGTGACACACATTTTGAGCCAAATTGTTAATTTTAAACTAATAATGAAAACTTTGAGTCATACTGAGCACACCATGTATTGGATTCAGGTGAGACTATTTTCTACACATCAAAAATTAATTATGGATTTTTATCCTAAATTATAAAAAAAATATGAATGGGTTTGTTCAATTTTCTGAATGTGATATGTGATTTGAACTAAAATGTCAATTTTAAATAAAAAGTCACACTTGGAGTCTTACCGATCACATAGTGAATTTGATTAAGCTGAAGTTGATTCATACAAATCAAAAATGGTTTATGGAACATTACGTTAAACTATCAAAACAAAATGAATGTGTTTTCTGAGTTTCGAGTACGTCATGTGTCTTTTCTAATAAAATTCCAATTTAAACTGAAAACATGAACTTTTAGTTATACCAGTCACATCAAATATCGGTTTGACATGAGACTGATTCCTAAACCTCATAAATGAATTATGAATCATTTTCCAAAATTATCAACACAATCTAAGTGACGGTTCTGGGAATGGTGAAAGCATGTGGTGGTGCATGATATATTAAAATTTCTTTTAATAATCATTTCTTGAAACCAATAATTAGGATATTTCATGTCAAGTTTATAATTAGTTTATTTCATATATGAAGATATAAATATCTAGGATTAGGAATGTTTTTCGTTGGTGAATGTTGATCACCTGAAAAGACCCCTTTGTTTTACCTTTGTTGTTCTGTGAGGATCAAGGGATATAATCCTTCTAGTGGTGGTCTACACATGCTCCTATGATATCTGAGTAAGACCACTCAGTCTCTGGGTTCTAGCACGATGAATTGAACATCTTTTGTTGTTCGTTATTGATTGATTTTTCTTCAGTCTTAAAGAGATACCTATTGCACTTCTCATTGTTGAGAGGGAGAGAGAATGAAAATTCAAGAGAGAATTTTTTGTACTCAACAATTATCTATTCTCAATTTTTGTATTCACAACACAATAGACATAACTGTCTATTTATAGAGAATAATTTATGTTAAATTGTTATTTAATTATATATAGGCCGTTAAATAACATTTATTACCTTTAATAAACCGCGTGCAACAAAATATTATTATTATTATTTTGTATTGTACACCATATTTCACAATAACAAATATTATTTAACTGGCTTGTTAATTAATATTTTTCACCCTACAAAGTCTTGGTCCATTCAAACTCCTCTTAAATTTATTAAACACCTCAATAAAAATTTTATTCATAAATAAATATTTTATTCACAAACTGGAGAATAAATATTTATTAGATATTCAATAAAATAAATAAATATATTCTCATTCATATACTGGTGTATAAATATTTATTTAATTTATGAAATCAATACAACTTGAATAAAATTATTCCTTTAAATTGAGAATAATATTTTTCTATTAATTAAACTCAAATATAATTTAATAGAGATCAATGGAAATACTTAGTGTGTGACCCTCTATAATTTTTTCTCATTGGCATTAGGTGATCTTGCCTAAAGGCTGATATTACTGTCCATCAATGAGTTAAGGAACCCAAGAGAAACAAAATAATGTTGCAATGTTGATAACCACATACGAATGCTCATTATGTAATACAATATCTTTGACACAATATCTCATGAAACATGTTACATGATAGTTTCATAAACTTATTTATTCATTGGGTCTTTCATTGACTATTTGAAATAAACATGTTGTTACACTATGGCTATGGAACATAATGCCATAGTTATATTCTAAATAAAGGTTAGTGATATCATCTTTCATAAAGTTGATATGGAAAAATCCTTACTTGACTTATCAATTAATGAAATATCAATCGTGACGCACCCAATGTACCCTACTTCCTAAAAATATATGGTGTGATAGTTTGGGTCAACAAATCTAACTCTGTGAGTCATGACATACATTAATGATAATCTTAAAGTCTAAGGACCATTAAAAATACACACAGATATAAATATCTAATGACACCAAATCATGATGAATTCCTACTGGTGGGACTGTTTTCATAATCTCCCATGTTGGATATTACGAAGTGAGAAATTCATTAAAAGAATCCTCATCCGCTTATGAGCATTCACACTAGATGGTATAAATTCTATGTGTCCCATCATAATAAATTATCAAACCATAGAACTATTTTAATAACATTATCATAGAACTTCAAGGTTCTCATCATAGCGGAGAAATTCTAAGACCTAATCAATGAGAAAAATAATCTAAAACATTATTACATTAAATCCATATATAAACAATGAACAATATATAATAATGTGTTTAATTGATATTTAATACACCGAATATATGTGTAGTAAAAGTACAATCATTTGGTCTTAGCACACTAACTCTAACTAAATCCCACTTTGAGTAAAGCCAAATGCCTACGACTTTCAGTTCTCTAGACTTCACATGATAATCATGTTTCTACTGAGTCAATGCTTTATTAAAGGGGTCCACCATTTAGTATTTTATGAAAATAATGCTCACTGCAACCTCACATCTATATGAAAAATCCCTTAAGAGATGATACTTATAATGTATGTGAATCGTATGTTGATGTGACCTTGACTCTTTTTTAAGATCCACCACTATAGTACCATCACAATAGAGAGTTATGAGATCTTTATTTCCATGTAAAACATCAAGACCTTAGACAAAGTTTCACATACATACTTCTTCTTTAGTTTCCTTAGAAGTCGTAACATACTCTGACTCTACTATAGAATATGTGACCACAACCTTCTTTGAGATCTTCCAGCACCTCACCTCCATTCAAAATGAATATTTATCCCATTTATAACTTCATTTCCTCTTGGTCTATTTGGAAACTAGAATCTTCATATGATCTGATGACTAGTTCCTCATCTCCTCAATAGGACAGAAACATATTCTTACTACACCTTAGATACTTAAGGATGTTTGTGACTACCATCCAATGGTGTCACTGGGATCAACTTTATAAATTCCTACCACACTCAGTTCGAAGGAAGCATCTAGCCTAGTACATAACTTAACATATATGACAGAGTCAATCACTAGTGTGTATGGAATCCTTTCCATTCTGTTTCTTTCTTCAACCATTAGAGGACACATTTTCCTAGGAATAAGAATGTAATGTGATTCTAGAAACAATCCCCTCTTGGATTTTTCCATACTGATATGTTCTAAACATCAAATGGACAACCAGATCAAAATTTATGAACATTTGAAATTCAAGTCATGTTTTCAACTTATTTTAGATTGTTTTTTTAATTTATTGAATTTTTACATCTTCAAATTTTCATTAAATGAATATTACTAAATAATAATTTTCTAATTTATAATTAATAATATTTTTTAATTATTTTATATACCATTTAAACTAAATATCTTATATATTAATTGTGATTACATATCTCATATTATATAAATCATATTTTAAAAAAAATATTATATTTATATCAATATAAATATATTTATTTACTAATATACTATTTTTAATGATATATAACAATTTTTAATGAAATATAACTTTTAATAGTGCTAAAAAATCGTTTTAACTAAGATAAAAGGTGAAATTTAATTAGTTCTCAGAAAAGTGCTGATAAAAGTATCCGTTATCCGTGATAAAAAAATCATTGGTAAATGAGGTACTTTTGTCAGTGCTAAAAATATTGATAAAGGGTTACATTTATTAATGCTTTTTTAGTGTTGTTAGTGGTTACTTTTATCAGTATATTCTTAGTGCTGATAAAAGTACCCCCTTTATCAATTATTTTCAAGCATTGATAAAGGGTATCGTTGGATAGATCCAAATTTGTATTGGTTTCTCGCATGACCTGCTCCTTAGGGGGATCCCTTGGAGGATCGATGATGGTGAATTTGTCAAAATATGGAAAGACTTGTACCTTGTAGATAGTGATGGATCTATAGAAATGTCAAACTAGGATGATCAATGGGAATATGGTACAGTTAAATTTTAATTTAACAGTGTTGGAGATGGGTGGTGCACTGAGAAGTAGGAAGCTCAGTTTAATGATAAAGACATATTGATTATTTGAACTATCCCTTGTGTGGGGAATATGAGGTTGGATCATCATTGCTGGTTTTTTGATAATTCGGACACTTATTTAGTTAGGTCTAGCTATAAGGTGGCCCCTAAAGTGCCAACCATGGGGGTGAATGATCTATGGAAATCCATTTTGAACCTTCTAATGCCACTCAAGGAGAGGTACTTTTTTCATAAAGCTTGTTCGGGGATCATTCCGAAAAAGGATTTCCTTATCTTATACCATGAAATTGATGAACCGTCTTACCTGATCTACCTTTCTGCATCGGAGTCCCCACCACATGCCATCATTCATTATCCTGGTTCTAGGGTCATGTGGATTTCATAGAGTGCCAATGCAGATATCTTTCTTGATATGGTGCTTATCCTTGCAATGGTACACCTTAAATAGTCTTTATCCCTCAAAGTGGGGAATATGAGAACCATGTACATGGTGACATGGATAATCTGGTGACATAGAAATGATATTATTTTCATCAAGGGGGTCAAATCATGCTTCTTCTAGGTCAATTGGGCCACCATATGGTAGGATTCTTGGAAACGTTATGATCAACAACATGATGGGCCAGCTATTCAACATGGTACCAGTGTCTGGAAACCACGTTCACTTGGTGTTTTGAAGATTAATGTGGATTCATCTTTTCCCCCAGTGGAACTTCTAGTGTCGGAATCATTCTAGGTACTCCAACGACTCAATTATCAAAACTTTCCTACTGTTATTCATTACAAACTAAGCACCACCGGTGACATAGAAGCAAACCATCCTTATTGGTCTGGATTTTTCTTCTTAGATAGGCTAAAATTCTTTTATTTTGGAGTTGAAATGCCTTCCCATCATCAGTGCTACTTATTGTTTAGATGACGGTGTCCAGTCGTATGACCTTCTTGTCAAGTTTGGTTGGATGACTTCTCTTGTTAGGATTTATCTCTTATTTAATATGGTATTCTATTGTCTAATTAAATTGGTCATTCCCTTTAACAAAAATTAAAAAAAATTAAAAAATTAAAATTATATATATATATATATATATGAAGTTTTGTGTTTCATTTGCTAAATTATTTTCTGTTTTTCTTCTAGGTCAGGAAAGTGATGTCAAGGTCATTTGCATTGTCGACACCGAAATGTATAGTTGTTAAAAAAGTGACATAATATAGTTGTCTATAAAAATATCAAAGAAGCATATTCTTTTATGGATGCCTATCAAAATGGGGTGACATGACCCCAACTTCATCCCATCAAACCATTTGAACCCTTCTCCCCTCGTTTCCCTTATAAATACACAAAAAAACGCATAACCTGTGAAATAAAAAAAACACCACAAGATAGTTATTCCTAACAAATGGCTCCCAATAAGAATTCCTTCATCCTCTCCCTCGTCATTGTCCTCGTGGTCTTCGCCCTTGGTTCCTAGCATCTTTTGGACACTACTGCTCCACCTCCGGTGCTTCCTCGGTTGCCCCAAATCCCCACTGTCACCATGCCTCCCTTCCTATAGATCCCAACGACACTACCAAGGCCCGCCGCCACACTCCTGCCATTGTCAAATCCAACCCTCACATCGCATCCCGTCATCCCCAGGGTGACATTGCATCCACTTCTAGGCAAATTTTTTAAATTGGGTTTTTAATTTTTTATTTTTTACAAATGGGATAGGGTTGGGGGTATTTTCAAAATGGGGTCTGGAGAAGTGTGAACCCCGTTCACGCTTCTCCCATCTACAAGAAATGTGAATGGGGTTCACGCTTTCTGTGCGAATTTTCTGAAGAGTGAACCTCGTTCACACTTCCTCCAGAATTTTTTATGTTATAAATATTACTATATATATATATATCTAACTAAAAATTAAAATAAATATTAATAAAAAGAAAAAAAATTAATTAAATACTAACACATATTAATTAAATTAGAAAATATTAATTAAAAATACGTTAATATTTATAAAATATCAATAAAATTAATTAAATATTTATAAATATTAAAAAATAATAATAAACATTAAATAAATATTCATAATTATTGATAATAAAAAAAATATTAATATAAATTGATTAAATATTAAATACATATTACTAAATACTTATTAAATATTAAAAAATATTAATGAATATAAACAAATGTAAATAAGTATTAATAAATACAAATAAATAGTAAAATAATAGTAATAAAATATTAATAAATATTAATTAACTATGCAAAAATACTAATTAAATATTAATAAAGATTCATAAATATTCATAAATACTAAAATAATAATAATAAATACCAGTAAATATTAAAAAATATTAAAAAATATTAAATAAATATTAAATAAATATCCATAAATATTAATTAAATATTAATTAAATATTCATGAAAAGTAATAAAATATTATTAGATATTCATAAATACTAAGAAATAATAATAAATATCAATAAATATTGATACATATTAATACATATTTGTTAAATAATAAAATATATATATAAAATACATAAAAATATTAATAGATAACAAAAAATATTTTTCAACATTTATAAATATTTATAAATATTAATTAAAAATTTATAAATATTAAATAGCTATAATTAAATATCCAGAAATATTAATAAATATCAATTAATTTTAAAAAAATAATTAATTAAATATTCATACATTTTAATAAATTTTCTAATAAGTTGAGTGTCAAGCCCTCTTTTATTAGGAATATAAAAATATTAATTAAATATTAATGAATATAAATAAATATTGATTAAATATTAAAAAATGTTAAATTAATATTAATAAATGTTAATAATTATTAAAAAAAATTAATAAATAATATTTATCTATTACATAATTATTCATCAATTTTATTATATATAATTAATGATTAATATTTATGAATATATATTTACATTTAGTAATATTTAGTAATATTTCTGAATATTTGTGAGTAATTAATTAATATTTAGTCATGTTTAATGTTTTTTATTTAATATTTAATTATATTTATTAATATTGATTAATATTTTTCTAAATTTATGGACATTTAGTTAATATTTAGTTAATATGTATTAATATTAATTTATATTCATTAATTTTTAATTAATACTTATTAATATATATTTTACATATTTTTAATTTTTAATTAATATTTTAAAATATTTTAAAATATTGAAAATTATTTCTTTATTATTTATTAATATTATTTATTTTTTTATTTACATTTATGAATATTTAATTAAAATGTACTCATAATTATTTATTTTTATTGACATTTATTCAAATTTATCAATATTTGATTAATATTTATTAGCATTTATGAAATTTTAAATTATTATTTTTTTAAATATTTGATTAATATTTTAATTAATATTTATGGATATTTATTTAATATTTTTTTAAGATTTTTTAATATTTATTGGTATTTATTTATATTTTTTTAGTATTTATGAATATTTATTAATATTTAATTATTTTTTGTGAATATTTAATTAATATTTATTAATATATTATTAATATTTTATTATTATTTTTTACTATTTTTATATTTATTAGTATTTATTTACATTTTTATATTTTCATTAACATTCATTAATATTTAATAAATATTTAGGAATATTTATTTAATATTTACTCAATATTTATTAATATTTATTATTATTATCAATATTTTTGAATATTTATTTAAAATGTATTAATATTTTATTAATATTTATAAATATTTAATCAATTTTAATGATATTTTATATATATTAACGAATATTTAAATTATAATTTTTTATTTAATTAGTATGTGTTAGTTTTTAATTATTTTTTATTTTAATTTTTAGTTAGATATATATATATATATATATATAAATATTAAATATTTAAAAAATTCTAGAGGAAGGGTGAACGGGGTTCACTGTTCCTTTAGAAAATTCGTAGAGGAAGCATGAACAGGATTAACTTTTCTCGAGACCCCTTTTTGAAGATACCCACAACTTGCTTCTCTTATTCCATTTTGTAAAAAAATAAAAACCCAGTTTAAAAAATTTTCCCCACTTTCATCCATCCCCTGGTTTACTAACATACCTAGGATCTCCACGATTCCTCTCTTTTCCCCACCCCCATCCAACTGAATCTCTTATCGTCCATTACATGCATGTGTTACTATTTCCAATATAGTCGAAGCTTCAATTTTCTATGTTTCAGACCCCAATTGGGGCTTATTGTGTCCATTATAAGAGTCTCAAATTCTCGCTTTTTTATATATTTTTTATAGTTTTTAAATAGTTGTAATCATTTTTTGTGGAGTTGTTGTTTCTACCATGTTGATGATAATATATAGAATATTTCTGGACAAGATTTATAATAAATGATGAATAAATTTGAGAAAGTACTTGGCCAAGTGCTTTCACCATTGATATGCATCATGCTCAGTATAAATTTTGCGCTCATAAGAAAATATCACCATCTTGATCAACTAAATATAAAAAACTAATTATAGTTTTTTTAACACATCCTTTTTATTCAAAATCAAAGTACTTCCGATTTCTCAAAAATTGATATATTTGTCTGGCGAAAAACACGTTGTAAATGATTTAACGTCTTGTTCATTATTTCTAGATGGTTGGAGTGTTATTTCTTCTCTTTTGAAAATTATCCTCATGACATTGATAAGGAAAAAAGTTTGTCAACATTTTTTGTTACCTCAATCCTAATAAAATAGCGCATCATAGCCAAATTTGTCATCTCAAATTTGTTCATTGTCAATAACCTCAAATTGTTAAGTTGTAAAGATTAAAAGAATTAAAATAAAACACAACATCAATGTAGTAAAAGAGAATAAGAAAATTATCATCATCTCATTCCTTCTAATATAAACACTACTACAAAAGTGGTTTTTAAAAGCTCTTGAAAAAGTTTTTGTCACCTCTAAAAAAATGTGGTTGAACTAAACACCTTTAAATTTTAGAAACTTTTATGAGAACCATAAAAACACTGATAAAGGTGGCCTTTATAAATGCTAATTTTTTTTTGATAAATGTAGTCCTTTATCAGCACTAGTTTAATGCTAATAAAGGTCGTACTACTACAGTGCAATGTTAAAATTATAGCACACAACAGCAGCAAATACACATGTATATGGAAAATTCATAATTTAATTGAAATAGAAATTAAATCACAAATACAAGATAATAAAAAACTATATTATAAACATTTCAAACATAGTGTTTTACAATTACATTATTAATTATTATCACAAAAATTCAAAACATCAATGGTTTCCTTGTCGTTGGCACCCGATCCTCTCTAAAAAACCCAATCATGATACTAATTGTCGAACAAACCACCCAAACATGATCAAAATAATCCAACAATATTAAAAAATAATTCTTATGTTAAAAAGACTATAATGAAATAAATTAATCAAAAATAGGAAACAATACATTAATAAAATGTCAATTTTAAATAAAAGTACATATTTTAAGTCATATCAGTCACAACATGCAATAGATTGATGTGAGGATGATTCTTACAAATCATGAATGGATTAAGAATCATTGTCCTAATGTATCAAGACTATATGAATGCTTTTACTTGGTTTTGAGTATACAATGTGTCTTTTTACTAAAATTTCAATTTTACTTAAAAACACACCATTTGAGTCGTACCAGTCATATCATGTATCAGTTTGACATGAGACTGATTTCTATATGCCACAAATGGCTTATGAATCATTGTCTTAAAGTATCTAGATGACCCAATTGTTTTTTCTTTATTTTTAGTGAGTGAAACATGTTTTGAACTAAATTTTCAATTTGAAATTCATAACAGAAACTTTATGTCATATCGAGCACACCATGTATCAGATTGGGGTGAGGCCAATTTCTACACATCACGAATGACATACAGATCATTATCTAAAAATATCTAAAAATTACGAATGGTTTTATTTTATTTTTGTGTATGTGGTATGTAACTTGAACAAAAATGTAAATTTTAAATAAAAAGACACACTTGGAGTCTTACCAATTATACAGTACATCAGATTGAGGTGAGGCTAATTCCTAGAGATCAAAAATTACCTATGGATCATTTTATTAAACCATCATGGAAATATTAATGTGTTTTCTTAATTTCAAGTATGTCATGTTTCTTTTTAATAAAATTTAAATTTAAACTGAAAACACGTACTTCAAGCCATACAGGTCACATCATGTGTCGTTTTGACGTGAGACTAATTCCTATACCTCACAAATAAATTATGAATCATTTTATTAAAATATCAATATAATCCAAGTGATGTTTCTAGGAATAGAAAAATCATGATTTGGTGGACTAAATATTAAAATTTCTTTTAATAATTGTTGCCTAAAACAATGAGTGATGATCTTTCACGTCAAATTTATAATTTATTTATTTTATATATGAATAAATAAATAGTTGTTCCTAGGAACATTCTTTGTTAGTGAATATTGATCATCCGAAAACCCTTTAGGATTATCTTCATTCCTCTGTGAGGTTCCAAGGATAGAATCCCTCCAGCGTTGATACACATGTGCTCATATGATCTCTCAGCAACACCACTGAGCCTCTAGGTTCTAGCATGATGAATTAAATGTCTTTCGTTTTTTGGTCTTGATTCCTCATTCTTCAGTCCTGAATAAATATCTATTGTGCTTATCATTCTTGAGAGAGATGGATATAGAGGATTCAAGAGAGAATTATTTGTGTGCAACAATTCTAAATTCTCAATTTTTTGGATGTACTACACAATAGATATAGCCATCTATTTATAGACTTATGATTTAGGTTAAAATATTGTTTAACAATATGTCACCCGTTAAATAAAATTTATGACCTTTAATAAAACTTGTACCACATAGTAATAATAATAACTCTATTATTATTATTTTCTGTTGCACACCAACTTGAAAAATAAAAAATATTATTTAATCAGCTTATTAATTAATAGTTTTCACTCAACGCGGTCTTGGTATATTCAAACTACTCTTGCACTTATTGAACACCCAAATAAAAATTTTAATATTTTATTACCATACCAGAATATTAATATATATTAAATATTAAATATATATATATATATATTCACATATATATGAATAAATATTTATTTAATTTATGCGATCAATATAAATTGAATAAAATTATTGCTTGTAGTTGAGAAAAATATGTATTCCATTAATTAGACTCAAATATAATTTCATTGAGTTAAATTGAAACACATAGTGTGTGACCTTCTATGATTCATTCTCACTGGCATTAGGTGATCTTGTCTAAAGTCCTAGATTTTTGTTTAGAAACGAGTCAAGGAACCTAAGACAAAAAAAATAATGTCGCAATATCTATAACCACATACGGATTATTATGATGTAATATAATCTTTTTCTCACAACATCTCATTAAGAAGGTTGCATTATTGTGTCATAAACCTATTTATTCAATATGTATTTCATTGACTATTTGAAATAATCACATCATTGCACCATGTCCATGGAACTAGATGTGGCAGTTCTATTCTAATTAATGGGTCGAGATATCAGATGGAATGCCATTTTTGGTTAGTAAATATAAGTGTGTGAGTCATGAAAAACATTAATGATAATCTTAAAGTCTAAGAACCGTTAAACACACACACATATATAAATATCTGATGACACCAAATCATGAAGAATTCCCACTATTGGGTTTGTTCTCATAATATCCCATATTTGAGATTACCAAGTGAAAATTTCATGAAAGGTAGCCTCATCCACTAACGAGCACTCGAACCTAACAGAATAAATACAATGTTTCCTATCATAGTATGTTATCCAATCATAGAATTATATTAATAATATTGTTATAGAACCTCAAGGATCTCATCACAATGTAGAACTGTTATAGACTTATTAATGAGACAAATACTCTAAGGCATTATAATATCAAAGTCATACAGAAACAATTAACAATATGTAATAAGATGTTTAATTAATATTCAATACATCAAATATAAGTGAAATAAAAGACTCTAACAAACCCCCACTTGGACTAGATCCAACTATCTAACAATTTTAGCCCACTATACCTCACTTTATAATCATGTTTCTGTTGAGTCAATACTTTATTCAAGGGGTCCGCCACACTGTATTCTATGGAAATAATGATCACTTAAATGTCACCTCTATAAGAAAAATCCCTCAAGATATGATACTTATGAAGTATGTTCTTCATCCATTGATGTGACATTGACTCTTTTACAAGATCTACTGCTGTATTATTATCAAAATAGAGTGTGATGAGATCTTTACTATTATGTATCACATCATGATCTTGGACAAAAGTTGCACATCCATACTATCATGAACTAGAATGGGTACCCTGGTAACCTGATTACTCGGTCAGTCCTGGCATAGGCCGAAGGGAGTTCCTGATGCCCATGGGTTTATGAATAGCACCTAGAATCATAAAAATATAACTGGGAATAATTTTTCACCAAACATTGTGGAAGTAAAAGAGACAAGTCAACAGTTCATATAAAAGAAACTCCATTGGGAGAACTGTATTTTAAGTCAAACAATCATAAAATCCCAAAGTACTACAAAAAAAGTACCAAAACAGAAAAACTTCCTATGACCCAAAGGATGAAACTCACCAAGTCCATATATCAATATCTAGAACCACCTCTAAGTGGTGTTTTACCCCTGCTCGAACCTAGAAGGAGATAATCTACCAACCCTCGAAGGCATAATTTTTGTGTGATCCAATGCACAGTAGGATTTACCCAAATATTCCATAATAAGAATATAATGTCAAATTATCCATGAAAGTGCTTCCAATTTTAAAACAAATAGGTTTTTTATTTCAAAACTATAATAAAAACAATTCATGTTTTTATATTTCAAAAGATGGACATACTCTAGCAATCGTGCTTCACATTTAAAAAATAATGGAATATTTCAAAAACAATTGCACTTTTCACAAATTTCTTAAAGAAAATTTTTTATATAAAATAGTTTATATAAATTAGAAGGCATGTAAAATAGTTTAAAATAATAGAATATATTCATTTGAAATACCAACACGTGAGAAATGTGGCCATATGCCTAATAAGGCATGATAGTTCCAGGCTATAGGGACCTAACACTATGAAATGAAAAATATGTACATACACCCCTTTTACAATAGTCAAAGAGGACTCACCACCATCACCTGAGGGATGTGATGAGATGATATGATTTTTTCAAACGTTTTAAATCATAATGTTTTGTCCAGATAACTCAATAGTTACCTAAGTCTTTTATGTTCTCTAATAAAAAACAACGACAGGAAATTTATTTTAAGATTGTTTAAAATAAAATTAAATCCCGCTATCCATTTAAAATATTAAAATATTCAATTTAAAAACCATAATCTGGTTTTAATAAAAAAAATCATTTTCACCAAGATAAAACCCTAAGGATTCTATCAAAAACATTTTAATCCATTTTCACAAGTATGGATTTGAAATAAATTCATTATTCAATTGCCCAATCCAATTTCACAATTTAATTGAACATTTTAATTTTCAAAAAAAAAACATCAATTTCATAAAAAACACAATTCAATGCAATTGGGGGTTTTCAAAATATTTCATTAAAACAATTTCCACAATTGAATTCAACAATTTAATTTTCACAATTTCCATAAGCATGTCACAATTCAATGGAATTTGGGTTTTTCAAATTTCATGCCAAAAAACCATTTTTCTTAAAAACCCCAATTCAATTGAAATTGGGTTTTTCCAAAAAAAACTTTTGAAATCCTTTTAATCAAAACCAAACAAATTTCATTTAATTTAAACAATTGAAATTAAACAAAGAAAATTAGGGTCAATATAAATTGGGCATCGTAATGGAACCACCTTCCTTGGGATCAACGAATCTCGAATAACAAATTTATAAACAAAAGCTCTAAAATAAAATGATGAAAATAAGGATCTATGAAGGAAACCTAGGTTTTATAAAAAAAAATAGTGGGTATTATATCATTAAATCATCATAGGGGTCTATAGAACCCTAGAGAGAATAATATAGACCATGGGAGAATGAGATATGGATAAGGAAACTAACTGAGAAAAGATTGGAGGGTATTTTTAAAGATTTTGATCAGTTCTAGGAGAGATCAAAGGGACCAAAAATCCTTTTTGAGAGCTCTACGGATGGGAGATATTAGTTCGGGTCGAAGGAGGTTCATTGAGGACCTAAATCGGGGGTTTGGGAATTTTTAATGAAAATCAGATTAAGGAAAAACCCACCTTCATGGATTCCTAGGTAGAGGCACACGGTTTAGTTAAAACATTCGCAATCTATGAGCCTATTATAAATGAGTTTCATGGTTTCTCTAGAAAGGGTTCATGGTTTACCAAACTATGTGTACGCCTTAGAAAATCTCATTATTCGGTGTTTTATGTTTTCTATAGCTGGGTTCAGGGTTTGGGTAAGCCATGTGCCAACTGTGCAGTAGCCCAAAAATTTCTAAACACTTTAAAATTTATACCAATGAAACCCAAAATGAATCCTAACCAAAGAATGTTACAAATGATTGGTTGAGAAATACCTAAAAATAATAACATGATGTTACAACCTCCCCACCATAGAAACTTTCTTCCCCCAAAAAGCCTACTCAAAATCTTCCATGACAAAAATATGAGGCCACTTCTCTATCATCAGTGCCTCCCTATCCCACATATCATGATTATCATAACCATGATAACATATCACATAGACCAAAGGTATCATCCTACCATAGAAAAATCTTAGTTTTAGAATCAACTATCTTCATTGGTTGTGCAGTGATAGATAAATCAGGTTTAATGTCAAGATCACTCCAGATTAAAACATGAGGTGGATCAGATAGATACTTTATCATCTACAATACATGGAACACATTATGTATTGAAATAAACTATGCTGGAAGTGTTAAACGATATGAATCATTCCTTACCTTCTCAACAAACTAGAAAGGTCCCACAAAACAAGGACCAAGTTTCACTTTCCACATAAGTGATTGATGACCAACCAATGTGAAATATTCAAGAAAACCTGGTCACTAACTAATAATTCCAAGGATCTATGATGATGATCTGTATAATATTTATATCATATCTATTCCATAACCATTATCTAACATATCAACTATTTTTTTCCTCTCTTGGATGAAGATCAGTCCAACCAAGGAACTCTCACCAATCTCCAACCAACACAATAGAGATTTGAAATTCCCGCAATTCAAGGCATTAAAAGGAACCATTCTGGTCATGGAATGTTAAATATTACTATAACAAAACTCAATCATCCCAAAGTGATCATCTGAGGATCTACTAAAGTTGAGAATACAAGTGTGGAGTATCTCCTCAAGAATCTGTATAGCTCTTTATGTCTAGACATCTGACAATGAATGGTATGCCATACACAAATGTACATGAGATCCCAATGCCTCCTAAAGGAATCTACTAATCTGATAATTTAACCTAGGATCCCTATAAAAAACTATAGTATAAAGAACTCCATATAAACGAACAATCTCTTTCACATAGATACTTTCTAAATCCTCAACGTTGGCCGTATCAGGAAAGGGTATAATGTCTGCTGAATTAGTCATCATGTCGATCAAAACCCATATCACATTCTTCTTTCTCTGGGTACGTGGAAACCCAACCATAAATTCCATGGAGATCTCATCCCACTTCCATGTTAGGATGCAAAGTTTCTAAAGAAAACCCGAAGGATTCTGGTGCTCAACCTTGACCTAATATAATGTATAGAAATGAGTGTCAAACTCAACAATTCCCTATCTCATACCTATCCACCAGAACAACCTCCACATGTAATAGAAAAAAAATTTGGTTTTGAGGTACACTTCCCACTAGGAACTATGGAAATACCCCATAACATATTTCTTTATCAGAGATGGTACTACAAAGCATTTCTGAAATCATAGAATTCCCTCTTTGGAGAAAGACCAATCAACAACGGTCTCCCCACCATTAAGTGAGTCTATAATTCTACAAAACTCATCACAAAGTTTTTTTCCTAAATAAACAATACAATATGAGTGTATGTAAACTAAAAACTAGCCAAAGAAACCTCATCCCCTGATTCCTTGACTCCAATAAGCAACTATGCAAAGAAATCCATAAAATTAAACCATTCTGATGATTCATTCACTACTAGAGTCATATGTCTCCTAATAAATTCATATTCAATGACATTCCCTTTCCCAAGGGTATAGGCGATGTCAAAATCAAATGACTGGAGGTATTCCATCAAATACCTCTGCTAGAGATTCAATTTTTTGAGAGAAGATATAACTCAAACTCTTGTGGTCTGAAAACACGGTAAACCTTTCTCCATAAAGGAAATTCTTCCAACTATTACGTTTTTCAATCACAGCTTCAAGTTCAAGGTTTTGGGTTAGATAATTCTTCTCATGTGGCGTAAGCTTAAGAGAGCCATAAGAAAAAACACGATTACCCTGCATTAGAATGCAACCCAAACCTAAACCCGATGCAACACAAAAGACCACAAAGACCTACCTAGCCTCTGAAAGATTCAATATCGACATAGTAGTCAAATGATATTTCATCTCAATAAAATAATTTTTACATTTTTCATCCCCAAAAAACTTTACCCCCTTTTGAGTGAGTGCATTCATCAGGGAATCAAACTTTGAGAATTCCTTAACGAACTGATGATAATAACCAGGTAATCCCAAGAAGCTCCGAATATCAAAGACATTTCATAGTTTCTCCAAAGTCAGAACAACCTTAACCGTATTAAGATAAACTGATATTATTTATTCTAACCCCATGTGTCTTAATAAAATAACTTCCTAAATACATAAATCACATTTTGAAATCATGGCATAAAGTCATAGATTTCTCAGAAAACTCAGAACTATTCTCATATGATGCACATGATCTGCCTCAGAGTTAGAGTAAATGAGGATTTCATCCATAAAGACTACCAAAAAGTATAAATATACTCATGGAATATTATATTCAATATATCCATGAAAAATATAGAAGATTTTTTTATACAAAAGGGAGTGACAAGGTACTCATAATGGTCATACCTTATCTGAAAAATAGTTTTTTGAATTACAGATTATTTTATCCTCAACTGACGGTAGTTGGATCAAAGTACAATATTTGAGAACCACTTATCCCACTTAAACTAATAAAATAAATCATAAATACATGGAAATAGAAACTTTTTCTTTACCATAACTCTATTGAGATATTGGTAATCAATGCATAGGTGAAGTGAACCATCAACCTTCTTCGAAAATAGAATCAGCGTCGTCCAAGGTGACATTATCGAGCGTATAAATCATTTCTCAAGAATATTTTACAACTGGGACTTCAACTATTTCATTTCATATGGTTTCATATGATAATAAGGGATAGAAATTGGTTGAGTACAAGGAATTATGTCAATAGAAAACACAACCTTCGTTACTGGGGGAAAACCAAAGAATTGTGAAAGAAAAAAATCTGGAAACTCAATGATGACTGGAGTGAGTTCACCATTCAAGTATTCTCACTATATATCAAAGTAAAACATAGATATTAATTTCCCCAACTATAGATAAGAAGTTCTAGATCTGATCAACCTTGGGTCCCATTATCTTTGAAAGATATGGCACACACCATTAGGTGTAGTGAAGGAGACCCATTGAAGATCAAAATCAATTAAGGATTTATTTGAAATGATTCAATCCGTCTAAAAAATGAATGAACCTCTGTAATTGACTTGAGTGTTTGTGGGAGAAATAGTTCATGGGTGCCTCAGTGCAAACCCTCTATGAATATATCATCTTCCCACACTGGTAAAAAACAAAAGGACCTATTCCAGGTACTTTATTAGGTCTATAATGACCCTAATATCGAGAAACATAATGAGAATCAGCATGCTACCTCTTTCCCTTAGTGGAATGCACACTACCTCTAGGAGAGAAAGAATCTTCTAATAACCTTGACTTTCCAGCCGGGTCCATCTTGACTATAAATGATCTATCCATTACATCAATATAAAAAGGTAGTTTTATTAAGAAAATATGAGAAAAAATATTCTGATGAAGTCCCTAGTCAAAAAATTAATCCTTCACCTTCTCATTCGATACTATCTCATGTGAGAAATTCACAAACTCACCAAAATGGTTTACATACTCTGTCATGGTCCTATCAACTTGCTAAAGTTTAAAGAACTCAGTGGACTTGGATAACATCATCGACTCTGGGTAGAACTAGTTAGTGAAACGAACATTCAATTATTTCCACTCTAATGCCTCATTATTCTATTCTGTCACCATCATGTCCGACCATATAGTGCTTGGTCTTTCCAGTATAATGGTGGAAAACTTCACATTAATTTCATTAGGTGTCTCTAATAACCCAAAAAAGTGATCCATTATTCTCAACCATTCCAGAAATTCTTGAGGATAATTTTATCCTTTGAATAGTGTGGGCTTCTAGAAAATAATATATTGGGAACAAATCTTGAGAACGTACATCTGAGGTTCTATGGCTATAGCCTGAATAGGAACTGGAGGTGGTGCCTATCCCAAATCTTGGATAGTGCACACAATCGATTCAACTAGACTTGGGTTCACATGAGTATTCACTCAATGTGATTCAATAGCAACTTCCTCCTAGATCTGATTCGCATATCTTCTTGGATTCATGATGATACCAAATATCATCAGACAACAAAGAAGATATCATATTAACACTCAAATGTCATAACAAGGAAACTAATCCCAACAAATAAACAACCAATATTTGGATTTTAATATACCCAAATCAAAAGCATAGAAAATACTAGAACTAATATTCAAGACATATTTCCCTAACCACCCCTGGTGACTTAAGGTTCATTGTAGTGGGATCTGGCTAGGCACTCAATTGCAACTACCTCCTAAGTCCCAACAAGATTACATAAATGCATACTAACTTCAAGAAAAAATATCAACCTGGAAATTTGATACCACTTTGTCATGAACCAGCCCATGTACCTCAGTAACCCAATAATTGAGCTATTATTGACATGGACCAAAGTGAATTATTGATCACCACAGGTCAAAATCTGTCACCTAGTATCATAAAAAATGCATGTGGGAACACTTTTTCTCCAAACATTACATAAGTAAAAGAGAAAAGTCAGTAATGAATAAAAAAGAAACTCCACTAGAAGAACTATACCATAAGAAAAACAAAAATAAAATACTAAAGTAAAATAATGAAAGTTAAAAAATAGGAAAACTTCCCAATCCCCGAAGGACACAACTCACCATGTCCACAAATAAATAGATTGAGCAACCTCCAAGTAGTAATTTACCCCTGATCGGACCTAGAAAGAGATAATATACAAACACCGAAAGGTACAAGTAATTTGTAAACCAAATCCTAGTAGGATTTCACCCAAAGATTCCATAATAATATTCCAATATCTAATTTACCACGAAAGTGCTTCCAATTTTAAAACAAACAATTTTGGCATTTCAAAATCATAATGAAAACAATTAATTCTTTAGAATTCAAAAGAAGGAAATACTCTAGAAATCATGCTTCACATTTAAAAATGATGGAATATTTCTAAAACAATGGCACGTTTCACAAATGGAAGAAATAAAAAAATTATATACAAAAATTTATATAAATAATAAGTCATGTAAAACAATTTACAACAAAGAAATATATTTATTTTAAATACAATCAAGTGTGAATCATGTTCATATGCCTAATAAGGTATGACAGTTCTAGGCTATAGGGACCCAACACTATGAAATGGAAAATATGTACATATTCCCCTTTGACACTTATCAAAGAGTACTCATCATCATCACCTAAGGGGAGTAATGTGTTGATATGATGTTTTAGAACGCTGTAAATTGTAAAGTGGTTTCTAAACAACTCACTAACTACCTAAATATTTCATGTTCTCTAATAAAAAACAATTATGTGAAATTTATTTTAAGACTATTTAAAATAAAATTAAATCCCATTATCCATTTCAAATATGTCAATTTTCTATTTAAAAACCATAATGGGTTTCTAATAAAAGACATGCTTATTCACTAAGATAAACCCCTAAGGTTTCTATAAAAACCATTTAAAGAAAAGTTTACATGTAGTAATTTTAAATCAATTCACCATTCAATTTTAAAATCCAATTTCACAATCCAATTTCGCATTTAAATTCAACAATTTAATTTTCAATCAAATACCTTCAATTTCATAAAAAGACTCCCAATTCAATGGAATTGGGGTTTTTCAAAATTTTCATAAAAAAAATTCCACAGTTAAATTCATCAATTTAATTTTCAAAATTTCCATAAGCACATCCCAATTCAATGGAATTGGGGGTTTTTCCTATTTCATTCAAAAAACCCATTTTTCTTAAAAATCCCAATTCAATGGAAATTGGGTTTTCCCAAAGAAAACATATGACGACCATTTAATCCAAACCAATCTATTGAATTTAATTAAAATAATTTAAATTAAAAAAAGTAATTTACAGTTAATATAAATTGAGCATTGTAATGGAACCACCTACCTCAGGATCAATATATCTCAAATCACAAAGCAGTAAATGGAAAACTCCAACGAAGAATGACGATAATAAGGATATATGAATCAAACCTTGGTTTAGATCCAAAACAGTGGGTATTGGATCCTTAAATTATCATGGGGATCCATGAAACCCTATATAGAAGAAGTGAGACCATGGGAGAACAATATCGGGATGAGGAAACTAACTAAGATAAGATCATAGGGAATTCCTCAAGCATCATATCATTTTTTGGAGGTATGTGAGGGGTGAAAATCCTTCTATGAAGCTCCAAGGATGGTATAAATTGGTTTGGTTTGAAGGAGGTCTTTCAAAGACATAAATGGGGGGGGTTAGGAATTTGTAAAAAATCAAATTAAGAAAAAACCCATCGGCACGGTTTCCTCGGCATAGGGGAACGATTTAATACAACCATGCGCAAGTCGTGCACATATAATAAATAAGTTTCATGGTTTTCCAGATAGAGAACACGGTTTAACAAACTATGTGCAAGTCGTATGAAATTCTACTATCTCATTTTTTCAGTTTTCTCTAGAAGGGTGCATGGTTTGGGAAAACCATGCGCCAACCATGAACTAGCCTAGAAATTTCCAAAAAAATTAAAATTTCACCCTAAGAAACCCCAAATAAAACCCAACCAAAGAAATTTCCAAATGAAGGGTTTTTTAATACCTGAAAAAATTAACCAGATGTTACACATACTACTTTTTTAGCTTCCTCAAAACTCATAATGTACTTGAACTCTATTGTATAATCTGTGACCACAACATTCTTTGAGCTCTTCCATCTCATAAAACCTCCATTAAAAGATAATATGTATCCCATTTATGAGATCATGTAATCTTGGTTAGTTTATAAAATAGAATCTACATATCCTCTAATGACTAGTTCCTCATATCACTACTACAAATCGACCCTTTAACAGCACTAGTAAAAGAGATTTATCAGTGCTATAGAAGTACTGATAATATAAGAAATTTTAAAGAACTAGATTTAATATTGCTCCTAAAAATCACTGATACAGGCCCCATTTAATAGCGCTAAAAAATAACTGATAAAGGATAATTTATCTATTATTTTTTTATCATTATTAAAAGGTGCCTTTAACAACTCTAAAAAATCACTAATAAAGGCCATGCTAATAAAGGGTATAATTTTTTTTCACACCCGACCCCTTTTATCAGTGCTTCCCCCCACCCCGCCCCCTTTATCATCACTTCCCCCACCCCTTTATCAAAGATTCAGATAATCCCACCCCTAGTGTGTTCCCCTACCTCCAGTAAGTTTCAAACCTGAAACCTATATCTTATACACTAGTTCTTTTTCCACTCCCATATACTATTTTGTTTTATATTTTATGATATATCTATATATTTTGTTATATTTTGTTAACCATATATATATATATATATATTCATATATATAGATATATATACTCTTCAAATACATGTTTATTCATATATATTTTTTAAAAAAGATATTAAATCTAAAAACCTTAAAACACATAAAAATGTTAAGAAACTCTAAAAACCCTAAATCCCCTAAAAACCATGAAAAAACCATAACTTATGACCCGAGAGTGTGTTTCAGATCTACAACTACTCAAATAGAACCTCATGAAATGATCTTCAGTATGATATATCGTAGTGGCCAAATGAAAACCTTGATCAGATGGAATAATCATTTTTATTTAAAGAAACTGGGTTTCGAGAAAAAAACCTAGTTTTGGAGGCATTTTGAGCCTATGTGGGGTTGAAAAACTAGACAGATCTCATATAACTCAATCTAAGACCCTTTGTGGAATATATATCACAAAAACAATATTAGTAAAGTCTGGGTTAAATTAGTGTTTTTTGGCATTACATGCCCTTGTTTTAAAATTAATTTCCAACAAACAGAGAATTTATATTTTTTAAATTAGATATAATATTTAGAAATAAGTGGGTATTTATTTTATGATAAATATCACTTTAATCTATTCTTAATGGTAAAATTACTTAGGTTATAAAACTAGTTAATTTATTAAAATCCAAAATGAAAAAAATTGGGAAACTTAGAATTTAAAAATAAAAAATAAAAATGAACTTATTTTTGTGTTTTTGATGATTTTATACACCATTCCTCACATTTAATCTATTTTAATCCATTTTTGTGGCACATTATGTAAGGTAGACCTCACAATAGTGTATACCTTTTGATATTTATAAGAATGTCACTCCTCCTCCACTATAAAAGGGAACCACTTTAATTATTCACACCTCTAAATACATTTGTCTCATCTAGACCCTTATAAATAATCTCCCAACATAAATAATATCAATCTAGAAGCCCCAATTTTTACATAAATACATCCAAGGTAACCCTTTGGTGCAAACTCAAAGGAGATACTCAAAGAAGAGGTAACATCCTTCCACAAGTTCTTTTGTTTTATTTTAATTATCTGCCACCTAAAATATTATTATTCCATTATTATATAATAACATAAATATAATAAATATACTTATATGTTTTTATTATAAGTTTTAAACCCAAACATACACACACTTACCTCTAATGGTTAATTAACTTACCATTCTTCTGTACGATGAACTACTACCTTACGAAACGATGTTGTTCATTTTTCCTTTAACACCTCTAATGGGTGGTGATTATGATGTAAAATATTTTTTTATATGATATATGCGATAACTATTATGTATTTATGCATATTTAATAATTATATAAACCATACCTTCATGATTTCCATTTTGTGTAAATACAATAACTTCGTTTAAGGAAGTGTGGACTACTGCATCCTCAAAGCGATGTGATTTGTTCACAATTTACATGGAATGTATTAAGGTTGGGTTTAGTGAAATTATATGATATATATGAAATAATAATTATATATTAATGAATTTATATATGCATATATAAATATATTTTATTTAATTACCTTCTTTAAATATGACAATAAGAGAGAAACAATGCTCATATGTTTGTACGACCTACCGTATCCATGAACAATGTATTATATTTCATATATATATATCATTTATCGATTGTTATAAATATTTATATAATAAATATATATGATATATAAATCATTTTATGCTTTCTAAAAATCAGTAAATCATTATCTAAATAAGATGATGAAGATTAAAAATTCAAAACCCGTATGGTAAACAAAACAGTTATTACCCGAAACGGTTCTTTAACATAGAATTGTTAATAAACGGGTAATATAAAGTCATAAGTGAATCATAAATGGTATTAAATATCCTAATATGGTTATATGGTAAATTTATAATACATTTATATTTATTATATAGGATATTTGAACATGTACAAAGAAAGTCAAGACTTAAGGTAAGGGTTTTTTCATCTAACTTTTTATTATCTATGAGATACATTCCATGTTCACCACTCATTTATTTTTTGTAGTGTATATAATAAAAATTAATGTATTATATTATAATTATAATTATGCTTATGTTAATTTACATATCCATTTGATGATATCTCTTTCAGGGGGTTTGTGTTTCAAAAGATACCAAATTAGTAAAGTAGTTTTGTCTCAATTTTCCTTCTTTGAGACACATGTCATGTTATGCACCTATATTTTTCTACGAGGTTTATATACTTCTTTTGACATGATATATCATGAATTTTATTATTTTAATGATATTATAAGTTTCATGTAATATCATTTTTCTATAGTTATCTTGATTTAATGTTACCAAAGTGGTAACCGTTTATTGTGACAATCTCATCGTTTATGGGGATTGTTTATGTTTATCATTACATTGATTAAATAATATTATACATGTCTCAAGAAAAATAATGAATTTTATTATCATATTATTATTAATTATATATTCATTTATTGGTACCATTTTTTCACTTTTTGTTACTTAATAAAATCAAGGTAGTGTTTTTAATAAAATCTGACATTATCTATATCTTTAGTCAGAAATTTGTGTTATTTCAATACCATGTTTTCTATAAAAAGGTTTTCAAAAATATTATTTGATTAAAAATTGTTTTAAATGTTTAAAATATAATTTTATAAGTTTCCAATGAGATTTTTTTCAATTTTTTTCAATCTATCAAAGTATTTTCAAAGTAAACATAATTTTATATGTTTTCAAGATTCCTTTATAAGTTTTCAAAACTATTTTCAAAGAAAAAGGATTTAATATATTTTACGTTTAAATTTTTTTTTCAAATAGGAAAACATATTTTTCCTCAATAAATGCATTAAATTATTTCAAATATTACATTATATTTTTTCAAATGGTTTTTTTAAGAAAATTACTTTGACTTTGTTCTATGTTTTAAAAAGTAAATTTAAAGGAAAGGTTATTTTCCTTAAGAAATCCTCTAAGTGATACTTAAAATTATTCTCCACCTAAGATGGAATCAATTTATATAGTTTATTTTTTATTAGGTATATGACTTAGAATAACATTCATATTATTTCTTTAATGGTTTATGTTTTTATGGCATGATTTTTAGAACACTTATTTCTCTTTTAGGGGTTATATTCTTTGGGAACCCACTTCTTTCACGAGATATGATTTATTTAAATGATTAGGAAACCTGTATACATTCCATAGGTAGTGATCGGATCAAATGTTAATGATACTCAATTCATTTCATGGGTTATGATTTTATTTTTATAAACAAATATCTTTTCATGGGTCATGATATGATGAATGTTTTGTTATCTTGTAGCACATCAATTTAAAATTTCATTTTGTGAAGGGTGGGACCTATATATCCCTCCAATGTATTGGGTAATGGTAAATATTGTATGATATCAAAGGGTACTTGGGAGGGAATCCCAAACTTGAAATAAGAGGTAATACTAATCCTAAAACAAGAGGGAATCTTAAGTCAAAAACAAGATGGTAGATAGGAGGTCATCTCAAGCTTGAAACAAGAGGGCACATGGGAGGGCATCCAAAGCATGAAATATGAGGTTACATGGGAGAGAATCCCATTCCCAAAAGAAATAGGTTATAGGTGATTGAATCCCAAGCCTTAAATAAGAGGGTACAATGGAGGTCATCCCAATCCTGAAGTAGGTACACGAGTTATTATCCCAACACTATCGTGTTATGAAGGTCTTGGTCAGTAGCCTTGATATAGGGTTTTCTAAACTTATGTATACACCATAATTCCATGTCTTATTCTTATGTTATGATTTCATGGAATATGATCTTGATTACCTTATGATTCATGTCTTATGAACTTTTAATATATATTTCATGATTCATGTTTATGATCTTTTATATACTAGGTATGATCTTATAATGTTATGATCATGTTCTCATAACCTTATGCTAATGTTTATCTTTCTTGTTTACCCTTACTGAGCATCTAATCCTACCCCTTTCTTTTGATTCCTTTCCCCGGGTTATGGAGAAAGGTTTTAACTATAAGTACTAAAGGTGAAGATATTTGTGGAAAACATTGAAGATCTCTCACCTATTTAGAATACTTTTTTCAAAGTTTATAAATACACAAACATTTTATAGCCCTTAGTCATGTGATTTTTTAATTTTCTGAATATTCATCTTAAATGATGTAATATACATTTCTGTTAAGCCTGGTTATCTATAGTTTGTATCAAAGAAAATTTTTGGTCAACTTTTGAAAACTAGGATATGGAAACTTTAGTGAGATCCCTAGAGATATTTCTAAGAATATGTCTAGGGATATCTCTAAGGATAAGTCTATGAATAATTTAAAGTATAGGAAATTGTTTTGGAATTTTACTAAAGCATATAGTGTGTGGTTTCCTAGAAATAAATATCTTTCTAGATAGTATAAGTGGATGTGGATCTTGAATAGAAGTACATTGGGGTAACAACCCCGAAAACCCCATATTAATCTAGAATTTATTGGGAAGTAGTGAACAAAAATTGGAATTACTTCACACCTAGTTTGAAAATCCTGAGGTATATGATTTGGGAACTCAAAAACTCATTACAAACCACCATGAAAGATATAGATAAATAAATACCTTGAATTATATAGGATAAAATAATGTTTTTAAAGATTAAAAATTAGGTTTCAAGATTTAGACATCCTATAAGTGATTTTTCATGATTATATTGTTTTACCTTTGGGTAATTTTTTCTCGTGCTATGATTTCCAGTTTTAGTCAATGGATGGAACCCAAAAGAACCATGTTAATGAGGAATTCAATGTAAAATGATAGGATTTTCTTCTAGAGAAACCAAATGTTATAGATAATGTGTTAAAAATCCTTATTGTTATGACCACATATCCGTATCAATCCATGAATCATGCTGAGTTTCCAAATGACCAAAGGTGGGAAAAACATTTTCTTGAATCCTTATTAAGGAAACATACACCTTCTTTTAGTGGAATGACCGATCCACAAGTTTTTGGAAAATGGATCTATACCATTAAAAGCATATTTTCTATTATCTATTTTTCAGAACAAGAAAAATTTATGTTGGGAAATTATCCCTTGTATGGTGAAGCGAATCAATGATGAAACATTATCAAGAATATGAGGCAACATGAAAAAAATTTATCCATTGATTTGGAAAAATTCAATAACTTTTTTTTAGTAACTACCTTCCTCTTATTATTCTTACAAAAATGGTGATTGAAGTTTCCCATAAAAATCATTGTTATGATAATAAAAAAAGGATAAAATTAAAAGTAAAGTCTAAAAACTATGGAGAGAATAATATTAGATTTAATTTATGATCAAAGTGTAGAAAGGAACATGAAATAAATTATATTATGGGAAATAATAAATGTTTTAAGTGTACAAAGAAATTTTATCGATTAGATTAATTCCAAGTTTATGGAAATAAATAAAAATCCCAAAATAATGAACCTCCCAAAATTTTGTATTTCAAATGTAAGGAGTATAGTTATTTTTCTATGAAGTGATTAAAACCTAAGGGTAATGATGTTTATCGACATCTAAAATATCTTATGGTGAGGGAAAAAGGTAAATATTATGCAATCATAATGGATGAAGTGAACTGTGATAATTAAGGAATACTTATCCTACCTTACTTAGTTGGGTAATTCATGTTTGGATTTGTATGAATAATCCCTATGAAAATCTTATTATTTATCCTTTATTGAATTTTCATGTGATTATATCTCTTTACATGGATTTTGGAATAATAAAACCATATTTAATGTTCTATCGGCATAAGGATGGACCCAAGACTCCAATTAAAATGTTTTGGTATAAGATAAGAGCTTATTTAAGTAATAAAGGGTGAATTATATTTTTGGGAGGGTTACAAGGATAACCATTTTTGGAATAGTTTAAGTTAATCTTCATATGAGGTTTTAGATAATAAAGTATTATCTCACCACATAAGGATTTATGAATATTGGATAACTTGTGAAAACCTTTTTTGTGATAATGTCAAATGGAATGACCTATAATTATATTTATGGATCTTGTTATCTTCTAATGATTCTATAATGAAAAATTCACCTTAATTTCATGGAATAAATGATAGAGTGGAAATTGATCAAGGAAAAACAAAGGGTGAGGTTGTCCTACAGTCATGTAATTATATCTTCTCATGAAAATTATTTAACTTTACGAAAAAGGTTCTTGAAATAAAATTTTTACATTATTATGATTTTTTATGATATCAATAACCATTTCAGGCCTCCTTGAAGTATGGATTTGTGATTATAAACTCTCTCCTAACCATGTTCTCTATCAACCTACATTATGATTTTATAGTTAGATTTCTTTTCTATGTACATGTTTTAACTTCCCACCTCTATTTACATATGTGGAAATATAGTTACATGTTACATTGTGTAACTGTTATGTTTTCCACTTCCCTTATTTAAAGGAAGTTTCAGTATTCAATTTTAAGATGTGGGTTTCTATATAATTTAACTTTGAAGTCTTAAAATTTTCATAACCCATATGAATTTTTGGGTAAAAATTTAATTTTAGGGGTTCATTATATAACACCCTAAGATTTTGTGAATATTTTTTCTTCAAAATAATTTAATCTTTTTGATAATTTTCATTTTAGACAACATTGAATATATCTTGTGTTTTATGAAAGCACCAATTTGTTCTGGCTTTGTATGCTACACCATGTTAATATTTCAATAAAATAATGTTTATATTATCTTGTGGCACACATAACATTATTTTTGGCTTGTGTTACGCACAATGTTTAGTCCCTTTGAAAGCTTGTGTTACACGCAAGATCATTTTTACCTCCTTTTATGATACACCTATTTTAAAACTAAATATTGGATATTCTATAAATTTTATTTCTAAAAAAACATCATTTTGGAACTCTAAATTTCAAAAAAATATTAAGGTAAATTTTTTGAATTTTTTGTGAAGTTTCATTTTTTATGAATAGTGAAAAATACTTAATTTTAGGGGAAAACTGCGATTTTTTAAATAGTTATTACTATTAAGTTATATTTTAATTTTTTTAATGTTAAAATAGACAACATATATATATATATATTAATTCAATGTATTTTATTTGACACATTTTTATATTTCATTTACATATAAATACTTAAAGAACTTTTGAGCATTTTTTGTTTCAAACCTCACTTTCTCGCCACATTTACGGGATTAGAATTAAACATAATTTTTTCACTTATATGAATTTAATTTAGAAAAATAGACATACAGTATTTCAATCAGTATAATATTTATTGTATAATAAGGTCAACATAGTTTTTGACAAAAAATATACGTAAAATTAATTAAAATTAATTACAGTGATTAAGGATAAATTAAACTTAACAAGGGAATAAACTTTAAACATAAGGGAAATTGGCCAATGAACTTGTCTAAAATCCATTATATGCCAATATTTCAGAATATCCCATCTTGATTCTAATTTTATGTGTTACTAGGATACATCTTCATGAAAGAGACCCATAAAATAAGTTAAGGAAAAAAGACAATAAAGGAACCTTCCTTACCTTTACAATTTATAGATTTTTAGGGTATGGAAGAAGCTACATAGTTTTAGTGATAAACATTATTTTTAAATTTTAGATGAGTTTTTTTTATCATACTAATTTATTTATAATTTTTATAGACGAATTATTTACATTAAATACTTAATAAATGCTAAGGCATGGATTATATACTTAATAATTAAATAAAATAAATGATGCTACAAGAATTAAAACAAAAGTTAATTTAATGAATTATATTATTAAATTAATTTTTTAGATAAATATATCTTTTTAAATAGTTTTAAACATAATATATTTTAATTCCATCAATTTTTTTTATTTTTAAGTTAAAATTAAGTTAATAATGTCAAAATTTATATTAATGTTATTGTACAATAAGTAGTATTTTATTAAATTATTTTAAATTAATAAAAATAAAATCCCATTCCAAGTTAATTTCAAGTGTTAATAAATATCAAATATTTTCCATTCTTGTACTAAAAGTTCTTTTATAATAAAAATATTGACTCATAGATAGTAAAAACATTGTTAGCATAGTCTGGGTTAAAGTAGTGTTTTTGCACATTACATGTGCTTGTTTTAAAATTAATATCCTACAAACATAATATTTATATTTTTAGTGGTTATATATTTTATAGTAAATAACACTTTAATTTTGTATTAATGTTTAAATTACTTATGTTATAAAACTACTTACTTTAATAAAAACCAAAATGATGATATTGGGGAACCTAAGAAGTTAAAAAACATAATTATAAAAATGGAAATATTTTTATGGTGGTCTTTATCAGACATAAATCCCATTTACTTCATTATTTGTCCATTTTTTTGGCACATGAGGTAAGACAGACCTCCCAATAGTGCATACATTTTGGTATTTACAAGAATGACACTAACCCTCTACTATAAAAGGGCACTCACACCCCCCCCCCTCCACACTTCTTCACACCACTCAAGACATTTTTATCATCCAAAACCTGACCAAATAATCTACCAAAATCCAGAATCACAACATAGAGGCCTCACTTTGGGAAGAAATCCAACCAAGTAATCCCTTTGGTGTAAACCAAAATGAGTTACTCAAAGAAGAGGTAATATCCTTCCATAGGATCTTTTGTTTCATTTTCATTCTCCACCACCTCAAATCTTTTTATAACATTTTTATCTAATAACCTAATTATCCTAAATATATTGAGATTTTTTATTATAATGTTTATAACTACACTTACACACAATTCCATATAATGGGTAAAGAACTTACTATTCTTGTGTACGATGAATTACCACCTCCCAAAATGATGTTGTTCGTTTTTCCTTTACCACCTCTCATGGGTAGGAATTATGATGAAAACTATATTTTTATATTATATATATAATATTAATAATGTATTTATGAATTTAAATTATTATATAAAATATACCTTCATTTTTTCCATTTTATGTAAATATGATAACTTCATTTGTGGAAGTGTGGACTACCGCCTCCTCAAAGCGATGTGATTTGTTCACACATTACATGAAATGTAGTAATGATGGGTTTAATGAAATTATATGATATATATGACATAATAATTACAATTTTATTATTATTTTATATATATATACATATATTTCATTTATATTCTTTATTTCCATATGATAATAAAATAGAAACAACATTCATATGTACGTACGACCTACCGTTGCTATGAACGGTGTATCCCATTTCATATATATATATATATTATTGTTATAAATATTTATATAATGAATATATATGATATTTAAATCATGTTTTACATTTTTTAAATTATTAAATCATTATCTATGTAAGATAATCTAGAATAACAAGTCAAAACACATGTGATAAACAAAGCAGTTATTACCCAAAACATTGCTTTACTAGGGAATTGTTAATAAAGAGGTAATATAAAGTCATAATTGAATCATATATGGAATGATATATATTAATATTATTATTTTATAGATATATAATAATCTTATATTTATTATACAAGTGGTTTGAATGTGTAGAAAGAAATTCAAGACTAAAGGTATGGGTTTTCTCAAATCACTTTTTATTATCCGTGAGATACATGGCATGTTCACCAATTGTTTCTTTTGTGTAGTGTATATAATGACTATATATTTATTCTATGATACATATAATTAAATTTATGGGTATTTTAATATCTATTTTAGGATCTCTATTTCATGAGGTTTTTGTTTCAAATGTTACCAAATCAGTAAAGTAGTTTTGTCTCAATTTTCCTTCTTTGAGAAACATGTCATGTTATGAAACTATATTTTTCTATGAGGTGTATATAGTACATTGGAAATGTTATATCATGAATTTTATTATTTTTATTATATTATATGATTCATGTATTATTATTATCTGATGTGTATCTTGATTTAATGTTTCCAAAGTGGTAACTATTTATTGTTACAATCTCATCGTTTATCGGGATTGTTTATGACTACAATTCCATTGATGATATATTATGATCTATATCTCAAGAATACTAATGAATTTATTTATCCTATATTTATTAATTATATATTCTTTTACTGGTACAATTTTATACTCTTTTTTACTTAATATAATTAAGAAAGTGTTTTTAATAAAATCTAACATTATCTCTCTCTTCGGTTAGAAATTTATATTCTTTAAAAACCATATATTCTAAAAAATCCAAAAATATTTTAGTCTAAAAAGTGTTTTAAATTTTTTCAAGCCCATTTTATATGTTTTCGAGTAAAGATGTTGTCAAAATTATTTTAATATTTAAATTTATTTTCAAATAAAAATGAATTCAAATTGTTTTCAAGATTTATTTATAATTTTTCAAAGCTATTTTCAAATAAAAGGTTTTTCAAAAAGATTTATGATTTAAAGAGAGTTTTTTAAATAGTAAAATATATTTTTACTCAATAAATGTTTTAAATGGTTTTAAATATTAATTTATAAGTCTATAGTGTTTTTTAAGAAAATTATTTTGAATATGTTCTCTGTTTTAATAATTAAATTTCAAAGAAAGGTTATTTCCCTTAGTAAATTCTCAAATTGATCTTTAAAAATACTTCTATATATAATATGAAATCCTTTGAGATAGTTTTTTTATTGGTTAAATTATATAATAATACCAATCATATTCTTTCTTGAATGGTTTATGTTTTGATGACATGTTGTATATGACACTTGTTTCTCTTCCACATGTTTTATGATTTTGGAACCCACTTATTTTCATGGGTTATGCTTCATTTAAATGATTAGGAAACCTATCTGTTTTTCATAGGTTATGATGCGATGAAATGTTAATGAAACCAATTTCATTTCATGGGTTATGATTTGATTTTTATAAACCTATATCCTTTCATGGGTCATGATTTGAGGAATGTTTTGTTATCTTGTGGCACAAGAATGTATGATTTCATTTTCTGATGGTGAGACCTATATCTCCCTCTAATACATTTGGTAATGATAAATGTTTTATGATCTCAAAGGTTACATGCGAGGTCATCCAAAGCCCAAAACATGAAGGAATCCTAATCTTGAAATAAGAGGGAATCCTAAGCCTGAAACAAGAGGTTACACATGAGGGAATAACCAGCCCAAAACAAGAGGGTACACAGTAGGGAATCCCAAGCCTGAAACAAGATGGTACATGGGAGGCATCCTATGCCCAATACAAGAGGGTAAAGGGGAGGGGATCCCAAGATCGAAACAATCGGTTACATGTAATACCCGAGATTTATATTATGAAACCCTTAACTTGTTTTTTTATGTATATAAATATTATTTGTGAAGGATTGGAGACTTTTATGAACTTTCAATAAGTTTTTGGGGCTATAGGAGAAGTGTACGACCTGTGCATGGTTTGTCCAAACTGTGAAGAAACCCTAGGAGAAACTATGTTCACTAGAAGATTTTGGATAGAAGCTTAGACATGGTGTGTGCATGATTAGGGAGATTGTGCGATGAGGTTTTGCTAGGTTTTCTTTAAGTTTGTAGCTAATGCATGGATAGAACATGGTTTTTCTAACTGTGTGGTCTAACCATCCGTAGAGTTAAATCTAGATCGTTCAAAATAGGATCTCACTCTTTTATGGTAGAGGGAGATATCTAAGGCTATTTTTGTGGAGTCTCAAACTAGTTATGTCAGAGTTATTAATCCATTTTCGGCATTTTTCAAAACCTTCGAGGTATGTGGCTTGTCTCTCAACTCATATTGCTAGAATTGATTATATTAGTTTCAAATTAATTAATTTTAATGAAAGTTATTGTTAAATATTGGTTCAATTCATGGAATAAATATTATTTTATGATGATTTATTGTTTTTGTGAAATTGTGTAATCTCGGTGAAGGGTTATGAAAATTGTTTTAGTTTCTGGAATTTAAAATTGTTATTTTAAATTGTGCAATTTCTAGAATATCTAAATTTTTTTGGGAATGGTGTTTTCAATAAAAATGGTATTTTATTTAAATGGTCTGTCTTAGAAATGGTTTTTATGGAAAAAAAGTTTTCAATAAAAAGGTGGTTTTATTGAAAAGGTGTTTTGGCATGATCCATGGGAATATTGGTCTATGAGTTTAAATTTCATATACATGTATTGGTTTAAATATGACATTGTGATTGGTACCTAAGGATTAATGGAACATGAGATATAATTAACTTTTGATGACTTGGTAGATCGACGAGAAACCGCTCATGGGTATGGAACTATCATTGCATAGCATGCATGTTCGGTTGTGTGGATGTGTGGAATGCATTGGGTATGAAGAAGAAATATTTAGAAATATTTTTTAAAGTTTTTTTAGTTATTTATCTATAAAAATAACTTTCTTGAAGAATGATTTCAATTTCACTTGTATGATTTTGGTTATAAATGGTTTTGGAAACTTTTTTATATTTAGTTATAAACTGTTTTGAGAAATTGTTTTATATAAACAGTTTTATGTAAATGTTTCTAACTCTTCTATATTAGTGGCATGAGTAGTGATGTAATTGAGGAAAACCTACTAAGTTTTATACTCACCACTTCATTATAACTTTGGGCTTTTGAAGATTCTATTTTCTGGGATATGGGGAAAGGTAAAGTATCACATGTTTTTAGCACCACCTCATGAAACTTGTTCCATTTGGGGATTGTGGAGCTTAGAGCTTATGGTTCATGGATTCATGTGGTATTCTTGGATTACTTAGTTGTTCTTACACTATTTACTTCGATATATTCTTTGTCTTCCACTATGGTACACTTTGATGTGGTTTTGAGATAAATGAAGTGGTTGAGTTGTATTTTATTTGTTCATGTATCATATAGTGAGCTATTTGGTTATGGTTTGTTAGTTTAGTAGTTAATTCCTTGAAGTTTTAATCTTCCCCCACTTTTATATTAAACCCTTAATCATTTATTTCTAGAATTTTGAATCTTGTGGATTTTTCTTAGGGTTAATTAATGACTTGTTCTACTCTCAAGCCAATGAGAATTAGCGGGTCATTACAAATGCTATCATCTTGTTTGTTCCTTTCCTAACAAGTATTCTTCGGTTTCTCGGTCTTGGAGTTGTATTCATCCGTGTATATTCCTTGGGTCATAAAATTAGAAAGGAATAGTATTGTTGGGACTTGATATGTATTGAATAAAAGGACATAGATACCCCATTTATGATGAACTTCAAGTTACGAGGGAGTTGGGTACATAAGTGTTTTGAAGAACCTATAAGATTTGGAAATCTCATTTTCATGGATTTATCCAATGAGATGAGAATTAATTTCATTTTAGATTAATTAATTCACACAAGGATTTCATATTTCATTTAGAGTAATGATTTATTATTTGTGAAAATGTCTAAATTTTTGAAAAATGAAGAAATTATTTTCAAATTAAAGGCTTTGAAAAAGGAAATGATTGATGTATTTTGAAAATGGGTAGATTTTCCAAAGCAATAATGGTTTTTCAAAAATGGTTGAACATGGAAAAGGATGTGTTTAGAAAACAAATATGTGATAATTTATGTGATAGAATTTTAAATGTTAAACCATCAATTGCTAGAGAGTGAGACTTATAGAGTTTGTTGTTTGTTTAGAAAATGGAACCCAGTAGGCATCGTAGGAACCAATCAGAGGAATATGGGGAGAATTTGGTTTCACCTGAGACATAGGTAAACTAAGAGATGGTTCAGAGTATCGTAAAATAATTTCAATCTATGGACATGACGAACCAAATGGATGATTTGAGGCCCATAGATCATTCCATCTAGTTCATGAAGTAGAATCCACCAATCTTCTAGGGTGATTCTAAACTAGAAAAGGAAGAGGTGTGGTAAAATATAATGAATCGGATCTTCAATTTCATCATCACACCGTTATAGATTAAATTCAATCTAGACATATACATACTCTAGGATCTTGAACACTAGTAGTGGAAACTAGTTCTGCATGCTAATGTGGATCAAGGCCTTACTTGGGAGAATTTTTAGGAATCGTTTAACAAACAATTCTATCCCCACACATTCAAGATCTATAGGATGACAGACTCCTTTAGCCTAAAGCAGTAAAACCTATCTTTTATATAATATGCTACTAAATTCATGAATTTAGTTCTCTTTGTAGTATAAGTAGCGGTGAGTGGATCCTTGAAGTCACACATATTTGAATTAGGGATAAGGTAAGAAATTCGATTGATGATTGTGGTGCTCAGAATTACTTATTATACAGAGATGGTGAAAAGAGTGGTCGTGGATGAGAGAGACAACTCAAGAGCTATGGGAGGAGTAATTATGTTGATCCCTACTTGAAATGGTGGAAACTTCAATGTTGGGATCAAGTGAAAGAGAGACACATATTTTCAAGGTGAGAGTGGGAATTAGAATCAGAAATTAGGATCAGTAAATCTTCCTTCATGACTACAGATCCAAGCAGGATGCTACCAATGTGGTTCTTTTGACCACATAAAGAAGGATTTTACAACACCCCCAAGATCATTCCATGATTTCAAAATGATTGTACACCTTAAGATCTTTTGTTGTAGTGCTCTGAGGTCAGTTTCTTGAGACACTTCTCAGGGGTCACAAGAATTTTATGCTTTGACAGGGTGCGGAAAGTGGAATAAGACTCATCGATAGAGAATATATATCCATGGAGATTCTTGTAATACCATGACTCTTCAGTAGGGGAAATTGTAGTAAGGGAATGAAGAGCAGAGTGTAGTGATGAAGAAGTTGTATGGAGATGAGTAGATGATTTTCAATGATCAGGATGGACCATCTATAATGAGAGGTATGATTTTTTTGAATTATACCTTTGTGCAAGTGTTGTTTGTTACTGGTTTATCTCATTCCTTCATTGAATCTCATGTTGTTTTCCTTCTATGTTTAAAACTGGAAATGATTCCTTCTGTGTAAACTCTATAAAATCCTCTCGGTGAACGAGAATTTCAACCCATTGTGTGTAGACCATTTTCTATAACTATTGATGAAGTTGAGCTGAAATGGGACTTCTCGATATTGGATATGGATGTCTATGATGTAATACTATGTATGGTTTGTTGAAAATGTTCAAGTATCACATCAACTATTATAGGATAAAAGTTAGTTACATGATTGAGGATGGTGTTGAGCATCTATTCAAATGAGAGAGGGTTATAAAAAAAGGTGCAATGAGCTTGTTGGAACCAATTTTGGGAACTATCTCTTATTAGTTGGCAGCATTGACTTTGGCATCAATGGAAGAGATTGAAGAAGATATTTTTTCAGTAGTTGTGGATCAATTTCCAGATATCTTTCCTAGGAACTTCTCAGGGCTACCACCTCTAAGGTAAGTGGATTTTAAAATTGATCTCCTTTATAGGACTAATCCTATTTACCTTTCATCTTATAGGATAGAACAAATGGAGTTAAGGGAATTTAATGTGACATTAGAGGAGCTAGAAATAAAAGGTATCATTCATTCAAGAAAGTCTCAGTGGGCATCACCGATTTTTTTTAGAGAAAGAAAATGGAACTCTTTGTATGTGTGTTGGTTATCATAAGATTAAACAATTTACGATAAAGAACAAGTATCCACTTCCATGCATTGATGACATGTTCAATAAATTTAGGGGATCTGAGTGGTTCTCTAAAATTGACATGTGAACAGGATATCACCAATTAGGAGTTTGGAATGAAGATATTCTAAAGATATCCTTCAAAAGAAAATATGGCCACTAGGAATATCTAGTCATACCTTTTGGTATAATAAAAGCATAAGTGATCTTCATGGATTTTATGAATCAGATATTTTAGCGATATCTTGATTCTGTTGTTTTGGTGTTTTTTGGAAAACAACTTGTGGTATTCAAATAAAATTGATGAACATGAGAAAAACATGGAATCAATGTTGGGAATCTTTAGAGATCGCTATTTGTATGCCAAATTATCTAAGTGTTATTTTTAGATACAATAGGTAGGCTTTATTGGACAAGTGATTTATGAAAAGGGTTTTTAAGTGGATCTTGAAAAGCTATAATTTTTTATCTTGTGGAAACCAACAAAGAATACCTTTGAGATATGATGTTTTCTTAGTCTATATGGCTATTACCGATGCTTTTTTCATGACTTCTCATGAATATCCTCACTAATGAAAGATCCGAAAAAGAAGAATGTTCCATTATAATGGAATGAGTAATTCCATAAGTATTTCTAGGAGCTGAGTGTTCATCTTACATCAACACCAATATTGATTTTTATAGAACCTGTACAGAGGTATGTGGTGTAATGTGATGCTTCAAGATTGGTGTTGGGCTATGTTCTCATGTAAGGAGATGATGTTGTGGCTTATGGTTCAAGGCAATTGAGGGTGCATGATAATAATTACTCAAAACATGATTTGGAGTTAGTTGTAATCATCCATGCTTTAAAGAATTGGATACATTATCTCTTTAGTGAAAAATTAACTATGTTTACGGATCATAAAAGCTTGAACCACATTTTCTCACAGTGAGATTTAAATCTGATGCAAAGGAGATAGATGAAATATCTCTAGATGTTTGACTTTGACTTGATGTATACACTAGGAGAAGGGAATTTGGTGGCAGATTCATTGAGTAGAAATCCATATTCTCAGTTTGTGAAAGAAGCATCAGATGAATGGTAGTTGATGTTGGTACTAGCCTAAATGTATGTGGAATGTAAATATTGAGGTGATTTTGTGGTTTTCGTTTCAACTATGCTTATTCCGGATTTGTTAAATATGGTCAAAAAACCACAAAAATCTAATGTATATTTCCTAGTTATGAGTTCAAAACTCAATGGTGGGAAGACCATTGAGATATGGAAACATGATGGCAGTTCAGTTTTTTGTTTTATAGATCGGATTGATGTACCTATGGATTTTCAAGAACAACTGCTTCATGTTTACCACCATTAGAGATGGGTTGTACATCCATGAAAACAGAAGATGTATAGGGCATTGAAGCTTCATTTTTAGTGGAGAAACATGAAAAGGAAAGTGGATGAGCTTGTCTCGCAGTGCTTAACTTGTTGGTGGGTTAAAGAAGAGAATTATAGAATAGTGGGTATGTAGTAGTATTCACCGATTCTAGTGTGGAAATGGGTGAAGATATCAATGAATTTTGTTACAGGTATCCCAAGAATGGTCTGGAAACATGATTCTATATGGGTTATAGTGGATCATCTTACCGTGTCAACCCATTTAATCCCTATTCATGAAACTCATACTTTGGAGGATCTATCCAAAATATATATCCAAGAAGTGGTAAAGATACATGGTGTACCAGTTCCAATCATGTCAGACATAGATCCAAGGTTCACATTTTGTTTTTGTAAATGATTACATAAATCCCTTGGGAATCAATTGACTATGTGCATGGCATATCATCCTCAGATAGACGGCCAGTCTGGGTGGATGATACAAATGTTGGAATAATTGTTGTGGGATTGTGTAATGGATTTTGGTGGCTCATGGGAGGATCATGTACCCTTAGTTGAGTTCTCATACAAAAACTACTATCAGACATCAATACATTTGGGTTCATTTAAAGCGTTGTATAGGCATCCTTATCATTCTTCACTATGCTGGGTGGAAATAGGTGAGAATTCACAAGATGGGTATAGTCTTGTCCAAGAAACAACAAAGAAGATTCAGTTGATGAGAAATAGGATGGATATGGCTCAGAGTCATCAAAAATATTATGCAAGCCATAATCGAAGATCATTTTTGTTCATAGTGAGAAATCATGTGTTCTTGAGGATCTCTCTAATACTTGGAAATTGTCATTTTGTAAAATAGGGAAAGTTATATCCTCAATACATTGACCCTTTTGAAATACTATAATGGGTTAGAGAGGTGGAATATAAATTTTCATTTCCAACAAGGTTCAATTTAGTGCATAATGTGTTCCATGTATCCTAGTTGAAAAAGTATCATCCTGATCCTGACCATGTGATCAGATGGGATCATGTTGACCTAGAGTTAGACACTTCTTTGGTACATATCCTAATGAAGATTGTGGATAGGAAATGGAAAGTCATTCATGGAAAAATAATTGGCCTAGTGCAGGTTTTATGGAAACATGGTCAGATTCAGGAAGAGACTTGGGAATGCGAGAATGAAATGAAAGAGAAATGACCAGAAATCTTTCAGGCCAGTAATGGTTTTCTAGATTTTTTAGGACATAAAGACCAATGGTGGGGAGAATTTAGTACCCTCGGTTTATGTTATGTAACTGTTACCTAGTTGTTTATGTATATAAATGTTATTATTGAAGGATGGGAGACTTTTGTGAACTTTCAATAATTGTTTGGGGATAAAGGAGAGGTTCATGATCCATGCACAGTTTGTCCAAACCATGTAGAAATAATAGGAGAAACCATGATCAATAGTATATTTCAGAAAGAATATTTGGAATGGTGTACACAAAATTACGAAGACTATGAAAGGAGGTTTTTTAGTGGTTTCTTTAAGGAATTATCTAATGGATGGTTAGAGTACGATGTGTCTAGCTGTGTTGTCTAAATGTGTGCAGAGTCAAACCTAGATCCTTAAAAATATGATCCCACTCATTTCTGAAATAACATGCTCATTTTTTCTCATATGATCCCCTAATTTGATATTCCTCTCCATTGAAGGTAAGATAACCTCTCCCATGAATTTTGGAACCAATTTGGAGCCCTCCTTTGGTGTTTTCAATCCCGATTCTTGCGGTAAGTGGTGTTCTTCACCGTTATTATCTTGTTTCTTAGATCTACTTAGATCTATTTGTATTATACTCTTTATTTTCTAGATATATTCTTGTTATGGGTAGATCTATGTCTAGGGATTCCAAATTTTATGAGATTTGTGTTCTTTGATGGTAGGAGTATATTTCTAAGGCTATTTTTTGGGGAGTTTCAACCTGGTAGCGTGAGCATTCTTCGTCCGTTATAATTTTTCTTCAAAACCATCTAGGTAGGTGGATTATCTCTATTCTAATATTGATTGAATTGATTGGATTAGTTTAAAATTGATTAAATTGAATGAAATTGATTTTGAAATCTTTGTTCAATGCATTTAACAAATCTTCTTTAGTGATGATTTATTTATTTTTTTTTGAAATTGTGTAATCTCAATGAATTGTTGTGATTTTTTTAGTTTCTTGACTTTAAAATGGAAATTTTAACTTGTGGAATTTCTGGAATATCTAAATGGTTTTTTGGGAATAGTGTTTTTAATAAAAAGAACATTTTACTGAAGTGGTTTGGCATAGAAATGGGTTTTCTGGAAGAATGGTTTTCAATAAAAAGGTGGTTTTATTTAAAAGGTGTGTTGGAATGATTCTTGGGTATATTGGTGTGTGAGTTCGTATTTAATATATAATGATTGGTGTAAATGTGAACTTGTTCTCAGTGCTTAGGGGTTAATGGCCCATGGGATATAATTACCTTATGACGACTTGGTAGATCAAAGAGAAACCGCTCATGAGTATGGAACTATCATTGTGTAGCATTCATGGTTAGTTGTGTGGATGTTTGGAATGGATTGGGTATGCCAAAAAAATATTGAAAAATGGTTTTAAAGATTTTTTTAGTTATTTATCAAGTAAAATTACATGATGGAAAATTGGTTTCAATTAAACTTGTATGCTTTTGGTTATAAATGGTTTGGGAAGCTTGTTTATATTTAGTTATAATTTTTTTTGAGAAATTGTTTTATATAGACTATTTTATGTAAATGTTGCCAAATCTACTATCCTAGTGGAATTATTAGGGAAGTAATTGGGGAAAAATTACTGAGTTTTATACTCACCCTTTATTTGGAACATAGATTATTTTACATATGCTATCTTCAAGGACATGTGAAATGGTATAGTATCACATTTTTTTGCACCACCTCATGATACTTGTGATTTTTGGTGATTTAGGAGCTTGGAAGTTATAGATAATAGAGTCCTATGGTATTATTGTATTATTTAGTTTTTATTGCACTATTTACTTTGGTAGTTTATTTTTCTTCCATTGTGATACACTTTTATGTGGATAAATGAAGTGGTCAAATTGTCTTTTATCTATTCTTGCATCATATAGTGATTTATTTAATTATGTTTTCTTAGTTTAGAAGTTTATTACTTAAAGGGTAAATCATACCCCACTTGTATTTGAAACCCTTCAGCATTTATTTCCATCCTTTGGCATCTTGGGGATTTCACTTAAGCCCAATTAATGACTCGTTGTACTATCAAGCCAATGAGAATGAGAAGGTCATTACAGTACATGGGAGGGAATCCCTAGAAAGAAACCATACGGTACCTGGGAGGGAATCTAAACCTCAAACCAATAAGGTAAATGGGAGGGCATCCCAATATCAAAGTGAGTACATGGTTTATTAGACCAAGCGTAACATGTTATCAAGGTCTTAGTATATATCCTTGAAAGAGGTTTTTCTATGATTTTGTGTATTCCACAATTCCATGTCTTATTTCTACATTATGATTTCATGGATTATGATCCTCATTTCCATAATATTAATGACTTATGAAATTCCAATATTTATTCCATGATTAATTTTTATGATCTTTGATATGAAATTTATGATCTTATAATGTTATGATCATGTTCTCATACCCTTATTCTCATGGTTATCTCCCTTTTTTACCCTTATTGAGCATATGATATCACCACTTTCTTATTTTTATTTTCCCTAGGTTATGAAGAATGGATTTAAGTATAATTACTAAAGGGGAAGATATTTTTGGGAAATATTGATGATCTTTAACCGAGTTAGAATATTTTTTTCTAAATTTCCAAACGCACTAAAATATTACTATCCTCTTGCATTTTATTTTTTAATGTTCTGAATATTCATCTAAAATGATGTAATATCTATGTATGTTATGTCCAGGTCTCTATATTTATTTATCTCTATTATCTTAGTTGTATCCTAAAATTCCAATCTTTCACAAGCACAAATATCTTAGAACATGTTACTATAATTATCATATCAGCACATTGTGTATTAGATTAAGGTGATACTATTTATTACACATCAAAAATGACTTATCAATTATTTTCCTATAGACTCAATAAAAATATGAATATGTTTGGTTGATTTTGAGAATGTAATGTGTGTTTTGAATTTAAAAGTCAAATTTAAACTAAAAACATAAACTTAGAGTCATATTAGGCATTCCTTTTATCAGACTGAGGTGTTGTTGATTCCTACACATAACATAATGTCTTTTTTAATCTACAATGCATTCAATTTTTGTGGTTATCTAATAGTATCATTATTTTATAACCTAAAATGTTAAATGATTTATAGAATAAAAAAAATTGCATCATCATTACTGAGTACATGATCATATTACATGGGTGCATCATCATTATTGATGAACTCATTTCTTCATGAACTCTATAAAAATTTAAAAAAAATCATTGGATAAAAATGATAATGAAATTAACTAAACATTTAGAGAAAATGATGAGAAAATTCACTAAATAAGTAGTAGGAAGTCAACTATTCTTGATGTTTTTATAAAATATTACACCATGTATTCTTCCCAATCATTTATAAACAAATCTATTTCCACTTGTGAATATGAGGACTATCGATAGCCCTAATAGTACTAGATAAATATTAATTAATATAGTATTGGTAAATAGTTTAAATTAAATTATAATTATAATCATAAATTCTACATCGCGGATTCTATTTTGTTAATGGAATATAGTATATTTCATAAATTTCCAACCATAATCGTTATTATTACTTTGTTCCTGGAACTGCATAAACATCCATAAAAATAAGTAATTTTTTTTGATAATTTTTTTGATAAATGTTTTGATAGTGAAATTTTATTATATATACCCTAATACTTATACACTAGTAGATATTGATAAAAATTTTATTCTAATGTACTTTCCTCATGCCCCGATTTTAATGGTATTTGAATATCTCCCTCTCATAATAGAATGATTAGTAAAAAATATATAAAATGTCTAACTTAAACTTTATTTTTGAATTTTTGTATGTGTTTTATTCCAAATCGATATACCTCAACACATGTGGTTTCGTTTTTTGGTAACCATACATTGAATCCAAAAAGAAAATCTTTAGAGTATCCAAATTTACTGAAATGAGTAACCAATGATGGCTAGACACAAAAATGAATAAGTAATTAAATGAATGAAAATATATTTGATATGATTAAATTAGAGAGTTTTTTCCCTTGTATCATGGGTATTAAGAAGATCTTGTTGTCCGTATGTTTTTTTCAAACATTGTGTCCAGTTTTTTCACTATTAATTCATATTGATTTGGTTCTAATGATAATAGTTGTGAAGAAGTGATGGGATTACTAATGAGTCAAAAATTTTGTTCACAGGGTTTTCCCTTCAAATAATATTGACATATATTCCTAAAAAATAATGAATAGTATTTAGTTATAATAAATAAATTTGATTATCTATTGGACAAAATAATCATTAAAACACACCTCATGAAAAAATTTATAACTAATACCTATAGCCATTCATGTTTGAGGATCTCATTTACATTCTAAAGTCCAATATATACTGTAATGACCTCCTCATATATATGTTATTAAAAATAAATTTTGGTTTTATCACCTAATGATAATGTTGTTTCCATATAAACCTTTAATGTTAGTAAATGAGAAATTTTAATGGGTGGGGTAAATATACTTTGAAAATATCTCTTTAGTTGGTTGGTTGATCCTTTAGATTGATTTTATTAAACCTACTATATTACCCACTTTACTTTGTCTGTATGTAATAACATTCATCAGTTCATGATTTTTTTTCATTAATTTTTATTGGTTTTTTTTAAAAAAATAAATTAGAAATGGATACCCCTTTTTGATATGTATTTTTACACGATCTAATGACCATTATATGTATGTTACAATATATTTCTTGACCATATGAATATCTACATCATCAAGTGGAATGGGTTTCTTGACACTCAGCTTGTGAGATATGTGAATCCCCACTCTCACATGACCAATTGAAAGTTATTTATTATATAGAATATATCATTGGCAATTTTACATTATACTCCTCACAATAAATAATTGGGTGGGTGTTGATAGATATAAATCAAACTAATTTTAACCCTATATAATATTAGTGTAGGAAATGTATCAGTGTATTTCTAGTTCATATTTCATAGAAACGATTATGACAATATTGATTACCACTTCTAAGACAACCTAGAATGGCTTGGCTCAAAGATGGTTGGGGTGGGGGTGAACTTCGCGTAGTGGTTCTTGTTGTGTTATTTATTATTTTTTGTTATTTCCCATACCATTTAATAAAAACTAATGCCTCTAATTAAGTTTTTATTCTAGAGAATCTAATTGTGTTTGCATCTCTTCCATTTTCTTATCTTTATCCCCTATTTATTTCTTTCTCAAAATATGTTCGGGGTGACAACCCAAAACCCACACCTCTTACACGACCATTCTATTCCAATTTATTCAAGTCTACTGATAATAGTTGTTCATTGAAGAAAACTAACAATGATTATTATGTCTAAGTTGGATAAAAAATATTGAAAAATAATTACACTGTTATGTAATACTAATTTAAATAAATTCTTATATTATTTCATACTTACACATTATTCCCACACTTTTGCGTGTTTTCATCTATTAGTACCCCATATTTATTTACACGTGCCTCCTTATATAGCACATGACATGGGATAGAAGTGGATTTTGATATTTATTCACCAATTTTCATATAAAAATGGAACATAATTATGTTTTTTTTCATGGAACATTAATTTATTACCGTAGATTTAAATTAAATGCCATTTTTTAGGTGAAGTGTAACCCATACTTACTTTATGGTAGGGGTACACTGGTTTTTTCATGTTTCTTATTTTCATCAAAGAGTTTCTATTTCATAAACTAAAAATTATTTATCAAAGTGATTAATACATGTATTGTCAAGAAATATAATACCATTCACATAGTACCTAAAAAGAAGACTCCTCATAAAGACCAATAATCTCATCCCATACTTTTTTTGTTTATCATGTGTACATATATCTATGTTGTGGGGAGGTTTATTTTCCCATTAGAATCTTTGAGATGATACTTCATATGAATTTCACAAAATCCTCAATGATCCTTTTTAAACAGAGTTAATACAATTTTTATTTATGATTAATATACTATAAATTCCATGTATAAGGGATAATGAAGAGTAAATCAATGATTCATTGTTTTGTTTTTTTAGTAAAATAAAAAAAATTATATCAATATTTTACCTTAATTGCTTCACAAATTAGTTCCTTAATAACATAAAAACATTATGCCCTGAATCTACATCAACTAGAACAAATATTTGAGTAGTGAGCCCAATGTAACTACTGAACATGGCATTTTGGGGTTTAAAAGCTTGGCCAGATGTATTCCATCCAACCTCAAATTTTATTCCTTTATTTCTCACCTTAATAATTCTTTTCAACACCATCATGCTATCATGATATTTTTTTCTGGGACACAGGGTGTTCACCATCTACCATTTCCTTATATTCAACATCATCAACATGTTTTTTCTCTTAATTGGTAATATCATCATGTGTAGAAGGTTATTGTTCCACTACATTGGTAACATCATCATGATGAGAAACCTATTATTTCTCAGGAATGGGAGAATCAACATGTGCAGAAGACATTATCTATATAATTTGTTGAACATTTAATTTACATTATATAAATGAAGCAGTAAACATATAATAATATGAGGTCACACAATGTATATTATAAAAAAATACAAATTAGTTATTGAACTATCTTTCTTTAAAGGATGAAACATTTAAAAATATGAGGTAACATAATATATATTACAAAAAATATATAACCTAATTATTGAACTCCATTTTGTTAAAAGTTTAAGAGATTTGAACCCTCTATCAAGTATCCAAATCACCTCATTATGGTCTCTTATAACATACAAGACCCAGTGTACCTTGGGACCACTTTAAAATGATTGTGATATCCCAATGAAAGGGTCATCCTCATTTGAATTAACATATGGCCCTTTAGTGGTTTTGGTTGATAAGGGAAAAATGGACCACTTTCTATTTGCAGAATCTAAAACAAAAAATACTTATAACACCAATGATTCCATTGTAAATGGTTTTTCTTAGGACACTTCTTATCTAAAATCCACTGATACAAATCCCAATTAATCTATTATAACTAAAATTCTATTATCAACTCATTTTCATTGAAAAAATTTCACTTGGAAATTTTTATAATCCAACTCTCACATTTTATGGATGATTCCCAATTATGACATATTTTTCATAAATTATATTTCTTTCCTGGGTACCTGATACATGAATCGCTTCATCCATAAGTGTATCACTATTATATTTCATGGTTTTACATTCATCATGTTTATAAGTATAGAACGTTTAACAATTAATTACATAACCATTATAAGATGAAACATGTACACTTGGTCATATGGCTAGCCATCAAATCCATTCTAAAATTGAATATTAATTTGCAGTTCACTCCTTAGAAATACGGTCTCAAAAATCATCATATAAATTTTCGATAATGTATATTTTCTATCTAGATTCCAACCCTTGATGGATTTAAATTCCTAAGAATTACTTTACGGATTTTAACATATGGTCCAACCTCTAACATATCATGAAAAATGTAAATGTGATCATGATCTCTCTCCAAAATATTAATTGTGACAATATCTATTATAGAAATTCCTTCACCCACAATCCACCTAGTGGGATGAGATTTAAATAGACCAATGATTTCTATATCAGATAGGTATTCGATACATAACTCCATGGATTCCTCAACAACATATTGCTCCATAATACAACCATCTATATGTCATCAATTTTTTATAAATCCTTTCAAAATATTAATATAATTTTCAATGTGGTATATCCATATATAATGTTTTGGACCACATAGTGTAGTATCTCTTACAAAGTAAACCATCAAGTTAACCGTCATATCAAATAATGTTGATAGGAATAACATCTACTTTTCACATAATATGAAATCAACTTCCATTTATATAGTTGGGACTTTTTTTGGGTATATCGATTTTCTCCAAATAGATTTGAAAAATAAATAGATATCGTTTAATGTATTATGGACATTCTTGTAAAAAATGAAACGTAAAGCTACAAGCATTATATCTTGCATAAAAATAACAATTATGGGATTTAATTCTTTTTAGCTTTAAATAATACATTGAAGTGTTATTATTTATATTTTATTAATACCACTCTAGAACCTTTATATCATTAAATAAGTTGAAAAACTGTTATCTATCTTCCCTAGAAAGACTGTAGGCATCTGGAGGAAGAAAATTATATTTTTCACTCTTCACTGGCACCAACTTATCCAGTATCCCCATGCCAATCATGTCCAACCTAGCCTTAATTATATCCTTTGTTTCTCTATGTTAATTTAAAAAAATGATAATGACACTATTTCATACATTTTTTTTCTATTGTCATAACATAAAAAAAGAGATTGACGTACAAAAAATTATTGTATGGTAATTCCAAAAAATGATCTCTTTCTTCAACTAGTTTTTATAAGGTTTTATTAATTTTTTTACTAAAGAAAGTGTCCATATATTTTACTTTCTCAAAACTTTGATCACATATTGGTGGATAGGGTGATATACCTTCTTCTGAAATCCCATCGAATGATTTCATCCAAGATCAGTACTTTTATCACTGAGGTAGAAATATGCACTATACCAGAAGCATAGTATTCGATTAATGTTACAACCTAATCGATGGTGTAACTTTTTCCATAATGGGAAACCCTTGAGTTCCATTATTTCTACATCTAAACAAACTTATATAAGTAGGAAAATCATTTATCATCCCATACAGTATGTCTCTCAATGTGAAATCTTCAATTCTATAAGCATTATACAACGAAACACCTGAATCCAACAATAATTTAAAATCTTTGATAAATGGAGTCAAATAAACATAAATATCATTAACAAATTTTTTTAGTCCTAATATAATCAAAGATAACATAATGTATATTCATTTTATTCATAACCATGGTGTGAAGTTATAATTTACCAACATAACCGACCATATATTGTGAGCGTTTCTTTGAAAACCAAAAGGATTCACTCCACATATAGATAGTGCAGGAAGAAGGTCCCCATATTGTTTCCAAATTCAGGATACTTGTGATAAATTATCTTCCACTAATGAGAGTCTGTCGGGTGAAGAAGATTACCATCTTTATTTCTTATATCTACATGCCATTTCAACTGTCTTGTAGTCTCCTCACATAAATGTAGGTACCAAAACCTTGGAATGATTCTAAAGTACCCTAAAATTTCATAAGACATGATTCATCTTTCATGTATTGAGAAACACCACACTTTGGGAATTTTCAAGTGATTTTTGGTCCTTGAAAAAAATTCATACATTCATTTGGATAGACATATATTATTTTGGATATCATAACAATTGAACATAGCTTTATTTTACCATTATATGTTCAGAAAGAAATATCATTATCTTTTGGGTTCATATCATTCAATAGAGCAAGTAGTTCAATAAATATATAACCACTCCACCCATTTCTAACTTTTAATTTATATTGCCTCAATATGGATGACAATTCAGTATATTTAATTAAATAATTATATAATGGTGTCTTTAAAAAACTTTTTAAGTTCTCAAAAAAAAATTGAGCAATCAAAAAATTAATCTTCAATTATAGTTATAATATTATCAACAGGATATTCATATTTATTTACACTTATAATCATATCATTTATATGGTCTTAATCATTGTTCACACTTTTTATTAATTCAAATGATCCATAAAAAGTAGTCTTATCTTAGTCACTAGCTAAATTCAGTTTGTCTCTATGTTTAGTCCAATATTTCTAAATTAAATATACTAAGTGATAGATTAAGTGTTTTTCCAACTCATATGTACTAATTATTCTTGAATAAAAACAACATAAACATGAACAATGTATTTCAGAAGGGTCATGTGAATGATATTTTTGCAAAATTGATGAAATCTGTCACCCTGTCCTCAAACTCTTTTTCCATTTAATTTCTATCCATCCATTTTCGATTAAAATACATCCTATTTTATTCATTAATATTGATATTTATTGAAATAAATAAATATAGATAATGTATGATCTTGGAAACCATAAGAGGTAATTCTTAAAGAATCATTTAAGCTGCATAAAGTCATTGTTCTATGCTAAGAAGAACTGGATAATGGGTATTGAGATTAGTTTTGTAGTGTTTAAAATTATTTATGGAAAGGAATGTGTGATATATATAAAGTTAAAAAGAATATAATTATGTTTTCATGTATTAAAAAATATAGAGACCTCATGTAGAATTAATTTTATGATATCTTATATGATTAAATAGAAAGAAAATATCTAGAAAAAATAGAGAGCAATTAAAATCAACAAGAGGGAGGAGTTGGTGTTTATTCATTTCATCACTTGTAATGTTGCATGAAAGGTGGTGTTTCATTGATAAGATGATTAGGAGGAAATTTTGATCTTTTGTTATATGATGAAAGTGTTGATAGGTCACAATCACATGGTCTTGAGAACCCAATGTTTAAATAAACTCTTGAATTAAAATCAAATGAACCAGAATTATTGATATGGGGTTCCCATGTTCCATTATAATTTTAGAGAGTTCACATTTATTTAAAGGTCCCTTAAACAACCCATTCCATGAAATTCAATTCATTAAACACCACATTCTACTTTAAAACACTTCATTAGTTAAATCAAAGTAAAAAAATTTAAATAACCCAAAAGACATTAAAAACCATCACTATCATGAGAAAAATAATTTAAAAAAATTAAATCACCATTTATAAAACAATTAATGAAAGTAAAACAAGAAAACCAGGGAATTTTAATTTGAAAGGAAAACAAATTTTTGAAAACCCATTTGGAGAATCTAATTTTTAAGAACAACATTTAAAAACCAAGTTTAAGATATAGAATTTGAGTTCCTGAACCACCCTTTGTCCTTATACATGAATTCAATTTTAAAAATAGATACCACTCATCTCATTTCACATATTCATGTATCATTATGTGATGAAATGAAATAATATATCTATATTATTTTCTTTATGGTCTTCATTTTATTCCATTATTAATAAGAAATGAAAAAAAACCTTTCTTCTTCGGCCTGGTAAAGCACTGTATAATTCAACTATCCTTTTTATGAAGTAAAAAAATCATTTGATCCTATATCAAGAACATTTAAAATAATTCAAGTATCGTTAATTTTTAGAGAATAATGAGAAATATTAAGAAGATAAACTAGTGTTAATACTTATCATGTAGTGTAGATGGATGGATTTCAAAAATAACGGAGCAGTTGAGCATCGTAATGCTCATTGTGTTGGATTGATTTTTTTATCTACATTGGTGTTGGATCAATGACGTTTCTTGTGTTGACATAGTCAAACTATATTAGAGGTAATGTAAGATTTTTAGGTTGTGATGTAATATAAACTTCTGATAGAATGTAATCAATTGATACCACCCATGTTCAGGTTATATCACAATTTCAAGTTCTTTCGTATGTGATAGTTCATTTGGATTGTAACCTAGTAAAATATTTTAAAATGAATACTCTATGTTGATACCATAATAATCATTTTTCAATTGTCATGGATGGTTTAATACTAGATTCTTAAAATGCGCTTTAGTGGTCTAACTTGATCTTTACTTACACGACACGCATTTGTCATGAAATACTATTATGCACCTTCAATATATCATGTATTGATGTGAATACAAAATCTATGTGCATAATCCATGTGTCCATTCTATACATGAAAAGTTCCAAGTATCAGTTAGAAAATCCAACCCACACCCACAAAATTTATTATAAAAATAATAAAGTAAAAAAAGAATGGAAAGTGGTACTCAAGTATGATAGAAATTCAAAAAATAAGTAAAACAATATATTAACTCCTTCCACTCCCTATAGAGCGTAGATTCCTAGGGTATCAACCTTTTTACTTTGGGTGTTACCCTCTCCACCATGACTTATCCTATTGTGGCATCACAAACACATCACTCAACGACAAATAGGAGGAGTCCTCTTGAATGATGTTTCTCATGTATTTCCAAGAAATATCCTTAAAGTAAAACCTATAATTATACTAGAAACCATCTTTAATGTTCTTTAATAACAATTTTTGGACCGTCAAATAATCCCTATATCCAAAAACACCTGGTTCCATTTTGTCAAAGGTTACTTCAAGTTGTAAATCAAACCATTTTTCACTTCATCTGTAAGGCCCTAGGGGTACCTCCCACCCTCATAATCCACTAGAGGGGCCTTGATATATTTTCCCTTTCAACTTCACATTCCATGAGAAAACCCTTTCCAAAATACTCATAAGTATATTTAATGATCTTTGAAAATTGAGATGGGTAAGGCTATTATACATTTCCATCTGAGCGCATCCGCCTACCACCCCTTCCCTAACTTATAACATCCATTCCATGGCCCTTGGAATTAGAATATCTTACCTCAATAATTAATGGGGGTTGAAACACATACAAATCATGTTTATCATCAATAGTGTGAGGGTCCATATGATCATGAGGTTGAAGAATACCCAACAGTGTAGGTTATTCACTACTTCCTCCAACCTTCATGCTTGCCTCCACATGGGTGGACTACTTTTTATCATCCTCACTATCACCAGTAGTAGGGACATCCACCACTACACATCTAGGAAAAAACCTACCCTCAATATATGGTTGATCTGATGTGTGATCATATGCATTAAACGAACTGGGTTGTCTATGATGGACCATTTGAAATACCTCATCATCTAAAACATTCTTTCCTTTGGCCAGATTCTTGTCCACCTCCTTACCGACCATTTGTCCCAGAGGCCGCAATTGCGCATAAGTGATTGCCTCCCCCCTTGGGGAACCATCATCTATTTCACCAGAACCTCCAAAATCTTTACTTATCTTCTATGTATCCTTCACAACATTAGATAATGATTCATATCAACCAACATGGCTTCCCAAAAAATCACTCAACCTACTAGTAGTGCCACCTAGTTTGATGTCACCATCCACATAAATAGATAGAGGAAGATCATCTACCATGATCCCCTCCACACCCTTCTTGGTTGAATGTCCATCCATATCGATAGAAGCTACATTGATCATAATATCTAAAAATGGAATATTGAACTTACATTTTCCATGAACATGCCACAATTTCCTACAATTAGCACAGTGAAGACCTTTATGAAATTAATATTCCAAATTTCGTAGCACTTATGATAGAAATAAGGCATTTTATCATATTTAATATTCAATTCAAAATTTTAATCAACATTCACCAGTATTACAGTTTCTATGAATGTCAAGATCATATTTTACTCCATGAGAATTTGAGAAAAATCCCCAAACCTTTCACGTTACGTTTATTTTTCAAAATTAATTAGGATTCCAACTATAGATTCATTGTCCCATAGAATTTGGGGGTTCCATAAATACTATTTAAGGCCAAAAACATGAATCCAAACTTAGGTGATCTAATTTACAAAAGTAAATTGATTAATGTGAGGGTCCCAGTCTTGAATTCTTGGAGTTCCAAGTTTAAGAGGGATGAAACCCATTCCCCCTGATTTAACCTTCATATAAATTTATGGAAATATAATATGAAAGAAGCCCTTATCGATCAATGCAATTTTACATTCTCCAAAGCCCCACAATTATAGAATACAACTTCACAAACCCTCAATATTCTATTTATTAGATCCTTACTGGATGAATTAACCCACCAATACATCCAAGGGAATATTCTCCTTTGATTATTAGAAATTTAGAGTGTGTTTCTGTACGAATTTAAGATCTAGATGAGTCTAACACTCCTCTTTGCAATATTTTCTAGATTAGGGATTGTAGAACCAATCCTCTCCTTCAAAATCCCTAACACTCTCACTTTTATAGAATATTCTATGTTGGGGATTTAAAGTGTGTTTAATTTTGAATTAAGGGATGATTTTGAGTTAGTAATTGTCTTTAATCATGAGGTACGTGGTCTTTAATATTTTTCCCATAGTTCTGATGTTTTATATGTGTATATGGTTGTGTCAATATGTTTCTTTATTGTTTTTCTTCATCTTTTTTTATGGAATGTGTTTTAGACTATATATTTATGTGTGAAACCCTTCATGGGCCCCATTGGGTCCATTGGTGTGTGAGAACAAACCTAGGCCTACCCATTGGGTAAGTAAAACCCTTGTAAATGGTGAATAAAATTTTAAAACATTAATTTATGGGAATTATTAAAGTGAATGGGTGGTGAAAGTGATATTGGACATGTGGGTAGGGTCAATGAGTTAGTTGGAATGATTATAATTTATATTTTGGTAAATTCTTAGGATGCTTTGAAATGGTTTTAATGGTGTGTTTTGGGTCTTTATCATGATTATAGATTAATTTAATGAAAATGGTATGTGAGAGTGAGAACTATTTTAAATGTATGATTTTACCTCATAGTGTTTTAAAAAAATTATTTTTCTTAAGAGGCATTGAATGATGTTTAAAATGAAAGAAATTGTAACTCTTTGTGAAAATGGTTTAATAGTTTTTTTGAATGGTTGAAATGGGAATAAATATTTTAGGAATGTTTTAGTTTTCAAAGTAAAAGAACCATGTTTTAGAGGGTGTCTTTAAGATGATTTCAAATGATTATTTTGATTTTTTTGTACCGTGATGTTTTTTAAAGGTTTGTTTGGACCATTGTCGTTGAATTGATATATGGGTCATTGAGATAGATCCCATAATGATTAGGTTTGAATGTTAACATGGTTATGAAATGAACCAACTAATGAATGTTCACAGTTGATGAAATAGAATAAGGGGGTGTTAGGCATAATGATATATGTGTTTAATAGTTACATATGTGTTAGAAAATGTGAAATTGGTGGTAAATGAGTTAAATGTTAATTTTGTATAACTGAAAACATGGCATAAGGGAGTGTTTGGTATAATGCATGTGAATTGATGAACATGATAAATGGGCTAAGGTACGAAAAAAGGAAATGGGTTAAATAGGTTTTTCTAAGTAAATAATAAATGTGCTAAAGGGTTAAGTCTTAATGATGATTTATATGTCATATTCAATGTGAATTGTAAATGTTTTGTGTATTAATTATGTATGGTTTATGATATGGTATATGTGGTAAATGGATAAATAAGGTTGTTCACATGGCTTGGTAGTGTGGGGTATTATACTTGAGGATCTACACCAACAGTTCGGGTTATACTGAGACTCTAAACCCGACCCCTATAAAGGATGGGTTATGGAAGGGGACTAAATATCTATTCCCATAATAGTTGCATTTGATGAGAATACCTGGACTGAGGCTCTAAGTTAAAAGTGATATATTTTTTTATGAAATGTGTATCCATAGTGAGATGGGGAACTTGACTTATTTTATTATGCATGGAAATTGACCGGACTATACCATAGTGTAAATGATGTAAATGCCTAACCCATGGGACAAATGATGAAAATGATAAATTGAATATTGTTAACTATGGTTATGAGATAATTATTTATTTTTGAACATCCCTTGTAATTAAAGATGTGTGTAACCTCTTATGCCTTATCTTAGACTCCTAGTATGAACTGAGTTAGTTTTTTTGAATGGTTGACTCTAAAAAACCTAATGGATACAACGGATATTAAATTATCATTTAAAGGATTTTAATTATTTACTTGTTTACTTGTGGAACTTTATTATTTTCATACACTGTCATATAGACTGTTTATTTCTTTAGACATAGTTGGTGGTGACCTACTGAGTTTCACTCACACCCTACTCAGGCTTCCATGGAAATTGGGTACCTGAGTAGATGCTACTTTCTTTCGGATACAATTTCAATACAAGGACATGGTGTTGTTTATGCATGGGATGAAAGGTTAGAGAATGGGAGGTCAGGACTAGGTTGGGACTCAGGTCTGGGTTTAGATTTGTTTGGTATTTTTGGTTTTGGTTATTTGTATGATTTCCAAACATGTAGTGTAATCATCAAGTTGTTATAGCACGTGTTACTTAGTTTCTTGTTGAAATTTTCTATATGATATCCATTTATTTGTTTTTTCTAGATATCATATCTGTTTATAATATTTATCTTATGACATTACTCTGATAGGTTTTTATCGTCTCCCCAATGTTTCGCTATAGGCCCACACTGCTAGTTGATAGTCTCTGTCGTATAGGGACGTGTGCCTGAGTTCATGTGGCGACCCGTCTTGGGAAACCAAATATAGTGGCCACCATGTAAGGGATGTTATAGTTAAGGCTTTGATTCCTCTTGATTATTCTCTTCCTTTCTCTCACTATACAATGTTCTAAATCTATGACATCTAATTTTACCAATTTTCAAGTTTTTCTTCTGAAACATAGTTTTATTAGAAATTTACTTGAGTTATATGTGGATATCGGATGAGTGAATGTCTACTAGTATGAGGTAGGTGGTTACTATAATTCTATTTATTTCACTCGTATTTTGGGGTTGTGTTCTTGATCATTCCACTATGTTTATTGAGAGTTCTCCTATATAATTAATGATTGTATTTTGAATAATTTAATTCAAACCATGATATGTATGTGGGAATATTTCCCCTTGACTACATATGGTATGAGCCTAGTGAGAGGCTTTGGACCTTGTGACTATTAGGATGAGGTGTTAATTTAAATTAAATGGAATTATTTATATTAAATGAGATGAGTTCCATGAGAATTTGATGGGTGAGGCCCGAGGATTGAGATGGTATTGGCCATCTGGTTGAGGTGATGTGGTTCGTCCAGTTGGGATTCACCTAGTTAATTTGGGTTATGTTGATCATCGGTTGGGAGACATGGTCTTCATATTGAGGTGATGAGGTCATCATGTTATGGGAATGTCTTGTGTGATATTGGATGGTGTTGACAATCAGAATGAACGATATGGATGTAGGTTCATTAGGTGTCAGGATTATGTGGCTTAGGTACTTTGTTACTGATTATCACTCATTGTGATTGGAAAAAGGTGTCATTGGAGTTGTGTTCAAACATATATGACTCAAAATATGAGGTGGTGTTGACCACTCGTGTGGGTAGATTCCTCCGTTAGATGCGGATTAGGATGTCGTTGACCATAAATATGGTTGGAGGTGCTTGCCATAGATATCCAAGGGGATGGTGAGGACCCATCAGTTGACAATGTTGAGATCATTAGTTGTGGGATAAGTCTCACTGTATATTGATTCGATTGGGATGAGATTAAATGGGTGGAAAGACATCTTTGTTACTCTGGACATCGGCTATTAACACAATGGTGTTTATTAATTGGAGGACTAACATCATTGTGACTATTCAAGTTAGGCTTCAAGTTGATGGGAGATTTTGAGAAAGGGTTTGAGGGACATGGTTCTTATTATTTGGTCATTCCTTTCAGTCACTGGTTCTTGATTGATGGCATGAGGTTCTAGGTGACACTTTTAGAGTTGGAACCTAAGGGTTCACTTGGGAGAATTATTCATCAGAGGATGCCTTGGTATTTATGCTAAATATCCCCTCCACTACTATTATATCGATGATAGCCGAATCAGGTAACTACTTCCTTGTGGATTCATAGCACAAGGTAATAATGTTATTACATGATGTGAATGTGTTGTTTTATTTATATTTAGATACAGTTACTTTATCATAGATATAATACAGGACCACATCAGTGGTGGCCTACTGATATTTTTCGCATACCCTACATGGGCAAGACACATGTATATTTTTTGTTTTTGTGATAATGTAAGGTTTCAAGGTCAAAAGATGAACCTCAGTGATCATGTTAGGATATTTAGCATGAGGTGGATGGAAATGACCTTGATTTCCTGCATCAACTAGAGTTTATCTTTTGAGTCTCTTTCTTTTGTATTAGCATTCTTATTATATGTATTTTCAGAGGTTGGCCACAAGAGACCCATTTTTTTATGTAAATGTATGACCTGACATGTATGAATGATTTTACAAATAGTATCATTTTTTTCTAGTTTATACAAATGGTATTTTATTTTTCAAATTGTATGTTTGATCTTGTAGATTATTACTATTGTCGTCTGGTCATGCTTCATCTATGAAAGGTTACTAGTCCATTTTTTGTGGTCTTTTTTCTATTATGTTATATACATATAGACCATTATTATAATTTACAGAGGATATAGTCACCCTAATATCACCCCTTTACACCCTCACTTCTAATCAGCATCCTTTGGCATATGGGGATGTGCGCCTAAGGCTCAATGGTCAATGGTCCTTGAGCACTGTTAGGGTGCAAAGATAGGTTAGGGTGGTATACTTCATATAGTATATCAAAATATCTATAATATAACATTTAATTAAAAAAATAAAAATATACATTAATGTTTTCTTCATCTCATAGGCTCTAGTTGTAATATAGATCAATGTTAAAGGCAATTCCTTCTAAAATAATTTCATTAAGAATTTTTCAATTAACATCATTTGAGATATGTTTTTTTATTATTTAGTTCCTCCACTCAATGATTTTTTTTTGAGTATTTATTACTATTAAAAATTGATTTCGTATTATCTAATTCTTGAGATAGTCCTCCACTTAACCATTGGTAAAATCGGTGTCATTATCCATCTCAAATTTCAATATTTTATGACTAAGAATCTCCTCTACCAATATCCAATAATTCTCTATATAATTAAATACTTTAGGTTTGTGAGTGATCACCAGAAAGCATGAAATTTTTCTATAATCATCAATTAGTAATACATATCACCTCTTCCCATCAATGGATCGTGGTGATATCAACCCACAATTGTCAATTTGAACTAACTCTATACACTATTTTGGATTATTTTACATCAACTTCTAGGTCTTTTAAAAGATATTTCCCTTTTAAAATATGAAACATGTATAATTGTGATCATGTTTAATCTTAGGTATATTATATTATCCTTTATGTTTCACTATCTATTCCATGGACTTTGGGTTTATTTGGTTATCAATTTTTTACCTAAACCTATATTTATATTGCTCGGATAAAAACAAATAGTTTCTTCTACACTAATGTGGTATATAATTAATTTACTATGATTTACCTACATCATAATTGAACCACATAATAAAATTATGAGACAACTCTTCTTAATGAAATTTATTGCACTCCTCAAGTCACATTATTAACTAACATTGGGACTACTATGACCATGGACTTAAACTTAAAATACATCCTCCTTTCACTAGTATATTCCACCAATTATAGCTTTCATGGGACAAAATATCATCAATCCCTCATCATTTTAAAACTAAATGAAATTTTTGATGTCATATTTAGTACCAATGAAGGATCCTTATTTCCAATCATGTTAAAAAATCATTTGTTATTAGGAATACATACATTGGATCAGTACACTGTTTTCCAATCAATATCTTCTACAATAGAATTCTCAACCCTATTATTTTTTAACCAATATTCTTTATTCAAATCCATTGTTTGTTAATATTCTTAAACTTTCTCTATACATGGCGGTGTATTCACATATCATAAAGTTACATACAAATTTTGAGTTTTTAGATTGATTTATGACTCCTTGGAATACTAAATTCTATAAATTAGAGACTTATTTGGAACATTAATTCACATCCTTGATGATAAATTCATGTTTGTTTGTTATTATCCTTCACTCTCAAAATTGTATCCATAAAAATCATATCACGTGTCACAACTACAAAATAGACCTTTAACAGTGCTATAAATAGCCTTTATTAGTGCTATAAAAGTGATAAAAAAGTGAGCGATGTTAAAATCCATGGGATTTTTCAGTGGAAAAAACATGCTGATAAGGGGTTCATTTATTAGTGCTAAAAATCACTGATAAACGTGTTTTTTTGTGATTTTAAAATCTATGATAAATTTATTATTTATTAGTGCTTTTAAAAAGTAATAATAAAGTTCAATACAGCAGTATTCTATTACAGCACACTATCACATAATTTTAATGTGCTATAACAGCACACTATAGTACTAGAAACACATCAGATATCAACAAAAACAAGTCCCAATACAGAATTTATACGAAATGAAATTTAAAACAAAAATATTAGAAAAAACACTATATTATTGACATTTCAAACATTTGTTTATAAAATTAAATAAATACAAATTATTACATACATTCAAAAATCCTAATTTTCAGTGTTACCATGATTTCCATTGACTTTCTTTATCGAACTGAAAACATTGAATGAGTAGTTTAAAATAAACCACCTCAACTTGAAAAAAAAATCCACTTGTATAAGAAAACAATTATTATGAGTAATACTAAAAAGAAATAAATTAAACATAAATATTAAATAATACATTAATTATATGGACAATTATTTTACTGTGAAAATATCAAGATTACATCTTCGAATGAGTAGTGGTGGGATCTTGATAGAAAGTGATAAATGTCAACACTATAGGAGCGAAAGGTTTCATGAGAGAAGAATTCTGTGGAAGTGTTGGTGCAGAAAGAGATGTAATATGGACAAATCACCCAAACTCAAACAAAAGAAACCACCTGTATAAGAAAACAATTATTATTTCAGTAATACTAAAAATATATAAATTAAACATACATATAAAAAAATAAATTAATTCTATGGACAATGATTTTATAGTGAAAATATCAGGACTACCTCTATGATTGAGAAGATAAAATGTTGTTAAGCTTCATACAAAGGAATTGGAGGTAACTTGAAAGAAAGTGACAAACGCATCATAACATGGGAGAAAAGGTTTTAATGGAGAAGGATCATGAAAGATGGAAATATCACCCCAACTCGAACAAAATAATCCACCTATACAAGAAAACAATTATTATGTGAGTAATACTAAAAATAAATAAAGTAAACATCCATATGCAACAATACATTAATTCTATGGATAATTATTTTACTATGAAAACATCAAGATTACCTCTATAATTGAGTAGAGTCAACTTCATTTCTCTTCCTTCAAAGGTAGTGGAGGTAACTAGAAAGAAAGTGATAAATGCACCACTATAGGGGTGAAAAGGTTTTAAGGGATAAGGAGAATGGAAGTTGGACAGAGCACCCCAACTCGAACTAAAGAATCCTATTAAATAAAAAAAATTGTGTAATACTAAAAATAAATAAATTAAACATTAATATTAAACAATTTATTAATTCTATAGGCAATTATTTTTCTGTTAAAACATAAATATTAACTATGTGATTCAACAGAGGTAGCTTCATTTATTTCCCTCAAAAGTCGATGGAGGTAACTTGAAAGAAAGTGATAATTTCACCACTAGAGGGGTGAAAATTTTTTAAGGGAGAAGGAGGATGAAAGTTGGAAAGAGCACTCCAACATAAAAAAAATACACCAGTATGAGAAAACCATTATTATGTGAGTAATACTAAAAAGAAATAAATTAAACATAATATGAAAAAATACATTAATTCCATATAAAATTATTTTATTATGTATACATCAAGATTACCTCTGTGATTGAGCGAAGACAACATTGTTTCTCTTCTTTTAAAGGTATGACACATGAACAAAAATATTTTAAAATAAAAAAAAACTCTTCAAGGAATAATGAAAATTAAAACAATGTTCAATTATATGATTTTTTAGTAAGATAGATTAAGTACATCATAAAATAAACTTTTCATCTATCCAAAGAGTTTCCTTCATTATAGTTTATTCTTATGACGGATTTGTAACATTATCATATACAGAAGACATTGTATGTATGATCATTCAAACATTTAATTTAGATTATGTTAATGAGGTAGAGAACATATAATATTATTATGGAAAAAATAGTATATTATAAAACACTTTTACCTTCTCATTGAAATCGCTTTATATTTTAAAGGTTTCAATGATTAGGTTCTTCTTTTGAGAATCCAAATCCCTTCATTGTGGTCCCCTATAATGTAAAAGACATTGCCTACATTGGGAACAACATTAACATATTGTGATTTCCTAATGAAAGGGTCATCCTTGATTTAATTTTCATTTGTCTCAACAATTTTTTAGTCTCCACTAGGAAAATCAACAATTTCTTGTTTTTTGGATCAAAGACAAAAAATAATTTCACTTATTATGATGCCATTATGAAAGACTATTCTTTTTCTCCTTCTACATAGAAATTCACCTCCACAAATCCCATTTCATCACTTTCACTCCATTGATATTGTAAACCCATTTTAAATGGAAAAGTGCCACATGAAATGTTGTATAACCCAATTCTTATATCTATTATATATTTCTAATATATGAAATATTTTCATAAATTTTATTTCCATCCTTGGAACAAGATATGATCATCACTTCAGCCACAATAGTAACACCACTGTTTTGCATTTTAATAAAGTCTTCGTGTTCTTTTGTATTTAACATATAACCATTGACTACAAACCCAATGTAAGATATAACATTTTTATTTGATCCTCTGGCTATCCATTGAAGTCATTCGGTAATTGAATTTGTATTTTTAGATAACTCTTTGTAAATTTTATCTCTAAACCATCTTATAAACTATTGATTAGGTGTATCTGATATCCATCTTTCAGCCCTTGATATATTCAAATCTCTAAGAATTTATATGTGGGTATCTAGTTATGGATCATCATAATGACTATTATGTAATATGTAAAGATGTGATATCTCCCACTCTATAAAGGTAATTGTAACAACATCTATTCTGGAAATCCCTTTTCCCATAAGGCATTCATTGTGGCGAGACTTTGGGAGACTGATGCTTTCAACATCTCATAGGTAATCGGTACAGAATTTAATATCTTCTTTAACAATATATCATTCTACAGTACAACCTTTTGGATGACTTCAATTCTTGAAATACCCTTTCAAAATCTCCATATACCATACAATGGGTTATATCAAACTATAATGGACATTTCACATAGTTAAACCTCTCTGGAAAAGTGAACCATTGGGTGGACCGTTATATCAAATTATGATGGTGGTAAGAACATTTTTAATTCACATAATATGATTGAAATATTATTATTCATGATGGGATACTTCCCAGGTTCTACAACATTATTTCATATGTCCATGAAATGGAAGCAGAGTCTAGTTAATGTATGTCATACATTTTGATGAAAATGCAACAAAAAGCAACTGACATTAAATATTGCATCAAAACATGATAGTTGTGTGATTATAGTCCTTGTAACTTCGAATTAGTAATTGAAATGACATTCTTAATATTTTATGAATACCCCTTTGAAAATTTTAAACTCATAATGATAAGGAAAATTGAAATTTTTCTTGTCTATATAGTGTAAACTAATGGAGTAAGAAAAGTTTGGTTTTAACCCTTCACTTGTGCCAACTCTTCCCTTATCCCTATTTCAATCATGTCCAACATATCCTTGTTGACTTCTTTCATTTTCTTAGGAACATTTAGTAATGTTCCAATAACACTATAAGATATATTTTTTCTACATGCATGACATCAAGAAAATTTATTACATAAAACAATTCCAATGCGACAATTCATAGAAAATTGATATATTCTTACAACCTAATTTTTTATGGTTTTTCGAAAATGGTTTACTGAAAATAGTTTCAATCTTTTTTACTTTTTTTTACAGTTGATCACCCGTTGTTGGAGATGGTGTTTTACCTTGTTCTATATTCCAATAAAATGTTGTCTTATAGGATCGGTATTTATGTTGTCGAGGTAAAAAATTTCAATGTCCTAAAAATACAGTCTTTGAGGAATGTTTCAACTGAATTGAGTATGTGAATTTTTCACAAATGGGACACCCCAACATGAATTTAATTCTATATATTGATAAATTTTCATAAGTGGGGAAGTCATTTATTATTCCATACAACATGGACCTCAATTTGAATTATTTACTTCTATGAGCATTATACATTATAACACTTGTCTCCCATATCAATTTCATATATTTGATCAATGGATCCAAATATTCATCAATATCATTATCAGGTTGCTTTGGTCCAGATATATGCTTAGACACATAATGTATTTTCGCTTCATGCATAACAATGGCGAAAAGTTATAATTTACCAACATGACATTCCATGTAATGTGAGTACAACTCTATACACCAAAAGTATTTATTCCATCTGTAAATAATGCAAGACGGAATTTTTTCGGCTCATCTCCAAATTCAGAAAACTCGTAATCAATTTTCTTCCATTGAGGAGAATCTATTGGATGATGTATTTTCCCATATTGAATCTTTTTATTTGCATCCCATGATAATTTTCTTGCGGTTTCCTGACATCTTTATAGTCTTCTAAATCATGGAATGATAGGAAATTATGGTACAAATTTAGAAGGACATGATTCATTATTCTCGTAACAATCTACACCGCACTTATGGAATTTTTTTAGTGATTCATGGTCCTTATGAAATAATATGAAATCATTTTGACAAGAATTTATTTTTCTATAGGTCATTCCTATTGAACATAACATTCGTTTAGCATCCTATGTTCAGCATGGTAGTTCATTTTCTTTTAGTAGCATATCCTTCAGAAGACCAAGTAGCTCTGTAAAGATGGTTTCACTCCATTTTTTTCTAGCTTCCAAATTATATAACTTCAATTCATATTTCATTGTTGTGTATTTATTACAACTAGTATACAATGGTTTCTTAGAATAGCTATTTAACTCCACAAACAACTTTGGAAAATCAAAAAGTTAATCTTCAATTGCCTTTGTCATTTTGTCCATGAAATCTCCATTATCTTTTACAAAGGTATTCATATCAAATTATTCATAATCTATTGTATCATCCTAATAGATTCCCACATTTAGTTTTTTTCCGTGTTTAGTCCAACATTTATAGATTTGATCTATTTCTTGAAAAATCAAATGATCTTCCAACTCTTATGAACTAATTTGTCTTGAATAACAACAATGTAAACACACACAGAGGGTTTTAAAATGGTCTTCTACATGATCTCTTGAAAACTTGATGAACTCTTTAACTCCATCTTCATATTATTTTTTCAAAAAATTAGAGTGAATCCATTTTTTATGCAAATACATTATATTGGGTTCATAAACTATTAATTTTATATAATATATAAATAAATATGTATTAATATTCATTATCAAAAGTGAAAGTTATATAAAATTCAAATAAGGGAAATATGGATGATTTCTTCTAGAATATTTGAGTGCCTAGATATTCCAAATCCAATAATAAGGGTTGTTGGAATTTGAAAAAATAGAGGGAGTCAAAGGTAGATAATAAATTATATTATCACTAAACTTTATAGGAGTAAACCATACTACGGATAGTGTAATGAACCTAGCCTAAATTACCCAAACAAGACCAGGTCAGATCATCTTATGACCTCTAACACACCTCAAATTCACTAAAGGATGGTTTAAACTTTGGGTTTAAAAAACCATAAATGGGAGGTGGTCCCCCCCCCCCAAGACAAACAATTAATACTAGAGGTGGAAAAAAATTCTAGCATGACCCTTGGGGTCAATGGACATGCAGACCCAAAAATCATCATTACCCAATATAGTCATACCTATTAGACAAAAAACTATAGAAATAAATGATGCAATAGCTATATAGACACACATAAATGTCACACTAGTATAAAAAATCACTCAATTATAGTCTATAAGAAATATTAAATAGATAATAACTTGATATTCAAACATAACGTGAACTAAAGTCCCCAAAATGATTCAAAAAATGACGGCTTGATGTGATAAAACCTCATGTGATTAACTGAGGGATAACACCTTTAAATATACTCCATAAGAAAACTAAGGACCACATTGAATTCTAAGAGGAACTAGATCCTATGATACATATAACCAATAGAGGAACATACATCACTCCACTAACTTGGTTCCTTAAAAATAGTGTCTGAAGTATCATGTCCACTGAGGTGTCCATGAAAGGTGTTAGAATATATATAATCATTAGGGAACCACCAATGTGCCTCAAATCAGTAGTAAATAAAAAATAATATACAAGAAAATTTCTATACATTTATATACATATATGAAAAAATTATTTAGTAAGAAGATATAAAACATAGAAGTAAAACAACGATGAAAAAAATCTAAGGTTTAGTGTCAAATATAAACAACGAATCACACATTGGAAGTTAATAAAAAACAGACCAAAAATCATTCCATAAACAATGTATCGAAAAAAAATCATAAACAATGGATCATAAACAAATCGTAGAAGAAGTAAAAAAAATGAAACAAAAAAATATAAAGAAAATTGAAAGGCCTACCTCGCTAGGTTGAAGAAAATATGAGACCCTCTTTGGATGTCAAACGAGATGTTTGGAGGTATTCAAGTGGTGTGATTCGACCTTCGATTCACCGAGGGGGAGCGTCGGCAGTGGGTGGCTTCTGTGGAAATCTTTTATATCGTGATGGGTTTACAAATAGTTAGGGTGTTTAAAATAGATCGGGATACTTTATCCGCACTTACCAATAAGCACTGATAAATGTTTAGTTTATCAACACTTTGTTTAGCTCCGATAAATCATCATCTTTATCAGTGTGACAAAATCACTGATAACCATTCTTTTATCAGTGCTTATTACTAAAACACTGTTAAAAGGATTTCTATTTATAATTATTAAAAAAATTAAATATTTATATATACTTAATAAATATATATAAATGTAAATATAGTAAATATATTCCTTTTAAAATATATTTATTATAATTTTATAATTATTTATTTATAATTATAGATATATTTTTTAAAAATATTATTTATATAATTATACATATATATATATATTGAATAAATATATATAAATATAAATAGAGTAAATATATTAATTGTTTAAGTAAATTTATTATAAATTTAATAATTATTTAAATATATATAATTATTTTTTTATAATTACATGACTACTTTTAAAAAATATTTATTTATTTATAATTTTAAATATATGATTGTATAAATATCGTGAATATTCATTTATAAATGTTTTTATTTGTAAATATGTTTTTACAAATATATTTTCAACATTATTAATGAATATCTAATTTTGAGTGCATGAATATATGTACAAAATTAGTGAAATTGAATAAATTAAGAATATAGGTACACTTTAACAATTTTGAAAAAATGGATAAGTTTAGTGTGTGTGTGTGTGAATATTGTATATAAAAATGCTTTAATTGCATATATGTGAAATGAATATAACACACATTTGATCTATATTAAATTGAAAAATTAAACAACATTCAATTATATGTCGAGTACTATGTAATTAGTCAATATTTTTAATTCATTTCAATTTGTAATTATATACCATTATTCAATAAATATATACCAATTTAATGTAAAGTACATAAGTATTATATAATATATAAATCATATTTATATACATTAATATATATCTATATATTTAATATAAACAATTAAATAACTTTAATCATCATAATTATATAATTAATAAAATGTTGAATATTTAAAAATGTACAATCAATCAATTAATTTTTATCAATAATTATTTAATTAATACAATTTGTAATGTTTTTTTTATAAACACGTATTTTATTTTTTATTTATTTAAATATTTTATTTTATCAGCGCTTAAAATGTTTTGATGAAAGAAATATTTATCAGTGATAAACATAAAGTGCTGATAAAGAGCATCCTTTATCAGAACTAAAAAAAATGTACTGATAATGGATGCCCTTTATCTGTATTAAAAATATAGCACAGATAAAGGTTTCATTTATTTTAGATAAAATAAAAGTGTTGATAAAAGTTAAAATTTATTAGTTCTTTCTTTATCACTAATAAATATTCCATTTATCAATGTTTTCTTCTATCAATGATAAATAACAATATTGTTAAAGGCCTATTTTATTGTAGTGTTTATTTAAAACTACCCATATGTCTATGTTTCTGTTATTCCTTTAATTAACTCTTAGTTATGGAATTCCTATTTTGTATACTCCCCATCTTTCCAAATCAATATCACATAATTTGGGTTGTATTCTTATAGGTCTTCACACCTACTTTGGTAACCTGTTGGTTCTCACATAAATTCATCTTCCTTTATGGAGTGGGTTCTTATGGATTTTCCTCTAGCATTATCAACTTTTTCTTACAATCAATCCCCATTCCTAATTTCTCTTTTTGTTGTATCTTTTCTTGTTATAGACAATTTACCATTTTGATTATTGGTTCTATATTCATATCCTTCACCTTCTTTATATCCCATAAAATCTAACTTCCTGATGTCACCTAATGTTTAGTGGCTATTTCTTGATCTTCAAGCTTTTGCCTCATCTCAATGATTTCTTGGTTAATCTCATGGATCTATATGGCCCTATCATTCACCATATTTGTTAATCCATCCATAATTTCATTATTCGATTACAAATTATACTTAATATCAAAGAATTTATCTTGGATTTTGATCTCTTTATATTTAATATTCTCAATCCCTACCTTCTACTAAACATTCTCTTATTCTTACAATAGCATATAATGTTTTGAATCACATACCACTCCATTGGATTTATTTATCTTAACTCTACAAACATGTATCTATTTAATTGTGTCCTAAAAATCTACCTTGGGGTCTATTACACCCTTAACCACATCATTATCGTGGTATATATACTCCCTGGTTTTTGTTTTCTTATGAAAAACACAAGAATTTCTTCTATGGTCTTTGAAATCCCAAATCTCTTCCACTTCCCTATCATGGTGGGGTTTCATGAGAAAATATAATTTATAAAAATCCTATTATAAGTTTTAAATTTAAAAACAAGATATAGTATTTCTCACTTAAATCATGGTTTTTATTTTTGAAATATCATTCCCATATAAATCATGACTATCTTAAGAAAAAACCATAATGTAAAACTATATTTTATGATGGTATATTAATAGAAACACTTTCCAAACCTATTTTACTTAAAAATGATATATTTTTTCAATTTTTATAAACCAAACTTATTTTTAATAGAATTAATTTTTGGTTATGAAATGTATTGAGGACCCTGGTTGTTTTAAATAATTAAAATCATGGATATGGAAAAGAATCATTTTTCTTAAATTATTAAACAATTTAAAACATAAATCTAAATGTAATAGAAGTCACGTGATACTATAGTTTATTTTTTTAGGGTAAACCATTTTCAAAACATAAGAAAAAATATCCATCAAAATTTGTTTTCCACAATATCTAACCATTAGTTTTATTTTAAGAAAACATTAATAAATAAAATTCATCTTTCTTGGATGAAATTAGTCAACATAATATCTCTTACATGGGATTAACAAAGATCCACATGAATAAAAAAAATATCCTTCATTTGAGGATAATCCATAGGTTATATGAATATCCCATCTCTTAGGAAGGATCCACCCTTTATCAAATTATTCATGAACTATTTGGATCATTCATCCATTATAGTCCTTCCAGACCTAACATATATACCGCAATGAGGTTCTATCCTAAAACCAATTGGTTAGGTGAAGATATATTCATCCATGAATATATTTTAGATGAAACTATTCTCTAAAATTGATGTGGAATTTAGTTTTGACCAAAATATCCTCGACTTAAACCAAAGACCATACATATTGGACTATACTTTAAAGATAATAGACCGGATCCAAAAATCATACAAAACCATTTTTTATCATTATTAAATTCCATCAGACTATTTGTATCTTGATGAATTTTCACACAAGGGACCTCTATATATTGACATGATCCAACCGAGCCATCGTTATCATTAAAACATCAAATATGGGATATTCTATCTCATTCAATTATATTAACCTGATCGAAACATCTTTCATACATACATTTCATCACTAAATCACCCCATCTGACCACTTATATCAAAAAAAATTCAATTTATGTAACAAATATGGATTCTCAAGCTCCAACCGAGACACCATTATTATTGTAACATCAATTCAGGGATATATCAGATGCAAATGTTTCTTATAAGGATCATTCTTCTATACTTTATCTTATTAAACAATCATATAATTCAAAATTAGTTTAGATCCTAAAACTAATTGGTGATATAAAAAGTATCCCATGATTATATGTTAGCCAAAACACCTCTCTCAACCCATTTAGGGATTGATTTTTCACCCAACAGTCATCCCCTAAAACCAATGTCACTACAAATAGACCTATCATTAAAATATTATTTATCAAATCCAGACATACTATACCATATTATTTCATCATTGAGACACACAACCTGGGCATGGTAGTGCACCACTACCCTGGATGGATAAACTGGTAACAAGACCAATAGTCACCATATCACCTCTGTCGTGCCTCCCAAAAATTTAAAGACTTAAAAAATGCAATGAGGGTCTAGGGTGTGAATGTGGGAAGACTAAACTCATATATAAGAGTGAAAATGGTTTAAAATAACCAATAAACATTTAGAATAATATATTAGATTATTTAAAATAATAATAATAACATGCTATTTCAAATGGATGAGGAATATTACAGTCATATAGACACAAGGTTAAATCACTGAAAAAACATTGATCTCCCACTTTGATGGTCACTTTTATAATATGAATAAATGAATAAAAATATATTGAGTCTCTACTAACATCCATGTTCCTCTACTCATTCGAATTTTTATTCATGTTTGAGCTGTCATGCTCGATCCAACAGCACTTTACCATTGTCCTACCTAAACCTTTAGGCATAAGTGATATTCTTAGTTGAATAAATAACTATGGTGAAAATCATAAATAAATAAACATTATCAAACCCTGGATACTAACATGAAATTCAGGATCAACTATTCCACCTTTGGACATTTTTAGAATTTCACTGAGCATATCAATCACCCTGGGGATCCATTTCACACCTCAGAACCATATCAAAACCTCATACTTGTTTCGGCCAGTGTCCTATTGTATACAAGAACCACTACAAGAAAAACCGGGTTTAGCGGCGGTTTTGTGACGGCGGTTCACAAAACCGCTGCTAAATGTTTTCGCCGAAAGGTTTCGCGGATGTTCTTAATAAACTGCCGCGAAACCCGTAATTTATTTTAACAATACCAACCCTTACCTACCCCCCACCCCGATCGTTCCCCCAAACCCCTGCTCCCTCCCTTCTTCCCCTAACCCCCCCCCCCCCCCCGGCGACCTGCAACCCTCGACCCCCAACTGTCCGGTGACCCCCAACCGTCCAGTGACCCGCGACCTCCAGTGACCCCGCGACCTCCGTCTCTGGCGACCCCATGACCTCCATCTCCGGCTACCCATCTTTTACAGGTATGTATCCATTTAAGTTTATGGATAAATCTCTTAGAGTTATGTTTCCTTTCATTTAAACCTTGTTTATTAAGCCTTTATCTAGTTGGATTAGTTGTTTCATATTGAAGAAGTGTGAGAGTTTCTTTATTGATGCAAAACTAATTGATTGATGTTATGAATTCCCAATTCATTATGTGAATTTCTAGGAGAACCCCATGAATTCCCAATTCATTATGAATTGATGTTATGAATTCCCAAAAATTAAGGTTATGAATTCCCAATTCATTATGTGGATTAGTTGTTTTGGGAAATCCGCAAAACAATAACTCACTTCTTTAAATATATTCATGACATGAAATTAGATTAATTCAGTTTTTAAAATGAGGTGATAAATTTTTCAACATATATGGGAATTGAGGAATTCATGATGTGAATTCCATATTCACATCATGAATAATATCTTCCAAGAATTTTAATAATACAACACCTATGTTCTAAAATTTACTATCTCCTTTATGATTCAATCAAACCTTCCATGGATGACGTATGAGAATCCTATTTGATCTATAAGCAAGACCATGTTGGATATTGGTGTTCCGAACATTGATTTTTTAGGTAAACCTTCCAGTTCATCTTCCGCTTCTTGATCTATTGTTGATTAAAATTATAGTTCTCATTGAACGGAAGGGGGAATCTGATTGCTACCACAAACATTAAGATTTTTCAAAAAAATTTCTTATTTTCAGTTGGGTGGTCTTGGAAATCTACTTTTAGTCTGTTCTGATTATGCTAGTATGTGAAAAATTATGATCGCATCGACATGCCACATGCACAACCTAAATAATTGGAATTATCCCTTCTTTCTAAAATCCTCTTGTTGATCCCTCCCAAGGATCCCTTTTTTCTCTCTTAGCATTATGGTTAGGACTTGCATTAACATTTGTGGTGTTCCAACACCTCGTGATTTTATGAGATCCTTTGGAATCATGGCTTAGTTAACGATCTCTACATTGCATGTGAAATATGGAAAATGGTTTAAGATGATTTTGGTGATTCGTATCTATAAGAGGATTTGAAAATTAGGAATAAATGGTAAAATTAATAAGTGATGGGATGAATTAACTAATACGTCTTGTAATAATATTTTAGACCTGATTGATATATACTATCAGTGATTCATCCTAATACAAGAGAATCCACCATTTGACTAGACACACACACACACTCAATGTCCTCACCCTACTAAGGAGTGTCACACTTTTAGGAGGTCGAGCCACCTCCATAGGTTTTCCAGTGTCTCTCAGGAGCAGAGTAGTGGTAGAGGATCTAGAGAAACCCCAAATTATAGAAAAGACATAGATTCCCCTCCACATACCAATAACTGGATTTCCAATAGATGTTTACACTGAGGAATGGGACATAGTACTCTCGTACAATAGTAGTAGTACCAGCCAGCAGGGTAAGTAAAGGGGAGTCATGTTGGATCATATAGTAGAGGGGTGAGAGAGATGCATGTTATGTAGTCTACTATGACTAGTCTGGAGGTAGTACCTTCTACCATCAGAGGTACAACTCTTGTGTCATTATTTATACTCAAGTTACTCATAGTAGTGATCATTACATTCCAATATTCAAGGGGTGCTGATAGTAACAACAACACCCATTCCAGATCCTTGAAATCCACCTTAACTAACTCCAATTGAATTTTTATCATGTTGAAGTTGTTAATATGATTTAAAATAAACTTCTCTTATTACATACTCATGCCGAATGATATATTTAGTAAGAACATTTTATTTATCACCGTGAGATTCTCAAACATGTTAGAAAATTTCTTCATAAGTTCTGAACTAGTGTCACTTACTAAATATTTTAAATTTATTATGATTGAATTAAGTATAATAGTTTGTGTTAAAATTGTAAATTCATTTCGAAATAATTACTTCAAATTAAATGTGCTTAGGACTTGAAATATACATAAATGCTTGAAGTAAAAATTGGACATGTCCTTTGTATTATATCAAATCCAAATTTTATGGTTTTCATTATTTTTTTTAATATGAGTTGTTTGAAATATTGAAAATAAATTTTTATAGAACTAAACACATAAAATATTTAATTGAAAATAACATACATCATTTATTAGTTTTTAAAAGAGATTTTAATGAGAACCCCACTATGGAAATCCAAGTGGATGAATTAAAATTGCCCAACCTAATGATATAATGAATAACAATGGTCTCTCCAAATTCAAGGAAATAAGAAAAACTATCAAATTCAAAGAGAGAGGTAAATTCAAACAGATAGTGAAAAGATTGAAAAACATAAAGAGCGATGAAACATGACCAATTTTCATGAAGTGACCTAGGATATCCATAATTTAGATACCCAAGCTATCCTACGATAAGTCTCAAATGGTGTCATATAAGGGATAAATATTTCTAGTAATGTCGTTGTACTAATGGTATAAAAATCGTGCATCTTTGGTGTGTTCAATGACATCACTTTCAATGGGGTGTTGTTTGAGGCAACATAAATGTGTGATTGACAGTGTTATGATAATTGGGTAACTTGATATTCTTACTGCTCCTCAATGAGGTGTTCATGCTGTCTCCTAGGGACCAGACTTGTTTGGTTTGTCCTGGCATGCTAAGTAAGTGGTAAATGTGATCAATGAATCATATTTATTATATTATGCATACTTTATGATCAATGGGTCATCTTTATTATATTATGATTCTGCAATCTTACACTATCATATATTTTGTGTAGGCACATTGTGATATACATGGATAAAATCTGGATCACATTACCGAGGAACACACCTCAGTATGTTAAGGGTTTGAATGAGTTTTTAGATTTTGCGAGATTGTTGGATGACATGTCATATGATAAAAAAGAATAATCATAGGGGTTTTACATGATTAATTGGGCTATTTGATGGGGCTTCACATGATCAAGAACAGATCACATGAATTACATAACCCCTTTGCATGATGTACCTAGGGTCATGTGATCATGAGCCTCATTGAAGTTCACATGGTCCTTATGACCTAGGTGATTAATCTATATGTATACATGCTATAATTTTCTTTCCTTTAGGTATATATTAATACCTATTATTTGGGTATTTCTTTGTTCCTAAAATATACAATGCTCATTTGGCTACCGTCAAAAAATGCCCCCCCCCCCACAAAAGTGATGTTCGAAGGAACAAAGACTAAGTTATGAGGTAGGAAATGAATTCATGAGTCTCTTATGATTTCTCTGGTTGGAATTCAAAACATCTTTTGGTATTCTATAAGTCCATTCATATTCCTTGAGGTTCCCTATAAATAGGGGGTGAGAGGCTGGTCATTTGACTGGTGACATGAAGCTCCATAGCTCTCAAAACCTCCTCTCTCGTGTGATTGTTTTGCAAGACAACTTTGCATGACCTCATCACAAGAACCATACAAGAGACCTAATCATGTGATCATGTCACTTGACCTCTTTTTGTGATCACCTTGTCTAAATATCTCACTTAATCAATCCATGAACTAATCAATGGTAATTTATTTGAACTTTGATGCACAACCTTGGCCATTAGTCTATCTTATGTGATTCAGTTGTCTCTTTAAGATTTTTTCATGATCTACTAATCTTTATGTGATTCATGTGACCTTCACATGGTAACATGATTATATGTATTAAGAAAAATCATGTGATCAAAAGATGTTTTATGGGTTATGTGATTTTCGTGACCTATAATGGATCATGTGGTCCACATAATGTTTTCCATGTTATGAACTTATTTTGTTTGATTAGAACAACTGATTCTCTCTTAATGGTTGCATATTTTCTAATATATTCTCTATTATATTTAAATATGTCCTCTATTTCTCAAATGTCTTCTTATGTGGTAGACTGGAGAGACCTTATTTCCTTGAACCATAATGTCAATCATCAAAACAAAGTATTTTATAACAATGATGTTTTAATGGTTCTTATTCTGACTGAACATCAAAATTGTCCTCTATTGAACAGACTACCTTTATAGAGATTTGGACATCATGATGATAGTTATATTCTTCACCTGAATACAACCTTTAGTCTCACATGTTGTCACTCTCTGTTGACTATATTAAAATGATATTTTCTGAGGATAGTCAGTTAATTGTGGCACCGTTCATAGGAAAATATTATACATTTACAAATTCACCATGGTCTCATATATTTATGATCTCACTCATCAATTGATTTCTCGTATTTACTCAAACATGCTCATCTTCTCTCTAGAAAAAAAAAAGTGGCTTGAGCTGAAAGTGTGATTTGCACCCTATTGGTAATTTCTCTGATGAATGGGCATGGCCATTTTGGGTTAGGTAGATCTGCACAAAATTCCCCTATCAATTGCATGTTATTCATCATTACGAGGAGACATATATTTTTTAGTTTATCATGTACCATAAATCATAATTCCATAGTGAGTTGATTAGTTGATGGTTTCTAGGAACCAAAACTATTTATCTATCCCATGGTGAGGTAGAAATTGGCCTATGAAATATTTTTAAGCTTGGGGGAATACTTCTATTAGTGGAAACATATGATGAATTCCTTCTCATTGAGAATTTTTGGGATGGAAATAAATAGACTCAGACCTTAGCAGGCGATATTCTTTCCATTTTAAAGGAGTGGTAGAAAAAGGATTTGTACTTGCATTTGATTATTTCATTCAATCATTGGATTAATATCTTCTTTTATGGAAGTGGGGCTCAGACATCTATCGTACGCCCTCATCTATTCCCTTCTTGACATGTTTGTAATGTCATGGGATCATTTTGTGCTACTCTAGAAGCTAGAGAGTATGCCTCATGGGGCTACCAGGTGAGACTACATGTATCCCTAAGTCTTTGGTTAGCAGGATACTTGGCCATGTTTTTAAATGGAGGGCTCTTCTCTATTGGGGATTCACATTTGGGAATCTAGGTCTTCATGTTGGTTATAGAAGCATGAATGGTAGAAGGGAAACCTCTCAACCTATCCATTCCAAAATGTTCTTATTTTTACCAGCATCATGGCCATTTTCAACAGGGTAATATACCTTATCAAATTAGTGACCCTTTTAAATTATTATTTTGTTGGATAGGTGATCATTTTTAGCGTTATAAGCATCAGAATACTACCAAAATTCCTGATGCTCTATTCTGTCCTAGGATGCTAAATGTCTCTGGGTTGAGGCGATGTATTTAGGTGATGAAATGGTTATGAAATGATGTTTCCCATATTAGTAGTGATAGTTGATATATCATGCCTAGTTGTTGTTTGAGAATCCCATATGTCTTTCTGAAGAAGTTTATATGTTTTATGTTAATGCATGGCCCCTTTGATGTTATTAAATGATGTTTCGCATATTATTTACAAGAGGAATTGTCCATGTAATTGTTGTTAAGAATTTTATTTTTCTTATAATTCTTGTTTGGTTTGTTTTTCAAGGAAGTGGTGTAGTATAAGAAAAAATGCTATTTTTTTATCAGCATTTCACGGTGGTTTTAACCACTGCTAATGTTTTACTAGTTATACATTTAGTGGCGTTTTAAACCGCCGCTAAATGTAATCATAAATACACTTAGCGGCGATTAAAACCACCGTGAAATCATGTCGGAATTAGTGGCAGTTTTAACCGCTGCTAAGCAGGCGCATGACACGCCTGAATTTCACGGCGATTATAGCCACCGCTAATTAAATAGCCCGTAAAACCACCGCGAAATGAGATACTATGACGCTTTTCTTTGACCGCCGTGAAATGCATAAAACTGCCGCTAATAGATTGCCGACACCCAGTTTAGAGGCGGTTTCTGTAAACCACCGCTAATAGGCGGTTTTCTTGTAGTGAACAAGTAACCACTCAAGGAAAATATACCCATCCACATAACATAATAACCACATGGTGAAATATATCCATCCATAAAACCATAAGAATCCACCTGAGGGAAATATACCCATACCTGGAAAATAAGTTTCCACCTAGGGGAAATATATCCATCCCTGAAATAATCATCTACTTGGGTTGTAGCTCACCTAAAACCATCATCCTACCAAGGGGAGTTCCACCCTAAAACATGAAAATATCTACCCATGGGGACCACATCCAACCCTTGAACCATGAGAAAATCATACACCATGGGGGGTCTCATTGCCTGCCATAACTAGGAATCACGCCTCCATTACCTAAGTATCATATCATGCACCTAGTTCCTGAATCCCCATTCAGAAAGTTCATATACATAGAAATAATATTCATTTACACAAGTGTTCAATACTCACCCCAAAACTGCATACCATAGTGACCCATGATATCCTACCTCATAACCTAAGTTTTATCATATATGTAAATATAAATAAACACATATGGGAAACACTCTCTTCCCATAACCTCTCATCTCATACCACACAGGTTGGCCTTCTACCCAAACATGGTGCATGTTCTGTAGAGACCCTAATCTTGACGTACATGGTCATTACATTACTTTTTCGGAATACTTAGTATATAACAAAAACACACACACAAGGACCGTAATAGTTTAGTGTTTTGGAAACTCGGAATATAATCTTCTAATCGTGGTGAAAGATATTCAACATCTCCCATAAAGATCTTCCCTTTTTTTCTTACCTAAAACCTTTCTTTATATCCTGGGGAAAAGAAAACATAAAAGGGGTGATCTCAAATGCCCATTAATGGTAAACATAGAGAACATAAAACAATCCATAAACATTTGAATGCATAAACTTGAACATAAAATCTAAACATCAAAATCTTTAGCAAAGACATGAATCTTGGAAGTACGTAAGGCATATATCATAAGGAAACATCAATCATGATAAAATAGCATGGGAATAAAACATGTAATTTTGGAAACCATTCAACACTTGTTATGATTCCCATAGTAGCCCAGGCATTGTTGCCTAGACCATCTTAGTAGACAAAGTCCCTTTCTGAATCAAGTTCACTCTCGTTTCAGTCCTGTAACACTGAACCGGATTAACTTACCATTACATCCATGTCTATCTCATGAGATATAAATCTTTACCCAATGTATTGGATGGAGATATAGGTCCCACCCATCTCATAATTAAATCATTCATACTTGTGCCACAACATAAACATAAATCATCCATCATAACCCAAAGAATAAAATGGGTTTCATAAACATCATTCCATCATCACATAATCCGTATAAAAGAAATGGATATCATTTCATAATAAGAAAAGTGAAACCATGTAAATCATAGAGACATGATACTTGAAACATACACATATGAAATAATGTCATCTTAGATGAAAAATGGTTTTGATAAAACACTTGAAATGAATTCTTGAGGAAAATATCCTTTCTTCTTCAAAATCATTCTCTTTTCACAAAATGTTATGCAATTTTAAAAGAAAAGGATTTTGTTGAAAATAGTCAGGAAATATTTTAGAGTAAACTTCATGAAAATAAGGCTTTATAAAACCGTAAAAATCTGTTCGTTCCGTATAAATTAAAAAAGCATTCTTCTCGTACTTTTGACGGAAAAGTCAAAAAATTACCTCGTAATGCAAACAAAAGAAATATTCCTTACATACCATGTAGTAAAAGTCAAAAATGGGTAAAAAGGACTTTAAACATATATGAAAACACTTTTATAAAACATGGACATGGATGATAGAAATAACCCCAGTAAATACTTACCTATAAGCAATCTCAGATAGAAAACAATTGAGATTGCAACCTTTTCCCTTACCTTATGTCTGATATGCTTCGTATGTATCCAAACCTCCTATATAATGATTTAAATAATTTTATTGACTTATTAAATAATCATATTCATTGTTAGGATATCATATATGGTTCATTTATGACTTTATATTACCCGTTCTTTTGTAAATTCTTGTTAATGTAGCGTTTTGGGTAAAATCGATTCATTTATGGTGCGTGATTTGACTTGTAATTATACATATGATTACATAGATCATGATTAATTAATTATAGAATATAAAACATTGTTTATATATAATATATATTTATAATATACATATATATAATAGATCAATAAATGGAAAGAAATACACCATTCATGGAGATGGTAGGCCGTACGTACGCATGAACGCTGTTTTCGTTTCCTTATTGAGTATAATGGAATTAATTAGATGACATACATATATATATACATAAATCCAGTAGCTTTATAATGTCATATATTTCATTATTATTGATTATATATACTTTATAATCATTCTTTAATGGTTAACATGGAGAATGAATCTCATCGCGTCGTGGAGACGGTAGTCCGTACGTACGCACGAGCGATGATATCGTTTCCATAATTATTGAATTGAATTGGAGTGGATGACACAATATATCAGAATCAGTATGATGTTATAATAACTATGTATAGTTATGCTTTACACCATTATAACCATCCAAGTAAGGTGGTATTGGAAAAACAGATTACACCACGGCGTGGAGACGGTATTCCTTACGTACATACGCGCGGTGATTTCATTTTTCGTAGGATGGATAGAAGGTGATATGGGGTTGTTTAATACATATAATAACATATCAGTATATGAGTGATACTGATGTTATTACTTCATAATGAAACAAATAAAAAATAAGAAGTGGAAGAATAAATAAAGTTGAAAGAATCGGTAACAGACTTTACCTCTTCTTTGAAGAGCCTCTTTGAGACCTCCTCTTAGGGCACTAAAATTGGTCTTTGAAGAATACCAGGACCTCTATAATGTTTCTAGGGAAGTGGAGAAGATAATTTCTCAGGGGTTGGACGAGCTTGAAGGCTCAAAGTGGTGTGAGGAAGAGAGGGAGGAGGTTCCCTTTTATAAGGGAGGAGAGGGGCACCTTTAGAAAAACAAAACATATTATTTAATTATAAAGTCATATTCGGTTTTAAATAGCTCCAAATTGATTTATTTCAAAGCTAAGTTGGGGATGGGTAGAAATACTCTCATCAAATAGAATTTGGAAAAGTTTAAGTTACTATTTAAACCTTATTATTTAGATTTAACTTTAAGTTAGATAATTTTACTTTTACCGTGTCTTTTTGTGTTCTTACACTGTAAGGTTAATAAAATTACTATAACAAGCCAAACGAATCCCAAGTTGTTTATTATTAATATATATAACTTTATATAAGTCATTTTGCCGAACCTTAGATTTTTAAGAATAACATAACAATTAATAATATAATATTTGTTTTAAAAACTATTTTATGTGAATTTTGACACTATTTGGTAATTGATTTTTTTGAAAATCATAACATAAATATTAGTTCTAAAAAAGTTACTTAAATCAATAATAACATGTTATATTAACCTAGAAAATTATTTTAATTCCTGAAAATTCTCAAATTACATTTATTTGGGTATTTATAACATCAATTATGTCAATATTTCATTAATAAGATAATTACTGCATCATCTTTGTGTCATAAATAAATTAAATTATTTAATGTCTAAAAATTATAAATAAAATAACATTATGTAGGAAATCTGTTTATATTTCTAATGAATATTTATAAACTAATTTATCTTATCTATAACCCTATATTAAAAATTATTTACTTATTAAACTTTGATTTTACCTATTTTAACCCTTCTTTAAATAAATTAATATTAAATGTCCTAATCTAATCCAAGTGGGCCTAAATGGTCATATTTTATTCCTAATGTTGTTTTTGGTCGAATTACACTTATCTAATAGAATTAGGACATGTGTTAGGGTGATAATAATATCATTGTTACCCTTAATTACCCTATTTACTTTTAACCGTGGTAAAAAAAAGTAAAAAAGTTACTATTCACCAAAAATTATTTTCATCTCATTGAACCACAATTTACTTACTGACATCAACCATGTCTCTCGGATTTTTGAAATTCCATTCACAAAATCAGTAAAATTATGTTTTATGTAAATTTGCAAATTCTCCTAGGAGGTGGTTAAAAGACGGTCAAAAGTTCAATAAAATTTTTATATATCTAAAATTATTATAAAATGACTCCAATGAATTACATTGAACTTATATAGGTATTATGTATCAATTTTGACATAAAATAAATTTAAATAAAATAAATAATTATTTAAATAAAAAGTCGGTTTTTAAATAGTGACCTAGTGTTTTCACTATTCATCAAAAATTGAAAGTTTTCAGAAAATTACCAAAATTTCTCCCTAGGCTAATTTCGATTTTCCGAATCCAAAAATGAAGTCCATTTTGAAAGATAAAATTTATAAAATTTCAAAAAGTGGGTATTACTATTCATAACGGCTAGTTCTAATAATATTTTAATAATATATCGTTGTTTAGTAAAACCTGGTATTGCGTACAACACATGCTATCGAGGAAGGTCGTGATTGCATGTAATGAAAGCCAATTCAGGGTTTCGTGTTGTGCAAGACTCCTTTTTTGTTTCGTTATAACAGAATCCAACCATTTTTCATTTATACATTGAATATATATATATATATACTCAATGTTGCGTAGAATGACTATTATCAAACGAACTTGAAATTGTGTGTAACACAATCTAAGAATAGTTTTGCGTATACTGCACGCTAATACAGTGTTGCGTAAAGCACAAGATAATATTGTTGTAGAATAAAACACATGACATCAAATAAATTAAAAAGAATACTTATCATAAAATATTGGGTTGTTACATTCTACCCCCCTTAAAATGAATTTCGCCCTCGAAATTCGTCGGGGTTATACATGGTTTTCTACTTGAAAGTTTCTTTAATTGAAACAAACATCGTAAAATGAAATACCAAAACTTGGCTTTAAAAACTAAAGTATGAAACGTAATAGTTACCCAAATTAACTAATCACTGGGTTTCCACATAGGAGAACATAGGTGAAAATATGGATATGGAAGAGAAATCTAACCATCTTGTTCTGATGGAGAGTGGTTGAGAACATGGCTATGAAAAATCCAACAATCACAAAGCTATAAATTTGTGATGATCTAGGGTACCATCTGATTCATCAGATATAAGGACACTAGGACAACATTTTTGGTTTTCAAGATCATTTCCCTAAAGTTGAATAATTTGAATTAGAATAAATACTTACTTTATTTTGGTACAATCTCACTGTTGATCGTACTTTGAACAATTTTCACTTCATATCATAAAGAAATAAAGTTGAATTTGTTATTCGTGAAGTGTTAACAGATCATGTGATAGAATGATGGGTCATTCCATCTTTTTCAAAAAAAAAGTTATCAAATATACATAAGTCCATCTATGGTGAGGTTAATCGTATACGATTCCAAAAATGAACTTATACTTCATATATCATACCGCGTAATAAAATAAATCTTGTTTCTACTAACCAGGGACTTCCTGTAGGTCATGGGTAGGTGATAAATGCCAGTCGCACTTCGGTTGTGGGTTCGATTCCCACAGCCTTGTCTGACGCGATGGGCTGTCGCCCATCCTGCAGGTTATCCTTTTTCTAAAAATATATTACTATAACATCCCATCAATAATATCAAAAAAAAGTTCTATCCATAAACAATACTAACTTATGTCCAACATAATCCATTTCAATCTTTAGGCTTATCTAAAATACTTCGGTCCAAGCTCATAGTATAAAGAAAATGATTACTTGAAATTTCACATAACAATCATGTGAATGCAATCGTTTATCCCCATATATCATAAGATGTATCTTGTTGGTCAAATTACAAACATGTGAATACCTTAATCATGTATTCTCTTGAAGAATGAATACCCATTGAACCTCAGTGAAAACATTAATGCAGTTAAAAGTTAACACTTTCCACATACCAAAATCCTCAAAATTCTATATACTCAAACCATGATATCACTTAGTCCTTATATCAATCATGAGCTCATGAATACAATCAAACATCTCATTATCTTCTTATCCCTTCATTATGTGCATATCATCTGCTTTCCAAAATATTTGAATCACTTTTCATGGTTACCGGTACCATTCAACATATACTTTAAAATACATTAGGAAAAACAATAGTGTAACAATCCTTAGATGATTCTTTATTCCATAGTACCATACATTATTATTTATAAACATACAATCATTCCACTAACTTCTTAAACCACTGACTGAGCTTCATCATTTCTTTCATCTCATATTTCATTTGTACTCTCTTCATCATCATCCACATAAATACTACTCATATGACCATGCTGATTCTCTTCATGAGATTTTCCCTTAGGTCATTGGTTTGCATAATGCCCATACATTGCACATTTAAAACATCTAATCATTGTTGATGTCGTAGCAATACCATTATCCTTTTCCATGGTGTTAACTGAACCTTTTCCTTTACAATTACTAGATTTGTGTCCTTTTCCACACCCAAAGCATCTTCTTGTTCCTTTGAAACATTCTCCATGACGCCTCTTCCCACATGATTTACATGAGGGGAATTGAACTTTCTCTCCTCTATGATCATCATGAAACTCCATCTTTCTCTTATTAGCTGAGTCAGGAAATTTAAAAAAGTTGAGATTATTGATCATATTATGAGATTGCTGATTAGGCATAATAACGATATGTGGACCTCCAGATCCAATTTCATTTGGTTTCTTATGTAGAATATCATTCCATTGTCCATCATATCCTCCATTATAGTGAATCTTCCTATTTCCAACCATTTTCTAAAACCCAAAAAAGAATAGTGTGAGGGGAAAAAATCATGCTAGGGAAAACAACATAATAAAGGGGGAATACCTTCAATGTCTAACATCTTAGGTTTAATTCTAAGGTCTTTAGAGCAATTCTAGGACTATAACCTATACATATACTTAACCTTAGGGACATCCCTAGACATACCTTAGAAATATATCTAGGGATCCCACTAAAGCTTTCGCATCCTAGTTTCCAAAGGTTAAATAAACCTCCCTCTGATACCTACTATAGAGACCCTAAGCTTGACGTATATGGACATTACATTACTTTTGCAGAATACTTAGTACATAACAAAAACATACACACAAGGACCATAATAGTTTAGTGTCTTTGGAAAATCATAATATAATCTTCTAATTGGGGTGAAAGATCTTCAACATCTCCCATAAAGATCTTCCCCTTTTTTTCTTACCTACAGCCTTTCTTTATATCTTGGGGAAAAGAAAACATAAAAGGGGTGAGATCAAATGCCTAGTAAGGGTAAACATAGAGAACATAAAACAATCCATAAACATTTGAATTCATAAACATGAACATAAAATCTAAACATCAAAATCTTTAGCAAAGACATGAATCTTGGAAGTACGTAAGGAATATATCATAAGGAAACACCAATCATGATAAAATAGCATGGGAATAAAACATGTAATTGTGGAAACCATTCAACACTTGTTATGATTTCCATAGTAGCCAAGGCATTGCTACCAAGACCATCTTAGTGGACAAAGTCCCTTTCTGAATCCAGTTCACTCTCGTTTCAGTCCTGTAACACTGAACCAGATTAACTTATCATTCTATCCATGTCTATCTCAGGAGATATAAATCTTTACCCAATGAATTGGAGGGAGATATAGGTCCCACCCATCTCATAATGAAATCATTCTTACTTGTGCCACAACATAAACATAAATCATCCATCATAACCCAAAGAATAAAATGGGTTTCATAAATATCATTCCATCATCACATAATCCATATAAAAGAAATGGATATCATTTCATAATAAAAAAATCTAAACCATGTAAATAATATAGACATGATACTTGAAACATACACATATGAAATAATGTCATCTTAGATGAAAAATGTTTTTGATAAAACAGTTGAAATGAATTCTTGAGGAAAATATATTTCTTCTTCAAAATCATTCGCTTTTCAAAAAATGTCATGAAATTTTAAAAGAAAATGATTTTGTTGAAAATAGTCATGAAATATTTTGGAGTAAGCTTCATGAAAATAAGGCTTTATAAAACCATAAAAATCTGTTCGTTCCGTATAAGTTAAAAAACATTTTTCTCGTACTTTTGCTGGAAAAGTCAAAAAAGTACCTCGTAACGTAAACAAATGAAATATTCCTTATATTCCGTGTAATAAAAGTAAAAAATGGGTAAAAAGGACTTTAAACATACATGAAAACACTTTTATAAAATATGGACATGGATGATAGAAATAACCCTAGTAAATACTTACGTATAAGTAATCTCGGATAGAAAACAATTGAGATTGAAATAGTATCCCTTACCTTATGTCTGATATGCTTCATATGTATCCGAACCTCCTGTATAATGATTTAAATATTGTCATTGACTTATTACATAATCATCTTCATTTTTATGATATCATATATGGTTCATTTATGACTTTATATTACCCGTTCTTTTGTAAATTCATGTTAATGTAATGTTTTGGGTAAAATCGATTCATTTATGGTCCGTGATTTGACTTGTAATTATTCATATGATTACTTAGATCATGATTACTTAATTCCAGAATATAAAACATGATTTATATATAATATATATTTAGAATATACATATATATAATAGATCAATAAATGGAAATAAATACACCATTCATGGAGACGGCAGGTCATACGTACGCATGAACGCTGTTTTCATTTCCTTATTGAGTATAATGGAATTAAGTAGATGGCATACATATATATATATACATAAATCCATTAGCTTTATAATGTCATATATTTCATTATTATTTCATATATATACTTTATAATCATTCTTTAATGGTTAACATGGAGAATGAATCTCATCGCGTCGTGGAGACGGTAGTCCGTACCTAGGCACGAGCGATGATATCGTTTCCATAATTATTGAATTGAATTGGAGTGGATGATACAATATATCAGAATCCGTTTGAGGTTATAATAACTATGTATAGTTATTCTTTACACCATTATACCCATCCAAGTAAGGTGGTATTGGAAAAATAGATTACACCACAGCGTGGAGACGGTATTCCGTACGTACGCACGCGCAGTGATTTTGTGTTACGTAGGATGGATAGAAGGTCAAATGGGGTTGTTTCATACTTATAATAACATATAAGTATATGAGAGATACTTATGTTATTACTTAATAATGAAACAACTATAGAAGAATAAGTGGAAGAATAAATAAAGTCGAAAGAATCGGTAGCAGACTTTACCTCTTCTTTGAAGCACCTCTTTGAGACCTCCTCTTAGGGCACTAAAATTGGTCTTTGAAGAACACCAGGACCTCTAGTATGTTTCTAGTAAAGTTTAGAAGAGAATTTGGAAGGGGTTGGCCGAGCTTGAAGGCTCAAAGTGGTGTGAGGAAGAGAGGGAGGAGGTGCCCTTTTATAAGGGAGGAGAGGGGCACCTTTGGAAAAACAAAAAATATTATTTATTTATAAAGTCATATTCGGTTTTAAATAGCTTAAAATTGATTTATTTCAAAGCTAAGGTGGGGATGGGTCGAAATCCTCTCATAAAATATAATTTGGACAAGTTTAGGTTACTATTTTAACCTTATTATTTAGATTTAACTTTAAGTTAGATAATTTTACTTTTACCTTGTCTTTTTGTGTTCTTACACTATAAGTTTAATAAACGTACTATAACAAGCCAAACGAACCCCAAGTTGTTTATTATTAATATATATAACCTTATCTAAGTCATTTTGCCGAACAATAGATTTTTTAGAATAACATAACAATTAATAATATAATATTTGTCTTAAAAACTATTTTATGTCAATTTTGACACTATTTGATAATTGATTTTTGTGAAAATCATAACAGAAATATTAGTTCTAAAAAAGTTACATAAATAAATAATAACATGTTATATTAACCTATAAAATTATTTTAATTCATAAAAAGTCTCAAATTACATTTATTTTGGTATTTATAACATCAATTATGTCAATATTTCATTAATAAGATAATTACTGCATCATATTTTTGTCATAAATATATTAAATTATTTAATGTATAAAAATTATAAATAAAATACCATTACGTAGGAAATATATTTATATTTCTAATGAATATTTATAGAAGAATTTATCTTATGTATAACCCTATATTAAAAATTATTTACTTATTAAACATTGATTTTACCTATTTTAACCCTTCCTTAAATAAATTAATATTAAATGTCCTAATCTAATTCAAGTGAGCCTAAATGGTCATATTTTATTCCTAAGGTTGTTTTTGATCTAATTACACTTATCCAATAGAATTAGGACATGTTTTAGGGTAATAATAATATCATTTTTACCCTTAATTACCCTATTTACTTTTAACCATGGTAAAAAAAGTAAAAAGTTACTATTCACCAAAATTTATTTTCATATCATTGAACCACATTTTACTTACTGACATCAACCGTGTCTCTCAGATTTTTTAAATTCCATTTACAAAATTGGTAAAATTAAGTTTTATGTAAATTTGCAAATTCTCCTAGGAGGTGGGTAAAAGACGGTCAAAAGTTCAATAAAATTTTTATATATCTAAAATTATTATAAAATGACTCCAATGAATTACATTGAACTTATATAGGTATTATGTATCAATTTTGACCAAATATAATTTTAAATAAAATAAATAATTATTTAAATAGAAAGTCGGTTTTAAAATAGTAACTTAGTGTTTTCACTATTCATCAAAAATTGAAAGTTTTCAGAAAAATACCAAAATTTCACCCTAGGCTAATTTCGATTTTCTAAATCCAAAAATGAAGTCCATTTTGAAAGATAAAATTTATAAAATTACAAAAAGTGGGTATTACTATTCATAATGGCTAGTTCTAATAATATTTTAATAATATATCGTTGTTTAGTAAAACCCGGTATTGCGTACAACACATGCTATTGAGGAAGGTCGCGATTGCGTGTAATGTAAGCCAAGTCAGGGTTGCGTGTTGTGCAAGACTCATTTGTTGTTTCGTTATAACAGAATCCAACCATTTTTCATTTATACATTGAATATATATATATATACTCAATGTTGCGTAGAATGACTATTATCAAACGAACTTGAAATTGTGTGTAACTCAATCTAAGAATGGTGTTGCGTATACTGCACGCTAATACGGTGTTGCGTAAAGCATAAGAAAATCTTGTTGTAGAATAAAACACATGACATCAAATAAATTAAAAAGAATACTTATCATAAAATATCGGGTTGTTACATGTTCTATAGGATGGAATCCCAAAATAAAACCCTTCCTATCACTGTATCTATATCAGGTTTAGATTATTGACCATTAGGTTACAAGGTGATACCCAAAGTCAATGATACTCACGTCTTGTACAAACACTCTTTAGGGTAAACTTCTCACTGAGTCACCTGTTAAGGTCCCCTAGGTGACACAATGGCATGGACACACTACATGGTATCCTTGATCTAAATATCATATCTTGGGTTAATAGGAATAACATTGAGGGACTAACATCCAACATTTTCATCATACTCATTCCATGGACTCAGTAGCCTCATAAATAAATCCTTACTGGCATATCTATAAAGAGTTGTAAAAATACCCATCTTGTATCCCAAGTCATATTCCAGTCCCCTCACCCAAAAAACCATCATGCCCTACCTAGGGAATATCCACCTAGGAACTCACATCTTAGATGGGGAGAAACACTCCCCCTATGCTCATTTATACTAGATCAAAGTCTTTAAGGAATATCATGGTTCAATGAAAGCCCACCCGAGCCTGTCATTCAAAATCCAATACTCTAATCTTTAGGAAGGAATCAAATAAACCTATACCATGGGCCACCATATCTCTCTCATCTGAATTATTCCTCTCCAGAGTTCATGCATCTAATAATATTAATTTATAATCAAATACTTGTACATTAACAACTAAGGAATTAAGACAGTGATCAAGGGTTTATCATGGCCCTTGAAACTCTGTTCCCTCCACTAATAGGAAAATCACATTAATTAATAAATTCATTTAAATTAAAATTTTCAATCACCCTAGATGGAGAGGCCACAAATCACATTCCATATCGAATGACTAAACAAAAATATACCTGATCATGGGACCACACACATCATAAACAGAGTTACCATCCATTTAAGCCACTTGACCATCACTACTTAAGCCCATACAAGGCTCATCCACACTCTTATAAACTCCTAAGAATCTTTCACGATCCAAAATTCCCAATTCATTTAATTATGAAAAATTATACTAAATTAGAAAATTTTGGTTAAATATTAATAATTCATAAAAACTAATAGGCATAATCTAATTCCTAACATGATTTTGATCTTACACCACATAAAAGACCCAATTTTAATTCTCAATTCAATGGCCATATAATTCCATTTAAGAAAAAGCACTTATTATGTCCATCAGGAAACATACCTTCAATTAAATGACATGCATGAATTTTTATACCTCATATTAGGAAATCATCTTGATACACAATATAAATACTCAACCATTAAAATATGATTCACCCATGATCTAGTGGAATCATCTCAAGAACCCTACCATAAATATCTTAAATCAAATGTGAAACAAAGGAAAGAAAGGAAAATGGAAGTTGGAGATGATCACCCAACTTAAACACCAACGAACACCATTTAAATCACTTCTGAACAAAACATATTGAGTGATATAAAAGGTTATGGATCCTCTTTGTCTTGGCCCTATGTGAGTGAAAAGATAGGAAGGGGAGAGATTAAATATTGAGGGGGCATTTTGGTCATTTCCCCATATTTAATGAAATTTATTATCCCGCACAGTTTTAAAAAGAAGAAAAAAATAGTTAAAATACCCTCTATAACTAAATTATAGTTATTTGAATATTTATCTACAATTTTATTTCAATTTTGTGCCAACCCCCAAGACAAAAACCACACACACAGTCACCCCACATGGTTTCACCTAACTGCGCACTAATAATGCATTGAAAAAAAAACATTTCAAAAATTATAAAATCCAACCCAAAGATCTTGAGACTCTCTCTAGAACTTAAGACACCTCCTTCGCCTTAATACATGTATAAAAAATTATACTTTGGATGCTCCAACTCTTAGAATTCCCATTTGAAACACAATTCTCAAATCGACCACATTTGTAGAAACTAAAAATTAAAATTTCCTATGAATTTCACCATTAAAGAAAGGACACTGAGTTTTATAGCCATTGTTGTCAAGAATAATATTTAAACAAGGAACTAAATTGGATCATCATTGTCCAATCGAGACACCATTGTAATTTCCACATCAAATCAGGTTTAGATCATCCATATAACACCTGGCCTAAACCTTTTTAATTTATACTAAAATATATATACAATATAGTATATTATATAATTGTATATTTAATACATGCCCATGATGAAGATATTTTTATTCATGTATTAAATATATATGTGAAAATAAATATTTATATGATACATATTTATTTCTCCCAAACTATTTTATTGTCAGTTATAAACCATTATGAATGTTTTAACAGATTTATATTAATTAATTGAAAATTTTCAATGAATTAACTCAACATTTTGAAATGAATATGATGAGGTGAGACTTATGCACTTCCTATGTAAGATGATAGTGTCCTATTTTGTTGATTTTAGCATGTTCTCTCTTCCTCCCATACTATTTCTCATAATCTGAGATAAAGCCTCCAACACCCCTTCAACATTCAGGTATCATAACAGTATGATCAAAAATCAATTGGAAGGTGTCCCCCCTAAGATGTAGGGGGATTTTTTTTCAATGATTTAAGATATTTATCAAGATTTCCTCTTTTCCAAGGTAGATGAATACAATTACTATTGGAATTTACCAGGTACTATGTTTTATCATTTTACTTGTGCATTAATCCTTGAAGATATATAGGCATGTTTTTGGGTTTTGTTCCAATACATATGTGATAAGATGATTGTACAAAATTTATCAGTGGTTTCAGATTATGGAATTCATTGAAAAATAAATGTGGTTTTTAATTTATCAAAAACGTATTTTAGAAATTGTAAAACAAGATATTTCTTGTGTGGAAATAAATACGAAAAAAATCATATTTTTTAAATAATAAAATTATTTAATTCTATATATTTTTCATATTTATAAAATGGTTTATAAACTGGGAATATAAATAATAATTTAGGCTCAATGAAATTTGTTTTATTAATATTTTTCAAATATGAAAAATTTTGTATTTATTAATATTGTTTTTGTAAATAAATAAAATATTTATTATAATAAATAGAATTCAATTTTTAATTAAATTATATTATTTTCAAATTTTTATAAAGAATAAAAAATATATTTTAAAATACTTCTAAAATTTTATATATTTTTTTTAAAATTAATTAACTGTAAATTTTTTATGGTTAATTGGTAAATATATTTCAAATTTGTATGGTTTGTTAAAATTTATAAATCAAAAAATAGTATTTGGGGAATATTTTAATTTATAAATGGTTTATAAATTAATTAAATACAAATTTTTTATCATTAACCATATAAATTTTTATGAATAATTTATTAACAACATATTCCAGATATTAAATTTTAATATTTAAAACACCTTTTCAAAAATTAAATGGCACGATTTATAATATAAAAATAAATGGTTTATTTATAAATCATAAATGGTAATTTATAAAGTGTTTATAAATTAAAAAATATACAATATTTAGATTTTATAAACATTTTTATATAATTGATATTTAATTGTAAAAAGTTTATAATTCATGAAATAACATATAAATTACTTTTCATTTAAAATATGAGTAGGTTAATATTGAAATGAATATCAAATTTTTATATTCTTGAGAATTTATAAAATGTTTAAAAATAGAAATTATTTATGAATAGTTCATAAGTGACTCATGTTTTGGAAAAAAAATTGTTTATTTATTTGTTAAATTTCATTGATATTAATATTTATTTCATGATTAATTAATTTGAAATTTTTCAATTAATGGTCATTTGTTTGGATATTATTTATGTCAAATAAAAAAATTGATTATTAATATTATGAAGGATTTAATATTAATTAAGAATATGATATTTAGATTATGTAAAATGTATACACATTAGAAATTTAATTATAAGTCATTTATAATTTACATAATATCATATTTTTAAAATAGAAATTCCAAATAATTATAAATATGAAAGAGTTCATATTGGAATGAAAATAATGAGATTATATTCAATATTATATAATATTCATAATGACAAAGTTGAAATTTTAAAAGGGTTTATAATTAGATTTTATTTATGAAATTGTTCATAAATTATTATCTCTTGTTTAAATATTTGAATTATTCAATAATTTAAAGTATATTCTTTATTTTACTCATATTTTTAAATTTTTTATATTATGGATGACTATATCCCTACATTTCTATGACAAATTTCTTCTAGCATAGAGCCTTAAATACCATGATAAGTTTGATTTTCATAAAATTTAGTTTTCATCTACATTGACCTTGGTTTTTAATTAGAGTTACGAGCTTGATAATATTTTTGGGAATATTTTGTGCATATTAGGTGGAAGTGTTTTCAAGAATTGAATTCTCTCTTGAGTAAAGTCCCCCATGTAGAGGGACTTCAGGTAAGACCACCTACTTTTCTGAAGGATTTCAATGGTTAGGAAACTGAATGGGGCAGGTTATCTATCTCTTCCAGTTTACTCATGTGGAGTTTTTTAATATCATAAAACTCTATGAAATTACATGAATCGTTCATGTAACTTTGGTATATGATTAATTTGTATATGTATGAATATAATTGACTTTTTTTTGTGGGTTGTGTAAATAATTACACATTAATTTTGTGAGGACACATTAATTTTGTGGTTGTAATAGGTATTTAAAAAATTAAATAATTAAAAGCATGCATACAAAAAAGTAAAATAACATGAAAATATAATGATTATATATGGTGTAGTTGTTATGAATTTAGCATGCATACAATGTATATTAAATTTACAAGACAAAAACCCACCTAAAATACTAAGTGTGAAATTCCTTCTAAAGAAACACTTTTCAAGACCTTGATTATCAAAATATGTACTTTTATGCCTATTTCAAGTTACCCTATATTATATTGTTAAAGTAAAGCATGTAATTAGTGATTCTTTATTCTTTTGTCGAGTAGTTTTGTGCCTATTCGGGGTGCCCATTGATTTTTCTTAGTCATATGTTTTTTCATTTTTTTTGGGTTACACTAGCTGGGAATCCCTGATGGTTAGGATAATAGAAGAATATAGTTTATTATATCTATATAATAGATTTGGATAAGTTTTTTATTTTTTTTAACTAGCTAAAAGACACCATCATTGTGATTGAGATGATTCCCTACCTCAATAACCAAGTAGTGAGATGAATGCCTAAGTAGACTCATTTCTTTATGAAATATGGATATTCGTTCACTAAATGGAAGTGATGTACTGGTTCATCAATTTCATGGGAAGAAATACCATTAAAATTACATAATTAATTGATAGAAGAATTGATTTATATCTCTTAAAAATTTCTAATATAGATAAATTCCATCATCTAATGATTTGATATTGATATCTATTCATGAAAATAAAGATTTGAATGGAAGAAACATTCTTGATTGGTATAGAAACTTGAAAATAATTCTCAAAAAGAAATAGAAATTCTATGTACTTGAGAAGCCACTTCATGAGAAATCTACATGGAAGGATATTACACAAATATAGTTATATATCTATAATAATAATATAGAGTATTCTATGGTGATTTTGAATATTATGATTGTTACTATGGATATAAATTTACAAGAATAACATGAGTTTATAAATTATTTTGAAATGATGGATAATTTAAAGAGACTATGTAATGACCAAAAAACACATGAACAATATGAGGTTTCAAAAGCCCTTATTTGATGTAAAATAGTGGAAGGAACCACAATATCCACTCTTTTACAAGATAATATTTGGTACGTTAATAATTTAGAGAGAAGGGTTCACCTCTTAATCAGGAGCTTACTATAGTTTTTATTTTGTAATCAATTTTAGAAGGGTTATGACAATTTTTCATAAAATACAATAGGAATTAATTCTATATACCTTTAATGGATACCCTTAAATGATAAGGATTTTTATACAGGATATGGGTGGTATCATCTCAAGTAATATTATAAAATTAGAGAAAAATAAAGAAAAATTTCATGGAATGAAAAGAAATTAAATAGGTTGTGAAGAGTTTTCATCACCGGTTACATCAAATAAGAAAATGAAAGGATAGTGAAACCATTGGATCCAAAATGGCCATTAAAGGTGAAACTATCCAAAATAACTAATGTATAGAGTTTAATGTATATTTTAAAAATTTATAAATATATATGAGTTCATAAGTTTATGGGGAGAATTTAAGAATAGATTTTAATGTTATTGAACAAGTATTTATTGCATGAATTACTTTAAGATGGATTGGTATTTATAAAGGTTGGTTATTTTTTAATCACATTTTATGTTTGTAAGCTAATAGGTTTTTTTTGAATTAATGGGATTTCATTATTTATGTACATTTCATTCCTTTAAGATCTATATTAGGGAAAAAATAGAAAACGTGTTTTATATAGGATAAAATGTTTATATAATCCATTAAAATGTAATTATGTTGTTTCTATTACCTATTTGTGAATAATTTTAATGTTGTTTTATTTTCAAATAAAAAAATTCTAAACACATAAAATACTATATATGATATGGAAACAATAGTTTATTTATTATATATTCCTACTAAAATAAAATAAATGTTATTTCCTAAAATCCAAAGTATTTTTTATCGAGTATTAGAAAAATATGTTGAAGCGAATATGATTTTTAAGAAGCTAATGGTAGTATGTTTGAATTTATAGAAGATCAAAGTTAATAAATAAAATATTGTTCCAATTTAAGTTTGAGTGGTTTATTACTTAATATCCTGAAGATTTAAGATATGAGATAGTAAATAAAAATGTAAATAATCACATTTTGTAAATATGAGAAAGTGAATATAACTATTAACTAAATGGTTTTACCATTATAATATCATATTTATTCTTCACTTGATATCATAAAAGTGTTTAGGATATGTTATGGTAAATAAAAATGTAAAGAGATACATTTAGTTTCCATAACAAGTGGACATCAATATTACCTAAATTTTCATACTATCCAATACATAAAGTTCATCACTTGGTATCATAAAAGATTTTAGGGTATGAAAGTTAATTGAAATGTAAATATTTATATTATTTTCCATAAAAATGGATATCACGTGGTATCCTAAAATAGTTTTGGATGTGTTGGTAAAGTGGTAATGTAAATAGTTACATTACTTAAAAAATATTTTAGAGATATTTTTTATGGAAAGGGTTCCAAGGAGAATGATTATGTACTTATAAATATTTCAATGTGGAAAACAACATAACATAATAACAATTGATTCTATTATGTTATGGATTTCGAATATAAGTTCAAAGATTTGATCTTAAGGAATATGATTCCTATGTCTTACCATTATTCAAACTATCTTGCTTCATAAATGTTACTCATTAAGAGGTTAATGGGAGTACTTTAATTGGTGTTCAAATAGGGATGTGATAGTAATTAAATTTGGATGTAATTTTCAGAAAACCATTTCTATAGAAAAAACATGAAATTCATGTGTAATATTTTAAGAGATTGGTTTTAATGGTTGTAAAAATATAACATATTTATAATAAATTAGATCTCCATTTATCATTCATTCATGTGTAATGTAATTTATTTTACATGAAGAGAAGAATGATAAATATCCTCTCTAAGTAAATAGTTTGAGTAGTCTGTAACTGATGATCATCATTCAGTATAATGGGTTGTGATGATATATAATGGTTATCTTGAATAAATAATTATATATATTTCAAATGGTTTTATATGATATATTTATGAATATATTTTTGAGTTAATAATTATAGACATATCACATGGATAGATATGCTAATAAATATATCATGGAATGTTATATGGCCATGGATATACTTAGTAGTGTATGTTTATTATCAGTCCTTCTTGCATGAGGTTTGTTAGATACCAAGCATGAGAACCTTAAAACCTTAATACCATAATTATCCAAGTTACCATATAAACATATCTATTTAGGGGGTGGTTGGTTATGTTGTTTATCATTAAATTAGTTGGAGTGAAACCAAGAAGAGATTTGTCCACTTTTATAACTAGAGAATACATATGGACCTTGATTGAATTAAACTGAGGAAATCCATGCCTATACTTAGTTGTTTTACATATGGTGATTTCAACAACTTGGATAAGTGAAATATGATGTTCTTACTTGATAGATGAATGACATGTGATGTATTCATTCACTAGGTCATTTTTTTAGGGAATTAAGAAAATGATGAGAGGACTATACTAGATTGACATGTTCTATGTATAGTGGTTTCTTGATGTCATGTAAAAATGGATTATATAAGTTATATTTGATGTATATGATACATCATGTGGTGTTTATGTTTATATAGAGATATGAGTATGTTTGAGGGATATCCCACCAAACCCCTTAGAGTTGTGAAGTTATGCATAATGTCCTAATGGATTTTAGTGAAAGTGGGAGATTATTGGATGTACACTAAAATATATATAAAATATATGATATTATATACATTAATCTTTAATACATGCATGTGACATAAGTATTTTTATGTATGTATTAATTATAAAAGCGATAAAAAAATATATATGGGATATATATTTATTTATCATGAATGGTTTTATTATCAGTTATAAACCATTATGAAGGTTTAAATTACATTATATTAATTCATTGAAAATTTTCAATGAGTTATCCCAACATTATGAAATGAATATGATGCGAGGAACCTTGGGATCTACTAATATAAGGGAATGGTGACCACTTCTATTAGGTGTGTCATATTCTCTCTACCTCCCATACTAAGGTTCATCATCTAAGATGAATCCACTAGAACCCCTTCACCATTTGTCCATCCTCGTGAAATGATCATGGATCTATTCGTTGGTGCTCCCCCCTCAGAGGTAGGGTGTTTTTGTTAACTACTTTTTGATCTTTATAAATCTTTATCCTTTTCCAAGGAATAAAAAGACTATTTTTATTATCATTTTATAGGTACTCCATTTTATAGTTTTATTTAGGCATTGATTCTTAATGAAAGATCTGCATGTGTTTGGGTTATATTCTACTAAATATTATCATAATATGATAGTGTGAAACCCATAAAAACCATGGATCCAATATAAATTTTCAATAGAATTATTCTAATCCAAGCCTTCAATGAAAAATATCAAATCCCAATTTAGGTTCCATTCTAATACCAATTATTGATAAGAAGAGTATTTCATTCAATCAAATATGTTATCCAAAAATCCAATCTCAAAATAATATCGAGATGAATTTTCACCAAAAAATCTTCCAGTGAAACAAAATACAATATTATTGGGCCACTCCTTAAAATGTAATCTACCTAATCCCAATATCTTCCACCACATTTTCTCATTGTTAAGACTCACCATCTGAACTCACGTATATAGAATACTTTCGATACAATATTTCACCTTGGATGTTCTTTATCCAACTAAGGTACCATTATCATTTAAACATCAAAACAAGGATATTACCTCTCCTACAAAGATAGTCTACTTGGTCAAAAAAACATACACTATCATTTTTCATCACTAGGAAATGCTTCATGGCCATTTATATCATGAAAACATTTATATAAGGCACAAATATGAATCTTTATAGTCCAATTATCCACCATTATCATTACAATTTCAATTTATGGATTTTTTATCCACCTCATATATGGGATAAACCATTTCTCTCATTCAAATTTTTAGGATTATTCTTCTATTATAGACCTTCTAGACCCAAAATTTAAATACAAATGGGGTTTCATTATGAAACCAATTGGTAATAAGAATAATAGATCATTCATGGTTATATGATAAAAGACACTCCTTTCCCAAATTGATATAGGATTGAGTTTTCACCTCACAATAATCTTAGTTAAAGAGAAATATTCCACCAAAAATATAATTTTCAATCATCTTTCAGGGGTTGAGTGAGAACTCATATAGGAAATAACAAAAATGAAGAATTTAAGCATCATAGGTCATCAGTGCATCATTCCAAAACAAATACAATGTTAGTGGCATACACACTATTAAAATAAATATATGATGATAGATATAACTCGAATAGTTTCATGAATCAATTGTAACAACTCGATGCATGATTTCTATATACTCATATAAACATTAAGGAAACTCTTTATAGGTTCTTCTGTAATGTTAAAATTTTTAAAAACATTTTAACAATGTACTATCTCATTATTCCTAATATTTCCTAATTGTTCAAATTATGAAATAGACTAAAAATGATTAGTATCATTCTGATAAACCAAGAATCAACATGATTAACACTTAAAATTTTCATAAACACCTTTTAATGTCATCATATGATATTGAAAATAGATTATGAATGATTTTAGTAAAATATAATCCTCTAATTAATTAATTAATTAATTTAATTTTTCATATTAAATTTTTTTTTTATTGAGAAAATGATGATATCCTATAAACCCAACTCTGGTTTAAGAATTAATTAGTGTAGTATTTATTGAGATATAGTGTTTCATTTAAGATCAATAAAATTTAATGTCAGGTTACAAACCTAACTTGAACCCAACTCGGGCATGAACCGTTAATGATTTACTAAAGGTAGGCTATTTTTATCCTCTAATTCTAATTTTTAGCATGATTTTTAAGATGATGAGTCACAATGTTTTGGTGGAATATGAAGGGAGTGTCAGTGGTCCCTCATGAATTGGGGTTGGCAACCCCTAATGATGATTATTCATTGTATTTTTATTAATGTTTAATAAATTGATGTTATAGTTTAATAATAATAATAATAATAATATGTAATGTTATTGTAATTAGTAAAAACAATTGGATTTTATAGCATCCATATTTACAACATGACCACCCACTTCATTGTGCACTTCCTCAGTTGAAGTCACATCCTTAATTCCCACCCCTCCACTACAAATTTCCAATGCTGACATTTTTTAGTTGCATCAATTAAACTATACAATGTCATGAATGAAGTATATCACTATCCATGGATATGGGTGAAATGAGTATAGATCAATTGAGAGTTTTTTTAAATATATGTTTTAAAAAAAATAATTAAGTCTATATTAATTGTTTTAAGCTAATACAGAAAGGCGGCAGAGGCCTTTCCACCATTCCAATTAATTAAAAGGTTTCATAGCTAATTACTCTTTTACCTCTCACTCATATGGATTGATGGCATGGAAAAGTTTTCATGGTTGATTCCATATTTCTCTTAAAGTAAATCCAAAGGTGGAATTTGTGATGCCACCTTTCATATAAATAAAGGAAAAAGGTAGTAGTGCCCCTGAAGCCTTTCCCTGAGTACCTATAAAAGGGAACCCCCACCCTCCTCACTCTAAATTTATTTCATCTATTTAAGTTGTGCTCCCTCTCTATATAATTAGTCTGGTGGTTCTTTATTTGTGCATGGTGGTTTTGATGGGCTAAAATAAGTGTCGAATTTTGTGAAGCAAAATTTAAAGGTATTTATTTTAATTTTAAATTTATTTATTTATTTATTTGATTTTTTAGTTAGTTATAAATATGTTATTTATTTAGTAGTTTACTTAGTAATATAGTTAAAAATAATTGTTATTATTTGTAATGATTAATTATAGATTAAATAATGAATAACTTAGGATTAAAGAATGATTATATAATGATTAACTAATAATAATTAACATATGAATACCATATGATTAGCTAATGACTATAATATGATTAACTAATGAGCAAGGCATAATTAATTAAGGATTAAGTAATATTTAACAAATGATTATTAAATGAATTAATAATGATTAACTAATGATTAAAGAATTATTAAAGAGTGATTAACTAATGATTATAGATTGATTCATGATTGATTAAATATTGATTAACTAATGATTAATGATTGATTAATTGACAATTAAATAATGATTAACTAATGATTAGGAATGATTAACTAATGATTAAATAATGATTAACTAATGATTAATGATTGATTAACTAGTGATTAAATAATGACTAACTAATGATTAAATATTGATTAACTAATAATTAAATAATGGTTAACTAATGATTAATTAATGATTAAAGAATGAATAAGTAATGATTAAAGAATGATTAACTAATGATTAAATAATGATTAAATAATGATAAATTAAATATTAATTGATGAATAAAGAATGATTAACTAGTGATTAAAGATTGATTAACTAATGATTAAAGAATGAATAACTACTGGTTAAAGATTGACTAGATAAAGATAAAATAATGATTAACTAATGATTAAAGAATTATTAAATAGTGATTAATGAATGATTAAATATTGATTAAATAATGATTAAAAATGATTAAATAATGATTATCTAATGATTAAAGAATGATTAACTAATGATTAACTAATGATTAAAGAATGATTAACTAGTAATTAAAGAATGATTAACTAGTAATTAAATAATGATTATATAATGGTTGACTAATAATTAACTAATGATTAAATATTGATTAACTAATGATTCAAGAAATATTAAAGGATGATTTAATCATTATTAATAAATGATTAACTCATTCTTAATTATTTATTGAAGACTAAGTAACTAATGTCAAAAGATTGATTAAATAATGATTAAAGAATTATCAACTAATGACTAAATAATTCTTAACTAATGATTAAAGAATGATCAATAAATTATTAGATAATATTTAACTAATTATTAAATAAAAATTAATGAACAACTAACTAATGATTAACTAATGATTAACTAATGATTAAATTTTAAAGATTAATTAACTAATAATTAAATATTTATTAAATATTTATTAACTAATGATTAAATAATGATTAACTATTTATTAAATAATGAGTAAAGAATGATTAACTAATGATTAAAGAATGATTAACTAAATATTTAAAATGTTTAAAAAATTATTAACCAATGATTTAAGAAAAATTAACTAGTGATTAAAGATTGATTAACTAATGATTAACAAATTGTTAACTACAGATTAAATATTGATTAGACAATGATTAAATAATAACTAAATAATGATTAAACCATTATTAAATATTGATAAAAATTATTAACTAAGGATAAAATAATTATTAACTAATTAATATTGAATGATTAAAGAATTATTAAAGAATGATTAATTATTGATTAAAGAATAATTAACTACTAATTAAAGAATTATTAATTGATGATTAAAGAATGATTTACCAATGATTAAAGATTGATTAACTAATGATTAAACATTGATTAACTAATGATTAAAAAGTGACTAACTAATGATTAAAGAATTATTTAATTTTGATTAAAGAATGGTTAACTAATACTTGAGGAATTATTAAATACTAATTATCCAATGACTAAATATTGATTACTAATTATTAAAGAATAATTAACTAATGATTGAAGAATGGTTAACTAATGATTAAAGGATGATTAACTAATGAATATAGAATGTTTAACTAATGATTAGAGAATTATTAACTAATGATTAAATAATGATCAACTAATTATTAATGATTGATTAACTAATGATTAAATACTGATTGACTAATGATTAAAGAATAATTAACTACTGATTAAGGATTGATTAACTAATGATTAAATAATTGTTAAGGCCTAATTAATATAGTATTATCTAATGCTTAACTGATTATTATCTAACAATTAACTAATGAATAACATATGATTAACTAATGAATAAATAATTATACACTAATAATTACATAATTATTGGATATTAATTGTCTAATAATTAGATATAAAGAAAACATTTAACATATTCCAAAGGGATGTACTTAAATTTTTTAATTTTAAAAATATTTCGTATTTATAATGCCTTATACACCATATGGGGAGGCCTGAAATTTGAAGGCTGAAAGCTTTTGGAAATTCAAAAGTAAAGTAAATCCCTTTGAAATATTTTATTAACACACCACTTGAAAATAAGATGAATTTTACTTCACTTCCAAAGTCAGACTCATCCCATATAATTTCGATTCTATTGAAAAATTTCAAGGTATTTCTTTGTTGTTGTAAATAATTCATGTGTTATTTAATAGGTTTATCATTTTATATTTCACATTATATGATCATAATTTTTCTTCTATCATAGAGAGATAATTTGATTTTGTGTTTTATATTTTTTTACCTCACTTCCCGAAACATATTATAACTTATTTTCAAAGAAATTTTTATAAAATAAAGACAAAATGTTTATATATATAAATATATAAACCATATATTAAAAAACACCATTTCTAATTAAAAACCATATATAAAAAAACTATAGAAATGTGATTTGAGAAACATAAAGATATGCACTTTTCTTTTGGTAAGAAAAACTTCATAAAACAAATGGAATAGATATACCCTATCTTATATTCTACCAGTCATAACATTCTTCTGACCATAATGTAATATTTACATTTTACACTTAAGACTTATTTAATTTTTATACATACATATGGAGGATATTTCATTACTCATTGAGTATTATAGGAATATTTCATGCGACGAGATAGAGGGCCATGATGTTCGACGGATCAGGGTGCATAGAGCACACCATTATCATCACATTCTACCTTCAGCTACCATTATACCATAATTATGCCATGCTGACATGTATGGAGTTATTGTATCTGATTTTACATTCCTTGATCATCCCCTCCTTATTGCACTTATTGAGAGATGGAGGCCTGAGACACACACAATCAACTTTCCAGAGGGAGAGATTACCATCACCCTTAAGGGTGTGGCAATTCTTCTCGGTCTTCCTATCTAGGTGGATGTTGTTATAGTACCCACCCATGGAGACTATCCTGAGATTGTACAAAAATTATTAGTTTTATACATTGTGGGTGATAATGAATCTATATATGGCGATTCAACATCTATGAGGTGGATTGAGATGCAATTTTCACAATTACCCACTAACACAAATGAGTAGATTGCATGTGTCACAACTGTGCATATATCTTGTGGATCATTAGAGGGACATTGTGCACTAATCACTCCAGTATGTATGTTCCCATTATGTATATGAGGGTAATGGAGTATTTTTATTAGTCCATGAGATATAGTTGGGGATTTTCATGCTTGGATTACACTTACAAATAATTATTCATGACATGTCGATTAGATCACATAGATCTTGAGGAATGTGTCAGCCTTATTCATATGTGGTCATCAGAGTGAATACCTCCCTTCTACCCTATTATTTCTTATTATGAGCTTCATATAGATGTGTTGCAAGATTCTTCACATGGATGTTGGTGTGATCAATTATCTTTATTTTATTCTGATACTACTATTATTTATTAAATTTAATTTCTCGTTATTTATCATTTTCTATGTTGTATGTTACAGTTGGAGTTAGGAACACCATTCTTTAAAGACATTGAGGCACAAATTGGGTGCATATCATATCATGTTGGACAGTATATCACCTATCAATATAAGTATATACAGTATTTCTTTGACTAATAAATTTGATAATATTATATTTTATGGTTTTTAGTAACATTTTTTTAAAAACTATCACATGTCATTTGAGATTTCATGTATTCCAAACTAGGCTCTAATAGACTAGCTGATCGCATACTGTACTGATAGGATTCACAATTCCATGGATGTAGTGTCTCTCATTCACTTTCACATTATTGATTGGAACTAACCAAATATAGTCATGTGCCAGATTTTATTTGTTCAACATATTCCATTTCCACTAAGATAGTCATTAGTGCTTCATTATGTGAAGCTAAAAGAGAGGCAGGATGTCAACTGGCGCTGATGAAATACAAAGTATTTGGATCACTATAATAGATGAGTGTCATTTCATATTGATGGTATGTGTACCATGAAATTCCTTCTAGTAGAGAAACTCATGTATGGGTCATGGTTGTCTATATTATATCTTACTCCACATGAAAGAGGGCTCCAGGATCTGGTAAGTTTATAATTTTCTATTAGTTTGTTTGTTGTAATTTTTTTAATTCATTTTGAATCTCATTATATCATAATCAACTACAACATACTATCAACATGTCTGATCCAGATGAGGAGGAGGGTTTTAGATAGATAGCATATAATGTTGTAGTTTAAGGGATAATTATAGTGTTTCTTTTTTTACATGATAGTATCTTTGATCATCCATCCCAGGGAGATGATGTTCCTACCCAGGGATTAGAGGTTCCTACACACAAACCTACTCTAGTAGTTGCTGATGTCAAGGACCCACAATGAGTATAATGTATATCGTGTTGTGCTGCATGTGAGGCCTCACTTTTACCATAGTTATAGGTTGTCCCTCTTTCTATCCAGCATCATTTGATTGGGGATGTGCATCAGGAATCATGGGATCCATTTTTTTGTCAGGATATCCGTAGCTTTCTTCAAGTACATCTTATCCAAGATTCTATTATGGTTCATTTCCCATGCCTTCACATTTTATTCCCAAACCTTCATAGGTTTTATGGTTCACCCATACAATGATGGTATGTCATTCTACTCACATAATGGGAGAAGGATCAGGTGCACATGATGACATACAGTTGAAACATCCTCCCGATGAGTCACAACCATAGTATCTAACAGTCGAGAATCCAGCACCCGAGGAAGACCACTCTCCAGGTCATCATACTCCACCCTAGCATAAAAGTTAATGATCTTGATACAGGCATCCCATTAACACACCAAATTATGGGATGAGACATTATCATAGATAGTGATTGTACTAATTTATTTATAAGTTTGTTGTTAATTTTATGTATTTGACACAACAATGTATTTTATCCTCCATATAATTGTCTCTATATTAAAAAGATGAAATTATTTTTAATATCAACCATTTTTACATGTTTAGAAACTATTTTAATTTTCATTTATATTTTATTTACAATTAATATTTTATAATTCTTCAAAGTCAACTACTTGAAACATAGGAAAACTTATTAAAGTTCAAGTAAGTAACATTAAAAACCATATCAAATCTAAACTATAAAAAATCTAAATAAAACATAAAACATATCCTGATCATCTAAAAATTTGTTGAACATAAAAATAATTTCATAAACATAGAAAATAATTGAAATTTAAAGGAATGTAAAAAATAAATAAATAAAAATGTAATGGTTTAAAAAATATTTTTTCCACTAAAATTTATTTTGGTTAATTTTCATTATGAAATGTTTGCAATTTTCAATTATTTTTTATTTGTTCAGTAAGTGTGTAAAATTTCATTTAGATTGTATTTTTATTTTATTTTTTATAGACTTCCAAATCCACTGACTTTAAACATTTTTATGTTTCATTTAGGTGACTTTGAAATAATATAACTTATAAAATATTAATAAAATATAAATTATATTTGAAAAACTAATTCAATATATAAAACATAATTTAAAATAAAAAAACATAAATATACTAATTGAAATCTAATTAAAATTCATAAAATTTATTTCTTAAAAATATAACATTTTAACTTTAAAATATCAATAGACATAATTCATAAAAAACACAATAGATATATAACATTTATATATTTAAATATAAAAACATGTACATTTAAAATAATTTTTTCCTTGAAAGGTGTTAGGGCCTCTGGCGCCTTTCTGTAATAGTTTTCAAAAAAAATTACCTAGACATATTTAAATAATTGTTTTAAGGAAAAATGAATATTAAAAAAACTAATTTTTTATATATATGATTTTATAAATATTAATATTAATTTTAATATATTATTAATATTAGATCTTTATTATCACTATTTTGGCACTGATAAAGACACATTTTATCAGTGCTAAAAAAAGCACTAATAAAGAGTAGTCTTATTAGTGCTTTCTATTTTAGGGTAGATAAAACTATTCTTTATCAATTATTTTTTGAAAGAACTGATAAAAACCATATGTTTTCTTAAAAAATAACCCTAATAGAGTTCTTCCTCCACTCATTACTTCATGATTTTTCAGAACTAGAGTGATTCTGCCATTATCTCCACTGTCGACGGACCCTACTACGGTCGTCGGTCATCTTTCTTGATGAATCGATCTCTCCAAATCTAAGGTATGTGATAATTTTTCATGTTAGTGCCTCTGACCACTCTATTTATTCAGTTGCACCTCTTCAAACCCTATTGCGCAAGTATTCACTTGTTCTTGATGAACTGAACAAATAGCCCCAAAACTGATACACCCCTCTGCGATAGTGCAATAATGAGGCATCATAAGTATGACGCACCACCCATACACATCGATCCTCTCCCTTTGCATCACACTCCCTATGTCGAGATCCCTTATGGATTGGCCTCCCTCCCTCCACCGAGTAGTGGACCAACCTAGCACCCATCCTTTTTATTTTCACTATGTCATAGGAACCAGATGCCCCCTCATTTTCACTCTGTTACACACCAGGCTCGGTAAGCCAGCATGACACACTAATAGAAATTTATCCCCTCCTTCATCATCTAATAAACATGAAAATTAGTGATCATTGAGTAAATTCTTTGCGTGATATTTTTGGTGCACGTGGTATTTCTGGAAGTTCACACAAGAGGTCGGTGTGTGTTGAGACCTGCATTTGTCCAAAGATAATAGGCCTCTGAGTTTCTATCCCATGTGAATTCATTTTTCATCTCCTTCGCAACATCCTAACACTCAACCACACAAAACTAATACCTAAAATAAATAAAAATTTATAATTTTTATTAACATCAATTATTACATTTATTATTTTATAAATAACAATCAATATATATTTATAATTTTTTATAAATATAATTTTTTATATTTATACTTATAGATATAATTTTTTAGACTTATATTTAAATATATAAATTTTATAGTATATGTTTTTATATTTATATAATTTATTAATAAATTTTTTAAAAACAATTTTAATTTGAATGTTTTATATGTTTTTAAAATTATATAATTTTATAAATTTTATAGTATATCATATTATACTATCATAATTTAATAATAATTTTCTATCAAATATTTATAATTTTATAGTTTTATTCACTTATAAATTAATTTAATTGTATATATTTTATAGTGTATCATATTATACATATATAGTTTGAATATAAAATTCTATTAATTATTTATACTTTTTCAGTTTTCATGATTTATAAATTATTATACAAGTATAGTTTTATTCATTATAAATTTTTATACTTTTATACTTTCATAAATTTTAATTTTTTATATAATAATTTTATAAATTTATAAATTTTTAAAACTATATATTTCTATAAATTATTTATACTTTTATAACTTATATGTACTTTTATATATTTTTTAAAACTTATATACATTTATAAATTATGTATATTTCTTTAAAATATATTTTCATTTGTAAACTATATATAATTTTATACTTCTATAAACATATATAATTTTATATACTAATATAAATAAATATACATTTTTAATTTATACTTTCATACGTATATAATTTTTTCAATATATCAATATTTTAATACTTTTATACTTTAATAAATTTTATTCCAATAAATTATACTTTTATATTATTATAATTTTGTAATATGATTATTATTTTTTCAAAAAATTAATTTGAATAATCAAGATTTATTTTATTATATGCAATATGTTATGTTTTAAATCATAATGGATAGAAGTTCAATCAATGCATTTAGTTGAGTGTCGAATGAGATTCCAAAGTACCTTTGATTTTTTTTGGATTTCATGTTCAACAGTGTATCTAGGGGGAGATTATTTTATTCGCTTTTATAATTTTAATAGTAGGACATGGTTTACTCATAAAGAAGTATGTTATCATATCACTAGAGTTGGATTTCAAACAAATTATGAGTTATGAAACCATAATAGATAAAAAATTCAACAACTAGAAAATTTTAATAGGTCTAAGTGGTGTGATGTGAAAGATATAATATTTGATCAGTTATCATTACTTTCATTATTTATTCCTTTTTATTTGTTAGGAAACATTGGGTACTCATTTTGGTCACTTTGGATACTCTAAAGATTAATTTCCTAGATTCACTACATGGATACCCAACAAATTGACCACATGTGATGATGTTTATAAATTTTTAATAAACTACATCCATCATTTAAGAATTAAACATCATTTTATATATTTTATATTATGTTTTAATGATAACCCTGTTATGATGGGGCGATGTTTGAAAATAATTGAATAAGGACAGTCCATGAGCACAAGGAGCATGTCGCCTTCTACAAGTGGATAAGTATCAGGGTATATATAATAATATTTCACTATCAAAACACATATCAAAAAAAATTACTTATTTTTCTCAATGATTTTGTAGTGTCTGAAACAAACAGATAGAAAATATTGTAGTTATTATGTTTGTAAATTTATTTGAGGCATCATATACCATCAAAAAACTAGCATCCCCAAGGAGTTATTTTTTAATATAATTGCTATTTAATTTAAAATATTCATTAATCCTTTTTGTATTTATATTTTTTCAGTACTACTATGATTGTCAAAAATCCTCATATTCAAAAGACGAAATATATTTGTTTATAAATGAATGGAAAGCCTACCTGATGTCAGAATATAAACATATATCATGAAGACGTGACTTCCTACTTCTTATTTAGTTTATTTTATCATCATTTTATCTTCTTTTTTTAGTTAATTTAATCATCATTTCTATTTGCTACTTATTTTTTTAATTCTCAAAGAGATCATAAAGACATGAATTCATCAAAAAGGATGATTCACTCTTTTACTATGATCATGAACTCAATCGGATACACAGTTTACCCGGTATGACTCAATTTGAATGGTTTTATTTTAAAATTGACATTTTATTAATGAATTATTTATAATTTATATTTAATTTATTTCTTCATAGTATTACTAATATAATAATGGTCTTCATATATAGGTATATTCTTTTGGTTGGGTTAGGGTGTTTTGTTCAAATATTCTCATGATAATGCAAGATTAGACTTCGAGGCTGCAAATGAAATAATGAAAATAAAGAAATGGGTCAAGAATGTATAATAACATCATGAAAATTTTAATTCCCACTACTTATTTACTTATTTTTTTCATCATTTTATCTACTATTTTTAAGTTAAGTTCTTTATAATATTTATCTTATAATTATTTAGTTTTTTTAAAATTTCTTTAGGGAAGTCATATTTTTATTTCAACTGTCTACAATAAGCCATAATAGAAATAACATGTCTCTTTATGATGGAAGAGGAAACCCCATGCTACCTGAAACATGAAGTCTTTCAGGGGAATGGAGTTTCTCTTCCATTAGAGTGGAACATGTTCTCAATTTTTTGTATTTTTTTAGATTTATTAAAGAAAAACACATATCGAACACTCAATAAACCACACCTCAAATTGATACACATTGTTCTCAGTATGACTCAGACTATATGTTTTTTGTTTATAATTTAAATTTTATTTCAAAAAACACATCACATACTCAAACCAATAAAAAGAATTAATATTGTTTTAATACATTAGTAAATTAATCCATATGTCATTTGCAATGTGTGGTAATCGTCTGCTTGCTAATCTGACACACGATGTGGCTGGTATGACTCCAAGTGTTTCTTATAATTTAAAATTGACATTAATTTAAGTAAAAAGAACAAGTAACATACTAAAAACAAATATAACACATTATTATTATTTTTATTCTTGAGGACAATTATCCATATGTCAATTTTGATGTATAGGAATCAACTGATCCTTGATCCACACCACAATGTGACCGATATGACTCAATGTGTGTCTTTTTATTTAAAATTGAAATTAAATTTATTAAAAAGAAGAAGTGACATACTAAAAATTGAGAAAATGAATTTATAATATTTTAATTATTTAAGAAAATGATCCATATATCATTTATGATGTGCAAGAACCAATATTACCTCTATATAACACACGATGTGACCGGTATAACTCCATGTGTGTCTTTTTATTTAAAATTGAAATTGATTTTAGTAAAAAGAAAAGGTGACATACTAGAAACTAATAAAATTAATTCATATTGTTTTTATACTTTAGTCTAACGATCCATAAGTCATTTTTGACATGTTGGGATCAAGTTCACCTCAATCTGACACCCAGTGTGATCAGTATAACCCTAAGTGTGTTTTTATATTTAAAACTAACATTAATTTTAGTAAAAAGAAAAACTAAAAAATTGAAAACTAATAAAATTCATTTAGATTGTTTTTATCCATTAGGAAAATTATTCATAAGTCATTTTTAATGTGTAGGAGTCAACCCCACCTCAATACGATGCATGGTGTGACTTGTATGACACAAAGTGTTTCTTTTTATTTAAAAATGACATTAATTTTAGTAAAAAGAATGTTACATACTAAAAACTATGAAAACACATTCATAATGTTTTTATACTTTAGGGAAATGACCCATAAGTTATTTCTATCCTATAGGAATCAATCTCACCTCAAACTGACACACGGTGTCACCGATATAACTCCAAGTGTGTATTATTATTTAAAACTGACATTAATTATTCTAAAAAGAACAACTGATATAATGAAAATAGAGAAAATTCAATCATATTGTTTTGATACTTTAGGAAAACAATCCATATATTATTTTTAGTGTGTAGGAATCAAACCCACCTCAATTCGATGCACGATGTGATCGATATGACTCTAAGTGTGTCATTTTATTTAGAATTAACATTAAATTTAGTAAAAAGGAGAAGTGACATACTCAAGGCTGAAAAACACATTCATATTGTTTTAATAATTTAGTAAAATGATCCATAAGTCATTTTTGATATTTATGAATCAATATCACCTCAATCTAATGCATGGTGTGCCCGATATGACTCAAAGTATATGTTATTAGTTTAGAAATAACATTTTAGTTCAATGGCTCTGCACTCCCCTGGGTTTTGGTGCTCTCGTGTCTCCCTCATCCTTTATATGGTTTCTCCTCCCTCATCTATGGTTCTCCCTCTTGATGTTTGGTCTCTTCCCCTTTAGGCTAGCGGCTTTCTAGTCCATTTCTCCAAGCGTTCCTCCACTTCTGGTTCTCTTGTGGTCGAATACCTTTTCCCCTTCGTGTAGGATCGAAATAATGTTGTAGATTCTCAATATACAAGAGGGGGGGTGAATTGTATACTTTAAAAATTCCTTTGGAACCTTTAAAGTTAGTTACGAATAACTATGTTTTCCTTAATCAAAGGAAAGGACTAAGTTTAAGAAAGTTTAAACTAAGCAAATTCACAACACCTCTAACACCAAATGAAAACTTGGAATAAGGAATGAAGTTATAAACTTCAAGTCCTATGAACTTTCTTAAAACTGGAAAGAGATTCCGAAAGTTGGTTCCGGAAATATGGTTCCGGAAATTGAAACTTAACAAAAGATTACAATATGGGATTCTACCTTAAAGCATATAGAATCAAAATAAAACAGAGTACAAGTAAGAAAGTATAAGAATGTTATACTTTCCTTACAATACAATAGGCAGCGGAAATAAACAAGTAGTAAAACTACAAGTAACATGATATAAGTATTTTAACCCAAAGAGAAGGGTATCCAACAACCTTGGATAAAGGTCCCTTGATTTATACTTTCAAGCAAGTCTGTCTTACCCACACCAGGGTAAGCCCTCGATACGAAGATCGGAATCTCTGTTTTGATATCCCCGCAAGACCTCAACTTCAAGGTAGTTGGAAACCTCTGTCTTCCTCAGCAAGGAAGCCCTTGAACTTTAAGGTAGTCAGCACCTCTATCTTCCCATCCCTAGATGTCCTCGAATGTAATCACCAACATTCAGAGTCGCACGATGCTTTGAGAGTTAATAAGAGCCTCTCTCTCTAGAAATAACCTTAACAGCATGTATGAACAATGTCAAAAAGTTTTTTCCATCCAGAGCACTTTCAAATGAGCTCCTATTTATAGGTAAGGTCGGCTCCCTCCTCCAACAGTCATATATTCCTTAAAATTCGAAGGGACCTCTACACGTGTCACTTAATCAACAGTTAGTTTATAACAGAATAGAAGACATTGTTTTATAACAAAACAAGTGTAACCGAATGTACGACATCGTTTTAAGTCTTAACTAGAAAGTTCGGAGTGAAGGTTCAGAGTCTAACTAAAAATAATATTCAGAGTCTAAATAAATTCGGAGTGAATAAAGCAAAGATGATCAGATTCTGTTTAATAGGTGAATTCGGAATGAGAATCCGTCATCAAAATTCGTAATGAGAATTTGTCCTCAGAAATCGTAATGAGAACTCTTCATCAGAAATCGTAATGAGAATTCATCATCAGAATTCGTAATGAGAATTCGTCATCAGAATTCGTAAAGAGAATTCGATGTCGAACTTCATAAGGATTCTTATCCAGAATTCGGAGTAGAACTTAATCAGAGTTCGTATCTGGAATTCGGGATGAAACTTTATTACAGTTCTCATCTGGAATTCGGAGTGAAACTTCATTACAGTTCTCATCCAGAATTCGGATCCTAAAATAGAATGTTTCATATCAAGGTTTCAAACAATTTCGAGAATATAGACATGAATCTGAATCTTATACTTAAGAAATATATGGATGAAAATATAATAAGGATAATTTTTCTTACAAAAGCGATTTTCCTTATAAAATCAATTTTCCTTATAAAAGCAATTTTCCTTATAAAAGCGATTTTCCTTATAAAATAAATTTTCCTTAAAGATAAGGTGTTTGTGATTTTCAAAATAAGAAGGAATGGAAAAGTCATAAAGAAAAACCTTATTGACTCAACAATCACCCCCTTTTTGGAAAGCACAAACATCCTTACAAAAAAGAAGTTCTAATAAGAAAGAAAAAATTAACGCTTATATCCCTTTGCTTTAAGGATATTGATGAATACGACTAACTCCCCCTTAGGCTTTGAAACTCTAATGATTGTATTCTAGATTTCCGGAATGATATTTCATTACGAATAAGAAAGTATTATTTAATGAAAAACTCCCCCTTAGATAAACTCTATAAGAGTTTGTTTTCTTTCTCACACTTTGTTAAGATTATTTTTCCCCATTTATTAGGGTTCTTTTCCTTCTCCCCCTTTGTGATTTTAAAAAAGAATTCATGGGAATGGAAAATATAACAAAGTACCTAAAAAATTAGTAACAACAACAAAAGAAACGAGCAAGCACAAATTTTCATTAGGTTTTAAAGCTCGGTAACAAGGAAAATTTAGATACAACAAAAGATTAGATCAATCTATTTTGGATCTTTTTCCTTTTCCATGAGACCCTTAATAATAGTCTTTATCTTCTTCAAATTTTTATGGTCTTCCTCGGCTTTTTTTTCTAACACAACAATTCTTTCACTTTGAGCTTCAATATTTTCTTCCTGGGCTTGAAGCTTTTCTTCCTGAGCTTTAAGCTTTTCTTCATGAGCCTTCAACTTTTCTTCAAACTCATTCTGATGATCCCTTTCATACTTCCAGTTTTGAGAAACAGAATTCAGCTTCCCATTCAGATCTCTGACTTCCTGAATCTGGAAATTCTTTTCATCTGTCAACTTTTCTTCAAAAGATGAAGTAAGTTCACTTATCTTCCTATCTTCTATATCAAAAGAATCCTTCATATTATCTTGGAATTCATCAAAGAGTCTCATCTCTTCTATAGTCTTCCTTAACCAACTATTCATCCTCTTTCAAGATCATTTGTGGGATTCATTGCCGACAAAGAAAGTTTTGAACTGAGCCTCAATCTCAACACATTTGTCTATAACCATGGATACGGAGTCTATTTTCTGATTCAAAGCATTTTGGAGCATCTGGCATCTTGAATCATTACTTGAGAAAGTCGAAATAGTACCCACCAACTTCTTTAATGACTGAACAACAAAGTCATTCCCCAACGAAGATGACTCCGAATCCGAGACTTTGCTTGGAGAATTTCCTTCTTCAAAATGCTCAACTTTCTTTTTAGAAGAATCACCAACTTCCCTTTTCTTTATAACCACCAAGCTCGGAGTATCAACAACAAGTTTTTTTCCCTTTTCCTTTTTCGGAATGGATTCATGTTCCGGAGTTCTCTTCTCACTGTCAGACACTTGAACAACATTTTCTTCCTCATCAGCAACTTTCTAAGCATCATCCTCTACATTCTCCATTTAAGAAATATCATGTAGAAGTTGTTCTTCCTCTGCATGATAAGCTACTTCTTCTTCTCCTTTCCCCTCATCCATCCCTGGAGTGACTAACTTAGAAGACTCAACTTCTGAGTTTTGGAGCGATAAATGTTCCGAAGGTTTCCCCTTATAATCATCTACTTGCTTTAACACATCTCCGGTGTCACCACTAACTTCAGCAACTACTCCTCCTTCTTCCACATTCTCAATCTGCTCTACTTCCTCAACATGCTTAGCGACTGGCTCTTCCGGAGCGTCAAAGTTTCTTCCTGGAGTCTCAGGTAGATATTACAAAGAAAAAGATCTCGGAACGGGAATGTTTCCGAAAGCCATCTCAGTAAACTTTAACAAAGTCTGAACTACCTCAGCTTTAGACATCTTCTTCTTAAGATTCTTTTCTTTCACTTGTTTTTCAAGCTCATCCACAGTTCTTTCCTTCAAGGCCTTAGCCTCTGCAGGATCCAAGTCAAGCTGAGACTCCCCTTGAACTCTCTTCTCTTTGATTTCCCTCCATTTAGCAACTACCCCATCAGCATAAGCTTTCTTATTCTTTAGTTTTGGAGGTGCGGAATGAACTTCCTTAGATTTGGGATTTTCTTCTTCAACTTCAATTTCTTTCAACTTTCTCTTCCTCACTGGCTTAGAGGATTCAGGTTCAGCAACTATCAGAACTATTTCTTCTTGAACAGGTAAATCAATGAATTGACCAGTCTCTTTGTCAAAAGCAACATCCCTCCTTTTGAGAGAAACATCACTCACTAGCATAATCTTGAAAACTCTTGGTTTAGACTTGAAAGCCTCCTTGAAATACTCAAGGCACCGAACTATTAAATTTGAGAGTATTGATGGATACATTATGATCTGAGCTCTCAGATTCCCTTTCATCACATTCTCAAGGGTAACAAGAATGTGTTTCATCAGATTAAACTTCCTCAGATTTATTAGAAAATTTACGATGTAGATCTCACTCTTCTTCAAACTATCTTTGTCACCCTTTCTCGGTACGATAAGGCCTTGTACCCATAACTCTAGAATTCGGGAATTTGTAGACAGAGAAGCAATATTCAGAGCTTTATCATCTGACAGTCCAAGAGTTTCCAAAGACTTTTCCTTGTTGAAGATACCTTTTGAATCCGGCAAAACATGAGAAATAATCTCAACTTCTCCTTCATTGTTCAGCCCTACCAAGCTGGCTGCCTTGGCATAAGAAAGCTTATAAGTCTTTCCATAAGACTTAAACGATAATTTGTCCCTTCCATCTTTCTTATAGAAGGAAACTGTCTCATAGAATTCTATAAGTAAATCCAAAAATACTTCATCTTGATTCCCAGGCTTAGACACAACAACATCTTCCCATCCATTAAGCTTAATGTTCTTGGATATAATAGAATCATACTTGTTGAAGAAATCAGGATTAACCAACCTTTCTTTATATACTAACCACTTCAAAATTGGCTTAGAGGAAGACATGTCTTGAGAAGCTACTTCCACAGACATTCAGATCTGAAGACCTCTGAGAAGTTCGGAATGAAGATTGGTGAAGTTCGGAACGACCATAAAACAGAGCGGTAGAGCTTTGGGACGCTGGAGCTTGAAAACTGATGTGGGACAACCATTTGGGGTCCCCTTTATATAGGCAACGGGAAGACGGTTCATCTTCCTCAGTTGATCGAATGGTTGTGACAAGCTGAGATCAGATCTGACGGTTGAAAACTAATTCTCAAGAAAACTTGAATCTGATCTTTTGAGGTTTTTATTAAAACAAAAATTTAAGAAAACTATAATCCGAAAACAAAATATAAGAAAATGTCAGTAAGTAAAATGTGACTACAAAAACATGATTAAGGAAATAATACCTTTCGGATTGGCTTAGGAGGTTTATTCGTAATGGGTAATATAAAAAATAACTATGAAAAAAATGCAAAACTAACTACGAAAAACAAACTCAGTATGAAAAACTCATCACAAAAAACATTATAAGGATTTCAGTATGAAAATTTCATTACAAAAGTTAAAAAGAATAAAAAACTCATTATGAAAGTCTCGGTATGAAAATCTCGTTATGGAAATACCAGTACGAAATTTTCCATTCTGGAAGTGTTATATACAATCACATTCATTCTGGAAATTTCAGTTCCGAAAATTCCCATTCCGGAATTTTAGTTCTGAAAAGTTTGAAAAACTAACTTTGAAAAATTTAGTTACTCTAACAATCAAATGTACTCCCCCTATGAAAAGTAGTTTATTACTGTAAGGAGATTTTTTCAACAGAAAGTTAATTAAGAAATATTAACTTACGGTTATCATTCCTAACTTCTGTTTAATGTATTCAAATCTATCAAAAGGCATGGATTTTGTGAAAATATCAACAAGTTGATCTTTCTTTCCAATAAACTAAAGAATGATATCTCCTTTCGTTTTGATAATCTTTTCAAAATTTCTTTTGTTACCAGTCATGTTCTGGGAACATCCACTATCCATGTACCATGTATTGTTGCTGGTACTCTCTTTATTTTCCTAAAATCAAGAAATGAATTAGACTTTCGGAATCCAGACTTGTTTGTATCCGAGATTTCCAGATAACAAAATTTTAGGAACCCACATCTTCTTAGAGAAATAAGCTTTGTGAAATCCTAGAGATTGAGTTTTGTTTAAGGAAAAATTATTTGCCTAGTGACCACCACATTGACACTTATTACAAAATGGGGCACTTTGAGGAACAAAATAATTGTTACTAAAAATTGGTTTTGCATGGGTATAACCAAATCCGGATTTATTTCTTAAATGTCGTATTTGGGAATACATTTTATCAAAATTTTCCTTACCATGGGTAAAGTTTGATAAACACTTCTTTAAGGAAAAAATTTCGGACTTGAGTTTTATAACCAAGTTTTTATTCTCAAAATCATTAGTTTTATAACTAGAGCTAGGCTCGAAAACATTTTTCTTAGAAATTACTTTTTCTAACTCTTTAGAAAGTTGGTTCTTCTCAGAACTTACTTCCTCAAGATTTTTTGAAATACTTTCAAAATCAGAATTTTTCTTATCAAGATATTTAGAAAGATCTGATATCTCTTTTGTAAGAATAGAATTCCTAGAGTTTGCCTTATCAAGTTTCTTATTGAGTTTAGAATTCTCAATCTCAAGAAGTTAAGCAAACCAAGAGACTTCTTCATAAGTAGGTAAAGTATTTTATTCATCAGAAGAGGATTCTTCATTAGAAGAGTTATAATACTTACTATCATTAGAATTTAAAGAAACATTGGTCAATGATTCAGCATTTCGTACCTTAGCCATAAAACAATGATTGTCAATAGGTAATCTGGCTATAAAACCAAGATTCTTCTGTCCTGAAGATTCGTAATCAGAAGATTCATCTGAAGAATCACCACCACTGGCACTCCAGGTATCACTGGCTTTCAGAACTTTCTTAGCTTTGGCTTTATAATACTTCTTTTTGTTCCTGTCTTAATTCCTTTCTTCCCTTTATTTCTTTTTGAGCAAAGGGAAATCTGGTCTAATATGTCTAGCTTTCTTGCATTCATAACAAGTAACTTCCCCATCTTTCTTATCTTTCATGTCCTTTTTCTTATACTTGGATTGGAAATTTCTCTGACCAACTATCTTGTTCATCCTTCGAGCAAGATTTGCTAATTCATTTTCAGAGATTTCACTTTCACTAGAATCTAATTGAACAACTATCTTCTTATACTTGGATCTGGTTACTCTCTCAGGAGTCTTAGCTTTCATCTGATTTGATGTTGTTGTAAAAGCAACAGTACCATTCCCATTCTTCTTTTTGATGTTGTCAGCATCTCTCTTCATTCTTGTATCATGTTGTAGAAGAGTTCAAAATAGCTCATCAAGAGAAATTTGAGTGACCTTCTTGTTCTCATCTATAGATGTTCTTTTTGATTCCCACTCATTGGGAATAATATCAATTATCTTATCCACAAGTGCTTCATCATCTAAACCTTTCTCTCCCATAGACTGTAAACTGTTGACTATAGTCATAAACCTTTGTTGAACTTTACATATTGGTTCACCATAAGGAAAATTGATGCCATGATATTTAGATCTAAGCATAGCTCTCCTAGTATCAATCACTTTAGAAGTTCCAAAGTGTGTAACCTCTAACTTCTTCCAGATACAATTAGCTGCTTCACAATAAGAAATTTGGCTATATATATTTCTAGTCATTGAACAAAGTAAGGTATTGCGTACCTTATAATTGAGTTGATACTCTTGCTTTTCCTGGTTAGTGAAAGTTCTAACTTCCTTATCAGGAATTTTATAATCACCAGTGAGCATAAAAAAGTTGTCCACTCCAGTATTGATAACAAAAGTCTTCATTAGATCTCTCTAGTACTCATAATCATTACCATCGAAGATTGGTGGTCTTGTAGGATTTAGATTATCAATGGAACCAACATTAATTCCTTCCATACTTAAGATAATCTTTGGCACACAAACTTGTTAGTATAAAAAGTTCGGAATGACAATGTTTGGAATGAGAAAGTTCAGAATGAGCAAGTGAGAAAGAAAAACTTATACGTGAGTACAAGTATTCTAGAGTCCTGCTCTGATACCAATTGTAATATTGGTAGAGAGTTTGAGGTTTCCAACCTCTGATACCAATTGTAGGATCAAAATAATGTTGTAGATGCTCAATATACAAGAGGGGGGTGAATTGTATACTTTAAAAAATCATTTGGAAACTTTAAAGTTAGTTATGAATAACTATGTTTTCCTTAAGCAAAGGAAAGGACTAAGATTAACAAAGTTTAAACTAAGAAAATTCACAACACCTCTAACACCAAATGAAAACTTGGAATAAGGAATGAAGTTATAAACTTTAAGTCCTATGATCTTTCTTAAAACTGGAATGAGATTCCGAAAGTAGGTTTTGGAAATATGGTTCGGGAAATTGAAACTTAACAAAAGATTACAATATGAGATTCTACCTTAAAGCGTATAGAATCAAAATGAAATAGAGTACAATTAAGAAAGTATAAGAAAGTTATACTTTCCTTACAATACAATATGCAGCGGAAATAAACAAGTAGTAAAACAACAAGTAACAAGATATAAGTCTTTTAACTCAAAGAGAAGGGTATCCAACAACCTTGGATAAAGGTCCCTTGATTTATACATTCAAGCAAGTCTGTCTTACCCACACTAGGGTAAGCCCTCGATACGAAGATCGGAATCTCTGTCTTGCTATCCCCGCAAGACCTCAACTTCAAGGTAGTTGGCAACCTCTGTCTTCCTCAGCAAGGAAGCCCTCAAACTTTAAGGTAGTCAGCACCTTTGTCTTCTTATCCCCAGAAGTCCTCAAATGTAATCACCAACATTCGGAGTCACACGAAGCTTTGAGAGTTAATAAGAGCCTCTCTCTCTCTAGAAATCACCTCAAGAGCATGTATGAACAATGTCAAAAAGTTTTTTTCCATCCAGATCTCTTTCAAATGAGCTCTTATTTATAGGTAAGGTCATCTCCCTCCTCCAACGGTCATATATTCCTTAAAATTCGGAGGGACCTGTACACGTGTCACTTAATCAACGGTTAGTTTATAACAGAATAGACGACATCTTTTTATAACAAAACAAGTGTAACAGAATGTATGACATTGTTTTAAGTCTTAACTAAAAAGTTCAAAGTGAAGATTTGGATTGAAGGTTCGGAGTCTAACCAAAAATAATATTCGGAGTCTAAATAAATTCAGAGTGAATAAAGAAAAGATGATCAGATTCTGTTTAATAGGTGAATTCGGAATGAGAATTCGTCATCAGAATTCGTAATGAGAATTTTTCATCAAAATTCGTAATGAGAACTCGTCATCAGAAATTGTAATGAGAATTAATCATCATAATTCATAATGAGAATTCGTCATCAGAATTCGTAATGAGAATTCGATGTCGAACTTCATAAGGATTCGTATCCAGAATTCAGAGTAGAACTTAATCAGAGTTTGTATCCGGAATTCGGAATGAAACTTTATTACAGTTCTCATCTGGAATTCGGAGTGAAACTTCATTACAGTTCTCATCCAGAATTCAGATCCTAAAACAGAATGCTTCATATCAAAGTTTCAAACAATTTCGAGAATATAGACATGAATCTGAATCTTATACTTAAGAAATATATGGATGAAAATATGATAAGGATAATTTTTCTTACAAAAGCGATTTTCCTTATAAAATCAATTTTCCTTATAAAAGAAATTTTCCTTATAAAATCGATTTTCCTTATAAAAGCAATTTTCCTTAAAGATAAGGTGTTTGGGATTTTCAAAACAAGAAGGAATGGAAAAGTCATAAAGAAAAACCTTATTGATTCAACACTTATTCCTATGCTCTTTCTAGTTTTCCCATTGTGTTAGACCCCATTTTGGTCTATCACGATGGCGCTTAAGTCGGATTGGGATGGTGATGGTAGAGTGTGGATATGTTCCTCTTATTTCATCGATTTTGGGGTTTCTAGGTGCTTGTGATGGGTTTTTGGCATTGGTGCTCTTGGAGGTGAATGATGGATGGAATTTCCGGGGAAGTCGTATTGCGCCTGGCCAATTCCATAACTTCTCTGGCTTTAGCTCTCATTGCACATCTCCTAGTTGGTCTGGTGCGATGGTCTGTACGAAGCTTTGGGATGTGATCTTCATACGGTTCTAGGTTCAACGCGGTACATCCTGTGTTGATATTTCCCATCAAGATTTCTCTGGTATGGATATCTGGTTCTAGTTCCCTAGAGTGGCCTCGCCTCTCCCTCTTCTTCCTAACTCTTCCGACCTGTCCCAACTCACAAGAATCCACTTTGGTCTACGCGTTGGTGATACATAAAGGTTTGGGTTTGTGCGCGATGGTTTTGGAAGTGACGGGGTTGCTTCGGTTTCAGTGGGGTGGTGGTGTCGAGTTTTACTTGAGTTTTTATTTTGTTTTTCTGGTCAGTGCGATGTTCTTCTTCATCGACGTCTTTTTATTCAATGACTTTATTGGTGATGGTTCTGAATATCCTCGGTTTTTCTACAAATATCTGTTGTTTTTCAGTGTTGGAAAGGAATTATGGAGGGTGGTTATCACCCTCAATGGTGAGGCTAATGTGTTCTGTGTGTGTCATGGTGCACGATGTGAGGTGGAAAATCGAACTAGGTGGACATGTGATTTTATATGGGGATTGACGATGTCTTGGTGCGATGTTTATGGCGGCTCGGTCAGTCTCTGATGGTTCTGTGTCGTTGGATATTTTGTTTCAATGTGTCGAGCTTTCTCTTCAATAGTGTTTTACTGTGGTGGAAGATTGACAATGGTATGAGATTTTTTGTTTATGGTGGAGATTCTCTTCGGTGACAGCTGTGGTGATAGAGACGATAGTAGTTACAGGACGGGTAAAGATGGTGGTCTCATGAAGATGATGGAAGGAGACATAAAGTGACTTGGGTAGTTGTGCATAAATATGGCTCAAGGTCTCCTTGAATATTGTGAATTTTTGAATTATGTACTTTGGTTGGATGCTTGAAATATGTATCCCTCCCTTTATGTTTTGGTTATCTCTGTCCCACAAAGAGGCTTCTTTGAAAATACAAAAAAGAGAATTGAGGTGGTGTCACAAAAAAAACATTTTAGTTCAAAAGGTGTGTCACTCACTAAAAACTATGAAAATTCACTCTGATTGACTTGATAATTTTTTAAAATGATTCATAAGTCAGTTTTGATGTTTACAAAGTATTCTCATGTCAAACCGACACACTATGTGAATAGTGTGACTCAATGTGCGTGTTTCTGGTTTGAAATGAAATTTTAGTAAAAAACACAAGTGACATACACAAAACCATGAAAACGCATATTTATTATTTTTATACATTAGAAAAATGAAACATAATTCATTTTCAAGTTGTAGTAATCATCCCACATCAATCTGATGCACGATGTGACCGATATGATTCCAATTGTGTCTTTTTATATAAAATAGGCATTAATTTTAGTAAAAAAGAACAAGCGACATACTCAAAACCAAACAAAAAAATTCTAACTAATTTGATACTTTATGAAAATTATACATATGTAATTTTTAACATGTAGGAATCAACCCCACCTCAATTTTACATATGATGTGACTAGTATAACTCTAATCATGTCTTTTTATTTAAAATTGACATTAATTTTAGAAAAAAAACTAGTGACATAATGAAAAATGAGAAAATTCATTATGATTGTTTTGATAATTTAGGATAATGATCTATACATCATTCTTGACGTTTAGGAATCAACTAAACCTCAATCAAGTGCACAGTGTGACAGATATGACTCCAAGTGTGACTTTATATTTAAAATTGACATTAGTTATAGTAAAAAGAACAAGTGACATACTGAAAACCAATAAAACTCATTCTTATTGTTTTGATACTATAGTAAAATTATCCATATATCATTTTTGACATGTAAGAATCAATCGTACCTCAATCTAGAGCATGGTATGACTGGTATGATTCAAAGTGTTCTTTATCAGTTTAAAATTGACATTTTAGTTAAAAATGTGCGCCACTCATTGAAAAACAATAAAATGGTCTCTTATTGTCTTGATAAATTTGGAAAATAATGTATAATCCATTTTTGACATATAGGAAGTAGTCTCGCATCAAAAAAGCATATGATGTGACCAGTATGACTCAAAGTGCGTGCTTCTAGTTTGAAATGACATTTTAGTAAAAAAACATAAGTGACATACTCAAAATAGAGAAAACACATTCAGATTATTTTAATAATTTAATAAAATTATCCATATGTATTTTTTGATGTTTATGAATTAACCGCGCCTCAATATGATGCACGGTGTGACCGATATAACTCCATGTGTGACTTTGTGTTTAAAATTGATATTGATTTTAGTACAAATAACAAGATACAAGATGAAAATCAAGAAAATAATTTGGATTTTTTTGATACTTTATAAATACTATTCTTAAGTCATTTTTGATGTGTATGAATCAACCATACCTCAAAACCTCATATGGTGTGACGGGTATAACTCCAAGTGTGTCTTTTTATTTAAAATTGACATTTTATTAATCTATTCTTTCATTTGTATGTTTATTTTATTTCTTTATAGAATTACTAACATAAGATTTGTTTTCATATGTAGTTGGATTCTTTTACTTGGTTTGGGATGGTTTGTTTAACAACTGATACCATAGTCGGGATTTTTTGAGAGGGGGTTGTGGGTGCTAAAGACAATGAAACATTAATGTTTTAAAATATTTTTGGACAGTAATTATAAATGTAATTATACAATAAATTATTTAAAATGTATATGGTAGTGTTTTTTTGTATTTTTGATGTAAAATATATTTCAATTAAATTATATATTTTAATACTGGTGTATTTTCAAAAAGGTTACTGGCGTATCTGCTACAGTGTGCTGTTATTCAAATAGAATACTATACCAGGTTGGCCTTTGTCAATGCTAAAATAGAGCATATAAAGTAGGGCCTTTATCTGCTCGTTTTTTACCACTAATAAAGGTCCCCATTATGAGTGCTTTTTTAGCACTGATAAAGGGGACCCTCCCCCCTTTAACAACATTGAGGGAAACAATTATTTTTTAGAGATATTAAATCCCTTTTTGTATGCTGCTAAAGGGACGATATTTCATAGTGAAATTCATTCCCATCTGTAATATTGTTGGTGGTAAACCTTTAACGGGAGGAATAAAACCCACTAGATTGCATGGGAAAACTTCTACCTCCCCAAAGCATGTGAACGTATGGGTTTCTAGGACATGTGCCTTTTTAACGACACTCTCCTTGCAAAACAAGGATGGAGACATATCCACAACCCATAATCCATGTATGCTAAAGTCCTACTGGCTAAATATTTCCCCATTTGGACTTCTATAGGGCATCTCTTGGACCATGCCCCAGCTTCCACTGGAGGAGCCTTTGGGGCTCACAACCACAGATTCCCCTTTTATCAGTGTTAGAAAACTGATTTTATCAATGCTTTTCTAGCATTGATAATCTAAGATCCATTAATATTTAATCCCTTTTATTAGTGCAAGAAAACATTGATAAAGGACCATTTTATCAATGATAAAAAAATTCCGATAAAAGAGGTCTTTTATCAATGCTAAAAAGGGCACTCATAAAAGGGGACATTTATGAGTGCTTTTTTATAATGCTAACAATAGTCCAAAAAATAAATGTTTAGAATATTTTTTTTATCTGCACACAAACACCACTATTATCAATGCTCTACCCCTTATCAATTCTCATCTAGCCCTATTTCATCCCTTTATCAGCACTAGAGTTACTCACTCGAGCCCACGCCAGTGTTTCCTCCCCATGGATTTGAACATGATACCCCACCCTCATGTACCTGCACCTTTACCACTCCTCTATGCTGCTTTGTTCTCCATTTTTTGATATATATATATATATAGTAATATTTTTTATCCATGTATTTATTCGTATATTAATATATATATATATATGATTATTTTTAAATGAATTTATAAAATATGTTTTTGTGTGCCAGGGACAACGCCAATTGGACAACAGTGATGTGTGCGGGTGGATGGTGTCCTGAAGGTGGTCTGGAACCTTTCAAGGTGCAGTCGAGTGGCATCAAAAGAGCTCAGTGACAACGGTGACTGGAGGTGGACATATTTCAAAGTGGCATCTTGATGAAAGAGGGTTTGGATGATGTGTCATTTGGACTGATGAATTGGGACTGGAAAACCCCTACTCGACAATAGGGGTGGTGATCTTTTGGTCATTTGTGGCTCTGGTATGGTGTTCAGCAAGATGATGGAATGAGGGTCTTGTCCATCGATGGTTTGCAGGTGAGGCCCATTCAGTGGTTCTGATGAAGGCATTGCACAAAAACAATGGATATTACAGCGCATAGTCATAATATGTATGGGACGCTAGGTCTATTATAGATAGGGCCTGCAGGACTTCTAAATAAGGGTCTTCGGGCCATTAATGGGTGAGTTATCCCTTAGGGGGCTATGACCTGCCCATAGGTGTTGAGGCATGTGAGTGTGTGTTTTGGTGTAATTATACCCCCTAAGTACACAATAATATATAATTATAATTACACAAATTTATCTTTATTTACATATATTATATATTTATATTTATATACATATATTAGAATATATAGATAATTTATATCAATTTTTTAATACATACACACACAAATATATACATATATACACACACGCACATTATATAGCTATATAAATATTCTTATATTTTTTATTTTCAATAAAATTGACTTTTTTTGTTTAGATATAGTTTGTATATTTAGAAAGATATTTTATTTATAAATATGTTTACATATTTATTTATAAAATTAAATTTTTATTTGTGAACATATAAAAATATGAATATATTTTTATATATTTAATTATAAATAATATTACAATATAAAAATGATAAAACTTTAATGGCATAATATCATTATGAGGGTAATCCTTGATAATAAATTGAGACTCTGCCCAAAAAAGATAATAATACTTCATTAAATGAGGATGAAATTCCATGAAATGTTAAAAAATGTGGGTGCCCCAACAAAAAAATCAATATTGTAGGCCTTTTAGGTCTTTTTTACCCCATAAAAATGATGTCTGGGGTTCCCCCTAGTCACCACATCATAGATCTTTTCACAATCTTCAATTTGATATGTGCTAGAGATCACACAGGCATCTGACTCAAAAGTTAGGGTCGTTTGAAGTTCGAGTCATGTTTTAAACTCATTTTAGATAGTTTATTAATTTATTGAATTATTCCATCTTCACATGGTCAATAAATGACTTTTAATCAATAATTATTGGCTAATTTTTAATTAATATCAATTCTTAATTATTTTATATACCATTTTCCACTAAATATCTGGTATATTAAGTGTGATTAAATATTTCATATTATATAAATCATATTTTATAAAATTTATTATATTTATGTCAATATAAATTTATTTATATATTAATATATACTTTTTTATGATATATATCATTTTTTATGTAATATACCTTTTATTACTGCTAGAAATAACTGTTTTAACACCGATAAAAGATAGAATTTTATAAACCCTAAAAAACACTGATTAATGGGGTAGTTTTATCATCACTAAAAAAGAACTAATAAAAGATTACTTTTATCAGTATTCTTTTAGTGCTGATAAAGGGTAATTTTATATGTGTTTTTTAGCACAGATAAAATTACCCCCTTAATCTCTGTTTTCTTAGTGTTGATAAATGGTAGCACTGGATAAAGTGAAATTTGTGTTAGTGGCTCATTTGACCTGATCCTTAGGGGGCTCCATTAGAGGATAAATGATGTTGAAAATATCAAAATTTGGAAGGACTTATAGCTTGTAGATAGTGGTGGCTCTATGGAAATGTCCAATTCAGTTGATGGATACAGTTAAATTTTTGTTTAATAGTGCGGGTGATGGGTGGTTCATCGAGAAGTTGGAATCTCGGTTTAACGATAGAGACATGTTTATTATTTGGAGTATCCCTTGTGTAAGGAATATGGGGTTGGATCGCCTTTATTGGTTTTTAATAATTTTGATTATTATTCAATCAGGTCTGACTATAAGGCAATCAATGAAGCGTCGACCATGGGGGTGAACGATCTATGGAAATCCCTTTGTCACCTTCTGGTCCTACCACTACCACAAAAATGGGTTTTCACATCACCACTATTTAATAGCGCTAAAAGAGCATTGATAAATGAGGTACCTTTATCAGTGCAAAAAAACGCTGATAAAGGGTACTTTTAATAGTGCTAAAAAACACTGTTAAAAGTACCCCTTTATCAATTCCTTTTTAGTGTTGATAAATGTACACACTTTATCATCACTTTTTTTAGCACTGTTAAAGGGACCTCCTTTATCAATGCTTATTTTATTAGCATTGATAATGAGGGCTCTTTATTAGTGCTTTTTTTACTAGCGATTTTAAAGGGTATATTTCAAAAAAAAATCTTTAAAAATAATATATCAATATATAAATATATAAATATATAAATATAATAATATTGATATAAATATAATATATATATTTTTAAATATGTTTTAGATAAGTATAAATAAACATTTACATTTAATATATATTAAATTTAGTGAAAATGGCTTTAAAATGTTTTAAAAAAATATTATTAATCAATAATTTTCTAATTATCATCGACTAATAATCATTTAATAACAATTTGAAGACACAAACAATCAAAAAATAATAAAAGATCTAAAATAAGTTGAAAACATAACTCAAACTTCAAATGGCCATAACTTTTTATTTTATGTCCATTTGAGCTCTATAACAAATCAAATAAAATCCTGTGATGAGCTCTATGCGTTGGCGACACAAGGGAACCTTCTGTCACATTTTTCATGTACAAAAAAGGCCTAAAAGGCCTCTAAAACTAAGTTTTTAGTCAGGATACCCAGATTTTTTAACATTTGATAGAATTTCAGCCTCGTTTCAGGGGGTATTTCATCCCCTTTTCAGTGGGGACTGGATTTATTCCAAGGTATTACATTCATATTGATATTATGGCATTGACATTTTTTCATTTTTCACAATTTAATGTTTTTTATAATCAAATATATACCAATATATACATATTTTTTATATATTCACACATAAAAATTTAATTTAAATAAATAATTAAACATATTTACATATAAATTATATTTATCAATATATAAGCATTATAATATCCATTTTATTTAAAATACAAATATATGAATATATATATACCTATATAATGTGTGTGTGTGTCTATATATATATATATATATTAGTGTTTTTCTGTGTTAACAAACTGATATATATTATCTATATATTCTAACATATGAATCTACATATGAATATATAATATATGTAAATATATATAAATATGTATAATTATACTTATGGATACACATATATATAATATATACAAGTGTATGTATGATGTATATATGTATATATGTATTTATTTATAAACGCACACACAAAAATATATTTTATAAATGTATTTAAAACTAATCTTATAAATATATATTAATATATGAATTAAAAAATATAACTATATATATATATTAATATAAATATATATTAATTTACAAATAAATATAACTATATATATCATTAAATGGAGAACAAAGCAACATGGAGGAGTGGTAAATGGTCCAGAGGTGTGCAGAGAAGAGGTCTCAAGTTCGAATCTCAGGGGAGGAAGAGGCGCACAGATGGGTGCAGGGTTGGGGGGCGAGCACTGTTAAAGGAGGGTGGAGGGGACGCAGGTGGGTGTAGGTTAGGGATAGCGTTGTTAAGGGGGGGGGGGGGTCAAGCCCTATTAAAAGTGGGGGATCTGATTTAAAGATTTTTTAATTTTCTTTTTGAGTTTTATCAGTGCTTTTTTTTAGCACTATTAAAAGGGGCCTTTTTCAGTTCTTTTTTGAGCACTGATAAAAGGGACTCCCCCTTATCTTTGCAGATATTAACAATGCTTTTTTATCATTGTAAATACCATTTTCTAGTGCTTTTAAAGGACATATTTTCAGTAGTGCACCCAAGGCATGGTGTTTTTTTGGAATTCTTGTTCAGGGATCCTTCCCATAAAGGATTTCCTTGTCTTACACCATGAAATTGATGGACCCTCTTGCCATACCTACCTTTTTACATCAGAGTCCCCACAACATGCCATCATTCATTGTTCGGGTGTGTTGGGGAAGCAGATCATCATCGCAATCAAAATGAACACAAACGAGGAATAAAAACGGATGAACATAAGATTTACGTGGTTCGGCAATGATGCCTACATCCCCAGGAGAAGAGGGGAGGGGGGGATTCTATTTCTCTCTAGATAAATTCATCGGAGGATCCCCACTAGTTATAGATTACAAAAACATTTGATTGATTCCCATTTTAAAGAACAATAAAATGATTTTGTCCATGGTTGGTTTGGGGTGGTTCATCGACCCTTCAAAACTTCCACACCGCTGGATGCTTCAACGGTAGGTGCCACCTAGGTTGGATGCCAAACCAAAGAAGAAACTGTCCAGTGGAGCTGTTCTCGACCATTGACCTCCTCCCTTTGATTCTGAATGGCCTGAAGGCCTTCTTTTTTATTTTATTATAGATAATACCCCTTTTAAGGGTTGAAGTGGAACCCGAACATGACCCGTAGGCCCAAGGTACAAGGCCCAACATGACCCGTAATACAAGACCCGAAGTCCCAGAGGCATACCATACCCATAACATGACCCGTAGACCCAGCCCACTAGAACTGCCCCTCCCCATCTTCTGCATCATTGACTGCCTTTAGCTCCCCACCTGTATTGTTGATCGGATAGCATTTCCCCGTACAAAGCTACACGATTCTTGGTCCCGATGGCAGTTGTCATACCCTCTCATTCTTCCAATCCGGTTAGTTCTGCTTCTGGTGACTGCTACTGGTTCTCTGATCCTCTTCTAGGGACTACTCTATGTGAACTGGGCTACTTCATGGTCTTCAATGTCCTGGAGGCCTTGTGGCCGGAAGGCCTTTGGTGGCCCGAAGGCCCTTGAGATCAGTAGGCCCAAACTGGTGGCTTGAAAGCCCAAATCGGGTGAATAGTTCTGGCTGCTACAGTACCAAACAATACCTGCTATACTGCCTGCTATAGAACCAGCTACAGTACCCCCGAAAATTCACCTCCACCCAATTTTGAACCTGGGTCTCATGGATGCCAAGTAGGATCCCTTATGACCATCCAAATGTGTGTTTTCCCCACAAATGGGATTTGACCCCACAAATCTCCCCCTCATGACCAATTTGGGGTAGAAGATAGACATGTAGTCTCCTTGTAAGAATTCAACTTCTCTTTCAGTAGAACCTTTGTCATCATGTCTTCCCCGTTATCATTGGTGTGGATTTTCTCAACATTCAACAATCTTTCATCCAACAAATTTCTAATCTAGTGATATCGGACATTGATGTGTTTGGATCTGGAATGAAATGTTGGGTTCTTGCTAAGATGAATAGCACTCTAACAATCATAATAAAGAATATAATTCTCCTTACTTTTTCCCAGCTTGTATAAAAACTACTTCATCCACAATATCTCCTTGCATCCCTTAGTGACCGTGATATATTCTTCTTCAGTGGAGGATAAGGAAACACACTTCTAAAGTCAGCATTTCTATGATATTTCTCCCCCGGCAAATGATATTAGGTACCCAGATATGTATTTCATTATGCCTACATCTCCATCCATATCTTCATCTGTGTATCCTCCCAAAACAGGTTTATCACTTTCAAAACATAAACAGTGACCAGATGTACCTCAGAGATACCTCAATATCCATTTGACCACTATCCGATGCTCCTTTCCTGGATCTGATAAGAACCTTCTCACAATGCCAACAATGTGAGAAATATATGGTCTAGTGCACACCATGGTGTACATGAGGCTGCCAACTGCTGACTGATAAGGAACTATTTCCATTTATGCTTTATCCTTCTCAGTTTAGAGACTCTGACTTTTCATGAGCCTGAAATGACTCACAAGTGGAGTACTAACAATTTTCTCCTTACCCATGTTGAATCTTTCAAGAACCATATCAATCTACCTCTCATGAGATAGCCAAATCTTGTGATTCCTCCTATCATGAGTAATCGCCATACCAAGAATCTTACTAGCGCCTCCTAAGTCCTTCATTTCAAAATACTTGTTCGACTCCTTCCTGAACCTATCAATATTGGTGATATCTCTAACAATAATCCACATATCATCAATATAAAGAAATAAGATAATGAAATCACCCTCTGCAAATTGTCTGATAAAAACACAGTGATCAGTGGTCGTCCTCCTATACTCATTTTTCACCATGAATGAGTCCAATTTCTTATACCACTACCTCGGTTCCTGTTTCATACCATATAAACTATTCTTAAGCTTACATACTAGGTTTTATTTCCCTTTCACCTAAAATCCATCTGGCTTTTCCATGTATACCTCCTCTTCAAGATCACCATGTAAGAGCGATGTCCTTACATCTAGTTGTTTAACCTCCAGGTTCAAACTAGCCACCAATCTAAGAATAACTCTCATAAAAAACATTTTAACCATTGGAGAAAAAATTTCAACAATGTCAACACCTTTTTTTTTTACTGAATCCCTTCACAACCATTATTTCTCTATAGCATGGTTGTGTGATGCTATCTTCTCCTTTAATTATGTACATCCACTTGTGATTGAGTTCCTTCTTTCCGTGAGGTAATTTTACCAAATCAAATGTATAGTTCTAGTGAAAGGATCTCATCTCCTCTTGCATGTCCTTCTTCCATTCCATCTTCTGTTGACTCCTGATTGCATCATCATAACTGTCTAGATCTCCCCCATCAGTGAGCATCACATACTCATTTGGTGAGTATCTTCGACTCAGTTTTCGTTCTCTTGTGGATCTCCTCAACTGTGACTCAGGAATAATCTATTCTCGAATATCATATAATGAATACATGTCATCAGATGAAGATATATTAACCGGTAATGATGTATCATCAGCTTCACATATATCTTTCACGCTAGCTGGTACTGATGGTGGTGGGACTGGTTCCAGACTTACTTGAATTTCCTTAGATTGTGACTTCTCTGCAGTTTCTAGCTTCTCAAGATCTTCAATCGTCTGATCCTAAAGAAACACCACATTTATACTTCTGATGATCCTCCTGTTTATGGGATCCCAGAGTTGGTATCCGAACTCTTCATGACCATATACCAAAAAGATACATTTCTTTCCTTTTCCATCTAGTTTTTTCCACTCATCATTCAGGATGTAAACAAATGTCATACTGCCAAATAATCTCAACTATTTGTATGAAACATCTTTACCTGTCCAGACACTTTTTTAAATGTCTTAGTTCAGTCAAACAGAAGGATAAAGGATGATAAGATCAACTGTGGTCACCATTGCCTCCCCCCAATAGGTGTTGGGTAGCTTTTCATTTTAGATCATACATCTCACTCTCTCTCAAATTGTTCTGCTCATCCTCTTAGAAAGACTGTTATGTTGAGGCATTTTTGGTATTGATTTTTCCAGCCTCATGTAGAAACTCCTATAGTACTCCTAAAATGGACCACAATACTCTCCTTAATTATCTTCTCACACACACTTTAACTGCCTCCCTGTTTCTCTTTCCACCTTCACATGAAACTGCTTGAAAACATCCTGCACTTGATCTTTAGTTTTCAAAGAAAAGGCCTAGAATTTTCTAGAATGATCATCTATGAAGGTAAAAAAATAAATAGCACCTCTCATAATCTTAGTGCTCGTCATGAAGACATCATTGTGAATAAAATCTAATACATTTCTTTTCTGGATGGTATATTACCATGAAATGATACACTGTGTTGTTTTCCCATGATACAATAAACACAAGTATCTAGATGTGTACCTTTTATTCCTGGTAATATATCTTTCTTGGAGAGAATTCCGATTCCTCTCTCGCTCATGTGACATAGTCGTCTATTCCAAACTTCTGCTGGAACATCTTTTCTAGCTGTATTTACTTATCCTCTGCATGGCCTTGCATATGTGAGATAAATAGAGGTATCTTTATTTCATTTAGCAATTATCAAGTTACCTTTGGTAAGCTTCCATTTCCCGTCAATGAAGGAACTGACATATCCCTCATCATTGAGAATTCCTGTGGATATCAGATTGAGGTTAATATTAGGAACATTCCTTACATCCTTCAACAAGAACATGTATCCAACATTAGTTTATAGAAAAATATTACCAATACTAGTAATTTTGGATGCACCATCATTTTCCATCTTCACATGTCTGAAACTCCCTAAAAGGTAAGATGAGAAGAAATATCTTCTGGTGGTGACATGGAAGGAGGTGCTAGAATTGATCCCCAATGTCACGTCTTGGCTTGCAAGACTGACCTGATTGTCTTCTTGAACAATAATGATTTCGTCATTGACAACTGCATCATCATTATTTTGGGTCTCACCTTCCTTATTCCTCTACTCTGCATTCGTCCTTATATACTCTCAGATGATGTTTTTGGTCTTTCCAAAGTGTTGGCACTTTATTTCATACCTTGATCAAGATTTTGATCAATTCCTACTTTGAAGAATTTGGTCACAGATTTCTCTTCCTCTGCTTCTTTTCTGCCATTTCTGCTTCCCTTGTCTTTCAGTGACAAGAGCCTCTGATTCAGGTGTATATCCTTCATCTTTTCTTCTAGACTCTTTATTAAGAATTTTGTCTTTCACCATCTCCACTGTGAGAGTTCCAACTAGAGTAGAATTGCTAACCGACGTAACTAATGTTCCCCACATCTTTGATAAATAACTCTACATCAACAGTTCCTGCAACTCATCACCAATCATCATTTTCATATAATTCAGCTGATCAAGAGTACCTTGGAACTCAATCATGTGCTCTGATACGTTGGTCCTATCTTCGTATTTCATGTTGACAAGATGACGTATCAGGTTTTCATTGTTTTGTGCGGTTGTCCTCACATACACCTTTTCCAATTTTCTCCAAAGAACAGAGTCTTCATGTTCATTGGAAAATTTTTGAAAGATGATTTTGTCGATCCACTGTCTGATTTGAGAAGCACACTTCCTATTGAGTATGACCCACTCTGCATCCACTAGCGGGGTACGGGATGATGTCTTCTCATCGGTTTTACCGCTAGTTGACATTTCCTCTACTTGTGCTGCACATGCTTAGTGGTTTCCATTATAGGCTTCCACAAATATTTAATATAAAAAAGGTCCTCCATTTTAGTTTTCTAGATGGAATAATTAAAAATAGTGAGTTTCATCATATTACTGGTATCTTCGTCCATTTATGGAGTGATAATTTCAAAAATATAACCATACTAATGTGTCTGAAATGGTTGAAATACTTGGAATCGACTCCTGGATCGCCGAAAACGGGCTCTGATTGGACGAGTTAAGGCCAAAACTGTTTCAACGGTTTGGATTGACCACAAATGTGGCACTAACGTGGCACTGAAATGATGTGCCAGAATGGAGGCTGGAAAAATTGCTGGAATGTTTCCAGCAGCATGATCAATGTTATCTTTTTTGGCACGGGGGTACTGTAGCACCCGCGGTTTGACCAAAATTTGATCAGCATTATCTCCTTCGTTTTAGCCCTGTTTTGACGCCACATGCATCGTTGGAATCATCTCATCATTCTCTTCATAGATCTGGGCTTGAAAAAAAATTCCGAGAAAATTCAATTTTGCAGTCACTGTAAAATTTCATTGTCGCGTCTTTATTTCATTCCCGAACCCTCTGATACCACTTTTTTGGGGGCAGCGGAGCATCATGTCAATCAAAACAAAAACAAAAGATGATTAAAAATGAATGAAAATAAGATTTACATGGTTTGGAAATGATGACTATGTCCACGGGAGAAGAGGGGGGTTGTTATATTTCTCTCTGGATAAATTCATTGGAGGATCACCACTGGTTACAGATTACAAAAAACATGGGATAAATTCCCATTTTAAAGAAGAATAAAATGATATAGTCCATGGTTGGTTTGGGGTGGTTCATCAATCCTTCAAAACTTCCACGTTGTTGGTTGGTTCAACGGTAGGTGTCACTTGGGTTGGCAGCCAAACCAAAGAAGAAACTGTCCGCTGGAGCTATTTCTAACCATGGACTTCCTTCCTTTGAAGAATCTCACAAATGGGAGTCACCCCCACAAATCTCTCCCTCACGACCAATTTGGGGTAGAAGCTAGACCTGCAGTCTCTTTGTAGGAATTCAACTTCTCTTTCGGTAGAACCTTCGTCATCATGTCGGCCACATTATGATTGGTGTGGATTTTCTCAACATTAAACAATCTGTCTTCCAACACATTTCAGATCCAGTGATATCACACGTCGATGTTTCTGAACCTGGAATGAAATGTCGGATTCTTGCTGAGATGAATAGAACTCTGACTATCACAATATAGAATATAATTCTCCTGATTCTTTCCCATCTCCTATAATAACTTCTTTATCCATAGCATCTCCTTGCAGCCCTCAGTGACCACGATATATTCTACTTCTGTGGTGGATAAGGCAACACACTTCTGAAGTTGTGATTTCCATGATATTACTCCCCCTGCAAATGATATCAGGTACCCAGATATGGATTTCCTTATGTCTACATATCCAGCCATATCTACATCTTTGTATCCTTCCAATAAAGGTTTACCACTTCCAAAACATAAAAAGTGACTAAATGTACCTCAGAGATACCTCAATATCCATTTGACCACTATCCAATGCTCCTTTTCAAGATCGTATAAGAACCTGCTCACAATGCCAAAAGCATGAGCAATATCTAATCTGGTGCACATCATGACATACATAAGACTTCCAACTGCTGACTAATAAGGAACCCTTTCCATTTCTACTTTCTCCTTCTCAGTTGATGGACTTTGACTTGTTGTGATCCTGAAATGACCCACAAGTGGAGTGATAACTAGTTTCACATTGCCCATGTTGAATCTTTCAAGAACCTTCTCCATGTACCACTCCTGAGATATCCAAATCTTGTGATTCCTCCTGTCATGAGTAATCGTCATACCAAGAATCTGAGTAGCGTCTCCCAAGTCCTTCATTTCAAAAGACTTGTTCAACTCCTTCTTCAACCTTTCAATCTTGGAGATATCTCTACCAATAATCAGAATATCATCAACATAAAGAAATAATATAACAAAATCACCCTCAGAAAATTGTTTGATAAAAAAACAGTGATCAGCGGTCATCCTCCTGTATTCATTTTTCTCCATGAATGAGTCAAATTTTTTATACCACTGCCCTGGTACCTGTTTCAGACCATATAAACTTTTCTTAAGCTTGCATACAAGGTTTTCTTTCCCTTTCACTAGAAATCCCTCTCGCTGCTCCATGTATATCTCCTCTTCAAGATCACCATGTAAGAATTTTGTCTTTACATCTAGTTGTTGAACCACCATTTTCAAACTAGCTTTCAATCCAAGAAAAACTCTGATAGAAGACATTTTAACCAAAAGAGAAAAAATTTCATCAAAGTAAATACCTTTCTTTTATCTAAGTCCCTTCATAGCCATTCTGGCTCTATAGCACAGTTGTGAGATGTCGTCTTCTCCATTAATTCTGTAAACCCACTTGTTCTTGAGTGCCCTCTTTCCGTGAGGTAATTCTACCAAATCAAATGTACGGTTCTTGTGCAAGGATTTCATCTCCTCTTACATGGCCTTCTTCCATTCCATCTTCTGCTGACTCCTAATTGCATCATCATAACTGTCTATATCTCACCCTTTAATGAGCATCACATACTCATTTGGTGAGTATCTACGAATCAGTTTTCATTCTCTTGTAGATCTCCTCAACTGTGCATCGAGGGGGATCTGTTCTGGAATATCATATGATGAATACATATCAGTATATGAAGACATATTGCCTGATAATGATGTATCATTAGTGACACATATCTCTTTCATGCTAACTGGTACTGATGGTGGTGGGATCAGTTCTAGATTGATTGGAATTTCCTCAGACTATGACTTCTCTACAGTTTCTGGCATCTCAAAATCTTCAATCATCTGATCCTCAAGAAACATCACCTCTACTGATATGATACCAAAGTTATTTTCCAAACTCTTCATGATTGTATCACAAAAAGATACATTACTTACCTTTTCAATCAAGATTTTCCCGCTCATCTTTCAGGATGTGAACAAATTCCCTACAACCAAATACTCTCAATTGTTTGTATAAAACATCTTTACTTTTCCAAACACTTTCTGGAACATCGTAGTTTAGTGGAACTAATGGATAAATCTTGATAAGATCAACTACTATCATCATTGCCTCCCCCAAAAGATGTTTGGAATCTTTTCATTTGAAAGCATACATCTTACGCTCTCTCAAATTATTTTGTTCATCCTCTCATCAATATCGTTATGCTGAGGTGTCTTCGGTGTTGATTTTTCCAGAATGATGCCAAAACTTTTTTAGTACTCCTCAAATAGACCACGATACTCTCCTCCATTATTTACTCACACGCACATTAACCGCCGCCTGTTTCTCATTCCACCTTCACATAAAACTACTTGAAAACATCCTGCACTTGATCTTTAGTTTTCAAAGAAAAGTCCTGGACTTTTTTGGAATGATCATCTATGAAGGTAACAAAATAAATAGTAGTGCTCCTCAGGTAGACATTAGTTTGAATCAAATCTAAAAAATTTTCTTTTATGGATGGTATATAACCATGAAACGATACTCTATGTTGTTTTCCCATGATACAATCAACACAAGTATCCAGATGTTTACATTTTATTCCTGGATAGAGATCTTTCCTAGAGAGCATTTTGATTCCTCTCTCACTCATGTGACCCAGTATTCTATGTCAAACTTCTGTAGGAACATCTTTACGGGCGACATTTTCTTCTACTCCACATGGTCTTGCATCTATGAGATAAAGAGAGGTAACTTTATTTCCTTTAGCAATTACCAATTACCTTTGGTAAGCTTCCATTTCCCATCATCGAAGGAAATGACATATCCCTCATCGTTAAGCATTTGAGTGGATATAAGATTGAGGCGAATATTAGGAACATGCCTCACATCTTTCAATAATAACTTATATCCAACATTAGTTTCCAGAAAAATATTACCAATAGTAGTAATTTTGGATGGGCCGTCATTTCCCATATTCACATGTCTGAAACTCCCTGAACGGTAAGATGACAAGAAATCTCTTTGGGTGGTGACATGGTAGGAGGCACCGGAATCGATCACCCATGTCAAGTCTTGGCTTGCAAGACTAACCTGATTGTCTTCTTGAACAATAAAGATTTCGTCATTGACAACTACATCATCATTATTTTGGGTCTTACCTTCTAGATTCCTCTGCTCTGCATTTAACCTTCTACACTCTCGGATGAAGTGTATGGGCTTTCCATAGTGGTGTCACTTCATGTCATATCTTGATCGAGATTTTGATCTCTTCCTACTTTAAAGACTTTGGTCACGGGGTTCTCTTCCTCTACTTCTTTTCTGCCATTTTTTTCTTCTCTTTTCTTTCAGTGACAAGAGTCTCTGATTTAGGTGTATGTCCTTTATCCTTTCTTATGGATTATTCTTTCAACATTCTATCTTTCACCATCTCCATGGTGAGAGTTTCATCTAGAGTAGAATTGTTAACTGACATAACTAATGTGTCCCGCATATTTGGTAAAGAACTCAACATCAACAGTGTATACAACTCATCATCAATCATCATTTTCATATAATTCAGCTAATCAACCATACCTTGGAACTCACTCATGTGATCTGATATGTTGGTGCCGTATTTATATTTCATGTTAATAAGGCGACGTATCAGGTTTTTTTTTTGCACTGTTTTCCTCGCATACATCTTTTCCAATTTTCACAAAAGAACAAAGGCATTGTGTTCAATGGAAAAAAATTTCAAGATGCTTTTGCTAATCCACTATTTTATTTGAGAAGCGCACTTCCTGTTGAGTACGACCCACTCCGCATCCACTAGTGGGGTACAGGATGATGTCCTCTCATCGTTTTTTCCAGTATTTGATGTTTCCTACCGCTTGCACTGCAATAGGCTTAGTGGTTTCCACTATAGGCTTCCACAGATCTTTAATATACAAAAGGTCCTCCATTTTTAGTTTCTAGATGGAATAATTAAACGCAGTAAGTTTAATCATATTACATGTATTTTAATTCATTTCTGGAGTGCTAATTTTGAAAATCTAACCATGTGGATGTTTCCAGAACGGTCTAAATACCTGGAATAGACTCTCGGATCACTAAAAATGGGCTCCGATTGGCCGAGTTATTGCCAGAACAGTTTCAACGGTCTAGATTGACCACTGACGTGGCACTGACCTGGTGTGCCAGAATAATGGCTAGAAAAGTTGCCAGAATGTTTCCGGCGGCGTGGAATGTGTTGTCTTCTCCGTCATTGGGGTACTATAGCACCCACGATTTGACCAAATTTTGACCTGCCTTATCTCCTTCGTTTCAACTCTGTTTTTGACGCCACTTGCACCTTTGGAATCGTCTCGCCATTCTCTTCACAGATCTCGGCTCAAAAAGAAATTTTGGGCAAATTCAATTTTCTGGTCATCGGAAAATTTCATTTTTGCATCGTAGTTTCACTCATGTACCCTCTAATACCACTTTGTTGGGGCATCGGAGGGTCGTGGCAATCAAAATGAACACAAATGAGGAATAAAAACGGATCAAAATAAGATTTATGTGGTTTGGAAATAATGTCTATGTCCACGGGGGAAGATGGGGGTCGTTCTATTTCTCTCTGGATAAATTCTTTGGAGGATCACCACTAGTTATAGATTACAAAAACATGGGATTGATTCCCATTTTAAAGAAGAAGAAAATTATTTTGTCCATGGTTGGTTTGGGGTGGTTCATCAACCCTTGAAAACTTCCACGTTGCTGGCTGCTTCAACGGTAGGTACCACCTGGGTTGGCTGCCAAACCAAAGAAGAAACTATCTGCTGGAGCTGTTGTCGACCATGCACTTATTCCCTTTGAAGAATCCCACAAATGGGAGTGGCCCCCATAGGGTGCAAATGCAGATATGTTTATTGACATGGAGTATATATAGCCTTGCGTCGTTACTCCTCAAACGGTATTTATCCGTCATAATGGAGAAGATGAACCCCATGTGCATGATGACACAAGTATAATATGGGCCCATAGAAATGATATTATTTTCAAACAGGTGGCCAAATTGTGCTTCTACATAGTTGATTGTACCACTGCCTCGGTTCCTGTTTCACACTATATAAACTATTATTAAGATTTCATACCAGGTTTTCTTTCCCTTTCACCTAAAATTCATCTGGATTATCCATGTATATCTCCTCTTCAAGATCACCATGTAAGAAAATTTTCTTTACATCTAGTTATTTAACCTCTAGGTTCAAACTAGCCACCAATCCAAGGACAACTCTGATAGAAAACATTTTAACCCCCAGAGAAAAAAATTCATCAAAGTAAATACCATTCTTTTGACTGAATCTCTTCACAGCCATTTTGGATCTTTAGCACGGTTGTGACCTGGTATCTTCTCCTTTAATTCTGTACAACCACTTGTTACTGAGTGCCTTCTTTCCATGAGGTAATTCTACCAAATCTAATGTATGGTTCTTGTACAAGGATCTCATCTCCTCTTGCATGTCCTTCTTCCATTCCATCTTTTGCTGACTCCTGGTTGCATCATCATAACTGTCTGGCTCTCCCCAATCAGTGAGCATCACATACTCATTTGGTGAGTATCTACGACTCATTTTTCGTTCTCTGGTGGATCTCCTCAACTGTGACTCGGGGGGAATCTGTTCTCAAATATCATATAATGAAGAAATATCAGTAGATGAAAACAGATTACCTGGTAATGATGTATCATCAGTGTCACATATATCTTTCACGCTAGTTAGTACTGAGGGTGGTGGGACTGGTTCCAGACTAACTGGAATTTCCTTAGTCTGTGACTTCTCTACAGTTTATGGCTTCTCAAAATCTTCAATCGTCTGATCCTCAAGAAACACCACATTTGTACTTATGATGATCCTCCTGATGATGAGATCCTAGATTCAGTATCCAAACTCTTTATGACAGTATACCAAAAAGATATATTTCTTTCTTTTTCCATCCATCTTTTCCGGCACATCTTTCATGATGTGAACATATTCCCTCCAGCCAAATACTCTCAATTGTTTATATGAAACATCTTTACCTTCCCAGACACTTTCTGGAATGTCTTAGTTCAGTGGAACTGATGGAGAAAGGATGATAAGATCAACTATGGTCATCATTGCCTCCCCCCAATAGGTGTTGGGTAGCTTTGCATTTGATATCATACAATTTACTCTCTCACAAATTGTTCTGTTCATCCTCTTAGCAAGACTGTTATGATGAGGCGTCATCGGTACTGATTTTTCTAGCCTAATACAGAAAATCCTGCAGTACTACTCAAATGGAACATAGTACTCTCCTTAATTATCTTCTCACACACACTTTAACCACCTCCCTGTTTCTCTTTCCACCTTCACATGAAACTGCTTGAAAACATCCTGCACTTGAACTTTAGTTTTCAAAGCAAAGGCCCAAACTTTTCTGGAATAATCACCTATTAAGGTAACAAAATAAATATCACCTCCCATCATCTTAGTGCTCATCATGAAAACATCATTGTGAATAAAATCTAAAACACTTTCTTTTATGGACGGTATATAACCACGAAACGATACTATGTGTTGTTTTACAATGATACAATCAACACAAGTATCCAGACGTGTACCTTTTATTCTTAGTAAGATATCTTTAATGGAGAGCATTATGATTCCTCTATCACTCATGTGATATAGTCTTCTATGCCAAACTTCTGCAGGAACATCTTTTCTGGCTGCATTTACTTCTCCTCCACATGGTCTTTCATCAGTGAGATAAAGAGAGGTATCTTTATTTCCTTTAGAAATTACCAAGTTGCCTTTGTTAAGCTTCTATTTACCATCACTGAAGGAACTGAAATATCCCTCATCGTTGAGCATTCCAGTGGATATCAGATTGAGGTAAATATCAGGAACATGACTCGCATCCTTCAACAAAAACATGTATCTAACATTAGTTTCCAGAAAAATATTACTAATAATTGTAATTTTGGATGTGCCATCATTTTCCATCTTCACAAGTCTGAAACTAAATGAATGGTAAGATGAGAAGAAATATCTTCTGGCAGTTACATGGTATTGGGTGCTAGAATCAATCACCCATGTCAATTCTTGGCTTGCAAGACTGGCCTGATTATATTCTTGAATAATAATGATTTCATCATTGACAACTGCATCATCATTATTTTGGGTCTCACCTTCCTTATTCCTCTGCTTAGACTTCATCCTTCTACACTCTCATATGAAGTTTCTGGGCTTTCCACAATGGTGGAACTTCATGTCATATCTTGATCGAGATTTTGATCAATTCCTCCTTTGAAGACTTTGGTCACGGGTTTCTCTTCCTCTGCTTACTTTCTTCAATTTCTTATTCCCTTGTCTTTCAGTGACAAGAGCCTCTGATTCAGGTGTATGTCCTTCATCTTCTGTTCTAGACTCTTCATTCACCAATCTGCCTTTCACCATCTCCACTGTGAGAGTTCCATCTAGAGTAGAATTGCTGACTGACACAACTAATGTTTCCCACATCTTCAATAAAGAACTCTACATCAACTGTGCCTGCAACTCATCATCAATCATCATTTTCATATAATTCAGCTGATCAAGAGTACCTTGGAACTCAATCATGTGCTCTGATATGTTGGTCCTATATTTATATTTCATGTTGACAATATGATGTATTAGGTTTTCTTTGTTTTTTGCGGTTGTCCTCGCATACATCTTTTCCAATTTTCGCCAAAGAACAGAGGCGTCGTGTTCATTGGAAAAAATTTGGAAGATGATTTTGTGGATCCACTGTCTGATTTGAGCAGTGCACTTCCTATTGAGTATGACCCACTCTGCATCCACTGGTGGGTACTGGATGATATCTTTTCATCTGTTTTACCGCTAATTGACGTTTCCTCTACTTGCGCTACAACAGGCTTAGTGGATTCCACTATAGCCTTCCACAAATATTTAATATACAAAAGGTCATCCATTTTCGGTTTCCAGATGGAATAATTAAACACAATGAGTTTCATCATATTACTGGCATTTTATTCCATTTTTTGAGTGATAATTTCAAAAATATAACCATACTAATATGTCCGGAATGGTCGAAATACCTAGAATTGACTCCTGGGTAACTGAAAATGGGCTCTAATTGGCTGAGTTAAGGCCAAAACAGTTTCAACAGTCTAGATTGACCACTAACATGGCACTGACGTGGTGCTGAAATGACGTGCTAGAGTAGTGGCTGGAAAATTTTCCGTAATGTTTCTGGCAGCGTGAAAAATGTCATCTTTTCGAGCACAAGGGCACTGTAGCACCCACAATTTGACCAAAATTTGATCAGCCTTATCTCCTTCATTTTAGCCCCATTTTTTACGCCGCTTGCACCATTGCAATCATACTATTGTGATCTTCATAGATCTGGGCTCGAAAAAAATTTCCGAGAAAATTCAATTTTCCAATCACTGGAAAATTTCATTATCGCGTCATCGTTTCACTCCTAAACCCTCTGATACCACTTTTTTAGGGCAATAAAGCGTCATGTAAATCAAAAAGAAAACAAAATATGAATAAAAATGAATCAACACAAGATTTATGTGGTTTGTAAATGATGCCTACATCCATGGGAGAAGAGGGGGGTCGTTATATTTCTCTCTGGATAAATTCGTCGGAGGATCACCACTGGTTACAGATTACAAAAACATGGGATTGATTTCAGTTTTAAATAAGAAGAAAATGATATAGTCTATGGTTTTTTTGGGGTGGTTCATCAATCCTTGAAAACATCCACGTTGTTGGCTGGTTCAACGGTAGGTGCCACCTGGGTTGGGTGCCAAAGCAAAGAAGAAACTATCCGCTAGAGCTGTTTCCAACCATGGACTTCCTCCCATTGATGAATCCCACAAATGGGAGTCACCACCACAAATCTCCCCCTCATGACCAATTCGGGTAGAATCTAGACATGCAGTCTCCATGTAAGAATTCAGCTTCTCTTTCGGTAAAACCTTCGTCATCATGTCTGCCCCATTATCATTGGTGTGGATTTTCTCAACATTCAACAATCTTTCCTTCAACACATTTCAGATCCATTGATATCGCACGTCGATGTTTCTGGACCTGGAATGAAATGCTGGGTTCTTGCTGAGATGAATAGCGCTCTAACTATCGCAATATAGAATATAATTCTCCTGATTATATCCCATCTCTTGTAAAAACTTCTTCATCCATAGCATCTCCTTGCAGCCCTCAATGACCGCGATATATTCTTCTTATGTGGTGGATAAGGCAACACACTTCTGAAGTCATGATTTCCATGATATTTCTCCCCCTACAAATGATATCAGGTACCCAGATATGGATTTCCTTATGTCTACATCTCCAACCATATCTACATCTGTGTATCCTTCTAATACAGGTTTATCACTTACAAAACATAAAAAGTGACTAGATGTACCTCAGATATACCTTGATATCCATTTGACCGCTATCCAATGATCCTTTCTGGGATTTGATAATAACCATATCACAACGCCAAAAGTGTGATCAATATCTGGTCTGGTGCACATAATGACATACATAAGGCTTCCGACTGCTGACTGATAAGGAATTGTTTCCATTTCTACTTTCTCCTTCTCGGTTGATGGACTCTGACATTTTGTGAGCCTGAAATGACTCACAAGTGTATTGATAACTAGTTTCACCTTGCCATGTTTAATCTTTCAAGAACCTTCTCCATGTACCACTCTTAAGATATCCAAATCTTGTGATTCCTCCTATCACGAGTAATTGTCATACCAAGAATCTGAGTAGCGTCTCCCAAGTCCTTCATTTCAAAAGACTTGTTCAACTCCTTCAACCTTTCAATCTTGGTGATATCTCAAACAAAAATCATCATATAATTAACATAAAGCAATAAAATAATTAAATCACCCTCAACAAATTGTTTTATAAAAACACAGTGATCAGTGGTCATCCTCCTGTATTCATTTTTATCCATGAATGAGTCAAATTTCTTGTACCCCTGCCTCGGTACCTGTTTCAGACCATATAATATTTTCTTAAGCTTGCATACTAGGTTTTCTTTCCCTTTCACCAGAAATCCCTCTCACTACTCCATGTATATCTCATCTTCAATATCACCATGTAAGAATGTCGTCTTTACATCCAGTTGTTGAACCTCCAGGTTCAAACTAGCCGCCAATCCAATAAAAACTCTGATAGAAGACATTTTATCCACAAGAGAAACAATTTCATCAAAATAAATACATTTATTTTAACCAAATCCCTTCATAACCATTCTGGATCTATAGCAGAGTTGTGATATGTCATCTCCTCCTTTAATTCTATACACCCACTTGTTCTTGAGTGCCCTCTTTCCGTGAGGTAATTCTACTAAATCAAATGTACGGTTCTTGGGTAAGGATCTCATATCCTCTTGCATGGCATTCTTCCATTCCATCTTCTGCTGACTCCTCATTGCATCATCATAACTGTCTATCTCTCCCCATTCAGTGAGCATCACATACTCATTTGGTGAGTATCTACAACTCAGTTTTCATTCTCTTGTGGATCTCCTCAATTCTGCTACGAGGGGGATCTATTCTGGAATATCATATAATGAAAACATATCAGCAGATGAAGACATATTACCTGATAATGATGTATCATCAGTGTCACGTATCTCTTTCATGCTAGCTGGCACTGAGGGTGGTGGGACCGGTTCCATACTGACTGGAATTTCCTCAGACTACAACTTCTCTGCAGTTTCTGGCTTCTCAAAATCTTCAATCATCTGATCCTCAAGAAACATCACCTCTGCTGATATGAGCCCATAGTCGGTATCCAAAATCTTCATGATTTTATCCCAAAAAGATAAATTACTTTCCTTTTCCATCCATCTTTTCCCGCTCATCTTTCAGGATGTGAACAAATTCCCTACACCCAAATACTCTCAAGTGTTTGTATGAAACATCTTTACCTGTATAGACACTTTCTGGAACATCATAGTTCAGTGGAACTGATGGATAAAGCTTTATAAGATCAACTGAGGTTATCATTTCCTCCCCCAAAAGGTGTTTGGAAGCTTTTCATTTGAGAGCATACATCTTACTCTCTCTCAAATTGTTATGTTCATCCTCTCATCAAGATGGTTATGCTGGGGTGTCCTTGGTGCTGATTTTTCCAGCCTGATGCTGAAACTCCTGTAGTACTCCTCAAATGGACCATGATACCCTCCTCCATTTTTAGTTCACAGGCACTTTAACTGCCTTCCTATTTCTCATTCCACCTTCACATAAAACTTCTTGAAAACATCCTTCACTTGATCTTTAGTTTTCAAAGAAAAGGCCCAGACTTTTCTGGAATGATCATCTATGAAGGTAAAAATATATATAGCACCTCCCATCATCTTACTTCTCATCATGCAGACATCAGTGTGATTCAAATCTAAAACATTTTATTTTATGGACGGTATATACCCCGAAACGATACTCTGTGTTGTTTTCCTATGATACAATCATCACAAGTATCCAGATGTGTACATTTTATTCCGGGAAAGATATCTTTCTTGGAGAACATTCTGATTCCTATCTCGCTCATGTGACCCACTCTTATATGCCAAACTTCTATAGGAACATCTTTTCTGGCTACATTTTCTTCTGCTCCACATGGTCTTGCATCTGTGAGATAAAGAGAGGTATCTTTATTTCCTTTAGCAATTACCAAGTTACCTTTGGTAAGCTTCCATTTCCCATCACCGAAGGTAATGACATATCCCTCATTGTTGAGCATTTGAGTGGATATCAGATTGAGGAGAATATTAGGAACGTGCCTCTCATCTTTCAACAATAACTTGTTTCTAACATTAGTTTCCAAAAAAATATTACCAATATCAGTAATTTTGGATGGGCCATCATTTCCCATATTCACATGTCCGAAACTCCCTAAACGGTAAGATGACAAAAAATATCTTCTGGTGGTGACATGGTAGGAGGCACCAGAATCGATCACCCCTGTCATGTCTTGGCTTGCAAGACTAAACTGATTGTCTTATTGAACAAAAACGATTTCATCATTGACAACTACATCATCATTATTTTGGGTCTTACCTTCCTGATTCCTCTACTCTGCCTTCATCCTTCTACACTCTCGGATGAAGTGTCCAGGTTTGCCATAGTGGTGGCACTTCATGTCATATCTTGATCGAGATTTTGATCGCTTCCTCCTTTGAAGACTTTGGTCATGGGGTTCTCTTCTTCTGCTTATTTTCTGCCATTTTATTCTTCCCTTGTCTTTCAGTGACAAGAGTCTCTGATTCAGGTGTATGTCCTTCATATTTTTTTCTGTATTCTTCATTCAGCATTCTGTCTTTCACCATCTCCACAGTGAGAGTTTCATCTGGAGTAGAATTGTTAACTGACACAAGTAATGTGTCCCACATCTTCGGTAAAGAACTCAACATCAACAGTGCCTACAACTCATCATCAATCATCATTTTCATAGAATTCAGCTGATCAATCGTACCTTGGAACTCACTCATGTGCTCTAATACGTTGGTCCCGTCTTTGTATTTCATGTTAACAAGATGATGTATCGGGTTTTCTTTGTTTTTTGCAGTTTCCCTCGCATACATCTTTTCTAATTTTCACTAAAGAACGGAGGCATCGTGTTTGTTGGAAATATTTTGGAAGATTCTTTTTTCGATCCACTGTTTGATTTGAGTAGTGCACTTACTGTTGAGTAAGACCCAATCCACATCCACTAGTGGTGTACTGGATGACGTTCTCTCATCGGTTTTTCCAGTAGTTGACGTTTCCTACCGGTTTCATTGCAACAGGCTTATTGGTTTCAACTATAGGCTTCCACAAATCTTTAATATACAAAAGGTCCTCCATTTTCAGTTTCCAGATGGCATAATTAAACACAGTGAGTTTAATCATATTACCAATTTTTTCATCCATTTATGGAGTATGAATATAGAAAATCTAACCGTACGGATGTGTCCGTAACGGTCGAAATTCCTGGAATCGACTCCTGGATCACTGAAAACGGGCTCCGATTGGCCAAGTTATGGCTAGAAAAGATTCAACGGTCTAGATTGACCGCTGACGTGGCGTGCCTGAATAGTGGCCGGAAAAGTCGCCAGAATGTTTCCGGCAGCGTGGACAATGTTGTCTTCTCCGGCACTGGGGTACTATAGCACCCGTGGTTTGACCAAATTTTGACCAGCCTTATCTCCTTCGTTTCAACTCCGTTTTTGACGTCGTTTGCATCGTTGGAATCATCTCGTCATGCTCTTCACATATCTAGGCTCAAAAAAATTTTCCAAGCAACTTTACTTTTCTGGTAGTTGGAAAATTTCATTGTTGCATCGTAGTTTCACTCCTGAACCCTCTGATACCACTTTGTTGGGGCATCGGAGGGTCGTGGAAATCAAAACGAACACAAACGAGGAATAAAATGGATCAAAACAAGATCTACGTGATTTGGCAATGATGTCTACGTCCACGGGGGAAGAGGGGGTCATTCTATTTCTCTCCGGATAAATTCAACGGAGGATCACCACTAGTTTTAGATTGCAAAAACATGGGATTGATTCCCATTTTAAAGAAGAAGAAAATGATTTTGTCCATTCTTGGTTTGGGGTGGTTCATCAACCCTTGAAAACTTACACGCTGCTGGGTGCTTCAATGGTAGGTGTCGCCTGGGTTGGCTGCCAAACCAAAGAAGAAACTGTCTGTTGGAGCTGTTGCCGACCATGGACATCCTCCCTTTGAAGAATCCGAGAAATGGGAGTGGCCCCCACAGGGTGCAAGGGTTGTGTGGCTTTCCTGGAGTGCTAATGCAGATATGTTTCTTGACATGGCGTATATATAGCCTTGCGTCGTTACTCCTCAAACGGTCTTTATCTGTCACAATGGAGAAGATGAGCACCATGTGCACGATGACACAAGGATAATATGGGCCCGTAGAAATGATATTATTTTCAAACAGGCGGCCAAATTGTGCTTCTTGGTAGTTGATTGGGCCACCCTATGGTTTGATTCTTGGAAACGTTATGATCCACAACATGATGTGATGACCGTTCAACATGGTCCGTGTGTCTGGAAACCGTCCCCATTGGGTGTTCTGAAGATTAATGTACATTAATCTCTTTATTGTAGTGGCACTTCTGATGTTGGAATCGTCGCTAGGGACTCCAACAGCTCAGTTATCACGACTTTCCAAAAGCCCTTCGCTGCAAACTGGGTGCCACTGGTGGCAGAGGCCCAAACCATCCTTGTTGGCTTGGATTTTGCTTATGAGAGAGGCTAAAATTCTTTTATTTTGGAGTTGGGACTGTCTTCCGTTCATCAACACTATCTCCTCTTCGGATGACGGTCTCTAACCGTATGGCCTTCTTGTCACATTTGGTTGGATGATTTCCTTTGTTGGGTATCATCTGTTGTTTCATCTCTTCGATCATCTAATTAAATTCTTCTTTTCATTTAGAAAAATTAAAAAACTAAAAAATTACAAATTACAAATTATATATATATATAAAGTTTCGTGTTACATATGCTAACTTATTTCCCGTTCTTCTTCTAGATCGGGCAAGCGACGTCAAGTTCGTTTGCATTGTCAACGCCTAAACGAGTAGTAGTTAAAAAAGTGACCTAATCTGCTTGTCTGTACAGAGGCCGCAGAAGCATATTCTTCCATGGACGCCTATCAAAATGGGGCCACCTAACCCCAACTTCATCCCATCAAACCATTCCAACCCTTCTCCCCTCGTTTCTCCCTATAAATACACACCAAAACACATAACCCGTCGAAGCAAAAAACACCACAAGGCCGTCATTCCCATCAAATGGCGCCCTACAAGCATTCCTTGATCCTCTCCCTCATCATGGCCCTCGCCGTCTCCGGCCTCACTGCCAGGCGCCTTCTGGACACTGCCGCTCCACCTCCGGTGCTGCCTCGGCTGCCCCAAATCCCCACCCTCACCATGCCTCCCTTCCCGGACATCCCAACAGCGTTCCCTAGACCCGCCGCGACACTCGCGCCAGTGCCGAATCCAACCCTCCCAACCCTGCCCGCCATACCCAGGGTGACACTGCCTCCACTTCCATCCATCCCCTGGTTCACCAACATACCCAGGATCCCCACGCTTCCTTCCTTTTCTCCACCCCCATCCAACTGACGCTCTTATCGTCCAATGGATCCTTCTGCATGCATGTGATACTGTGTCAATGATACTTGCAGCTTCTATTTTCTGTGTTTCAGACCCCTGTTGGGGTTTATTGTTTTCATTATAAGAGTCGAAGCTTCTATTTTGTTTTTTAATAGATATTTGATTGTTTTTAAATAGTTGTACTCATTTTATTTTGGAGTCGTTGTTGCTCCCATGTGGATGATAATATATATGAGATTGTTGCACCCGATTTGCAGTAAAGGATGAATAAATTTGAGAAAGTAGTTGGCCAAGTGTTTTCACCCTTGATATGATTCATGCTCGATATAAATTTTGCGCGGAAAAGAAAATATTGATCAACTAAAAAAAACAACTAAATTTGACAACTAATTTTAGATTTGTTTCCGACACAACCCTTGTGATTCAAAATCACAATACTTCCAATTTCTCAAAAATTGGTATATTTGTGTTGCCATAAACTCTTTGTAAATGAATCAACATCTAGTTCATTTCTATTGGATGGTTGGAGTATTATTTGTTCTCTTTAGAAAATTAGCCACATCACATTATTAAGGGAAAAAAATTTGGTCACCATTTTTTGCTACCTCAATCCCATGAAAATAGTGCATCATGGCCAACTTTGTCATCTCAAATTAGTTCATTGTCAATAACCTCAAATTTTTTAGTAGTAAAGATTAAAAGAATCAAAATAAAACACAACATCAATGTAGAGGCAAAGAACAAGAAAATTATCATCATCTCATTCCTTCAAATGTAAACACTACTACAAAAGTGGTTTTTAAAAGCGCGAGAAAAGTTTTTATCACCGCTAAAAAATGTGGTTGATCTAAACGACGTTAAAAGTGAGCCACTTTTATAAGCACTAGAAAAACATCGATAAAGGGGGGTATTTATCAACGCTAAATGTAGTCCTTTATCAATGCTAGTTTAACACCAACAAAGGCCGTACTGCTATAATGCACTGTTAAAATTATAGCACACTACAACAACAAATACACATCTATACAGAAAATTCATAATTTAATTGAAATAAAAATTACAATACAAGACAAAGAGCGCTATATTATAGACATTTCATACATTGTTTTCTACAATTACAGTAGCAATTACTATCATAAACATTCAAAACATCAATGGTTTCATTGTCATTGGCACCTGATCCCCTCTAAAAAAACCCTATCGTGATATTAATTGTCGAACAAACCACTCCAACTAGATCAAAAGAATCCAACAATATTAGAAATTAATTATTATGTTATAAATACTATAAAGAAATAAATTAAACAAAAATATGAAACAATACATTAATAAAATGTCAATTTTAAATAAAAGTACATAGTTGAAGTCATACCAGTCACAACATACAACAAATTGATATGTGGATGATTCTTACATATCATGAATGGCTTAAGAATCATTGTTCTAATGTATCAAGACAATCTGAATGCTTTTACTCGATTCTGAGTATGCAACGTATTTTTTTTACTAAAATGTCAATTTTAACTAAAAACACACACTTTGTGTCATATCGGCACATCGTGTGCTGGTTTGACGTGAGACTGATTCATATACGTGACAAATGACTTATGAATCACTGTCCCAAAGTATCAAGACGATCCGAGCATGTTTTCTCGGTTTTCAATAAGTGACACATGTTTTGAATTAAATTGTCAATTTTAAACTCATAACAGAAACTTTGAGTCATACAAAGCACACTGTGTATCAGACTCAGATCAGAATAATTTATACACATCACAAATGACATATGGATCATTATCCTAAAGTATCAAAAAAATCTAGATGGGTTTGTTCACTTTTGTGTATCGGATTGAGGTGAAACTAATTCCTACACATCAAAAATAACATATGGATCATTATTTTAAACGATCAAAACAATTGGGATGTGTTTTCTCAGTTTCTATTATGTCATGCGTCTTTTTTAATAAAATGTCAATTCAAACAGAAAACACATACTTCGAGTCATACCACTCACATCTTATGTCGGTTTGACGTGAAACAGATTCCTACACCACACAAATGACTTATGAATAATTTTTCTAAAGTATCAACAGAATCCAAGTGATGGTTCTAGGCATAGCAGCAACATGAGGTAGTAGATGATATATTAAAAAAAATAATTGTTGTCTGAAACCAAGAGCGAGGATTTTGCACGTCAAATTTATAATTAATTTATTTTATATTTGAAAAAATTAATATCTTAGTAAGTTTGTTTTTTAGTGAATTTTGATCATCCAAAAATACCCTTTCAAATTATCTTCTTTGCGCTGTGAGGATTCAATGATAGAATCCCTCTCACAATGATCCAAATATGCTCCTATGATCGCCGAGCAACACCACTCAGTCTCTAGGTGCTAGCATGACGAATTGAATTTCTTACATTGTTCGTTTTTGATTTGTCATTCTTCTGTCTTGAATAAATATACCTTGCACTTCTCATTCTTGAGAGGGAGATAGAATGAGGATTTGAGAGTGAATTCGTTCGGCGCAACAATTCTCATTTCTCATTTTTTGGATGCACTACACAATAGACATAACCTTCTATTTGTAGAGTTCGGATTTATGTTAAAATATTATTTAATTGCATGTTAGCTATTAAATAACATCTATTACATTTAATAAACCCCGTGCCACATATTATTATTATTATTATTATTTTGTGTCACACTCCAACTTGCACAATAAAACTGTCTTGTTAATAAATATTTATCACCAAACACAGTCTTGGTTCGTTCAAACTCCACTTACATTTATTGAACACCCGAATAAAATTTTTATTCATAGATAAAAATTTTAATCACATAACGGTGAATAATATTTATTAAATATTCAATAAAATAAATAATTCTATTTTTATTAACATACCGAAGAATAATTTTTTTTTAAATTTATGCGATCAATATAACTTGAAGAAAATTATTACTCACACTTGATAATAATATTTATTCCATTAATTAAATTCAAATAAAATTTAATTTAGATCAACGGAGACACTTAGTGTCTGGCCATTTATGATTTTTTCTTATTGGCATTAAGCAAGATTTCCTAAAATCCAAGATTACCATCTAGAAACGAGTTAGGAAACCCAATAGAAAGAAAATATTGTCCAATGTGAAGAACCACATACGAATACTTACTATGTAATTTAATATCTTTTTCACATTATCTCATCATGCAGGTTTCATGGCAATGTCATTAACCTATTTATTTGATATGTCTTTCTTTGACTATTTGAAATAAACACATCGTTACACCATGCCAATTGAACTGGGTGCGATGGTTCTATTCTAATCAAATGGTCGAGATATCATCTTCCATAAAGATGAAATGGAAAAAATCCTCCATTGACTTATCCATTAATGACATGTCAATTGTGATGCACCCAACATACCCGACTTAGCGCCAACATATGGCATGACAGTTTTAGTCAGTAAATCAAAGTGTGTGAGTTAGGACATACATTAATGATAATATTAAAGTATAAGTACCATTACACAAACACATAGATAGAAAAATATGATGACACCAAATCATGCAGGATTACTACTAGGGGTTTTGTTCTCATAATCTCTCATATTAGAGATTACCAAGTGCAAACTTCATGAAGAAAAGCCTCATCCTCTTACGAGAACTCACACATGACGGTCTCAATACTATGTGTCCCATCATAGTACGCTATCCAACCATATAAATATATTAAGAATATTGTCATATCACTTCAAGGTTCTCATCCTAGCGGAGAACTGTTATGACCTTATTAATGAAAAAATACTCTAGGACATTATTACATTAAAACCATATAGAAACAATTAACAATATGTAATAAGATTTTTAATTAAAATTCAACATATAAAATATGCGTGTAATAAAATTAAAGTCAGTTTTTCATAGGACACTAACTCTTAAAAACTCCCACTTGGACTAGAGCCATTTTCCTACGACTTTTAGTCCACTATACCTTACATGATAATCATGTTTCTAATGCATCAAGGCTTTAGTCAAGGGGTATGCCCCATTGTCTTATGTGGAAATACTACTCACTGTAACCTCACCTCTATAAGAAAAATCCCACGAGATATGATACTTATGAAGTATGTGTTTTTTCCCTTAATGTGACCTTGACTCTTTTGAAAGATCCACCGCAGTAGTGTGATCATAATAGAGAGTTACATGGTCATTAATGCTCTGTACCACATCAAGATCTTGGGAAAAGTTTCACATCTATACTGTCACAAACCAGCCTTGGTATCCTAGTAACTGGATAACCAAGCCAATCTTGACATAGCCAAAAGGAAATTCCTAATCCCCACTGGTAGATGACTAGCACCAGGAGTCATACAATATGTAAGTGGGAACAATTTTTTCCCAAACATTATGGAAGTAAAAGAGACAAGTAAGTAATTCACACAAAAGAAAGTCCATTGAGAGAACCGAGTCCACAGATCAATAGCTATAACCACCTCTAAGTGGGGCTTTACTCCTACTCGGACCTAAAAGTATATAATCTACAAACACCCAAAGGCACAAGTAGGGTGTGATCCAAATCCAGGTAGAATTTTAACCAAAAATTTCATAACAAGATAACAATATCAAATTAACCAAGAAAGTTCTTCCAATTTGAAAACAAAAATGTTTGGAATTTTAAAAGCATAATCAAAATAATTGATGCTTTATATTTCAAAATATGAAAATACTCTAGCAATCATGCTTCACATTTCAAAATGATAGAATATTTCTAAAACAATGGACGTTTTACAAATGCCTAAAATAAATTTTTTATATATAATAGTCTTTATAAATCATAAGGCATGTAAAGTAGTTTACAACAATGGAATATATTCATTTGAAATACAAACAAGAAAGTAACATGGTCATATACCTAATAAGGTACGATAGTTCCAAGCTATAGGGACCCAACACTATGAAATGAAAAATATGTACATACGCCCCTTTGACACTAGTCAAAGAGGAGACATCACTATCACCTAAGTGATGTGATGTGCTGATATGATGTTTTAAAACATTGTTAATCATAAATTTCTATCCAAATAACTCACTAGCTACCTAATCCTTGCATGTGATCTAAAAAAATAGTGATGGGTAATTTATTTTAATACTGGTTAAAATACAATTAAATCTCACTTTCCATTTAGAATATAACAATTTTCCAATTAAAAACCATAATGGGGCTTTAATAAAAAAAACATGCCTTTTCACTAAGATAAAACACTATGGTTCCTTTCAAAACCTTTTTAGTCTATTTTCACAAGTAGGGATTTGAAATCAATTCACCATTCAATTTCAAAATCCAATTTCACAATAAAATTTAAAATTTTAATTTTCAAATAAAATCAATCAATTTCATAACAAACCCCCAATTCATTGGAATTCAGTTTTTCACAATTTTCCATCAAAATAATTTCCTCAATTAAATTCTATAATTTCATTTTTACAATTTCCATAACCACACCCTAATTCAATGGAATTCAGGGTTTTCCAATTTCATGTCAAAAACCAATTTTTCTTAAAAACCCCAATTCAATGGAAATTGGGTTTTTCCAGAAAAACGATTGAAATCCATTTAATCAAAACCAATAAATTAAATTAAATTCAAACAATTGAAATTAAACAAAGAAATTTGGGGTTAATATAAATAGGGCATCGTAATGGAACCACCTACCTTGGGATCAACAGATCTCAAATCACAAATACATGAATAGAAAACTCCAGCAGAGAACGAAGAAAATAAGGATCTATGAATAAAAACTGGGTTTAGATCCAAAATAGTGGGTATTAGATCATTAAATCATCACAGGGATCCATGGAAAACTTGATAGAAGAAGGGATACCGCGAGAGAACGAGATCGGTATGAGGAAACTAACTAAGAGATGATTAGAGGGTGTTCCTCAAGCTTCAGATCAGTTCTAGGAGGGATCTGAGGGGCCAAAAATCATTCTTGGGAGCTCCAAGGATGGGGGAAATTGGTTTGGGTTGAAGGTGGTCCATTGGGGACCTAAATTGGGGGGGGGGAGGGTTGGGAATATTTAATCAAAAACCAGATTAAGGAAAAACTCGTCTCCATGGTTTCTTGGGAAGAGGTGCACAGTTTAGTCAAACCATGCGCCAATTTTTCACCTATTATAAATGGGTTTCATGGTTTATCTATAAAGGTAACATGGTTTACCAAACCATCTACAAGCTGTGAAAAATCCAACTATCTAGTTTTTTCAGTTTTCTCTAGCAGGTTTCACGGTTTGGGAAAATCGTGTGCCAATCATGCACTCACCCATAAATTTGAAAAAACATTAAAATTTCACCCGAATTAACCCAAAATTAAGCCTACCCAAAGTAAGTTCAAAAGGTTGAGTTTAGGAATACCAAAAAATAGTAACAGGATGTTACAACCTCCCCGCCATAGAAACTTTCTATCCCTAGAAAGCCTACTCAGAAGCTTCTATGAAAAAAAAATATGAGGCCGCTACTCTCTCATTAGTGCCTCCCTCTCCCACATCTCATTATTATCAGAACTATGCTGGAATAACACATGAACAAATGGTATAACCCTCCCACAAAATACCTTGGTTTCATAATCAACTATCCCGACTGGCCATTTAGTCATGAATAAATCAGGTTCAATCTCAAGATCATTACAAATTAGAACATGAGATGTATCAGATAGATACTTTCTCAGCTAAAATACATGGAACACATTATGTATTGACATCAACTGCACTGTATGTAAAAAAAGATATGCAACTTTCCCCACCTACTCGATTAACTCTAAAGGTCCCACAAAATGAGGAGTAAGTTTCCATTGCCACCCAATCCATCAATGACCCATCCAGGGAGAAACATTCTAGAAAACCTATTTTCCAACTAATAATTCCAAAGATATTTAACGACGATCAATATAAGATCTATACCAGCTCTGTGTTGTCAACATTATATGATGAATCAACTGAATTTTTGTTTTCGTCACTTGAACCATGCTCATTCCAACCAAGGAAATCTCACCAATATCTAACCAACACAATATAGATTTTCAAGTCCGGCCATAAAATCCCCCCAAAAAATCCATTATGATCGTAGAATAGTAACTATTTTTATATGAAAACTCAACCAACCACAAGTGATCATCCCAAAATCCATAAAAGGCGAGAACATAAGAACATAGCATGTCCTCAAGAATCTATATAGATCTCTCTGTCTGGCCATCCGATTGTAGATGGTATCCCACACACAAAAGGACATGAGATACTGATGCCTCTTGTAGGATTCTCCAAAAGAGAGAATTTAACCAAGGATCCCTATTTGAAACTATATAAGAAGGAACTCCATGTAAATAAACAATCTCTTTCACATAGAGACTTCTCAACTCCCCAACTTTGGTTGTATCAAAAATGGGTAAAATGTGTGCCGACATAGTTAGCCTGTAGATCACAACCCATATCATGTTATTATTTCTATGGGTACATGTAAACCCAACCAAAAATTCCATTGAGATCTCATCCCACTTCCATATTGGGACTCAAAGTGGCTAAAGTAAACTCAAAGGTTTCTGGTGCTCAGCCTTGACCTGATCGAATGTATAACAATGAGAGACAAACTCAGTAATGACCCATCTCATACCTAGACACCACAACTACCATCACATGTAATGGAATTTCCTCATGGTTCTTGGGTGAACTTCCTTGTAGGTACTATGACAATCCTCTAAAACAGATTTCCATACCGAAGATGGTACTAAAAAGCAATTCTGAAAGCATAAAATTCCCTCTTTGGAGAATGAACGATCAAGCAGGTTCTCCCCACTATTAAGAGAGTCTATAATTCTATAGAAATAATCATAAAGTTTTCATTATTAATGAATCAATTCAAGAAGAGTGTATGTCAACTTAACACTCACCAGAGAAATCTCGACCCCTGATTCCTGGACTCCAATATTCCACTATGGAAAGAGAGCCATCAAATTCAACTCTTCTAATGATTCTTTCACTTCTTGGGTCAAAAGTATCCTACTCAATGCATTTGAAATGAAATTCCCTTTCTTTGGGGTATAGGTGATGTCAAAATCAAAATACTTTAGGTATTCCACCCAACACCTCTGTCGGAGATTCAAATTTTTTTTGAGAAAATATATAACTCAAACTCTTCTGGGTTGAAAACATGATAAACCCTTCCCCATAAAGGTAATTCAACAAAATATTATGTGCATTCATCACAACTTCAAGTTCAACGTCATGGGTCAGATAATTATTCTCATGTGGACTAATCCTATGAGTGTCATAAGTAAGAACATTATTACCCTACATAAGAACATAACCCAATATTAAACCTTATGCATCACAAAAGACCACATTACCATACCCAGCCTCTAGAAGAGTCAAAACTGACATATTAGTAAAAATACATTTCAGATCAGAAAATAAATTATTACATTTTACATCCCAAGAAAACTTTACTCCCTTCCAAGTGAGTGCAGTCATCAGAGAATCCAAATTTGAGAATTCCTTGATGAACCAACAATAATACATGGCTAGGACCAAGAAACTTCGAATCTCAAAGACATTTCATGGTTTCTCTCAAGTCATAACAACCTTCAATTCTGAGGATAAACTAAAATTAATTATGCTGACTCCATGTGTCCCAATAAAATCACTTCATGAATCCAAAAGACACATTTTGAAATCATGGAATAAAGTCTCTGATTTCTCAGCAAACTCAGAACTGTCCTCATATGATGCACATGATCCACCTCAGAGATAGGTTAAATGAGGATTTCTTCCACAAAGACTGCCATTAATGTATCAAGATATTCATGGAAGATCCTATTTATTATAGCCATGAAAACTAGAAGATCATTTTTAATACCAAAGGGCATGACAAAGTACTCATAATGGTCTTACCTGTTCTGAAAGGATGTTTTTTGAATGTTAGATTATTTTATCCTCGACTAATGGTAGCCTGATCAATGTATAATCTTTTAGAACCACTTCTACCCCTTAAAATGATCAAAAAGATCATAAATACATGGAAACATATATATTTTTTACCATAACTCGATTAGGATTTCAGTAATCAACACATTGGAAAAGTGAACCATCAGCATTCTTTGAACATAAAACTGGAATCGACCAAGATGAAATGCTCAGGAATATAAATCATTTCTCAAGAAGATATTCAAACTGAGACTTAGACTCTTTAATTTCATCTAGTTCCATAATGTAAGAATGGATATAAACTAGTTGAGTACTAGGAATTAAGTCAATAGAAAACTCAACCTCCCTTATCGGAGGAAAACCAGAGAATTCTGAAGGAAACACGTCAGGAAACTTGGAAATGACTGGATTCAGTTCACCATTCAAATATTCTCTCTCCATATCAAAGGAAAACAAAGATATTACTTTCCTTAACTCTGGATAAGAAGTTCTGGCTCTAATCGACATTGGGTCCCATTCCCCTTGAAATATATGGAACACACCATCGGGTGTAGTGAAGGAGACCCATCGAAGATGAAAATCAATTCAGGGTTTATTAGAAATGATCCAATCTATCAAAAAAATGATGTCAATTTGTTTCATGTCCTGGAATAGAAAACACTAAGCGAGATCAACATCTGATAGAGAGAAGCACATGTCGGACTAAAGATACCATGCTCTCTCTTCGTACCAAGGGGTGTAGTAATATTCATTAAAAAAGATAAAATCTTCATAGGAAGATTAATAAAATAAAATAAATGGGTTGAAATAAACAAATGATATGTACCGGTATCAAATAGAGTAGTAACTAATGACAAATATACAGTAATGGTACCTCTCATGATCACTGCACTCGTATCCACTTCATCTAGAGACTCTTCCACTATGTAAAGAATCTTCATTTCAGATGCATGTGGTTGTACCCATTTTAAATGTGAATAATCTGATCTCACCATAGTTTTAGAAGGTATGGATGATCTTTTACCACTACATGTAGTGGAATTAACATGGTAGAACCTATGTAAGTGACCTAAGAGTCCATGGGATAAATAGTTATTTTGTGTTTCTGTGAAAACCCTCTTTGAACACCCCATCTTCCCACACTATTAAATAATTAAATATCCTCTTCCATATACTTTAGGAGGTTTAGAATGAATCTAATATCGAGAACCACCTTGAGAATAATCACACATCATCATTCCCTTAGAGGGATCCACATTGCCAATGGGAGAGAGAGAATCTCCTAATAACCCTGACTTGCCATCCAGGTCCATCATAACCATTAAATCTCTATCCAATACATCATTATATGAAGGAATTTTTAGTAATAAAACCCAAGAAAAAATATCATGAATAAGTCCCATATGAAAACCTTCAATCCTTCATCTTCTCATTCGATATTATATTGGGTGAGAAATGCACGAGCTCATCAAGATGATTTTCATACTCTATCACTGGCCTATCGATCTGCTCGAGTATGAAGAACTCCTTGGAATTGGATAATAGGATCTAATTTGGATAGAACAAGTCGGTGAAAATAACATTGAAGTGTTTCCACTCTAATCCCTCATGCTTCTTTGCCATCATCATTGTGTCCCACCATCTCTTACTCATCCCTTCCAGCACAAAGGTGGAACACTTCACCTTAATTTCATTAGGTGTCTCCAAGAACCCAAAAAAGTTCTCCAATATTCTCAACCATTCCTCAGCTTCTTGAGGATCATTTTATCCTTTGAATGGCATAGGATTATGGTGAATAAACTCTTGAGAATTTCCCTTTGAGGTTCCACCAGATATCATTCATTTCTTTATTCATTCTTTATTATTAATATAAACATGCTTGTATTAATTAAATAATTAATCAATTCCCATTCATCTTAAGGATCAACTGATATTAATTGGAGATACAAATCATTTGTGGAATTCATGACATATAAAAAGAAGAACCAATAATGAAATATTTATTACAATAAACTAATTGATCATTTAATAATATTAAAAACCGTTATTTAATTGTCAAACACAAAATAGGATTCAATCAGTAAATTATGGTTTTAATGCTATAATTTTCAATTTGATTTCATTTAATTCTACCATTAATTGGGAGACAACACAACATGTACAATCCCATATCATGTCGTGTACCTTGGTTGTCATGTATCAAAGTCACACACCTGAGGATTCAGTATATCGACTCATCTAGACTACATGTAATGTACATGAAAGCTACACACCATGTATTTCATTTCCACATACCAGGTTTACCTGATCAACACACAGTGTGTAATAAATGCACCACATGTAATTAACTACTTGGCGCATCCAGGTACAATGCACATGGGTACATGACATGTCCTCTGGATACAAACTTTGTAACCCAATTTTACTGAACAAGATTTAGCACTTCCAGATGTAATCTTCATTCATTCTTTATTTGTTCTTAAAACTATAAGAAAATGAAACATTGAAAAAAAAATGACTAAAAGTGACTGCTCTAATACCAAATGATGGTTTAGGTCATAGTGGAAGTGTGTGATGTTGGGAAATATATTAAAATTTATCTTAATAATCATTGATATAAACCAAGAACAAGGATATTGTACCCCAAATTTATAATTAATTTATTTTATGTCTAAAGAAATAAAGTCCCCAGCCTAGGAACATTCATCATAGGTGAATGTAGATTATTCGAAAAGACCCGTTTAGATTACCATTGTTGATCTGTGAGGATCCAAGGATAGAATCCCTCTAAAGGTGAGCCACACACGCTTCTATGATCTCTAAGAAACACCACTTGATATCTAGGTTCTAGCACAGTGAATCCAATGTCTTGCATTGTTCTTTGTTGATTGGTAGTTCTTTAGTATTTAAGAAACCTCTCTTACTCTTCTAGTTCATGAGATGGAGAGAAAAGGGGGATTCGATAGGTAGTTTATTGTTCGAAACAATTCTCTATTCTCAATTTATGGATGCACTATATAATATACAGAGTCGTATATTTATAGAGTTAGGATTTATGTTAAAATATTATTTAATTTCATGATGGACATTAAATAATATTTTTTACATTAAATAATCCACATACCACCTAATAATAATAATAATAATATTTTTTGATGCACGCTAACTTGTGAAATCAAAAATATTATTTAAACTAATTTTTAATTAATATTTTTCACTAGAAATGGTCTTAGTCTGTTCAAAATCTTCTTTCATTTATTGTACAGCTGAATAAAAATTTTATTCATAAATAAATATATCATTCACATACCAATGAATAAATATTTATTAAATATTAAATAATATATATATATATATATTCACATGATGGTAAATAAATATTTCTTTAATTTATGTGATCAATATAATTTGAATAAAATTATTTCTATCAATTGAGAATAATATTTATTCAATTAATTAAACTCAAATATAATTTAATTAAGATCAATAGAAACACATACTCTATTACCCTCTAGGATTCTTTCTTGTTGGTGTAAGAACCCGGGTTTTTAGAATTGGTCAAAATCCTAAACATGTTTGAATTTTTGACTTGTTTCTGATAAAATTGTGAAAATATGGGAAGTTCTGAAAATTTCCAGAAAACACACCATGTAATCTAAAATTACACACCATGTATGGGTTAGGAAAGTATCAGCCATGTACATGCCGAGTACATGTCGTGTGATGACCGTGTAGAAATTTCCTACTACACGGCATATAGTGTTGTTCGACATGCTATGTATCCTTTTTCCATGTACCGACTGAGTTCAAGTCGTGCGTCAACCCGTGTGGCGCATGCGAGCTGTGTGCCTATCCCCGCTTAAGTTGGAGTATGGAAAAGGCCACTACATAGAGTGTAGTCTTGAAATACACACTGTGTAATTTTATTTTTACTCTCTTAAATGAAAGAGTGTTGCGTCTTATTTCGTAAAAATTCTTCTTCTTCCCCATCTTCGGAGTAGTTCCACTCTGAAAACCAGAAGAACACCCTTAGCCCTAGAATCTTCATCCATTGTTCATTCTCCAATCCATTGGTTGTTGTGGGATCGCAACAGCAAGGCTAAACCCATGCACCCTCTTCTGTTCTTGATCCTTTGCCTCACGCGTCACAGTTTTCATCCGAGTGGAATTGACGGGATTTTACGGAAATGTAAATCTACGAAGATCGACTTTGAATTAGAGATCGATATCGGACGTGCCTATGTCTACAAGTTTCAGGTAGGTGGTGCATACTTTCTTTTGTGTTTTTTCAGACCTTTGGGTGATGCGACCTATGGCACGTTTTCATGTATTTTGAGAGAGACCCTAATTTATCTACTATTGGATACTAAATTTCTTATTTGACTTATGGGATACCTTTGGGTATTCCCTTTGTCCGGTTTTGTTTTAGCAGGTTTGGGCGAGAGGTCGTTGCTCATATGGGACATTTTGGTCGGGGTTGAAAAAATGGTTATACTTGAATTGTTTTGGTTAAACTATTGAGTTTAATTTATCAAAACTTGTATGAATTGTTAGAGGCTTTCAAGATCTTAGTGTTTGTATGGGACAACACCTTGTTAGTGTAATTCAACTATTTAGTATGTTTTTCCTATTTAAAGTATATCTTTTTATTATGTGTATATATGTGATTTGAGATATTGCATATACTGGAACCTTGTGGTTGTGTTGGGCATGGCCTTGATATTCTTGAGTGATGCTGATCACGGGTTGGGTTTGACCTGTGTTACATTGGGTGGTTCTGACCACGGGATTGGGCATCATAGATGTCAGATTCAGGTAGGATGACAGTCAGGTTGGGCATGGTCTGGGTTACTTGGATGGAGATGCCGTTAGACTTGAGCGGCATGGTCGCAGGGACATGAGGTGTCATAGAAATTGTGGCTTGGGAACTATTTTGGTGATTACCGCTCACCCAAAACTATGAGTAGTTTTCACACAAAGAGAATCTTGGATGAGGTGGTTTTGACCACTCATGTTGGTAGAGTACCCCGTTAGTTGTGGTATAGGTACTATTGGTTTGGGGGTTCTTGTCATAGGAAGCCACGTAGGAGGTGAGGAGCCTTTAGGGGATAGCATTGAGGTGATCGAGTTGGGGGTAGAGGCTCGTCCTCATTTTAGGGTAGACATCATTGTCCCTATAGTTACATTATTGAGAGCAGACATCGTTGTCCCTCCGGTTACGTTAGTTGAGGATAGACATCTTTGTCCCTCCAGTCACTTATTTAAGGACAGACATCGCTATTCCTTCGGGTTACTATTTCTTGGGCATGCCTTCAGGATGTCGGTACTTGGGACACGTGGTGCCAGGGGGCACATGGTTCCAAATTGCATGACAGAGATTCTGGTATTGACCGAAGTTGGTGACACTCCATGGTGGCTGCTGAGCACTAGTGGATTTGGTGTTTGTTGTGTGCATCGTACTGTTTACTGTTTTCCTTATAAATGCATGCCTTCTTAAATACTTATATTAGGTATGCACCATTGGGTTGTATCCTAATGAGATTTGTCTCACACCCTGCATGGTCCCATCGGGACGCGTGTAGACTTTTATGGATTTATGTACCGGAAAGAGGACATCTTCAGGAGCTGGACTGTATTAGTTGTTGCATGGAGATGATATGGACCTTGAGGTCTTGCTTAGCTGGAGTTTACTTTGTTTTTCTTTATTTCCTGTATCAGCATTCTTACTTGTTATGTAGTTAAAGTTGGTTAGCCTTTGGTGCCCTATATATATGTAAATGTATGACCTGCTTTGGATGCATGTTTTGTTGTTTAGTAGTAGTTGTAAGTGATGAGCATGTTGTTCTGTTTACTTTCCGCTGTTGTTGTTTATAATTGTTGCTTCCACTGTTTATCGATATTGAATGTGCTTCCACTCTGTGGGTCTGGTTCAAGTCTGCTAGGTCATTTATTTCTGCTACATGTTATATATATTATACTCGGACCAGTACCATTATTATCCTCTGAGTGGGTATAGCCTCCCCACTATACCTATAAGTCCATTGATGCTAGTTGGTAGCATTTGGAATTCGGGGAGGTGCGCCTAAGGTAGTAACACCCAACCCGCTTTGCACTGTTTGGGTGGATGTTTGGGTCCCGATCGTTACTAAGTGGTATCAAAGGAGTTCTTAACATGGATTTAGTATCAGTGTTTTTATGGATACTAATGAGATTGAGAGTTCTCTTTTTATTTTTTTGGGTTTTATAATTTTGGATATGGTATACTAGAGATAGGTTGTTATAGGAACTGGGTTTCTAGATTGTTCTTGGGTGCCTGAAGCCCCAGGTACGAGGGATGGACCATGTTTCCTTGGGTGGGAATTTCTTTTTTCCTTTTGCTCATATTACGGTTTATATGATATCCACCTTGGTGGATCACTTGGTGTGTGATGTTATTGATTGTGATATGAAACCCTTGACCCGGTGTGTTAAGGGAGAATTGGACATTGGCTCGGTATGGTAACACTTATTTTCATGGATTTTGATAGGCACATTTTAGGGTATTTCAATTTCATAACTGCATGAATGATTTGTAATGTGATAATTCCATGTGAATAATATCAATATCCATGCTTTGTATTCTTTTGAAATGTGAATAGGTGAAATTCCTGATAAAATTACTTGTCTATTGCAATGTGTTATTCCATGCTTTATATTTTTGTAGAATTGCATGTGGAAGGGTATTTGGGTCCGTCTCTTGTAAGAGAATGAATGTACTATGGTTGTGGTGATTTTGATTACTAGGATTGGGTGACTCAGTCGTCGGTTTGAGGCAACGTTGGTTGTTAGGATGGACATGGCCCGCGGTACTTTTGATACTTGGCTCTATTGAGGGCTGGTAAGGAGGCCATGAGGTTGGGATGCCATGGGCATGGGTTGTGATAGGGGAGAGTAAGGGTAGTTGTTTTATGTTGCCTCTTTACTACTTTCCTTATATGTATTGAATATATACTGTTATATATATATATGTGTGTGTGTGTGTTGTCTGACCATTTATGGTATTCAGTGGGTTCCTTAGTCGACTTAGATGGAGCGTTAGGCAGGAGATGGTATAGTGATGAAGTAGAAGAATCAAGTTCAGGATCTGGTGCAGACAGTGCATGAGCCGTAGGTACAGGCTCAGGGATAGGGACAGGTCCAGGATCCAGTGCAGGTAGGACCGCAGCCGGGTTTAGTAGCATTCAGACAATGGACTCGAAAATCCCTAAAGCAACCAGAAGAAGACCAGTCCTCAGTAAAAGTGGGAGACCTTGGAGGAAATAGCAACGTAGCACCGAGTCTCTCCATCGTAGATGTAATGGCCCGGACCTCTCCGGTCGATTACTTTGTAAAAACGTTTTTTTTATGTGGTCAATGCGGCGAACATCAAAAATAATAATAATTATTAATAATAAATGGTGACGTGTTAATAAATTTTATTTGGGGTTTTGTTATAAGTGTTATACTAAATAATTATAATAATATTGTTTGTTTTTTTTTATAGATCTGGTAATAATGATTTAATGAGAATTATGTTTTGAATTAATTGCAATGAGATTTGAGATATAAGGATAAATAAGAGATGTTATTATTTATGATAATTGTGTTTAAAAAATAAAATAATAATAATAATGATAAAGATTTAAAATAGGTGTGTGTCATATGGGTTTTGATGGGAGGTGATCTTGCATGTTTTTTAGGGAGATTTAATCATTATTATTGAAAATAATTATGATAAAAAGAATGGAACTAATGGTGTAAAATCAAGGGAGGCGCCACTTTGTTGGGGAGGAATGAGATTGAAGAGAGAAGATGAAAAATATATTAATAATGATATAAAATAAAAGATAAGATTAAATGAAAAAAAAGAGAGAGAAGGAATACAAGGTGGGGCATTTTGGGCATGGAATGAGGAAGAGAGAGGCGCCACTTTTGTGGAAGAAGGTAAGAAGATTGGAGAGAGAAACATGATTAAAGGAAATAGAATTTATTGAAAAATAAATATAGGAGAGAGGCGCCAAGTGTAATCCACCTAAACAAAGGACTTTGTGCAAGGAGATTGGAGAGAGAATGTGAGAATTTAATAATTAAATTAAATAATATAATATAATAATGTAATTATTAATTTTGGATGGGAAAACTGAATTTTGACGGTATCTTCCTCATGCGACCTCAGTTTCACGAACCGTCAGCGGCAGTGTGACCCTGACTACGAGAAGGAAATTATGAGTCCAATATTGGATGTCTTTTTTGGGTTTTCAGATTGGGTACCCGAAACGCTCATGAATTAATTGAACATGAGGTTTTCCTTTATTATAATAATAAAAATATTTGTATTATATATTTATTATGTTAATGAGGAGCATGTGGGTGAGGTGCTATACATGGACCTCCCCATGTATATTATAATAATAAATCATATGGATTAAATGAGATAATAAATTAAAGTAAATAAATGGGGAGAATAAAGGGGGTGTATGATGAGGTTAAAGGAGGCGTAAGGGGGTTTTTTTTCTTCCCCTTAAATGAATAATATTCATAATAATATTATTATCATAATAGAATAAAAATAAAGGTGATTGATTGGTGGTGGAGATATTTGGGCGTGAAAGCAAAAGGGGACCCAATTTTTTGAGCGTATAAAATTCAAGGAAAATAAATAAATAATAATATTATAATTTTTTTTTATTATTTTTGGGTTTTATAATCTTAATTCGACCGTAACTTCTTCATATGGTGTCGGAATGACGAACCGTCAGCGGCAGTGTAATCCTGTAATTAAGACGGTCATTTTAAGACTAGTGATGGATACCTTTTTATGAGTTATGTCTCAGGTCAACGAAACACACATATTAATAAAATTAACGTTTTTTATTAAAACGCGTGGAAACCGCGTGACGTGTCGTGTGTTGACCAGTCAAAACACGTAACGGGTGTACAATCACACCGTGTATTCATCAATACACGCTGTATACTATTTTACCTATTCGTAGGCTATATAAGAAAGGGTCGTGGATTTTTTCCAGACCAATCGCTTCTTCTTCGCACGACGACACTCTTGGTTGATCAAGAAGTCTTCCTCCTCTAACTTCTTTGTCCGAGCTCTGAATTACGATCCGTCAGCGGCCACAGGATCGTAGCGACGAGATGAAGCTTCTAAGCCTGGACTTGTCACCTTTCCTTCCGGCCTTCCTTCTCCAGATTCCATCCTAGGAGGCATTTGTCGGGTTTGGTGAAGGCGGAGGACACCGAAGGACGTCGTCGTATGCGACGTGATCGGGACCTTTTGAGGTAGGGGTTTACCTTCGTCTCTCTATTTGGTGCAACATGCGGGGTGGGATATTTTTCTTTTGTTCCATGGGATGCAGTTGAACTTTAAATAAAGATAATAACCGGATAAAGAAGGGTTTGGGGTTTTGGGCTGTTTCTATTGCCTTCCAGTTTCTTTATCTTCTGATTGTGATTTTGGATTGAAAGGCCTTTGCCTACTGAAAATCAAGGCCGTTGGTGGCCTTTGCATGCGCAATTGATATCTGAATTGTTTGTGGTTGGTTTTGTTAAAACATGGAAAATGGATAAGCACGTAAAGACTGGCTGATTAAATGAGAATGAAAACCTTGTGTGATCACCCCGGTTGAACAAAGTTGGAATAATGAACATGTTGGTGGTTTGGTTGTTTTGTGGGAAATGTTTTGTAAACGATGGGGTTGAAATGGGAAGTGGTTGGTTGTGGAAAATGCCTTTATTTATGAAAAGTGTTTTGATTATGAAAAGTGTTTTGAAGTAAAAGGTGTTTTCAAATGCGGAAATGTTTTTGTGTGTGGAAAGGGTTTTATGTGTGGAACATTGAAATAAATGAATGATGGAATGTTGTATGGTTGTGATAATCTTTTGTAAATGAAATGGCATGTCTTTTCTTGCGTTTTACCTAACCTTGGTTGTGGATGGTAGGGATATGTTTGTGAAAGGTTTTGTCTGGATGATAGTTGCCCAGTAGTAATAATTTGTTAAACCATTGCATGAAACATGAAAACCTAAATGGGGTTGGGGGATGATTGTTTGGTTGTTGAAGCATGCTTCGTGGTAGCAGTGCCGAGGCACATGCTCAGTTTCTCTTTTTAAGAAGCCATAGGTTGGGCTGTGTGTTTGGTATATGTATATATATATAATTGTATCTTTGTGTTTTGTCGCACCACACCCATGTCAAGCACCTAGTGCCGAACACTCCCATTTTATGGGAGAGGGTGTTCCCCCTTAGTTACTAGCTCCTTCCTGCTCCTTCTCCCATAGGCTATGATGGCTTGAGGAGACCTTACACCCAAGACTCTTCGGGTAGGTCTCGGAGGCTGTGATGGCTTGAGGCGACCTTTAGCCCAAGACTCTTCGGGCAGGCTTACCGTTCCCAAGAACCTTCAGGATGAGGCCCAGGTGTCTGCGAGCGGGTTAGTGGTTGTGGCCCAGGTGTGTGCGGGCGAGATGCGTGGTTTGGCCCAGGTGTGTGCGGGCGGGAAGAGTGTGGTAGCATCAGGACGTTTGCCGTTAGGAAGAGCAGCATCTAATTAAGTGAGAAATGGTGCGGGGTACCCAATACTTTTGTTCTATATATATATACTAAACTTGTTTGTGTTACTTGGTGAGTGTGACCAGTGAGGCTGGGTGGATAGTTTTTCCTTGTTAGTTTCTGGTTCTTCTGTTTTCTCACCGGACCTTAGGGTGTCTCCCCCACTTGTGCACGAGAGCTTTAGGTTCTCTACTGAGTATACTTGTATGCTCACCCTACGTTGTTTCAGGTTTTCAGGAGGACTACCAGGGTCGTGCGGGACCCTACTAGTCAGGCAGTGGGAGCTGTGCAGTTGCTGTTTTCTTGTTTTCTTTTGGTACTGTACTCACTTGTACTTTGAGCTTATTTGTACTTGTACCTATTTCAGTTTATTTATACATGCATATGGGACTGGTTTGGGTTTCTTTTCATCACCTTTGTTCTTTTTCCTTTTTAGTGGTTGACTTGTCCTATTTCCGATCCTAACTATAAAAAGGGTAATGCCTCCCATGATAAACTCATACCCTTGGTGCTAGTCGCCACCCCGGGGTCTACTGGAGGCGGGACTCAGGGGTCATTATCTCCCTTTCACCATTGCCAGCTCAGGAGGGGCATCTTTGATGGAAGGGGGTCGTGACAGAATGGTATAAGAGCTGATGGTTGAGAGATAGGATGGAGTCTGGAGTTAGGCACAGTGAGGATTGCATGGGATGGTAGGGCAACAGTGTTCTTTAATCTTGGTGCGTGACATAGGCCAGGGAAGACCGGCTAGGACACGGGATTTTAGGGCCCCCCGTGATCCGATGCAAGGACTCTGAGCCTACCGAATGACCAAGTGAGACTATATTGATTGCAGGGTAGAGACCCTAGGGAAGGTACATGCATCATCATGTTTGTGTTTTACTTGATTTGGGTGTTCTGGGAAAGAAATTGAAATAAAATGATAATTAAAACTTTGAGTTTTTCCTTACTACTTGGGCTTAGGCGATCCTTGTTTACCGTACATCTATGGCACTTGGACGTTAACAGAAATTCAGAGGAGTGGGACAGGGACAATTTCATTCAACAGAAGTGGCAACCCCAGCAAGGCGAAAGATCGAGAGAGATGTTTTATGTTTTACTTAAATGCTCTCGTTTATGTTTTGTTTAAATCCAGGAGCATCACACTCAATTGTTGAAACTCATTCTCGCCCATGCTTTGGGCCTGGACCTTGTTTTTCATGAGTCTATAATTCTATGTTTTTTCCCGCTTTTCTTTAAATGTACATGAAGAGCCCTATCATGTGGGGAGGGGAAGACCTAATCCCTAATCGAGACGCATTAATGTGGATGCGATTTAACCCGTGCAGGTGAGTCAGTGCCGCCTAAAGCGGATAATATCTCAACATGGGAGAAGGAATTCCTCAAGCCATGTGTCCGGGCAGTGTGTGGGTTGTACGTTGTTGGGTGCAGTGTAAGTTGGAAAAAAAACCCTAATATATGGGAAAGGAAAAACCTGATCCTTAATCAAGACGCATTAATGAGGATGCGATTAAACCCGTGCAGGCGAGTCAGTGCTGCCTAAATCGGACATTATCTTGACATAGGAGAGGGAATTCCTAACTCATAGAGTTGTTGGTTGGTTCCTTGTCATGACGAGAGCCCTGAGAGGTATCTTGTGGAGTGGTTCTTCAGATCCTTTCCTTCTTCTGGGTCAGTTTTTAATTCTCGGGGACGAGAATGTTTTGAGAGGTATCTAATGTAATGGCCCGGACCTCTCCGGCCGATTACTTTGTAAAAACGTTTTTTTTATGTGGTCAATGCGGCGAACATCAAAAATAATAATTATTATTAATAATAAATGGTGACGTGTTAATAAATTTTATTTGGGGTTTTGTTATAAGTGTTATACTAAATAATTATAATAATATTGTTTGTTTTTTTGATAGATCTGGTAATAATTATTTAATGAGAATTATGTTTTGAATTAATTGCAATGAGATTTGAGATATAAGGATAAATAAGAGATGTTATTTTTTATGATAATTGTGTTTAAAAAATAAAATAATAATAATAATGATAAAGATTTAAAATAGGTGTGTGTCATGTGGGTTTTGATGGGAGGTGATCTTGCATGTTTTTTATGGAGATTTAATCATTATTATTGAAAATAATTATGATAAAAAGAATGGAACTAATGGTGTAAAATCAAGGGAGGCGCCACTTTGTTGGGGAGGAATGAGATTGAAGAGAGAAGATGAAAAATATATTAATAATGATATAAAATAAAAGATAAGATTAAATGAAAAAAAGAGAGAGAGAAGGAATACAAGGTGGGGCGTTTTGGGCATGGAATGAGGAAGAGAGAGGCGCCACTTTTTGTGGAAGAAGGTAAGAAGATTGGAGAGAGAAACATGATTAAAGGAAATAAAATTTATTGAAAAATAAATATAGGAGAGAGGCGCCAAGTGTAATCCACCTAAACAAAGGACTTTGTGCAAGGAGATTGGAGAGAGAATGTGAGAATTTAAGAATTAAATTAAATAATATAATATAATAATGTAATTATTAATTTTGGATGGGAAAACTGAATTTTGACAGTATCTTCCTCATGCGACCTCAGTTTCATGAACCGTCAGCGGTAGTGTGACCCTGACTACGAGACGGAAATTATGAGTCCAATATTGGATGTCTTTTTCGGGTTTTTAGATTGGGTACCCGAAACGCTCATGAATTAATTGAACATGAGGTTTTCCTTTATTATAATAATAAAAATATTTGTATTATATATTTATTATGTTAATGAGGAGCATGTGGGTGAGGCGCTATACATGGACCTCCCCATGTATATTATAATAATAAATCATATGGATTAAATGAGATAATAAATTAAAGTAAATAAATGGGGAGAATAAAGGGGGTGTATGATGAGGTTAAAGGAGGCGTAAGGGGTTTTTTTTTCTTCCCCTTAAATGAATAATATTCATAATAATATTATTATCATAATAGAATAAAAATAAAGGTGATTGATTGGTGGTGGAGATATTTGGGCGTGAAAGCAAAAGGGGACCCAATTTTTTGAGCGTATAAAATTCAAGGAAAATAAATAAATAAAAATATTATAAATTTTTTATTATTATTTTTGGGTTTTATAATCTTAATTCGACCGTAACTTCTTCATATGGTGTCGGAATGACGAACCGTCAGCGGCAGTGTAATCCTGTAATTAAGACGGTCATTTTAAGACCAGTGATGGATACCTTTTTATGAGTTATGTCTCGGGTCAACGAAAGACACATATTAATAAAATTAACGTTTTTTATTAAAACGCGTGGAAACCGCGTGACGTGTCGTGTGTTGACCAGTCAAAACACGTAATGGGTGTACAGTCACACCGTGTATTCATCAATACACGCTGCATACTATTTTACCTATTCGTAGGCTATATAAGAAAGGGTTGCGGATTATTTCCAGACCAATCGGTTCTTCTTCACACGACGACACTCTTGGTTGATCAAGAAGTCTTCCTCCTCTAACTTCTTTGTCCGAGCTCCGAATTACGATCCGTCAGCGGCCACAAGATCATAGCGACAAGACGAAGCTTCTAAGCCTGGACTTGTCACCTTTACTTCCGGCCTTCCTTCTCCAGCTTCCATCCTAGGAGGCGTTTGTCGGGTTTGGCGAAGGCGGAGGACACCGAAGGACGTCGTCAGATGCGACGTGATCGGGACCTTTTGAGGTAGGGGTTTACCTTCGTCTCTCTATTTGGTGCAACATGCGGGGTGGGATATTTTTCTTTTGTTCCATGGGATGCAGTTGAACTTTAAATAAAGATAATAACCAGATAAATAAGGGTTTGGGGTTTTGTGCTGTTTCTATTGCCTTCCAGTTTCTTTATCTTCTGATTGTGATTTTGGATTGAAAGGCCTTTGCCTACTGAAAATCAAGGTCGTTGGTGGCCTTTGCATGCGCAATTGATATCTGAATTGTTTGTGGTTGGTTTTGTTAAAACATGGAAAATGGATAAGCACGTAAAGACTGGCTGATTAAATGAGAATGAAAACTTTGTGTGATCACCCCAGTTTAACAAAGTTGGAATAATGAACATGTTGGTGGTTTGGTTGTTTTGTGGGAAATGTTTTGTAAACGATGGGGTTGAAATGGGAAGTGGTTGGTTGTGGAAAATGCCTTTATTTATGAAAAGTGTTTTGATTATGAAAAGTGTTTTGAAGTAAAAGGTGTTTTCAAATGCGGAAATGTTTTTGTGTGTGGATAGGGTTTTATGTGTGGAACTTTGAAATAAATGAATGAAAGAATGTTGTATGGTTGTGATAATATTTTGTAATTGAAATGGCATGTGGTTGCTTGCGTTTTACCTAACCTTGGTTGTGGATGGCAGGGATATGTTTGTGAAAGGTTTTTTCTGGATGATAGTTGCCCAGTAGTAATAATTTGTTAAACCATTGCATGAAACATGAAAAACTAAATGGGGTTGGGGGATGATTGTTTGGTTGTTGATGCATGCTTCGTGGTAGCAGTGCCGAGGCACATGCTCAGTTTCTCTTTTTAAGAAGCCATAGGTTGGGCTGTGTGTTTGATATATGTATATATATATATAATTGTATCTTTGTGTTTTGTCGCACCACAACCATGTCAAGCACCTAGTGCCGAACACTCCCATTTTATGGGAGAGGGTGTTCCCCCTTAGTTACTAGCTCTTTCCTGCTCCTTCTCCCATAGGCTATGATGGCTTGAGGTGACCTTACACCCAAGACTCTTCGGGTAGGTCTCGGAGGCTGTGATGGCTTGAGGCGACCTTTAGCCCAAGACTCTTCGGGCAGGCTTACCGTTCCCAAGAACCTTCGGGATGAGGCCCAGGTGTCTGCGGGCGGGTTAGTGGTTGTGGCCCAGGTGTGTGCGGGCGAGATGCGTGGTTTGGCCCAGGTGTGTGCGGGCGGGAAGAGTGTGGTAGCGTCAGGACGTTTTCCGTTAGGAAGAGCAGCATCTAATTAAGTGGGAAATGGTGCAGGGTACCCAATACTTTTGTTCTATATATATACTAAACTTGTTTGTGTTACTTGGTGAGTGTGACCAGTGAGGCTGGGTGGATAGTTTTTCCTTGTTAGTTTCTGGTTCTTCTGTTTTCTCACGGGACCTTAGTGTGTCTCCCCCACTTGTGCACGAGAGCTTTCGGTTCTCTACTGAGTATACTTGTATGCTCACCCTACATTGTTTCAGGTTTTCAGGAGGACTACCAGGGCCGTGTGGGACCCTACTAGTCAGGCAGTGGGAGCTGTGCAGTTGTTGTTTTCTTGTTTTCTTTTGGTACTGTACTCACTTGTACTTTGAGCTTATTTGTACTTGTACCTGTTTCAGTTTATTTATACATGCATATGGGACTGGTTTGGGTTTCTTTTCAGCACCTTTGTTCTTTTTCCTTTTTGGTGGTTGACTTGTCCTATTTCCGATCCTAACTATAAAAAGGGTAATGCCTCCCATGATAAACTCATACCCTTGGTGCTAGTCGCCACCCCGGGGCCTACTGGAGGCGGGACTCGGGGGTCATTATCTCCCTTTCACCATTGCTAGCTCAGAAGGGGCATCTTTGATGGAAGGGGGTCGTGACAGTAGATTTGAGCAAACACCCCAGCCGGGGAAGAACTCCCCCTATCACCTGGATGAATCCTCCACTGTAGCTCACCCGAACCTAATAAACCCTAGGAAGAGCACTCTCAGCTTCAGCGTAAGAGACTTATTAAAAAAATTGATATATATATATATATTTATTAATATAAATATGTATTAATATATGAATAAATTTAACTATATATATAAATAGATATATCACTAAATAGAGAACAAAACAAGATGAGTGAGTGGTAAAGGTACAGGCGCGTAAAGGAGAGGTCTCAAGTTCGAATCTATGCAGTGGTAGGGGTGCACGGGCGGGTGCAGGGACTAACACTGTTAAAGGGTGGGGAATGTTCCTATCTTTGTTAAAGGGGTGGCAGGGGCGCATATGAGTGGGCATTACTAGCACTGTTGAAAGGGGGGTCAAGTGATATTAAAAGGGGGTGGGTCTACCCTCTGATTTACAGATTTTTTTTATTTTTTCATCAATTTTTTTTGACTTTTATCAGTTCTTTTTTTAGCACTGATAAAAGGGGCATTTATCATCGCTTTTTTAGCACTGATAAAAGAAACCCCCCCTTAAGAGTGCCTCGATTATCAGCGATGATAAAAATATTTTTTTAGTGCTGATAAAACATTGTTTTGTAGTAGTTTATGCAAGAGGATTCCCTATGCAATAGGTTAGGATCTATTGGGTATTTTGGTATGTTAAAATCCAAAATAAAAAAATTATGTTTATTCTACAGTTTATAACATATAAAACTGATAAAGAGAAACATTTTGTTTAGATATTCCACATATCTGGAATAAAATAAAAATGAATTAACAGTAGAGAATAAACACACTGTAAAAAGTAGTGGCCATGTCACCAAAAACATTGTTAGATATAAATTGCATATAGTTAGTGGAAATTACATAAAATAAAAGCTTCCTATTTATTCTCATAAAAATATAAATATATTCTGTACAACACAGATTTAATAAAATAAGAAATATTGTGAAATAAAATTCCAAAATAAAATATACCATTCTAGAATTGAGGCGAGCAATAATTAATTAAGGAAATAGTAACAATATTAACCGGGAAAAAGATTCCCAAACAGACTCTATTGAACCATTTAAACTCAAAATCATAATTTGAATTAATATTTAAGAAAAAATATTTTAACAGTGATTTATAGGTCGAATAAAAAAAGAAATGAAAGGAAATAAAAGGGACAAAAAGTATTTAGATTATTCATCCAATGGCATACATGAATAGGGAAAAATCATCATGGTCTTTCACTATGAAAAAAAGAATAGAGTAAAATAGTCAATGGACAACATCAATACACGAACAAAACATGAAAAGTGACATACACGACATGTGATAAAAAAAAGTAGATGTAAGGCTCGCAATAAATTGGAAAAGGAAAAAACTATAAATAGGACAAAAATCCCCTTACTAGGGCTCAATCTCACCTTTTATGAGGAAGAATCCTGCTGGGAGTTTCTCAAATCATGGGTGATGAATTATATAGGTCCAATCCTTCAAGATTGATAATGTTGTCCAAGTATGCAACAACTGTCTCGGTGTGCGGGTGATGTGCAAAATTACTAGTGGTGAACAGATTCCTGATTGTTGTCCAAATATTTCATTGTCGAGTTTCGACATTCTCCGGGTTCATGAACAAGAAATTACTTATGGTATGTCCAACAAATCACCACCAACACAACATCTTGAATCGAGCTTTAAGAATAGTTGCAAGGGATGAGAATCTCTCATATCCTTCGCTGGTGTTACTCTATCAAACCAGGGATTAATGATGAGATCCATTTCTGCTCTCTCTCTTCGTCGTTGAACCACAGGAAGGAATTACCTAAGGAACCCCAAAACCTAAGGAATTACCTAAGGAACCCCTAATTGTGCTGTTATCGCTAATGGAGGTTGGCGTGGCATGCAAAGGGAAAGGGGAGCCACATGGAGGAAAGTGTGCCTATATCTGGACACATGGTTGGTTGAGGAGGCATAGGTGGTTCACTTCCAAACAAACTCAAACCATCATATTAAATAAATATCATTTAATTAACAATATAAATTGGAATAAATAATCACAATTCTCTTCCTTGGGAATTAAATACATGAATAATTTCAATATACAAAATCATCACTCTCCACCTTGAAAATTTAAAGAAAAAACATAAACAACATGATAATTCTTCACCACCTAAATTCATCAACTTAGGAATATCCTATACATGAAACAATTAGGATTATGAACCAAATATCCCCCCTCCATGCATCAATGCGGCACGTGTTGCCTGAAGTTGAATGGTATTTTAAACTCCTAAACATGCTTATGATTAAACAATTCTAAACAACTCCATCACTATTAGAAAAATGATATATATCCATGGGCCTATAGCCATGGTTTTATAGGTTTGTGTCTATAGATTAATTTGTAGCCATGGTTTTAATTAAAATCATGGCTATATGGTTATTTGAGTCCATGGTTTAATAAAAACTATGGAAATAATTTTTATTCCCTCATGTGTCTTACCTCTTCCTTGCAACCCCATATCATTACCCTCGCAAGATATCCTCTTTGCAACCCTCCTCCACCCACATGAGCTCTCCTCCCCACATCCCTCCTCCCATTACATTTCCTCCAAACGTGGCTAACCCACCTCCCCGCTAATGCTAATCCTAGGTGGTCTCCCCACCTCCTCCTCCAACATGAATCTGACACGGTCATGACACCTTACGGTGATCATCCTCCAACTCATGGATCTTAGCTAGTCACACCACTTGAATATGATTACCCACTGAAGGTATTTAGGGATTTCCTTTTTCATGTTCATGAAATTTGTTCTTACTCATCTTCACTATGCAGTGTATCCTCTATCTCCAACCTAGGCTTCGATTCATGCTTTCTTATAGTGGGTTAATTTCATCAACTTCCTCTAGTATATTCTAATTTTAACAATCCCACTTATGTTAAAAAAATTTTGAACCAGTTTTATTATTATTTTTCCACCCATACTATGTTAAATGTTTTCCCTCTAACCTCTTATATATCTAACCCCAAACATTTATTCTTGCCTTTGGGAATAGATAGGTACACCTAAGGTATTATGAAGGCATTCACCATTTACTTTTTTGGTATTCTCATCATAATACTTAAAAATTGTTTCAGAGCCCACATAGGGATCATTTCTATAGGAGTTGACTATAGTTAGAAGATAAAACTATTTTCACTGAAGAATTAACCCAAAAATATACTTGGCTAGAATAATTATGGTGGATTATTGGGTCAACATGGGTATTTTGGGGTTCTATTTGATTCTTAATTTGGTCACTTTTACATCCTTGATTCACATCTATCATGAGTTGGCGTCTATATGGAGGAACCCAAATCGCATCAAAATGATAGCTTGATAATGTGGGATTATTATTTTAAAAAGTTTTGAAAACAATTTTTAAAATAAAAAGTTCTTTTATAAATAATGGTATGGTTGAAATATTATTTGTCTTTCTAAGAAGTAACTATTTTCAGACTATGTTTAAAGCATTCCTCAACATGTTATGAAAAAGTGTTTTGAAGTATAATTCAAACATGTTTAATTGTTTTTAAAATTGTTTTGTGGTCTTAATGGTTAGTTTATTCGTATATATTCTCAAAAAAAAATTAGGCCTCTAAATTTTTGTTTTAAAGGGTAATGTTTTTTGATAAATGAAAGTATACAGAAATGAAAATGGGTTTGAACATAACTAGTTTATCTTATTAATTTAGTTGATATTGTAAGATCTATATCAGTATTCCGAATTGTCTCCTTAGTTCATCATTAATTTTGTAGAGTGATGTCTAAAAATATTGTTTTTAAAGAGGGTGTGAGATTTTCATTCTCAATATTTTACAGGTTTTCCTTATGATTTTTTATTCTTATATAGGATTTTAGTACTTTCCTGGGTAGTCACTTTAATTTCAAAATTCATATTCAGTATATACATTTTTTACAATATCCCTTATACCCATAATGATGAAAGAGTTTTCCATTAATGATTCATTTCGGGGATTAATTATGTAATGTAAAATATTTCAAATATTTTTTTCTTTAACCAATTTAATTCCTATTTTTTTCAAAGTATGTTGATACTTTGGAATTAAGGGGTTCAACTATTTGATTTTTATATTGAATTCAAGGGACATGTAAGGGTTTAAAAGTTTGGAATTAAATATTTTCAATTAAATGATTGAATATGGACATATTTTATCAAATAATTTTTTTTAAAATAGTTATGAAAAGTTATCATTTATTGGAATTTATCTTATAAATGGTTTATTCAGGATGTTTTATATTTTTTTGGGTTTATATATATATATATATATTTTATTTTTTCTTGGTTTCTATAATATAGTTCTAGAAACATATTTTAATGATTTTATTAATTAATAAATCAGAAAATAAATTTTAGATTTAGCTTATCATGTTTTAAATTTTTTTACATCATTAGATTTATGTTTTGGGAAATTAAAATTATATATTTTTTAATGTGTATATGGGTGAAAGGTCTTAGAAGATGTATCATAGCTCTATATATTTGTATAGTACTAGTTTGTGGCAATATGTGGCCAATGAGCTCAAAGTCTCCTATTATTAGGTGCCTTGTGAATGTGATAGTGAGGTAATTCCCACTATGATACCTTGTACTCGTTTTCTTGTGAAGAGAACATAGAAATAGTCTCATTAACATTATTTTCTTGAACCCATATTGGGTTTCTTCAAATGCCTCTTTCTCCTACTATTATTTAACAAAGGCAAAAGTCAAATTTCCCCATCCTTATTATCCTTACTATTTACTTAAATTGTGGATTCTTTGGTGGATTTCAATCACTTAAGTTAGAGTTATCATAATTATTCATTCTCTTCCATTATTATTTATTTTTTTAACCTATTTATCTCTATTTAATCAAAGGGATCAAGTTGATTATTTCATAATAAATTTGTGGAATTACTTTTTAACTATGGGATTTTATCTTCTTCTTTGGTTTAGAGAATCCAATCTAGAATGTTTTTAATACAACTATCTTGTCCTATTATTCTATGGAAAATATAGTCATAATGTTATTCTATTTAGAATTAAAATTCTTTTTTCCATAATTTATTAAACATGTAAATTGTTTTCTTTATTTAATTGAAATTAAAAAATTACTTTCATATGAACTATAACATTGGAAATTTTACACCTCAATGATAATGGTTTTTGAAAATCCTAGATTTATTTTCAAATTTTTTTGATACCATTCATTAAAGAAGCTATTATATTATAATAAAATTTACCAAAAAGTGTGTTTTAAATGTTGGAAAATTATTTAGTTTAGGGAGGCTTATTTTCTCCATTTGGTTAAGTTGTTTGAGGGTGTGTATAATATTCCTTAGGCCATTTGTAGTTTTTTACGAGTAAAAATGTTTAATGAATCCTTGATTATCAATGAAGTAAACACAGATTTATAGGTTATTCAATTATCTAACCACAATATTATTGGTTAAGTTTTCTGAAATGATATATATAAGATGTTATACATCATATTTTTTCTATTAAGCCTTTATTTTTTTGTCTAATTTGTGTTCCACATTACTTAAAATGGATTTTTTTTAAAAATACTCATTTAAAATTATAATATAAACATGGGTCTACAGTTTTTATATAAAAATATTAAATCTATATTTGAAACCTTCTAAGGTACTGATTTCATATATTTATTAGTTTTTCAAAAAACATATATAAATATATTTAAAAGATATTGAAATTTATTATTCTATTTAAATATGGTTGTTTAGGAAATTTAAATTTAAATGGGTGGTTTGTACTTGTATCTTATTTTTATTATTTAAAAAATTGTATTTAAACCATAAATGTTTTAACCATGTACTTAATTACCTAATCAATAAATATTTCAAACATTATATTATAATAAGATTTACATATTTTATGCTTGAGTTATAGGAATGGTTTTAAATTGGTTTTGATTAAGATGAATTATAATAAATCAATATGGGATTAGGAGAGATAATTCAATGAAGAACTAAATATCATAAAAAAATTATAAATATTCAATTGACAAAATATGATACATAAATTGGACATTTTTATAAGTATATTCCTTTATTTATGCACATAAATCACTAGATACTAATAAAAAATGTTTGATTAACTATATCAATAGATCATCCTTTGAGTGGGTGAATCTCAACATTATTCATCTATAGCTTTCACTCCATGAAAAAAAATGATGAACATAACTTCCTCACTAATACTAACTTGTAGTTTGATCCTAGTGTACGAATCTCATGTGCTGATAATGTGTCAGATTAATCCATAAATGATTTATAAATTTATAATTCAATAATTTCATGATCATATTTCTCTAAATCTATATGGTTTATAGAAAAACTAAACTATAAATGAAATTGGTTTTGTGAGAAACATAGAGGAAAATAAGGAATGAATGGTGTAAATAGATTACCTGCACAATCCTAATACCCTAATGATGTTTTAGATGATGATCATATCTGATTGAAAGGTCACTATCCTTATTTTATGAGAATCATAATTTTTTTACTTACTTCATGGTTAATAATTTCTATTCTATATAAATTCACCTGAGAGATACCACATTGAAGCCATGTTTTTAGAGAAATTGATGGGAATTTGAACTATTGTAGAGCACATAATACAATTCTCATCTCTCAAGTTTTTTATAGATTGATTCTATGGGAGAGAGATATTTATTGAGGTACTCAAATATAAGAGACAGTAATTATGTGGTGTTGATGAGATTCATATTTCCATAGATTTTTATTTGGGTTTTACTAATAAAAACTCCTTAATTATTTTTAAAATTTTGTAAAATTAACAAATTTTTAGTGTTTTTGAATAAATGGAATAAAAATTATTAAATGTTTTAATATTTTGATATTAAATTAAATTAATTATTTTTTAAATTATTTTATAAAAACCTAGAATAATTTATTTTTTTGTTTTATTTAGTTTTTTAAATAAAGATTAGCATAGTCAAAAGGGAATGGTTAGGAAAGAATATATGAAACATGACTAATAGGGTGTGCCACAACATTTGTTTCCTTGTAGTTCATCTGTATGTGTAACCACATTGGAGTGAAAAATAGTCTTGTGATTTGATAAAAATTAATTAGCACTCATTCCACTCTAAAAAATGTTTTCGGATGTGTTTCCCATTGTGTGCATAGAGATAAAAATTATACAGTATACGAGCCACAATTATTATTCTCCATGCAACAAACTAGAGGATTAAAATATTATTCTTAAAAAAATTTATAACCATGGTTCCCTCATCTAAATGGGAAAATTAGGAAATATAACTTTTTTTTGTAAAGCCATCTAGTGGTGAAAATATAAAAGTACAAAAAATTGAATGCATAGTGGAATAAAAATATTTCACCTTGAACAAGAATAAAAAATAATTTGGATGTGAAAAATACAAAAAATAATTATGAATAAAATTAAATAGTCTATAAATAATATATTTAATATAGAAACCCCAAAAATGTGAAAACAACATGACCTAGTCTAGAAATTTGAATCCATTAAAATTAAACAATACAATATAGAGACTCCCAAAATTGATAGGGATATCAAATGTATATAATTATAAGTAAAATAGGATCAACACCATAACGCAGATATAGGTTAAAAATAGTATGAAAGTGAAGATCACTTCTTAATAAAGAAGGTCAAATCATATTTCTAGCTGAATGTTTTTGAATACTATCGTCTAAATAATATGGTGCTAAAAAATATCTTCAATTTGAGAATATGTTATTATCGATCAAGTAAGTCAAATCATAAGAAATTGTTCTCCACAAATATCCAAAAATAATCACACCATAAAACCTAGTCACACACCACCATGAGTGGAAAATATACCACAACCCTTAAAATCCCATAAAACTGCCCACCTTGAATAAAGATATAACCCCTCTTTCAATTTTAATTTATTATTTACCCTTTTTTTAATAATTTAAATGAGGTACCCTAGTGAGGAGGAACCCAAAATCATGTCCTACACTACATGAGATTCTCCCCAAATTATATATTAGTGTCTTCATCTGATCATGGAACCTCATATAAATAGTTGCAGTGTGACGTGTCAGGCTCATCATCGTAATAACTACATACTTACAGCCCAAAATCATCTTCCTTAAAAGTGATACCAGGGATTACACTTATACTATGGATTAAGTCTCCCACAAAAGAACTTATGTGAGTCACTCCACCAATATAAATTTTTTTAATCAATGCCACAAAACTCCTCATCATTGCCATTATCTCATAAAACATGCTTATTCCATGCCACACAGTGCCTGCATCTGCATGTTCACCATAATGTTATGCCACCTTTATATAGCTGCATCTGCATACTGACCGAAAAAACCATTATATTACTGCTTGTTCAACTTCTCATTTTACATGGTCACTATCACAATGCATCACCGATGTTATCTTTAGCCAACTTGTCCCTACCTGGATCCACACTATTCAAACTCATGTCTCTATTATCTCATTGTATAAACGCTTCCTTCCTCACCTGAATGTTAACCAACCACTATATCATAGTAGTTATACTAGATGTTATTTCCATTATGTGATTCCATCACCTAAAATCCCCATGAACACTATTGAAAGCATCCCACAAAAGGATCAAGAACTCTCCAAATGATCAAACATGGTCTGTGGATCCCACCACATAAAACTAGGTGTGCATGAATAATTCCTTAGTAAAAGATGATCTATTAGTCCTCCTACACTCCCCATATGTATATTATTCTAGGGGAAGTGTTTTTGTGTAAATCCAAATTCAACAGCCATGGTCCCCTGAATTATGTGAAGGGTTAGGATTTTTTGGAAAAATTGTTTTTTATGAAAATAAAAGCAAAGATGAAGAAGAAGATTAACATGAACGTGTTTCATATAAGCAATTAGAAAATAATAAGAATAGAATAATATAATGTTCTTTTTTTCTTGATGAACCTATGTTCACAGTAAGAACACAACTGCTTAGATTTTATTTAGCAAATAAGAAAGTATAAAATACCAGTGACTAAAATTATGTAAGAAACATAGAATCTAGGTGAGGAAATGATACCTTGCTAAAATTGGTGGGGATACTCAAAACCTTCCATGTCATAAATATGTTCTATCCTATAATGATATATATTTTTTCAATTATACTCTCCGATAAACTTAATAATTTCTATAAAATTTCAAAACTTATTATAATCATTTTATTATAAATATCATTAGTTGAAACATAATTTGTATGACATATAATTTTTTTTAACTCATAATTTTCTTTTTATTTTCTACTATGGCTTGAATTTTTTACATTTAGAATTTATTTATTCACTATTATTCTACAAGGGTGAAAGGCTTAAATTTCAAGGTGATTGTATTATTTTAATTTTTCCCCTTCTAAAAAGATCTTCTAAACTAATTTATATTCATCAATGATGTGTTTTCATAATATGTGTTTCATGATTTCTATTTTTCCATGACATGTATTTTTATTTTCCACACTTTTACTAGTGTATGTTGATTCCATTTTAATATATCAGTTATAATATCTATATTTAATTATAGTATCTATGTAACATTAAGTTCAACTTTAAGATCTACAATTTTATAATTTTTATTGATTAATAATATATTCTTCAAATATGAATATTATTATTATGAAATATCATATCATCTAATTACAATGATCACACACATGCCTTCCACAATAAAAAAATCTTCAAGGAAAGAAGGTTGCAAAGATGATTATTCTTGTCTACAAGTTTTCGTATTATTAATTTTTGATATTTTATTTAACTTTCCTATATGAAAACTATATTTTTTGTTTAATTATTCACCCACACTACATGTTCATATACTAACTCAAAAATTTTACCTTCTCATTCTCAAAAAACATCCACTTCAAATATAACATGAATACTCTGTACTGACATAAATGAAAAAATTTGGAACCTATTTCCTTTATCAATGAAGTTTTCATATGATTAGTGTAATTATTTCTATTATTATTGATGTAAAATAATTTTTCTACATTTTTATATTTTTCTTACTGGTTATGATGATGTTTTAGGTAGTAAGGTTGTTTCAAATTTCCAAAATGAAAGATTGACAATGCATTTTTCAACACCTTTATGTCTAAACCTCCTACAACACCACTAGAGGCCTTGAATCGTTACTCTTTACACTTTAAATTTTCTATGTAGAATTAGTACTTGTTGTATTTGAGTAGTTTCACCTATTTTTTGGGATAATTTTTGGGATATTCTATTCTATGAAACACTAACCTCCACCATTGATGATGTTTTGGGTGTCTTAGTATTTTTAATCATCCACATTTGTACAATTTTTGACATTTTTCCAATATTGATAAACAAAACAATTTCAGTGAAAAAAACTTTATTTGGTTTGTGGGATATCGTTTTCACTAATCTTGAAGTTGATTGATCTCTAGTAAATCCGAAGATATTTTAACTTTCATTTTGACCCTTCTCAGAAGAATGAAACTTCAATAAATTTTTTATGGTAGTATTATTTATTTTAGCTTTTTGGGACGATTTAGTTTTAACATCTTCTAGATTTTTCAACTTGATTTCCACTTCATGAGACTTTAAGTTGGGGTTATTTTTCTTATATTCTACTAATCTCATCTACTCTTCCTAACATTATTTTAGCTTCTAATGTTGGTCGTGATGTATTTCATTTTCCTCTTGAAATTAGTTTTCATGTACTTTTACCATGTTTTCTATAATTTCTAGTTGAGAACTTGTGACATCGATGCATATTTTATATAATTTCTTTGATGCATGGATTACTTCCTTAAAATAATTAGCATACACCTCTTTCCCACAAATAATTCTGTTCAATTATTCATCTTCTTGATAATATATTTCATTGCAATGTAGGATAGATTCCTCCTTAAGGGAATCATGAAATGACCCTTTGCAGAAATGGATGATGAAATGGACCTTTGAAGATGAGAACGATGTGCATGATGACATGGATAATCTGGGCCCATATAAATGATATTATTTTCAACTAGGTGACCAAATTGTGCTTCTTCTTGGTTGATTGGGCCCACCCTATGTTTGGATTCTTGGAAAGGTTATGATCCAAAACATGATGTGATGGCTGTTCAACATGGTCACTGGATCGGGCAACCGCCTCCACTAGGTGTTTTGAGGATTAATGTACATGCATCTCTTTCTAGTAGTGGCACTTTGGATGTAGGAATCGTCACTAGGGACTCCAACAGCTCAGTTTTCACGACTTGCCAAAAGTCCTCCGCTACAAACTGGGTGCCATTGAGGCGCAAACCATCCTTGTTGGCTTGGATTTTTCTTATGAGAGAGGCTAAAATTCTTTTTTTTCAGAGTTGGAATGTCTTCCTATCATCAACGCGATCTCCTCTTCGGATGACGGTCTCCAACTGTATGGCCTTCTTGTCACATTTGGTTGGATGGTTTCCTTTGTTGGGTTTCATCTCTTGTTTCATCTCTTATACCATCTAATTAAATTATTCTTTTCATTTAAAAAAATTAAAAAATTACAAATTATATATCTATATATATATATATATATATATATATATGAAGTTTCGTGTTGCATATGCTAACTTATTTCCCATTCTTCTTCTAGATCGGGCAAGCGACGTCAAGTTCGTTTGCATTGTCAACGCCTAAACGAGTAGTAGTTAAAAAAGTGACCTAATCTGCTTGTCTGTACAGAGGCCGCAGAAGCATATTCTTCCATGGACGCCTATCAAAATGGGGCCACCTAACCCCAACTTCATCCCATCAAACCATTCCAACCCTTCTCCCCTCGTTTCTCCCTATAAATACACACCAAAACACATAACCCGTCGAAGCAAAAAACACCACAAGGCCGTCATTCCCATCAAATGGCGCCCTACAAGCATTCCTTGATCCTCTCCCTCATCATGGCCCTCGCCGTCTCCGGCCTCACTGCCAGGCGCCTTCTGGACACTGCCGCTCCACCTCCGGTGCTGCCTCGGCTGCCCCAAATCCCCACCCTCACCATGCCTCCCTTCCCGGACATCCCAACACCGCTCCTTAGGCCCGCCGCCGCCGCCTTCTGCATGCATGTCATACTGTGTCAACGATAGTTGCAGCTTCTATTTTCTGTTTTTCAGACCCCTGTTGGAGTCATTGTTGCTCCCATATGTTGATGATAATATATATGAGATTGCTGCACCCGATTTACATTAAAGGATGAAGAAATTTGAGAAAGTAGTGGGCCAAGTGTTTTCACCACTGATGTATCCTGCTCTATGTAAATTTTGTGCCGACAAAAAAATCTCCCGATCTTGATCGACTGAAAAATACAACTAATTTTAGATTCGTTTTGGACACGACATTTTGATTCAAAATTACAATACCTCCAATTTCTGAAATTATTGATATATTTGTCTTGCCATAAACATTTTGTAAAGGAATCAACATCTCCTTCATTTCTACTATATGGTTGGTGTTGCGGGGGTCGCCGCTACGCGACAGGATTCCCCATGCAATAGCTCATGATATGCTCTGTATTTTGGTTCATTAAAATCCAAAATATGAAAACGATGTTTATTCTATAGTTTATAACATTTAAAACTTATATGGAGAAACATATCATTCAAATTGCAATTCCACACATCCAAAATAAAATAAAAATGATTTAACATCAGAGAATAAACACACTAGACGAGGCAATGGCCATGTCACAAAAAACAGTGTCGAATATAAAGATGCATATGGTTAGCGACAATTACATCCAATACAATCTTCGTATTTATTTTCCCAAAAACATAAATACAGTCTCTACAACAATGATTTCATAAAACCAGAAACATTGAGAAATAACATTCATGAATCAAATATAGCACTCTAGAATTGAGGGCAACAAGCATTAATTAAGGCACCAACAACAATATTAACCGGGAAAAACGAATACCACAAACAACTTCTATTTAACCATTTAAATTCAAAATCAGAATTTGAATTAATATTTAAGAAGTAGCGTTTTTACAGCGATTTATAGGTCGAATAAAAGCGGTGATGAAAAGCAGTAAATAGGACACAAAGAATTTACATGCTTCATTCAATGGCTTAGATGCATGAGGCATAATCATCACTGTCTTTCACTATAAAAAAAGAACAGAGTACAATCGGAAAATGACAACATCAGTACACAATCAAAACAAGAAAATCGACATACACGACACACGATAAAAAACAAGATGCAAACGTAAGGCTCACAAAAAATTGGTAAAGGAAAAAAACTATAAACAAGACCAAAACACCCTTATCGGGGCTCGGTCTCACCTTTGTTGAGGAAGAAGCCTGCTATGAGCCACTCAAATCATGGTTAAGGAATTCTACAAGTCCAATACTTCATGATTGACATTGTTGTTCAAGTACACAACAATTGTCCAGATGTGCGGGTGGTATGTAAAATCACTAGCATTGACCAGATTCTTGATTGATGTCTAAATTTGTCACGGTTAAGGTTCGATATCCTCCAAGATCAAGATCACGAAAACGGATACATGTAGGTGGATTCCAACAAATCCTACCACCATAGCATCTTGAATCGATATTTAAGAACAATTGTAAGGGATGAGAATCGCCCTTATCCTTCTATACAACTACTCCATCGAACCAGGGATAAATGACATGCTCCCTTTCTGCGATGTCGCTCACTACCGCAGAAACAACTTTACACAGCGTCACCCTTTATCTGTGCTGATAAAAGACGATTTTAACAGCGCTCTTTATCAACAGTGGTAAAGGTACCCATTTATCAGCACTTTTTTAGCACTGCTGAAGGGACCACCTTTATTTGCGTTTTTAGTAGCGCTGATAAAGGTTATATTTCAAAAAATATATATTTCATTAAAAATAATATATTAATATATAAATATTGATATATTGATATAAATTTAATATATACTTTTTAGATATGTTTTAGATAAGTCTAAATAGACATTTACGCATAATATATAAGATATTTTGAGAAATTGCCTTAAAAAATAATTTAAAAATATTTTTAATTAATAATTTGTTAATTATTATTCAGTAATAGTCATTTAATAACAATTTAAAGATAAAAAAATCAAAAAATCAATAAAATGTCTAAAATAAGTTGAAAACATAACTTGAACTTCAAATAGTCATTACTTTTGATCCGAGTATCCGTTTAAGCTCTACCACATATCAAATCAAAGCAAACGACGAGCTCTATGCAATTCTAAAATAGGGGAACCCTCTATTGAATTTTTTGAGGCAAAAAAAGTCCATAAGGCCTCCAAAACTATGTTTTTAGTCGGGGTACCCCAATTTTTTAACATTCGATTGAATTTCAACCTCATTCAAGGGGGTCTTTTTTCCTATAATCAGTGGGGACAAAATTATTCATAGGGATTGCATTAAAATTGATATTAGGGTTTTGTAATTTTATCGTTTTTCATAATGTATTGTTATTTACAATAAAATGTATAACAATATATACATATTTTTTTATTTATTCACACATAAAAATTTAATTTTATAAATAAATAATTAAGCATATTTACATATAAAATAAATTTCTCAATATATAAAACTTATCTAAATAAAAAATAATATCCATTTTATTTAAAATAAAAATGTATGAATATTTATATACATATACAATTAATGTATATATAATGTTTATATATATATATATTTGTGTGTGTATTGACAAACATATATATATATATATATATATATATAATTTATATATATATATATATAATAAATTCCATTAAATAATAAATGATAGAGGCTAAAATTATTTTATTTTGTCTTGGCTTTTGCTTATAAGAGAGGCTAAAATTCTTTTTATTTTGGAGTTGGACTATCTTCCCATCATCAAACCGTATGGCCTTCTTGTCACATTTGGTTGGATGATTTCCTTTGTTGGGTATCATCTATTGTTTCATATTTTCAATCATCTAATTAAATTCTTCTTTTCATTTAAACAAATTAAAAAATTACAAATTAAAAATTATATATATATATATATATATATTTAAAGTTTCGTGTTACATATACTAACTTATTTCCCGTTTTTCTTCTAGATCAGGAAAGGGACGTCATGTTCGTTTGCATTGACAACACCTAAACGAGTAGTAGTTAAAAAAGTGACCTAATCTGCTTGTCTGTACAAAGCCCGTGGAAGCATATTCTTCCATGGATGCCTATAAAAATGGGGCAACCTAACCCCAAGTTCATCCCATCAAACCATTTCAACCCTCTCCCCTCGTTTCCCCTATAAATACACCCCAAAACACCTAAACGAGTAGTAGTTAAAAAAGTGACCTAATCTGCTTGCCAGGATACTGCTCCCCTTGCAAATGATAACAGGTACCCGGATATGGATTTCCTTGTATCTAAATCTTCATCCATATCTATATCTTTGTATCCTTCCAATACAGGATTATCACTTCCAAAACATAAACAGTGACTAGATGTACCTCAGATATACCTCGATATCCATTTGACCGCTATCCAATGCTCTTTTCCAGGATCTAATAAGAACCTGCTCACAACGCCAAAAGCGTGAGCAATATCTGGTCTGGTTCACATCATGACATATATAAGACTGCCAACTGATAACTGATAAGGAACTGTTTCCATTTCTACTTTATCCTTCTCAGTTGCAGTAGGTAGAGGAGTCTCAATGGGGATACTCATAAAGCGAAGTGATGCGTGACCAGATTAACCAAGGTAATGCTCCGGAAGGGTGGACAGAGGATGGTCAGAATCAGGTTCTTTTCCAGGGAAGGATGTTGGTCCTAGAGGCGATGTGCGAGAGAGTTCTTGGTGAGTTCCATAACTCACCCCAAGTAGTGCACCTGGGAGTTTCCAAGATGTACCGGGGCTTGAGAGGTCAGTTCTGGTGGCCCGGGGTGAAACGGGAAGTAGCAGAGTTCGTAGCAAAGTGCATAATGTGTCATCAAGTGAAGGCGGAACACCATGTTCTGGGCGGCTTGTTGCAACCTTTAGACATTCCCGAGTGGAAGTGGAATGACATCTTGATGGATTTTTTCATGGGACTACCCAAGGTTAAAGGGGGATGTGACGCTATCTGGGTAGTGGTGGACCGGTTGACGAAATCGGCTCGCTTCCTGGCGATCAAGGAGTTGGGTGTAGTGGATGCCCTAGCATGGAGGTATGTGAATGGGGTGGTGCGGTTGCACGGAGTTCCAAGATCAATAGTATCAGATAGGGATGCACAGTTTACCTCACGAGTCTGGAGAGGATTGTAGCATGCTTTTGGCACCCAACTACGACTTAGTACTGCCTTCCACCCCCAGACTGATGGACAGATAGAGCCCACCATCCAGACATTGGAAGATATGCTACGAGCCTACGTTCTGGACTTTGGGGGATCGTCGGTGCGATACTTGCCTCAGGTAGAGTTATCTTACAATAACAGCTACAACTCTACCATTGGTATGGCTCTATTCAAAGCCTTGTACGGGAGGCCATGTCGCTCACCCGTGTGCTGGACAGAAGTCGGAGAGGCGGGCATTCTTGGCCAGGAGGTGGTGCAGAGCACGACGGAGAAGGTGCAACTTATACAAGAGAGGATGAAGGCGGCTCAGGACTGGCAGAAGTCGTATGCCAAAGATAAGAGGAGACCCTTAGAGTTCGAGGTTGGGGACCATGTATTCTTGAAGGTCTCCCCTCGGCGTGGGTAGCAGAGGTTCGACAGGGGAAGTAAGCTTTCTCCCAGGTTCGTCGGACCCTTCGTGGTGTTGTAGCGGATCGGTGAGATGGCTTACCAACTTCAATTTCCACCACAACTACAAAGGGTGCATGATGTCTTCCATGTGTCCCAGCTTCGTTGGTATCTGCACGACGACTCACACATCCTTTATTGGGGAGATCTAGATATTGAAGACGATGCAATGTTCGTGGAGCAAACAGTGATGATCGAAGATCGTGAGGAGAAGGTGCTTCGTGGATGAACCATTCCTTTGGTTCGTGTGGTGTGGAGGCATGGTGGGCTTGAGGAATGTACCTGGGAATGGGAGATGCAAATGCGCGCCCAGTACCCAGAGCTGTTTTGAGTAGTTCTGTTGGTTGTACTTGGTTGTGATGGAACACTTTACCTTGTTAACTATATGATGTATGGTTTTCCTTGATCTCTAGTTGCGTGTGTAAAATACTAACTGTGGGGGAGGGAGAGTCCAATCCCCAATAAAGACGCATTAAGGTTGATGCGATTAAACCCGTGTGGGTCAGTCAGTGCTGCCCAAAGTGGATAATATCTTGACATAGAGGAAGAAACTCCCTAACCCGTATGACTGGACATCTTGAACCTTAAGTGATTCATGGTTGTTTAAGGAGGGAAGGTGTCCCATGTGTTGGAAAGGTTCACTCCTGGTATCTGATGTGATGACCTGGACCCTCATGGTCCATCCCTTTTCCAATTTCTGGATCCTAAAGGTGGCCTCCCGGTGGTAGGACGTCGTTTATTTGTGCGACCGATCGGCGTGCGACTGACCGGTGTGCAACCGATCAGCGTGCGACCGATCGGCAGGACCGATCGGTGCGACCGGTCGGTGTCACCGATCCTTGTCAGGTTTCTCTTCTACAGTTTTTCCCGTAACACCTCTTTTAGGCCTTTTTAACCCTTTTTAAGTGGTTTGAAACCAATAAAATCCCAAAATCAATACAAAAAAATCCCGAGAAACCTCCGCAATGGGGGATATTGAATAACAACTTAATATCATCGTGCGTAACTAGCCACCCGCGTGGGGAACCACGATCCGAAATTAAATCCGTTCAAATTCCCATATCCCGTAACAACGGGATCTTATATATATATCACACAGGAAGTTCTTTTTCCTCTTCTTCCTTTGGACGGCTTCGTTCTTCCCCCTGGTGCGCCTAGAGTCCCTTTTTCCTGTGGCTTGTGGTGCACCTCTGCCGGAGCTTTCTACACCCCTTGGAGTCCACAGAATTCCTCCCCTGCAAGCCGCGCATCCCCTGTTCTTGGCGCGTGGAGAAAAACGTCGATCCTTGATCAATCAAGTATGGGTTTTTCCTTCGTCTCTCCTTTCTGTGTATCATGCGGGGTGGGTATGCTATTGTTTCTATGGGGATTGACGAAACCAAACTTAATGAAGATAATGAATGGACCTTTAAAGAATGAAGGGGATGTGATCGATGTTCTGTTGTACTCTTTTATGTTGATGTGTTGTGAACGGTACGGGCTTGTGCTCACTGAAAATCATGGCCATTGGTGGTATTTCCGTGCGTCCTAATAAACCCTTACCTTTTTGTGATGATTAAATAACTGTAACATGGAAATTGGTTAGTCACCTAAACTCAGTTTGTTTAAATAGATGTTTAGTAAAACAAGAATCCCTGTGTGACCCCCCGGTTAACAAATAGAAATAAGAACCTAACGAATGATGTGCTTGAAATTGGAAGTTTCCCTACTCTGTTTTGGCAATAGGTGTGTTGTTCTGTGTTTTTACCTATGGGGTGATGTGGGTGATGATGGGATCCTCTTGGTCGTGAGTCTGAAACTGTGTGGTTATTCTGTTGGTGAAACGAATTGGGGTGGAATCCTATACTATTGGCATATCATTAGTTCATGATTTTGGGAATGTGGGGCAGTATTTTGGGGTTGCTTTGTTTCCATTACTTTGAGGGATCTCACTTATCCCTTTGTTGTTGTGATTTCACAAGAGAACTGGGTGTGAATGCTTAAATTGATGTTTGACTATTTCTCTTTTCTAGCTTGTGGTTATGCCTGTTAGTTTCCCAGTAGTGCTGAATCCACCTAAGTGGGATTACATGAACATGTAAGAAAGAAATGTTTAAATGGGTATTGGTTTCGGGAATAAGTTATGTCTTGGCCGTGAGGGCCGTACCCTTTCTTATGAATGAATAATAATGTGGTTGTTGTGTTTAGGGTTCCTTTGGAAACCCTAGGTTGGGATGAGTTCTTGTTAACTATAGATATATTTTTATTTCTTCTGTTTCTTATTCACACCCTGCCCAAGTTGATCACTTAGTTCCGAACACCCCATTTCATTGGGAGGGTGTTTTTCCCAACACTCTTATGTGTGGCTGGTTATTAGCTCCTTTCTGCTCCCTTTTCCGAATAGACCAAGACTCTTCGGGCAGGCTGTGATGGCCTGAAGTCCATTATTAGACCAAGAATCTTCGGGCAGGGTAGTTGTGGTGGCTGACCCAGGTGTTTTCGGGCAGGTTGTTTTCCAAGTGTCTTCGGGATGAGGCCCAGGTGTTTTCGGGTGTGGGAGTGGTTGTTCTGACCTAGGTGTTTGCGGGCAGGTTGTTTCCCAAGTGTCTTCAAGATGAGGCCCAGGTGTTTTCGGGCGTGGAAGTTGTTGTTCTGACCTAGGTGTTTGCGGGTTCGGTTACACGTGGTAGTTGTGGCCCAGGTGTATGCGGGCGGAATGGTGGTTATGGGCCAGGTGTGTGCGGGTGAGGTTTGGCAGTGGGACTGCAGTGAGGTTATGGCCCAGGTGTGTGCATACGGGATTTGAGAGTGGTACTGCGCTGAGAATGGAGGGATTGGTACGATGCGTAGGATGTCTTCAATAACTAGTAGGAAAGTGGCGCGGGGTACCCAAATATCGATGTGATATTACTATACATTACTTGACTTACGTTATTTGGGGAGTGCACCTTGGTGAGGCTTGGGTGGTTAGTTTACCTTGTTAGATGTTTTGGTTACCTCTTTTCTCATAGGGCATTAGAATGCATCTCCACTTGTGCACGAGAGCTTTTGGTTTTCCCTACAGATTATACTTGTATGCTCACCCTACGTTTATAAACTGCTTTCAGGTTTCCAGGAGGACTTCATGGATCGTGTGGGACCATACTAGCTTGGACCTTGGGACAATTTCTATTGTCGTTTTCCTTTTCTTGTTACTTTAACTTTGGAGTTTTTGTGGCTTGTGACATTTACTGTTGAACATGCATATGGGAATGAGTTACTTTTGGAATTACCTTTACTTTCAGATTTGGTATAGTTGGGGTTGATATCTTATCTCTTGATCCTATAAAAATAAAAAGGGTAATGCCTTCCATCTTGTGTGAGATTCTATACCCTTGGTGTTGGTCGCCACTCCGGGAGCTATTGAAGGCGGGTTTCAGGGGTCATTATCTCTCCTTCAACTTAAAGAAGGAAGGTCCTAGCAATCTGCTGTCCCTTCCCTCCTTTTGGTGAAGGCGGTTCATGACACAATAATTCTTCATGATGTTACAAGGGAACTTGGGTATCATATTCATCTTGATATGGAGAAGAAGGAGGTGCACTTTGGCCACTTTTCTAGGTTGTTGGTGGAGATGATACCTTCGCTCCACCCTGATTGAGAAGATTTCTCTTTTCACTCCTAGAGATGATATTTACATTGATGTTGAGTATAAAAGAAAACCATTTTTTGTGATTTTTGTTTGGTTGTTAATCACTTATCACCTTCTTATCAGAGGAAAGATGCATGTGTGAAGTGTGGAATGAAGGGGCATTTCACTACCCACTGATGAAGGAAAGCTGATATGAAGGGGAAAACCTTGTCAAAGACCCATGATCCTACTGGGTCTTAGTTCTGTGGTGATGTGTGGGTTTATGGAAAAGGAACCTTGTAGCTTAGTAAGGGGCTCATGGATTCATAACATCTTGTTGGTACAGGTAGTGGACCTTCTAATTAGACCGATGTTGTGGAGATGCAGGATTATCAAGAAATATGGAAAGATGGTCGAATTTCTATAGGAAAATCCCTCTCCTTTAGGGATTCTCTAATCTCTAATGTGGAGATCGATGATGTAGGTTTTTTGGATCATGGTAAGGCTAGCATGCAGGGGGTAGTGGAGTTCTGGGGGGGGGGGGCTCGACACTCTATTCAGGTGCATGATGAGCCTGGTTCTTCTGAGAAGGTGTTTGGACACAGTTACCCCATGGGTACAGATCAAGGTCTTGAGGAGGTGCTAGTGGATTCACATCACAGTATTTTAGGTTCAAAGCATGCTCTAGGGGAACATGATCATGTTGATGTTGTTGCTGATTATGATGATTCAGAGCAGCTTGAAGATTCTGTTTAAGCTAAAGTGGATAGGGAATTGACTCATGAACATGCCTTGACTTCCTCTAGCAGGAAGGGTAAGGCTTATTTCACTACATCTGATCCTGGACAAGCCCCTCTAATGATGGAGAGGGGCGATCCAGGAGGGGCTTGTCATCAAACCAGGACTTGGTAGTGGGGTCATCATCTAAAAAGTTAGGGATGAGTGCGTGGTTGCGATGATTGGGCTGGTGGGAATGGTCGAGTGTCCACCAGGTCATCTTCTAAAGGGCTCACTCTGGAGCAACAAAAGTTAAGGGAGAAGTACTATGTACTCTTCACTCAAAGAAGCTCATAGTCAGAGTGGGAATCTTATGATGATTGTGCTGATTCTGGTCATGAGAATGCTCTTATTATGGATGCATATTTTTCACTTTTTGGATGAAGGCATGTCCATGTTTGACCCCATCCACCCTCTTTTATCTGCCTTTTTTATTTTCTAATAAATATTTAGGAGCAGACCCTTGTCTCCCGAACCTTTTGAGTATAATTATAGAAATATATTTATAAATATATACAGATATTTATACATATATACAAATATTTATAATTATAATTATAAATAATATATATGTGTAAATAATGATAAAAATTATAATAAATATTTTTATTATATTTATTATTATAATTATAAATAAATATATATTTTCTAGTAATAAATAAATAAATAAATATATTTAAATACTTATGAAATTAAAATAAATATATTAATTATATATAGTCATAAATATAAATAAATAAATAAATATATTTAAATACTTAAGAAAATAAAATAAATATATTAATAAATATATATTTTAGTTTCATAAGTATTTAAATATATATATATATATATATATATATATATATTTATGACTATAAATAAATATTTATTTATTTATAATTTATCACTATGTATAATTAATATATTTATTTATATTTACTACTTTATATAATTATTATATTTAATTTAATTTCATAAGTATTTGAATATATATATACAAATTTATTGATATTTACGAGTATAATTAAAATATATATGTAATAAATATATATAAATTTATAGTTATTAAATAATTATAAAATTATAATAGATATATACAAATATAAATCTAAATAAATATATATATATTTAAATAATTATAAAATTATAATTAAGATATTAATTATATATAATTATAAATATAATAACTATATTTATTATAAATTTATAATTATGAATAAATATATATTTATTAGATTTGTAAATATAAATAAATAAATATTTATTTATAGTTATTATTATAAATAAATAAATATATTTATATTTATTAAACATATAATTTTATAAATATATATAAAAATATAAATAATTTATTATCATTATAGTTTTATCATCATTTTTTAGCATTGTTAAAGATAGGCCATTATCAGCGCTAATAAACGTAGTATTTATCAGCGCTAAGATTTTAGCACTAATAAAGACACCTTTTTTCAGCGTTTTTTAGCGCTGATAAAGGTATATCTTTATTAGCACTAAAAAAGTACTGATGAATGGATGTTTTATAATGACATTCTATTTTAACAATGACAAAACATACCTTAATCAATGTTTTTTAGCTATCACTAATAAAAGGTTTTCCTGCTTTTATAAAAAACTCTAACATCTCCTCCTCATGTCGCACGACTCAAGCTCTCATGGAAGGTGAACCCTCCCTCCTCTTCCTCTCCGGCCTCCGACTCCTCCCCCTCCCCCTCACCCTCTACCACCGTCGTGAATCCCTCCTCCACTATAGTAAAGCCCTCCTCCTCCTCCTCCTCCACCTCGGATGTCAACTCTTCCTCCTTTGTCGCCCCCACAAAGGCCTTCTCCTCCTCTACCACCGCCATCATGAATCCCTCCTCCTCTCCCTCACCCTCCTCCTCCTCCTCCTCAACCACCGACATTCCTTTTCCTCCTTCACCACCTTGAAGGCCTCCTCCTTCTCCTCAGCCGCTGACATTCCTTTTCCTCCTTCACCTCCTTGAAGGCATCCTCCTCCTCTACCGCTAAATCCTGTCTCTGTGAAGCCCTCCTCTATGTACCCCACCTCTACCGTCAAACCCCACCTCTGAGGTGTTGCCCTCCTCCTCCACGAACCCACCTCCGCCGTGAACCCATCTCCTCAGGTGCTACCACTATGAGTATTCTTATAATTCTCTAAGTACATTTTTTGTTCAAAAGTATATGGTTATCTATTGGATGCTTGTGGCATAATTAATGTTTAGTTTCATATTAATTGGTTTGTTTGTTAGGTGATCTTGGGGTGTGAAAAAATGATATCGAATGTGGGATTTATTTTCATTTTCTACCAGGAAAAATTTGGGAACATGGTAGAATGGAGTTAAGTTGTGCGGAACTTGAGTAGGTGAATTTCATTTGTTCCCGGGAAACTCATTTGTAATAGACCATCAAGATACCAGTAATGGGACTCCTTTTATAGTTGTGGCATTAATGTTTCATTCTAATCCAGAGTATGTTATTCTATTATAATTTAAAGTATGTTGGTGTGTTCATGAATCAAAAAAAGGATCATAGGATAACATTTTATATTTACCTATTTCTTTCTATTTATGGAAGTTTTTTTAATTAAACATCTTCTTATGTGCTTTATGATTCAGTGATATATTATGTAGACATTTGTATTATTTAATCTTGTGAATGATTTTCGTTCTATATATATATATATGATTTTGACTAAGGTATTTGTTTGAGGAAAATATATAGGCCTTACATAGTGGTAGGAGGGTTGTACCTTATCATTGTGGGTAGCCTCCTTGGAAAGGTTCCTTGTAGAAATCCATTATGTGTGCCTGTAAACCACTTTGATTATTTTACATTATAAACCATTATATGAGTTGTATGTCCATGTTTGGTGTATCAAATATACCACCAAGAAGATGTCTTATGTGACTTCTTGGTGATGCAATCCAAAATTATCCTGCAAGGGGGAATGCCCATGTTCCACCACTGGATTTATAAGAGGATACAACTAAGCATTCTATCATGCATACTACAATGGTTTAGGTAGTGGAACTGCTTTATTATGGGGTATTCAGCACAATTCATGGTCAATATAGAAGAGTTTCCATGGTTATGGTCAATTATGGTTGATATATCTGGTTTTAGAACCCCCGTCCATTTAAGTAACTAGAGACCCACTAGATGTTTAGGACTAGGTTTATTTCATCTAAGATATATTTGATCTAGTCAATAACATGGAGGATACAAATTAAAAAATGATTCCATCATACTTCAGGGACCCACTAGGAGGTGGTGGGTTGGTATAAACCAAGTTGGAATACATAAAATTCATACACGGTAGACCATAAAGGATCTCATCTTAGAATCATGGATGATATACCACCAGGGTCCCTAGTAGTATATTTTTACATTAAAGACTTTGATTTTCTAGGCATGTTACACAAAACTTAGGCAGAGCTGTGTTTTAGAAGCATGAATGATATAATTTGTGGATAAAGTTCTAACTATTGGAATAGAGGTACCTTTAAATTTTAGAGGCGTGTTCTTGATCAACTCTAATATCTCCTATATATTATATTTCAAAGGGTTTTCCTATTCATTTATATATACTCAAGTTGTTACTGGACTTGAATTGTTGGTCAAGTTATCTTCTGAGTTTCTCTCTCTTGATACACCCTTAGGGAATAAATTTAATCATCTTTAGGTATTTCCAAAATATTACATTGTAGTTTCTGGTTGCAGACATATAAGGGATTTCATGATTCTTGGGATGAGTAGTTTTAATGTGATCTCTCACATAGATTAGCTGACTAGTTTTTGGGATCACATCCATTTCTATAAGAGAGAAGTAACATTTTTCTCACTAAAGAGAGATATGTTCATCCTAACCGGAGAATGAGAGGTTGGATTTTGAAGAACTTTTCTATACCGAAGTTATGTTTAGATGATTACAACATAGTTAGAGGGCATATTCCATGAAATGGATCATGCAGTTACTCTATCCTCTTTTTCTAATATAGTGTACCTATATCTATATTTCTTACTTGATGACCTCTATGGGATTGCTACTGTTTGGAAAATAAAGTTCAAGATTGAATTAATTATAGCGGCACAATCTATATCAATTTCATAATATCTTATGGAACTGTATGAGAATAAACAGATGAGGCCTCAGATCAAGGATTTTGAGTGGAAGGGCTTTATCAGACAGAGTATATCTCCCTATGGTGCTCTAGTGTTTTTTATAAGGAAGGTGGATGGAAGTGTTATATTTTCTGTGGGATGTAGGAAGTTAAACTTGGTTATTATGATGAATATATATACATTATTGGGAAATTAAGAATTTTTATTAGATGTGAGGATCCATGTTGTTCTCGGATGAGCATTGTCGCACACACTCTCAAAAATATTTGTGATTTTACTAGGTGTAGCAGAATGGGTGGACTAGGTCATTCTCTCAAGGAGGAAGTGAATTAAACAACCCTTAATAGGATTGAACAAAACAAGGAAATAAGTGAAAACAAATGAAACACTAGATAAGGGGGTTTGGTTTATTGACTTCCATAAAATAAACTAAACAACAAATGAGAAAGAACAATCAAAGACACAATTTCCTTAAAACACATATATGAGAAGACGTAATCGATCTAATATACACCATTAACCATTAATTTATCATTATAACATATGATTATAATTCTTTCAATTATGATACCCTAACCTTGTCAGCCCCCAACCCCTAGGAAAATTAACACGACCATAAATATTGGAAAAATGATCCTTAGGTCAACTTTGGGACTTCCAATCGCAGCACCCTACTTTGATTGCGATCAAAAATCCAAATTATGGTCAATGGTAATGTTGGCGCCAAAATATGGCCCGAAATAAAGGAACAAAAAAGACGGCTGGCGCGCTGCCTCGCGAAGCACCGACGCGAAGCACCGACGCGAAGCCCCGCCGCGAAGCGCCCCGACCATCGCGGCCTCGCGAAGCTCCAGAGGCGGTGATGCTCCGCGAACGCATTTGACGTTCACAATCCGCCGCGAAGAACCAGAGGCGGTGATGCTCCGAGAACGCATTTTACATTCGCGATCCACCGCGAAGCTTTGGAGGCGGTGATTCTCCGCTAACGCATTTGACGTTCGCGAGCACGCCGCAAAGCACTGGAGGCGACACACGAGTTCTGCTTCGCGGCGCCCCTTCCCTATAAATACTAGACTCCCCATGAGTCCTGGGGACGGACAATACGACATTTCTGCTTCTCCTCTCCCGAATCGCGAAGCACTCTTTGCCCCGGGAATCATGAGCTCCGCAAGGTATTTCTACTTCGCGAGACGCCTCTGTTTTGTCTCATTTTGAGCCCCTCTACCGAGAGGGATGCCCTTCGCGAAGATCAAGGGCATTCGCGAAGGAAGGGGATTCCCAAGGGAACCCGGGCAACCGCGGAGCACTTATGCTTTGCGAAACACCCAACCCATACTTGTGATCCCTATGCTAAGGCAGGATCGCTTCACATCGCGAATCACACTACTTCGCAGGACCCTGCTTCGCGAGACACCCCTTCTTCACGAGGCAGTGCTCCGCGAACACTGTTTCACTTTGCGAAGCACCTTCCACTCACACCCATGCCCCATGCCAAGGCCAAGGCACTCCACTTCGCGAAGCACACTCCTTTTCTTAGTGATTCCTCTTCCCGTGCGACCCTCCAGGTTTGCACGATGTGATTTCAAAGTCCCACTGACAATACCACTCGTAGCATTGCTTCGCCTAATGCTTCTTCGCATAGGCACGCTAACGGCTATTGCTTCTTTGCATAGCCACACTAACGTGGACCCCCTGATGGTTCGTTCCATAACCCCCCATGACCATGGCCTTACTGGTAGCTTCCCTTCCCCAAGGACCAGTGGGTACCAGTTATGTAAGTCCTAGGGGTGTGGAGAGAACCCGCCTCATCCGAGCTGCAGGACGTTAAACTGCCAAGAACCACCTCCTCAACACATGACGTTAAACTGTGACCGGACCTCGTGTCTCTCACGAAGGGTCCCCCCCAGATCGAACATTCTTTACACCACTCGTATCCACGGGAATGGAATCAACCATCCACAAGGGGTGGTATCCTCCTTATTGGAGTGGTGTATGTTCATGGGAGAAGGGCGACCCTAGTTCCCCAACAGATGACTGCACCTCTGCATCTCCGTACTTCCCCACTACCAAGGTCAGTGGAGGGCGTGATAGGGAACGAGGCACCTCCCACCATTGGTCCCAAATCCCTCTTTCACTGCGCTTTGTCGCGCTATGGGCCTCCATCCTGGAGTAAGTCCCAACACCATGGGCCGCCTAAAGCGTAGGCCCGTTTTCGCTTCTCATGGACGCACTTTTCGTGACGTGATCGTCAGGTCCTTGCAACCTCTTATTTCTCACACCGAGCATGACTCACGTGGGCTTAGAGTGAGCACCGACCCTGACCCACCAACCCTTTTGAACTACGAGGTCTTTGATCCATGTCAAGGCATGGTACGTAGGAAGCCTCCACGAGGTTCAAGCCCACCCATCATCCAATTCACGTCGAGTTCTACCTACGTCCAGCACGACGTTAAACTGCATTCTGGTCCAGTGGAAAGCCATTGCGATCCATTTACACCTGAACTACGAGGACTTTGATCCATGTCAAGGCATGGTACGTAGGAATACTCCATGAGGTTCAAGCCACATTGCTCGGTCGTTCATTCACGTCGAGTTTCGCCCTTGTCCAGCATGACGTTAAACTGTATGCCCCTCCCTTTGTCCAGCATGACGTTAAACTGCACACCCATTCCCATATGAACTACGAGGTCTTTGATCCATGTCAAGGCATGGTACGTAGGAAGCCTCCATGAGATTCAAGTCCACCCACCATCCGGTCGTTCCGACCTCATTCACGCCGGTTCACCCCCGTCTCGCATGACGTTAAAATGTATTCCACAACCCGAACTACGAGGAATTTGATCCATGTCAAGGCATGGTATGTTGGAATCCTCCTAGAGGTTCAAGCCCATCTCCCATCGGACCAAGGTCCCTCATTTACGTCGGTTCGCCGACACCCATCGTCCGTCGTTTATTCACGTCAGGGTTCACTACCGTCTCGCAAGATGTTAAATTGTATTCCATCAATCCCGAACTACGAGGACTTTGATTCCCTTCCACGGGGATACGTAGGAAGCCTCTTCAAGGATCAAGCCCAACTTCACTGTCGCCCCCTGCGATGGTCCCATTTCATTTCCCCTCCACTCCATTCATCCACCTATCACCCATCTTGATTCTCGCCCAGACCTCATGTCTCGGTGAGACCATGCCGGTATGCTCTTCTTCATAGTCGCCCATGGGCTGGCCCCGGTATCGACATCCCTTCAAGGGAAATCCCTCAATCCGATCTATCCTAGCTAACGCTTCGGTTGGGTTTATCCGTCTCCGCTAGACGTTAAACTCGCGGCGTACCCTGTGTTGAACATGGGAAGCTGAGGAAAACCTCAGATATGTGTCTATGAAGTACAATTCCCCGCACTCGATGTGGGATGCCTTGGGCTTCCACGCCCTCGAGAAGCCCTGTGACCAGGGATAACATCCAGACACGCCAGGTTCCCTAGCATCCAGACACGTTACTGATGCCTCAACGTGACTACTCCCCCGACTGAAGGTTGCTGCCCTGACCGGACCCTTTGGAATGTCCCGACAGAAGCAGTGTAATTAACCGGCGTCCATGGAAACATGTCACTGGGAAGACTTTCACTAACTACGTATGAAATCTTTGAGGGAGACCTGGACTAGGTGACGAGTTCTGAGGAGGAATCCCCAGAAGGAAGAACCGACATCCCATCATCCCGTTTCGATCAAGGAGAAGACGTACCTGAACAAGGGACGAATGCCGCCCGCCTTTGGAAAGCGGGAATGTGGGGCAACAGAGCCGCGCGTCCTCCTCCGCGTGACGGACGGATGCGCGCGCGCCCTGGCGAAAGCGTCGGAAACAGAAATGGTGAACCCGACGTGAAATTCTTCTCTTCAATATGAAGATTAGTAGCGTTCGAGACACTAGTAGATTGACGTGTCACCGGATTCAGATATCCGGCGCCTAGTCCCGCAATGCGAATAGCGGGCCTGTCGTGAAACTCACCGAAAGTCGGGGCAGTAGAACGCGAGGCACTCCGTTCTGCAGCGTGTTGGCGTGGATCCTTCTTACCGACATGGAGAATGGAAGGATGCTGGGGCACTGGTTGTCAATCCTTTTCCCTCTCAGTGCTGATGAGTTTATCCCTTCATTTCTCAGGAACCAGGTTACTGTTACGAAGACACGATCACCGCCCACTAGCCTACGTAGGGGCAGGGGAAACGTTGCCACAACCACCCCACATGGTGCCGCTACCGCCACAACGACCGCCACATCGCGGAATACGGGGTGCCCACGTCCCCTTTCCCCATCAGAAGTCATCCAGCGAAGGGTGATCAACAACCTCGTGCGCAGGTACGAGGAAGAAGGGGTCATCCAAACTTGGGATATGGACCGCCTGGACCTGGAGGCCTCCAGGCCCCACCGTCAATGCCGCCCTAACAGGCCGCGCAGAGAGCCCCTGCTCCCCACCCCAACATTCAACCGTTTCGGGAGCCTGTCTCCGGAACGCCTTGACGACTCCTCGCCTTACGCCGATGAGGCGGGCGCCGTCCAGCTTAGCCCGCTTAGGGTCCCGACCCAAGGGCTCCAGGCGAGAGCTCCCGCCCAGCTGCGTCAGCGCCGCCGTCCGGCCCCGCAGGAAGAGCATGCAGACTACGTCCCTGCACCACCTGCACCAGCTCGCCTGACCCGACGTCAGCGCCGGGCCCGGGCTGAGGACGCTCGCCTAGGCGCGTCAACGTCGACAACTACAGTGGCCCGAGCCACTGCCGACGTGCATCATGAAGCCCCTGCATATACTGAGCAGGGGCACTCCTTCACCCAACCAGGACCGAGACCCCAACCGCCCCACGGGTAGGCTGGGTTGCCTCTCCGGGTTGCAGGCCCAAGTGGTGATCGCCGCGAACTAACCCTCGGTGATGTCACCCCGTACGGTGGTCCTCCCCGTACCACTACTCCACAGAGTGTGGGCCTTCCCCACTCCGATGTTCGTCATGGAGGCATGCCTCGTGCTACCCCCATCCCAAAGGAAGACCTGCCCCGCGGCAGTGACGCTCAGCGCGGAAATCTTTCCCGCGCCCACTATACAGGGTATGGAGTCCATCCTCCTGCCCCTGACCGCCGATCTGATGGAGCCGTCCCTCCGGTCCTTCTCCAACGTGGTGGCCCTCCCTACGTCCTCTCTACAACCGGCGAAGGTCCTCCTCGCCCCAGCAACTCGACGAATGAAGGTCAGCCTCGCTCCGCCTGCAGCGACCATGGAGGTCCTCCCCATGCTCCTGCCAATTCCAACAGAGGCCCCGCCTACATGGGTGCTGTTCATGGAGGTCCTCCCCATGTACCCTTCGACATTTTCCCTGGTGCCCCTCTCACCTCAGCCGTCTCGAGCGGGGGACCTCTCCGCCACGGCGCCAGCGCCGCCCCGAGACTCCATGATAGGGATCAACCCTGTCCCGAAGAGCCACCCCGGGGCAGGAGAGCAGGTCGTCGCCGCCACAAGAAGAGTCCTGGGAAAGCCCGGGTGGAGATCAAACTCGCCAGCTTCTCCGACTCTAAAGTGGAATGCGATTCAGCGATGGAACCTTCTCCCCGCTCCTCCGTATCAAGGACTGGGGCAGGAACCAGACGCGTTAGCCTCATTCTCCCAGAATATGAGGTCCACCAAATTCCCATCTCTCTCCGCAGGTACATCCAGGAGGAAGAAATCTTGGGAATTCCGCAGGTCTCGATCGCGCAATCATCGCCATTGTCACCAGAAGCGCCCTCTACCTCTACCAGAGATCACAGAGAGCTGTTTTGGGGGCCAGCGACGGTAGAACGACGACATGACCGGTTACCGGTAGCCGCGACTCCTGTGCCTGAAGCTGTGGCTATCAGCCCATTGTACCATGACATCGTGGCCAGGTCACCTTGCTCTTCGGAGGATGGCCCAGAATTCGGCGGCCAGTCAGCTCGTTTTCCGTATTCTCCACCGCCGAGCTTACTATCCCAGAGGTCCGCCTCGATACCGCTACCGGTCCCTTAGCCGCCCTCGGTTGACGAGTGGGGAAACACAGGGCCGGACCCTGAGTCCGAACCCAAGAGCTTCTAGAGTATTCTTGTAGCGGATTACTTCCCGGAGAAGTTCTGGCCGACGGCAGCACTGAATTTTCGCGTACCGGAGTCTCTTACCCCTGAAGAAGTGGGGTGCTTTTGTCAAACCCTATGGGCGACACACTTCCGCCTCCATTACGAATGGGTGGTGTACCCCAGAAGTCGAGAGCACTTCGAAGAAATTGGCGAGCAGTGCCGCCTGATCGATGCGGCCGCACTCCTTGTGGCCCAGCACCCTGAGTCGCCAGGCTGCCAGAGCGCCCTTCAACGAAAATGCGTTCAGAGTTTTAAAGCACTCCGCAGGATCGTCAGGGAAGCCACCCCCCATGTGCAAGTCCGTGGTTGGGGACACTATGTCTCTCTCCTCTTCGACCCTATCCGACGGAAGCCCGATTCATTATGTGATATCGAGGACATGCCCTCGAGAGGAGTCACAGTCCACATGGCCGACGTCGTGGAAAAGGAGGACGAGCTTGAATTCCTTGATGGAGACTTACCCCCTGAGGCTGTATCGCCACTGCTGGACCCATCAGGGAGAGTTACCCGTCAGCAGAAGAACCTGCTAGGCCTCCCCGTACCCACCGAATCGCTAGTGCTCGGTCGAAACACCGGCAAGGGTAATGAGAACGTCGGAACTGTCAAGAACTCCGACCGTCCACCTCTATGAAGAAAACAGATGAGGATCCTGAGAAGGCCACGTTACGCTAGCAGCTTGCTGAGCAGAAGAGGCTGGTTGATGAACTCTTGGCTGAGCGCACCACAGAACGACGACCCGACTATGGTGATCCCAGGCTGGGGCAGTAGGGGCAGGAACAATTTCCCCCTGGTGAGATGGCTTCGGGCAACCCTGATCATGCTACTGCTGCAGACAGGGCGGAAGCCGGAACGTATGGAAAGAGGGCGCGATACGTCTCACCGAATCCCCCCGAGCGACAGGGCAATCTAAAGAATCCAGTCCGGGTTCCCCCAGTCGCCCCGCAGGTCGTCCATCCAGTTGACCCACGAGCGGCCGAAGCCGTCTACCGTGTTGAAGAACCTAGCAATGCACTTGTGGTTAGGGATCCCCGTCAAGATAGGGACCCACACCCAGATGATATTATTGCGGCGCTCACAGCCCGCCTTGAAGCGTTAGAGACGCGGCAGGTGGCGGTCCCACCGGATGGCAAGCCTTATCCCGCGTGGGTGGATGATATGCCCGCACCTCTGGGTTTTGGGAACCCCACTTTCTCGCCCTTCAATGGGACAGGGGACCCGCCCCAGCACTTGTCTCATTTCTCTTACAGGTGTGGTCCCATGCTGGGGACCCTGGCTCAGCAAGAAGCCTCCAAACTCCGATGTTTTGTACAGACATTGGAAAGTCCGGCATTCGTTTGGTACAGCCAGCTCCCTATCGGATCAGTGACCGGTTGGGAAGATCTTCGCTGGCAGTTCTTGTACCAGTTCAGCTCCACCACGCGGAAGACCAGCATCGCGGACCTCTTCAAGTGCAAGCAGAGGCCTGATGAGCGAGTCACAGATTTTATCGCCCGGTGGAAGGGACTTACGTATTCCCTCGATATGCCACTGACTCAGGAGAAATTATTGACGATGTGTGTGGGGAACATCAAGACAGAGCTGGTACCCACCCTGATCACCCAGAAATACCTTGGAGGGTTCAGAGATTTTCTCAGATAAGGCTCAGCGCCTCGAGGAAGCCCTGCATCAGGCTAGTCAGGCGTGTTTTTTGCCCTCTATGATCCCGGCCAGGAGGGCCGCCAGGGCTGAACCCGCCACGGTGGCCCAAATAGAAGCTCCCAGGCAGCCGGAGTTACTGCCGGTGGCACCACCCCCGCAACCCCGCAGAGGTCCTCCACCTCAAGCACAGGCTCCTGCCCAGCAGCGACCGCCTCAGAACCGACAGGTTCCCCCGCGCAATGCACCACCACCACCTAGGCGAGACAATCAGGCGCCGCCTCCTCGGCAGGCCCCTCTGGCCCCTCGTCAAGGCCAGGCCCCCAGGGCCCCATATCCGGAAAGAAGGCACCAGACTTATTCGTTTAACAAAAATCAGGTCCCTGGCTATTTCCGAAGTGCTCTAGAGCAAGGGATCATGCGCCTGCCCGAGTGCAGAAGGCCGGTAGAGGAAAATCTCACCGATCACCCCAACTACTTCCCTTATCATCGGTTTATGGGGAACACCCTCAAGCAATGCTATGTGTTTAAAGAATGGCTTCAAGACCAGGTCAATAACAACATAGTCAAGTTGGGCCCGGCACCAGCGCAAGTGGCGGGTGTCTTTGCAGGATCAGAGATCGGCAGCGACATCGAAGGCGAGTGGCAGCAGGTCCCCAGCCGCGGATCCCGAAAATACGATGACTGGATGGCTCGAAAAACCGTATTTTGTGCCCAAGGTATCATCCGGGAACGCCTGAAGCAGTCAGAACCTTCAGAAGAAGTAGCTGGTGCCTCCGCATCATCTTCACAGTCGGCCTCTTCCCAAAAGGGCAAGCAACGACGACGCAAGAAGAAGCAACGCACACCGCCGGTGCCATCGTCATCCCGCACTCTCGGCGATTTTATGCCCCCTGAAATGGGGATTCCTCCCAGAATCTGCCCAGTGGTGGATGACTCCTCGAGCGACAGCTAGGGGTATGCTTCGGTTAACACCGTGGAGATGGTAAAGCCCTATATGACCCCCGACGAGGGGGAACGCCAGGCAGACCTCCCCAATGTTCCCAGCCGACGTCAACGTCAGCGGAATCGCAACCGCTCCGGTCATCGAGGTACGTCAGCAGGCACTTTCAGCCAAGCCATGCATGCTACTGAGACCAGGCAGCAGGCTCAGCGCAGATCTCAGCATGCACAACCCCATCTAACACCCTCGACTCTACCTCCACCGCCGTTCGTGCTACTGAATCAGGGAGAGCTGCCTCGTTCGCATCACAGTCAGTCTTGCCCAGTTACAGGCCAGCCTCCACTGTCCAATCCTAGTCTGGCGACTACTATCCAGGCTCCTACTAGTAGGCAGCAAGATGTGCCCAGTACTAGCCGATCACCGGTTCAACCGGCAGGACCCGCTGTGCCTCCAAATGCCGACCGACCTCCTATAAGCAGAGGTCCGTGTTTGGCGCGAAAGTATGATGTCTTAAAGCACCTGGCCGACATTCCGACGAGGCTCTCCATCCTTGAGGCTCTTCGCCTGTCATCCGAAATGCGCGAGGCACTTGCCGAGGCCCTAAGGAGCCCCCTCCAGTTTGAGACAGAGGTGGCAGCTGCAGAAGCCTTCCATACCGAGGCGATTGAAAACGCCGAATGTCAGGCGATTATCTCATTCTTTGGTGAAGATGAGGACCCTCCTATAGAGGGGCACATTCGCCCGCTGTACATCACTGGCCACTTCAATGGCGTGGAAATCCGCCGCTGCCTCGTTGACACGGGTTCCAGAATCAATTTAATTCCGACCCGGACGTGTTGATGGGTAGGCCATGGCTCCATCTGCACGCGGCGGTCCCTTCGTCGTATCACCAGTGCCTCAAGTACTCACTCAACGGTCGAATAGGCGTGCTCCAAGGAGACGCATCCCCTTTCGCTTCTTGTGAGGCCCGCTACCTGGATGCGGGTTATTACAAAAGTAAGGATAAACAGATCCTAGTAAGCGAGGATGAACCTGTCCCGGTCACAAGTGATCCCTGGGCAAGCATGGATGACGCCTACATCCTCCAGATCCACCGGTTGGATGCCATGACCCCCGACATGGGGCAGTGTTTTGTTGTTTCGGGTACGCAAGGAAGGCATGTTCCCGTGTCCAGGTGACGGCGGAAAATCACCTCGTACTCCTACATCAACCAGGCTCAGGTGATCCCGGAATTTCCTACCCCTATACGGTACCAGGACGTCAAGCTGATGACAACGGCGGTGCGCCATACATGTCTCTTCCGCCGGGCTGGAATTAACCGACTCAGGCCGACACGCCACCACTGCTTTGATATCATCAAACGGGGCCCCTTAGGCCGAAGTCCAGATGGGATAGGGTCGAATGCTTTCATTATTACGGTCTCGATGGAAAGTGAGTCTCCCGATGTGATGACCACTGCTGCCCGAGCCAGCACCAGCTGCCCCGCAGATCTTGATAGCCTAGAAGTATCTTCCGTCGCGGGAAGTCCCCCCACGGGTGGGGAGGAAGACCTGGAGGATGCTCCCCCCCGCCTTTGAAGAAGGCGTCTCTACCACGGTTGATGAACTGGTACAGGTGAACCATGGCAGTGAGGCAGATCCGAGACCCACATTGATCAGTGCAGCCATGTCCCTCAAGGAGCGGCAACAGTACGTAGACTTCCTCAAATAGCACTGTGATGTGTTTGCCTGGAGTTACAACGAGATTCCAGGGCTATATCCCCAGGTGGCCGTTCATCGTTTGGGCCTCCCGGCAAAACATCGTGGGTTTAAGCAGCCTCCCAGGAAGATGCACCCTTCTCATGGTGCTATGGTTGAGGCCGAAGTTGATAAGCTAATCAAATCCAACTTCGTTAAAGAGGTCTAGTACCCCAAGTGGCTTGCCAAAATTGTGCCAGTCAGGAAGAAGAATGGGCAGATCAGAGTCTGCATCGACTTCCGCGATCTTAATCGCCACTGCCCAAAGGATGACTTCCCACTTCCGGTGATGGAGTTGTTGATTGATGCCACGACCGGGTTCCAAGCCCTCTCTTTCATGGATGGATACTCCGGGTACAACCAAATCCGGATGGCCCCCGAAGACGAAGAGTCCACTGCCTTCAGGGCTCCCCAAGGTACCTTTTGCTACCAGGTTATGCCATTCAGTCTGAAAAATGCAGGTGCCAATTATCAGAGGGCCATGCACCGCATATTCAAACCGATCCTTGGGACATTGGTGGAATGCTACGTGGATGACCTCGTAGTCAAATCATGTCAGTGCTAGGACCATCTCAAAGACCTTGAGAAAGTGTTCGGTTTCCTCCGTTCCCGTCACCTGAAGATGAACCCGCTGAAGTGTGCCTTCGGGGTCGCCTTTGGGAAGTTTCTGGGTTTTGTTGTCAGATACCGAGGTATCAAGATCGACCCAGAAAAGATCAAGTCCATCAGCCAAATTCCTCCCCCGAGCAACATTCAGGAGCTTCGAGGCTTTCAAGGCCACTTAGCCTATATACGCCGATTCATCGCGAATCTGGCCGGCAAGTGTAATCCCTTTTCCCAGCTCATGAAGAAGGGTGCCTCCTACGAATGGGATGAGGAGTGCCGGACCGCCTTCGAGGAAATCAAGCAGTATCTGCTCCAACCTCCAGTCTTGATGCCACCCGTCTTTGGAAAGCCACTGGTCTTTTATGTGACCGCCCTAGAGAGATCCCTTGGTGCGCTGATCACCCAGAAGAATAATGAGGGTACTGAGAACAGTCTCTACTATCTCAGCCGCATGCTTCTCGATACGGAGGTCAGATAATCCCCCATCGAAAAGAGCTGCCTTGCGCTCGTATTCGCAGTGCAGAAGTTGCGACATTACCTGCAGCACCATGAGGTGCAATTAGTCTCCCGGGTGGACCAACTGAAGTACATCCTAAACCGCCCCATGCTGACTGGCCGACTAGCACGGTGGGCAGTGATTCTCCAGCAGTTTGATATCAGGTTTGTACCTCAGAAGGCCATTATGGGACAGGCATTGGAAGACTTTTTAGCTGCCCATCCAACCTCCACGGATCAATACCTGGACCTGGATTTCCCTGATGAGATGATCCTCTCAGTCGATCATGCTGTCCCATGTTGGCAAATGAATTTCGACGGTGCCTCCCGGAGCCCCACCGGTAGGAGGCTCAACGATCCCAAGCTCAACAGAGTGGGCCTGGGTATTGTTTTCATTACCCCGGTGCAGGCCGTCCTGCCATACTCATTCCTATTGTCAGAAGGCTATACGAACAACGAGGCAGAGTACCAGGCTCTCATCACCGGCCTCGAGTTGGCCCTTGAGATCCATGTTCCCCATATACATGTGAAGGAAGATTCCGAGCTGGTAATCAAACAGGTTAATGGCGACTACGTCGTCAGGAATCCAGAGCTTGCACCATTTCTAGAGTACACCCTCCTCCTAATGGCCCAATTCTCTTCTCGACCAGAGGTTACCCATGTCCCACGGTCGCAGAATAGCTAAGCAGACACCCTGGCTGGTTTAGCCGCATTTCTCGCAGAACCCGAGCAAGATGACTTGGTCATACACGTGGCACACCGGAGAGTCATTTCCCCCGTCACCCAAAAGGACAATGACGGTCTACGGGTGAGTCATCTCACTGCCGGAACCTCTACATCAGGGGTCTCGGGTTCGCCAGACGCAGTGATTGAAGCCACTTCTGACTGGAGGGCACCTTTTGTCGAGTATCTCCAAAATGGTCGCCTCCCGGACGACCGGGCCGAGCGCGAGTCAATCCGACGCAGCGCGCTGCAATTTACCCTCCAGAGCGGCCCCAGTCTTGAACAGATCCTTTATAAGTAGAGCTTCGATGGTGTCCCCCTCCGTTGCATCCAAGGAGTAGAGATACCTCAAGTTATGCAAGAGGTTCACACCGGTTCCTGTGGTGCCCATCAAGCTGGGCTGAAGCTGTCCCATCAAATTCGGAGGTTAGGGTACTTTTGGCCCTCTATGATCCACGATTGTATTGGGTATGCCAAGAGATGCCACGCGTGCCAAGTTCACGCCAACTTCCTGCATCGGCCGCCGGAGCCCCTCCACCCCACCAAGTACTCTTGTCCATTTGCAGTATGGGGGCTTGATGTAGTGGGACCGTATCCACCGGCAATAGCCCACCAGTGTAGGTTCATCCTGACTGCTACAGATTTATTCTCCAAGTGGGAAGAGGCAGTTCCGATCAAAGAGGTCAAGGCCCGTTCCATCGTTGAATTTGTGAGCTCCAACATTATCCACTGATTTGGGGTACCTCACGCTGTCCTCATCGATAACAGCACCAACTTCCGAGCAGCTGAATTAAAGAAATTGTACGCCAAGTACGCCATCCGGTCGAACCATACCTCCCGCTACCACGCGCAGGCTAATGGACAGATCGAGGCGTTCAATAAGACCCTATCTAACATTCTGAAGAAGATGGTTGGTCAGAACAAGAAAAGTTGGCTGGAAAAGCTCCCCAACGCCCTCTGGGCTTACCGGACGACGACTCGCAACTCCACCCAGGTGACCCCATATTCCCTGGTGTATGGATCTGAGGTCATCCTACCCATTGAGATCCAGCTACCATCGCTACGCACTGCAGTTTATGATCACCAGACATCAGATGAGGTAGCCGAGATCCATCTAGCTGAATTGGAAGCACTGGACGAGAACCGGCTTCGTGCCCTGCACAATCTGGAAAGGCATCAGGACAAGATAGCGAGGGCCTTCGACAAGAAGGTTCGTCTCCGCTCTTTTCTATAGGGTGACCTGGTACTGGCCCTTCGAGCGCCAATGATTCCCGGTAGGAAACCGCCCAAATTAGAACCTAAATGGGAAGGGCCTTATATCATCCATAAGGTTTATCCCAATGGAGAATAATCCTTGGTGACCACAGATGGAGAGCGTATAACCCCTCCCACCAATGCCAAATTCCTCAAGCGATACTTTGCCTAAGGAGAAAGGGTCTTGCATGACCTTAAACTGTGAGTTGGTCCCGCATGACCGTAAACTGCATGACCGTCCTTACTGCAAGACGTTAAACTGCAAGCCAGTCAGGCCTTCCTGACCGAGGCTCAGCCTCAGGCCCCTTGGCCTCCTTAGGCCCCTGGCCCCCCGTCCTTACTGCAAGACGTTAAACTGCAAGCCAGTCAGGCCTTCTTGACCGAGGCTCAGCCTCAGGCCCCTTGGCCTCCTTGGGCCGCTGGCCCCCCGTCTTCACCGCGAGACGTTAAACCACAAGCTGGTCAGGTCTCCCTGACCACGGTCTGGCCCCAGGCACCTTGGTTTTCCCCCCGACTTACCCTCTTATGGGATCGTACGGTGTGGTGTAGGACTATGTCCTCATTCACGTCGGATTACTTGTCGCACCGTACACATCCCCAAATGAGATGCTCCTCGTCCCGCATGACATTAAACTGTATTTCAAGAACTACGTGTGGCTTGATTCTCATCCTCATGAGATATGTAGGAATGCTCGGACGCCTCGTCTTGAGCCCAGCCCCAAGCTTTTCTCTTCCACTACCCCCCCTGGGAGTAGTTTCCTTGGAGGATCTTTGTGTAGCAGGGAGTAGGCTTTCTTAGCCCCACTCATACAACCCCGCTCGCACAAGGATTGTAAGGGTCACACCATGTGCCCACTCCCGTTCTTCTATCCTCCCATGTCCTCACCGCACGACGCTAAACTGCATGGCCTTCAAGAACTACGTATGACTTGATTCTCATCCTCATGAGATACGTAGGAATGCCCGAACATTTTTTCCTTTGGCCCAGCCCAAAATCCAAAACCTTCCCCTCCGATCAAGACATGGCATGGTGCACACTTTTGCTCCAACTCACATCGAGCAAGCCTCGACCCGGCTGCACATCCCCCCTGGAGATGTTTGCCTCTTTCATGGATGGATACAACTATGCTTCACCCACCCATTGACTAGGATTCTGTCATTTTTGCACACCCATAGGGATCCCCAAGAACGGCCTGGATACTACGCCCAAGGGCTCTCCTACCGATACGGGCCAATGCCCCCGAGGGTTTTCAAGCAACAAGCCGATACAAGTCCCGCGTTGCAAATTTGGTCAGTGGTCGACGCTCATTTGTTGCTCCCATATCGGGTCACCATAGGAACGCTGTGTTTCAAACATGGTCAACAGTGTCCTGGATCTTCGGGTCCACCCCGAGGCGTCCCAGACATCGAGTGCAGTGACTCATTCTGCCCCATTCCGAGGTGACAAACTTCCCCCCGGGTGGTTCTAGCCATCAGGCCCATGACCCCGATTCCCCGTAGGGGTGTACGGTGTGGCGTATGACTAGTCCTCATTCACACCGGGATCATGTACCATGTCGTACGCCCCCCCTTTACGAGGCCCAGCCTCAGGCCCCTTGGCCTCCTCGGGTCCCCGACCCTCGTCCTTATGAAAGACGTTAAACTACAGACCCGTCAGGCCTTCCTGATTGATGCCTGGTCTTAGGCCCCTTGGCCTTCTCGGGCCTCTCCGCCCAATCTCTTACCCGGGGTGTACGGTGTGGCATAGGACTAGTCCTCATTCACGTCGGGATCATGTACCATGTCGTACGCCCCCCCCTTTACGAGGCCCGGCCTTAGGCCCCTTGGCCTCCTTGGGCCCCTGGACCCTCTTCCTCTTTGCAAGACGTTAAACTGCAAGCCAGTCAGGCCTTCCTGACCAAGGCTCAACCTCAGGCCCCTTGGCCTTTCCGGGCCACGGCCCGGGTCCTATCTTATAGGATCGTACGGTGGTCCTATCTTATAGGATCGTATGGTGTGACATAGGACTACGTCCTCATTCACGTCGTCTTCTTCGCCATACCGTACACCTCCCTTGTTTAGGGGTATATTACTCCCCTCGTCCCGTATGACGTTAAACTAAGTTTGGAGAACTACGTGTGTCTTGATTCCCATCCTAATGGGATACGTAGGACCGCCCGAATGTCTAGGATTCGGGTCCAGCCCCATCCCTCAGGAATCTTCATCCCATCTTGGCCCCTTGGCCTATCCTTCCTTCATGAGAGGAATATATGGTGTGGTGTGGGATTATGTCCTCATTCGCGTCGGTCTCGTAATGACCGCCATGTACCTCTCTCTACTGAGTTGTTTCGTCGATCCCTTTCTGGCAGTCCACCGATGTGCCTAAGAGTACTCTGGTTTATTACCTGGAATGCTAAGATTTACTCGGACACGTCCGCACCGCCTTCCAAGCTTTGTGTATCCCTACATCCGGGCTTTCATCATCCTTCACACCCTGAGGGACCCCCAAGAACGGCCTGGATACTACGCCCAAGGGCTCTCATACCGTTACGGGCCAACACCCCCGAGGGTTTTGGACAACAAATCGATAAAATCTCACGTTGCGAATATGGTCAGCGGTCAATGCTCGTTTGTTGTTCCCACATTAGGCTAACGCGATATGGACGCTGCGTTTCCACCATGGTTAACAGTTCTCCTCTCTCGCCACGCCAACCCATTAGGCCCAAAATGTCGGGTGCACAATTCACGCCCTTCATCACTTCATCGTGTCCAAGTAGAGTTGTGAAACTCTTGGTACTTTTCCTCCGTGCACGTCTGCATGTTGGGGAAACAAGCCGTGTCGAAGGTGTCCTTCGGGGATCTCTACCAACTCCTATTTGACTCCCCCCAAGTATTGCGATTAGGATTCCCCCCTTGTTTCCCACACCGAGTTTAGCTCACATGGGCTTAGGGATCGGGTTGACATCTGTGCTTACTCGGGAAGTTGTCACCATCCATGGTCCGAGCTCTAAGACCATAAACTAAGATTCTCATCTGGAACTACGTTCAGCTTGATTCCTGTCTCAATAGGATACGTAGGAATGCCCAGACCCCTTGTCTCCGGGCCCAGCTTGAGTTCAGCTAATTCACCTCTCGGGTCCTGCCATCGGGACCCCGACTACGGGACCGCGTGGCGTAGTGTGGGATTATGTCCTCATTCACGTCAGGTTTGCAAAGGCTGCACCACGCACACCCCCGTTCTGAGAGTTAGCCCTCCTATTCCTTGTCCAGCACGATATTAAAAGGCACCCTTTAGAACTATGTGTGGCTTGATTCCAATCTTCATGGGATACATAGGACCGCCCGGACGCCCTGTCATCGGGTACAACCCATTTGGGGAACCAGTCTTCTCCCCTGTTTCACCTCTTACCTTTATATAGGCCCCTCGGTCTGAGATCTCCCTCTTGGAGTGGCGTACAATTTGATGTGGGATCATGTCTCCGTCAATTGTGTTTTATAACACTGCGCACATTTCCCGCCTAGCATCGCCTCTGCTACGTCTGCGCTGCATGACGATAAAATGCATGCATGGTCCTATCATACGACCCTAAACTGTGACATTATCTTCCTGGCCGCACGACGAAAAACGGCACTGCATTGTGATGACCTTGTTGTAGAGGAAATCACGTTGGGTATTGGTCACGTGCCATGCCATTTGTCAACACCTATCACGGCTTGATCCTTGTGGCGACATCACGACCTACTATTATAGGTCTGTCGCTTCACAAAAAAAAACATTCACCTTAAAGAACAAACAAGATTCATCAAATTCTGCTCATTTTAGTGCAAGGGCCACGCCCTCACTCCCCTTTCCCCTGGCACTGGTACCCTACCGTGCCACCCTTCAGAACTACGTATGGCTTGATTCTCATCTTTATGAGATATGTAGGAACGCCCGGGAACTTCCCCGTGGGCCCAGACTAACCTTCATGTTCGGTCCCTCGACTTGACTCGAGCATTTCCCCGGAGAATGCATGGTAAGTAGGGCTTAGGTCCTCATTCACGTCGGGTTTTGTAACCACCTTGCCATGTATCCCCTGCTCCCCTTAACCATCCATGGTCCGAATTCTACGACTCTAAACTAAGATCTACCTATGGGAAAGGAATCTTCTACCTCTATCTAATACGTCTCGTTGTTGTATTCAGATGTGTTTCGACAAAGAGCCCGACGTGTGGGATTTTCATGGAGACATTCCCCTCGTCCCATGACCATGCTTCGTGAGCTCGCTATTTGGATCCTCATCCTCTTCCACATCCAAAGGACCCTCGGACGACATGGATACTAGGATTAAGGGCTCTCCATGAATGCTGGACCTAAGGGCCCTCCAATCGTCTCGGGCCAACGTCCCTACGGATATCTGACAACATTTGTGACATGGTCCCGTGTTTCGAACATGGTCAACGGTCGACCCTCATTTGTCTGTCCCCATTCTAGGCTAACGCGACAGGATGCTGTGTTGCGAACACGGTCACCAGTTATCCTCCATCGTCATGCCGCCATCATCGTGATCTGAATCTCGAGCACCATGATTCACACATTTCCACTTCTTCATGTTCAAGTGGAATTCCATCATACTCGTCTCTTTCTCTTCGCGCATCTAGGTGCGCTAAATGATTTTGTTAGTGTCATTGGGCCGGTATTCACCGAGCGTCCCTTTTCCCTAGCCTTCCACTTTTTGTGTTGGGAAATTCCCACCACTACCGCTTGTTTCCCACACCGAGCACAACTCACGTTTGCTTAGTAGTTTTGGCAGGATGTGTACCAACACGGCCGGGCTTTTCATCGTCCCACATGACGTTCAACTGCGCTTCCATAACTATGTATGGCTTGATTCCCATCCTCATGGGGTACGTAGGAATGCCCGACCACTCTGCTTCGGGCCCAACCAAATCTTCACTCTTGGTCCCTCGACCTGAAGAGTTTCCTCCGGGGGTATGTGGTATGATTTAGACTCCAAGTCCTCATTCACGTTGGTTTCATATCTACCGCGCCACACGTTCCCTGGGATATTTTCTTTTGCTCCACGTCCTATCATATGACGTTAAACTACAGGAGTCTGTGTGTCCTCAACGCATGACACTAAACTGCGGTTCTACCCTGAACAAGTTCAGGATGCCCCAAGATCCCACCGGGAAGTGACAGATCCCCTCGTCAGAGAGGCCCTGTCCCAAAGAAGGAATGATCCATGATCAGACCGATGCACCAATCTGGTGTGCTCCCACCACGGTGGTGTACCTACCTAAGTGTTGGATTCTGTTCGGACAAACCATCACTCCATATTCCACGCTTTGTGTACCCCTTATTCAGACCCTCGTCCCCTTTCATGTCTGAAGGAACCCCCTAACGGCCTGGTCTCATGCCGCATTGGCTCACCTACCGTCCTGGGCCAACGTTCCGGAAGACGGGTCATATCTGGAAGGACCCCCTAACAGTATGGATGTCTGACCTATGGTCCGCCAACTGTCCTGGGCCAACGTCCCGAAGGATTGATCAACAACATTTGTGACATGGTCCCGTGTTTCAAACATAGTCAATGGTCAACCCTCATTTGTTGTCCCCATTACAGGCTAACACAATAAGGGTACCGCTTCTCCTCTAAGGTTAACGGTTGTCCCTTATTGTCACGCCATCCCCACAGTGTTCCGGATTTTGGGTATCGTGATTCACACTTTGGATTTTCGTCTGTCTGGATCGATTTCAGCGCCCCTGGCGTTGCCCCATTCATGCATAAGAGCACGCTGAAGAAGCAGTAATTTGGCTATCCTGGAAGTTCCTCCTCCGATCAAGCCTCCCCCATCTTTTGGGAATATGTACTGGCTTGGGGAATTGTCACCGAACATCCTGCAAACATTGCAGGGATGTAACAAGGCAATTCAAACAGTGGAAATCGTGCACGCTACGACATTCAAAACAAAGAAAAAAAATTGACGCACAAAAGTACCAATAAAAGGGTTTTGGGTTTGTTACAATACTCGGGGGTTGACTCCCCCCATGGACGAGTTGACCCCGTCAAAAAAGCGTTGCAGCTCCGCCACCCGTTGACTTGCGGCATCCAAGGCTTGCTGCCGCTGAATCAGCTCCCGCTCCTCCTTAGCAGCGGCAGGGTGCAGTTCGTCAGTTCTGGCTTTGGCCCTCTCTACGTCAGCTTGAACGGAAGCCATCTTCTCAGAGGTCTGCCTCATGTGCTCTTCTGCCTCTGCCAGCTGGGCCTTCAACCATGAGACCAGCTCAGATTGTGCATCAAGAGAGGTTGAAAGCTCATTTTCCTGGGTTTGCATCTGTTGGACCTCGCCTTCAGCCTCCTGGAGCTTCTTAATGCTGGTCTCCTTCCTCCGCTGCCAGCCCACGCTGAGCCCACGATCATGCTCCTGAATCTTCTCAGCCATAAGATCTCGGATGAGTGCGTGAGGACGTTGGGAATCCACTCCCCCAACACACAGTTCACCCAATCGCGAGCGGAGTCTATCCATTTCTTCCAGCCATTGCGCTTGGGGGTGTCCTTGATAAAGCACGTGATCAGCTTCCACGACCGACGGCAGACTATGCTACTGTCTTCTTCGTCGGAGGCCGTTTCGTCCCAGTCTGCGCGATTGGCAGGCTCGTATGTGGGGTACACCCGCAGGAAATCCTCAGCAGGGTCTACATCTGGTGTTGAATCCGGTACGACACCTGGCGTCGAAGCAGGTGCGACAGGACTGGGACCGACCAGTTGATCCTCTTCCTCGGAGTCCACCTCAATGACTTCAGGTACGACCCTGCTGATGGTCCCGCCAGTGATGGTGTGTGTCGCAGCCTGAGGAGATGGGGGGACTATCGCCACCATCACCGGCATGCCCCTAAGAGGGGCGCCACCAGACATCCCGACCAGTCTTGCCGCAGCAGCCCACGCCAGTCGAAGAACTGTACAATAGAGAGGGACATAAACGTTAGTTGGCATGGCCTACATGTGACAACGAGGAGACCGGTAGAGGAGACTTACAAAGATCTACCTCCTGGCACTGCTCTTGAGCTGGTGCTAATGGGACCCCGAGACGAGGCCCTCTGTATACTATTGGAAGGTCTGAAGGTTCCGGAGGAGCCACCTCGGGCACCCTGGTCCCACCAGATGCGGAACTGGAGGCAGCCATGGGCGCGGGTTATGAAGGTCCCGCATCATCACCCGCCAAGGAGCGAGAACGAGGCCTGCGAACAAGTTCCTCCTGCATGGCTCGAACATTGGTGAGAAGTCCATAAGGACCCAAGAACAGATCGCAAGGAGAGAAGTTCGGAATGCTACCTTGAGGGCCTCCGCGAAGTCGTCATATTCTGAGCCTTGGTCTCCGAACTCACCCTCCTCCAACGAGCTCCCTCCTCCAGGCTCATCCTCCCGAGAGGAGTCCTCTGATTCCTCTGGCAAGGGGAAGCGCTCCCTCAAATCGGCAGCCGATAACTGTGGGGGGACCGTCTGATTCAACAGTACCCTCACCCGGTTTTTCATTGGGTGAGGGACACCACTGGAGTGGACATAATCCTCCAGCTCATCCAGGTACTGTTCTGCCTCAGCCGGAGACGCCATGAATCCAGCCCGAACTGGGCCTATGCCCGGTAATTCCAACCCGAGGCGATTCAGGTGGGACCATATATCGGGTGGGCTGAGGAATTGCCGGTTGACATCCCAAATGTCCCAAGCTTCCAGGAAGACGGCATCCTCTGCTCTATCAATATGACACAGACGCTTCCCCGGAGCCTGAGTAGATATCCTACGAAATCCCCTCGGTGGCCGCCCCTCTGGATGACCCTGCTCTTCCAGAATCACCAGATCCACCGCTGCTACCATACCCTCGGCCGGTGCGGGTCTCGCCGCCATGGCATCCCCACTACCGCGAGCGGCCCTAGCTGCCCTCCGACCCCGACCTCGAGATAGAGGAGGCCCACCGTCGCCGACCCGGATAGTTGATTGCTTTAGCATCTCCCCTGGGTAAGCAGCCTCCCAAGTGAGGGTGTACTCCTTCACCAATCCGAAAGCGGCGGTGGATGGAGGCAATGCAATCCGCATCTTCCCATCTTCCTGTGTGAACATGAGCCATAGTTTCCTCATCACACACGGGTGCTCCTCGTGATGCACCTCCCAGTAGACCTGTGGGGTCAGCCGCTGGAGGCACCGGAACATCCTCGCAAACCGATGTGGGGTGTACGGTTCACAGAGTGGCTCACGATCTATCCGTGCCACCAAAACTCCACCTCGAAAGGTCAGAAGGTAAGCCCGATGTTCTTCCATTCCCCGCCCATCATCAGTAAGTATCCCCATCGGCAAGGGGAAGGGGTGGAAATTAAACTCGTCCGCCCTCCACACCCGATTCAGTACCATCGGAATAGCCAGTTTGAACGGGAAGCTCCCGACCGCGTTCAGGATGGAGGGGAAGAAGTTTGATCCCGGTGGCGAAATGGGGTTTGGATACTCGTAAATCCCCCTGATATGTGCTGCGATCCACCCATACAGGAGGTGGAAGGGCCCGCATATCCTTGGTGGCTTCTTGCCCTCGCTAACATGGCGCATCATTCTGTACAATTTGGTGAGCATCGGAATCCCCAGATTGATCCGCTGCCCCATGGCCAACATCGACGCCATGATAAACGAGCTGGGCCGCACCCCCTTGCTTGTTTCTCTCACCGATAGGATCCAGCCACAGATGAGAGCCACGATGAACGCCGCCATCCTGACTATCGGCTGTTTTTCAGTGCTGACACTGAAACCCCAAGTCTTCCATTGGCTGTCCTCCAAGACCCACCAATACGAGTTCCCCTTGCCCCGTTGGGCCGCCCTCGGACAAGTTCGAGGCCTCGGAGGGAACTCTCGATTCTCTGGGAAATTCAGGAAGCATTTGAACCATCTCCTAAAATGGACATCCCTCACTGCCTCCTTGTCCTCTACAGGGAAGAGTGCCATCAGCGCTGACGCCAGTCGCGGCATTTGCTCCGTATCCTCCCATGCGCTGATAATGGGGAGGAATTTGTCATACATGGCTCCCAAGATCGGAACCCCAGAAATCTGGTGGACATCCCACAGGCTGATGCCCACCTCCCCATGATGCAGGTGAAAAGTGTTAGTCCTAGACGACCATCTGCTCAGCAATTCCGGCATCAGTTGCTTGGGTTGGTAAATGTGGAATTGGGAGGCCCATGTCGCCTCATACAACCCCACTCTCCTCAGCTCGTCCCCGAACTCCTCGCATGAGGCACCTAACCAGTAGGCCCAGGCCCAGTCATCAGTAAAGTTGCCGCCCTGGCGCAGGTCCCACTCATCGGACTATCCCTTCTTCGAATCCTGCAAGGCCGCCTTCAGCATGGTACGGTAGAGAGGAGGGGACGTCTCCAGTTGCAATGGCCTCTCATCAATATCGTTCACATGGTTGTAGAGACAGTCAGCGGTGACGGGTGTGAAGTCCTCCCGCGCATGACCATCGGCCGCCCTGAACCATTGGTGCTGGTACGGTGTGCTCCTGAACCAGCAAGCTGGTTCATCCCTACTCGCTTCAGGGATAAAGACGCCATCCCTCAACCCGAAGCCGTACAATGGCAGTTTCTTGTATTGCGGATAACCCTTCTTACCCTTCGATAGCAGATCTGTCAAAGAAGTGTTGTCTGAGTGGCTTCGGACCATCTCTCCCAGGCCTGGATGGTTGGCCATCTCATCTCGATGAGCAGCATCTGCAAGCACCCCCAATACAGCCTCATGATGGGCCATTTTAACTCTGGCCCCCAGAAAAGAATTTTTTTCGGCTGGATCACGAAGCTCGACCGCAAAGCTGAATCACGAAGCAGGATTGCGAAGATCGGTCGCAAGACCAAACCGCGAAGTCTGGCCAAGGCCGACAAGCAGAGGTTCGCTTGGCGCGGACGCGGAGCCGAAGACCCGCGGTTCACCGCGAAGCTCGATTCGCGGAGGGCTGTCGCGGAGTACGCGGAGCTGTGCGAAGTCGATAGCACAAAAAGACAAGGAAGGCATGTGAAGACAAAAGAGGTCGACCCCCCCTATTTATAGGCGGCGACCCCGGAGCATCGCGGCGCGCCTCACCCGCGTGGAGCATCGCGGCGCACCCGGATCGGTGGCCCCGGTGAGCACCGCGGGGCCCCTTCACGTAGCGGCATCGCGAACCACCGAAAATTTTTGCGATTTTACCTCATACTTCGACCCTTCGCCCTCCGCGGCTCCAAGTCTGAGGGGGGGCATTTGTTGGTGCCAAAATATGGCCCGAAAGAAAGGAACGAAAAAGACGGCTGGCGCGCTGCCTCGCGAAGCACCGACGCGAAGCCCCGCCGCGAAGCGCCCCAACCATCGCAGCCTCGCGAAGCTCCAGAGGCGGTGATGCTCCGCGAACGCATTTGACGTTTGCGAGCCGCCGCGAAGCACCAGAGGCGGTGATGCTCCGCGAACGCATTTGACGTTCACGAGCCACCGCGAAGCTCCGGAGGCGGTGACGCTCCAGGAACGCATTTGACGTTCGCGAGCGCGCCGCGAAGCACCGGAGGTGGTGCGTGAGTCCTGCTTCGCGACGCCCCTTCCCTATAAATACTGGACTCCCCCTGAGTCCCGGGGATGGACAATCTGACCTTTAGGCTTCTCCTCTCCCGAATCGCGAAGCACTCTTTGCCCCGGGAATCATGAGCTCCGCGAGGTATTTCTACTTCGCGAGATGCCTCTGTTTTGTCTCGTTTTGAGCCCCTCTTCCGAGAGGGATGCCCTTCGTGAAGCTCAAGGGAATTCGCGAAGGAAGGGGATTCCCAAGGGAACCCGGGCAGCCGCGGAGCACTTATGCTTCGCGAAACACCCAACCCATACTAGTGATCCCTATGCTAAGGCAGGATTGCTTCACATCGCGAAGCACACTGCTTCGCAGGACCCTGCTTTGCGAGACACCCCTTCTTCGCGAGGCAGTGCTCTGCGAACACTGTTCCACTTTGCGAAGCACCTTCCACTCACACCCATGCCCCATGCCAAGGCCAAGGCACTCCACTTTGCGAAGCACACTCCTTTGCTTAGTGATTCCTCTTCCCGTGCGACCCTCCAGGTTTGCACAATGTGATTTCAAAGTCCCACGGACAATACCACTCGTAGTGTTGCTTCACCTAATGCTTCTTCGCATAGGCACACTAACGGCTATTGCTTCTTCGCATAGCCACGCTAACGTGGACCCCCTGATGGTTCGTTCCATAACCCCCCATGACCATGGCCTTACTGGTACCTTCCCTTCCCCAAGGACCAGAGGGTACCAGTTATGTAAGTCCTAGGGGTGCGGAGTGAACCCGCCTCGTCCGAGCTGCAGGACGTGAAACTGCCAAGCACCACGTCCTCAACACATGATGTTAAACTGTGACCGGACCTCGTGTCTCTCACGAAGGGTCCCCCCCAACTCGAACATTCTTTACACCACTCGTCTCCACGGGAATGGAATTACCCATCCACAAGGGGTGGTATCCTCCTTATTGGAGTAGTGTATGTTCATGGGAGAAGGGCGACCCTAGTTCCCCAACGGATGACTGCACCTCTGCATCTCCATACTTCCCCACTACCAAGGTCAGTGGAGGGCGTGATAGGGAACGAGGAACCTCCCACCATTGGTCCCAAATCCCTCTTTCACTGCGCTTTGTCGCACTATGGGCCTCCATCCTGGAGTAAGTCCCAACACCATGGGCCGCCTAACACGTAAGCCCCTTTTCGCTTCTCACAGACGCACTTTTCGCGACGTGATCACCAGGTCCTTGCAACCTCTTGTTTCTCACACTGAGCATGACTCACGTGGGATTAGAGTGAGCACCGACCCTGACCCACCAACCCTTTTGAACTACGATGTCTTTGATCCATGTCAAGGAATGGTACGTAGGTAGCCTCCACGAGGTTCAAGCCCACCCATCATCCAATTCACGTCGAGTTCTACCTACGTCCAGCACGACGTTAAACTGCATTCTGGTCCAGTGGCAAGCCATTGCGATCCATTTCCACCTGAACTACGAGGACTTTGATCCATGTCAATGCATGGTACGTAGGAATCCTCTATGAGGTTCAAGCCACATTACTCGGTCGTTCATTCACATTGAGTTTCACCCTTGTCTAGCATGACGTTAAACTGTATGCCCCTCCCTTTGTCCAGCATGACATTAAACTGCACACCCATTCCCATATGAACTATGAGGTCTTTGATCCATGTCAAGGCATGGTACATAGGAAGCCTCCATGAGGTTCAAGTCCACCCACCATCCGGTCGTTCCGACCTCATTCACGTCGGTTCACCCCCGTCCCGCATGACGTTAAACTGTATTCCACAACCCGAACTACGAGGACTATGATCCATGTCAAGACATGGTATGTAGGAATACTCCCAAAGGTTCAAGCCCATCTCCCATCGGGCCAAGGTCCCTCATTTACGTTGGTTCACCGACACCCATCGCCCGTCGTTTATTCACGTCAGGGTTCACTACCGTCCCGCAAGACGTTAAACTCTATTCCATCAATCCCGAACTACAAGGACTTTGATTCCCTGCCACAGGGATACGTAGGAAGCCTCTTCAAGGCTCAAGCCCAACTTCACTGTCGCCCCCTGCGATGGTCCCATTTCATTTCCCCTCCACTCCATTCATCCACCTATCACCCATACTGATTCTCGCCCGGACCTCATGTCTTAGTGAGACCATGCCGGTATGCTCTTCTTCATAGCCGCCCATGGGCTGGCCCCGTTATCGACATCCCTTCAAGGGAGATCCCTCAATCCGATCTATCCTAGCTAACGCTCCAGTTGGGTTGATCCATCTCCGCTAGACGTTAAACTCGCGGTGTACCCTGTGTTCAACATGGGAAGCTGAGGAAAACCTCAGATATGTGTCTATGACATACAATTCCCCGCGCTCGATGTGGGATGCCTCGGGCTTCCACGCCCTCGAGAAGCCCTATGACCAGGGATAACAGCCAGACACGCCAGGTTCCCCAGCATCCAGACACGCTACTGATGCCTCAACGTGACTACTCCCCCGACTGAAGGTTGCTGCCGTGACCAGACCCTTTGGAATGTCCCGACAGAAGCAGTGTAATTAACCGGCGTCCATGGAAACATGGAACTGGGAAGAGTTTCACGAACTACGTATGAAATCTATGAGGGAGACCCGGACTAGGTGACGAGTTCTGAGGAGGAATCCCCAGAAGGAAGAACCGACATCCCATCATCTCGTTTCGATCAAGGAGCAGACGTACCTGAACAAGGGACGAATGCCGCCCTCCTTTGGAAAGCGGGAATGCGGGGCAACAATGCCGCGCGTCCTCCTCCGCGTGACGGACGGATGCGCGCGCGCCCTGGCGAAAGCGTTAGAAACAGGTAAGTTAGGAAATAATCCCCTCCCTATATTTTAGGTGTAATTTTATTTTGGGATGAGACTTGAGCCGTACAATTCTATCCCAAGTTGATTAGATTTTGCGATTGAGGTTTCACTCACATGATTTACACAAGCTCGTCCATGCAGTCAAGTGCAAGTCGATCGAGTAACTTAGAAATTAAAACTCAATTAACTAATCACCATTTATTAATTACATAATGTTTATGGATTCAAAATAAATAAATTAATGGAGTAGGAATTAGATCTACTATGTACGAAATCACTCTTTAATGGTTGAAGTTTTCATTGTGGAGACATTTTTCATAAGCAATGGATTGAAAAGGGAAAACTCAATCTCATATAAAATCTTATATTCCATCACCAAGAAGAAAAATATAAATATTAAAATAGAATAATACAGTATATTTATTGAATAAAATTCACGTTACAAGTATAAAAACAAAGAAACACAAAGTAGAGGTGGAAGAGGAGAGCCTTTTTAGAAGAGTTCTTTGCATGAGTCCTTACCAATTCCAAGAGTTTTGAGATGATACCAGAAGAAAAAACTTTCTAAAAAACTTCCCAAATACATGAATATATCTCCCAAATAGTGGAAATCACATTTTAAGAGAATTTTTAGGGCTATGGTTATAAAAAAAATTTAAGTGTGAAAGAGAAATCCGGACAAACATTTTATTACAACTTTCACCTTATCTTTTTCTTCTAAAACGCGTGAATTAGCCATCCTTCCAGAAGGATTTTTTGTGAATAATTTTTTCTTAGATCTCCCCTAAATATTTGGGCCCAATAAAAGCATGTATGAAGAAGATACTACCCCAATATTTAAGTGATATCCAATCCAGTGAATCTAGACCATCTTTGACTTCATGGTCCATTTAGACAACTCACATGCACGATCCAACTCCCATGTCCAGAATATAATTTTTATCCCCTTAAATCAGGAAGGCAGTTAAAATTTTTATGTCAAAATAATTTACAAAAAAATATTTATGCCCGAAATACTACAGTAAATTTTAAAAGGGTAAAAATAGAATTTCCATAAAAATTTCAAATGAATGATCTAATCCCAAATATTCTATAAATAAACATATTTATCCAAATGTAAGGAAATTATTTCATTTATTATCAATAAAATATTCAATAAAATTCTGTTTTATCAACTCCCCCACACATACCCTTTTGCACTCCTGGGCAAAACCTCATATCATGTATTCGAAAAAATTCTGACAAGATATGCATGTTCATATTTCTCAATCCCCAATAGAAATATAGGAAATGTAAGAATCCCAAAAATATTCAATGTCAATAAATTTTAAATTCATTGTGTCATAAATTATGTCAAAAACAAAATCTAGTGAGATTCATAACACTAATCGTAGTGAAATAAGTCATGGATCTACCATGCCACTAATTCTTCACATGTGTGCATGCCAACCATTCCAAGATCATAAATCCACCATTTATTTAGTATATTTATGTCATGTAAAACAATTATTCTTACCTAGTTCAATTCACTGAACCCATTCTACATTCCTTTGCAATCAAATTTCAAGACCCACTCACTTAAGCATTCCTGAAAGTCAAACCTTAAGATCCCAACCTAGATATCTCCATATGTTTACATTTCATCACTCCCCTCATCTTTTTTAAGTTTCACTTGGACCAAATCTCACACTCATCTCTCAAACCATATTTTATCTTCTCACAACACTAACTGTAATAGTTATAACAAGATTAGAGGTTAAGGAACAGTGTTTTTTGACCTGCCCAAGACACAACCCATATTTTTTATTTTTATTTTGTTTTTGTATGATGGCGTACAATAGTAAGATAAGTGGTACACAAGCGTAGGTAAATTCGGTTTAGTAATGAAACTAATTGGAAGAGAAACGAATGTATGGATCAACCAATGATTTTTTTATATAACTTGACTATACCTTCAATTGAGTAGGAAAAATTTCACAAGTCATGGTTGAGTGAAATTTTTTGTGGAGAAATCAATGACACAATTTACCATGAAAAAATATCACAAATAATGATGTTAATATCTAAAATGTTTTATAAGGACACAACCAATCACATCATTTACGACTTTAATTTTTATAAAAATCAACCCTCAATGATGAAATCTTACTCATTCTTATCATTATACCAATGAATTTTGAGAGAAAAAAATGTGTTTTCCATATTTTCCATATGAGAGTGTTACATGATATCTTTGTTTTTTATTGATTTTTTTGGGGTTTTTTTTTGAAATTTTTTACAAAAAACATAATAGAAAATACACAAAAAACACATGAATGAAAATCCTAAATATCTACCCCAAAATGTTGTCCCCTCCCTCACACATAAAATATTGTATATTCCTTAATGTGAACTTATGAAATGATATGTGAAAATGAAATTTATAATTTTAAATAGGACAAGTAATATAAAAGTAAAAGGGTTAGAAACTGACAGAAATTCTCAAGTAATAATGGGGTCATGTAGTGTGATGAAATCCACTACATCTGTAGAAAGTCCCTCATTGTATTTCTTCAAGTGTTTCCCATTGACTGTAAATATCCTTCTAGTTTTCTCTTGTGTGATCTCCACTGAACCATATGAAAAAACATTAGATAATATATAAGGACCTAACCAATCTGGAATGCAACTTAACAGGTATCAGCTTCAGTCATAAACTTTAGAGAAGGACTTTATCTCTAACCTGAAACCCCCTTTTTTGGATCATTCTATCATGAGATGCTTTTGATATTTCCTTGTAGAGCCTTGAGTTATCATATGATGATGATAAAATCTCCTCAAGCTCTTGAATTTTTAGCTTCCTTTAGATTATATCTTAGGCCAAATACATGTTGCATTTCATTATTTCCCAATATGCCTGATGCTCAACTTCCATAGGGAGATGACAAGCTTTCACAAAAACAACACAAAATGGAGATATACCGATGGGTGTCTTGTATTCTATCCTATAAGACCATAGCACATCATCTAAGTGATTTCTCCAATCCTTCCTATTCGAATGCACAATTTTTTTTCAAAATTTGTTTCAACTCTTGATTTGAAACCTCAGCCTGACCATTTTTTGGGGGTGGTATGCAGTTGATGTTTTGTGTGTCACCCCATACTCCCAAAGGAGGGAAGACAAATTCTGATTGAAAAAGTGTGTCCCTTGGTCACTGATGATGGCCTTTGGTACTCCAAACCTACAAAAAATCCATGTCTTAAAAAATTCTACTACAATATAAGAGTCATCAGTCCTAGTGTCCTTGGCCTCAACCCATTTACTCACATAATCAAAAATAACCAAAATATACAAAAAACTAAATGAACTAGTAAAAGGACCCAAAAAATAAATTCACCATACATCAAAAATATCATAGAATAGTATGGGTTGTTGGGTCATCTCATGTCTCCTAGAAATGTTCCAAGTGTGTTGGAAATGAGATCATGACTTACAAAACACATGGGCATCATGGAATAAGATAGACCAATATAATCCAGAGTCTAAGACTTTACTATTTGTTCATTGGGGTCCAAATTTTCCTCTATATGAAAGTGTATGGTAGAGATTCATAACAGACTAAAACTCATGATCAGGAACACAACTCCTAATAACTTGATCACCACACATGTGCCAGTGGTATGGAACATCTCGAACATAAAATATTGACTCACTCATTAAGTTTTGGACTTGATGTTTCTTTAAATTTTTATCAATTTTATAGGCAACAATGTATTTAACACAATCAGCATACCAAGGATGCGTACCTGAGATGGAATACAGATGTTCATCGGGGAAAGTGTCACGAAGTGGTACATGTTCTAAGGTGTCAACCTCTAATGTGTGAGTAATCCTACTCATGTGGTCCGCCATGAGGTATTTGGAACCCTTATTATCCTTTATCTCGATATCAAATTCTTGAAGAAGAAGAATCCATCAGATAAGCCTGGGTTTTGCATCTGGATTCTTCAAGAGGTACCTCAGAGTTGGATGGTCAGAAAAAACAACTACTTTAGAGACCAATAAATATGAATGAAATTTATCTAAAGAAAATATAATGGAAATAAACTAATTTTCCATGGTTGTGTAGTTTTATTGGGATGAATCCAATGTACTCGAAGCATAGGAAATCACTTGTGAACATCCCTCCACCCTCTGTTATAAGACTACTCCAACTGTGAAGTTTGAATCATCACACATCAGCTCAAATAGAATTTCCCACTGTGGGGAATGTATGATTGGTGGAGTGGTTAGAAACTTCTTTAGATCATCAAAGGAAGTCCTGCAAGAATCATAAAACACAAAATCAGAATCATTTTGAAGTAATCGTGACATAGGTAGAGCAATCTTACTAAAATATTTGATAAAGAGCTTATAAAATCCTTCATTCCCTAGTAAATATCTAACATCATGCACACATGAAGGATATGGTAAGGAATAAATACTATCTACGTTATATTTATAAACCTCTATCCCATGTTTTGAAACTACGTTCCCTGAGACAATCCCATTCTCTACCATAAAATGACACTTTTCAAAGTTCAAGACCATATTATTTTCAATACAACGATTCAACGCCTTTCCCAAACTAGAGATACAATCATCAAATGAAGACCCATACACTATAAAATCATCAATAAATACCTCCATTTTGGTCTTAAGAAAATCAGAAAAAAATACTCACCATGAATCTCTGTAAGGTACCTGGGGAATTGAAAAGTCCAAATGCCATCCCCGAGAAGAAAATGCACCGAATGGACAAGTGAATGTTGTCTTATTCTGATCCTTTGGGGCTATAGGAAACTGAAAATATCCAGAAAATCCATCTAAGAAACAATAGTGTGTTTTTCTATCTAGTCTCTCCAGAATTTGATCAATAAATTGGTGGTGTAAATGGTCCTTTTGAGTGGACTAATTTAGTTTCTTATAATCAATACACACATGCCAACTATTTTGCATCGTTATTGGAAATAACTCCTTATCATTTTTAACAACTGTAACACCACTTTTCTTAGGAACAACATGAATAGGACTCACCCAATGAGAATCTGAAATGGGGTAAATTATTCCTTCCTTAAGAAAATTTTCAACTTCTTTTTTAAGAACATCCAAAAGAGTTGGATTCAGTCTCTTTTGTGGCTACCTAACCGGTTTATCCCCATCCTCTAAAAAATCCTATGCATGAAAAATATAGGGGATAATAACTGATATGTTAGCCAATGTCCACCCAATTTCCCTAATGTTCTCCCTCAAAAGATTCAAAAAAAATTATTCATGTTTAAAAGGGATATTGTTATCAATTATAACAGGTAATTTCTCACCAAATAACAAGTATGAGTATTTGAGATTAGGTGGTAATGGCTTGAGTTCCAATGAAGGGGGGTGAAGTATGGATGGATACATTGAAGGAACTGAAATATGTGCACAATTAACATCAGTAACAGAATATACATCATCAAAATCAAAGAATAAATCATCAAATCCATCAGCATACTCAACATCCATGTCATAATTAGAGTTCACATGATCAAAATTAGAATATGAATCCATTTCGAAATCAAATCTAAGAGGGTTTTGTGCATTATAAACCGCTGTGTAAGTTCTGTTAGAAATCAAGCTATAACCAATTATCATAATCTCACTAAGCATAGGACAATCAAATTACATGGGGTTTTTATTTGGTGGTTCAAATGGGAGATGAAAAAAAGGGAGTGGTCCTATGAGGGGTACTTCATGGAGTCCATAAAATTAAATATCACAAATTCATACCCAAACTCCATAGAAAGTGTAACCTCATGGAAATTTATGATAGTTTTTTTTTGCAGTTTTGAGAAACTTCCTACCTAAGATAATGGGAGCATGAGAACTTACCTGATCATCCTCCATGTTATGAACATAGGAATATGCTGGAAAGATCGCGTCTCTTACCTGAACAAGTACATCCTCAAGGACTCCCACTAGGTATTCCATAGCTCTATTTTCTAACTACACCACTACTCTAATTGGATTCAACTCCCCAATCTGTAAATAAGAGAATATATAGTGAGGCATCACATTTATGGAAGCTCCCAAATAACATAAAGCATCATAAAAGTGTAACACCCCTATGGTGCATGGGATGGTGAATGTCCCCAGATCCTTGAACTTTGTTGTCATTTCTCGATTTGGTGTAATGAGTGAAGAAAAATTCCATCCAATATTGATCCTCTCATTTTCCTTGATCCATCTTCGATTAGTAAAAAGTTCTTTTAAGAATTTCACATACCTTGAGATTTTCATGATGGATTCAAGTAGAAGGATGTTGATCTCCACATGCTTTAAATTGTCCAAAAATGATTTTTGAATCACCTCTTAAGCCATATTTTTTTTTTGAAAAACTCTATTTGGAAATGTAATGGGTTTATAAGGAACTTCATAAATATTTTTCTTACCTTGGTCTTTCACCTTGGGCTTCTCATCAGTGGTTCATAAATGGGGATTCTCTGTAGTTGAGGGGAATCTTCATGGAACGATATGTGCATATGTATTAGTTGTTTTCTTCCCGCCACTCAATGTGATGGCAATGAAATTCCCCTTGGGATTTGGAGTAGGTTTGGAAGATAGATTTCCTAAATTCTTACTTACCATTTTATGGAGGGTAGTGGAAATCTGGAACATTTGAGTCTTCAACTCTCTCAACTCCAAACCTTGACTCTTTAGCTCATTCTATTGATTAAGAATAATTTTTTTCAAAAGATCATTGGTTTTAGAATCTAACTTGGGCAAGAGATTCCTTTTTTTTATTGTTGATGCTTGGACGTAAAATCTTCTTTAGGGTTGTTGGAAACCCTACTGGTAAGGTGGAGGATGTTGGAAGATTTATTGAAAAGGGGGGGCCTTTTTGTTGTCCAGAGTCATACCACATGTTTGATTTGTCCTTCCACCCTTGGTTTTATGTTGGTAAAAATGAATCATACTTATTTTGGGGATTTGGATGTTGTTTTTGTTGATATGGTCTCCCAGGGAATACTTATACATAATCCTATGAATCTTGTAATTGGGGGAAAAATTTGTTGGGTGGTTTGTTTCAGTGCATATTCCACATGGCCTCATAGGAGTGGTATGGGATTTCTTTAGAGACAAAGAAATCTACCACACCATAGTGTTCAATTCTTCCAACTTACAATCAATCAAATGATTTTTAAGAGAGGAAGGACTTACCTGATGTACTCCTCCTACATGTGTTGAACCACAATTTCCAAATTGTTGGGAGTTTTGTGCCATCTTTTTGATCAACGTATGTGAAAATTTTTGTGTTTTTTCGACCAATAACCCTCAAACTGCATCATCCACCATGATTCTCTCTATAAGTGTAAGTCCTTCATAGAAGTACTAGATGAGTAGTTTCTCACTGATTTGGTGATGTAGAAATATTGAACACAACTTCTTGAATCTCTCCTAGTACTCATACATTGATTACCCTTGGGATTTCTTGATTCCTAAGATCTCTTTGTGAATGAAAGTGTTCCTTGATTATGGAAAAAACCTCTACATGGAAAGACATTTCAAATTGTTCCAACATGTTATAGCTTCATGTTGTAAGTAATATATCCAATCCTTTGCAGTTCCATCAAGTGAGAATGGGAATGCTCTTAGTTTTATTTGATCTCCAGATAAATTTCATGGTTTTAAGGTTGATCAAACCACATTAAATTATTTTATATGTTTAATGGGATACTCACCTGAGAGGCCATGGAAATTTGGAAGCAGGTGAATTAACCTAGATTTTAGTTCAAAGTCCAATTAAATATTTGGGTGTGTAATACAATTTGGTTGATAGTAAATATCTGGTGAAAACAATTTTTGAATGGTTTTATTAAGTTCATTATTATTGTTTTCAGACATTGGTTCTTATTTTATGTTTGATTTAGAATTATTTCCAATTTCAGTGGGACCAGAATGGAGGAATTCTCCAACTGGTTGAATTTTGAAACTTCCCGTAGACTGAGACTATTTTATTCAATCTTGGAGGATATGTTCAATATTATGGTCAATATCTAAGATATACCCAGGATTAGTTCATGTCATAAATCAAAAAAAAAATTAAAAGGGGAAACTTGGACCATAATAAAAATAAAAGAAGTTTGGCTTGGTCTGATAAAAATAAAAGAAGAGAGAGAAAAACCTTGAGAAAGGGGGAAGAAGAAATAAAGAGGATAAGAAAATAATAAAATGAATAATAAAATAAATACCTCTTATTGGATGAATATATTACTTACCTCCCTCCCAATAGCACCAATTTGATGAGTGTTCTCACGCACGCTCTCAAGAATATTTGTGATTTTACTAAGTGTAGCACAATGACTGACCGGGGTCATTCTATCAAATAATAAGTGAATTAAAAAAACCTAAATATGCTTGAATTAAAAAAGAAAATAATTGAAAATAAATGAAACATAAGATGAGGGGGTTTGGTTTAGTGACTTTTATACAATAAACTAAACAACAAACAATAAGGAACAGTCAAAGACACAATTTCTTTAAAAACACTCATATGAGAAGACATAGTCTATCTAATATACCCCCTTAATCATTCATTTGTCATTATACAATATGATTATAATTTTTTAAATTATTATCCCCTAACCTTGTCAACCCTATAACCCTATGAAAATTAACACGACCACAAATATTGGAAAAATGAGCCTTAGGTCCACTTTGGGACATCCAATCACATCACCCTGCTTTGATTGTGATCCAAAAGCCAACTTATGGTAAATGGTTAGTTAGGGAAGCATATAATTCCTATATTTGAGACTTAATTGTGTTTCTGGATGATACTTGAACCCTAAAATTCTATCTCAAGTTAATAATATTTTGCAATTGAGGTTTCACTCACACGATTCACACAAGCCCGACCACACGGTCAAGTGCAAGTCAATCGAGTAACATAGAAATTAATTATCAATTAATTGATAAAAATTTATGAATTATAGTATGTTTATGGATTCAAAATAAATTAATTAAGGTATTAGAGATTATATCAACTACATACGAAATCACTCTTCTATGGGCAGAGTTGTCATTGTGGAGACATTTTTCATAAGCAATGGATTGAAAGGGGAAAACCCAATATCATCTCCACTATTATATTCCCACAAAAATAAAAAAATATAATTATTAAAATAGATAAATACGGAAAATTTATTGAAGAAAATTCATGTTACAATCATAAAAACAAATAAACATAATGTAGAGGTGGGAGAAAAGAGCCTTCTTGGAAGAGTTCTTTGTATAAGTCCTTATTACTTCCAAGTTGTTTGAGATTCTCCCAAGATACACCCCTTCGGACAAACCTTCCCAAATCCTCTAAAATCCCCCCCAAAGTGTGAAAATATCATTTAAATAGAGTTTTGGAGGGCTAATGTTACAATACATTTTTCAGTGTGAAAGGGAAATTTGACCAAATATTTTAATCCCACTTTAACAGAATCTTTGACCTCTAAAACGTGTGAATTAGACATCCTTAAAGAAGGATTATTTGTTCTTAGTTGGATCTTAGAGGTCCAATATAAATTTTTTCCTATTCAAAGAAAGTATGAAGAAGATACAACTTAAAAAATAAAGTGATATCCAATCTGGGGAATCCAGTACAACTTTGAATTTGTGGACCATTTAGACCACTCAAACACACGATCTAGCTCCCATGTGCTGAATAGAATTTGTATCCCATTAAATTGGGAACATATTTTAAAAAAAATAAGTTAAGATAATTTATATAGAAATATTTATGCCTGAAATACTATAGTTAATTTTAAAAGGGAAAAATTGGAATTTATATCAAATTTTCAAATGAATGATCTAATCCCAAATAATCTATAAATAATCATATTTAGCACAATTTGAGGAAATTATTTCATTTATTATCAATAAAATATTCAACGAAATTTTGTTTTATCATTCACTATGATAGATATATAATCAGGATGCCAATAGTTTCATATTCCATAGGTGGATATTTATATAACATCATCCAGTAGTAGATAAAAAATATATGAGAATATTTTCATGACTTTTGGATTGGAAAATAAACCAGTGGTGTTCATGGATATCATTAAAAGGTTCTTCTATCCATATCTCAAATCTTTCATTGGGTTTTCTATTGATGATATCATCATATACTCATGGACTATAGATATGCACACTAAACACCTAAATATTGTGTTGAGAACACTTTGAGCACACGGACTATATTGTATATCTTCGAGAAGGGGAATTTTTATCTAATACACTATTTTGGAAGGATCAAGAATAGGTACCACATGATTCAATAATCATGTGGAAGATGGTTTCCCACTTTGAAGATATGTGAATTTATGTTCAAGTGACACTAATGTCTTTATCTATCACTTATTCACTCTTAATTAGTATTATAGGAGTAAACTATAGTAATAAAACTATTTATTCATGAGAGACATAATAAAGAGGTTCGCCCCTGATTGGGATTTACCTCTGGTCTTCTAGGGTACACACTCTCCTCCCCTAATCCCCTATCCTGCTACCATTCCCAAATCTTCTCTTTAGCCTCTTACTCCTCCATCGCCTACTCCACCTTGTCTCCTTCACCTTGGTCTCATCTACCTATGAATCCTCCACCTTTACCTCCACCACCTTCGACTCCTTTGCAACCAGAAAATTCACCTTCAGTTGTTCCACATCCGGGTCCTTTTCTCCACCTACGGTTCTTATTTCCCTCGATTTCATAGCAAGTAACCCATTTCATGGATTTCATATCCTCTGTAGGCATTTTTTTCGGGAGAAATTATCAGTGGCATACTCATGGAGGGTCCATGTCTTTGCGCATCGATCCGAGGAAGTATCGATAGTGAGGTCTCACTGCAATTTCTTTATCGATTAAAGTGGTTCATTATCTTCTCTCTGATTTCTTCTTTATGCTTCTTGGTATATTTATCACGCATAGACCATTGATTGAGTTTCTGATATAAACTCTTAAATCGATTGGATATGAAAATTTTAATGTGGGAAATTTTAATTCTTCACATATGAAATTGAATACAATTAGAAACTCTAGATTTTTTCAATAGATCATTTTCTCAGAGATTTTATTCTTTTATATTTGGTGTTGATCTTCATTTTAAGTGCTCTGATGAGACTCATGGTAGATCTGGTTGTGTAGTCTTTTCAGAAGAATACAATTGGTATAATTTTAATTTTGAATCTATTACTCTGTAAAGGTTTCTTTGTCATTCTTCTTTAAATGTAACACTGATTCAAGGTAATTCCCCTTTTAGAATTTTCTACTAATTCAAATTAAAATTTATGTCACTTCTGCTTCTTACTCAGGCAAGTGACATGAAATCCTTATTTTTTAAGGGGCGACATCTAGAATGAGTAAATATTTTTGGATAAAGGATTCAATGTCTTCTCAAATGTGTGACTGAATCCTGCTAAAAGGTTTTATTGGAAAACATTCATTGTGTTTTTCATTTCCTTAACTGACTACTTTTAAAAGGATATGGATTCTCATGTTTTCATGCATTCTTTTTTAACCCGTTTATAGAGGGTTGTGAGTGAGTTTTGAATCAATTTTTAAATCAACTATGAAAGTCATCTCTTTTCACCCACCATTGTATGATGAAATTTAACCATATCTTAAGTAAAATTTTACATGATATTGTCCATTATTGATATTTTATGATGTAGTTCATTATTTGTATCTTTATTTTAAAATATGCTAATTGATTATTGATTATGGTCTTTGAGTTTTAAAATAACAAATAGTGATATGTGATTCTTAATTTTTTGTCTCCTTTTCCTGTAATTTATATTTTGGATTACATTAATCAAGATACTTGAAATTGATGCTTTGTGATCAACGAACGTGGACTAACTGGAACAACCCACACTTTAGTTTCATGTAATCATGTTGGTGTAATCCTCCATTTCTTTCAGACACATATCACTCTATTAGAATAAGCATTAGTTCAATAGGTATTGTTTAAATTATATCAATCAACCATTATTATATCTTTAAATTTAACTATGGTCTGACTAGATTTTCCCATGTTGATGACGAAGATGAAGATAAAATAAAAAAATGAGGGGGATGATCTTTTGGGAATGATCGTTTCCACTTGATGTAGTTAGAGAAGTGTCTTGACAGTAGATTGATCAATGTGATTGAGAATAAATCAAGTGGAAACTTTAGTTGCTACCAATCCATTTCTATTTCCATATTTATTTTTCCTTAATTTTTTATTCATTTCCTTATTCATTTTATTTCTCCCATTACTATAATTCCATCCTTCTTCCTTAATCACTATCACCCATAGTGCATGTATGTTGTGAAATCTAAAAAACTGAATCACTTTAATTTTTGATATGGATTATCAATTAGTTAAGTTTATAATTTTTTTTCTATAAAATAGTTTAATTTGTAAATTTCATGTTTAAGTCCTCTATTTTTCATTTAGTTTGTAATATTATTCTACAGGTTAGTCTACTAACTTAATTCCCTTGGTGATAAGCTGAAAATTTATTTAGTTGGTTTGTTACAAAAACTATATAGATCCTTAGAAAATCATATTTTACATATGTTAAATGACCTAAATTCTGCTGTTAGTGAATCATATATCTTGTTCACTGAGGTTTTTTATTTTTATCAATGAAATGACCTAATTTGTAATAATTCATTATGTATTTGTTATATTTGATATTTAGATTTCAATATTCATTACTATTTATTAATATTTTTAAATGTTATTGTATCTGCAGAATGTAGCTACTGAAATATTTTTAAGCAGAAGGATTATTTCAAGAACAAATCATTCCAGTACAACATGAGTCTTAGTATCACCGTAAGTACAACTCATTCAAGTATTCAATGTATTCAGTTTTAGTTCAGTATTATTTCTTCTACATTCCTCTTTATTTACATATGTTTCCATTGAGTTTTCAAAGAAATATTATCTTATTTACTTTATTAAAGTGTTATAAAATCACATCAAACATTTTCTATTTACCCATTGTAGGTGTGAACCTGATGTGAATGGTATTAAATAAGAGTATGTTATCAATGTAATGTAGCAAGTCTGAACTCAATAAATGGTTAATTTATTAGGTACACATGATTAATCTTTATTTTTTCTTCATTTTTAAATTAATAATAATTGAACTTTAGGAATTATAATCTGCTTTATTTGATGTGACATGTTTGAGTGATAATGTTCTAATGTATTTTTTCTATTAACCAAGAATACTATAATGTTGATTATTCCAAAACAATAGTGATTGGAGGTAAATTTTAGCAAAGATACAATTTCCACTCTCCCTGATGTGCATTCATGTTGACACCACAAAATTCCAACCATCATAAATCACACATATAACTAATTTTCTAACATGTTCATCATGTTGAAACAAATTCATGAACTCACATGACCATCTATTTGATGTATATGATTTTGAGATGTTCATGTGAATTTTTTTGTAGGTTAGGTTTGGGTTTTGATTTATATTCTTTTATATTCTTCTAGATATCAATGCATGATAGGGGTGTATACCGGGAATACCTAGAGAAAGAGATTTAAACTCTACTGGATAAAATTATCTCTCCCTCCCACCCTCCATCCCTCACAATATAAAAGTATAATAGTCCATGTATGCACATATATCAGTTCACTTTCTATTTTTCTATGATACAATCCAGATGATGATTCTTTTCATGGTAGATAATTTAACTCAGATGATGTTGCAATTATCGAGGGATTTTACTATTCTATTATTATGTATAACTTATTTCACAGTATTTTTTCTCACCTATATTTTCTATTTGCATATTTCTTATGAACGTGTTTCCAAATTGCATATGATCACCATAGTAGGTTGATATGGATAGTTTACTATTTGGAATTAGTATGTTCGAAATGAATCCCTATAGGATATGAGTTTTGAATACATAATATGGCCAATGAAATCTTTATTAGTTTGTATTCTTATTTTTGAACATTATTGTATTTGTAGGTAAACATTTTGGATGAATGTTTAGGTGCCCAGCTCTTGAATTATTACCTATTATTCCACCACTATAACTCCTTCTGACAACTAAAGATCCAGGTATAACAACAAATTTATTCTCTTTAAATGTTTTCATATTGGACATCAATTAGTTAACATACAAATGTTAGTAGGTACATTTACTTCTACTAAATCTGAATTGACATGTTTTAGAGAAGGGGATCATTTTTTTCATGTATTTTATTTCAATTCTGGATAATTTTTTAGAGTAGTGGAACAAGTTTTTTAATTGAGCAGTAGTCATACATTTTTCTAAGTAGTGGATCATGTGATTTGTTAGACCAGTGGATCATGTGATTTTTTTTCATTAATGGATCATTTTTTAGAGAAATATATCATGTATTTTAGAGCAACATATCATGTATTTTAGAGCAACAGATAGTTATATTATTTCAACTAAATATGACATTACATTTTTTTGGATTAGTGGATCATTTTATTCCAATTTATTTCAGTTATTATATTATTTTGGATAAGTGGATCATGTTTTAGTTTATTTTTTACTTCTCCCAATTAGATTTAGTATATCTTCATACTTGGTGATTTATACTATATTGATGATGTATCCTTATTTAATAGTAATGGTTTTTCATTGCTGATGGTTTTTGGTGTCTTTTTCTACAGTGGTTTTTCTCGACAAGTGTCACCTGTGGTTTGTGAGATCTTATATGGTATCCCTTAGAGATTGGATAGCCTTATGTTATTAGAAGCCCTACTTGTAGAACATTAGGGGAATATTTTGACGTTCAGGATTTTGTATAAAGTGACATCATCATTTGTTCATTGAATATCTTCAACTGAAATTCAATGAGTGATAAAAATAGAATCCTCAATATTTTTACTTGAATTATTCATAGATTTTTTATCATTGTCTATTAAAATTTCTCATTTTAGCTTTTCATGTATTGATTATTAAAACCCCTCTCTTTTCATTTGAGCTTTACAATAGTCCTGAAGGTATTGAACTAAGAGCTCGTCATGAAGGTTTATACAAACATCCAGTGGTTTAAATAGAAGCCTGAACTATATTACAATGACTACCACGCTGATGTAGCCTTTTTGGGCTCATTTACTTCTTTTTATTACATTTTATTTGATTATTTGGATGGTTTGTGTGAGGGACAAAACTAAATAGTTAAGGTTTGATGTATTTATTTCATTGGATTTGAAAAATGCATTATAATGGATCTATCTTACTCAAAGGTAACAAGTTTATTACTATTGGTGTAATGGATTATTTATTGTAATAATTTATTGTGTTAGTGTTGTAGTTTTGTCCAGTTGTGGTTAATTCCTTATAATGTTGAGTCATAATAAGCATTCCAGAAGTTGTTTTTCTTTGAAATAGAAATACAGTACTTTATTTAAGCAGTTTTAGTAGGTGTTATCCATTTTCATGCTTACTTTCAACTTTTCCTCTGCTCCATTTCTCAATAGCCCATATCAAGCTCATAAAAAAACTTTTTATCATTATCTTAGCTCAATCTAATAAATAAAGTTTAAATTTGAGGTGGGGGGATAGGGAGAGGGAGGGGGTGGCCACATAAAAATCCTGAAATACTATTAAAGCATTCCAAAACATGCTCTCACTAATAGAATCAAGTATAGAATATCTTCAGCTGACTAAACCAGTATGAATGTAGAAATATATTAACTAGACACATTCCCTATAGTAAGGGACAATTGTTTTTCACAACACTAATAACATCAAGGATGTATTTATTTAAGGATAAAAAATTACATGTCTATCTCCTCGAAAGTGGTCCTATAAGAAGAAAAACAAAATCTAAATCAACCATGATGACATTATATTTAGTACCCAGTCCATCAATTTCATCCATGTTGTGGTCATTTTCCCTGTATGCAGCATTGGAAGAATGAAATTCCCACACAGGTTTCTTTACAATCTAATATGTATTATGTTATTACTATAAGATAATATGTTTTGAAGTCTAATCATTTCTTCCATGTTTTTTTGTTTAAATATTAATGTTCTCAATTAGATCATGATTTATCATAATTATCAAAATTTCAAATTTCAATTTCAATGTTCTTTTCATTCATTGAATTCAAATCTCCATGCTGAAAATCATTTTTTATTTCTTATAGATTCTTATATATTTTTTCAAATGTATTTATCCAAAATGTAATCCACTATCATAATGATGTTTCTATATTTTGTCTAATTGTATTCTAATAATAAGTATCATTAACCTAGGATTTCAAAATATTGGATATTTATGTTCATTATTAACATTGAAATGGTGTATCATCTTCTTAAAGAAAGAATTCAAATATATCAGCATGTGAATGCACAATCTATGAATTATGTTACATCACCGTGTGAATCCATGAGCGAGTACTAGTTTAGCACAATTTGAGGAAATTATTTCATTTATTATCAATAAAATATTCAACAAAATTATGTTTTATCATTCACCGTGATTGATATATGATTAGGATACCAATAGTTTCATATTCGATAGGTGGATATTAATATAACATCATCTTGTAGTAGATAAAGAATATATGAGAATATTTTCATGACTTTTGGATTTGAAAATAAACCAGTGGTGTTCATAAATATCATTAATATGTTCTTATATCTACATCTCAACTCCTTTATTGGGTTTTTCATTGATGATATCATCATATACTCATGGACTGTAGAGATGCATACTAAACACCAATAGATTGTGTTGAGAACACTTTGAGCACATTGAATATATTGTATATCCTCAAGAAGGGGAATTTTTTTCAAATGTACTTTATTAGAAGGATCAAGAATAGGTAGCATGTGATTCAATAATCAAGTGGAAGATGATTTCCCACTTGGAAGAGATGTGAATTTATGTTCAAGTGACACTTATGTCTTTATCTATCACTTATTCACTCCTCAGTAGTATTACGAGAGTCAACTATAGTAATCCTACTATTTATTCATGAGAGACATGATAAACCTTTTATAGCTTTAGATTTTATAAAATTTTGGTTATTTTTTATTCACGTATCCCTTATAAAGAACCACTCTTGAGATTTATGTCTTCCTTAAAAAGCATAAGTGGATCTTTTAAAATGATTCAAGTGTTTTGAAATGTTTCTTATGAAACTAAATGCGTTCAACATACCCTTTTTGGTTTTAAATATCTCTAAAATGGTTTAAAAATGGAATTGGGGTTTTGAGAAAGGGTGTTTGGAACTAATTGGTTTATTTTAAAAAGGGTGCGTTATTTTAAAGAGAAATTTATGTAAATGGTTGGTTTTTTAACAGGATGTAAACTGTGATTTTATAAATAGTTTTCAAAGGATACTTAACGTCTAGAATTTGTTTTACCCATGGTTAATTTTTATATCAATGTTTTGTGTATTTATTTTGTTAAATAATAATATCAAAGAATCAAATTGGATGGATATGAATAAATAATGGATGAATGTCAATCATTTGACAAAAGAGTATGAAAATGTAGTGAAAGAGTTCATAAAGTTTCCAAAATATAATGAATATGACCCTTCTCAAACCATTTTTCCATTTTACACTGTTGTTATTCAAGACAAGTTAGTCCAACAGAGTTGGAAGAACACTTAATCTATCTTGGAATTGATCAAAGTTATAAATGTTGGAATAAACATGGGGAAAAGGTGAATGTATCTAGTGGATGGGATAACACTGTGTTTTATGGATCATCTGATATGATTACAAGTGTGGACAATGAAGAATACCGTATTGAGGATGTGATTACAGATGTGAATTATGATGAAGATATTATTGAGGAAATGACAAGGATAATTGAAGATGAACTTCGTGATTGCCTAAAATTGTTTGAACAATTAAAGAGTTGTGAAATGACTCTATTATATAGTGGTTGCACTAAATATACAACATTTTCAACTGTAATAAAGCTGTATAATTTGAAAGCAGGAAACAGATGGAGTGATTCTAGTTTTACGAAATTACCTGCTCTCTTGAATGACAAGCTCCTAGAAGTTAATGAGCTCATGATCTGAACATACGATGTCAAAATAATTCTATGCTCGATGCGTATAATCTTTGAAAGAATACACACCTACCCGAATGAATGTATAATTTTTCTCAAGGGCCAAAATCACTTAGAGAATTCACAAACTAGTGTGCTTCTTGATACAAGAAATATGAATCTATTCCTATGAAATTTTTATGGTACTTTCCAACCATTACAAGGTCTAGGCGCCTATATGGAAGTGAGGAGACTGTAGGGAAATTGACGTGGCATTCAAACACAAGAAATAAAGATGGGAAACTATGTCACCCAACAGACTCTCCTCAATGGATGAGAATTGATCATGAGTATCCTGATTTTGGAAATGATCCAAGAAACCTTCATCTTTTTTATCTATAGATAGAGTGAATCCTTTTGGTTTTAAAAGAAGCACTCATAGTACATGGCTGGTTATGTTGTTAAATTATCACTTTCCATCATTCTTATGCATGAAATGAAAAAACATCATATAATATATTCTTATATCAGGACCAAAACATTTGTGTAATGATATTGACATTTATTTGGATCTATTGATTTAGGATTTGTAGTTATTATGGGATTCATGTGTTTGGTTGTATGATGCTTACAAAAATGAATATTTCATGTTGAGATCTATGTTGTATGGGATGAAAAATAAATTTCTTTCTTATGAAAATTTTACAGGATATAGAATTAAAGTAACTCAATTGTATCCCATATGTGAACAAGGTAAACAGTAAATTAGGTTAAAACATTCATTGAAAACCATGTTTCTGAGACATTGCTGATTTCTACCCTGACGACATAAGTACCGGTCTTGGATGAAATCCTTTTATGGATGTTCAGAAGAATGTACGACACCATCACCACTAACATGTGATTAAATATTTGAGAAAGTAAAATATGTGGTCTCTGCTTTTGGTAAACCATTTTTGAAAAAACATATGAAAACCAATTGGAAAAAGAGATCAGTTTTTTTTTGAATTACCATATTGGAATTATCTGTATGTCAGATTTTTTTTTGATATTATGCATGTTGAAAAAAGGTATTTGATAGTTTCATTGACACGTTTCTAAATGAACCTATAAAAACAAAGGATGAAATTAAGTCTAGGTTGGACATGGTTGACATGGGAATACGAGAAGATTTGGCACAAGTGAAGGTTGAAAAATGAACTTTTCTTCTAATAGCTTCTTACACTCTTTCTGAAAATGAGAGATATTAGTTTTTTAAACTTCTTGAATGATGTAAAGGTTCCACAAGGGTATTCATTGAATATCAAGTACATCGTGTCAATGACCGATTTAAAGTTAATGGGTCTGAAATCACATGATTATCTTGTTCTGATGAAAGATCTAATTCCTATAGCTTTATGTTTCATTTTTTCCATGAATGTCCATCATACATTAACCTAGCTATTTTTCTTCTTCAAATCTATATACAACAAAGTTATAGACCCACTTATTTACCGACTATGGAAAGAAAAATTGTCATCATATTATGTGAATTTTAAATGTTCTTCCCACTAACATTATTTGATATAATGGTTCATTTGATGGTTCAATTGGTGAGATACATTCGTCTATATGTTCTAGTACACTATAGATGGATGTAACCCATTGAATGGTATATGAAGATTTTGAAAGGGTGTGTCAAAAATCAAAGTTTTTCATAGGGTTGTATTGTGGAGAGATATATTGTTGAGGAAGCCATTGAATTCTGTACTGAATACCTATCTGGTGTGGAAATATTTGGTTTACTGAAATTTCATCACATTGGGTGGCTTTCAAGAGAAGGAATTTCTCGAATAGGTGTTTTCATAATCAATATTATAGATCGGGATTCGTCCCACCGTTACATTTTTTATAACAGTTTGGAGGTTTCCCCATATGTTGAAACCCACAAAGAAATTATTAGGCATTTGAATCCAATAAGGGATGAAAGATGGATATAATATACACATAATCAATAGTTTATAGTATAGTTTTGGGAATATATTTTTAAGGAGTCAGATGAAAATCCTAATTCAATTTTTGAATGACTTCAATGGCTAGCCGGAGTACCAAGTGTGTATGTAATATATTACAATGGTTATGTAATTAATGGTTATAAATTTTATACAAATGAGTATGATGAAGACATTACCATGAAAAAAAGTGGAGTTACACTCATGGATGAATTGATGCATGTTTCTGGTACTAAGGATAGAAATACAATTTATGTGAATATGTCATACTTTGGAATCATCAAACAAATATGGGAGTTAGATTATACAACATTACAAGTGCTTATTTTTAAATGAAAGTTGGTTTATAATAGAAGTGCTGTTAAAATAGATGAATAGGGATCGTGAAAGTTGATTTCAATAAGGAAGGGTACAAAGATGAACCATTTATAATGTAATCACATGTAGTACATGTATTTTATGTTCCATATCCTAAAAACCAAAAGCGGTCAATTGTTCTATTATCGACCAAAACCACTATAGGGTCAGATGAAAATTCAACCAAGGATAACCCTTTAATTGGGAAATCATAATATTTTATAGCAGTCCCAATGTAGATAGTGTTTTTATGTCATAGAATACTATAATGAAGGGATTTGGATCATAGATAGAGGGATTAAATCCCTCCATACCATAAAAAATAAAAAGTGATTTCAATAACTAGGTTACATTTTTTGTAATATAAATCTTGTTACCTCATGTTATTATTTTTTTACTTGTGCATTTATGTTTTCTAAATTAATAGTTAAACCACTTCTGTATATAATGACTTCCACACATGTTGGTGCTCCCAATCCTAAGGAACAAAAGGTCTCTCAACCTGCTACTACTTTCAGTGCAGAGGATCAACCTTCTGCACATGTTGGTGCTCCCATTCTTGAGGAACAATAGGTTTACCAACCTATTGCTACTCCCAATGAAGATATAAAATGACCACCTATACATTCCGATGCTACCACTCCAAAGGAACATATTGACAATGTCGATTCTAGGGAAATGGTAGGCAATGATGGTCCTGTGTCACATAAAAAATAAGAGCATCATAGTTTGACGGTGTTAGAAAAAATCATTAAGGCGAAAGTCAAAGGCATCCAATTTGAGGTGGGATAGAGTGTATTGGGTCAAAATGTTAACCCCAACAAGGCCATGTTCCATATTTATATTGGAATCGTCAATCAAAAACGTATGAAAATTGACGTAGATTCATGGCACCATGTTGTTGTCGGGCTTAAGACACTAATGTTGGAAGAGATTGCGGTAACATTATGATATCATATCTTTATTTTACTAAAAAATAAAATAATGAAACATTGAATTACTCTTCATAATCTATTGGAGAGAGAATTTAATGTAGATGAATCTAAAAATAAGTATGTATTAATTTTTACTGGAAGGATTCACAATGTATTTCACATAATTATAACAAGATATCATCTTAAAGACACTGAAGGGAAAATAAACCTACACCCACTGGTTATCTATGCACACCTAATAACACAAGAAGCCTGGGATACTTTTACTGGACATCATTTGGATGAGTCCTTTCTACTACATTGTGGATAGTAATATATTGTTTGATTATATGTGTGTTCATCACTTTTATTGACAATTTTTTATTTATGAAATAGAAACTGAGTGCTAGAAACAAGGAATGATTAGAAAAACCAGTGCACCCCTACTGTAAAGCAAGGATGGGGTATGCTTCACTTGAAAAAAAAATTGGTACATATTTTAAATAAACCGTAAACTTTTATGTGACATTAACCAACACCATAATTATGTTCCTCTATTTATATATAGATTGATGACTTGAAATCAAAATCCACTTCCATTATACACCATGTGATATGGAAGGAGAAATGTGTAAATAAATATGGGATACTAATAGATGAAAACAGACAAAAGTGTAGGAAACATGTGTAAGTATTGCATAATAAAAATTTGTTTTGATTTAAATCACTATTATATAACACTGATCACCTTTTTTTCTATATTTAATTTCCAATAAAGTCACAAAAATCAGAAACACATATTCTAGATGAATAAAAACTATCAGTGGACTTGAAGTGGCTAGAAAAATATGGAAACATCAGAGGTATGGGTTTTGGGGTGACACCCAGAACATATTTTGAGGAAAAAAACAAGAGAGCGATCAAAGTGAATTAATAAAATAGATGAGAGAAAGAATATGTACCCTTGAAGGACAATTCCAATAGTATATAGAGATGATGGAAAATCTAATGAGGGAGAGGCAAAGAGAAGAATAAACTCAAGAACATCCACTGAGTGGAGATCATGCCCCATCCTCACAAGTTACGAGGCTAGTTATTCCCCTTAAAAAGATTTTTTAGTATAGGTAATCAACGTCTAAATAAAAGTTTCTATGAAATTTGAATCAGAAAAATACTTATACCTTTTATGTACTTATATTCTACATGGTGATAATGAATGTTATTTATATCTATCAACACCCACCCATTGCCTTGTGGCAAGGGATACAATGTTCAATATTTAAAAGGACATGCTACACAACAGACCACTTCCAAAAGGTCATGTGAAAGTGTCTATCAGCGTATACCATAATCTGATCATAGAGCTACCTATTCCAATTTATGAGGATGATATTAATATCGTTTAAATAGCTATTAAAACATTCATTGCATGGCTGTCACAAATTTTTAAAAAAATGCCGAAAAGGAGGTATTCATTTCCATTTTACGTTTCAAGATAAACCTTTAACAATTAATGAAAAAAGGTTTAAACCAATGAATGTTATTAGAGATGGACAAAAAGAAGGGGATGAAATGAAAAACCGCCTTAAAATCATCGAAAGGATCGACCAATCAATAAAAAATATCTACCAAAATCCCCATTACCCCACCCAGTATATATCCACATTTACTATCATTGAAGGATCATGCAGATACAAAGTTAAAATATGGTCACAAACACATGGTTTAATTTGAAGAAAATATGTACGATGGGAAAGAAAAATACTGCATTGGTGTTGAGAGTATAACAAAAATTTTCGGCTATAATTGGCTAGGCGGCTTAGTTGTAAATGTATACATGCAGTATATTTTTGTGATTTGATTTTCCAAAAGATGATATACTATGTTAATTATGACTAATTAATTTCATATTTCTGTAATGTGTATATATAAAAAACAATTGAAGTTATTTTACCATGAGAAAAAGTTCGGACTCGTTAGTCCTCACATCTCCTCTACAAAAAAAATTAAAATAGATACCAATAAAAAAGATGAAATAGTGGTAGATCTAATAAAATAACTTGAAAGAAAAATTTTGGATGACAGAATCTATTTAATGCCAATAATGTATAGGTAAAACTCTACAATTTAATCATATAAAATATATTTTCATTTCTTTCATTACTTATTATGTTTTGTGTTTTTAGGAAGCATTAGATGCTCATTGCAGTAAATTTAGATACTGCAATGATTTATTTTATGGATTAAATGCATGGGTATCCAACAAATTATCCACACATGATGGTGTTTTTCAATTTTTAACACACTACATACAATATTTTAGAACTAAACATCAAGTTATATAATTTATATTATCTTTTAATGAGGATTATTTTAAGATATATTGGTGAATAAATATCATGAAAACAAGGAATGAGGCCAGGAGCTAAGCACAAGGAGTAAGTCAAGTTTACGAATGGATAAGTATTAGGGTATATATAATAATATTTCACAATCCAAACACATATATAAATAAATTACTTTTTCTAATAAATGTTTCAATAATGTTTGAAACATACCAATGGAAAAGATTATGGTTATTAAGTTTGTAAATTTATGAGAGAGATCACATTCAATGAATAATGTAGTATCCCTAAATATTTATTTTTCAACATAATTACTATTTAATTTAAAATATTTATTAATACTTTTATTTATTTATATTTTTTCAGTACTACTATGAATTTCTAAAAGACTCATATTAACAAGATGATATAGATGTGCTCAAAAACGAATGAGCGGCATACCTAAGGGAAGAATGTACATAAATAACATAAATATCTAACTTCCATAGAAGTAGTGGATTGTTTCATGTTTTTGTTTAATTTAGTTTTTTTAATATTACTCACCTAAGAATTTTTTTTCATATACAGGTGGATTTCTTTGTTCAAGTCAGGGAAGTTTATTCAAAGATGATCATGCTCGTGAGAGATTAGACTTGGAGGTTGAAATTGAGATAATGAGAATACAGAAATGTATAAAGTTAAATTATAACTACTTAATTAATAAATTAATTTTTTCATCATTTTATCTATTGTTTTTATGTTAATTTCCTTATCATTTTTATCTAATACTTAATTGTTTTACAGGTCTTTTGGGAAGTCATATTTTCCTTTCAATTACCTACAACAAGACAAAAAAGAGAGAACATGTTGAATGAAAAATATGACTTCTCAATAGTTGAATGAAAAGTATGACTTCCCAAAAGATTTTTCATAAATATTTTACTAAACAATATACTAATCAGCCGTATCTCAATCCGCTATACCTCAATCTGATACAGAGTGTTCTCGGTATGACTCAAAGTGTATGTTTTGATTTTATAATATTCTTTGATTCTTTAAGATTCATGTCTTATGAACTACCATGCTTTGATCCATGAATCATGATTATTATCTATGATATGAATGGTATAAATTTCTATTGTTAATATCACCTTATAATATCTTTATTCTCATTTTATCCGTATATGATCATTGATATCTCCTTTTTTTTACACTTATTAAACATCTATGATCACCATTTATTATGTTTTATATCCTCAGGTTATTAATAATGGTTTTAGAAATGATATGACTAAGAATTCATCTAGTACATAATAACTTAATGAGAGACTCTTATGAACAAATTCTTTATGTTTTCATGTTTCCAAAAGCACTGGACCTAAACTATTATATCATTGATCATTATGTTATTTAAGGAATATTAATCTACTAAGATGTGATATCTATGTATGAAATTTATGGGTCAATATAGTTGGTATTAGAGAAAATGTCCTACTCAAAATTGAGCAATAATAAAAAGTGACCAGTATCACTCAAAGTGTGTGTTTTTATTTAAAATTGACATTACTTTTAGTGAAAAGATAAAAATTGAGAAAAAACATTCAGACTATTTTGATATTTCAGGGAAATTATCCATGAGTGATTTTTGATGTGTATGAATCAACCATACATCAATATGATGCACGCTGTGGTCGGTATGACTTTAAGTGTGTATTTTTATATTAAATTGTCATTAAACTGAGAAAAATAAACAAGTGACATACTGAAAATCAAGAAAAATCATTTGTATTATTTTTATACTATAGTAAAAAGATCCATGATTCATTTGGGACATGTAGGAATCAAACACACCTCAATTAGTCGCACAGTGTGAAAAGTATGACTAAAAGTATCCGTTATCAGTTTAAAATTGTAATTTTAGTACAAAATGTGTCACTCACTAAAAAACAAGAAACATGATATGATTTTCGTGATAATTTAGGAATATGATTCATAATATTTTTTTGACATGTATGAAGCAGTCTCATGTCAAACCAATGCAGGATGCGACTAGTATGACTCAAAATGTGTGTTTATAGTTTGAAATGAAATTTTAGTGAAAAAACACAACTAACATATTGAAAACTGAGAAAACATATTAGGATTGATTTGATACTCTATTAAAATGAACTATATGTCATTTATGACATGTATGATTCATTTTCACCTCAATAATATGAGTGGTGTGGCCAGTATAACTCAAAGTGTATCTTTTTTATTTAAAATTGACATCAATTTAAGAAAAAAACAAGTAACATATTGAGAACTAATAAAATGCATTTGAATTGTTTTTATTTTTTAGTAAAATGATTCATGAACCATTTGTGATGTGTAAGAGTCAATCACACCTCAATATTACCCACAATGTGACTGATATGACTCCAAGTGTGTCTTTTTATTTAAAATTGACATTAATTTGTGTAAAAAGAACAAGTGACATACTGAAAACCATGAAAAGAATTAAAATTGTTTATATACATTAAAATAATGATCCATGATTCATCTTTGACATGTAGGAATCAGACGCACCTCGACATGACACACAATGTGGCTGGCATCACTCAAAATGACTCTTTTTATTCAATATTGACATGAATTTAAGTAAAAACAACAAGTGACATACTGAAAACTGAGAAAAATCATTCGTATTGTTTTTATATTTTTGGAAAATGATATATTAGTCATTTTTGAGGTGTAAGAATCTGCCACAACTAAATACGATGCACGGTGCGGACGGTATCACTCAAAGTGTCTCTTTTCATTTAAAATTGACCTTAATTTAAGTAAAAACAAAATGTAACACACTGAAAACTGAGAAAACACATTTAGATTATTTTTATATTTTATTAAAATGATCTATTTTTTATTTTTTATATCTATGGATTATATGAAACTAAAAGTGTCTCTTTTTATTTAAAATTGACATGAAACTAAGTAAAAACAACCATTGATGTACTTATAACCAAGAAAAAAAATTCCAATTGTTTTGATACATTAGGACAGTGATCCATGAGTCATTTTCTATTTGTAGAAGTCAAGTTCACCTCAATCTAACATACAGTGTGATAGGTATGACCAAAAGTGTCTGTTATTAGTTTAAAATTGACATTTTAGTTCAAAACGTGTTAGCCACTAAAAACCAAGAAAACACACTTAAGATAGTGGTTCATAAGTCATTTGGGACACGTATGAAGTAGACTCACATAAAATTGATGTATGATGTGACTGAAATGACTCAAAATGCGTGTTTCTAGTTTAAAGTGATATTTTAGTAAAAAACACATCTAATATACTGAAAATTGAGAAAAGACATCTAGATTGTTTTGATACTTTAGCACAATGATACGTGAGTTATTTGTGATGTGTAGGAATTATCTAAACCTCAATACGATGCATAGGGTGGCTTATATAACTCCAAATTTGTCATTATATTAAATTGACGTTAATTTTAGTAAAAAAATAACCAACACACTCAAAACTGAGAAAACACATTTGGATTATTTTGATATTTTAGTAAAATGATCTATAGCTCATTTGTAACGTGTAGAAATTAACCCCACCTCAATAGGATGCATTGTATGACTAGTATAACTCCAAATATGTCATTTTTATTAAATATTGACATTTTATTAATGTGTTCTTTTATATTAATGATTAATTTATTTCATTATAGTATTACTAACCTAATATTTGTTTTCTCATATAGGTGGAATATTTTTCTCAATTTGAGATTATTTTCTCATCAACTAATACCATGTTTAGACTTTTTTTGAGAGGGAGTCAAAGACATAAAAAGATGAAATATTAATGTTTTAGAATGTTTGTTGGAAATTTGTGAACATAATTATAAAAAACATTTAGTTTGAAATGTAAATAGTAGTGTTTTTTGGTATATACCATGTGTCAACATTTTTTGTATTGATGATATCAATTAAATGTATACAGAAGGTTTTCTTTGGGCGTGTTGTTTAAATTGAAGGTTTTGGGTGTTTAGTTATATAAAAAACACACTACAGGCGGCTATGCCTTTATCATCACTATTTTTAATGCTGATAAAGGTGGTCATTTATCTGTGATAAAAATAACACTGATAAAGGAATATTTTATTAGTGATAAAAATGTGCTGATAAAGGGGTCCTTTATCAGTGATTTTTTTAGCGTAGGTAAAGGACCCTTTTTATCAATGCTTTTTTAGCACCAATAAATGGGACCCCCTTATCATTGATACGATTAACAATTCTTTTTTATTGCTGTTAATGGATATTTTATGTTATCTAAAAGGACATATGTGTATTAATGTACTCAGTCTCTGGGTGACAACGTGAGGAAGTGAATGAATTGTGTTTTTTATTCTGTATCACTCATTATTAAGTCTTGAAGAAATCTCGCTTGTGCTTCTCTTTCTTGAGAGGGAGAAAGAAGAAGGATTCGAGAGAGAATTCATTGTGCGCAACAATTTTCTATTCTCAATTTTTGGATGCACTACACAATTGACATAACCGTCTATTTATAGAGATAAGATTTAGGTTAAAATATTATTTAATGGTATGCAGGACAATAAATAACATTTATTACCATTAATAAACCCCGTGCTATATAATAATAATAATATTATTATTTTCTGTCACATACCAACTTTCACAATAAAAAATATTATTTAACCATCTTGTTAATTTATATTTGTCACCAGATGTGGTCTTGGTCTGTTAGAACTCCTCTTGTATTTATTGAACACCTGTATAAAATTTTTTATTCATAAATAAATATTTCATTCACATACCGAAAAATAAATATTTATTAAATATTCAATAAAATAAATAAATATTTTTTTATTCACATATCGATGTATAAATATTTATTTAATTTATGCGATTAATATAATCTGAATAAAATTACTCCTCAAAATTTAGAATAATATTTATTCCATTAATTAAACTCAAATAGAATTTAATTGAGATCAATAGAAAGACTTAGTGTGTGACCCTCTTGGATTCTTTCTCAATGGAATTAGACGATCTTGCCTAATGTCTAAGATTACTATCTAGCAATGAGTCAAGGAACCCAAGAGAAAGAACTTAACGTCGCAACATCAATAAACACATATGAACACAAACTATGTAATATAATATCTTTGTCAAAATATCTCATCAAGAAGATTGCACAACGGTGACATCAACCTATTTATTCGATACATCTTTATTTTATTATTCGAAATAAACATGTCGTTTCACCATGGCCATATAACATAATGAGAAGGTTCTATTCCAATCAAAGGGACAAGATATCATCTTTCATAAAGATGATATGGAAAACTCTTCCTTCAACTTATCCATTAATGACATGTCATTCATGACACACCCAACGTACCCTTCTTCCCACCAACATATGGTGTGAAAGTTTTGGTCAGTAAATTTAAGCGCGCGAGTCATGAAATATATTAATGAAAATATTAAATTATAAGGACTATTACACAAACACACACATAGATAGAAATATCCAATGACACCAAATCATGTAGAATTCCTAGTAGCAGGTCTATTTTCCAAATCCTCTCTCTTAGAGATTACTAAGTGCGAACTTCCTCAAAAGAAGGCTCATTCGCTTATGAGCACTGGCACCTGATGGTATAAGTACTATGTTTACCATCATAGTATGTTATCCAACCATATAACTATATTAAGAATATTTTCATTGTACTTCAAGGTTCTCATCATAGTAGATAACTAATAAGACCTTATCAAAGTGATAAAAACTCTAAGACATTATTATATTAAATCCATACAGTAAAAATGAACTATATGTAATAAGATGTTTAATTAATATTCAATACATCAAATATACATGTAACAAAAGTACAATAAGTTGGTCATATGACACTAACTCTAACAAACTCCCACAGAGACTGTAGCCAAATGCCTACGACTTTTAGTCTGCTAGACCTCAGTTGATAATCATGTTTCTACTGGGTCAAGGCTTTAGTCAAGGGGTCCACCACATTGTCTTTTATGAAAATATTTCTCACTAAAACCTCACCTCTATATGAAAAATCCCATAATAGATGATAATTATGATGTATGAGATTCATCTATTAATGTGACCTTAACTCTTTTGAGAGATCCAACGCTATAGTATTATCACAATATAGAATGATATGATATTTACTACTATGTACCTCATCAAGATCTTGCACAAATTTTCACATCCATTCTACTTCCTTACCTTCTGTAGAAGCTGCAACATACTCGGACTGTACTATTAAATCTATGACCCCCAGCCTTATTTGAGCTCTTTTAGCTCACATCACCTCCTTTAAAATGAATATGTATCCCATTTGTGACTTCATGTCAAATTGGTTTGTTTGGAAAATAGAATCTTCATATCCTCTGATGACTAGTTCCTCATATCCTCTATAGACCAAGAACATATCCATACAATATCTTATATATTTAAAGATAGTATTGACTACCATCCAATGGTGGTCATCTAGATCATTTTATATCTTCCTAACATACTCAATGCATAGGCAACATCTATCCTAATACATAACATATAATACATGATTGAATTAATAACTGACATGTATGTAATCCTTTCCATCTTGTTTCTTTCCTCAAGAATCAAAGGACACATTTTCCTAGAAAGATGAATTCCATGTGATACTAGCAATAATCCCCCATTGGATTATTCTATACTGAATATCTTTAGTATCTTGTCAATATATGTACTTTGACTTAGGGTGAGTAGTATCTTGGATCTGTCATTATGGATCTTGATCCCAATAATATATACTACTTCACCCAAGTCCTTCATAGAGAATAATTTATTCAACCATTTATTAATATACTATGGGAATGGTATTTCATTTCATATGAGTAATATGTCTTCAATGTATGCTATTAAGAAAATGAATACACTCCCACTAAAATACTTGTAGACACAAGGATTTCCCTCATTCTTTATGGAACCATATTTTTTTACGGATTCATCAAAATGAATGTTACATGACCAATATTATTACTTTAATCCATAAATGTATTTTTTTTTCAATTTTTATATCTTATTAACATCCTTTGGGGTCACAAACCCTTCAGTTTATGTCATATAGACATCTTCCTGAAGGTTCATTTTAAGGAAGTCTATTTTAACATCCATCATCCAAACCTTATAGTCATGGTACGCTGAAATATAAAGTATAACTATGAAGGATTTCAACATTGACAGTCGTGAATAAGTTTTATCATAGTAAATTCCTCGAAATTGTTTAAACCCCTTTGCAACTAGTCATGCCTTATAGGTGCTTAATTGTCCTTCCATGTCATGTTTTTTCTTGAATACCCATTTGTAACCAACATGATTTATATTTACTAGAGGATCAACGAAAATCCATACTTGGTTTTGGTTAATGGAATCCTTTTTAGAATTCATGGATTCTTGCCACATGGAAACATATGTACCACATACTACTTCCATTTAGGTTAGAGGATCATTATTATAAAATAATAATGATTCACCTTCCTCATTTAATACAAAACCATAATGTTGTGGTTCTCTAACTTCTCTTGCACGCCTAAGAAGTACTTGTGTTTCCAGAACAATTTCCTCTTCTATAGGGCATTGTGAGATCTGTTCCTATACCAACTATTGTATACATTAAGTCTCAACATCATTGAAGAATTTATTTCTCCCACTATCTATTTTAGAGATGTTCTCCCACTCAAGGAATATGGCATGTATTACCACTATAAATGTTTTTGTCTTCGGGGTCATATAGGTAATATCCCCTTGTTTCTTTGGGGTATCCAATAAAGGTACACTTTTTTCTTTGGGGTGTAAGTTTTTTACATAAATATGGATCAAAAAACTCTTCAATTCCTCATACATGTAAATACAATAACATGGTCTTTATTCTACTCCAAAATTAATTTAAAATACCATTTATTGATTTACTTAGTACTTGTTTTAGTATATTTTTTATTGTTTGTAACATGTATCCCCAAAATGATAATGGTTGACTCGTATGACTCATAATTGATCTCACAATTTCCAGCATGGTAAATTTACTCCTTTTTATTATACTATTCTACTAAGGTGTATAAGGAGGAGTGAGTTGGAATAAGATCCCAAACTCTTGTAAGTAATAAATGAAGTATTAATTATGATATTATCCACCATAGTCTGAATAGAGCTTCTTAATATTCTTACCAATATAGATCTAAACTTCATTCTTGTATTACTTGAATTTATCAAAATAATCTTACTTATACCACATGAAATAGACCTATCCATGTCTAATAAATTAATCAGTAAAATTTATGAAGAATGATTATCCACCCCTTACTTCAATAGGAAATGGTCCATACACATCAATACGAACTAATTCAAGAAGATCTTTATCCCTTTCACCTTTCCCACTAAATAGGAATTTGTTCTTTTTTTCATGTAAACATATGTGGTATACACCTAGTGGTTTTAGTTCAAAAGAATCTAAACATTCATCTTGATGTAATTTAGTCAATAATTTTTTGTTTTGCATGACTTAGAAAGTGATTCCAAAGTTGGGTGTGTTTTGATTCATGTGAATTAACTCTATAAACATTTTTCATTACTTGGTTTGTGTAATCCAACACCTAAAGACCATTATTTAAATGTTACTTACCATAAAAATGATATCTTTATAAAATAAGAAACATTTATTTCCAAATTTTAAAACAAATTCATCTATGTCAAGTATAGATACATATAATTTTTTTAGTAAAATATGATACATATTAAATACCTTTTAAAACCAAGATCATTATGGTCAGTAATGTGAGGTGGTAGTCCCTAATAGCTTTACCGATTAGTTTAGCATTGTTGGTAGCTCATAGATATACCTCCCCTCGACAATCTTTTTGAATCTATTTGGTTGCTATATTTGAATTCATATGTGAGCACCACAAGATGTATCTAATACCCAACTTGTATAATTTGATAAATATCACTCGATAACAAATGAACATGAAGCTTTACCTTTATTCTTTGGTTGGGTGCGGTTTTTCTTCCAGTATCCCTTCTTGCCACATGTGAAACAGAAAACCACTTTCCCCTTACTTTTCCCTTGATCTTCCTCTTCTTGGAGGGGCATGAAGAAGCTTTAGGATTAAAGCTATTAGTTTCCCCTTTCCTTTTTTTCACCATAAGGACAAAAGGTTTTTTTCACTTCATATCCTTATCTACATGGAAAAGAAGAGTGATAAGATCTAGAAGATACTGCTCATTTTTTTCATTTATAATTCACAAAAAACTAGTGATGATCTCAGGGAGTGATGCTATAATGAGGTCAGTGCCCAGTTCTTCAAGGAGTTTAAACCCTAGAACCTATAGGTCCTCGATGTAGCTAATGATCTTGACTACATGAGACCCAGTAGGGGTACCCTAAGCTTTCTCTAAAATTATGCCTTTGAAATATCAAACCATTCCTATCTATATCTATCTAGTTAAAGACCATGGAGGTTCTCAAGAATGTTATATGCATCCATGTTTTCATGAGACCTCATGACTTTGCTATACATTAAATAAATCATCAAAAATTGAACATCGACCATATCTCTCAAATGTTTTTTGTAGACAAGGAACTCTACACCAATAACCTCATTAGCAGGAAGATCAAGCATTGAGTATTCTAGCATGTAATATTTCTGTTCATGGTATAAAACAACCCGAAGGTGTCTAAAAAACTCCTAGAAGTTACTTCTATCTAGGATGTTTCCTTTCTCCAATATTTATCATAGGGATAATTTGCATGAAGATATTTCCATTTTATTCCACAATTAAAATAGATTATTATTAGTACTTTTTGTTGATTATAAATTGGGTGAGATTTAATAAATTAATTGATTTTATTAAGTCTCCCACTATTTTATCAAGTCTCAATAGCCCTCACCATTTTACTCGAAATTTCTAGTTTCTTTAACATTATAGCGGAAAGGATCCATATTTCCCTTTTCATAACCCCAACAAGGGTTGTTCAAGCTACATGAAGGTATTTAGGTAAGCAGGTCTTTTCCAACTGTGGGCTAGCAGCTCCTTGATCTGTCAATTGGATTCCCCAATATTAAAATCCAAACATGGATTTCCTCAACACTTACCTCCAAATTACACCGTTTCTAGAAATGGTTACTCATCTTGGTGAATTTTTTTTAATGATACCAAAAAAAAAATCATAAGAACTCATTATATAAAAGTAAGTGTCCCAACAAGGGTTGGTCAAACACAAAGTTTTATTGAGTTTTATTCATAATCAAGTAATGGAAGGCCAAGTACGACTTAATATTAAATTTAGGGATTTTAATTTATTATGCATAAATTTTATCATGATTTATCCTTTAAATGTCCTGTTAATATTAAGAGGATTTTTCTTAATTAATTAACCGTGTTGGATAAAAAATTTACATATAATTAATTTATTTAATTTCCATCTTTTCACATTAATTCATTTATTTATATGATTGTGGCCATGCATCAATAAAATAAATAATTTCATTGAAAAAAATAAATAAATAAAGTAAATGAACCAACTATGAGCTTATCTAATGGTTGGTTTAATTATAAGACATTACATCAACCTTTGACCAGGGAGAATAACTCTATTTTATGGTCTTGGCATGAGTTACGTCATTCCACCTTTCCACTTGTGTATCATTTGAGTTGACATTATAATGGTTTTGTCTTGAACCGACTCTACACAACCTGGGATGATCCATTAATTACAAGTATTTATTACTAACATACAGGTGAGGGGAGGTAAAGGATTGGTTAAAGGGGATTACATAAATATCCATGGACATGTAGGTCCTACATAATAATGGAGGGAGCTGTGACACGTAGGAAATCATTTAATTTAATATTAAATAATTGAAAAACCATGCAATAAATAAAATAAATAAATTTCAATGCATACATAGTTCTTGGTAAAGCTCATGATCCATCACACATGAAAATAATACACAAAAGTAACCAGATAACATTCATTTCTTGTTTCGTTCTTTATTATTAAAATAAATGCGCTTGAATTAATTAATTAATTCCATTCCATTCCATTTTAATGATCATATAATCTTAATCAGAGATACCCATCATTTATGGAATTCATGAATTATAAACGGGAGAACCAATAATGATATATTTATTATAATAAATTAATTAGGAATTTAATAATATTTAAAACCATTATTAAATTGTCAAACATACATTAGGATTCAATTAGTAAATTGTAGTTTTAATGCTACAATTGTCAATTTAATGTAATTTAATATTTCCATTAATTGGGAGACTACACGGTGTGTACAATCCAGCAACACGTCATATACCTTGGTTTTCATGTATTTGAGTCACATGTCAGGGATTCGGTGTATTGACTCATATAGACTACATGGAATGTACATTCTAGATACACACCATGTATCTACTTTCCTCATTCGAAGTTGGCCCGGTCAACACATGGTGTGAAATAAATGCACCACATGTAATTAATTAAAAATTGAATCCAACTATAATGCGCAAGGGTATACAATGTGCACTCTGACTACACATCATGTAACCTAGTTTTCTCGGCCAAATATATGACATTTCTCGATGGTATATTAAAAAATTCTTCAGTTTTTCTTAAAACTATAAGAAACTGAAACACTAATAAAACATGATTAATAGGTTGATAACATGTCAATTAAAATCATATTAAAGAATGAATAACATGAAATGAAAATATAACCTAAATTTTACATAAATTAAAAATAAAATAAATAATTATAAATTTAAACATGACCGCTCTAATACTACATGATGGTTCTGGGCACAAAAGTGTGCGGTGGTGGGTGATATATTAAAATTTCTTTTAATAATAATTTCTTGAAACCAAGAGTGAGTATATTTCATGTAAAATTTAAAAATAATTTATTTAATGTATGAATAAATAAAGACGTGGGCTTATAAACTTTCTTCCTTGGTGAATATTGATCATCCGAAAAGACCCTTCGGATTACCTTTTTTGTGATGTGAGGATCTAATGATAGAATCCCCCTATAAGTGATCCACACATGATCATATGATCTCCCAGAAACATCACTCGATATCTTGGTACTGGCACGGTGAATCTAATTTCTTATGTTGTTTGTTCTTGATCGGTTGTTTCTTTGACCTTGAAGAAACCTCTCTTGCGCTTCTCATTTTTGAGAGGGAGAGAAAATCAGGAGCGAGAGAGATTTCATTGTGCATAATAATTCTCTATTCTCAATTTTTGGATGCACTACATAATAGACATAACCATCTATTTATAGAGATTGGATTTAGGTTAAAATAATATTTAATTTCATATTGGCAATAAAATTTATTACATTTAATAAAACCCATGCCACATAATAATAAAAATATTATTATTATTAATTTTTGATGCACTCCAACTTGTGCAATAAAAAATATTATTTAACCATCCTGTTAATTAATATTTTTCACCACACATGGTCTTGGTCTATTCAAACTCTTCTTGCATTTATTGTACACCCAAATAAAAATTTTATTCATAAATAAATATTTCATTCACATATCGATGAATAAATATTTATTGAATATTAAATAAAATAAATATATATATTTTTTATTCACATTATAGTGAATAAATATTTATTTAATTTATGTGATCAATATAACTTGAATAAAACTATTCCTATCACTTGGAAATAATATTTCTTCCATTAATTAAACTCAAATATAATTTAATCAAGATCTACAGAAACATGTAGCTTGTGACCCTCTAGGATTCTTTCTCATTGGCATTAGGAGGGATTGCCTAAAGTAAAAGATTATTTTCTAGAAATAGGTCAAGACAAACAAGATAAATAACATAATGTCACAATGTTGAAAACCACATATGACTGTTCATGGTGTAATATAATCTCTTTTTTATAATATCTCATCGTTCAGGTTGCAAGACGGTGTCATCAAATTATTTACTCGATACATCTTTCTTTTACTATCTAAAATTAACATGCCGTTACACCATGGACATGGAATTTAATGCAATAGTTCTATTTCAATCAAAGGTATGAGATATCATCTTCCATAAATATGGAATGGAAAAATACTTCCTCAAATTATCCATTAATGACATGTCAATCATGGCGCACCCAACATACCCTACTTCCCACTAACATATGGCATGATAGTTTTGGTTAGTAAATCTAAGTTTGAATATCATGACATTCATTAATGATAATCATAATGTATAAGGAAAATTATACATGCTCGTAGATAGAAATATTTGATGACACAAAAACATAATGAAATTCTACTGGTGAGTCTCTTATTATAATCTCCCATCTTGGAGATTACCAAGAATGAACCTCATGAGAAGAAGCCTCATCCAATTACATGCACTTTCACCAGATGGTTTAAATACTATATGTCTCATCATAGTACCTTATCCAACCACAAAACTATAACAAGAATATTGTCATAGAACTTCAAGGTTCTCTTCATATCAGGGTACTGATATAACCTTATCAATGTGACAAATACTCTAGGAAATTATTATATTAAAGCCATGCAGAAACAATGAACAATATGTAATAAGATGTTTAATTAATTTTCAATACATCGAATATACATGTAATCAAAGTACAATCAGTTGGTCATAAGACTCCAACTCTAATACCAAGTACATTTTTTCAATTTTTAGTGAGTGACACACAATTTGAAATATATTGTCAATTTTAAAGTGATAATGGACACTTTGAGTCATATTGGGAACACCGTGTATCAGATTGATGTTCAGATGATTCCTACACATCAAAAATGACTTATGGATCATTTTACTAATGTATCAAAACAATATGAATGTGTTTTATCATTTTTGAGTATATGATGTGTGATTTGAACTAAATTATCAATTTTAAATAAAAAAACACACTTGGAATCATCCTGGTCATGATGTGCATTGAATTGAGGTCAGGGTGATTCTTATATATCACAAATCTCTTGTTGATCGTTTTACTAAAGTATCAAAATAATATGAATGAATTTTCTGGGTTTTCATTATGGAAGTTATCTTTTATACTAAAATGTGGATTAAAATTGAATACACACACTCTAAGTCATACCGGCTATATCATGTGTCTGTTTTCCATGAGACCATTTCTTACATGTCAAAAATGAAATATGAATTATTTTACTAATGTATCAAGACAATATGAGTGTGTTTTCTTAGTTTTTAGTTAGTAACACAAGTTTTGAACTAAATTCTCAATTTTAAACTTATAACGGACACTTTGAGTCATACCAGGCAAATCATGTATCAGATTTAGGTGTGGATAATTCATACATGTAAAAAAATTACTTATGTAACATTTTCATAAACTATCAAAATAATCCAAATTCATTTTCTTTATTTTGATATTGTGATGTGTGCTTGGAACTAAAATGTCAATTTTAAATAAAAAGACACACTTGGAGTCATTCCAGTCACACCATGCATCATATTGTGGTGCGGATGATTCCTACACATCAAAATGAACTGTAGATTATTTTAATAAGGAATCAAAACAATTTTATAGTGTTTTCTTGGTTTTGAATATGCCATGTGTCTTTTTTACTAAAATGTCTATTTAAACTAAAAACGCACACTTTGAGTCATACTAGTCACATAATGTGTCATTTTGACATGATACTAATTTGTACAAGTCAAAAATGATTTATGAATAATTATACTAAAGTATAATAAAATATCAGCATTTTTTCTTGGGTTTCAGTGAGTGACAGATGTTTTGAACTAAATTGTAAATTTTCAACTTATAACGGACACTTTGAGTCATATCAAGAACACCATGTATTAGATTGAGGTGTGGAGTATTCATAAACATTAATAATGACCAATGGATCATTTTACTGTTGTATAAAAAAATATAAATTCATTTTCTTAGTTTTGAGTATGTGATGTGTGTTTTGAAATAAAATACCAATTTTAAATCAAAAGACGCACTTGAAGTCATACTAGTCGGAACATATATTTGATTGATGTGTGGATGATATCCACACATCAAAAATTACATATGGATATTTTTACTAATGTATCAAAACAATTCAAATGTGTTTTCTTGATTTTGAGTATGTCATTTTTCTTTTTACTAGAATTTTAATTTAAACTCAAAACACACACTTTGATTCATACCAGTCACACCATGTGTTGGTTTGGAATCTTAATCATTATTACACCTCAAAAATGACTTATGAATCATTTTCTTAAAATACCAAAATAATCAAGTAATGTTTTTTAGGTGTTAGTGAGTGATGCATGGTTTGAACTAAATTTTCAATTTTATATTGATAATGGACACTTTGAGTCATACCAGGAACACCATGTATTAGATTGATATGTGAATGATTCTTACACATCACAAATAAATTATGGATAATTTTACTAATCTATCAAACAATATGAATGTTTTTTTCTCAATTTTGAGTATGTGGCATGTGTTTTGAACTAAAATTTAAATTTTAAATAAAAAGACACACTTGGAGTCATACTGGTCACATTGTGCATCAGATTAAGGAGTAGCTGATTCATACATGTCAAAAATGACTAATGGATATTTTTTCAAATGTACCAAAATAATATGAATGAGTTTATCAATTTTCTGTTAGATATGTTTCTTTTTTACTAAAATATCAATTTAAAAAAAATACACAGTTACTATTTCAGATAAAAATGATAAGGAAATTAACTTAAAAATAGTAGATAAAATGCTGCCAAAACTAACTAAAGAAGTAGTATGAATTCAAATTTTGTTCATGTATGTATGCATTATTGACCCATTTTCTATAACACCACAATATGTTTTATTTTTTTTGAATTAATTTAATCTTTTTGATATTTTTTATTTCACACAACACTGAATATAGATTGCGGAATATGAAAGAACCAAGTTATTCTTACTTTGTAAATTAAAACAATTTAATATTTCACAACAAAAACCAATTATATTATCTTTCAGTACAAACAAAATTATGTTTTTATTATGTTACACATAATATCAAGTCCCTTTGATATCTTGTGTTACACGTAAGACTGAGTATTACCTCCTTTAATGGTGCACCTATTTTAAACCTAAATTTTGACTCTTATATAAATTTTATTTTTTTAAAAAAAACTTCACATTTGATTTCATTATTTCAAAATGATATTAGGGTGAATTTTTTGTATTTTTCTGAGAAGTTTTATTTTTTGATGAACAGTGAAAAATATTGCATTTTAATTGAACTCTGCCTTTTCATTTAAATAATTATTAATGATAAATTATATTTTAATTTTGTTTTAAAGTAAAAATAGATCAAATATATTTCTTTTAATCCAATTTAGTTAATTATAAACATTTTTATATTTAATTTAGAAATAAATACTTAATGAAATTTTGATCATTTTCAGTTTAAAAATATGATTTCTCACCACATCTATGGGATTATCATTAAACTTAATTTTTATACTTATGTGAATTGAATTTGGAAAAATATATGTATAAAGTTTTAATTATTATAATATTTATAATCTAATAAGAACAACTAATTTTTGGACCAAAAATATTAGTAAAAGTAATTAAATTTAATTATAGTGATTAAAGTAAAATTATGCTTAACAGTGGACTAAACCTTAAACATAAGGGCCCCAATAAACTAGACACTTGTCTAAAATCCATTAGATGCCAAAATTTCGAGCACATCCCATCATGTTTCGAATTCTATGAGTTATTGGGACACATGTTCATGAAAGTGACCCATATATTGTGTTAAATAGGGAAAAATACAAAAATGGAACCTTCCATACCTTTAAAATTTATAAATATTTAGATTATGGAATAAGCTACATAGTTTCAGTTATAAATATTATTTTTAAAGGTAAATCAATTTTTTAATAATATAATTTAACTATAATTTTAAGTGATTAATTAGTTACATTAAATGATTAACAAACGCTAACACATGGATTATTTAGTTAATAATTAAATAAAATAAATGAAGTTGAAAACATTAAAAGGAAATTAAATTTAATGGATTATTGTGTTACATTAATTTTTTAAATGAATATATCATGTTATAAATATTTAAATTTAATATATTTTAATTCCACCATTTTTTTGATATTTTTAAATTAAAATTAATTAATTATGTCAAAATTGACATTAATGTTATTTTACAATAAATGATAGTTTATTAAATGATTTAGAATTAATAAAAATAATATATTCTAATAAGTTAATTTTAGGATTTAATAAATATAAATTATGTTAAATTCATGGAATAATTTATATTTTATAATTAACATAATGACCCATATACTGTAAAAACATTGTTAGTATGGTCTGGGTTAAAGTAGTGTTTTGGTGCATTACATGCGCTTGTTTTAAAATTAATTTACAACAAACATAATTTTTATATTTTTTAAATTATATACCACATTTATAATTAATTGGGTCTGTATTTTCTAATAAATATCACTTTAATTTTTTTAATGGTAAAATTACATAGGTTAGAAAACTTGATACTTTAATAAAAACCAAAATGATAAAATTGGGGAAACATAGAAGTTAAGGAGCAAAATTATAAAAATGAACTTATTTTTTGTGTTTTGTATGTTTTTATCTATCATAAATCCCATCAAATCCATTATTTGTTCATTTTAGAGAAATATGAGGTAATGGAGACCTCCCAATAGTGTATACCTTTTGATATTTAGAAGAATGGCACTCCTCCACTCTAAAAGGGAACTCATCCCACCTCACTTATTAACACACATCAAGCCCTTTTTCTCATCTAAAACATGACCAAATAATATCAAAACATACCTCCTATAAATATAGAAGCATCAATTTGGTTAGAAAGACATACATGGACTCCCTTTGGTACAAACCAAAAGGAGTTACTCAAAGAATAAGTAACATCATTCCACAAGCTATTTTGTTTTATTTTCATTCTACACCAGCTAAAATATTATTATTCCTTGATTATATAATTACATAAGTATAAAAAACTATACACATATTTTTTATTATAATTTTTCTACCTACACATACACATAATTCTATCTAATGGGTAACGAACATATCATTCTTATGTATGGAGAACTACCACCTCATGAAACGATGTTGTTCATTTTTCCTTTACTACCTCTCATGGGTGGTAATTATGATGGAAACTTGGTTTTTATATGATATATCTGATATTTATGATGTTTGTATGAATATGGTATTATTATATAAAACATACCTTTATGATTTCCATTTTTTTAAATTCAATAACTTTGTTTTTTGAATTTTGGACTACAGCCTCCTCAAAGCGATGTGATCTTTTCACAATTTACATGGAATGTATTAAGGATAGTTTTAGTGAAATTATATGATAGATATGAAATAATAATGATAATATAATTTTTTTATATATATATAAATATATGTAATTTACATTCTTTTTTTAGTATGATAATAAAACGGAAACAATGTTCATACGTACGTACAACCTAACATCTCAATGAATGATGTATTCCATTTCATATATCTATACTTTATAGATTATTATAAATATTTATATAATGAATATATATGATATATAAATAATGTTTTAAATTCTATAAATAATTAAATCATTATCTAAGTAATAGGATCAAGAATAAAAAGTAAATACACATACAATAAACAAAGTGGTTATTACCCTAAATGTTGCTTTAACATGGAATTGTTAATAAATAGGTAATATAAGGTCATTAATAAATAGGTAATATAAATTCATAAGTGAACCATATATGGTATTATATTTAGGAATACGGATCTATGGTATATGTAAAATAATATTTTATTTAATATATAGGAGGTTTTCACATGTATAAAGAAAGTCAAGACTTAAGGTAAGGGTTTTCTCATCTAACTTTTTATTATCTGTGAGATACATTCCATGTTCAACACTTGTTTATTATATGTGGTGTATATATTTCCCATGAATATATTCTATTATAATTATAATTAAATTTATGGTTATTTAAATATCCATTTTATGATGTCTATTTCATGGGGCATATGTTTCAAAAGTTACCAAATCGGTAAAGTATTTGTGTCTCTATTTTCCTTATTTGAGACACATGTCGTGTTATGCACCTATATTTTTCTATAAGGTGTATATAATAACTTTGACATGTTACGTCATGAATTTTTTTATTTACATGATATTATAATCTTAATGTAATGTTATTCTCCTATGATGATCTATATTTAAAGTTACCAAGGGAGGGAACAATATTTTTCTTTAATCATTCTTAAGGGAACTTCTAACTTATTTTAATGGAACTATCAATCTACTAGTTTATGGAAAATGGATATATACCATTGAAAAGATATTTTTCATTCTCCATTTTTTAGAACTTGAAAAAGTTATGTTGGGAACTTATTTCTTGGAAGGTGAAGCAAATCGGTGGTGAAACGTTATCAAGAATATGTGGCAATAGGATAAACTTTTCTCCATGGATTGGGAAGAATTTAAGTTATTATTTTTTAATTTTTCTTAAAAAAGGGAGATTAAAGTTTTCGATAAATTTCATGGCTATGGTAAGAATAGAAGGATAGAATTCAAAGGAAAGTCTAAAAACTTTTGAGAGAAGATGATTAGATTTAATTTATTCTCAAAGTGTGGAAGGTAAAATGAAGGAAATTATCTTAAGGAAACTACTAAATGTTTTTTAAGTAGGGAAAGAAAGGTAATCGAGTGGAAAAATTTTAAGGTTACAAGAATAAATATAAATCTCTAGATAATGCACCTCTTGTAATTCAGTGTTTCAAATGTAAGGAGTATGGGAAATTTTCTAGGAATTGATTAAAACCAAAGGTTAATGATGATGATCGACATCACTAATCACATAAGATAAGGGATAAAGGTGAATATTATTCTATCATAATAGATGAAGTGATCCATGATAATTATAGAATAATTATCCTTATCTCATTAGTTGGGAATTTCATGTTTGGTTTTATATGAATAATCTCAATGAAAATTTTATTGTTCATCCTTTAGTGAAGTTTCATGTGATTGTATCCCTATACGTGGATTTTGGAATAATAAAATCACTTTTAATGTTCTATTGTCATGAGTGTGGACCCAAGTTTCAAATAATTTTTTTTATATAAGATAAGATATAATTTAAGTAATAAAGGGTGAATTATATTTTTAGAATGGTTATAATGTTAACCATTTATGGAATGGTTTAAGTTAAATTTCATGTGAGGTTTTGGAGAATAAAGTATTGTCACAACACATGAGTATTTATGCATATTAGATAACTTGTGCTAACCTTTTTGTTTTGATAAATTCAAATAGAATGACCTATCATTCTATTTATGTATCTCACAATCTTCTAATGCATCAATAATGGAAAATTCGCTTTCATTTCTTGGAATAAGATATGGAGTGGAAATCGATCAAGTCACAACAGAGGGTGAGGTTGTCCTGAATTCATGTAAGTATATCTTCTCATCAAAATTCTTTAAATTTAAGAAAAAATTTCTTGAAATAAAATGTTATTTCATTATCATCATTATTATGATATCAATGACCTTTTTGAAGCCTCATTGGGTTATGTATTTGTGATTATTAACTCTCTCATAAACATGGTTTCTATCACCCTACATTAAAATTTGATAGTTAGATTTCTCTTCTATATCCATGTTTTAACTTACCATATATGTTCCCATATGTGTAAACCTAGTTGCGTGTTACTTTGGATGACCGTTATGTTTCTAACTTTCCTTTTTGTAAAGGAAGTTTTCATATTCATTTTTACAATATGGGTTTATATGAATGGAACTTTCAAGTATTAAACCTTTGATAACCCAGATGAATTTTGAGGGAGAAATTAATTTCAATGGGGTTATAATGTACCACACCATGATTTTGTGAATTATTTTTTTTCAAATTAATTTAATCTTTTTGATATTTTTCATTTCCTACAACACTAAATATAGCTTGGGTTATATAAAAGAACCAAGTTATTATTTCTTTATATGATACAGCGTGTTAATATTTCACTACAAAAGACCTTATATTATCTTGTGGTACACACAACATTTTGTTTGGCTATTGTTTCAAACAATACTGAGTCCCTTCGATAGCTTGCATTATACACAAGACCGAGTTTTACGTCATTTTATGACGCACCTATTTTAAAACTAAATTTTGACTCTTATATACATTTTATTTTACCATAACACATTATTTTTGAATTATGAATGTAAAAATTATCTTAGGATGAATTTTTGATATTTTTCGGAGAAGTTTCATTTTTTTATGATTAGGGAAAAATACTGCATTTTAGTTGAAAAATTCCTTTCCTTTTAAATAATTATTAATATTAAATTAGATTTTTTAAGTAAAAATAGATCAAAAATATATATATTAAACCAATTTAGTTAATTAGAATCATTTTTATATTTAATTTAGATATAAATACATAATGAACTTTTAAGAATTTTCAATTTTAAAACCAGTTTTCTCACCACGTCTGTGGGACTAGAATTAAAATTAATTTTTCCACTTCTGTGAATTGGATTTTGAAAAAAGGACATAAAAGGTTGTAATAAGTATAATATTTAGAGTTTAATTATATCAAATTAGTTTTTTTTTAAAAAAATATTAGAAAAAATAATTAAAAATAATTAAAGTGATTAAGGTAGAATTAAAATTAACAAGCGAATGAACCTAAAACTTAAGGAACAAAATGACCTATCAACTTATCTAAAATCCATTAGATGTCAATAGTTAGACCTTATCACCTATTGTTTCTAATTTTATGAGTTATTGGGAAATAGTTTCTTGAAATTGACACGTACAATAAGTTAAGTAACGAAAAAATTAAAAAAAACGAACCTTCCTTACCTTTAAATTTTGTAAATCAATAGTGTATGGAAGAAGCTACATAGTTTAAGTTGTAAAAAATATTTTTAAAGGAAAATGATTTGTTTTTATCATGGTAATTTAATAATAATTTCTATTGATGAATTAGGTACATTAAATACTTAATAAATGCTATGGCCTGGATTGTTTAGTTAATAATAAAATAAAATAAATGATATTAAAAACATTAAAATGAAAGTAAATTTAATTAATTATTGAGTTACATTATTTTTTAGATGAATATATAATAATAAAATTATTTAAATTTAATATATTTTAATTCATTCATTATTTTGATATTTTTAAATTAAAATTATGTTAATAATGTCAAAATACATATTAATTTTATTTTACAATAAATGATAATTTATTAAATGATTTGAAATTAATAAAAATCCAATATTATTACAAGAGAATTTTAAGTGTTAATAAATATCAAATATGGTCCATTAATTTACCAATTATTCTTTTATAAAAAAATATTGACCCATAGATAGTAAAGACATTGTTAGCACGATACGGATTAATGTAGTGTTTTTATGCATTACGCGCGCTTGTTTTAAAATTAATTTACTAAAAACATAGGATTTATAATTTTTAAATTAGTTATCATTTTTATAATTAAGTTGGTATATATTTTATATTAAATAATACTTTAATTTATTATTTATGGTTATATTACATAGGTTAGAAAAGTATTTACTTTAATAAAAACTAAAATGATTAAATTTGGGAAACTTAGATGTTAAGGTACATAATTATAAAAATGAGATTATTTTTTTGTGGTTTTTTTCGTCCATAAATCCCCTTAAATCCATTATTTTTCCATTTTGTAGGAACATTAGTTAATGGATACCTCCCAAGAGTGTATACCTTTAGGTATTTATAAGTATGGCACTCCTCCTCCATTATAAAAGGGCACTCACCCCCTCACTTATTTACACCTATCAAGTGATTTGGATCATCAAAACCTAACCCAAAAAATATCTCAACATCCCTATTATCAACCTATAAGACTCTCTTTGGGATGAAATCCAATCGACTAATCTCTTTTGTGCAAAATAAAATGAGTTACTCAATGAAGATGTAATATCCTTCCACGATCTCTTTTGTTTTATTTTTATTCTCCACCACCTCAAATTTTTTTATTCCATGATTATATAATAAGATAAGTATCATAAATATAATGATATTTTTTCAATATAATGGTTATACCTACACTTACACACACTTCCATCTAATTGGTAATGAACTTATCGTTATTGTGTACGGTGAACTACCACCACATGAAAAGATGTTGTTTTCTTTTCCTTTACCACCTATAATGGGTGGGAATTATGATGAAAACTATATTTTTATATGATATATGTGATATTAAAGAGTTATATATGATTTTATAATTATTATATAAAACATACCTTCATTCTTTCCATTTTTTGTAAATATGATAACTTCATTTGTGGAAGGGTGGACTACTACCTCCTCAATGAGATGTGATTCGTTCACACTTTACATGGAATTTATTAAGGATGGGTTTCGTAGAATTATATTATATATAGTAAATAATAATTATAATATAATAATGTTATATATACACACATATGTTCCATTAACTTTCTTTCAGTATGAAAATTAAATGGAAACAATGTTCGGACCTACGTACGACATACTGTCTCCATGAATGGTGTATTCCATTTCTTATATATGTATATATTATATATTATTAAAAAAAATTAATATAATTAATATATATGATATATAAATAATGTTTTACATTAATTAAATAATTAAATAATTATCTAACTAAGATAATCAATAATATCAAGTCAAAACATTGATGATAAACAAGGAAGTTATTATGTGAAACATCACTTTGACAAGGAATTGTTAATAAACAGTTAATATAAAGTCATAAGTGATTCATATATGTTATTATATATTGGAATATGGTTTTTTGGTATAATTATAATAAACTTATATTTATTATAAAATATTTTTGAACATGTAAAAAGAAATTCAAGACCTAAGGTAAGGGTTTTATCATCTCACTTTTTACTATCCATGAGATACATGTCATGTTCACCACTCGCTTATTTTTGTGGTGTATATACTGAACATGAATGTTTTATATGATAATTATACTTAATTTTTTGATTTTTACATATCCATTTTATGATATCTATTCCATGGTGTTTATTTTTCAAAAGATACCAAATCTGTAAAGTAGTTCTGTTTCAATTTTCCTTCTTTGAGACACATGTCATGTTATGCACCTATATTTTTCTATGAGGTGTATATACTGCATTTGAAATAATATATAATGAATTTTATTATTTTCATGATATTACAAGCTTCATGTGTTGTTATTTTAATACAGGGATCTTAATTTAATGTTACTAATGTGGTAACAGTTAATTGCTACAATCTCATCATTTATTGGGATTGTTTATGATTATGCTTCCATTAATGAAATCTTATAACCCATATCTCAAGAAAACTCATGAAGTTTTTATAATATATTTATCAATGATATATTAATTTATTGGTACCATTTTTACACTATTTTTTATTTAATATAATTAGAAAGTGTTTTTAGGAAAATTTGACGCTATATCTCTCTCCGTTCATAAATTTGTGTTCTTTCAAAACCATGTTTTCTAAAAAAAGGTTTTAAAAAATATTTTATTTTTAAAAGTGTTTTAAATATTTTAAAACCCCTTTTATATGTTTTCATGGAAAAAAATTCAAAATTTTTGCAATCTTTCAAAGTATTTTCAAAGTAAAAGTAATTCTAAATGTTTTCAATATTGCTTTATAAGTTTTCAAAGCTATTTCCGAAGAAAAAGGATTTAAAAAATTATTATGTTTTAAAGTGATTTTTTCAAAGATGAAAATGTATTTTTCCTCAATTAATGTTTTAAATTACTTTAAATATTTATTTATATGTTTTTAATGTGTTTTTTATGATAAACATTTTGAATATGTTCTATATTTTAAAAATAAAATTTCAAAGAAAGGTTATTTTTCTTAAGAAATTCTCTAAGTGATAATTCAAAATCCTTATCCATATTAAATTGAACCATTTTATATACATTATGTTTTATTGGGGACATGATATAATAATACCATTCATATTATTTATTTTTTGTTTTATGTTTTCAATACATAATGTTTATGACACTTGTTTATCTTCCACAGATTATATGGTTTTGGAACCAACATCTTTTCATGGGTTATGATTTATTGAAATGATTAGGAAAAATATATATTTATCATAGTTTATGATGTGATGAAATTTTAATGAAACTCATTTTGTTTTATGGGTGATGATTTTATGTTTATAAACCAACATCTTTTCATGGGTCATGATATGATGAATATTTTGTTATCTTGTAAAACATCTATGTATAGTTTCATTTTATGATGGGTGGAACCTATATCTCCATACAATTAATTGGTTAGTGATAAATGTTTTATGATCTAAAATTTTAAATGATAGGGCATCCAAATCCCAAATCAAGAGGTCATACTAAGCCCGAAATAACATGGCATCCTAAGCCCGAAACAAGAGGGTGAATGAGAGGGAATCCCAAGATCGAAATAAGAGGGTACACAAGAGGGAATCCTAGGCCTGAAACAAGAGGGTACATGAGAGGGAATCCCATGCCAAAAACAAGAGGGTATAGGGGAGGGAATCCCAATATTGAAACAATATGGTACATAGGAGTTCATCCCAAGCATGAAACAAGCGAGTACAAAGGAGGTCATCCAAATCCCAAACCAAGAGGGTACATGGGAGGGAATCCAAATACCAAAGTGAGTACATGAGTTATTATCCCCAGAATAACATGTTTTGAAGGTATTAGTATGTATCCTTAACATAGGATTTTCTATGATTTTGTGTATGCCACAATTCCATGTCTTATTCCTATGTTATGATTTCATGGATTATTCTCATGATTCCCTTATGATTTATGTTTTATGAACTACCAATATTTATGCCATGATTCATTTTTATGATTTTTATATGTAGGGTATGATCTTATAATATTATGATCAAGATCTCATATCATTATATATAACTTTCTTAACCATTCTGATCATTTGAGATCACACCTTTATTATGTTTCCTTTCCCAAGGTTATGAAGAAAGGTTTCATGTAGAAGTACTAAAGGTGAAGATCTCTGTGGGAAACATTGAAGATATTTCACCAAGTTATAAGATTTTGTTCTATGTTTCTAATGATGCTAAACTATTAGGGTCCTCAGGCATGCACTTTTGTAATGTTTTGAATATTTATCTAAAATGATGTAATATCGATGTATATTAAGATTGTGTCATTATATTTCCCTATCTCTATTATCTCAGTTTCAGCCTCAAAGTTCAATATCTCCCAAACACAAGCAGCTTCGAACATGTTACTAGATCTATCATATGAGGAACACTGTGTACTAGATTTAGGTGATACTAATTCTTACACATAAAAATTTAATTATGAATCATTTTCATAAATATTGAAAAAAATGAATGTCTTTTCTTGATTTTGAGTATGTAACATGTGTTTTTAATTTAACTATAAAATTTAAACTAAAAAATATTTGAGTAATACTAGGAATACGTTGTATCATATTGATGTGTGTTTGATTCCTACACATCACATCGTGTCCATTTATTTGATAATTCATTCAATATTTAGGTTTATCTAAAAAATATCACTGTTTCATGACCTAAAATGTTAAATTCTTTGCAGAATAAATAAGTACATGAACATAGTCCAAAATAATTTTTATTATTATTATTTTCCAAACACTTTTAGGAAAATTGAGAAACAAAAAGACACTTTCAATCCCAAAAAACACATCAAAAGCCCCACCAAAGCTGAACAAGAAAACCAACACCAAAACAACCAACCAAAACTAAAAACCATAATTTTCATACCCGTCATCGACACCAGCACATGAAATCCCCTCTGTGGTGGTCATTCCCCATTCAGAAGCCGGATTTAAACTCCTCATGAAATCACCATCATAGTCCCACCTCACAACATCCAGAGTGATTCTCCCAAAACCATCTTGCTTGGGCAGGCTGCCTTTCTTAAAAGCCAGGGACACCCCATGGTCCCGCTTAAAGGAGGATCTGGTGCAAAAAGGTCAAGGCAGATAGGAGTAATCCTTTCTACCTTTTCTTTTTGGAGTAGCAGAAGCAACTCCTCCATCCCTAGTCCTAGTTCTGTCTCCACCTTGCACTATATCACTAAAGGAAAGATTGACCATACCACCTCTATTCTCCTTGTCGCAGTTGGGAAGCATCCCCTTCCTCCCAATAATGTTATCGGAGGTTGATTCCTTTCCCTCTACATCTATTCCTCTCCTCTGATCAGGCGTGTTTCAGTCAATCTCATACATATAAATGCTCACAACGCCATCATTATTAAATGCTCCATTTCCTTTCCCCTCAAGAACACTTCCCAAGTCAGTAGGTTTACACTGCTGGTAATGTAACTCCCCGACCCTAGTTACCCAGAGTCGGTGCATTATTGCATAACATTGGCATGATCACAAAGATCAAGTCTCAAAAGACCGATTAGTTTAGTAGCCTTAAAACACTAGATACATTCATAAGTTTTACATTACATCATAAAGTAATACAAAACTAAAACAAAATCTTGTCTTCATATCCCCTCATATTATCCCTTCAGGTCATTCATAAAATACTTTGTCACATCTCGGAAAAATTAAAACATTGAAATGGGTGAGCTCAGATGCTCAGTAAGGATAACAATATAGCGGAAGATTTCATAAATAAACATAAACATTTAAGGCATTGTATAACTGAAACAAAAGCCTTTTAATCTTGAACTTCAACATAATATGGAAAAATAAAATGAAATAATTCCATTTACTTATTCACATGGATATTATACTAGTCGAATAATCACATGCAATATCAATAACCACTTTCATAATGATGGAATGCATAATGTCGGACTATCATAACCATGTATCCAAGGCCTCGTGCCAAGACTACAAATAATATTTTGTCAAGGCCTCGTGCCAAGACACTAGTTTGTCTCACGAGACCTACCGATGCATCGAGGATCTATAACGTGCTCCACCCGTCACTTATTAAGTCCAATGCATTCCTCATATGAACAGGTTTAAACATATCATAAACCATAACATAATCATATCACATAAAACATGCATAAAGGAAACATATCATTTCCACATTTCAATCACAAGATATAAATACAACACATTGATATAATAAAAATTTATCAATACCATTTTCAATACCAAAATAAAAGAAAATTATAACTTTGTTTTTATTTTTCATTTAAAAAAATTATGGCTTGTAGAGGAGGCCGAAACTCAAATAATGGTCACGGCGGCAGAGAAGTCGTTGTCACCGCATACGTACGACAAAAAAAATTCCATTTTTTTGTTTAGTAAAACACTTCATATAAAAAAGATTACTTTTGAATAAATGTAAAAAAGTCAAAGGGGTTTATACACCATATAAAAGAAAGTTGTATATAAAACAAAATATGCCTCAATGAAAGGAGATTGAGACGAAGTCCCTTACAGAGATCATTTTTTAATTATAATAGATCTATTATGTATATTCACTATAATTTCACACAAATAAAGTACAAAAACAAGACATGACATAATAATATCATGACATAATTTGAAATTAGGAGATTAACCCAAAGAATAGAAATTGGGTTAAGAAGTTCTCTTACCTCGTGTCTGACTTGACTCGATCGTTATTTAACCTCATAAATAATAAATTAGAGTTAATTTATAATTGATTAAGAACCTTTTTCAAGTTCATTATTCCTTTTATATAACTTATTACCAATTTATGAACATTATGTAATTATTTAAGTTAATAACGATCGTTTTGTCGATCTTTGGTACTTGAGTTAAAAATAAACTTCTTATAATTACAAGTTGTTTATGTGGTAGAATATCCATTATCTCCAGAATTATATTCATTATGTAGATATCATATATATCATATATATCTAGTATATACATTCATTTATAATATTACATAACATTTAGAGGTAAGAAATGAAATGCACCGTTCATGGAGACGGTAAGCCGTACGTACGCTTGAAAGCTACTTTCATTTATATTTTATATTTAATGGAATAAAATCATAATGATATAAAGGTATATTATAATTCCAGTATAATATAATATATAATATCATTTACTCCATCCTTTATACATCCCACATATGGCATTAACGATTCAAATCACTTTGAGGGGGCGGTAGTCTGCACTTCCTAAAATGAAATTATCGTGTTTACCCATAATGGAAATCATAAAGGTATTCCATAAATGAGAAATAAAGAAGCATAAGGAAAACATAAACATAATATATATCATATATAAATATAGTTACATCTTAATGGCCACCATGAGAGGTGTTAAATGAAGATTGAACAATCATCATTTCGTGAGGCAGAAATTCACCAACCACAGAAACAATATGTTCTTTAACCATTAGACGAAGGTGTGTGTAAGTGTAAATAAAATATGTATCATAAAAAAATACTAGTATATTGAAGATACTGGTGTTTTTAAAAAATAAAGGAATGAAAAGAGTTTATGGGGTTGGAGAAGCAAAATAAAACAAAATAACATAAGAGAAGACATTACCTTAAAATCGGGTAACTTTTTTTGATTTGAGCCAAAGGCTTACTTGGGAAGAATTATGCCCAAAGTGAGGCTTCTAGGAGTAATAGAGGGAAGTTTAGAGAGTATTTGGGCATAGTTTGGCCGATCCAAATGGCTTTGATGGTGTGAATAAGGTGGGAGAGGTGGGGGCCTTTTATAAGAGGAGAGGAGGGGCACTCTGGGAAAGTAATGAAATGTTACATTATTATGAAGTGATTTTCGGATTTCAAAGGCCCCACAATAATATATTTATAGTATAAGGTGATAAGAGTTCTAAATATACCCATCAAATAGGTTTTTGACAAGTGTAAGTCTTAGATTTTACATTATCTTTTCATTTTATTTAAATAGTTAATTAATGAGGTAATCGTTGCATCATCATGGTGTCATAAAAAAATTTAATTTAGTTAATGTCTAAAAGATATAAAAAAATATCATGATGTAGGAAATATTTTTATATTTCCCATGAATTTTTATAGTCAAAAAGTTAACTTATATAACCCCATTTAATAATTGTTTTAGTAAAACAACACATGTTTGTGACAATTTTATTTTTAATTAAAAAAATAGATATTAATGTCATTTTCTTACCCAAGTGGCTCCATGGGGTCCCCAAGTTGACCCATGGATTTTCTTGGTCACCCACGACTCATCCAATAAGGGTAGGACAAGTGTAAAGGTAATTTCATATTATTATAACATTATATTTACCTTAAATAACACTACTTACCTTTAATCGCGATTAATAGAACTTAAAAGTTACTATTCACCAAAAATTATTTTAATCCCATTGAACCACATTTTACTTCATAATGAAAACCATGTATGTCGAATTTTTGAAATTCAATACACAGAAGTGGTAATGTTTCATTTACATGAAAAATTAGTTTTTAAACTACCACTTAGTGGTTTCACTATTCATCAAAAATTGAAGTTTTTCAGAAAAACACGAAAAATTAACCCTAAGCTATATTTGATATTCCTAATTAAAAAATGATGTATATTTTAAAAAATTAAAAAAAATAATTTGAATTAATTAATTTAATAATTAATTTCCGCTGTCACAACAAATAGCGTGTTTTTAAGAAAAAATATCAATCAAAAGATTGACAATTGTTTATGTCCAATTTCAAAGTGAAATTAATTATAATGACCAACATTGAATAAAATGATAACAATATATTCTAATTACACTTTAGAACTACTCAATTTTATAATTTATCACTATAAATTATTTTGATTAAAAAAACATGTTTTTAAGTATTTTTCACTATTCATAAAAAATTGCAAGTTCTCAGAAAAAACCAAAAATTCAACATAGGGTAATTTCAATATTCCAAATCCAAAAATAAAGTCCATTTTGAAATATAAAATTTATATAATTTCAAAAAGTGGGAATTACTATTCATAACTGCTACTTTTATTGGTCACGGTGTGTTAGAACTCAAGGTTGCGTACAACACACGCTGCTCTATTATTCAAAGAGGAGAGTACCATGGAAGCTTGGGGTGTTACATTCTCCCCTCATTCAATAAATTTCATCCTCTAAATTTGAAATTTTTCTTCAAAAATAAAAGGTTGAATGTAGAAAATACCTTTGTGGAATACCCACATCGGAAATAAGGTTAATAAAATTTAGGCTTAATAAGAGGGAAATGGAAAAGAAAAAGTGACCACCAAATTATGATATCGATTAAGAGAACATTGGTGGAAATTAGAGACAAATCATTGGAGGGAAAATGTAAATATTTTTAGGGAGTGATTTAGGTCATCAATCCCAAACAAGTGTAAAATTGAGGGCCTCAAAGCCTTCAATCTATGGTGATTTAAAATATCATCAGTTCAAAAAAACATAAGGTATTAAGATAACACATTTTATTTTATATCCATTTCCTAACATTTAAGAATTAATTTATTCATAGAATAAGAGATAGGTATACATATATATATGCTTGACAAGTAGAGTATCAACCTTCAACTAATTTCTACCACAAACTCATCTTTCACTCAAAAAGATAATAGAACTCAAAAATATTCTATTTATAATAACCGTATAGGGTTCCAAAAATAAATTTATAATTCCTCTATCAGAACAAAAAAAACTACATTATACACTCCAAGGACTTCACGTAGTCCAGTGGTAGGCGATAAATCCCAATTGCACTATGGTTGTGGGTTCAATTCCCACAGCTTTGTCCGACTTGATGGGTTGTCACACGGTCTAAATGTTGTCCTTTTTATAAATATCCAAAAATAACCTTAACAATTGTATCCAATGTAAAATATAATCCATTCTAACCATTATAGTAATCCAAAATACCTATGTCCAGACTTTCTCTAAAAGGTCTTTAAATTCAAAAATCAACTGTAACATCATATTCCCCAAACAAAGTAAAGTTTCTATTATTGTCACATACTAAAAATATGATTACCTTTATCATATTAAAAACTTAATGAAAACAACAAGTATTGCAGTGCAATACTTATATATATCAAATTATTCTTATAACCAGTACATCATTGATACAACACTCAAATGACATAATTCTTTAATAACAACATAAGAACTCTAATCATTCCCCCTCATCTGTGGTAGTATCACAACTTGATTATTATCCAATAGCATCATTTGGGGCATACTCCTATGATTTGGAAATTGGTTTGCATAGTGTCCCCACTCCTTGAAGATAAAGCATTGTACATTTGAATCCTTTTTCTTACCCTTACATTCACGCACTTGGTGTCCTTTTTCTCAACACCTATAAAAAACTCACATTCCCTTCAGGCAAGTTCCAAGGTGTTTCTTCCCACAGTTATCACATATTGGAAAATTCTTTTTTCCCTCTTCCCTTTATCCATCTTTCTCTCATCCATCCTTTTCTTCTCTGGAATACCTTCAAATCCATAGGACTCAGAGAATTCTTTACTTATCTTATTAACACATGATACTATTTCTTCATATGTTGAGAACACATGGGAGACTATTTACCTTCTAAATGTCAGCTTAATACCATGAAAGATATGATCCTTCTCACCATTTGGATCATACGTATTACTGGAGTTCACATTCCTTCTACTGGGCTCCATTTCTAAAAAATGGAATAAACTAGATTAGTTTATGAATTGAAATACAAAATAACAAACTTTCCAACCACCTAACATAAATTGAATAGTTTATGGATATAATCTATAATCATAAAAATGTTTTCTTTGAGTAAGTATATACTCATAAACCCTTCATAATGATTTGTAAATAAAATGAGAATTATCCTAAGCATATCCCTCGGGAGTGTCATAACCAAGAGTGCAGCAAGGCCCGTTTTTGTGCACCAGTTCCCATTTGAGTCTATCTCAAAGTGGTGTTTTCAGGTTTTACCCCTAGGTACATCTGTGCTAGAGCCGCCTCTACTTTCTCGTATCCATACAGGTATGTATTGATCGGAAAACTCACAAAATCTCTATAATACCAAAATTATAGGATGTTCTTCTATACTAATCCTCAAATTCTTTCTTAGGGCTATGTGCTCTAATCAGAGTTTATCTAAATATAGCTTCCAAGGTTAGTACTAAACTGCCTCTGATACCAACTGTAATGCTCCGACCCCAGTTACCCAGAGTCGGTGCATTATTGCATAACATTGGAATGATCACAAAGATCAAGTCTTGAAAGACCGATTAGTTTAGTAGCCTTGAAACACTAGATACATTCATAATTTTTACATTACATAATAAAGTAATAAAAATGACAACAACATATTGTCTTCATATCCCCTCATATTATCCCTTCAGGTCATTCATAAAATACTTCTTTACATCCTGGAAAAATTAAAACATTGAAAGGGGTGAGCTCAGATGCTTAGCAAGGATAACAATATAGTGGAGGCTTTCATAAATAAACATAAACATTTAAGGCATTGTATAACTGAAACAAAAGCCTTTTAATCTTGAAATTCAACATAATATGGAAAAATAAAATGAAATAATTCCATTTACATATTCATATTGATATTCTACTAGTCGAATAATCAAATGCAATATCAATAACCACTTTTATAATGATGGAATGCATAATGCCAGACTATCATAACCACGTATCCAAGGCCTCATGCCAAGACTACAAATAAGATTTTGTCAAGGCCTCGTTCCAAGACACTAGTTTGTCTCATGAGACCTACCGATGCATCGAGGAGCTATAGCGGGCTCCACCCATCACTTATTAAGTCCAATGCATTCCTCATATGAACAGGTTTAAACATATCATAAACCATAACATAATCGTATCACATAAAATATGCATAAAAGAAACATATCATTTCCACATTTCAATCACAAGATATCCATAAAACACATTGATATAATAAAACTTTATCAATACCATTTTCAATACCAAAATAAAAGAAAATTAAAACTTTGTTTTTATTTTTCATTTAAAAAAAATTATGGCTTGTAGAGGAATCCGAAACTCAAATAATGGTCACGACGACAGAGAAGTAATTGTCGCCGAATACGTACGACAAAAAAAACATTCCATTTTGTCGTTTAGTAATACACTTTGTATAAAAAATATTCCTTTTGAATAAATGTAAAAGTCAAAGGTGTTTATACACCGTATAAAAGAAAGTTGTGTATAAAACAAAATATGACTCAATGAAAGGAGATTGAGATGAAGTCCCTTAAAAAGATCATTTTTTTAAATAAAATAGATCTATTATGTATATTCACTATAATTTCCCATAAATAAATTATAAATATAGGATAGGATATAATAATATCATGAGATAATTTGAAAGTAGAAGACTAACCCAAAGAATAGAAATTGGGTTAAGAAGTTCTCTTACCTCGTGTTCGACTTGACTCGATCATTCTTTAACCTCCTGAATAATAAACTAGAGTTAATTTATAATTTATTAAGAAACTTTTTCAAGTTAATTATACCTTTTATATCACTTATTACCATGTTATGAACATTATGTAATTATTTAAGTTAATAACGGTCGTTTTGTCGATCTTTGGTACTTGAGTCAAAAATAAACTTCTTATAATTACAAGTTGTTTATGTGGTAGAATATACATTATCTCCAGAATTATATTCATGATTTAGATATCATATATATCATATATATCCAGTATATACATTCATTCATAATATTACGTAACATTTAGAGGTAAGAAATGAAATGCACCGTTCATGGAGACGGTAAGCCGTACGTACGCATGAACGCTACTTATATTTATATTTCATATTTAATGAAATAAAATCATAATGATATAAAGGTATATTATAATTTCAGTATAATATCATATATAATATCATTAACTCCATAATTTATATATCCCACATATGGCATTAACGATTCAAATCACTTTGAGGGGACGGTAGTCCGCACTTCCTAAAATGAAATTATCACGTTTACCCATAATGGAAATCATAAAGGTATGCCATAAATGAGAAATACAGAAGAATAAGGAAAAAATAAACATAATATATATCATATATAAATATATTGACATCTTAATGGCCACCATGAGAGGTGTTAAAAGAATATTGAACAATCATCGTTTCGTGAGGCAGAAATTCGCCAACCACAGAAACAGTATCTTCTTTAACCATTAGATGAAGGTGTGTGTAAGTGTAAATAAAATAATTCTCATAAAAACATCCTAGTATATTTAAGATACTGGTTTTGTTACAAAATAAAGTAATAAAAAGAGTTTAAGGGGTTGGAGAAGCAAAATAAAAAAAAATAACATAAGAGAAGACATTACCTTAAAATCAGGTAACTATTTTTGATTCGAGCCAAAGGCTTCCTTGGGAAGAATTCTGCCCAAAGTGAGGATTCTTGGAGTAAGAGAGGAATGTTGAGAGAGTATTGGGGCATAGGTTGGCCGAGCCAAATGAATTTTATGGTGTGAATAAGGTGGTAGATGTGTGGACCTTTTATAAGAGGAGAGGAGGGGCACTCTTGGAAAGTAATGAAATGTTACATTATTATGAAGTGATTTTCGGATTTCAAAGGTCCCACAATTATATATTTCATGGATAAGGTGATAATGGTTCGAAATATACCCATCCAATAGGTTTTTTACAAGTTTAAGTCTTAGATTTTACATTATCTTTTCATTTTATTTAAATCATTAATTAATGAGGTAATCGATGCATCATCATGGTGTCATAAAAAAATTTAATTTAGTTAATATCTAAAAATTATAAAAAAAATATCATGATGTAGGAAATATTTTTAGATTTCCAATGAATATTTATAGTCAAAAATTTAACTTATATAACCCCATGTAATAATTGTTTTAGTAAAACAACACATGTTTGTGACAATTTTATTTTTACTTTAAATAAGAAGTTATTAATGTCATTTTTTTACCCAAGTGGCTCCATGGGGTCCCCAAGTTGACCCATGGATTGTCTTGGTCACCCACGACTCATCCAATAAGGGTAGGACAAGTGTAAAGGTAATTTCATATTATTATAACATTATATTTACCTTAAATTACACTACTTACCTTTAATCGCGATTAATAGAACTTAAAAGTTACTATTCACCAAAAATTATTTTAATCCCATTGAACCAAATTTTACTTCTTAATGAAAACCATGTATGTCGAATTTTTGAAATTCAATACACAGAAGTGGTAATGTTTCATTTACATGAAAAATTAGTTTTTAAACTACCACTTAGTGGTTTCACTATTCATCAAAAATTGAAGTTTTTCAGAAAAAACACCAAAAATTAACCCTAAGATATATTTGATATTCCTAATTAAAAAATGATGTATATTTTAAAAAATTTAAATCAACTAAGTTGAATTAATTAATTTAATAATTAATTTCTGTTGTCACAACAAATAGCGTGTTTTTAAGAAAGAATATCAATCAAAAGATTGACAATTGTTTATGTCAAATTTCAAAGTGAAATTATTTCTAATGAACACCATTGGATAAAATGGTAAAAATATTTTCTAATTAGAATTTATAACCACTCAATTGTATAATTTATCACTATAGATTATTTTTATTAAAAAAGTTGTTTTTAAGTATTTTTCACTATTCATCAAAAATTGGAAGTTCTCAGAAAAATACCAAAAATTCAACATAGGCTAATTTCTATATTCCGAATTCAAAAATGAAGTCCATTTTGAAATATTAAATTTATATAATTTCAAAAAATGGGTATTACTATTCATAATTGCTACTTTTATTGGTCGCGGTGTGTTAGAACTCGAGGTTACGTACAACACAGGCTGCTCTATTATTCAAAGAGGAGCGTACCATGGAAGCTTGGGGTGTTACATGTATACTGTATTCACCACATTGGATTGCTCCACAACCTTACTAGAAACCTCATGGTTAGATTCTCCTACCACAAAATCTCGCATACTGATCTCCAAAGGTTTATCCTGCTCCACTGAAACAACATCCATACCCTCCTCGGCAAGTCCCTGGAACCTGTTACTGAAAGGAAACAAAGGTGTAGATGAAACACCTGGTCCCCCCACTATCCTGGATTCTCCCATTCCTTCCCAAAGCCACTATAGAGTCACCTTTTTTCACTTTCCGCCCTATGTTCCCTCATTGCCAAAGCGTCACCTAGAGGATGATCCCTCAGAGTCTCTTCACCAGATGGGTCACCATTCATTTGAGAACTCCTATTATTATAATTCTCTTGTATTTGACTATTTCCTGCATTAGGGACCTCCGGATTTCATTGCGTCTTCATAACATCCTTCAATGATGAGTTATCACCATGCCTATCAGAATCCTTGCCAACCCCTTCTACGAGCTGCTGGACCAAGGGACCCAGCGACTGGGAACCTTCATTTTCCCCCTCCATATCAGTTGTCCTCAACTCCTGACCCACCATTGGCTGTGTCACAGGGGTAATCCTTGCTGTATCCTCCCTCCTAACTAAGGCCTGGTACTCCCGACGCCAAGGCTTCAGCACCTGTGTTGATGAATATCTTCAACATATCCCCGGAAGATGTCCAAAACAGTTACAAGTCAAGAAAAAATCATACCAGTTCTCATAAAAAAACTACTGTTTACACCTACATTCCTCGCCAATTGTAATCCAAACAAAATCTAATGGAACCCTAGAATCATCTACCTCAACACATACATGAGGGTTAATTGGATGGCACACCACTTCAGTGTGACTATCCGCACACAGAAATCTACCCACAACATTACCCATCATTCTTATAACAAAGGGATTATGAAAAGGTAAGGGGAGATTAGGAAAACTGACCCAAACCACAGCTGAGGGATAATTCCGTTTCATATAAAAATCAAACATCCAACAAATAAGGAAAAACCTAATACCATTGAAACTACGAGGATCTCTTGACCAAGCTTGGATGAGGTCCTCTACTGACTAAAAGCGGATCATAATATGTTGTCTGTCCAACAGCCCGATGGTCGCCCTTTCTTGAAGATCCCAATATGAGAAAACAAACCAGTTGAACGCATCGATGGAGGGTCTCCTATATCTAAACCGAGCAACTAGAGTAAGATTCAACATCGAAGAGGTTTTAGTGAACTCAAATGTTGAAATATGAAGATCAGGGTTGCCATCCAAAAGATGCATAACTTTAGGGCTCACAAATGATTTCAAAAATGGTGGAAGAAAGTTAGGATTGGAGAAGCTCTGAAATGAAGACCTTTCTATCATGGGAAATGACTATTCTCCCTCCCACGAAAAGGGGGGAGGATCCGGACCAGATGCTGTCGTCACCAGTGGAGGGAGAGCATCAGAGGGTTTTCATGACCGTTGATAGATAAGTACATGATCATAGTACATGTGTGCATCATCATTTTTTATGAATTAATTTCTTCATGAACTCTATTAAAATTAAAAAATTAAGTATCAGATAAAAATTATAACAAAATTAACTAAAACATGTAGAGAAAATGGTGAGAAAAATCACCAAATAATTAGTATAAATTCGGCTATTCATGATGTTTGTATAAAATCTTACACCATGAATTATTCCCCTTAGTTTCCAAAAAATATATATCTCCTCTTATGAAAATGTGGATTTTTAATAGTCTTGATAGTACTGGGAAAATATAAGTAAATAAATTATTGGTAAACATTTTAAATGAAATTGTAATTATCATACAAAATACCACCTTGGGGATGCTAGTTTATTAATAGAATATGATATATTTCATAAAATTTCAACCATAATAACCACAATCATTATTATTAGTTTCTTCTAGGAACTAAAGAAACATCAATAAAAAAAGTAATTTATTTTTATATATGTTTTTATAGTGGAATATTATTATATATACCATAATACTTATACATTTATAGAAGTTGATAGGATTTTTTTTCTCATGGATTGTCCTCCTGCACTAATTTTAATGATATTTAAACATCTCACTATCATAACATAATTTTCAATAAAACATAATATAAAATGTATTACTTAAATTTTCTCTGTAAAATTTTTCATTTAGTGTATTGAAAATTGATAAACCTCATCACATGTGGTCGGTTCTTTGGGTATCCATGCATTGAACCTAGAAAATAAATCTTTGGAGCATCCTAATTGATTGTAATGAGTAACCACTGATGCTTAAAAACAAAAATTAATATGTAATTTAATGTATGAAAATATATTTGATATAATTAAATTGTAGAGTTTTACCCCTACATCATGGTATTAAGAAGAGATTGTTTTCTGTAAGTTTTCTTTCAAACATTGTGGCTAGTTTTTTCACTATTACTTCATATCACTTTGGTTACAATAATAATAGTTGTGTAGAAGTGATGTGATGACTAATGAGTCCAAATTTTTGTTCATAGGGTTTTCCCTTCAGATAGTATTGATATATGTGTCAGCAAAAATTATAAATAGTATTTAGTCATCATAAACATAGTATATTGGCTATTGGAAAAAATCATGAAAACACACCTCATGTATACATTTACAACTGAGACTCATAGCCATTCATGATTGAGAATCTCATTTACATTCTTAAGACGAATATAGCATGTTATGGCCTCCCCATACATATATTCTTCCAAATCAATTGTGGTTGTTTCACCATATTCTAACATTATATCCACATAAACCATTAATGTTATCAAATTTGAAAGTTAAATTGGTGGGGTAAATATACTATTTAAATATCTTTCCAATTGGTTGGTTGATCCTTTTGATCATTTTTATTCTACCTTCTATTTCACCCACTTCCCTTTGTCTGTCTGTAATAACATTCAATGGTTCAAAACTTTTTTCATTAATTTTTAAAGTTTTTTTTATAAAAAATAAATTGGAAATGAATACATCCTTTTCTACATGTATTCTTACAAGATCTATTGACCATGTTATGAATGTTCTAATATTTTTCTCAACCATATGAATAACTTCATCATCAATTGGAACATATAGCTAGATATTAAGCTTGTGAGCTATGTGAATCCCCACTCACACATGAATAATTGGATGTTTTTATCATGTAGAATATATCCTTATATATTATACATGTAACCCCTCACAACCAGGCGATGGGTGGGTGTTGATAGATATAAATCACAATCATTTTCACCCTATAGAATATTAGTATAGGAAAGGTATTTATGTCTGTCTAGTTCACATTTCATAGAAACAATTATGAAAATATTGATTACCTCTTATAAAACATCCGGGAATGGCTTGGATCGAAACTGTTTGGGGGTGGGGGAAACTTCACATAGTGGTTGTTGTTGTGTTATTTATTCTCTTTGGTTTCGTCCCAAATAATTTTATAGAAACTCAGAATTCTAATTAATTTTTTCTTCTATAGAAGATAATCATGTATGAATATCTTCCATTTCTTATCTTTATCCCTTTGTTTACTTCTTTCCTCAAAATTGTTTTTGGGTGACAACCCAAAACCCGCACCTATGACATGAGCATACAATTTGGGATACATCAAGTAAACTAATAGTAGTTGTTCATTGGGTATAGATAATGATGATTATTATGTCTAAGTTGGATAAAAAATAATGAAAAATAAGAATTCATTGTCATGTAATACCAATTTAAAGAATTTTTTTATTGTTTCATACTTACACATGATTCCTACACTTTTTTTTTGTTTCCATTTATTAGTATCCTGCCTTTATTTATAGGTGCCTCCATCTATAGCACATGATGTGGGATGAAAGTGGAACTGGATATTGATTCACTAATATATATATCTATATAAATGGAACATAATTATATAGTTTTATCATGGAGCATAAAACTATTATAGTATATTTAAAATAAATACCATTTTTTATGTGAAGCGTACCCCATCAATACTTTACGGCAGGGGTACATTGGTTTTGTTTCATGTTTCTTATTTTCATCACTCGGTTTTTATTTCAAAAATTGAAAATTATTTATCAATGTGATTAATACATGTATTTCCAAGAAATATAATACCAATCACATCATACCTAAAAATATTTCACCTCATTAAGACTAATAAACACATCACACACTTTTTTTGGTGTGCATACATTTGTTGTGTGGGTAGGTTTATTTTCCCTTTATAATATTTGAGATGATATTTTGTAATAAATGAAAAAAATCTTCAATGAGACTTTCTAATTTGAATTAATACAAATTTCATCGAGGATTCATTTACTATAAATTCACTCTACAAGGGGTAATGGAGAATAAATAAATGTTTCATTATTTTGTTTAGTAAAATAAAAAAAGTATATCAAAATTTTACCTTAATCGCTTAAAAAGTTAGTGCCTGAAGCACATGTAGAATATTATGCCACAAATATACATCAATCGGCATGCATATTAGAGTATTGATCCTAATGTAACTACTTAACATGGAATTTTGGGGGGTTAACAGCCTATCCACATGAATTCCATCCAACCTCAAATTTGATGCCTTTGTTTCTCGCCTTAATAATTTTTATAAACACCATCACTCTATGATGCTTCTATTTTTTCTAGGATGCAGGTTGTTCCCCATATACCATCTACTCAACTTCCACATCATCAATATAATGTTCATCTTAATTTGTATCATCATCATGTGTGGATGGTTTTTGTTCCTCTACATTGGGAGTATCAACATGTTGATAAACCTATTATTCCTCAGGATTGGTAATATCGGCATGTGCAGAATTCATTATTTATATAAGTGGTTGAACATTTATTTTACATTACATAAATGCAGCAGTGAACATATAATAATATGAGGCAACACAATGTACATTACAAAAAAAATATAACCTAATTATTGAACTCTATTTTTGTAAAGGTTGGAGAAATTTGACCTCACTATCAAGTATCAAAATCCCCCCATTATGGTATCCTCTAACATATAAGACCCAGTCTACATTGGGACCACTATGAAATAATTTCAATGTCCCAATGAAAGGGTTGTCATCAATTAAATTGACATATGACCCTTCATTGGTTTTGGTCAATATTAAACAATGGACCACTTTCTATTTGCAGTATCTAAAACATAAAATACTTTTACTACCTATAATTCCATTATAAATAGTTTATATTTTTACCCTTCCTAGTTGAAATTCACTTTTATGAATACCAATTTATCTATTTTAACTATAATTCTATTATCAACCCATTTTCATTAAAAAATTTTCACTTGGAAAGTTGTATAATCCAACTCTAATATTTTTTGGATGATGCCAAAGTATGAAATATTTTTTATAAAGTTGATTTCTATATTGGGTACCTGATACAAGAATTTCTTTATCCACAAGTTCATATTCACTATTTTTTATGGTGTTTCATTCATCATGTTCATTAGTATATAATGTATAACCAATAATTACATAACTATTATAAGATAATACATGTACACTTGGTCCTCTAGCTAGAAATAAAAGTCGTTCTGAAATTGAATCTTAATTTATAGTTTACCCCTTAGAAATATGGTCCTGAAAACATCCTATAAATTTTTGCTAATGTATATTTTCTATCTAGGTTTCTTCCCTTGAAGGAATAAAATTCTTATGAATTAATTTGTGGGTTTCAATGTATGGCATAACCTCTAAACTGTTACAAAAAATGTAAAGGTGATCCTACTCTCATTCTGTAATATTAATTGTGACAACATCTATTAAAGAAATTCCATCACCCACAAGCTTCCCAGTGTTATGTTATTTTAGTAGACCAATTATTTACAAATCAGATAGGTAGTTGGTATATAATTGAATGTATTCTTCAGTAACATTTCACTCTGAAATTGAACCTTCAATCTGATATCTATTTTTGATACACCCTTTTAAAATTCTCATATAATTTTCTAAGGTGTATATCCATCTATAATATACAGGACCATATAGTTGAGTATCTCTTACCAAGAGAACCATTAATAGAACCGTCATATTAAAGAATTTCGGTAAGATAAATGTCTACAATTTATATTATATGATAGAAATATCCATTTATATAGTTGGAAATTTCACTGGGTCTATAACTTTGTTATATATAGATTTTAATAATATACATATATCATTTCATGTATGATGGAAATTAATGGTAAAAATGAAACCTAAATCTACAAGCACTATATATTGCATAAAAAATGATAATCATGTGATTTAGTAGCTTTAAACAATAAAGCAAATATTGAAAAGATATTATTTATATTTGATTAATACCACTCTAGAACCTTTACATTATTTAATAAGTTGAAAAAAAGTCATCCCCCTTCCTTTGAAAGAGTGTAGGCATCTGGAGGAAAAAAATTCTATTTTTTACACTTCACTGGTGCCAACTCTTCATGTATCCCCATGTAAATCATGTCCAACATAGCCTTTATTCCATACTTTGTTTTTATGGGTTTATTTATTAACATACCAATGAAACTATCACATAAATATTTTTCCACATGCATAACATCAAGAAAATGACTAACGTAAAAACAATTCTAGTATGGTATTTCCAAAAAATGATCTCTTTTTAAACTAGTTTTTGTATGATTTTATGAAAATGTTTTACTAAAATTAATGTCCATATCTTTTAATTTCTCAATCATTTTATCGCCTATTGGTGGAGATGGTGCTATACCTTCTTCCAAAATCCCATCAAATAATTTCATCCAAGATCAGTAATTTTGTCATCGAGGTAGAAATATGAAATTTCCCAGATGAACAATCTTTTAATAATGTTACAATGGTGTAACTTGTTCATAAATGGGACACTCTTGAGTTACTTTAATTCTATATATAATTTTTTTCCATAATTATAGAATTAATTTATGATCCCATATAACATGGAACTCAATATAAAATATTCAATTCTATAATAATCATTCAACATAACACCTGAATCCCAAAAAAATTTAAAATCTTTGATCAATAGAGTCAAATAAAGATCAATATCATTACCCAGTTGTTTTGGTCATAATATAAGAATAGATTATATAACATATTTTCATTTCATGCATAACCATGGTGTCAAGCTATAATTTACTAGCATAACTGGCCATATATTGTGAGTGTTTCTTTGAAAACCAAAAAGATTCACTCCATCTATAGATAGCATAAGAATAAGGTTTCCCATCTTATTTCCAAATTCAAGATACTCGTGAATAGTTCTCTTCCACTAAGGAGATTCTACTGGGTGGAGAAGATTAAAATATTTATTTATTATATTTTCATGCCAATTCAATTATCTTTTATTCTCCTCACTTCCATATAGGCACCTGAACCTTGGAATGATTGGAAAGTACCAAAACAATTCATAGGACCTGATTTATATTTATTGTATCAAGATTTACCACACTTTGGGAATTTTTAAGTGATTTTTGGTCCTTGTGAAACCATATACATTCATTTGGATAGACATGCATTCTTTTAGAGATCATAACCATTGAAAATAGAATTCATTTAGAGTTATATGTTCGGTAAGGAAGCTAATTATCTTCTAGGGTCATATCATTCAAGATGGGAGGTAGTGTAGTAAAACTAGCATCACTCCATACATTGCTATATTTTAATTTATATATCTTCATTGTGGATGAAAATTCAATATATTTAATATAACCAACATATAATGGTGTATTTAAACAACTCTTTAAATTCTAAAACAATTTTATATAATCATGAATTTCATCTTCAATTATCATTATCATATCCTCAATACAATCTTCATTATTATTCACACTTATAATCATATCCTAGATATTGCCTTCATCATTGCTCACACTTTTAATTAAATCAAATTATCCATCTAATGTAGTTTATCTTAGTCACTAGATACATTCATTTTTCCCCATGTTTAGTCGAACATTTATAAATTCGATATTCTCTGTGATAGATCAAATGTTCTTCCAAATCCTCGAGACTAATTATGTATCAGTCTGGAATTACTTCCAGTGGACTATAATTGATACCTATCAGGGCACTCCATGGGCAGCTACACCCCCTGGGCGGGACACACCACCATCCCCAGTGGCATCCATTTCCTCATGAAGCCCTTGGGTGGAGAGCCATGCTTCGTCCAACGCTCACATGTGAGAGTTCCCAAGGATCGGATACATTCCTACCTCGTTTGCCTCTGATACCAACTGTAGAGACCCGAAGCTTGACGTACATGATCATTACATAAATTTTTAGGAATACTTAATACATAACAGAAAGAGACACACAAGGACTGTAATAGTTTAGTGTCTTTGGAAACTTGGAACGTAATCTTCTAGTAGTGGTGAAAGATCTTCAACATCTCCCATAAAGATCTTTCCATTTTTTCTTACCTAAAACCTTTATTTATATTCTGGGGAAAAGAAAACATAAAAATGGTGATCTCAAATGCTCAGTAAGGGTTTGAATGGACAAAATAAAACATACCATATACATTCGAACTTAAAAACATGAACATAATGTTTAAACATCAAAAGCTTGAGCAATGACATAAAACATGGAAGTACGTAAGGCATAGATCATAAAGAAACATTAATAATGATAAAATATCATGGGAATAAAACATGTAATTGTGGCATCCATTAAGAAAATGATATTATTTCTATATTAGCCAAGGCATTGCTTCCAATACCATCTTAGTGGACAAAGTCCCTTTTTGAATCGAGTTCACTCCTCGTTCCAGTCCTGTATTACTGAACTAGTTTAACTTTCCGTTCCAGTCATGTCTGTCTCATGAGATATAAATCTTTACCCAATGCATTGTAGGGAGATATAGGTCTCACCCATCTCATAATGGAATCATTCTTACTTGTGCCACAAAATAAACATACATCATTCATAAAAACCCAATAAATAAAATGGGTTTCATAAACATCATCCTATCATCACATAATCCATATAAAAGAAATGGATATCATTTCATAATAAGAAAAGTCAAACCATGTAAATCATAGAGACATTATACTAGAAACTTACACATATGAAATAATGTTATCTTAGATGAAAAATGGTTTTTGATAAACACTTGCAATGAATTCTTGAGGAAAATATCCTTTCTTCTTTAAAATCATTTTCTTTTCACAAAATTTCATCCAATTTTAAAAGAAAATGATTTTTTTGAAAATAGTCATGAAATCTTTTGGAGGAAGCTTCATAAAAATAAAGCTTTATAAAACTGTAAAAATTCGTTCGTGCCGTATAAGTTAAAAAAACATTCTTCTCGTAATTTTGCCGGAAATGTCAAAAAGTACCTCATAAAAGAAAGATTCCATACATACCTTGTAGAAAAATTCAAAATGGGTAAAAATGACATTAAACCTTCATGAAACCATTTTTAGGAAACATGGACATGGATGAGAACAATAACCCCAGTAAATACTTACGAATAAACAATCTCGGATAAGAATGAGATCGGAAAAGTTATCCCTTACCTTATGTATGATATGCTTCGTATGTATCCGAACCTCCTGTATAATAATTTAAATAATATCATTTACTTATTACAGAATCATATTTATTATTATGATATCATATATGGTTCACTTATGACTTTATATTACCCGTTCTTTTGTAAATTCCATGTTAAAGAGAATTTTGGGTAAAATCGTTTCATTTGTCGTTCGTATTTTGACTTTTAATTATTAATATGATTAATTAGATCATGATTAATTAATTCCAGAATATAAAACATGATTTATATATAATATATATTCAGAATATACATATATATAATAGATCGATAAATGGAAATAAATACACCATTCATGGATACGGTAGGTCGTACGTACGCTTGAACGCTGTTTTCATTTCCTTATTGAGTTGAATGGAATTAAGTAGATGACATAAATATATATATATACATAAATCTAGTAGCTTTATAATGTCATATATTTCATTATTATTTCTTATATATACTTTATAATCATTCTTAAATGGTTAACATGGAGAATGAATCTCATCACGTCGTGGAGACGGTAGTCCGTACGTATGCACGAGCGATGATATCGTTCCCATAATTATTGAATTGAATTGGATAGGATGATAAAATATATAATAATTAGTATGATGTTATGATAACTATGTATAGTTATTCTTTACACCATTATACCCATCCAAGTAAGGTGGTGTTGGAAAAACAGATTACACCCCAGCGTGGAGACGGTATTCCGTACGTACGCACGCGCAGTGATTTTGTTTTCCATAGGATGGATAGATGGTGAAATAGGTTTGTTTCATAATTATAATATCATATCAGTATATTATTGATACTGATGTTATTACTTCATAATGAAACAACTAAATAAGAATAAGTAGAAGAAAAAATAAAATTGAAAGAATCGGTAACGGACATTACCTCTTCTTTGAAGAGCCTCTTTGAGACCTCCTCTTAGGGCACTAAAATTGGTCTTTGAAGAATAAAAATACCTCTAGGATGTTTCTAGGGAAGTGGAGAAGATAATTTTACAGGGTTTGGCCGAGCATGCAGGCTCAAGTTGGTGTGAGGAAGAGAGGGAGGATGTGCCCTTTTATAAGGGAGGAGAGGGGCACCTTTGGAATAACTAAACATATTATTTTATTATAAAGTCACATTCGGTTTTTAATAGCTCCAAATTGATATATTTAGAAGCTGAAGTGGGGATGGGTCACAATACTCTCATCCAATATAATTTAGAAAAGTTTAGCTAATTATATTAACCTTATCTTTTAGTTTTAACTCTTAGTTAATTAGATTGACATTTACCATGTCACTTTGTATTTTTATATTATATAGTTAATAAACAACCCATATACATCCAATCGACCCCCATGTGGTCCATTAATGATACACCTATCATGATATTAGTATCTTGGATGAACCATAGATTTTTATGAATAAAATAATAATCAATAATATAATATTTTTTTTAAAAACTATTTTATGTCAATTTTGACACTATTTAGTAATTTATTTTTGTAAAAATCATAAAAGAATTTTTAATTCAAAAAAAGTTAATTAAATCAATACTAAAATGTCATATTAACCTATAAAATTTATGGAATTCATAAAAAGTCTCAAATTAAATTTATTTGGGTATTTATAACATCAATTATGTCAATATTTCATTAATAAGATAATTACTGCATCATCATTGTATCATAAATAAATTAAATTATTTAATGTCTAAAAATTACAAATAAAATAACATTATGTAGTAAATCGTTTTATCTTTCTAATGAATATTTATATTCTAATTTATCATACGTATAACCCTATATTAAAAATTATTTACTTATTAAACTTTGATTTTAACTATTTTAACCCTTCTTTAAATAAATTAATAATAAATGTTCTAATCTAATCCAAGTGGGCCTAAATGGTCATATTTTATTTCTAAGTTTGTTTTTGGTAGAATTAAACTTATCCAATAGAATTAGGACATGTGTTAGGGTAATAATAATATCATTTTTAGCCATAATTAGCCTATTTACTTTTAACCGTGGTAAATAAAAGTAAAAAGTTACTATTCACCAAAAATTATTTTCACTCTCATTGAACCAAATTTTACGTATTGACATCAATAGTGTCTCTTGGATTTTTGAAATTCCACTCAAAGAACCGGTAAAATTAAGTTTTATGTAAATTTGCAAATTCTCCTAGGAGGTGGGTAAAAGACGGTGAAAAGTTCAATAAACTTTTTATATATCTAAAATTATTATAAAATTACTCCAATGAATTACATTGAACTTATATAGGTATTATGTATCAATTTTTACCTAAAATAAATTTAAATAAAATAAATAATTATTTAAATAAAAATTCGGTTTTTAAATAGTAACCCAGTGTTTTCATTATTCATCAAAAATTGAAAATTTCCAGAAAAATACAAAAATTTCACCCTAGGCTAATTTCGATATTCCGAATCCAAAAATGAAGTCCATTTTGAAAAATAAAATTTACAAAATTTCAAAAAGTGGTTATTACTATTCATAATGTCTAGTTTTAATAATATTTTAATAGCATATCGTTGTTTAGTGAAACTCGGTATTGCGTACGACGCAAGCTATCGAGGAAGGTCGCGATTGAATGTAATGAAAGCCAAGTTAGGGTTGCATGTTATGCAAGACTCATTTTTTTTCATATAATAGAATCCAACCATATTTCATTTATACATTGAATATATATATATATATACACTCAATGTTGGGTAGAATGACTATTATCAAATGAACTTGAAATTGTGTGTAACACAATCTAAGAATAGTGTTGTGTATACTTCAAGCTAATACGGTGTTGCGTATAGCACAAGATAATCTTGTTGTAGTATAAAACACATGGCATCAAATAAATTAAAAAGAATACTTATCATAAAATATCGGGTTGTTACAAATTGTCCTTGAATAAAAACAATATAAACCTGAAAAAATGATTTTAGAAGGTTTATATACATGATCTTTTTGAAAACTTGATGAACTATTTCACCCCATCCTCGTACTCTTTTGCCATGTGATTTCTATCCATCCATTTTTTATTCATATACATCCTATTTTATTCAGTAATATTGATATTTAACAAAATAAATAAATACACAGAATGTATGATCTTGGAACACATAAAATGTCATTTTTAAGGAACCATTTAAGGTACATGAAGTCATTGTTCTAAGATAATAAGAATTGAATAATGGATTTTGAGACAAATTTTTTAGTTTTTAAAATAATTGATGGAAAGAAATTTGTGATATCTATACCGTTTCAAAGAATCCAATTATGTTTTCATATATTAAAAAATATAGAGACCTCATGTAGGATTAATTTGAAGATATCTCATATGATTAAATAGAGAAACAAGATCAACAAAAAATAGTGAGAAATTAAAATCAATAAGAGGGAAGAATTGGTGTTTAATCATTTCTTCAATTGAAACATGGCATTCAAGGTGATTTTAGTGATAGTATAATTAGGACCAAAATTTGATCTTTTTTCAAATGATGAAAATTTTGATAGGGATCAATCACATGTTCTTGAGAACCCAATTTTTAAAGAAAATCTTGAATTAAAATCAAATGAAGCAGAGGTCTCAAGATGAGGTTCTCATGTTTCATTACAATTATAGAGAGATTATATTTTTCAATGGGGCATTTCAACAACCCATGACAAGTAATTCAATTCATTAATCACCATATTCCACTTTAAAACAGTACATTACATAAATCAAATTAAAAAAATATTAAATAACCCAAGGGGTATTAAAAACTATCACAATCATCATAAAAAGGATTTAATCGATTAAATAAACTTTTATAAAACATGGAATGAAAGTAAAAAAATCCAACTAGGGAATTTTAATTTTAAAGGAAAACAAATTTTTGAAAATACCATTTGGATTATCTAATTTTTAAGAAATACATTTAAAAACCAAGTTCAAGAAATATAATTTGTGTTCTTGAACCACCCTTTGTCCTTACACATGTATGAATTTATAAATATAGATACCACTCATCTCATTTCACATATTCACACATCATTGTGTGAAGATATTCAATAATGTTTCTATATTTTTATCTTTTTAGTCTTCATTTATTTCCTTTGTTAACAAGTATTGAAAAAAAATATTCTTTGGCTTGGTAATGAACTGTATAAATAAAATATAATTTTTTGGAACAAAAAAATCATTTGATCCTAAATCAATAAATTTTAAATGACTTTAAGCACCACTAATTTTTATAGAATTAAGAAAAATATCAAGAAGATAAACTAGTGTTAAATACTCAACATGTAGTGTAGAAGGTTGGAGGAAAAAAATTGTGGAGGAGCTGAGAATCAAAATGCTCATTATGTTGGATTTATTTTTTTATCTACATTGGAATTGGATAAATGATATATCTTTTGTGTACATAGTATTTCTCCACTAGTGGTAATGTAAGATGTTTCAGGTTGTGATGTAGTATAAACTTCTGACAGAATGTAAGAAATTTACACCAACCATGTTCAGGTTATATCATAAATTCATGTTCTTTAGTATGTGATATTTAATTATCCTTAAAACCTAGTATAATATTTTGATGTGACATTTATATGATTATATCATAATAATCATTCTCTAATTTTCATGGATGGTGTAGTACTAGTTTCTTAAAATTCCCTTCAGTAGTATCACTTGATCTTTACTTACGCAACACTCATTTATCATGAAATATTATTATGAACCTTAAATATCTCATGTATTTATGTGAATCCATGGTCCATGTTCACAACCCATGTGTCCATTCCATACAAAAAAATTGTTGAGTACAAGTTGGAAAAGCCAACCCAAAACCACCAAATTTATTAGAAAAATAATAAAATACAAAAAATAATGGAAAGTTCGATTTGAAAACATTAGAAATTCCAAAAAAAAGAAAAATAAGAGATCAACTCCTTCCACACCCTTTGGATCCCAAATTCCTAGGTTATCGACCTCTTTTCTTTAGCTATTTCCCTCTCTAACACGACTTGGCCCGTTGGGGTTGCACAAGCTCATCACTAAACAATGAATTCGAGGAGTCCTCTAGAATGATGCTACTCATTTATTTATGTGAAATATACTAATTTTAAAACCTCAAATTATTATGGAAACCATATTCAATGTTCTTTGATAACAACTTTTGGACCATCGAAAGTGCCTATATCCCAAAACATATGGTTTTATTTTGTTGAATGTAACTTCGAGCTATAAATAAAACCATTTTCTACTTCATCTTTAAGGCCCTAGGGGTACCTATCACCCTCATAATCCACCAGAGTATAGTTGAAATTTTTTCCCTTTAATATTCACATTCCATGAGATAATCCTTTACAAATTATTCCTAAGTATATTTCATGTGCTTGGAAAATTGAGACGGGTAAGACCATTCCACATTTCCATCCTTGCTCATCCTCCTATCACCACTTCCATGACTTATAACATATATGATACAACCCTTGGCATCATAATATATTACCTTGAATATTTTTAAGGCTTTAAACACATAAAAATCATATTTATCAATAACAATATGAGAGTCTGTATGATTAGGAGGATAAAGAATCCCCTACAGAGTAGTTTGTTCACAATTGACTCCAGCCTTCATGCTTACCTGCACATGGGAAGACTACTTGTTATCATCCTCATTTTCATTGACAGTAGGGAAATCCAACACCACACATATCTAAAAAACATCCCCTCAATATAATGAAGATCTTATGTGTGCTCATATGAATTGGAAGACATGGGTTTTCTAGGTAGGACCATTTGAAATCCCTCATCATCCAAAAGATTAATGCCTTTGGATAGATGCATGTACGCCTCTTTAATGAACATTTGTCCCAAAGGCATCAATTGAGATGAAGTGACTGGATCCTCTCTTATAGTACCTTTAGCTCTAGACAAGACACTAGAACCTTTGAAATCAATCCCCAGCTCTTATGTATCCTAAATAATATTATACAAAGATGCGTATCCACTAGCACAAATTCTTACAAAATCACTTAACCTACTAGTAGTTCCACCTAGGTTCATGTCACTAGCCACATCAATAGATAGAGTAGGATCATCTACCATGATCCCCACCCAACCCTACTTGGTTGACTGTGAATCCATACAAGTAGAAGATGAATTGTTCATGGTATCTACATATGAAATATTGAACTTGCATTGTTCAAGTACATGCCTAAATTTCCTACAATTAGCACAACGACGACCTTTATGACATTAATATGACTAGTGTTTCATCACTTATCATAGAAATAAGGCATTTTTTATCTTCAAAATTCAATTCAAAATTTTAATTATCATCTACCTGCATTAATATGTTAATGAAAGTCAATATCATATCAACATCCAAGATAATTTGATCAAATTTTTTAAAACTTTCATTTTTTGTTTCCTTTTCAAACTTAATTAGGATTCCAATTGCATATGCCGCATCCCGCAGAATTTGGGGGTTCCATAAATAAAAACTAAGGGAAAAAATGAATCCAAACTTGGGTGATCAAATTACCAACAGTCGCTCGATTAATGTGAGGGTCCCAATCGTGAATTATTAGAGTTCCATGTTTGATAGGGATGAAACACATTTCCCATTCTTTAACCTTCGTATCGATTGATGGAAAAATAATATGAAAGAATACTTTTAGATCGATGAAATTATACATCCTCCAAAGCCCCAAAATTTTAGAATAAGACTTCACAAACCCTCAATATTCTAGATATTAGACCCATACTAGACCACCAGCCTAGCGAAGATCAAATGTTTACACTCAGAAATACATTTTCAGATAATTGAATGACCTGATTCAATAACAGAAAACTATCCATTCTTCATGATCCTTCTTGAAGAAGAGGACCAAAATCGAAAACCATCATAGAACCTAGCTAATGAGTTGGGATGCTATTTCAGATCATCATGTCGAGTCTGGTCTAGGATAGCCTCCACTATAATTGGATCATCACAACAAACATCATCCAGTCTAGAAAATTCAAAACCAATGTCATCCAGGATCCCCATTCTCAAGTCACTAGGGCTTGAGGTATCATGTAGAAGATTAACTTTATTTGAATCACCCATAAGACCAGGAAATGGAACCTTTAGGTTGATAACAGGTTCTAAAGGGTGAGGAACATGAGTTTCATTTTCTGAAGATGGATCTAACTCTATAATGGGAACCCTAAATCCAATCACATCATCAAAGAAGACATAAAGCCTCGAATCTGCATTCCTCATTATAGAGGGATCATTTATTGGAGAATAATAGATCTATGCCAGCCTCGAATCCTTATTGTTGAGGAAATTAGATAGACTCTATTTATGAATCCCCACTATGATCTGTACAAAAGAGCTAACATCTCCCTTCCTAGCATCGAGATCCCTAGAAATTGGATGATTAGATGAAAGTCTACCCAAAATACCTGCAAGGATTTGAGGGCCTACATATAAATATTTATTAGGGGAATCAATCACATTAAAAGCTGCAACAACATCCATGTCACCACAATTTGAGTTCTTTAAATTCACCACATCATTTTTTAAGTCATAACAATTTATTCAACCTCAACCACCTATGGAAAATATTCCCTAAAAAAACAAAGAACCCTAAATCACCCATTGTCACCATGGAATCACTTGAGCATTGCATCCTCTATAATTTCATCCTAAACAGGTGTATGGGTTATGCTCGACTCCCAGTGCGGGGGCCCGACTAAGCCCATAACACACTGCATGTTCCCCAGCTTGGCAATAGCTTTGAATCACCCTGTGCATAAAACACAGTGTTCGACTCTCACAGGAATCGATCTTGTGCTACTTACCATGGAGAGCTAGGTATAAAAACTAAATTAAGCCCATTTCATAATTATTATAAAAATAATGAACAAATCAGGTGATATTAAAATGATTGGGGTTCTTTAACCTGGTAATAGAAGACACATGAAGAATTGTTTCATTTTAATCCCTATAAGGAGGAGAGATACTTGGAACATGGATAGGATTACCATATGTTCACCATAAAAACTTTTCTTACTTATCATTTTTAGTCACCACCTTAAATGATAACTGGGTATGATTTTTAAGGTGCACAACTAAGATATCCATGAAATCAGAGTGATAAATTATGATGAATGAGTGAAATGAACATGAAGGTGAGGGAGAGGATGAACTGATATTGGATTGAGGTGTGGGATATTGGGTGAAGAATTAGCGAGGTAGAAATAGGATAAATAAGATTGCTCATTCACATCTTTTAAAACCTTTATGAAAATAAAAAACACACAAAGATGTTTTAGGGGGAGAAATCAATCACAAGTAGCATACCTGAGGTTTTGAAAGTGTCCATTCATTCGAGATGTTTGAGGGAGGGTGATGGAATGGTGATGACAAGGATTTAGTTCTGAAAGAGGTTAAACAATGTGAGGATGGTGAACTCTAGGGTTTTATTGAAAAGACTAGGATGGGTTTTATAGCACTTTTAAGAAACTACTAATAAAGAGTGGATTTATCAGCACAAAAAAATGATGATAAAATATATCTTTATCAGCACTAAAATTTTGGCATTCATAAAGATAATTATTTATTAGTTTTAACAAAGCATAAGATAAAGACCTAATTTTAAAAATATATTTAATATAATTAAAAAAATTATATATTATAAATAAATATAAATGTATATAATTATAAGTAAATATTTATATAATGGTAAACATATTTAAATAATCATAAATATATATTTATAAATATATATATATATATATATATATTAGGTGATTAGGGGTAAAATTACATTAAACACACACACACACCGCACACATAAGATGGAAACGCAAGCCATAGACCAACCACCTAAGGGATAACACACCCATCAAGACTTATTTATTCATTACATGGACCAAAGGACCAGTGGACTTGAAGCCCATAACATATCCCAATGACCTACAAACTGGCCCAAAAGCTCAGTGTAGCATTAGGCTTGTATCATACTACCTGCGTCATCAAGCCTGTGTGATCACTTGCATGAATCATGCATCATGCCTGTGTCACAACCTTCCTGTGGAAATTCCCTCCCACCTGAATTTGAACCTGGGTATGATGTAGGATTTCATGGAGCCTTTACTACTCAGGTAATCCCGTGACTACATATATATAAATATATATAATTATAAACTAATAATTATTTATATAATTAAAATATTATTAAAAGAATTATAAATATGTATTTTTAAATATAATTGTAGATATAACTTTATATTTCTAACTACAAATAAATATCCAACAAGACTATACTTGAGTGTTAAAAGCTCATGCTTGGTATTCAGGAGGTCCTAGGTTCAAGCCCTATTGGGCGAATGTACTATTACAATATTGTGCATGAGGTGATGAAGGAATGACGTAAACCTAGTGACACTAGAGGGATGATATAGGCATGACACTGTACTGGCCTTTTGGTCCATGTTACAAGCTTCATTTTCACTGGGAATATAAGCCATATACTAAAAAAAGGCTTGATGGGTGGGCTATCCCCTTGGGGGACTATGGTCGGCCTTTCCAGAAAGTGTGTGTGGGGTGTGTGTGTTTGAATGTAATTGTACCCCCAATCACCTAATATATATTAAAAATAAATATATTTATAAATACTTTTTTTATAATTATAAATATATTTATATATTTATATATTTATTTGTATATATTTATATATTTATTTCTATTTATTTTTAAATATTTTAAAAAAATTATACTTATAATAACTATATTTGTTATAAATTTATAATTATATATATATATATATATATATTAATAATTATAATCATAAATACATATATTTATAAATATTTTTATTCATATAAAAACAATATTTATATATTTATATATATTTATATAATTATATAAATTTATTTATTATTTGAACTGTTTTTGAAAATGTAGGGGTGAAGCCCTTTTATTGAAAGGTAAAATAAACTAGAGGCGGAGGATGGGGAAAGAAAAATAAAACTACCCTCATCAAAGGAATCAACAATCACATTCCTAACTTCTTTTCAATATTTTCTCCAGTCCTATGTTCTTCATCTCGAATGGAATTCCAATTTATTCATCCACAACCACAACCACAACCTATGGGATAACAACCTATCCTCAAAGTTTACACTTTTTTCCAGAGGTATTCAATGCCACTATCCTCCAAGTTAGATTCCCTAACCTCTGATTGAACCTCCACTGTCCTTGGTGTGACATCAAGTAAGCTAACCTCATAGCCCTTCTCTTCATGGATCCAAACCTTTTCTTCCTAGACTCTGCCTATTTTATCATCATTAATAGAATCACACACACAATAATAATTCCAGGTATTCACCTGATCCTTGATTAATGTTTCTAGTGATACTTTATCATTGAATGCTAAAACACCTGCATCCATTTTGGAAGAGCATCTAGCTTTTAAAGAATTAATAGTGAATAGAGAAGGCGAGCGTATTATACCATAATTTACCTGAGGCACTTCAAGAGTGAAAGAAGTTACTAGATGATCGATCTACTATGGTTCTTAATATTGAGGTGCTAAAGAACCAATGCCAAATGAGGAAAATTACTTTTCACCTTTTCTAGGTTGAGATCCATTCATGTGTGAAAGGGCCTTTTCCACTTCCACAATCCCATTATTTGAAGTCCAAGACTTCCTTTATGAGAGGGTTTGAGTCCTAAATAACTATCAAGAAACCAAAAATATGGAAAAGTAGGATAAAAAATAATAACATATTCATCCACCTATCTAGTAAAACCTACTTGAAGTACCTATACTTATTTTATAGACTAACCTTTCACAAGAATTTCAGTGTCCATTTTTTGCTTTCCCTTGCATTCCCTCGAGGTAATTAACTCCTCTTGCCTTAGTTGTTGGTCAGTAATATCATGTATAGATACTTCATCAAAGGATTGATCATACCTAGGATCTTTATCTAATACACTAACCAAAACCTGGTGGTCACTTAGGACCCCTCTTCCAATAACACATGGAAATTGGGGCATAAGTGAAGCCTCATTATGGTAAAAACTATCGATCACTGAATGTGGAATGTTATTTTTTACACTATAATGAACATCCTATTTTTTTTAATCCAACAGGGCATGAATAATTCCCCAAATTCCTTGAATAATCTTTATATCTGACCAGATTAGTTGTATTTGTGTTAATATTGACACGGTACTCCTTAACACTATCCTGAATGGTCTAAGAATCACAAAACCATTTATTATGAGAAGATCCAGCACCAACATAGTTTTGAAATCCCAAGATTTTTCAATCTCTTTGTCTATTTTGATAGGGACACCTATATATGAGGCATTGTCAATCAAAATCTAGGGGTGCAAGAAAATCCAGTTGAGACCAAATATTTTGACCGAGACTAGAGAAAAAGAGTTTCTGACCTCAAATGGATAAAAGAAAAAATTCCATTCATAGATTCATAGAGAACCGGTCTTTAAAAAAACCATACCAAATATCCAATAACTTTTTTTCAATCCCTCATTTTGGAAAATATTATGATAGTATCATTTTCCTATTGGGATACACATCCACTAAGAAAAACCCCAAATCAAAGAAAGCCTGTGAATAAGATCTAGATTTTTTCTGACATGGTCTTCCTTAGAGAGAACGGTTTTCAAGAAAGTAGAATACCTTCATGACTCCCAGAAATTTTATTTTCTTAATTTCTAGAAAAAATGTGCACCACAGTACCCCTTTTGAAAAATCTACTTGATTCAAGACCCTTAATCATGGAATATAACCTATGGATTATTTTTTTTACCCTCATTAGTGAGCTCTATAGCTTTATTTTCTTCAAGATATTTGACCATACTAATGAAATGACTTCCTACAAGATGATCTGAAATCATTAGACCAATATAATAACCCTTCCCAACATTCACAGTAGAAGTAGTGTATTGAATAGGTAATTCACTGGTGGACTTGATAGACAAACCTAGAGGGAGGATAGAAGAACCATCAATGTTGGGAGTAGAAAGTTCATTCCCCTACCCAAAATTACCATCTAGTTCAAATTTATGTGTAACTAGCACAACAGTGGGAGACTGATCAAGATTAAAAGTATCCTTTCCATTGATAATGAAAACATGTTTTGTAGAAAAAATAAAACTTGCATCAGCATCGAGACTTGAATGATTTTCAGCATTAACACTATAAGGTCCAATTTTTATAGAAGGATCTGCATCCCCCTATGCAATTTGATCATCCTTTATTTTTACAATAGTGGGATCATTGACATGAAAATATAATTCATTAGAATTAAAACTATCAACAGGTAGTCTTGGAATAAGTATTATTGAATCATCAATGTAGGGTGAAGACTTTCCATCCCCTTGCTATGGTTTTTCTTCTTAACCAATGGAATACATGCATAAACCATCACTATGGTTCCTATAACCATTAGAATCATTACTTTTTCCCTTAATAGATCCAAAAGTTGGGTGTTCAAATTTTCATTTTACAATTTCATGACCAAACGTCTTACAATTATCACATCTCAATCCTTTTCTACATTTATCAATATAATTTTCAATATTAAAACACATTTAACAGAAAATATTTAATTTTTATACATCAATATGAAAATCAAAGAAAACTTATTCACTAACCAAAACAACTATATCAATAAAAGTTGAGAACAATACATTTTCAAAAATAATACAAGCAATGTAACCATAACTCACCCATTCAGTTTCCATATCAAACTTTATTGGAACACTAACAATACTGGAAACATCCCATAAAATTCGAGGATGCTAAAGGTACTAGCTAAGGTCAATGATTTGAATCCATATCTGAGTGGTTGATTTTCCAAAATAATCTAGATTGAAACTTTGATCCCAATCTTGAATGTGTTGGAAATTAGGTTTGAGGCAGACAAATCCCATACCCCAAACATGTGCCATTAAATTAGAACAGGGGAAAATGATATGGAAGAATCCTTTTTCGGGAGAATCCATATTATAGTCACCAAAACCCCAAAATTAGATGAGTTAACAATGAAAATCTTCATGATTTCATGATTTCATCTCCTATTGGATCCCCAACCTAACTATAATATAATGCTTTCATTTTGGGATCCACTTTGAGAAGAGCGAGTGGTTTTTTTCAACAAAAGCCAAGGAACCATTTTACATGATTATTCCAGATTCCCCCTACCTAGTATCTGAAAATAATTTGGAAGAAGATCCCAAGCTTTGATTCAAATTTCAAACCAAAGTAGGAGCTTCCTTCACTACAAGAGTCTCATCAAGAGAAGCATCATTCTTATCATAAGAAATTTTGCAATCACCAGTGAGGATTTTCTTCCTAGAATCATCTGGATTTGGGATTGGACAAGCTAAAACTTCCTTTAAAGAGAGGACATTAATGTTATCATTATTCAATGACATAATTGAAGTATCTATAGAATTAGGAATGGACATCAAACCCTATATATTGATAATTCCATGGTAGATGCCAATGAAGAGATCTCCTCCACTGTTCATCCTCCCTCTTTTTAGATATATAATATTATATAAAAGTTTTTGAAAAATAATATATATTTATTATTTTATAATTATCTATTTAAATTAAATATTTATTAAAAAGTTTATGTCTATGTTTTACCATTATTTAGCATCTATCTGAGTTCATTTACTATGGTTTTGACCTTTACACGCACATTTGAGTGTTTTAAAACACTGAAAACATATTTACAAGAATCCATAGAAAACCATTAATCAAAGCAGCATAACTTCAGTGCCTAAATTCCATAAATCAATGTATATTTTTTCACTCTAGTTTGATAGTCATTCGATGTCATTTTCCTATTTTTGACCCCCTGACACACGTTTTTAAAAACTTTGGTCTCCTTAAAAACTTTTTATTTAGGCATTCCGAATACACTACATATCATATGGATGATTTTTCTCTATAAACACATCATAAATAATTAAATAGTAGTTTTACCAAGATCTCATGTCAATATGATATCTTTTTATATGGTTTTGACTATTACACACATGTTTTAGGGTTTTAAAACACTATAAATTCATTTACGAACATCTCGTGAAAATCCTAACTCAGAATGGCATGTTTTTAGTTCCTATATTTCAAAAATAAATCTATAGTAATTTTTCTATAATATCACAATCATTGGTCATATGAAGTGGTTGGTATTTCTTGAAGTTCATGTTTTCAATATTATAGTGTCATTTTAACTTTACCATGACTATTACATATACAAAATCAAGAAAATGAGCTAATATTTTTTTTTCAAACTTTATGTTAATGATCCATAATTCATTTTAGACATGTATGAATTGACATCACATAAATATGAAAAATGATGTGGTTGGTATAACCTGATGTGCGTGTTTTCAATATAAAAGTGTTATTTTAGTTTAAAACATTATTCACATTGTAAAAGTTGAGAAAATGAGCTCATTTTTTTCAAATATTAGAAAAATGGCATATAATTCATTTTTATGTGTAAGAATCGACTAAACATAAATAAGACATATGATGTTGGAGGTATGGCTTGGAGTGCATGTTTTCAATAGAAGTTCCATTTTATTTAAAATTCCTTTCACATAGCCAAAATTATGGAAATGGGATGATCTTATTTTCAAACATTAGAACAATGATCCATATTTCATTTTTGACATATAAGAATCAATTGCATGTCAATTTGACATACTATGTGGTTCGTATGACTCGAAGTGTATATTTTAAATATAAAAGTTTCATTTTAGTTTTATTAATTGAAGTTCTATGTGTTTTTTTAAGATGTGTTAATGACTTAAGGAGTTTAGAATTTACCTTAACAGAATGAGCTATAAGGTTGGAAAGTTACACATTGTAAGAGTATAGAATTTTGGTGAGGTACATCCTTGTTTAAATTATGGTTTAAAAAACCTAATTATGGTTAATTAAATGTTTATGGGGTGTATGAGGAGGCTTGGGGTGTTTTAGGTGTTCAGGACATGAATGAAAGGGGAATAAGGCCATCCTATGCATGTTTCATGGTTGACACATGGTTAGAGGTAATCGTACGTCCAAACTGTATTATCCAGGAGGAGGAGTGCATGGTTAAGTAAACCATGAAAAGGGGGAGGCCAAACCATGTTGGTTTGGATAGAGTCATTCTTCACAATTCATACATGGTTTGTTAAACCATGTGGGCTCCCTAGGTAACCACACACATCAATAAAAAATGATAATTTACCTTTATTTCCTCGGGATTTATCAGTTCTCACCCAATTTTCTTCATAATTATTCCTCCTCCATCCTTAGTAATGAACCAAAATTCCCCAATATTTCCAAGTATCAATATACTTCTATTCTAAGTCATTTGGAGCATTGTTAGGTGCGGATCAAAGATATGAGTGAGTCTAACACTCCTCTTTCTTCTCTTTTTAGTATTACAACTTGTGTCGCCATTCTTATCCTTATGATGAACTAAAACCCTATTTTTATGGTGAATATTAGGTAGGGTCTTTGAAGGGTGCTTGGATCTGACTCAATGGATAGGTTTGGGCATTTGGTTGTCTTCAAAATAAGATAGGTGGTCTACAATTTATATCCCATAGTCTTGATGCTTTGTTTATGTGTATGTGGTAATGCTATTTGTTCCTTTTTGTTGTGCTTATGATTCCTCTAGCTAAATTTTATATGTTTGTGGGATAAATGATTAGTTTAACCCCTCATGATCCCCACATGATGCATTGAGGAAGATTTTACTAGGTTATAGGCCACCCATTGGGTATGTCGCACCATGAACATGGGAATCAAGATTTCAAGTTTATAATTGGTTTTGTTATGTCATAAATCCCACAATAAATGTGTCGAAATGTTATCTTGGGTTATTAAAGAAAACTAATGGTAATCATGTTTATTTTTTAACTTGGAATAAGGGGTTGTTTGGTATAATGTGATAGGGTTAAATGAAATTGAGTGTTGTGATAAATAACTTATTAGGTTGTAGTCGAAATGTGTAAATGGGTTAATACATAAGAATTGATGGAGGTGTTAATTGGGTTCAAGTATAAAAAGATAAATGGGGTAAATGGGATATGCAATGTAAATGGTAGATGTTCTAATGGGATAAGGCATGAAAATGACTTATGTATTGAATAAAATATGAATTTTTAATGTTATATGTAACGATTGAGCATGGTTTGTGAAATGGTATATGTATTAAATGGTTAAAGAATCTTATGCACATGGTTTGATGTTGTGTGGGGTGTTTGAATTGGGGATTTATTCCTATGGGTCGGGTTAGACCGAGGCTCTAAACCCCACCCCCTTTAATGCATGGGTTAGGGAGAGGACTGAGGCTCTATGCCCCTAATTATTGCATTTGATGAAAATACGTGGACTGAGGATCCAAGGTAAGTGTGATGTAATTGTTATGAAATTTTTTCCCTAGTGAGATACGAAACTTGAATTATCCCCTTATCCATTGTAATTGGACAACATAGGCCTTTGTGTTAAATGAAATTCCTAACCCATGGCACCTGGTTTAAATTTATTTAACTTTATGTTTATTTCATACTTGCATACACTATCTGTTTAGACTGGATATTTTGTATACACCATTGGTGGTAGCCTACTAAGTTGTACTCACACCCTTCTTGGGCCGCTATTGGGTACCTGGGAAGTCTTCATGGTTTCAGGCCAGGAGAAGGGAAAAGTCCCTATGCTTGAGGGTTGATTTGGGCTTGTGATGTGTAGGGTTGAGGGATCTAGACCTGGAGTCATGCCCTATTTTGGGGATTCTTCCATTTGTCTCTATTTTGGGTTTCCTTTAACTTGACACTGTATGATATGGCATAACATATTTACTATTTGGTTGTGGTCTTGTACCCAGTTTTGGGAAATGTTAGCAATCCATGTTTATTGCTTATTTGATATTGATTTCATTGTTTTATATTTTATCTATTGTGCCCTACTCTGATAATGAGAGTATAGTCTCCCCACATGTTCCTTTAAAACATCACTAATATTTAGAAACCTCTGGCATATGGGGAGGTACTCTTAAGGTCATGTGGTTACTTGACTCAGGGCACCAATTTAGTGGCCTCTAGGTTGGGGACTTTAGAAAGTGGTATCAAAGTGGTTATTTATATATTATCTTACTATCCGGTGATGGTTGAAAGTAGATTATGATGTGCCATGGTCTTATTAATGAGCTCATGATTGGGAGTATCTAACCCACATACGGTGGAAAACCCAAGTTCACATTATGGGATTGTTGTTTTTGATGAGTATTGTTACAATTAAATGATATTTCACCATTGGGTGATGAACATGTTTTGTGATGTGACAATTTTATGATATTTTTCTCTTGGCTGGAAATGTCATGAGGGTGGGAATTCATGAATATTTTTAGGAAACTAGGGATATTGGAAGCATGCATCATGGTAGGCACACATGGGGAAGATGTGTGAGACTTGATGGATAAAATTCATTTTTAGTTATTTGAAAATTAGAAAGAAGTGGTGTTTATTAAAGATAATAAAAATCGATAAATGGACTGAATGTGAAATACTGGTCAAAGTATAGTGCTTAATGACTGGTTTTAAATGGGTTAAAATTTGGTTGTGGTGTTTTGAGAAGAGAGTAAGGTGCTTAAGTGGGAAATACAAATGTTGTGATCATAAAATGGTTCAAAATGGTGTTTAATGAAAAACTTGTGACTATTTTAGTTGTTTTACCAGATGTTGACTATAACCTTATGTAGGGATGGATAAGGGTAGTGGAAGAGGTTCAGTGACATCCTTTGGTATAGTGTAGGTGGAATAGGTTCTTTATGGAAAGTGGTGAGCTTTATTTTGTAAAACTATGGATGTTTTGTGTTTTGTGTTCTGAGGTGTGTGTTTGGAATTGTAGGAAGATTCCACCATGATGTTGTGTGCCAGTTAAGTGATAAGGGGATGTCACTGAGAATGCTCTTCCAGATATGGGAGAAGAAAAAATATTGAACTGGGGTAACAGAGGAGAGGAGAAGTTCCGTTAGAAATTCACTCATTTTATGAAAATGATGGAACAAAACTGAGGGCGAGTTTTGCCGAGTATGTTTGACATGACTAAATATTTTCATCTGTAAAACCCTCCAACTCTTGTTGGAGAGGGTGGAACAGATGTAGATATGTTCTAAATATATACTATTCAGACAATTCTTGATCACTTAGAAACTCTTCTAGATAAAAGAGTAAAGTTGGTTTCTTATATGTTGTGAGGAAAGGAAGAGAACCGGTAGGATATTATAGTTTAGACATAGAAGGTTGATAGTATGATCTAGAAGGATTTATAGGAAAGTTTCTAGATAATTTATATTAGTAAAAATTGATAATTTAGAAGTCTATTTATTTTATGAGGTTGACACATGGGTCCATGTCAGTGGTGGATTATGCTAGTCGTTTCAGTGACTTGCAATGTTTTGTTCCATATTTGGTAGGGGATGAGGAAGATATGGTGAAAGACTTCCAACATGGACTTAGACATGAGACTAAGTCATAGGTTAATATCTTTCATTTAAATAGGGTTGATGAAGTGGTGGATCATGCCATTATTTCAGAAGGTAATCTCAATGAGGATTCTAGTGGTGGACATGAATTTCCTATTAGGTGACCCAGTGTTGCAAATTCCAATAGTAGGAAGTGCCACTTAGATATTTCACTCCAGGGTGGTGGTGGGTAGAGTAGTCTAAAAAGGGAACTTGCCTCATAGAGTAGTGACTGAGTTTTCTGATACCAATGTGGCAGGTCATGGCACATGCGTGATCAGTGCCCCCGACTACCAGTTGAGTGATGAGTGTGCGACTGGTTGGGGAATGTTCATAGGTTCTATTAGAACCCACGTTAAATGGACACAAATGGAGGACTAAGTCCAATGAAGAGTGCAAGAAGGGGGTCAGTTACCCCATATCATGCAATAAGTTGGAGCTCTACTGGTCGTACTAATCAGGGGGTGTATTTGGTACTATGAGGTGAGAGCGTTCAAATCAGTAGGGTAGTGAAGCAATATGAATTCAGCCTAGATCCCATGGTAGTGGATCTACTCATCTTTATGTAGTTTAGCATAAATCTAAGGGTGGAAAGGCTAGGACATCGATAGTTCTAGGTATGATTATTGTAGCTTCCACGCTTTATAGGGCTTTATTTGATAGAGGTGATTCACATTATTTTATATCTATTCAGTTTGTGACTATTTCATGCCTATTGGTAGAACATGTTTGTGGCTTCATGTCGATTAATACACCATTAGGTGTGTGAGCAGAAAATATCTGACAGTGTAAGGAGTGTTCCCTTGAGGTTAGTGGGTACCATTTTTTGTGGAACTTATTTTTTCATGATATTTCAGGTTTTGATCTGATTTTGGGCATGGATTGGTTGGTGTTTTACTATTCCCATATTTATTATTACCATTGTAGGGTAACATTCATATATCCTGAATGAGATACTCACATCCATCATGGAGAATGGGATATCTGAGTAGGCCATGCAGGGCTAGTTTTTCAGTAGTTGGGTGAACTCACAGCGAAGTGGCTTGTCATATGCTTGATGGTGTGGGGGGGGGGGGTAAATTAGAATATACTTCCTATAGTGGTGGATCGGTTTCAAGATGTTTTTCTTGAATACTTCTTGGGGATACCACACAAGTGAGATGTTGAGTTCACAATAGAGTTGCTATCAGGGGTATAACCAATAAAAACCCTTCTCTTTATTAAAAACATAAACCTAATTTATTATATAAAATTACAATTAATACAACTCTAAGGATAGAGAGGTATAGTGTCTTGGGAAATTAGGAACATTACATAACAACATAGAACATAAAACACAACATCTTTATTGAAAACTTCTTCTACATGATCACAACATTCCTTCATACTTAGCATTTCATGGGATAACCTGATGACATGTATATGAAAAATGTGAGCTATAAATCCTAGCAAGTGGGTAATCAGTTAATAACATGAATAATATAGTACATATTAGGCAATAGGCATATCAATGGAGTTAAAAAGAAACATGAACATAAAGGCATGATATAGCATGATTATCATAACATGGAAATGTAGCAATAACATTTAACAATATATCACCATGATCCAAGGATCATTGCACATAGGGCATCATTAAAACCTCATTAAACTTGAATTAGAATGATTAAAACCTCATTTCACTTGATGTATCATGATACTAATGTTTACCCAATGTATTGGAGCGCTATCAGGGTGCACCCTTCTTAATCATTTCATGTCATGCATAAATGTGCCACATAGATCATACAACACAAATTCATTAAACATAATCATTTATTTAATGATAAAGGAATGTGTAATTCATAAATGAGAATCTATAATTAATCAGTAAATTTGATTAAAGTTGAATACCCTTGATAGAGAAATGAGCATGGTATTCACTACACAATGACTTTGGCTTGGAAAATCGTGGTGCAATTTCAGCAGCATAACGGCGTGATATAAGAATTAATAAAAATGGTTGATGAGAGAGAAATGGGTATATAATCTTACGTAAATGAAATGGAAATTAAAGGGGGCATATATATACATGTCCTAACATATGTAATGGAATTTATATTTATAAAATAAAATAATTCCTTGAATGTAAATGAGGAGAGAGAAATATCTTACGAAATTTCAGCATAGTAATGAGTGTACATGGGAGAAATTAATGACAGAGAAAGGGGTATATCATCATTAAAAAATAATTAGGGAAGTATGGGGGAGGTGTGAAATCATACAATAATTTTTTTAATTGAAAAGAGAAGGGTATAACAACATAAAGAAACTTGAACAAAAATGAGAGAGGAAGAAATCTCTTACTTGGAAGTGTGATACCAAAGGATTGGGAGAGGCTTGAGAGAGGCTTATTGGGAGATTGGGGAGCCTTGGGAAGATTCTAGAGAGTGGAGGGTAGAGTTTTTTCAATATCCAAATGTTTTGAGTGAAGATTAGTGGGATCTTGGGTGGGTTTATATAGGAAAAGGGAGGGAATTATTTATTATTTAGGTTTGGGAAATTAAAAATTAAACTAATCATAACCACAAACCAAACCATGGTTTTTTCCCATGGTTTTCTTCAAAGGGGATTAGAAAACATTATTTTATATATCCAATGGCCTAATTTATTAAAATATTGTTCTTTCTTATGTGTAGGTGAGTCACACTCTCAAGGAAAACATTTTAAAAAGTTAAAATGTTTTATAAGTCTTGGTGGGTCCACTAAATCTTTTTAAAATAAATAAAACAAACCTAAAATCACATTATTTTAATGGTAAAACATATATTTTTGGAACAACCTATTTATAGTATTTTATTAGATCACTATTGGGTCATTATGATTTTATAAAACACATTATATAATTAAAGGGTATTTAATTTTTACCCAAAAATTCAACTATCTCGGAAAATTAGGAAAAATTAACCATTGGAGAATTTTTATATCCAGATTGCAAAAAAAATATTCATTTTATCTAAATAATTTTCTAAATATGTGAATTTTTTACTTTTAAAATAAAAACCGACATTTATAGAAAATTCATGGGTTTTGAAAAAAATAGATTTCAAACCGTAATAAAAATCACAATTTTATTCATAAAAATTATATGATCATTTATATTTAAAAAATTTAATTTATAAATAATATTTTATTAAAATATTATTAAATTCCAAAATACATTAATTCGTCAAAATAGATTTTTTAATTGAATATTATCTAAAAATACTATTTGTGTTTTAAAAATAATTTACAAAGTAACAATAATAAAATGAAAATATATTATTTATTATATACAAAAATAATGCACATAATCATAGTGATAGGTTATTTTTACATTACCCCTTATAGCAATCGCATAAGACCTAAGGGTAAGGTGTGCGATAGTGACAGACTCTTAGGGTGGCTTGGATAACATCGCTCCGGTGGTAATATCTATTAACTTCCACTTATCCTATAAGTGGTTCCGTTCAAGCTTAATGTGTTAAAGCTCAGGTGGGGATTGGTTAAGAACAATGCTCAGTGATGCTACCTCCTTTCTAAGATATGAAAAATGGGATTCATATGGAGAAATTATACTAGATGAGGTCATCACTTCCTTTGTCTGAGTAAATTGGATTTGTTAAAGCCCTATATTTATAATAATCATGTTATCACTATTCAACTACTAAATTAGAAATGGTAACAATTCATAATGGTATTTTGAAATCCAAAAACATAAAACCAAGGAAGTTCATATTTCTTAAATAACCATTTTAAATAATAAGACATTTAATTAGATCAAGAAAAATTTTCATTAATAAAAGTTTGGGTCATTTCAATCTTCCCCCCTTAAGAAATTTATCCCTCAAAATTTCCTTTCCCCACACTAAAATAGATGCCGGTAACTCGGCTTCATCACTTCCTCTGATTCCCACATTGCCTCTTCAAACTTGTGGTTTCACCACAACACCTAGACGTGGGGAATTGTCTTATTTCATAGAACTTTTTCCCAATGATCTAATATCGTCACCAGCTTCTCTTCATAAGATAGGTCATTCGCTAATGGTACCACCTCTGGATTGAGTACATGTGATGGGTCAAGTATGTACTTTCTTAAGAGTAATACATGGAATACATCATGTACTTGAGATAGGTTTAATGGGAGTTCAAGTCTATAGGCCACTACACCAATGCAATCATGGATCTCAAAAGGGTCGGTGTACCTTGGAAAAAGCTTTCCTTTCTTCCCATATCTCATAACACTCTTCCATGGTGATATGCGGAAGAATACCATGTCTTCGTCATCAAACTCTAGGACTCATCGATAGTTATCAACATTTCTCTTTTGTCAACTTTGAGTAGCTTTAATGTGATTCTATATGGTCTTAACCTTCTCCACCATTTCTTCGACCATTTTTGGACCTAGGAGTTTTTTCTCCCCAACTTCATCCCAACATGTTGGTGTTCTGCACCTCTTCCCATAAAGGGATTCATAAGGAGCTATTTGGATTCTTGAGTGGAAACTGTTATTGTAAGAGAACTCAACCAGAAAAAGATGTTCATACAATCCTCTTTTGAAGTCCATTTAGTATGCTCTCCACATGTCCTCAAGTGTTTGTATAGTCCGCTCAGATTGGCCATCATTTTGAGGATGATATGTCGTACTAAAGTTCAGATCAGTATTCATAGCATATTGAAGAATTTTCTAGAACATAGAGGTGAATCTTGGATCTCAATTAGATACAATAGATAGTGGTACTCCATGTAGCCTTAACACTTCTCTGATATATATATGTTCTTGTTGATCCAATGAGAAATCCTATCAGATTGAAATGAAGTCTGAAGTCTTTGTAAGACGATCCACAACAACCCAGATAGAATTGTCTCCTTTGGATGTCTTTGTAAGTCTTGTGACAAAATCCATGGTGATATTCTCCCATTTCCATGCTGGTATAAGTAATGGTTTCATCATCCCCTAAGACTTATGCCTCTCAACCTTCACTTGATGACATACTAGGTACTTTGATGTATACTCAGTGATCTCATTCTTCATTTTATCTAACCAAAAATTCTCTCAGAGATCTTGATACATCTTTTTGTTTCCTTGGTTAATGGAGAAATTCTAACTATGTGCATCATCCAAAAGTCATTATTTAACTCCAGATTTGATGGAACTCATAGTATTGATGCAAATATCACAATTCATTCTTCATTAACATTGAACTTTGAGGATTTTCCGTTTCTGGTAGTTTCCACTTTATTCTGAATTCCAACGTCATCCTTTTGATCATCATGTAACCTTTCCAAAAGATATGGATGAGCAATAATTTGTGAAAGGATTGATGATGTTCCCTTATTTATAATTCTCATGTCCATCATCATCAAATCTAAGAATATTGGATCATTTTCGATTCTCATAAATTATAGAATTGTTGGGTCCTTTATACTTAGAGCATCTGACACCTTGTTCGCTTTCCCAGGGTGGTAATAGATTGAGCAGTCATATTCATTGATCAGCTCTATCCATCTTCGTTGGCACGTATTCAACATTTTCTTTGTGAATATATACATTAGGATTTGTGATCCCTGTATATTTCAAACTTCTCCCTAAAGAGTTAATGTCACCAAATTTTTAAAGCAATGATTACTGCATCCAACTCCATATCAGGTGTTGGATATTTTTTTCAAATGAACTTTCAATTTATTTGAAGCATAGGCAATGACTTTTTCATTTTTCATTAACACACAACCTAGGCCTTTATTAAAAGCATAATTAAATACCACAAAAAGTTATCCACTTATGGGTAATGTGAGAATGGGAGCAGTGATAAGCCTCCTTTTCAACTTCTTAGAGCTCTCTTCACATTCATCACTCAAAGAAAACTTGAATCCCTTCTGGTTTAGCTTGGTCAGAGGATTTGACAATTGTGAGAAATTTCTCACAAATTGATGATAATATCCAGATAACCCAAAGAAGCTATGGATATCCATCACAAATGTTGGCCTTGTCCATCCCTCAATTGCACCTGTCTTGGAGGGATCCATAAATATCCCATTGATTGTGATGATATGACTCAATAACGAGACTTCCTTCAACAAGAACTCACAGTTTATGTACTTTACATAGAGATTATCATTTCGCAAGGTCTCTAGTATAGTTCTTAGATGCTCCTCTTGCTCCTCCTTAGTTCTAGAGTATATTATAATATCATCTACAAAGACTACCAAAAATTTGTCATGGTAATATCTAAAGACTCTATTTACAAAGTCCATGAAGATTTATGGGAATTAGTGAGTACAAAAGGAATTACTATGAATTCGTAGTGTATGTACCTTTTATGAAAAGTAGTCTTGGAGATATCCTAATTATCCACCCTTACTTGGTAATATCCCAACCACAAATCCACCTTAGAGAAATATTGTGTTGTAGGTAGCTGATTGAACAAGTAATCAATTTGGGGAAGAGGTTACTTGTTCTTTATCGTGATTTTTTTGAGCTCATGATAATCAATGCAAAGGCGCATTGAACCATCCTTATTCTTGATGAAGAAGACTGGTGCACCCCATGGTGAAGCACTTGGGAATATAAACCCTTTATCCAGATTCTCTTGTAGTTGTTTCTTTAGCTCTTCAAGCTCCACAATATCCATTATATATGGATTCTTGGATACTGGAAACTCTTCATGTATAATATCAATTGAGAATTCAATATCTCTTCTAGGAAGAAGACCAGGAAATTCCTCAAGAAACACTTCGGAGAATTCCCTCACAATAAGCATATATTCAAGGATGGTTTCATCCTTAGACTTAATCATATGAGCAAGATACGCATGCTCATAGGGTAGTAATATCTATTCTTGAGATGATGGTGCTAAAGAATATTCATCCTCCCCCTTGCACTTGTACAAAATCTGGGGTCGATTCTTCATATGGAGAGTGATTACCCTCTCATGGAAATTTATGTTGGCTCTATATAGGGAAATCCAATCCATGCCAATAATTGCATCAAATTCCACCAGAGGTAGTATGAAGAGGTTCGATAGGAAGTTCAAACAACAAATTGAGATAGGGGTGTAGTTATATTCATGGGATGCAATGATTTCCCCATTTTTCATTATCACCGACATTTTTACTTCTATGATTTTTGGTGGTGTTGGGATTGTTCTACTAAACTTTTGGGATATAAAAGAATGCGTAGAACCAGAATCAAAAAAATATATTCTCTATTCTTGAATGAATAACTAGCGTACCTATCACCACTTCATTGTCGGGGTTCACTTTGGTGGTAGTGATGTAAAATGCTCACCCTTGATGTCTTGGAGGTTATTGATTTTCTCTGAAGACCCTTGGCTTAGGGAACTAATTTGAAAACTACCTTGGTAATTTGTAGTTGAAGCAATGAATAATGTGTTGAGGGTAAAACAGAGCATTCCACTTCTCTATTGCAGTTGTGGGTTTTTCTTGTTGGCAGTTAATGTCCAGGTGCCCATTTCTTCTGCACCTAAATAATTTCCTCGTTCCCATGAGGCAATTTCTTGGGTGCTTCTTTCCACACCTTTGGCAAGTGGGGTGTTATATTTCCTTAGCACTGTTGTATTTATCCATCGATCCACCAGAATTGAAGTCCACCTTATACTTCTTATCACCATGATACCCCTGAGATTCACTGATCTCCATTTCGACTTTGAGGGCACATCGAACAATTTGCTCATAGATCTTGAAGTCACGAATCTCTAGGGATTTCCATAGGCTAGGTTTTAGACCACCATAGAAGCGATAAACATTACATTTGGAGGTAATGACAAAGCCGAAGGCATATCGTGCAAGCCTTGTGATGTTTTTCTCATATGCTCTATTGGATTCATCATTTTTTTCTTGAGGACAAGGAAGTACCTTTACATCTTAAGTGGGAGGGTGCAAGGAAAATATTTTTCAAAAAACATTTTCTGGAAATCTTTCCATTCCAACACCTCGATCTCCTCCCAAGGCTTCGTATTTTGGATCCATGTACACTATTGATCAGCTTCACCCTCCATGCGACAAGAATCTAGAAGTACCTTCTCTTGTTCAGAACATTGAAGGATGGATAAGATCTTCACAATGGATTTGATCCATTGTTTGACAATTGAGGGATCAAATGATCGATTAAAAGTATGAGGCTTTGTCTCATGAATCTCTCGATTACGACTTGTTCTTTCTTAGGGGGGGGGGGGGTTGATTTTTCCTCTTGACCAATGTTTCTATTCAAAACTTGAGTTAACTGAGAAAGTATTGAGACAATGTTTGTGATTCCTGCTCCCATCAGATTGGGCATATCATTAAAATAGTTATCACATTGGTATTTTCATCAGTTTTTAACTCGTGTCCTCCTATTACTAGTCATTGGCTATAATAAAAAGAATGTTATGTGTAACACAAAAAGGGGAATCTAATGACAAAAAGGGATAACATTTAAATTAAATTTATTTCCCTAACTTATCTAGGTTATCCATGCTCTACTTCCCAACATATATTCTTAGGGGAATTGTTTTTATTCCCTTAATAATGGTTCATACTAAGATTATGAATTTACCAAATCATATCCCCTGGGAGTGTCATAAACAAGAGTGCAGTAAGGCCCATTGTCTTGTACCAGTTCCTATTCGAGTCTAGCTCAAAGCGGTGTTTTTAGGTTTTACCCCTTGATACATATGTTCCAGAGCTTCCTCTACCTACTTGTATCCAGATAGGGACGTATTTTTTTGATATACCACTTACTCAATACTCACCAAAATTTATGGATGTTTTTATTAAACTTAGTCTTATATTTAAGGCTTTCACTAGGGTTTTATAATCCTAGATCCCAAAAATTACTAAACCTATCCTCTGATACCAATTATAACAACTATTATCTTTATTACACACATAAACACGATTTATTACATAAATTTTTACTTAATGAAACTCCAAGGATCGAGAGGTCTAGTGTCTTGGGAAATTAGGAACATTAAATAACAACTTAGGACAAAAAACACATCATCTTTATTGAAAACATATTTTACATGATCACAACATTCCTTCATACTTAGCATTTTATGGGATAACCTGAGGACATGCATAAGAAAAGTGTGAGCTATAAATCCCAATAAGGGAGAAAGAAAGGAATAAATTGAAGAATATATTACATTTTAGTCAATAGTCATATCAATGGAGTTCAAGAGAAACATGAACATAAAAGCATGATAAAGCATGATTATCATAACATGTAAATTTGGAAATAACATTTAACATGATATTAGCATGAGCCAATGATCATTGCACATGGAGCATGTGTAAAACCTCACTACACTTGAATTATCAAGAGTAAACCTTATTTTCACTTGGCGTATCATGATACTAATCTTTACCCAATGCACTGGAGAGCTATCAGGGCACACCCTTCTTAATCATTTCATTTCATGAATAAGTGTGCCACATAGATCATACAACATGGATTTATTAAACATCATCATTTATTCCATGATAATGGAATGTGTAATTAATACATGAAACTCTATAATCAATAAGTAAATGTGCATAAGGGTGAATAACCTTGATATTGAAATGGGAATGATATTTACTACACAATGACTTCCGCATGGAAAATCGTGGTGCAATTTCGGCAGCATAATAGCGTGACATAAGTTTTCATAAAAATGGTTGATGTGAGAGAAAGGGGCATCTCATCATATGTACATGAAAATTAAATTCATGTTTTAATATAGATAAATATCCCAATATATGTAATGGAATTTATATTCATAAAATAAAATAATTTCTTGAATGTAAATGTGGAGAGAGAAATCCCTTACGGAATTTAGTATAGTAACAGGTGTACATGGGAGGAATTAATGAGAGATAAAGGGATATATAATCATTAAAACATAATTAGGGAAGTATGGGGGAGGTGATAAATCATACCTAAACATTTTTAATTGATAATAAAAGGGTATAGAAACATAAAGAAACTTGAACAAAAATGAGAGAGGAAGAAATCCTTTACTTGGAAGTGTGATCCCAAAGGCTTGGGAGATGCTTGGGAGAGGATTATTGGGAGATTAGAGCACCTTGGGAGTATTATAGAGAGAGGAGGTCAGATTTTGGTCGAGATCAAAAGGTTTTTAGTGAACATAAGTGGGAGCTTGGTGGGTTTATATAGGAAAAGGGAGGTAATTCTTTATTATTTAGGTTTTGGACACTACACATTAAACTAATCAAAAACAAAAACCAAACCATGATTTTTGCCCATCGTTTTTGGATAAGGGGATCAGAAAACATTATTTTATAAGACCAATGGCGGAATGCATAAAAATATTAGGCTTTCTTATGTGGAGGTGATTCACACTCTCAAGGAAAACATTTATAAAAGTTAAAATGTTTTATAAGTCTTGGAGGGTCCACTAAAGCTTTGTAAATTAATAAAACAAACCTAAATAACATTATTTTAATGTTAAAACGTATATTGGACGAACATAACATTTATATTGTTTTATTACATCACAATTGGGTCATTATGATGTCATAAAACACATTATATAATTAAAATGTATTTAATTTTTACCCAAAAATTCGACTGTCTCAGAAAATTAAGAAAAATTCACCGTTGGATAATTTCAACATCTTGATTCCAAAAATAATATTCAATTTTTCTAAATAATTTTCTAAATATGTTAATTTCTAATTTTAAAATAAAAACCAATATTTATCGAAAAATCATGGGTTTTGACAACAACGACTTTTAAACCTTAATAAAAATCGCAATTGTATTCATAAAATTTATACGATCATTTATATTTAATTAAAATTAATTTAGTAATATTAGTTTATTAAAATATTTTTTAATTCAAAAATCCATTAATTCATCAAAATAGATTCCTTAATTGAATATTAACTAAAAATACTATTTGTGCTTGAAAAACCATTTAAAAAGTAAAAATAATAAAATTAATGTATATTAATTATTATATACAAAAAAATGCACATAATCATAGTGCTAGGGTCTTGTTACAAAACCCATTATAATATCTACATAAGACCTAAGGGTAAGATGTGCGATGGTGATAGGCTCCTGGGGTGGCTCAGATAACATCGCTCGGGTGGTAATCTCTATTAACTTCCAATTCTCCGATAGGCGGTTCCATTAAAGCTTAACGTGTTGAAGCTTGGCTTGGGCTTGGTCAAGAGAAAAGACCAGTGATGCTACCTCATTTTCAAGCTCTAGAAAATGGGCTTTGTATGGAGCAATTCTACTGGATGAGGTCATCGTTTCCTCTGTCTGAGTAAATTTTATTTGTTAAAGCCCTATATTTTTACTGATCATGTGACCACTATTTAATGAATATATTAGATACTATAAAAATTCTTAAGGATATTTTGAAATCCAAAAACATAAAACTACGGAAGTGCATATGTCTTATATAACCATTTTACATAATAATACATTCAATTAGATCAAGAGGAATTTTCATTAATAAAAGTTTGGTTCATTACAGAACATGTTTTGATTCCACTATAAAGAATTGAATTGGCTAGGAACATAAAAATCAATGATAGGAATTAGAGAATAAATGGTTTTATTCTCCAAAGTACATCACCTTGGGGATCTCTAGTTCTATTTTCCAATAAGGCTGATGGATCATTATAGTTGTGTGTTTATTATATGAAGCTGAACAAGATAAAGTAAAGAACAGATAACCTCTTCCTCAAATTGATGATCTTTTTGACCATCTAAAAGGTGATACAGTATTCTCCAAGACTGATTTGAGATCAGGGTATCACCAGCTAAGGGTGAGAACTTATGATGTACTTTGGAATGATTTTAGGAGAAGGTATGAGTTATATGAGTTTGATGTGATGTCATTCGGGTTGACCAATGCACCGACAATGTTTATAGAACTAATGAATAGAATCAGTCACCCATACTTGGATCAGTTTGTAGTATTATTTTTTCATGATATCTTGTTGTACTATAAGAATCACGATGACGATGCCAAACAAATTGACTTCATCCTGAGTACACTAAGAGATCATAGGCTACACATGAAGCTATCTATGTGACATTTTTTGATTTAAAAGGTGAATTTATTAGGTCACATCATCTCTGAGAGAGGTGTGTTAGTGGATTTGGATAAATTATAGGTCATTGTATCTTGGGATAATCCCAAGAACATTTTTGATGTCTGAAGTTTTCTAGTTTTAGTGATTTTTTACTGAAGGTTCATTAAAGGATTTTCCCATTTGGAAGCACCTCTTTCAGGCTCTACCAATAAGAGTATCAAGTTTGAATAGCCTGAAGCATGTGAGAATGATTTTCATGTGTTAAATAAGTGGTTAAATAATACAAAAATTTTAATCATTCCTAATCTGTTTGCGGATTATACATTGTTTTTTGATTCATCTACAATTGGGCTATGGGTAGTATTGATGAAGAATGATATGGTGGTTTTTTACTATTCATGAAAGTTGAGGCATCATGAATGAAACTACCCCACACATGATCTCTAACTATCCATAATGGTTTATGACTTAAATTATTGGCGACATTAATTTTTGGGAGAGAGGTTTACTTTGTATACCAATCATAAAAATCATTAAGTATATCTTCTCCCAGTGATATTAGAATATTAGGCAATGAAGATGGGATAAATACATTAAATACATTGAGTTTGAGTTGGTTTGCATGCCAAGAAAGGAAAATAGTGATACATATTCTTTGAGTCAAAAGACTCAAAATCAAGCAGTTTAAAAATCCAGTTTTTAGTGGAGAATGATGGCGTTCTTTATTGAGATTCATCTTGAGGAACAAGATGGGAATGAGAAGATGACCCGTGCATCCTTGACATTTGATTCCATGATTCTGATCCAAATCAAGTACAAATAGTATGAGGATCTATAGTTCTTTTCTTTTAGGTAAAGTCTTGAATATGGGGACTCAACTTCCAGTTGTACCATTGGTGATGAAGATATTGTTTATGTTCATGGCTAGTTTGTTGTTCCTCCTCGTATAAGGGAATATTTGATGTGCTAGTTCTTTGTTTCGAAGTGAGAAGTGAATCCTAGCTTGAACAAAATTTATCATGATCATTTTAGATAGTATTGGTAGCTAGGGATGAAGAATGAAGTTGCAGGTTTCGTGGTGCGATGCAACACATTTCAGTAGGTAAAGGTCGAGCATTAGCAACCAGGTGGTTTGTTATAGACATTTTCTATTCTGGAATGGAAATGGGATGATGTAAAAATAGATTTTGTTATGGTTATTCCAATTATTCATCAAATGAATGATGTGATTTTTGTATTTGTGGATTATTTTACCACGGTGGAACATTTCTTACTGATATGAGAGTCCTTCACCATTGACCACGTGGGAGAGTTTTATGTTTGGGAGACGGTGCAGTTGCACGAGGTATAATGGACTATATTTTTTGATCGTGATCTATGTTTTACTTTGTGTTTATGGTAAGGGTTGTAGAAGGTGATTGGTACCCCTGTGGTTTTGAGTATTACTTTCCACCCGTAGATGGACGAGCAGTCGGAGCACTCTATTTATGTGATAGATGGAATGTTGATGGAATGTGTCCTGGATTTTGGTGGGTCTTGGGAGAATCACTTGGAACATATTGATTTCACTTATAACAACATTTACAAGGCATAAATTTAGAATGAATCGTAATAGGTGCTCTATGGTAATCCATGTAGATCTCTGTTATTTTGGATGGAGGTTGGGGAGTTAGTTTTGTTGAGACCAAGTATCATGTAGGATATGTCAGGATAGGTTTAGTTGATTCAGAATCATATGGATATAGCTCATATTAGGAAAGATATGCATGCTTATTATCGTTATCTATCTATTGAGTTTATGGTGGGTAATTTTCTGTTTATTCGGTTGTCCTGAAGGTTGGGTCACTGTTGGATTTGGAAATAGGGTAAGTCGGTACCTAGGTATATGGGGTCATTTAAGCTTGTGGAGAGGATTGGACCAGTGGTGTACCAATTGGCTCTCCCCCAATGGTATAGTGGTATGCATGATATCTTTTATGCATCACGGCTTTAGTAGTATCACCCTGACCCATATCATGTGATTGTTGATGATGATGTGGAACTCAAGTTTGATGCGTCCTTTGAGGAGCATATGGTTCGTATTATGGATCGTGGTGAGAAATTATTGTGGGGTAAGATTTTGCCTTTGGTTCAGGAATTATGGAAACATAGTAATGTGTAGGAAGAGACTTGTGAGAGAGAGATAAATATGTGGGCCTAGGGACCAAAATCATTACATTGGGAACACAATGATGCTTGATAAAGAATTCTAAAGGATGATACATTATAAAGTAGGGAGTTTGTAAGATTCTGAACTTCTGGTGAGGTATGTCTTCATTTAAATTCTGGTTTAAATAACCCAATTATGGTTAATTAAGTGTTCATCAGGTCTATGAGGATTCTTTGGGGTGTTTTAGGGTAGATGGTCTACAAGTTATATCTCATAGTCTTAATTATTAGTTTATGTGTATGTGGTTGTGATATTCATTTCTTTTTGTTGTGATTATGATGAATTTGGCTAGATTTTATAAGTTGGTTGTATAAATGATGAATTGACCCCCTCATGATCCATGTGGGATGTGATTAAGATGATTTTATTTTGTTATAGGCCACCCATGGGGTGTGTCTCTCCATGAACATAGGAATTAAGATTTCAAGTGTAGAATTGGTTTTATTATTCAATAAATACCATAATAAATGTGTTGAAATGTTATCTTGGGTTATTAAAGATAACTAATGGTAATATTTTTTAGTTGTTAACTTGTCATGAGGGTTTTTTGGTATAATGTGAAAGGGTTAAAAGAAATAGAGTGTTGGGATAAATGACTTATGAGGTTATATAAAAAATGTGTATATGGATAAATGATTATAAATTGATCAAGGTGTCCAATGGGTTAAAGTATAAAAAGGTAAATAGGATAAAGTATAAAAGTTAAATGGGTTAAATTGGATATGCATTGTAAATGGTAAATGTGCCAATGGGTTAAGGCATGAAGATGATTTATATGTTGATTGAAATATGAATTTTGAAAGTTATATGTATTAATTGAGAATGGTTTGCGATATGGTATATGTGGTAAATGGTTAAAGAAGTATGTTCACATGGATTTATATTTTTTGGGGTATTGGACATGAGGATCTACATTGACGGGTTAGATTATATTGAGGCTGCAAACCCCACCCCCTTTAATGCATGGGTTAGGGATAACATTGAGTCTCTATTCTCCTAACGATTTCATTTGATGAAACTACCTGAACTGAGGCTCCAAGGTATGTGTGATGTAATTTTTATAAAAAAATTCCCTAGTGATATAGGGAACTTGACTTATCCCATTATGCGTAGTAATTAACAAGGATATGTCATTGTGTTAAATGAAATGCCTAACCCATGTAATGAATGATGAAGTGGTTTAAGTAAAGTTGATTAACTAATATAACAAAGTTTACCTTTATTAATTTTTTATTATTTTATACTCACATACACTATCTATTTACATTGGATATTTTTTAGACACCATTGGGGGTGGCCTACTAAGTTTTACTCACACCCTGTTTAGGCCACCATTAGGCACCTGAGCAATCTTCATGGTTGTAGGCCAAGAGAAGGGAAAAGGCCCTTTGCAACATGGTTGATTTGGGATTGTTATGTGAAGGGTTGATGGATATAGAAGTAGAGTCATGTCCCATTTTGTGGATTCTTCAGTTTGTCTCTATTTTGGGTTTCCTTTACACTTTGAACTATATGATATGACATACCATATTTACTATTTGGTTGTGGGATTGTACCCAGAGTTGGGAAATGTTATAAATGCATGTTTATTGGTTATCAGATATTTCTTATGTTGTTTAATATTTTATCAACTATGTCCTACTCTGATAAAGAGGGTAGAGTCTCTCCACATGTTCCTTTAGAACCTTTCTGCTAGTCGGCATCCTCTGGCATATGAGGAGGCACGCTTGAGGTCATGTGATGACATGACTTGGGGTACCAGTTTAGTGGCCTCCAAGTTGGGGATTTTACACATAGGGATCATTCCCATCATCCTTTGAAATATAGACACTAAATAATTTTCAATTTCGACCACAACTAATCATTTATTTTCCTATAAGAGTAATGTTATTATACTTTTTCTTTAAATCTTGTAATTTCCCTTTATGATTCCCAATCAACAGAACTACTCAAACCTATACTTGGTGTAGTCTTAAATTATGAAGACACCCTAATAAACCCATCCCCCATACAAGCATGAGACACTCCTTACCTAAAATAATTGCAACTGCATCATTCTAGGATAGCGATGAGGATTTTGAAGGCTTCACATCCCAAGATTATTGAATTTTAAACTATTAAGAATACAATATTAATAATGAATTTTTAAATTATCTAAACATCATGATATTATATAATTCATAAATTTTTCCATTACTATTTATTGTAATTTAATTACTATAAAAACACAATAATGAGAAATAAGTTATAACAATAAACACGCCTTAAACCCAATTAAATGGGGCAAGCTAGATTGGTCAAATGGTGCCAATAAAGATAATTAACATCGTTTAATATATTTAGAAGGCCCAATTTAATTAGGTTTAGTTGTTTTTGTTGTTATAATTTATTTTTCATTAATATTTTCTATAATAATGAAATAACATTAAATGGTAATGTAAAGAACTTACTCCAACGTATTATGTAGGTTTATTCTAAAAATTATCACCGGGATTCCTATAAACATTAATATACATCTTTTTCTAGCCAATAGAGTGACCTAATTCATTATCCTATACAAAAAAATATAATTTATAAAAAATAACTAACTCTAATAAAATAATATAAATAATAGTTGATAGAATACAACCAAGATTGTTATTTTTCTTGAAAAGCTCTAAGAACCAATGATATGAGGAATGACTTGTTTCTTACGATTCACATTATTTTTTTTGGTAATTTCATAAAAAAAGAAACATTATTAAAATAATAATTTTGTTTTATTTATGTTATTGAGATACTGTTAAAAATTAAAATTACCCCATCAGATGCATCTCTATTAATATTGAAAAACATCTTTTACTGCTCATGAGAAACACCATTAGTCACTTTATCATACATTTTTCATGAGGTTAGAGATGTGTCATTAAATTCATGCCATAATATCCATTTAAAATCTCTCCATTTCTTACCCAAATTTTTTAGAGTCTATGGGCATAAAACGCGGTTAGGAGCAACAAAATGAAAAAACATCTAGAAATAAAACAAAAACACTTTATAAGTATATTAATAATTTTACTCATGTATTTTAAATTTTTAATCAATGAATATTATATTAATATTACCTTTACTTGGTAATAAAAGACTTTATTTTTCCATGATTTTGGAATATGCCTCCAATATTTATAATTAACAGGAAAACTCACCATCTAGTAAGCAAGATTCCTAAGAATATATCTATATATTCTGACAACATCACTATAAGAAACCCCAAACTTATCAAATGAAATGATAATATTGAGTTATTTTAGGTTTCATACATATTTCGTATTCATATTTATATTTTTTCTATTGTTATCATTTTTTTTGAAAAATGTATTAAACAATTAATAAAATATACAGTTTTTTGTACAATGTTATACACACCAGTAATAGTAACTCACCAATATATCCTAGATGGATGGGTGAACAATTTCTCTATCACTGAAGTTTCATTGGTTTGTGTTTGACCAAAAAAATCGTGGGAGTCTTTGGGCTCCCCAGAAGTCTCTGGTATAGTGGATTCACTCAGATCCACTGAAGTTGATGGTAGTGGCGGTGTACACTAAGAAATTTATTAGCTAGGATCTCAAAAAAAAATTTCCTCATCATTACTATAATTTAAATGGTTTAGAATATATTAAATGTATAAAAAATGTAAAAGTAGAATATTTTAAATAAAATTAATAAATAAAACAATGTGTGCATGTATGAAACACTCATAAATGAGAAATTGTAATACAGTTTCATTACCAATTTATATATTCAATTGACTTCATCTTCAATGTCTTCATTTTTATAAAAATACATTATGAAGTCTACTTCATTTTCACCCTATTTTGAAAATTTTATTGTTTCATTATTATTAGGAAAAAAACTGTTCAATATTTTGTGGATTATGAGGTTCACTGTCACAAAGTACCAATTGATCTTCATCACCCATACATACAAGTCTCTCTGCTTTATGTCTACAACAACACTCTGACCTTAATGTATTTCATCATACACATAATAATACATCTTTACTTGTGAATACAACATAAATAGATCATGCTCTAAATGCTCACTGGTTTGGATCAAGTGATATAATATGATATAAGTAAGATGTATCATATCCTTCATTATACCCTTTTTAATGTTTACCCACTTACATTTGAATAAGACAACTAATAATTGACCATTATAGTTTAATTTTATTGTATCAACTAAATTTACAACTTATCCCACCTATGAAAGTCTAAATAAACCACTATTTTGAGTTTTCAAGTCTTCTTCATGATAAATTATACATAACTCAAAGCCATGAATATTGTTGGAATCGAATCTATTAACCTTACTTAGAGGAACTCAAGCCAAAAACATGAAATCATTTGATATTTTAGCTCGATTATCATCATTAATTATCTATACAATAGTATATAAGGTGTTACTTTTAACATATTCAAAAATAATACATGTAAATAATATGAACATGATTATATACTTACATGATGAGTGAACCATCCAACAACCACCTTATTAACAACTTTTGTTAATTCCAACTCATTTCGAGATATACCACTTAGTCTCCTCTTTTTGTTTGAAATCAACATTAATCAATAAATAGATCTTCAATAAGACATTGAGTATCACATATCAATGTTATTGTGGAAACTCCAATTCAGTCTGTGTAAAATTTGACCCCTTTTCCAATTGGTCATCCAATGGTTATAAATACCAATTACTGGGTTTTATAATGTGAATTGGTGGAGATTTCATTAATAAATCCAAAATGTTTCAATCTAGTCTCAATCCCATCCATATACCTAGAACAGAAGGTTATGAACTCTTTGGTTATGTAACCTTTTGTAATAGAGCCTTCGGGTTAGGCTTTATTCAACACAGATGATTTCAAATGACCTATGTACCTGATGAAAAAAAATAAGAAACATATTTAAAAAATTTATTTAATGATTTGATAAAATTGAATTCACAAATTAAAATAAAAATAATATCAGTGTACCTCTCAATTAGATACATCCATAAATAGTGTACCGGTCGACCAAGTTTAGTTTCTTCAACCAAATAAATAGTCAAATGAATCATGAATGTGAAGAATGAAGTGGAAATAAATTATCCAAATGAAAAAATTTCAAAAAAATATATTTCTTTATGATTATCAAGCTTGGATAGATTTAGATTTTTTCCACAAAGATCTCTGAAAAATATACACAACTCAATTATAATTGTAGCTGTTATTTTAGGAAATGTATTATGCAATGCCAACAAAAGAAATGCTCTATAAGAAAATGTGAGTCATGAATTCTCAATCTATGAAACTTTTTATGTTTTAATCCAACTCAAATTGATATATTACCTGAATATCCATATTTCACTTCTACATTATTTAAATTTTGAAGGAATACATATTTCACATAATTTTTCATTGTAAAAATAGTCAAAGCATACTTACTATTTTCATTTCCCCACAAACTGTGCTTTATATTCATTGATTCCAAATCCTGACAAGCATTAAGGTGATCCTTCGATTTACCCTTATCATTAAGTAATGTAAAAATTATATTGTCCCTAATGTTCTTCTCAATATGCATTACATCAAGATTATGAGGTATCAAATTAAACTCCCAATAAGTTAGTGTAAAAAATATACTCATTTTCTTCCACTATTGTGTTCCAGTTGCTTCAGATATTGTACCTTGTACCCTTTTCCCAAATTTTTTAAACTGATTATACTTTGTAAATTCTATAGTGACATTCATTAATTGTCCCAACATTTATAAACTAGATAATAACTTTTGTGGATTTTTGAATTCAATATATTCATTGAATTAAGTCTTGTTATACCTGAATTTATGAAAAGCGTCAATTAATTGACGGTTACACATAAATTTTTTTTCTACTATAAGGTAATTTTTGAGGTTTAAAATCAATATTACAAACTGGACAATCCAAACTAGTATGAATGTTACAACTAGATAAGTTTCCTAGTCTAGGAAATTCACTAATTCTCCCCATCAAATAAGCATGCATTTTGAATAGTTTTCTCATTGATTCATTATATTTTTTGCATCCCATCAACCCATAATTCTTTAAATTATTTTATTATAGGTTTAAGGAATAAATAAATGTCATTTTGGGGAATTTTATTTCAAATAATAATAATGGAAATAATGAAATAATCAATCTTCATATACTTACATGGAGGTATATTATGGGGAATCAAAACAACTGGAAAAATTCTATAATTAGTAATTAATGTTCTAAAAGGGTTAAAACCATCAGAATCTAGTCTCAAACTTACATTATTAGGATACAAATAAAAAATTAGATATAAGGAATCAAACACCTTACATGATGTTTAATATTTTGGATGTCTCATTAATCCATCATTGTTACTATCCTGAGGATGCCACTTCATGTCGTATGAAGTCATTGATATCATGAATAATCTTTGCCAGAATAGTTTAAGATAAATTAATGAAATACCTTTACAAGAGTTTTATTCTTATGTTTCTTCCTAGGGTTTCATTGATTCGTACTCTCATTGTTGTTCATTGACTTCTATCTTCTTGTATGATATATTATGAAATGTTCTTTATTGATATCTTCTCCCCAGTAAAGCAGGAAATCATTAGAAAATTCATGTATATTTTTATAATCAAGTACAAGTTTGTTGACAATCTTATTCATTTCATAGAATTATTTAGAGATCTTAGCTTCACTAAATGTGTCATGAAGTAACTTAGAAAATCATGGACATTACTTTGTCAGTAATTCCACAATGAAACTAGATATGATACAACTTAATTAGAAAAGGAAACATCAAATACATATAAAATCCCTCATACAGTTCTTATTGTTGATCTTCAACAAATTATTAAAACTCATTTTTTATCATTAAATTTCTGAGCAATATTAACCTACTCAAGATCAACATAAGGTTCTTTTGATCTATTAAAATCTTGGACATTGTATCCTGAAATGCTAAATGTGTCATTTATCAAATTTCAAACTGAATTCTCTTTTAGTGAGCCACTTTGTATTTTTTTGATAGGATTTTAATTGTTTTTAAATTCCATAACATTTGATTGACCATTCCACAAAAAACATATATATCGAGCATGAAATTATTTCAATATAAAATGATCATATAATTTGTTTCTATTCAACCATCCCTTGAGTTTACAATTAGGAAACATACATTTTATTTGACCATTCACTAACTCGTTTTCAATTTAATAAAATAATAATTCTTCTAAACCCTTGGTATATCGATGTTTGTTTTGAGGAAAATTAATCAAAATTTTATCTACAAGTAGTGAATTGTCACTATTCTCACTTTACATTCAGATATAAAGATATCAATGTTTAATTAACTAAGTCCAGTCAAAATTAAACATCACCCAACATCATCGTTGACCAGGTTAGGGTCTTGATTCAACATAAAACAAATTAAACATAAAAATTATTCAATCAAGTATGAAAAACATAAAGAACATAAATAAATAATCATTACCCATCACAATAATACAGTCAGATGTTGTGGAATAAGTTCACTGAGCTAAGAAGTAGGGAGAATGAGCAATATGGAGGTCAGGGAGATGAGGCTAGTGAAGTTTGAGTCATGGACCAATAGGGGTAGAGGGATTCAGGTTGACACATAGGTAAGAGAAATATTGTGGTAGTGGGTATATGGGGGTTAGGGTGGTTGTTGTTGTTGGGGGTCGCGGTCATTAGTGAAAGGGGAAGAGGGGTCGTTGTTGGGGGGTCATTGTCGAGGAGCAGGGGAGGGTCGTTTTAGGGTCATTGTTGGGGAGCGTGGGGGGGGGGGGTGTTGGTGTTATGAGGATTGGAGGGGGGTCATCATTAGGGAGAAGGGGGGTCATTGTTATAAGGATTAGAAGTGTGGAGGGATGGCCATCATCATGGAGCAGGGGGTCTGGGTCATTGAGATTAGAGGTGATGGAGGGGAATAATCATCAAGGGTGGGGGGTTAAGGAACGAGGGAGGGGGAGGGGATCACACAACCACAGATTGACGCTTATTCTACACCAAATATTATTAGTGTTAAATAAAAATCATTGATAAAATGACTACTTTTATTAGTGGTAGTCAAAACCGTTGATAAATAAATATTTTATCAACACTAAAAAAAGAGTTGATAAAGTTATACCCTTTATCATCTCTTTTTTAACCACTCCTAAATGAGATCTTTATCATTTCTATTCTTCTGGGGTTCGATTCCTGGAATTCTTATTTATCTGATTTATTTTAGGGGCGGGTGTGTGGATGGAATCAAATAACACCATATTTTGTGTTTGACCCATGATTGAAGGTGTTGGACAAGGAACTAGTGGATTCCAGTGATGGTGTGCACGTAGATAAGGGTGGCGGCATGGGGAGCTGGGGAATCTTCTGTTATAGGTGGGGCATGGTAAAGGGAAGCTTCAACGCTTTCGAAGGGTGAAGGGGATGGCTTCAGCGTCACACATAGGTGGATTTATGTGCTCGGTATGGCGCTGCATGGTAGAATGAAGAACCATGATGGCGATTGGTGGGGCACAAAGGAGACTGGAGCATGATGGAGGGCTCCCAAAGTCATGGCGACGGTGCACACAATGACTGTTGTGCAAGGAATCCAGTTGGGTGTAGGGACATGACAGTGGCTATCCTCAAGGAATTTGTGCATTCATCAGTGAGATGGGAGGTCGTGAGTGTGGCAGCATCTAAGGACGATAGACAGACGAACGATGTTGAGTGCAGGCATGCATGCAGATGGCATTGGGGCAAGGCGGCTTCAATGATGCCCAGGGTGAGGCACAATGTGCAGACGATAGTGTTGAGAATTGGAGGAAGATGATAGAGAAAGGTGCTTTCGATGGTGCATGAGGCATGGCACAATGTGCAGACAAAGGTGTTGAGCACATGAAGAATGCAACGGAGCAAAGGTGGCTTTGACGATGCTCGGGGTGAGGCACAATGTGCAGACGACGATGTTGACCACATGAAGATGACGATGGTGGACTAAAAGGAAGCTTCCATAGTGCCTGGAGCTAGGCCCAACGGGTGACTACTCTCAGCAACAGTATTGGTGAACCCCGGCTCTACAGTGGGGGTGGTGGTATGCGGGGCATCTTTGTCACAGGCATAGCATTCCAGCGACATGATGTCTGATTGACTCTATCGCCATTGATTGTAGGGGGAGGCCCGTTGGTGGTGAGTAGAGACCGTTGGGAACAAGTTTCAATGTGCTATGTGAGGTAAAAATGAATTTTGTTAGTATTGGGTACCGATCAATAATGCATGGGCCTTCATAACCCAAAAATAATGGGGTATGTGGGTCATTATATTGGTTGGTTATCCCATATGATGGCTATGACTTGTGTAACACCCCAATATTTCATAGTACGTTATTTCTTCAAAGTAATTCAATAACTTCCACTACACACAACACCGAGTTCAAACGCATCACGACTTACCAAACTAGCCGTTCAAAAGTGGTTATGAATAGTATTAACTAAATTTTGAATTTTATATAATCCTTATAATTTTAGAATCCATATTATGAGTTTCTTAGACATAATATAAGAACAAATTTATTTTTTTCAGATAAAAGAAGTATTTTAAAAAAAATGTAATTTTACCACCTTTTAATGCGAACCTTTTTAAAATCAAATACTTGAAACTTTTATATATTAAATTTGACAAAATAAACTTCTTCTTTAGAATCAGGACATAAAAATTTAATTTCGACGAATTTTTGATGTTTTTCTGATAACTTTCATATTTGGATCAATAGTGAAAAATACTAAATTTTAACTAAAAACAACTTTTTTAATAAAAATAATTTATAGTGTTAAATTATACCTTTGAGTGGTTTTAAAGTATAATTATATTATATTCTTACCATTTAATTAAATATTGTTCATTGGGAGTAACTTTTCTTTGAAATTGTATATAAACAAGTGTCAATCTTTTGATAGTTATTATTTCTTAAAGACCAGCTTTTTGGTTTCGACAACGGGAATTAATTTTAAATTAATTAATGAAACTTCTATGTTTTGAATTTGGAAAAATAGATATCATTTTTGGATTTGGAATATCAAAATTAGTTTAAGGTGAATTTTTGGTATTTTTCTGAAAGCTTTTAATTTTTGATCAATAGTGAAAAACACTATGTTATAGTTTAAAACTGAATTTTTTTTATTAAATAATTATTTATTTTATTTAAATTTATTTTAGGTCATAATAGACACATAATTTCTATATAAGTTCAATTTAATTCATTGGTGTCAATTTATAATAATTTTAGATATATAAAAATTTTATAGAACTTTTCACCGTCTTTTACCCACCTCCTAGGAGAATTTGCAAATTCACATAAAACTTAATTTTACCACTTCTATGAGTGGAATTTCAAAAATTAGAGAGACAAATTTGATATTATTAATTAAAATGTGGTTCAATAAGATGAAAATAATTTTTTGTGAATAGTAACTTTTTACTTTCATTTACCACGGTTAAAAGTAAATAGGGTAATTAAGGGTAAAAATGATATTATTATTACCCTAACACATGTCCTAATTCTATTGGATAAGTATAGTTCGACCAAAAATAACATTATTAATAAAATATGAACCTCTTTGGTCCACTTGGATTAGATTAGGACATTTATTATTATTTAATTTAAAGAAGAGTTAAAAGAGTTAAAATCAAAGATTAATTACAAAAACATTTTTAATATAGGGTTATACATAAGATAAATTAGATTATAAACTTTCATTAGAAAGATAAAAATATTTCCTACATAATGGTATTTACTTATAAATTTTTGACATTAAATAATTTAATTTATTTATTACACAATGGTGATGCAGTAATTACCAAATTAATGAAATATTAAAATAATTGATTTTATAAATATCCAAATTAATGTAATTTTAGACTTTTTATGAATTACACTAATTTTATATGATAATATGACATATTATGATTGATTATATGAATTTTTTTTGAAGTAATAATGCTATTATGAATTTATCAAAAACAAAATACCCAATAGCGTCAAAATTGACATAAAAGAGTTTTTAAAACAAATATTATATTATTAATTGATATTCTATTCCTAAAAATCTAAGGTTCGGCCAAAGGACTTATATAATGATAGGTGTATTATTTATGGACCACTTGGGGGTCTCTTGGAAGATCATAGTAAGTTTATTAACCATATAATATAAAAATACAAAGAGACATGGTAAATGTCAAACTAATTAACTAAGAGTTAAAACTAAATTATAAGGTTAATAAAGTGACCCAAACCTCTCTAAAACCTATTGGTTGATTTTTTTACGACCCATCCCCACCTTATCCTAGAAATAAATCAGTTTGGAGTCATTATAAACTGAATATGAATTTATTATAAAATTATATTTCTATCTTTTCCTAAGGTGCCCCTCACCCCTCTTATAAAAGGCCACTCACCCTTCCCTCTAATTCGCACCTTCAAATCCATTTGGATCGGCCAAACCCTACCAATATATTCTCCCAAAATCACTCACTTAATCCTAGAGGCATTAGTTTGATTAAAAAGCCAACCTAAGGAGCCCTTTTAATCAAATCAAAAGGAAGAACCCGAAGAAGAGATAATGTTTTCACCACACTCTTTCAAGTTCCTTTCTTCTTATACTTCTTCATTTTTTGTTATTTACATTCTAAAATAATAAATCCAGAATATTCTATATACTGTGATGTTATTATAAATACGGTACAACCATATTCAGTATTCTATTCATCCTTTGAATGACATGTCACCATACGTGTGTACGTATGGCTTACCGTCTCCACGTCGTGGCGCAATTGTTATTCAAAACATTATTATTTGGATGGGTATGATAATGATGTGAAATTTAAGTAAATAATAAATATAACATTATAATGATTCTGTATATATTATATACTATCCAATTATATATGATTTTAATATCAAAAGAATGATATTGTCGCTCGTGCATACGTACGGACTACCGTCTCCACGAACGCGATGAGATTCATTCCCCATCGTATCCATTCAAGACTAATTCTCATTTGATGATTAAAAATATTGTTTAAGGACTTGATATCATTCTGGATATGAATAAGATACAACCTATACATAAAAAACATGGAATATGTAAAAAACATATAAAAGAAAATGAGTAAGTTAACACCCGAAATGATGATAATACTAAGATATTATTAACAAAGCAATGTTAAAAGATCATATATGATATCATATTAATGTATATGATTTTTGTATAATTTAATAACAATTAGTTCACCATTATACAGGAGTTTAAACTACCTTTTACCAAGGAAAAGTGTAAGATAATGAGTTTCTTATCTCACTTTTAATCCTGTGAGATTTCCATTGTTCACCACTTATTTATTGCATGTGGTGTATTTTGTACTAACATTTGATATATATTATCATGATTCTATTTATATTCACGATATTATGTGATTAATTTGTTGTTTATTGAATATTTTTCATACGACTTGATTGATTACAAATAGGTAAGGGTTTATTTCACAGTCTCTTCATTATCCAAGGTTGTTTATACGTAATTATCTACTGGGACCTCTTTATCATCCACATCCATGTTTCTTAAAAATGTATTTCAAATCCTTCTTTCTATTTTAAATACTATTTTTTAAAGTCATTTATACCCTTTTTTGACTTTTTATAAGAAGTTTATAAATGAATCTTTCCTTTGTTTTCCAAACTAGGTCCTTTTTAACCTCTTCGACAGAATTAAGGTAAACATGTTTTTTTAACTTATACGGAGGGTGCGGCTATTTTACATTATTATAAAATTGTCAAAGAATCCCTTTCAATCTTATAAGAATATTTTCATAGTAAATGTTTTCCTTTATAATTCTGTGACTTTTAAATGATTTCAAAAAAAGATAGATTTCTCTCAAATAGTTTGGATTTCAACTATGTCAACATCCTTTGATGGATTTTATGCTTATTTGAAGTTGATTTATTATGATAAAAAGATTCCATATTGTATTGAAGGTTTTGTGATAGGTTTGACTGTGTATGTGTTATTTTTATACCATTCATGGTTTATGGCTAAATTATTGACATTTCATATGCTAGTTTTAATAAGAATGTTTATGTTATATTTAAACCTGTTCGTATAAGGAATGCATTGGACTTAGTAAGTGATGGGTGGAGCCTGATATAGCTCCTCGATGCATCGGTATGTCTCATGAGACAAACTATTGTCTTGGAATAAGGATTTGACAAAATCCTATTTTTAGTCTTGGCACAAGGCCTTGACTATGTGGTTATGATAGTCTGGCATTATGCATTCGATCATTATAAAAGTGGTTATTGATATTGCATGTGATTATTCGACTAGTAGAATATCCATGTGAATATGTAAATGGAATTATTTCATTTTATTTTTTCTATATTATTCTAAAGTTCTAGTTTAAAAGGCTTTTGTTTTAGTTGTACATTTCCTTAAATGATTATGCTTATTTATGAAATTTTCTGCTGTATTGCTTACCCTTACTGAGCGTTTGAGCTCACCCCTTTTGTAACGCCCCGACCCTAGTTACCCAGAGTCGGTGCATTATTACATAACATTGGCATGATCACAAGAAAGATAAAATATCGAAAGAACGATTGGTTTAGTAGCCTTAGAAACACTAGATATATTAATAAAGTTTTACATTACATCATAAAGTGAAAAACTACTACAACAACATATTGTCTCTATAGTCCACACTATTAACCCCTCATAATATCGCTGCAGGTCATTCATAATTTACTTCTTCACTTCCTGGAAAAAATAAAACATAGAAAAGGGGTGAGCTCAAATGCCTAGTAAGGATAACAATATAGCGGAAACTTTCATAAATAAGAATAAACATTTAAGGCAATGTATAACTAAAAAAAAGCCTTTCAAACTTGAACTTTCAACATAGTATGACATAAATAAAATGAAATAATGCCATTTACTTATTCACATGGATATTCTAATAATCGAATAATCACATGCAAAACCAATAACCACTTTCATAATGATGGAATGCATAATGCCAGACTATCATGACCACATAGCCAAGGCCTCGTGCCAAAACTACAAATAAGATTTTGTCAAGGCCTTGTGCCAAGACACTAGTTTGTCTCATGAGACCTACCGATGCATCGAGGAGCTATAGCGGGCTCCACCTGTCACATATTAAGTCCAATGCATTCCCATATGAAAAGGTTTAAACATAACATAAACATTCGTATTAAAACTAGCATACGAAATGTCAATACTTTCACCATAAACTATGAATGGTATAAAAATAGCACATCCACAGTCAAACAAATCACAAAACCTTCAATACAATATAGAAGTTTTGTATCATAATAAATCAACTTCAAATAAGCTTAAAATCCATCAAAGGATGTTGACATAGATTAAATCAAAACTATTTGAGAGAAATATCTCCTTTTTTGAAATCATTTAAAAGTCACACATTTAAAAATGAAGTAATTAAAAAGAGATTTTTGAATCAAAGTGTCCCATACCAATTTGAAACTTTTGAAAGGAATTAAATTTTTTAAAAACATTCATGTCCATATAAATAAATCCTTAAAAACCATTTTGAAGACATGGACATTAGTTAAAAATATTTAGAAAGATAAATCTTTAAAACATTTAAAATTCTGATTTTGATAAAGAGTACCTTTCCGAAATTCTTAAAATATTCATTTTGAAATCATTTAAAAGTCACATAATGATAAAATAAAACATTTAATTTGAAAATATCCTTGTAAGCTTGTAAGGGAAGCTTTGAATATTTTATAACGGCGGTAAATAGCCGCACCCGCCGTATAAGTTTAAAAAAACATTCTTACCTTAAATTTGTCGAAAGGTAAAAAATGGCTTGTTTGGAAAACGATGGAAAGATTTATTTAAAAACACATAAGGGTATAAATGACTTTAACCCATATTCTTTGTAAATAGTAAAAATGTTTTGAAATACATTTCGAAGAAACATGGATGAGGATGATAAAGAAATCCCAGTAGATTATTACGTATAAACAACCTCGAATAATGTAGAGATTGCGAAATAAACCCTTACCTTGCACTTTTACTTAGATGGGGTAGGTTAACCTCCTGTATAATGGTGAAATAATTGTTATAAATTATTCAATAATCATATACATTAATATGATATCATATATGATCTTTTAACATTGCTTTGTTAATAATATCTTAGAATTATCGTCGTTTCGGGTGTTAAATTACTCGTTTTCTTTTATATGTTTTGTTACGTAAGACATGTTTGTAATGGATTGGTTGTATATTATTCATATACAGAATGATATCAAGTATTTAGATACTATTATTAATAATAAAATGAGAATTATACTTGAATGGATACGATGGAGAATGAATCTCATCGCGTTCGTGGAGACGGTAGTCCGTACGTACGCACGAGAGATAATATCATTCTTTTGATATTAAAATAATATATAATTGGATGGTATATAATATATACATAATCCTTATCATGTCATATTTGTTATTTACATGAGTTACACATCATTATTATACCCATCCAAATAATAATTTATTGAATAACAATTACACCACGACGTGGAGACGGTAAGCCGTACGTACTCACGTATGGTGACATGTTATTCAAAGGATGGATAGAATAGTGAATATGGTTGTAACATATTTATAATAACATCACAGTATATATATGATACTGGAGTTATTATTTTAGAATGGTAACAACAACGGAAGAAGAAGTGGAAGAAGAAAGGAACTTGAAAAAGGGTGGTGAAATCATTACCTCTTCTTCGGGTTCTTCTTTTTGATTTGATCAAAAGGGATCCTTAGGTTGGATTTATGATAAAACTAAGGCCTCTAGGTTGTAGTGAGGGAAGTTGGGAGAGTATTTGTTCAGATTTTGGCCGAACAAAAAGGATTTTAAGGTGTGAATAAATGAGAATGAGGAGTTCCCTTTTATAAGAGGGGTGAGGGGCACCTTTGGAAAATCTAGAAATATTAATTTATAATAAATTCATATTCGGTTTCTAATGGATCCAAAGTTGATTATTAAAAGTTTAAGGTTGGTATGGGTCGAAACAAACTCAACCAATAGAATTTAGATAGGTTTGGGTACTTATATTAACCTTATCTTTAAGTATTAACTCTAAGTTAATTAGTTTCACTTTTACAATGTCTCTTTGTATTTTTATATTATATGGTTAATAAACTTACCATATACATCCAAGAGACCCCCAAGTGGTCCATTAATGATGAACCTATCATGATATAAGTCTCTTGGACGAACATTAGATTTTTAAGAATTTAATATCAATTAATAATATAATATTGTTTTTAAAAACTCTTTTATGTCCATTTTGACACTATTCAATAGTTGATTTTTGTGAAACTCATAATAGAATTATTACTTCTAACAAATTTAATTACATGATTCCTAACATGTCATATTAACTTATAAAATTAGTTTAATTCATAAAAAGTTTCAAATTATATTTATTTGAGTATTTATAATATCAATTATTTTAAATTTTCACTATTATGGGAATTACTGCATCATCATTGTGTCATAACTAAATTAAATTATTTAATGTTTAAAAATTATAAATAAAATATAATTATGTAGTAAATATTTTTATATTTCTAATGAATATTTATAGTCAAAAATCCAACATATATAACCCTATTTAAAAATTGTTTTGCTAAAAGATATATGCTTGTATCATTTTTGTATTCATTTTAACTTAATTAAAATAAAGTGTCCCTATCACCTACAAGTGGCTCCATGGGGTCCCAAAATCGACCCAAAGATGACTATGGTCGAACATGTATCAACCAATAAGGTTAGGACATGTTTTAGGGTAATTTAGTATTATTATAATATTATTTTTTAACCCTTATTTACCGAATTTACCCTTAACCATGGTAAATAAAATATTTACCGCAGTAATTATTCAAAATGTCTAAAAATAAAAGTTACCTATTTACACAATTTGAACATCCTGATTAAAAATATGGAATCCATTTTTCCAAATTCATAACACAGAAGTGGAAGAAATTAATTTAAAATTAATTCCCGTTGTTAAAACAAAAAGCGTGTTTTTAAGATATAATAACTATCAAAAGATTGATACTTGTTTATGTTCGGTTTAATTGTGAAATTATGTACAATGACCAACATTGTATTAAATGGTAAAAATATATTCTAAATATACTTTAAAACCACTCAAATTAATAATTTATCAATATTAATTATTTTGATTAAAAAAGTTGTTTTTAATTAAAATTTAGTAATTTTCACTATTCATCAAAATATGAAAGTTATCCGAAAAGTACCAAAATTTCACCTTAGGATAAATTAGATACTCCAAAACCAAAAATGAAGTCCATTTTGAAATATAAAATATATATAATTTCAAAAATTAGGTATTACTATTCATAACAGCTAGTTTGATTTGTTGTAGTGTGTGTTAGAACTCGAAGTTGCATACAACACACGCTACTATATTATTCAACGGAAAGCGTACCGTGGAAGCTTGGGATGTTTCATTTTAAATTTTTGATGTCCCCATTTAGTCAAAAAGTTTAAAACATTGTATTTAAAAAGGGTTCACTATTAAAAGTTGGTAAAAGTGCAATACTGAAAATGAATTTGTTCTTACATTATGTCTAAGAAACTCATAATATGGATTCTAAAATTATAGGGATTATATAAAGTTTAAAATTTAGTTAATACTATTCATAACCTCTTTTGAACGTCTTGTTTGGTAAGCCATGGTGCGCTTGAACTCGGTGTTGCGTGTAGTGTAAGTTATTGAATTATTTTGAAGAAATAACACACTATGAAATCTTGGGGTGTTACATTCTCCCCTCCTTCAATAAATTGCATCCTCGCAATTTGAAATTGTTCTTCGAAAACAAAAGCTTTAAAATAGAAAATATCTTTGTGGGAAAACCCACATCGGAAATTAGGTTACTAAAATCTAGTCTTAATATGAGGAAAAGAGAAATGAAAGGGTCCCCACCAAATTATGATCTCGGTTAGGAGAACATTGGTGGAAATTAGAGACATATAATTGGAGGAAAAACGTAAATATTTATAGGTAGTGATTGAGGTCATCAATCACAAACAAGTATAAAATTGAGGTCCTTAAATTCATCAATCTATGATGATTTGAAATACCATCGGTTCAACAAAACATAGGGTATTGGGATAACCCATTTTTGATGTTTCAAAATATCTTAGTTGAAATCCCACATCGAAAAATGAATTAATGAGGCCTCTATTTAAAATAAAGAGTGGAAAGTATAAAGATTACCGAAAATAACACATACTAGGGTTCCATATTGGAAAATATGGATATGGAAGAGAAATCTAACCATCAATTATCTGATGGAGAGTGGTAGAGAACATGGCTATGAAAAGGCCAACAATACCAAAGCCATAAATTAGTGATGATTTAAGGTACCATCTAGGACAAATTTTTTGTTCTAAGTTCCTTTTCTTAATGTTGAGGAATTTATTTATGAGATTGGCTAAGATCATAAGGAGATATACTTACTTTATAATTATAATTTTATCCATTAATAAATTTCTACCACAAACTTATCTTTCACTCTAAAAGATAATATAACGTAAAAAAATATATTCTATTTATCCTATTCGTATAAAATTAAAAAAAAACGAATTTATAATTCTTCTACCAGATCTTTTTTAAAAAAACTACATTATTTAATCTCAGACATCACGTGGGTCAGTGGTAGGTGATACACCCTTGTCGCCCTTCGGTTGTGGGTTCAAGTCTTGCGGCCTTGTCGGACGCGACGGGTTGCTGCCCAACCTCCGGGTTGTCCTTTTATGGCAATCCAAAATAATCCAAACTAGAACTATCCAAAATACTTCAGTCCAAAATTCATAAGGAAGGTAAACACAATAAAGATCCTTTTTTCCACGTAATAACATGCGAACACATTCATCATGTATTCTTTTAAAACATTGCAACATCATGAATTACCATAAAACCTTATTGATTACATTCATGATCCCTCATTCCTTAAAGAACAATAGATATAATCCTTCAATCCAAAAATGTTTTAAACCCCAACAATGATGGAATATATAAATCATTAATCAGTTTCAAGGTAGTCAAGAATATCCAATATAATTTATCCAAATAAATCATGTATTATTCCAAAATCACTACCTCGGTATCAGAACTATATTATCATTTATCATTCTTTCAACCATATATTTTCCAAAAATTTATCCTGCTATTGAGTCACTTTTCTTTATTCCACACAATCTCAAGTCCTTAATGAAATAGTACTGCAGTACAATACTTATATACTCCATAATTATTATAACAAGTACATTGTTGATACAACACTCAAATGACATAATCAACACAAGCACTCTAATCATTCCTCTTTATCTGTGGTAGTATCATAACTTGATTATTATCCAATAGCATCATTTTTGGCATAGTCTGATGACTGGGACATAGGTTCGCGTAGTGTCCAAACTCTTTACAAATGAAGCATTGTACATTTGAAACCATTTTCTTACCCTTGCAGTCACGTACTTTGTGCCCTTTTCCTCCACACTTATAACAAACTCACATTCCTTTCAGGCAAGTTCCAGGGCGTTTCGTTCCACAGTTATCACATATGGGAAAATTCTTCTTTTCCCTCTTTCCTTTATCCATCTTTCTCTTTTCCATCCTTTTCTTCTCTTGCTTCCCTTCAAAGCCATAGGACTCAGTAAACTCTTTACTTATCTTATCAACACATGATATTATTTCTTCATATGATGATAATACATGAAAAACTATTTCTCTTATAAATTCTAGCTTAAGACCATGAAATATATGATACTTCTTTCTCTTTGTATCATGTACATTGCTAGAGTTCTCATTCCTTCTACTGGGCGCCATTTATAAACAATGGAAAAAACTAGATCAGTTTATGAATCAAAATACATAATCCCATACTTATAAAACACTTAACATAAATTGAACTATTTATGGATATAATCCATAATCATAAGAATGTTTTCTTTGAGGAAGTATATACTCATAAACAATTCATAATGATTTGTAAAGAAAATGAGAGTTATACTAAGCATATCCCCCGAGAGTGTCGTAACCAAGAGTGCAGCAAGGCCCGTTTTTGTGCACCAGTTCCCGTTCGAGTCTAGCTCAAAGCTGTGTTTTCAGGTTTTACCCCTAGGTACATCTGTGCTAGAGCCGCCTCTACCTGCTCGTATCCAGACAAGGATGTATTGCTCGGAAAACTCACAAAATCTCTACAATACAAAAATTCTAGGATGTTCTTCTATACTAATCCTCAAAGTTCATCTAAGGTCTACGTGCTCTAATCAGAGTTTATCTAAATCTAGCTTCCAAGGTTTGTACTAAACTTTCTCTGATACCAACTGTAACGCCCCGACCCTAGTTACCCAGAGTCAGTGCATTATTACATAACATTGGCATGATCACAAGAAAGATCAAATCTCGAAAGACAGATTGGTTTAGTAGCCTTGGAAACACTAGATATATTAATAAAGTTTTACATTACATCATAAAGTGAAAAAATACTACAAAAACATATTGTCTCTATAGTCCACACTATTAACCCCTCATAATATCCCTGAAGGTCATTCATAATTTACTTCTTCACTTCCTGGGAAAAATAAAACATAGAAAAGGGGTGAGCTCAAATGCCCAGTAAGGATAACAATATAGCGGAAACGTTCATAAATAAGAATAAACATTTAAGGCAATGTATAACTAAAACAAAAGCCTTTCAAACTTGAACTTTCAACATAGTATTGCATAAATAAAATGAAATAATTCCATTTAATTATTCACATGGATATTCTACTAATCGAATAATCACATGCAAAACCAATAACCACTTTCATAATGATGGAATGCATAATGCCAGACTATCATAACCACGTAGCCAAGGCCTCGTGCCAAGACTAAAAATAAGATTTTGTCAAGGCCTTGTGCCAAGACACTAGTTTGTCTCATGAGACCTACCGATGCATCGAGGAGCTATAGCGGGCTCCACCCGTCACATATTAAGTCCAATGCATTCCCATATGAAAAGGTTTAAACATAACATAAACATTCGTATTAAAACTAGCATACGAAATGTCAATACTTTCACCATAAACTATGAATGGTATAAAAATATCACATCCAAAGTCAAACATATCACAAAACCTTCAATACAATATAAAAGTTTTGTATAATAATAAATAAAATTCAAATAAGCTTAAAATCCATCAAAGGATGTTGACATAGATGAAATCAAAACTATTTGAGAGAAATATCTCCTTTTTTGAAATCATTTAAAAGTCACACATTTATAAAGGAAGTAATTAAAAAAAGATTTTTGAATCAAAGTGTCCCATACCACTTTGAAACTTTTGAAATGAATTAACATTTTTAAAAACATTCATGTCCATATAAATAAATCCTTAAAAACCATTTTGAAGACATGAACATAAATTAAAAAGATTTAGAAAGATAAATCTTTAAAACATTTAAAATTCTGATTTTGATAAAGAGTATCTTTCCGAAATTCTTAAAATATTCATTTTGAAATCATTTAAAAGTAACATAATTATAAAATAAAACATTTACTTTGAAAATATCCTTGTAAGCTTGTAAGGGAAGCTTTGATGATTTTATAACGGTGGTAAATAGCCGCACCCACCATATAAGTTTAAAAAAACATTCTTACCTTAAATTTGTCGAAAGGTAAAAAGTGGCTTGTTTGGAAAACGATGGAAAGATTCCTTTAAAAAAACATAAGGGTATAAATGAATTTAACCCATATTCTTTGTAAATAGTAAAAATGTTTTGAAATACATTTCGAAGAAACATGGATGTGGATGATAAAGAAATACCAGTAGATTATTACGTATAAACAACCTCGAATAATGAAGAGATTGCGAAATAAACCCTTACCCTACACTTTTACATGGATGGGGTAGGTTAACCTCCTGTATAATGGTGAAATAATTGTTATTAAATTATTCAATAATCATATACATTAATATTATATCATATATGATCTTTTAACATTTCTTTGTTAATAATATCTTAGAATTATCGTCGTTTCGGGTGTAAACTTACTCATTTTATTTTATATGTTTTGTTAAGTAAGACATGTTTGTAATGGATAGGTTGTATATTATTCATATCCAGAATGATATCAAGTCCTTAGATACTATTATTAATAATCAAATGAGAATTATACTTGAATGGATACGATGGAGAATGAATCTCATCGCGTTCGTGGAGACGGTAGTCCGTACGTATGCACGAGCGATAATATCATTCTTTTGATATTAAAATAATATATAATTGGATGGTATATAATATATACAGAATCCTTATCATGTTATATTTGTTATTTACATGAGTTAAACATCATTATTATACCCATCCAAATAATAATTTATTGAATAACAATTACACCACGACGTGGAGACGGTAAGCCGTACGTACGCACGTATGGTGACATGTTATTCAAAGGATGGATAGAATAGTGAATATGGTTGTACCATACTTATAATAAAATCACAGTATATATATGATACTGGCGTTATTATTTTATAATGGTAACAAAAACGGAAGAAGAAGTGGAAGAAGAAAGGAACTTGAAAAAGGGTGGTGAAATCATTACCTCTTCTTCGGGTTCTTCTAATTGATTTGACCAAAAGGGCTCCTTAGGTTGGCTTTCTGATAAAACTAAGTCCTCTAGGTTGTATTTAGGGAAGTTGGGAGAGTATTTGGGCAGAGTTTGGCCGAACCAATAGGCTTTGAAGGTGTGAATAAATGAGAATGAGGAGTTCCCTTTTATAAGAGGGGTGAGGGGCACCTTTGGAAAATCTAGAAATATTAATTTATAATAAATTAATATTCGGTTTCTAATGGCTCCAAAGTTTATTATTGAAAGGTTAAGGTGGGGATGGGTCTAAAACAACTAAACCAATTGAATTTAGATAGGTTTGTGTACTTATATTATCCGTATCTTTAAGTATTAACTATAAGTTAATTAGTTTAACTTTTACAATGTCTCTTTGTATCATTATATTATATGGTTAATAAACTTACCATATACATACAAGAGACCCCCAAGTGGTCCATTAATGATGAACCTATCATGATATAAGTCTCTTGGACGAACATTATATTTTTATGAATTTAATATCAATTAATAATATAATATTGTTTTTAAAAACTCTTTTATGTCAATTTTGACACTATTCAATAGTTGATTTTTGTGAAACTCATAACAGAATTATTACTTCGAAACAATTTAATTAAATGATTCATAACATGTCATATTAACTTATAAAATTAGTGTAATTCATAAAAAGTTTCAATTTATATTTATTTGGGTGTTTCTAATATCAATTATTTTAAATTTTCACTATTATGGGAATTACTGCATCATCATTGTGTCATAACTAAATTAAATTATTTAATGTTTAAAAATTATAAATATAATATAATTATGTAGTAAATATTTTTATCTTTATAATGAATATTTATAGTCTAAAATCCAACATATATAACCCTATGTAAAAATTGGTTTGATAAAAGATATATGCTTGTATCATTTTTGTATTCATTTTAACTTAATTGAAATAAAGTGTCCCTATCACCTACAAGTGGCTCCATGGGGTCCCCAAATCGACCCAAAGATGCCTATGGTCGAACATGTATCAACCAATAAGGTTATTACATGTTTTAGGGTAATTTAGTATTATTATAATATTATTTTTTAACCCTTATTTACCGAATTTACCCTTAACCATGGTAAATAAAATATTTACCGCAGTAATTATTCAAAATGTCAAAAAATAAAAGTCACCTATTTACACAATTTGAACATCCTGATTCCAAATATGGAATCCATTTTTCCAAATTCAAAACACAGAAGTGGCAGAAATTAATTTAAAATTAATTCCCATTGTTAAAACAAAAAGCGTGTTTTTAAGATATAATAACTATCAAAAGATTGATACTTGTTTATGTTCGGTTTAATTGTGAAATTATGTCCAATGACCAACATTGTATTAAATGGTAAAAATATATTCTAAATATACTTTAAAACCACACAAATTAATAATTTATCACTATTAATTATTTTGATTAAAAAAGTTGTTTTTAAATAAAATTTAGTAATTTTCATTATTCATCAAAATATGAAAGTTATCCGAAAAGTACCGAAATTTCACCTTAGGCTAAATTAGATACTCAGAATCCAAAAATGAAGTCCATTTTGAAATATAAAATATATATAATTTCAAAAATTAGGTATTACTATTTATAACGGCTAGTTTGATTGGTTGTAGTGTGTGTTAGAACTCGAAGTTGCGTACAACACAGGCTACTATATTATTCAAAGGAAAGCGTACCGTGGAAGCTTGGGATGTTTCATTTTAAATTTTTGATGTCCCCATTTAGTCAAAAAGTTTAAAACATTGTATTTAAAAAGGGTTCACTATTAAAAGTTGGTAAAAGTGCAATACTGAAAATGAATTTGTTCTTACATTATGTCTAAGAAACTCATAATATGGATTCTAAAATTATAGGGATTATATAAAGTTTAAAATTTAGTTAATACTATTCATAACCTCTTTTGAACGTCTTGTTTGGTAAGTCATGGTGCGCTTGAACTCGGTGTTGCGTGTAGTGAAAGTTATTGAATTATTTTGAAGAAATAACACACTATGAAATCCTGGGGTGTTACACCTTTCTATGTTTTATTTTTCACAGGATTCAAAGAAGTGTATTGTGATTGATATGCAGGGTTAAGCCAAGGGAATTATGGTGTTCATAATGAATTATTTATGTTGTTTTGTATGTTATAAAGTGTAATTTAACATTCATGTATGTAATCTATTTTCCAAGACTGCTAAACCGATCAGTCCTTCGGGACTTGATTCCTTGTAATCATGCCAATGTTTTATAGTAATGCACCAACTCTGGGTAACTGGGGTTGGGGAATTATAGATGGTATCAGAGGAAGTTTAGAAATAACCTTGGATTCTAGATTTAGAGAAACTCTGATTAGAGCACATAAACCTAAGATAGACTTTGAGTATTAGTATAGAAGGACTTCTTCAAATTTTGGTAATGTAGAGATTTTTTGAGTTTTCCAAGAAAATACATCCCTATCTAGATATGACCAAGTAGAGGTGGCTCTGGCATAAATGTACCTAGGAGTAAAACCTGAAAATACCACTTTGAGATATACTCGAATGGGAACTGGTGCACGACAATAGGCCTTGCTGCACTCTTGGTTATGAAACTCCTGGGGGATATTCTTAGGGTAATTCTCATTTTCTTTAAAAACCACTATGAAGGGTTTATAAGTAGATACCTCCTCAAAGAAAACATTTTTGTGATTATGGATTATATCCATAAACTATTCAACTTATGTTAGGTATTTTACATGTTTGGAATTATGAATTGTGATTCATATACTGACCTAGTGTATTCCATTGTTTAGAAATGGCACCCAGTAGATGGAATGAGAACTCCAGCAATACGTACGATCCAAAGAGTAAGAAGGGTCATATCATTCATGGTATAAAGCCAACATTTAAAAAGGAAATAGTCTCCCACGTATTATCATCATATGAATAAATAGTATCATAAGATCATTAAAGAATTTTTTGAATCCTATGGCTTTGAAGGGAAGAAAGAGAAGAAACGGATGGTAGAAAGAAAGATGGATAAAGGGAATAAGGGAAAAAAGGATTTTCCAATATATGATAAATGTGGAATGAATCTCCTTGGTAAATGCTTAAAGTGAATGGGATTTTGTTATATGTTTGGAGGAAAAGGACACCAAGTACGTGATTTCTAGGGTAAGAAAAATTTTTCAAATGTAAAATTCTTCTTCTGCAAGGCATTGAGACACTACACGAATCAATATCCCATTCATAAGAGTATACCACAAATGATGTTATTGGATAATAATCATGTTATGATACTACCTCAAATGAATAAGAAAGACTAGTGTTCTTATGTTGTTATTATAGAATTATTTCATTTGTTGTATCAACAGTATACTGGTTACATGAATTATGGAGATAAATAAGGATTGTAATGCGGTACTATTTTATTGAGGATTTGAGATTATATGGTCTAAGAAAAGTGACTTAATATTAAGCTAAACTTTTTGGAAAATATATGGTTGAAGGAAAGGTAATCCTTAATATGAACCTGATAATGAGGTAGTGATTTTTGGAATAAGAGATGGCTGATTTTGGTAATTCAGAATGTTGCGGTGTTGTAAAAGAATACACGATGAAGGAATTCACATGTTATTACCTAGAAAAAGGATCCTCATTATGTTTAACTTCCATATAAACTTAGGACTGAGAGTTTGGATATAAGTATTTTGGATAATTCTAATGGTTAGAATGGATTATGTTTGAAATTAGATACTATTGTTAAGGTTATTTTTGGGATTGCCATAAAAAGGACAACCTGAAGGCCGGGCGGCAACCCGTCATGTCTGGAAAGGCCGCGAGACTTGAACCCGCAACTGAAGGGAGGCAAGGTTGTATCACCTTTCACTGACCCACATGATTTCCTAGATTGAATAATGTAGTTTGTTTGAAGGGTCTTATATGTGAATTATAAATAAATTATTTTTGAAACCCTATACAATTAGGATAAATAGAATATTTTTAAGTTCTATTATCTTTTAGAGTGAAAGATGAGTTTGTGGTAGAAATTAGTTAAAGGATGTAACTCTACTTGACAAGTACAATTTTTTTCATCCTATTAAGGATTAATCCTTAAACTTTATAGAAGGGATATTAAAACCAAAAATGTGTTCTCCTAATACCTTATGTTTTTTTGAACCGATGATATTTTAAGTCATCATAGATTGATGGCTTTGAGGCCCTAAATTTTACACTTGTTTGTGATTGATGACCTCAATAAGTCCCTATAAATATTTATGTTTTTCCTCTAATTTTTTGTTTATAATTTCCACCAATGTTCTCCTATCCGAATCACTAATTTGGTGGTGACTTTTTCATTCCCCTTTTCCTCTTATTAAGACTAAATTTTATTAACCCAATTTTCGATGTGGGTTTTCCCACAAAGGTATTTTATATTTTCAACCTTTAATTTTCGAAGAACTATTTCAAATTGCAAGGACACAATTTATTGAAGGAGGGGAGAATGTAAAACCCCAATATTTCATAGTACCTTATTTCTTCAAAGTAATTTAGCAACTTCCACTACATGCAACACTGAGTTCAAGCGCATCACGACTTACCAAACTAGACGTTCAAAAGTGGTTATGGATAGTATTAAATAAATTTTGAATTTTATATAATCCTTATAATTTTAGAATCCATATTATGATTTTATTATACATAATATAAGAAGAAATTTATTTTTTTCAGATAAAAGAAGTATTTTAAAAAAAATGCAATTTTACCGCATTTTAATGGCGAACTTTTTAAAATAAAATATTTGACATTTTTATATATTCAATTTGACAAAATAAACTTCTTCTTTAGAATCAGGACATAAAAATTTAGTTTTGATGAATTTTTGATGTTTTTCTGATAACTTTTATATTTGGGCGAATAGTGAAAAGTACTAAATTTTAACTAAAAACAACTTTTTTAATCAAAATAATTTATAGTGTTAAATTATACAGTTGAGTGGTTTTGAAGTATAATTAGATTATATTTTAACCATTTAATTAAATATTATTCATTGGGAGTAATTTCACTTTGAAATTGCACATAAAAAAGTGTCAATATTTTGATAGTTATTATTTCTTAAAGACCAGCTTTTTGGTTTTGACAACGGAAATTAATTTTAAATTAATTAGTGAAACTTATATGTTTTTAATTTGGTAAAATAGATATCATTTTTGTATTTGGAATATCAAAATTAGCTTAGGGTTAATTTTTGGTATTTTTCTAAAAGCTTTCAATTTTTGATGAATAGTGAAAAACACTAAGTTATAGTTAAAAACCGATTATTTATTAAATAATTATTTTTTTTATTTAAATTTATTTTAGGTAAAAATAGACACATAATTCTTATATAAGTTTAATGTAATTCATTGGTTTCAATTTATAATAATTTTAGATATATAAAAATTTTACAAAACTTTTCACCGTCTTTTACCCACCTCCTAGGAAAATTTGCAAATTCACATAAAACATAATCTTACCGCTTCTGTGAGTGGAATTTAAAAAATCCAAAAGACACAGTTGATATAGTTATGTAAAATTTGGTTCAATACGATGAAAATAATTTTTTGGTGAATATTAACTTTTTACTTTTATTTACCACGGTTAAAAGTAAATAGGGCAATTAAGGGTAAAAATGATATTATTATTACCCTAACACATGTCCTAATTCTATTGGATAAGTATAGTTAGACCAAAAATAACTTTAATAATAAAATATGAACCTCTTTGGTCCACTTGGATTAGATTAGGACATTTATTATTATTTAATTCAATGAAGAGATAAAAGAGTTAAAATCAATGTTTAATTACTAAAACATTTTTAATATAGGGTTATACATAATATAAATTAGATTATAAATATTAATAAGAAAGATAAAACGATTTTCTACATAATTGTATTTTATTTATAATTTTTAGATATTAAATAGTTTAATTTATTTATGACACAATAGTGATGCAGTAATTACCTAATTAATGAAATACTAAAATAATTGATATTATAAATATCCAAATAAATTTAATTTGAGACTTTTTATGAATTAAAATAATTTTATAGGTTAATATGACATATGATGATTTATTATATATTTTTTTTTCAAGTAATGAAGCTGGTAGGAATTTATCAAAAACAAAATACCCAATAGTGTCAAAATTCACATAAAAGAGTTTTTAAAACAAATATTATATTATTAATTGATATTCTATTTCTAAAAATATAAGGTTCGGAAAAAGGACTTTTATAATGATATGGGTATCATTAATGGACCACTTGGGGGTCGCTTGTAAGTTTATAGTATCTTTATTAACCATATAATATAAAAATACAAAGAGACATGGTAAATGTCAAACTAATTAACTAAGAGTTAAAACTAAACGATAAGGTTTCTAAAGTGACCCAAACCTATCTAAAACCTATTGGTTGAGTTGTTTTTGACCCATAACAACCTTAGACTATAAATAAATCAGTTTTAAGCCATTATAAACCTAATATGAATTTATTATAAAATAATATTTATAGCTTTTCCTAAGGTGCCCCTCACCCCTCTTATAAAAGGGCACTCCCCCTTACCTCTAATTCACACCTTCAAAGCCATTTTTCACGGCCAAACCATGCCCATATATCCTCCAAACTTCCCTCAATTAAACCTAGAGGACTTATTGTGATAAGAAAGCCAAACTAAGGAGCTCTTTTGATCAAATCAAAAGGAATAACCCGAAGAAGAGGTAATGTTTTCACCACCCTCTTTCAAGTTCCCTTCTTCTTACACTTCTTATTTCTTTGTTATTTCCATTATAAAATAATAAATCCAGTATATTCAACATAATGATATGTTATTATAAAAATTTTACAACCAAATTCAGTATTCTATTCATTCTTTGAATGACATGTCACCATACGTGCATACGTACGGCTTACCGTCTCCACGTCGTGGTGCAATTGTTATTCAAAACATTATTATTTGGATGGGTATGATACTGATGTGTAATTGAAGTAAATAATAAATATAAAATTATAATGATACTGTATATATGATATACCATCCAATTATATATGATTTTAATATCAAAAAAATGATATTATCGCTCGTGCGTACGTATGGACTACCATCTCCAAGAACGCAATGAGATTCATTCCCCATCATATCCATTCAAGAATAATTATCATTTTATGATTAAAAACAATGTTTAAGAACTTTATATCATTCTATATATGAAATATATACAACCTATCCATAACAAATATGGCTTATGTAACAAAACATATAAAAGAAAACGAGTAAGTTAACACCTGAAATGACGATAATAGTAAGATATTATTAACAAAGCAATGTTAAAAGATCATATATGATATCATATTAATGTATATTATTCTTGTATAATTTAATAACAACTATTTAACCATTATACTGTAGGTTAACCTACCCTCGACCAAGGAAAAGTACAAGGTAAGGGGTTTCTTATCTCACTTTTAATCTCGTGAGATTTCCATTGTTCACCACTTATTTATTACATGTGGTGTATTTTGTACTGCCATTTGATATATATTATCATGATTATCTTTATATTCATGATATTATGTGATTCATTTGGTGGTTATTGACTATTTTTCATATGAATTGATTGATTAAAATGAGTTAAGGGTTTATTTTACAATATCTTCATTATCCGAGGTTGTTTATACGTAATTATCTACTGGGACCTCTTTATCATCCACATCCATGTTTCTTAAAAATGTATTTCAAATCATTCTTACTATTTTACAGACTATGAGTTAAAGTCATTTATACCCTTTTTTGACTTTTTAAAAGATTTTTATAAAGTAATCTTTCCATCTTTTTCCAAATAAGGTCCTTTTTAACCTTTTAGATAGAATTAAGGTAAGAAAGGTTTTTTAACTTATACGGTGGGTGCAGCTATTTTCGGCCGTTATAAAATCGTCGTAGCTTACCTTGAAAGTTTATAAGAATATTTTCAAAGTAAATGTTTTCCTTTATAATTATGTGACTTTTAATTGATTTCAAAAAAAGAGCCATTTCTCTCAAATAGTTTTGATTTCAACTATGTCAACATCCTTTGATGGATTTTAAGATTATTTGAAGTTGATTTATTACGATACCAAACTCCCATATTATGTTGGAGTTTTTTTGATATGTTTGATTGTGGATGTGTTATTTTTATCCCATTCATGGTTTATGGCTAAAGTATTGACATTTTGTATGTTAGTTTTAATACGAATGTTTATATTATGTTTAAACCTGTTCATATGAGGAATGCATCGGACTTAGTAAGTGACGGGTGGAGCCCGCTATAGCTCCTCGATGCATCAGTAGGTCTCATGAGACAAACTACTGTCTTGGCACAAGGCCTTGACAAAATATTATTTGTAGTCTTGGCACAAGGCCTTGACTATGTGGTTATGATAGTTTGTAATTATGCATTCCATCATTATGAAAGTGGTTATTGATATTGCATGTGATTATTTGACTATTAGAATATCCATGTGAATAAGTAAATGGCATTATTTCATTTTATTTTTTCCATATTATACTGAATTTTGAGATTAAAAGGCTTTTGTTTTGGTTGAACATTGCCTTAAATGTTTATGCTTATTTATGAAAGTTTTCGTTGTATTTCTTACCCTTACTGAGTGTTTGAGCTCACCCCTTTCTATGTTCTGTTTTTCACAGGATTCCAAGAAGTGTATTATGATTGATATGCAGGGTTAAGCCAAGGGAATAATGGCATTCAAAAATAATTATTTATGTTGTTTTGTATGTTATAAAGTGAAATGTAACATTCATGTATGTAATCTATTTTATAAGACTTTTAAACCGATTAGTCCTTCAAGACTTGATTTCTTATAATCATGCCAATGTATTGAAGTAATGTACTGACTCTGGGTAACTGGGGTCGGGGTGTTACAACCTACCCTTTTGGGTTGGGTGTGTTGGGATTATCCTCTTCATTGTAGTAGTAACCTTAAATACTTAATATTTATATTCAAAAAATAATATTTATTTGTATACATTTATGAAAAAAACATGTTTTTAATTAATATAAATATGATATATTAATAGATATTTTTTAATAATTAAAATATATATATATATAGTATTTTTTAAAAAATATTTATAAAATTATAGATATTTATATATATAAATAATTATAATATTATAATAAATATATTTAAATAATTATAAAACTGAAATAAATATATTTGAATTAAAAGTATATTTATTATATTTATAATTATATATATATATATATATTTATTTATAATTATAATTAAAATTACATATATTTATATTTATATATTTTTAAATAATATTTTTAACATGAATGTTCAGGATCCGAGCATGCTTGGTCCTAAAAATTTATTAAGGAATATAAACTACAAACAAACAACGGCACAAGACAAGTGGCACAGGAGCCACAACCAAACACAAAAATGGCACACAAACAACACCCAAAAGATAGTCAGAACGATTTCCCTATCCACACAATGAAAAAAGGGACTCAAGGACCTCCAAAATACATGCCCATCTTCCCATGAATTCTATTATCCCATTATGATTGGGATCACAAAAGATAAAGATTAAGTGAAAACCATTCCATGTTGACAAATTCTCCATCACAAAAACGTGTCCCATATGGAATCACATGCTCACCACTCATCAAATTCATTGTCACCTACCATGGAACGAAAAGTTTTCTCACATTCCAAGATCAGTCGACACATCCAGCCTGCCACTAGCCTATGAGTGGCATTGAATCCCGAGTTCACCTCCCATCGAGGTTATCCCCATCTATATTCCACCACTAATGTCGCTTTCCAGAACTCACATCGCCGCTGCAAACCACCACAAAACTACCATCAACGTTGCTGAGTACCGTCGTAGGCCCTAAACCCGAAGGTCGCTGCCAGCAAGAATAGGTATCCCTATGCTCGTCAACGGCATGCATCCCCACATATGTATCATCATCGGGATCCCACAACCATCACACATTACTCTATAGTCAATCCTTCACGAGGCCTGCTGCCACGTCCTTATAGACATCCCGCCGACATACACCCCCACAACTGGTAGAAACTCCCCCCCATCAACATGCTAGCTCCCCACTACGGATCACAGTAGAGGCCACTATGTTCTCACCCGAACAAAGACATAAAATGTAAATAGTTAATATTACAACAAACATTGAATTCAAATGTTTTTAACATTAAAAAAAATTCACTGGGGAGGATAGTCTTCTGGAGGAGGTGTAGGAGCTGGAAGAGATGGTGGAAGAAAATCCATCCCTAAACTACGTGTCAGACGACAAATGTAATCAATCTACTCGTGACGATGATGCTGCCATTGATGCACCTCCTTCTTGTATTGCTGCTTTTGTTACTGCTTCTGACACATCGCTTCCTGCTGCTTACGCAAACTCTCTATAAGCTCACTCTGAGCTTACAGCTACTCCTAATATTGTGAGCCAGAAGATGACGCCTATCCATGAGCTTCTCTAGAGTTAGACTCTGACATCGTAGTAGTGCCATAATAAGTCCCATGAGTGAAATGAAAGTTGATACCAACTACTCAGCCCTTCTCGAAGCCATACTAGGCCTCCTGCATCCATGCCGCCTCATCGAAATGGTGGTCACTAGTTTGATCAGTCTTCTCGTCCTGACTCTCAACCTGTGTTTGAGAGGTCATTGCCTCATATGACTCCTTCACGTCCAATTTGAAATTAAAATAGTGAAAATATCATATGCAGTTAATTTTCAAACTAAAAAAGAAATAATACTGACCACAATATGATGTTGGCGATAATCTATAATCTTTCTAGTGGCCAGATCACTGTACATCCTCCAATAAACGTCGTACTCTATAATATTGGATTGGTCGACTGCCTATATGAATATAAATTAAACAATTTATATTTAAAGTTATATAAAATATTTTAAAAAATTACTTACCAGATTCTCTCTATGCGTACTGAATGTACGACTACCAGCTTGATGCGTCACCTCCTGTCTCCCCCAGTACTGTCATCCCAATGAAGATCTCATCTGAAATACACTACCGAACCGGTGTGAACATAATTTATCACAAACATTATATGAAACGTACAATGGTTGGTGGGCTCTACATGACTCATAAAATACTACAACTCATGCTTTCTTCATGGCCGTCCTTCTCAAATTGTGTAAAAACTGACAGAAACTATCACGCATAGACACCTCTAATGTAGCATGGATAATGTCACACATTCTATCATTAATGGGATACCATAAACACTAAATATAATTTATAATATCAATTTATTAATGAAATAAATTTCAAAATAAATATTATTTATTTATGTACCAACTAATGATTGAACATACCAAGCTGCACATCAATGAGAATCTATTCCCATGTGATCCATGGAAGAGAAAAATAATTGTGCAAGATAATGATCCCATGTCCAACAACTATATGCACAAAAATGTGAAATAAGAACAAATAATTAAACAATTAGTATAAAAATAAAATAATTAAACCTAACTAAAATACACAGGTTATCATACCTCCGTGTGCATGGATGGAAGCCAAGACATGGATGTCACTTGGGGACAGGGTTAGGAATCATCAGTCACACATGTCACGACCTGTCCCCTGAGGCCCGTGTCATGACTACCCCAATCCCACCTTCCATAGGCCAGGGGTTGACGACTAGCACTAAAAAGGTGTATCCCTAAAAGGGGAAGGAATTTCATTTAAACATGTATAAACACTCAGTCCAAGAACACAACAAGATGAAACCACAAAGTAAAAATGCAATAGTAAAAGTGTGTACTGAAAGTAAGGGGTCGGGATTCAAGCCCAAATTGAAAGATACAACTACAACAGAAAATAGAAAACAAAAAATAGCTCCTGAGATAGTCCACCAAGGTTCCTACCTGAAGGGTAGGTTCATTTCATCTCCACATCTCTCCATGTCAACCAGTCACTTTCATGTACCGCCTGGTCTTGGCTCCTATAGTATCATCTGAGCTACTCCTTGTCTTCACAAGACACAACAAGGTGTGAGAGAAGCCCGTGTAGGGGTGAGTATAAAAATACCTAGTAGGGACCTTGATACCACCGAATGACTCTCATAATTCCACAAAATAAAACAACAAAGAATCATCTCAATCATAAAGCACAAAGCAAAAGACTCAGCTCAAACCAGGTATAAATTAAGTACAGAAATATAGATGATTAGTCGTAAAGCTATATCTTCTTATTCTATCATGGGTTCTACTGCTGATCCACACATAATTTCTTATTGTTGATCCACACAGGATCACTAGGTGATGATCCACAGAGGATCACTAGGTGCTGATCCACATAGGATCGCTAGGTACTGATCCACACTGGATTGCTATTCATTCCTCACGTCTCATCTATCCACTGGATTCCGGTACATAATACACTTGATTCTGAGAGGATCCTATCCTAATGTCATAAGTATTATTTCAACTGGCATGAAGTCCCACTAAGAAGTAAACCAATGATCCGTCTTGTTGTATGGGTTCCAAAGAAATAGACGACGCATCAATCGAACACCCGGCCTGAGAGTTATAGGTATTTTAGTGTCAAGGGCCCGATTAGATTCGAGTACGATCCAACCTGGCCATATTCTAACTTTCTCCAAAACTTAGTTGGAGTTTCTCAAAATGACTATCTCATTCCAAATATTCCATCGCCGCTAATGGTTCGTCAAACAGATGACTGGTTTGCGAGATACGACCTTTTAACCTTATATGGGACGAAGTGTGTCTGGGTCCGGTCTGACTCGGCCTAGCCCAAACAAGCTGGGTCATAGACCAGCCTAGCCCGAGCCGGCTGGGCCATGGCAGGCTCAGCTTACAGGGCCGCGGACTGAACAGGTCCAAACCGGCTAGGATGGGTCGCGATAGGCTCAGCCCGTTGGGCAGCGGACCGGCCCAGCCTGGCGGGTAGCGCGACCCACGCGAGGGGTCACAAGGACCTTCCTTACCGAATGGCTCAAAGTGAAGTTCGTATCTTATGTAACTGGTGGTTCCATGTGGCGCCACCTCGGCTATCAACGGGATCCATGGGGCACGGGTCCTTTTGCCTCCACTACGGCTTTGAAGTAACGAACACCTCCCTACGGTGTGCAATGGCACGCTGCCTTCCGCCTACGCGGTCGGCCGTGAGATGACCGCCCTTTGGTCCGTTGTGGCACCGAGTGGTTCCAACCATCCACCATGGCTGATGGTTACTAGCTGCTGCCCTCTTCCGCCAGCGTCGGTCGCTGGCGCCGCCGCTTCTTCCACGGGGTTCTGACGACACTATGGAGATCGGTTTTCCCTTCTGTCTCCGCCTATGGGCCTAATGGGATGTAATCATCATTGCATGCCTACCAGTTTCAAGATTACATCATGTTGAGAAATCCTCCCGTGAATAACGCAATGATAAATCAAGAGACGGAGGGTTCGGGCCTTGTTCGTTTGGCCCGCTCATTCCATGTTAGCTTCATAACATGGGTGAGATTTGTAACTCCCCGACCCCAGTTACCTAAAGTTGGTGCATTATTACATAACATTTTCATGATCATAAGAAAGATAAAATCTCAAAAGACCGATTGGTTTAGTATCCTTGGAAACACTAGATATATTCATAAAGTTTTACATTACATCATAAAGTGAAAGACTACTACAACAACATAGTCTCCATATCCCACACTCATATCCCCACATAATATCCCTAGAAGTCATTCATAAATTACTTCTTCACATCCTGGGAAAAATAAAACATAGAAAAGGGGTGAGCTCAAATTACCAGTAATGATAACAATAAAGCAGAAACTTTCATAAATAAGAATAGACATTTAAGGTAGTGTATAACTAAAACAAAAGCCTTTTAAACGGGAACTTCAACATAGTATGGAAAAAATAAAATGAAATAATTCCATTTACTTATTCACATGGATATTCTACTAATCGAATAATCACATGCAATATCAATAACCACTTTAATAATGATGGAATGCATAATGCCAGACTATCATAACCACATAGCCAAGGCCTCGTGCCAAGACTACAAATAAGATTTTTTCAAGGCCTTATGCCAAGACACTAGTTTATCTCATGAGACCTACCGATGCATCTAGGAGCTATAGCGGGCTCCACCCGTCACATATTAAGTCCAATGCATTCCCATATGAAAAGGTTTAAACATAACATAAACATTCGTATTAAAACTAGCAAGAAAAATGTCAATACTTTCACCATAAAATATGAATGGTATAAAAATAGCACATACACAGTCAAACATATCACAAAACCTTCAATACAATATATATGTTTTGTACCATAATAAATCAACTTCAAATAAGCGTAAAATCTATCAAAGGATGTTGACATAGATGAAATCAGGACTCTTTTTAGAGAAATATCTCTTTCCATTTTGAAATAATTTAAGAGTTATATATTTATAAAATAAAACATTTTATTTGAAAATATTCTTATAAGCTTGTAAGGGAAGCTTCTATGATTTTATAACGGCGGAAAATAACCGCAGCCGCCGTATAAGTTAAAAAAAACATTCTTACCTTAATTCTGTCGAAAAGGTTAAAAAACAACTTGTTTGGAAAACGACGAAAAGATTCCTTAAAAAAACTCTTATAAAAAGTCAAACAAGGGTATAAATTACTTTAACCCAAATTATTTTAAATAGTAAAAATGTTTTGAAATACATTTTTAAGAAACATGGATGTGGATGATAAAGATATCCCAGTAGATTATTACGTATAAACAACCTCAGACAATGAAGAGATTGCGAAATAAACCCTTACCTTGTACTTTTCCTTTGTTGGGGTAGGTTAACCTCCTGTATAACGGTGAAATAATTTTTATTAAATTATACAAGAATCATATACATCAATATTATATCATATATGATCTTTTAATATTGCTTTGTTAATAATATCTTAGATTTATCGTTGTTTCGGGTGTTAACTGAATCATTTTCTTTTATATGTTTTGTTACGTAAGCCATGTTTTTCATGGATAGGTTGTTTCTTATTCATATCCAGAATGATATCAAGTCCTTAAATACTATTATTAATCATAAAATGAGAATTATACTTGAATTGATATGATGGAGAATGAATATCATCGCGTTCGTGGAGACGGTAGTCCGTACGTACGCACGAGTGACAATATCATTCTTTTGATATTAAAATAATATATAATTGGATGGTATATAATATATAAAGAATCATTATCATCATACATTTATTATTTACATAAATTACACATCATTATTATACCAATCCAAAAAATAATTTATTGAATTACAATTACACCACGACGTGGAGACGGTAAGCCGTACGTACGCACGTATGGTGACATGTTATTCAAAGGATGGATAGAATACTGAATATGGTTGTACCATATTTATAATAACATCAAAGTATATATATTATACTGGAGTTATTATTTTATAATGGTAAAAACAAAGGAGGAAGAAGTGGAAGAAGATAGGAACTTGGAAAAGGGTGGTGAAATCATTACCTCTTCTTCGGGTTCTTCCTTTTTATTTTATCAATAGGGATCTTTAGGTTGGCTTTATGATCAAACTAAGGCCTCTAGGTTGTAGTGAGGGAAGTTTGGAGAGTATTTGGGAAGAGTTTGGCCGACCCAAAAGGCTTTGAAGGTGTGAAGAAATGAGAAGGAGGAGTGCCCTTTTATAAGAGGGGGGAGGGGCACCTTTGGAAAAGCTAGAAATATTATTTTATAATAAATTCAAATTCGGTTTCTAATGGCTCAAAAGTGTATTATTTAAATTTTAAGGTGGGGATAGGTAGAAAACAACTCAACAAATAGAATTTAGACAGGTTTGGGTCATTATACTAACCTTATCTTTAAGTATTAACTCTTAGTTAATTAGTTTGACATTTACCATGTCACTTTGTATTTTTATATTATATAGTTAATAAACATACTATATACATCCAAGAGACCCCCAAGTGGTCCATTAATGATACACCTATCATGATATAAGTCTTTTGGCCAAACCTTATATTTTTAGGAATTTAATATCAATTAATAATATAATATTTGTTTTAAAAACACTTTTATGTCAATTTTGACACTATTCAATAGTTGATTTTTCTGAAACTCATAACAGAATTATTACTTCGAAAAAAGTCAATTAAATCAATCATAATATGTCATATTATACTATAAAATTATCTTAATTCATTAAAAGTCTCAAATTATATTTATTTGGGTATTTTAATATCAATTATTTTAATTTTTCACTATTATGGTAATTACTGCATCATCATTGTGTCATAAATAAATTAAATAATTTAATGCCTAAAAATTATAAATGAAATATCATTATGTAGGAAATATTATTATATTTCTAATGAATATTTACAATAGAATTTATCTTATGTATAACCATATATTAAAAATGTTTTAGTAAATAAACATTGATTTCAACTCTTTTAACTCTTCTTTGAATTAAATAATAATAAATGTCCTAATCTAATCCAAGTGGACCGAAATGATAATATTTTATTCATAAGGTTGTTTTTGGTCGAGATACACTTGTACAATAGAATTATGATATGTGTTAGGGTAATATTAATATCAATTTGACCTTTAATTACCCTATCTACTTTTAACCGTGGTAAATAAAAGTAAAAAGTTACTATTCACCCAAAAAAAAATTCATCTCATTGAACCATATTTTACTTCTTGATATTAACCGTGTCTCTCGTATTTTCTAAATTCCATTCACAGAAGTGGTAAAATTAATTTTTATGAAAAAATTCAGTTTTTTAACTACCACTTAGTAGTTTCACTATTCATAAAAAATTGAAGTTTTTCAGAACAATGCCAAAATTTCACCCTAATCTATAATTGATATTCCAAATTCAAAAATGATGTATATTTTAAAAATTTCCAAACATATAAGTTGAATTAATTAATTTTATGATTAATTCCCGCTGTCACAACAAATAGCGTGTTTTTAAGAAACAATATATATCAAAAGATTGACAATTGTTTAGGTCTAATTTCAAAGTGAAATTAATTATAATGCACACCATTTGATAAAATGGTAAAAATATATTCTAATTATACTTTAAAACCACTCAATAATATAATTTATCAATATAAATTATGTTGATTAAAGAAATTGTTTTTAAGTATTTTATCACTATTCATAAAAATTGGAAGTTCTCAGAAAAATACCAAAAATTTATCTTAGGATAATTTCGATATTCCAAATCCAAAAATGAAGTCCATTTTGAAATATAAAATATATATAATTTCAAAAAGTAGGTATTACTATTCATAATGGCTAGTTTGATTGGTTGTGGTGTGTTAGAACTCGATGTTGCGTACAACACACGCTATCGCATTATTCAAAGAGAAGCGTACCGTAGAAGCTTGGGGTGTTACATTATCCCCTCCTTCAAATAATTTCGCCCTCAAAATTTCTAGAATATTATCGCATGAAAAGACTCGGGTGGTTCTTCATCATAATTTCCTTGGGTTCCCACGTTGCCTCTTCCATCTTATGGTTTCTCCACAAAACTTTTACCAGACGCGTCGTCCGGTTTCTCCGAACATGTTCTCTCGTATCAATAATCTTGACGAGTTCTTCGCAATAAGACAGATCAGGTTCCAGTTCCAATTCCTCATAGGTGAGTACATGCGTTGGGTCAGGCATGTATTTCCTCAATAGAGATACGTGGAACACATCGTGAAATTTGGATAGACTTGGCGGCATTGCCAATCGGTAAGCTACAACCCCAATTCGTTCTAGAATTTCGAAAGGTCCGATGTACCTGGGACTCAATTTACCTTTCTTACCAAAATGTATAACTCCCTTCCATGGAGATACCTTCAAGAAAACATGATCACTGACTTGAAATTTTAAATCCTTCCTTCAATTATCGGCATAGATCTTCTGCTTACTTTGAGCTACTTTGATGTGATTTTGGATTACCTTCACCTTTTCCATCATTTCCTCCACCAGTTCTGGGCCTACATGTTTTCTTTCACCAACTTCATCCCAACAGGTTGGTGTACAACATCTCTTTCCGTATAACGCTTCATATGGTTCCATCTGAATACTCGAATGGAAGCTATTGTTATAAGAAAATTCTACCAAAGGTAAATATTGATCCCACATACCTTGAAAGTCAAGTGAGCAGGATCTCAACATGTCTTCTAAGGTTTGAATAGTTCGTTCTGATTGTCCATCTGTCTGAGGGTGGTAGGGAGTGCTCAAATGAAGTTCAGTATCCAGGGATTTCTAAAGACTCTTCCAGAATCTTGAAGTAAAACGGGGATCACGATCAGAAACAATCGATAGGGGTACTCCATGAAGTCTCACAACTTCATTAATATATAGTCTTGCTAGACGTTCCAGTTGTAGATCTTCTCTTATAGCAAGAAAATGTGCTGACTTGGTAAGACGATCAACAATAACCCATATTGCATCGTTCCTTCTAGGAGTCTTTGGTATCCCCATGACAAATTCCATCGTAATATTGTCCCATTTCCACTCCGGTATAGGAAGAGGTTGCATGACTCCTCCAGGCTGTTGCCTTCCAACTTTCACTTGTTGACAAACCATACATCTTGACACAAAATCAGCAATCTCCCTCTTCATGTTGTCCCACCAAAAATGTTCCTTCAAATCTCTATACATTTTGGTGCTCCCATGGTGTATAGAGAAATTAGAACTATGAGCATCATCCAGCAATTCCCTTTTTAGATCAGGTATATCGGGAACACAAAGTCTCTTCCAGAATTTCAAAATTCCTTCTTCATACACAATGTCTCTCAATCTCCCATCATTCACAGCTTTAATCTTCTTTTGAAATTCTTCATCATCGGTCTGAGAACTCTTAATCCTTTCTAGTAAAGATGGTTTGGCAACCATTTGAAAAAGCATTGATGTTTCACCTTCCCTGGTTATTCCCACGTCCATCATCACTAGATCCATAAAAATTGGATCCCTTTCAATTCTCATCACGTTCAAAACTCCATGGTCTTTTCTACTCAAAGCATCTTCCATCTTTTTTGCTTTCCCTGGGTGGTAGTGTATCGTACAATCATAATCCTTGAGTAATTTAAGCCATCTCCTTTTCCTCATGTTGAGTTCTTTTTGTGAGAAAATATACTTCAAACTCTTGTGATCAGTATAAATATCACATTTTTCACCATAGAGGTAGTGCCTCCATATCTTCAAAGCAAAGATCACAGCTGATAACTCGAGATCATGAGTAGGATATTTTTGTTCATGAATTTTCAACTGTCATGATGCATTGGCAATAACCCTATCATTCTGTATAAGGACACAACCAAGTCCTTTCTTCGATGCATCACTATAAATAACAAACCCATCATTCCCTGATGGTAGAGTCAATATAGGATCATTGAATAATCTTCTCTTCTGTTCTTCGAAACATTCTTCACACTAATTTTTCCAAAAAAATTTAACCCCTTTACGTGTGAGCTTCGTTAATGGGTTATCCAATCGGGCAAAATTCTGGATGAAACGTCGATAATAACCTAATAAACAAATAAAACTACGTACCTCAGTTATACTCGTAGGTGTTGGCCATTCTTGGATTGCCTTGGTCTTAGAAGGATCAACAGAGATTCGAACTTTAGAGACAATATGGACAAGAAAAGAAATATCCTGAAGCCAGAATTCACACTTGCTAAACTTCCCATATAATTCATGTCTCCTCAGAGTCTTCAGGATAATGCACAAGTGATTTTCATGATCCTCATATCTTTTTGAGTATACCAAGATATCATCAATAAATACCACCACAAATTCATTGAGATACTCCTTGAAAACTCTATTCATCAGATCCATGAATACAGAGGGTGCATTAGTCAATCCAAAAGGCATTACAGTAAACTCGTAATGCCCGTACCTGGTTTGAAATACTATCTTCGGAATGTCTTCCTTCTTCACACACAACTTATGGTATATAGATCGAAGTTCAATCTTTGAAAAGTATTTAGCTCCATGCAGTTGGTCAAATAAATCATAAATTCAAGGTAGGGGATACTTGTTCTTTATTGTTATAGCATTGATCTCCCTGTAGTCGATACATAACCTCATAGATCCATCTTTCTTTTTAACAAAAAGAACAGGGGCTCCCCATGGAGAAACAATAGGGAAAATAAATCCCTTATTACTCAATTCCTCTAGTTGTTTCTTTAGTTTGAATAATTCTACAGGGGCCATTCTATAAGGGGTATTCGATATAGGCCTTGATCCAGGAATTCAATCAATGGAAAACTCAACTTCTTGTTCTGGAGGATGTCTAGGTAAATCATCCAGAAACACATCTACATATTCTTTAACAACGGGTACATCCTCTATTTTAACATTACTTTCCTCACCAATAGTCATTTCATTGTCTTCCTCACCAATAATTGAATTTAGTTGAGCTACTGGGGGTGGATCTAGATAAGAATTAGGTGGTGACGATTCTGCTCTAAAGATAAGGTGTTCCTTATCATCATCATCAAAAATCATAACCTCCTTCTTCTTACAATAAATCTTCACATCATAGTCCGAAATCTAATCCATACCGAGGATTATATCAAACTCAATCATAGGTATGACGATGAGATCGGCACATAAAGAACATTTATGTTCTCTAATGGGGACTGATTCACAAAGCGTTTTTGCAATGATACTTCCCTTATGAGTTTTAACTGACTACTCCCTTGTTAAATCAAATTGAAAATATCTAATTTTCATAGAAAACTGGGAAGATATGAAACAATGTGATGATCCAGAATCAAATAATGCATTTCCTAAACTTGAGGAAACCATTAAATTACCTGCCACCACATCTTTTGGAGATTCTACCTCAGAAGTAGTGATAGCATAAGCTTGGCCTTGATCCCTTGGCCTTTTCTGAGGTAAGTTCCCCTGACTCTTAGGAAATTTATTTTCATAATGTCCCATCTCCCTGCAATTGTAGCATTGAACATTGGTAGCTTCCTTCTTCCCTTTGCATTCACGAGCTTGGTGGCCTTTTTCACAACACTTGTAACAGACACCCATTCCCTTTAAGAAAGTACCGGGGTGTTTCTTCCCACATTTACCACAGGATGGATATTCAACCTTTCCCTTCTTCCCCTTATTTCCATTCCCAGATTGATCAGCAAATCTCTTCTTCTCTTGATTTTCTTTAAAGTCATAAGACTTAGAGAATTCCTTTTTTGTCTTGATAGCACATAAGACAATGTCTTCGTATGACGAGAAGGATTGTGAGACTAATGCTCGACGGAGAAATGGTTTTAACCCATCAAAGAAACGATCAATCTTACTTCTTGGGTTACGTATATAATCTCTAGCATACCTTGCTAACCTTGTAAAGTTAGCCTCATACTTTGTGACATTCTCATCCTCATTTTGTCTCATACTCAAAAATTACCTTTCCATATCTACTCGATGGTCACGAGGAAAGTATTTTTCTAAAAACAGATCTATGAACTCCCTCTATTCCATATTTGATACTTCATCATCTTCCTTCGTGTTTTGAATCAATGACCACCATTGATCAGCATCTCCAGTGAGTTGGTAAACTGCCATGATAACTTTTTCCCTTTCACTACTCCCCAAAGCCTGAAATATTTTCTCTAGGGAATTTATCCATTGCTCAGCTACTAAGGGATTTTTACTCCAATTGAACGTTGGTGGTTGCTGCCTCATGAAGCGATCTAACATTGATCCTCCACGCTGCGGATCAGGGTGCTCCATACGGGTAAGGTTATTATTAATAACCTGAGTGAGTTGTCCTAGTATGGTGATTAGATGATCGGCACTAGTTGCATAACCAGCGACACTATAATTATCTTGAGCAGGAGAGAAATCCCTACATGGAGTGCAGGCATTGATATGTTTTCCATTTCTTCCACTAGGTTCCATTTCTAAACAATGGCATAAACAAGATCAGTTTATGAATCAAAATACATAATTCCACACTTATAAAACTCCTAACATAAATTGAACTATTTATGGATATAATCCATAATCATAAAAATGTTTTCTTTGAGGAATTATATAATCATAAACCCTTCATAATGATTTGTAAAGAAAACGAGAGTTATCCTAAGCATATCCCCCGGGAGTGTCGTAACAAAGAGTACAGCAAGGCCTGTTGTCGTGCACCAGTTCCCATTCGAGTCTAGCTCAAAGCGGTGTTTTCGGGTTTTACCCCTAGGTATATTTGTGCCAGAGCCGCCTCTACCTGATCGTATCCAGACAGGGATGTATTGCTCAGAAAACTCAAAAAATCATTACAATACAAAAATTCTAAGAAGTTATTCTATACTAATCCTCAAAGTTCATCTTAGGTCTACGTTCTCTAATCAGAGTTTATCTAAATCTATCTTCCAAGGTTTGTACTAAACTTCCTCTGATACCAACTGCAACGCCCCGACCCTAGTTACCTAGAGTCGGTGCATTATTACATAACATTGGCATGATCAAAAGAAATATCAAATCTCGAAAGACTGATTGGTTTAGTAGCCTTGGAAACACTAGATATATTCATAAAGTCTTGCATTACATCATAAAGTGAAAGACTACAACAACAACATAGTCTCTATATCCCACACTCATATCCCCACATAATATCCTTGTAGGTCATTCATAAATTACTTCTTCACATCCTGGGAAAAATAAAACATAGAAAAGGGGTGAGCTCAAATGCCCAGTAAGGATAAGAATATAGCGGAAACTTTCATAAATAAGAATAAACATTTAAGGTAGTGTATAACTAAAACAAAAGCCTTTTAAACTTGAAATTAAACATAGTATGGAAAAAATAAAATGAAATATTTCCATTTACTTATTCACATGGATATTCTACTAATCGAATAATCACATGCAATATCAATAACCACTTTCATAATGATGGAATGCATAATGCCAGACTATCATAACCACATAGACAAGGCCCCGTGCCAAGACTACAAATAAGATTTTGTCAAGGCCTTGTTCCAAGACACTAGTTTGTGTCATGAGACCTACCAATGCATTGAGGAGCTATAGCGGGCTCCACCCGTCACATATTAAGTCCAATGCATTCCCATATGAAAAGATTTAAACATAACATAAACATTTTTATTAAAACTAGCATATGAAATGTCAATATTTTCACCATAAACTATGAATGGTATAAAAATATCACATCCACAGTCAAACATATCATGAAACCTTCAATACAATATAGAAGTTTTGAATAATAATAAATATACTTCAAATAAGCGTAAAATCTATCAAAGGATTTTGACATAGATGAAATCAGAACTCTTTTTAGAGAAATATCTCTTTCTATTTTGAAATCATTTAAGAGTCATATATTTATAAAATAAAACATTTTCTTTGAAAATATTCTTATATTATTGTAAGGGAAGCTTCGACAATTTTATAATGGCGGAAAATAGCCGCACCCGCTGTATAAGTTAAAAAAACATTCTTACCTTAATTCTGTCGAAAAGGTTAAAAAGTACCTTGTTTGGAAAACGACGGAAAGATTCCTTTATAAAACTCTTATAAAAATTCAAAAAAGGGTATAAATGACTTTAACCCATATTATTTTAAATAGTAAAAATGTTTTGAAATAAATTTTTAAGAAACATGGATGTGGATGATAAAGATATCCCAGTAGATTATTATGTATAAACAACCTCGAACAATGAAGAGATTGCGAAATAAACCTGTTTCGGTGCGGATGTGCGTCGGGTTTCTGTTCCGGCGCTGTTCCGCCAGGACGCGTTCGCGCATGCACCCGTCGACCCGAGGGGATGGGCGCGCGCGGCTTGTGGTCCCGCAGTCCCGCTTTCCAAAGGCGGGTGGCATCCGTCCCTTATTCAGGGGCGTCTGCTCCTTGATCGAAACCGGGATGATGGGATGTCGGCTCCTCCTTCCTTGGACGTCTCCTCGGAACTCGTCGCCTAATCCGGGTCTCCCTCATAGATTTAAGACATGCTCGTGAATCTCGTTCCCGGTGCCATATCTTCATGGACACCAGTTAATTACGCTGCTTCCGCCCGGACGCTCCAAGGAGTCTGGTCGGGGCAGCAACCTACGGTGAGGAGACCGGGTGGCTCTGGGTGTTGGGGGCGTGTCTTAACACTGCGGCTCTGCATATCTGTCTTCCGTCCCTAATAGGGCTTCTCGAAGGCGTGATGGCCTGAGGCATCCCGTACTGGGTGCGGGGAACTGCGTCATCTGAGGTTTTCCTCAACTTCCCATGTTTAACACGGGGTATGCCGCGAGTTTAACGTCCAGCGGGAACGGCATCGGACTGATCAACACAAGGAGTGGATCAGATGACAGAACCCCTTGCGGGGAACCTCCGACGCTGGGGCCAGCACATGGGCGGCTTCCCGAGTGAAGTGGAGTGGAGTGAAGTGGCATGACCCCACCGGGATGTGGCAGCCCGGGTAAGGGTCAGGGTGGATGATGGAGTGAAGAGCTTGAACCTCGTAGAGGCTTCCTACGTACCGCGCGTTAGCGCGGATCAAAGTCAGCGTAGTTCGAATATACAGTTTAATGTCATGCTGGACGTTGGCGAGCCGACTCACGAGGAGATCGAGGCTGCCGGGCGGAGGATTGAACCGAACCACCTCGCACAGAGGGGGATGGAATGGCCGGGTGGATCACAGTTTCACGTCATGCTGGACGTTGGCGGGCCGACTCACGAGGAGATCGAGGCTGCCGGGCGGAGGATTGAACCGAACCACCTCGCACAGAGGGGGATGGAACGGCCGGGTGAATCACAGTTTCACGTCATGCTGGACGAAAATAGAGAAAAAGAAAAAGGAGGCAGTGGGGAAGCACGATGGCGATACACATGTGCTGTCTCCCACAGGGGCGGATTCATATGTGAATCGACGCAAGCGTGAACCCAGAAGGGGTCCACTGATGGACGAACCGACGTGAAGACGACCGGGACGACCAGGTGGTGGGCTTGAACCTCAGGGAGGCTTCCTACGTACCCTGTTTAGGAGACAGGGATCAAAGTCCACGTAGTTCATTCGGTAACACTCTACCCCCGGGGGCGGAGGCCACTCCAATCTCGACATCCCTGCAGAGACGAGCGGGTGGGGGCCACATCCAAACCGGGAGGGGGACCCTGCGTGCGAGGCACGGGATCGGGTGAAGCGGACGGTTTAACGTCTTGCCGGACGAGGTACAGTTTAACGTCGTGTGTTGAGGATGAAGCGGACGGTTTAACGTCTTGCCGGACGAAGTACAGTTTAACGTCGTGTGTTGAGGACGAAGCGGACGGTTTAACGTCTTGCCGGACGAAGTACAGTTTAACGTCGTGTGTTGAGGACGAAGGTGCTTGGCAGTTTAACGTCTTGCAGCGCGGACGTTGGGGGCTAGGAAGTTTAGCGTCATGCAGCTTGGACGTGGTGCAGTTTAGCGTCGTGCGGGACAGATGCTGAACAGTTTAACGTCTTGTATCTTGGATGTATGCTGGGCAGTTTAACGTCGTGCAGCCTGGACGAGGCACAGTGTAACGTCATGTTGGACGAATGCTGAACAGTTTAACGTCTTGTAGCTTGGACGATTGCAGTTTAACGTCGTGTGGGACGAATGATTTGCCGCCGATGGTTCCGTGTCACTTCGCGCAAGCCTGGAGGGCCGCGCGGGAAGACAACGTACGGTACGGGCACCCGCGATGAGGATCATCGGGCGCCACGCAGGCGGGTACCCTCAGGGGGTCAAAGGGGGCGACCCTGGCGGATTGCGCGCAAAAGTGGGACTTGGGCGGCAATACCGCGAGTCTGCGTGCAAATGGGCGGGCTGGCGCGCAATTGGGCCAGCGCTTTGCGCGCGGATGATGGAGATTGCGCGCACCGGGCTTCGGATAGCGCGCAGGGGCAACGACTCATTCTTTAATGAATGGCCACTTGAAAAAAAGGGGGGTGCGCACAATCGGGCTGGATTGCGCGCACCCGGTGGGGCAATTGCGCGCAAGAGGCTTCTTTTGCGCGCGAAGGCCTTTAGGTCAAAAGTTATTTAAATGAAAGGAGCCAGAGGGATTGCGCGCGAAGGCGAACCCCGAGGCTTTCTTGCGCGAAAGAAAGGAGGTTACCTGGAGTTCGGCATTGCGCGCGGAAGGGGTTGGATTGCGCGCACGAGACCGTTCGAATTCTGGCAACCTTTAAAACGTCGGGGGTCGCCTCATATTTATAGGCAACCCTGGGCGCGGAATCTGGTTCTCGGGCGCGGAATTCTCTTCAGGGGCGCGGAATCGGGCCCGGCGCGCAAGGGAGTCGCGCGGGCCGCTGGCGCGAAAAATTACGCGCCGAACCGGCGCATTGCGCGCATCCCGGGAGGTTTGCGCGCGGCTCATCAACTTTGCGCGCGGGCTTCTAAAATTCCGCGCAAGGCCTCCGGGCCCTCCGAAACGTGCTTCTGACTCCAAATATGACCTCGCTTTCCGCATCCGGAGCTTGGTTTGGGAACAACGGACTTTTCCGGCGTCTACAAAAGCCCCCCCTCGGAATCTGATCGGCGAGAGGTCACAACGATTGGGTTCCGAGGGAGACGCCGGAATGCCAAAGTCCTGGGTGGCGCGGGACTATGGCGCGCAAAAAAGGGCATCGGGCGCGAAATTCGCCGGTGCGGTCGCGCAAAGCGCTTTCCGCGCAGCGCGGAGACCCGGCCTCGCCTATAAATAGGGGCCATGGGTCCCCCGCACCGTACACTGGCCTTCCACGCGATAAGCATTCGAGCTCTCGTGCGCGAAATTGCCCTTTCCGGCGCGGAATTCACCCGTTCGTCGCGCAAAACTTTCCGGATTTCGGCCTGTCTTTGCGCGAATACCCGGGGTTTTACGCAACAGACTTCCCGATTGCGCGCCGTCCACTAGGATTGCGCGCCAACTCTCAAACTTCTCTACCAGCCTCGTCCGATTCCGCACGCTTCATCCCTTAGCCCGCACGACTCCCGAAGCTTCTGAGATGGCCGCGCATCAAGGAAATGAGGGGGATGCCGCCACTCGCAGAGCTGAGATGGCGACGAACGAGGAGGTTTACGGAGCCAAGGAGATTGTTTCCAACAATCAATCCTTGTTCGACTTGCTGACGCCGGCCCAGAAGACATATCCACTGTCGGACAACCTGCCGCTCTGGAACTTTGGCATCCTGGATGAGGTTCCAGTGCCAGGGTTCGAGGTTGATGCGCCGCGGACCTGGGTGACTCGGGAGGACGAGCTTCCCCGCTATAACATCACCAATAATGGGCATCCTGCCAGGGAGACCAGGCACTTGGACGTCTATGTCCTGAACCCGAGGACGCGAACCATCGTCGGGGGTGAGCCTACAACGGAGAATTCTCCAGCCCTCTACTCGAGCACATATCGCCAGAGTGTCACTGACGACACCAAGGGCTGGCTGAAGGACTGGGACTTGCGGTCTGGGGGCAATTTCACCAGTGAGTGGGCCTGGGCGTTCTGGGTACGCCACACCTGCGATCACTTCGCGGAGGAGCTGCGGTACATCGTCCTATTTGAAGCGGTGTGGACGTCGCAGTTCCACTTCTACCAGCAGTCCGAGCTCGGGCCGGAGTTGTGCACCCGCTGGTCCCCGGATACCAACACCTTCCATCTTCACCATGGGGAGGTCGGCATCGGTCTCTGGGACATCCACTGCATCGGAGGTATCCCGCTGGAGGGTTACCAGTACGATGAGTTCCTGCCTCTGAGGAACACCTGGGGCGACAGGTCACGGACTCCCATCCTGACATGGCATCTGCTGGACCTGGCTACGGAGCGGCTCGGGGTCAAGGACTTCCAGAAGGACATAGCCTACAAGGAGTGGTTCAACCAGTTCTTGGAGCATGACCCCGCGGTCAAGATGCCAGGCAGGGGAAGCGGTGCCCGACCGCGGCTCAGAGGAGCCGGAACGGGTCGTACTGGCGGGTCCTGGAGACGGGCGACTACCGCTCATGGGGGTACCGCGTCATCGAGGCCCGGGACCCAAATGTCCGGTACGCGGCGTTCCTGGCCGCCTTTCTGAGTGGGTGGCTTCTGCCAGTGCGGGACGCGAGGATGGGCGTCCACCCGGCGACACTGGCGATGGCGGGCGCCATGGCTGCCAATAAAAGATACAACCTCGGGGTCCCAGTGTTGGCTAAGCTGTACGCCATCCTGGGATGCATCTAACGAGGGGGGTCGCCACGAAGGATCTGTGGGCCCTTTCAATTCTTCCACGGCTGGGTGGCTGCTCACCTTGGTGGGTACACGTTTCCGAACGCCATCATTCCTCCGGGCAACGGCCTGCGACCCTCCCTGCTGAACATTGCGGGGGTCGCTCCGATGACCCTAAGTGAGGAGGGCGTGAGGATTCGGATTGGCAATCATGCCAATTTCAACTTCAGCCCGTTCCCCACTCCCGTCGGCCAGATGATCAACAACGGGCAGGGTCCGCTGGAGCAGCACGAATACTTCCTGAACATGCGGGGCGGGGTGCTCGTGGCTCGGATCGACGAGAAGGTGATCTGCGAGCCTTACGTGCCAACCCGGTTCGCCAGGCAGTTCGGGTGCCTTCAACGGATGCCGAAGAGGGTATTCACTGCTGTCCGGGAGGAGACGAACCCTGGCGTCCTTCGCCAGATGTGGCTGATGTTCGTCGCCTTTGGCTCTGGCGACGTCATCACTCTCCCTCCTACCGGGGTCGACGCAGGCTTGGCAACCGAGTACGCCGAACACTGGGCCATCGCGTACCCCGAGGGGCTTCTACGGAAGCCAGTTCGGCGGCTCGAGGTCACCCGTGCGGAGACTGGGCGTCAAGGAAGGAGGCGAGGCGCCGCCACACGGGGGAGAATGGAGGCGCGCCGAGCAGCGGAGCCGGCGCGAGCAGGGACTTCGACGGCGGGAACATCGCAGGCTGCCGCTACGACCTCGGCGCCCAGAGAGAGGGCACATGCGGCGGTCGAGGAGCGGCCCGGGAAGCAGGTGAGGCGTCTGCTCGAACCCTCCCACGATGCGGTCTTCCCGGCGCTGTGGTCGGCCTGGATGACCCTGCGGCAGTCACTAGGGACCGACGCCATCTGGCGAAAGATACTCAGAGAAGGAATCCATCTGCCAGAGGTCGGGCGCCTCCAGATTGCCGACAGGGTGGACTTCAACCGGCAGTATGCGTATCTGACGGCCATGGACGAGTACGCGCGCCAACGTGGTCAGCGTGCGGAGCCATACCTTCTGGTGAAGGTGATGCTCGGTCTAGAGCCTGCTCCAGAACAGATGCCGCCGGAGGAAGATGATAGTAGCAACGGCTCCGAGGAAGAGGAGGAGACGGGGGATGATGAAGGCTCCGAGGGAAGGTCCCATCAGGGGAGTCCGCGGGAGAGCGGCGAGGTGGCCGGCTCTGACAATGTCGATGTCACTGAGCTCCTCGAGGTCCGCTTCTATCCCTACTCAACCTGCTTCATCCATTCTCTTATGAAGCTTCTAACCCATTTCTGCACCTTTCTCAGGAGCGCACGGATGTCGGTCAGGCGTCCTCAACGGGAGTAGGAGAGGCGCCAGCAGGACAAGGCAGGGGCCAGACACCCATCATTGAATTGACAAGCGCGGAAGGGTCCCCTGCTGCAACTGTTCCTGCGGCGGCCGGGATAGCGGAAGATGACGCTCTGAACTCCCGTAAGTCTCCTTACTTTACTGTTGGTGCTTGCCATTGACGATCCGTGACTAACCACGGTATGCCCTGCGCAGTGATCTCAACCATGGAGGCTCGTCGGGCTGTCGAACCCGGGCCATCCACGAGTGGACCGGTGGCAGACATGCCGCCTGCTCCGGAACAGACTTTCCACACCGAGCCGGCCCCATCAACTGCTGATCAGGGGGCTACGGACGTCGGCGGTGCTGACATCGGAGAGAGGGGGGATGACGAGGGTGTCAACGCCGCTGGGGCGAGAGAAGAAGGTCGCCCAGATGTTGGGGAACCTATCCCTCATGAGGACATCCCAGGGGCGGACCCTGCAGCAGACCTGCTGGCTGCCTTCCCTGCCTACCGGCCTGCCGACCCCGAGGAGATGGACGACTCGGACGCGGAGGCGGTCGAGGAGAGCCGGATAACGCGACGCAGGGGGTGGAAGTGCATCCAGAGCTTCCTCAAGCGACCCTCATCGGAGTGGTTGGGGCGCATGGGATCGCTTCAAACCTGGCTGCGCTTCCTGTGTTCCGGGGGAGCTGATGCTCAACGCTTCCATCTGACGGTCCGTGATTTCATGGCCGAAAAGATGCGCGAGAGCCGCAGGCCTGCCGACGTCGCACAAAGTCGGGACATGTCGGAGAGCACGTGGGCGCTCCTCGTGGCGGAGCAGGAAGTCCGGCGCCTCGAAGGGCAGGCGGCAGAGAAGGAGGCCTTCGTCGCAGCGTGTGCTGAGCTTTTGGAGCAATTATCGGCCCAACTGATCGACGCCCAGGTACAGCTGACGAAGGCGGGCCAACAGATGATCACACTCCAAGTCGAGCGGGAGCGCGCACAGGCCAGGATCGACGAACTGCGTGTTGCGACCGCCGACGAGGAGAGGGCGCGCAGAGAGCGAGAAGCAGCCCTAGAGGCCGCCAGCCAAAGGGTAGCGGCATTAGAAAGACTTATTCAGCACGCTAATCCCTAGGGGCTTTGTTTTTGCCACTCCCAGAACACTTTGCTTCCGCTACTTTGATCCATTTGTATGAACCAATATATTTATCTGCATCTCTTGGCTTAACATGCTCGACCACAATTCATTGTCTCGCAGGAGCGTTAACCAAGCTTCAGGCATCCATAATTGGGCCTGGATTTCTAAAGAAAAGAGGGAGGTCATTCCTAGGAAAGGAGACCTCAGACCTAATCAATGTGTCATCCCCTCAACTTGTTCCAACACACGAGCGGGACAATGCTAGGGGCGTTAAGATTTTATCCGAACATAGGGAAATGAGAAAGGGTGAATCGCGTGTCCCGAATTCAGAAATCCACGACGGTCGGCCTTCCAGGAAGTGCCCAAGACGGTAAGCGGACAATGGATCAATCGACCATACTACTGCAATAGACGGACCGAAGGTCATCATTCATATTGCAGGAGGCGGATCACATGTCATCATCAATGCCGCTTTGGGGGTTCCTTCAGGCACAAGGGTGGAAAGCCAAATCAACAGGGCATGCGAAGCGTGGGGCGAAGTGACGATTTGTTCGGACAGAATCCAACGCTCTCAAAATTGCGCCACCGTGGGGAAAGCGTATTAGGCGGATGCACTAATCTGGCCGTGAATCACCCCAATTATCAGACAGAACCTCTTTGACGAGGAAACCGTCACTTCCCACCATTGTGATGGGGCATCCCGAGCTGAATCGGGGAGAATATCACAACCGCACCACTCTACCCGAAGTCAGGCCAGACGGCCGGCGACGAGGAGGGGCGGGACTTAGCGATCCCTAAGGCTGGACCCGAGTCGAAATGCCCGGGCGTTCTTACGTACTCCATCAGGCTGGAGATCAAGCCATACGTAGTTCTGAAGGTGCAGTTTAACGTCATGCAGGACGTAGAACCCCATTTAGGGAGATCTTAGTTTAAGGTCTTAGAGCTCGGACCATAGGGGTAGATCTTAGTTTAAGGTCTTAGAGCTCGGACCATAAGGGGAGAGATCTTAGTTTAAGGTCTTAGAGCTCGGACCATAAGGGACCTCAAAGCACGCCACATCGTGGTCCTATCCCCTGGATATGCGAAGATGCACTCAGGGATAGTGTCAAGAGTGTCGAGGTTTCGCCTGGTCAGAACGGGAGGTGGAAAATGTGAATCATGCGGCCATTCACTCGAGGACTGGGGGCACCGGTGTGACGACATAGGAGTACTGCCGACCGTGGCGGAAAAGCAGCATCAATATCGCACTGACCGTTGCTGGAATGAGGCAGAAAACGAGCATCAACCGCTCAAGCGCAGGATTCATATCGACTTGCTGCCCAAAGCCCTTGGGGGCACCAGCCCGAGTCGGTGGGAGAGCACTGGGGCATTATATCCGGACCGCTCACGGGGGCTCCACCTAGGGCGTAGGCGATGGGTCCGAATGAAATGGAGCATGAAGCCTGAAAAGTGGAAGGAACCTGACCATGCTGGACCTGACCCTCATGGCAATGAACCAGAGTACTCTTGACACCGGTGGACCACTGCAAGGGGTCGAGGGACACGCCTTGAGGGTGACCCGAAGGCGGCGGACTCCCCAGAGAAGGGGGAATCTTTAAGAGGTGGGGGGCTGGACCCGAAGTTTCAAATATCCGGGCGTTCCTACGTATCTCATAAGGATGAGAATCAAGCCACACGTAGTTCTTGTGAAGAAGGGAACACGGCGGACCCAGCGGAGTTGGGGACATACCCCAGCCCTGCGGTCATGCACGATTCCAGGAGAAGGTTCCCGGGATAGGGGCCTGCGTATGTCCATTACCCGAGGGGCAGAGATGCTAGCCTCCAGCTATGCTGGGCCCAGAACGGGATTGCTCGGGCGACTCCTTCCTCCTTATGGGGACGAGGGTCCAGCTACGCATGGCCCTTAGGGAGGACATCCGCATATATCCTTGGTGCTCAGATCGTGGGAGCCTCAAAAGACACCATTACCCTGGTTGGCCTGCCTAACATGCAAAGGTGTTCTACAGGTCAGTATGAAGAGAGTGTCGAGATTTCACTACAACGCACAAAGGCGGATTGTGATGAGGACTGCGCAACCAATGTTCAGAGCCTGAAAGAGCCGACATGGCGATCAAGGATGTCGCTGACCATATTCGCAACACAACATCCGATCGCGTCAGCCTAGGATGGGGCAAGTAAACGAGCATCAACCGCTCAAGCGCAGGATTCATATCGATTTGTGGCCCAGGACCCGCCGGTAAATCGACCCGGAGCGGTAGGAGAGCGCTAAGGCATCGTACCAAAACCGCTAACGAGGAACCCTTTGAGTGAAGGCTCGAACAAGGAGAAGCGCAAGGCCTGACAAGCAACACAGGACTTGTCGGGATTGAATCTGACACTATGAGTCATAGACCGAAGTACCCTAAACATGTTAACAGATCACCAGAAAGGGTCGGAGGACTCACCCTGAGAGCAACCAAAAGAGGGAAGATCCCCGTGATCAACCAGGAGACGGGGCTGGACCTGAAACACAAGCGTCCAGGCGGTCCTACGTATCCCATAAGGATGGGAATCAAGCCGTACGTAGTTCTTGAAGTGCAGTTTAACGTCATGCAGGACGATGAGGGGTGTGAGGTAGTCCCACACACGGGGGAGGCGTACAGCGCGGCCAGTAGACCAACGTGAATGGGGACATAATCCCTCGCTCACGTCATACGCCTCGCACAAAAAGGAGTGGAACTTGGGCCAGGGGCCCAATGCGGGATAGAGATTCCCGGGAAATGGGGCTAGGCCTGAAACATGAATGTTCAGGCGATCCTACGTATCCCATAAGGATGGGAATCAAGCCGCACGTAGTTCTTGAAGTGCAGTTTAACGTCATGCAGGACGATGAGAAAGAAGGGGGGAGCAGAAGGCATCCCCAAACGTGGGGGGCGTACAGCGCGACGAGCAAACCAACGTGAATGAGGGCATAGCCCCGCGCTCACACCATACGCCGCACACCCGGAGACAACCGGGCCAAGGGCCCGAGATGGGATGGAAATTCCCGAAGGATGGGGCTGGGCCTAAAACATGAATGTTCAGGCGATCCTACGTATCCCATAACGATGGGAATCAAGCCGCACGTAGTTCTTGAAGTGCAGTTTAACGTCATGCAGGACGAAGTACAGTTTAACGTCATGCTGGACGAGGGAAAGGAGATCTTAGTTTAAGGTCTTAGAGCTCGGACCATAAGAACCTCACATACGCCACTTCGCGGTCCTATCCCCTGGATATGCGAAGATGCACTGAGGGATAGTGTCAAGAGCGTCGAGATTTTGCCTGGTCAGAACGGGAGGTGGAAAATGTGAATCATGCGGCCATTCACTCGAGGACTGGGGGCACCGGTGTGACGACATAAGAGTACTGCCGACCGTGGCGGAAAAGCAGCATCAATATCGCACTGACCGTTGATGGAATGAGGCAGCAAACGAGCATCGACCGCTCAAGCGCAGGATTCATATCGACTTGCTGCCCAAAGCCCTTGGGGGCACCAGCCCGAGTCGGTGGGAGAGCACTGGGGCATTGTATCCGGACCGCTCACGGGGGCTCCACCCAGGGCGTAGGCGATGGGTCCGAATGAAATGGAGCATGAAGCCTGAAAAGTGGAAGGAACCTGACCACGCTGGACCTGACGCTCCTGGCAATAAACCAGAGTACTCTTGACACCGGTGGACCACTGCAAGGGGTCGAGGGACACGCCTTGAGGGTGACCCGAAGGCGGCGGACTCCCCAGAGAAGGGGGAATCTTTAAGAGGTGGGGCTGGACCCGAAGCTTCAAACATTCGGGTGTTCCTACGTATCCCATAAGGATGGGAATCAAGCCATACATAGTTCTTGAGAGGCAGTTTAGCGTCGTGCAGGACGTAGATGCTTGGCAGTTTAACGTCTTGCAGTGCGGACGAGGTACAGTTTAACGTCATGTTGGACGGGGTGCATTTTAGCGTCATGCAGGACGAAACACTTGGCAGTTTAACGTCTTGTAGCGCGGACGAATGCTGAACAGTTTAACGTCTTGTAGCTTGGACGTATGCTAAACAGTTTAACGTCTTGTATCTTGGACGATATGCTAGGCAGTTTAACGTCGTGCATCTTGGACGTTATGCTAGGCAGTTTAACGTCTTGCAGCGCGGACGAAGATGCTTGGCAGTTTAACGTCTTGCCGCGCGGACGAAGTACAATTTAACGTCATGTTGGACGAGGTACAGTTTAACGTCATGTTGAACGTGGCACAGTTTAACGTCATGTTGGACGTGGTACAGTTTAACGTCATGTTGGACGTGGTACAGTTTAACGTCATGTTGGACGTGGTACAGTTTAACGTCATGTTGGACGTGGTACAGTTTAACGTCATGTTGGACGTGGTACAGTTTAACGTCATTTTGGACGTGCTACAGTTTAACGTCATGTTGGACGTGGTACAGTTTAACGTCATGTTGGACGTGGTACAGTTTAACGTCATGTTGGACGTGCTACAGTTTAACGTCATGTTGGACGTGGTACAGTTTAACGTCATGTTGGACGTGGTACAGTTTAACGTCATGTTGGACGTTGGCACTCAGGCAAAATACTGCTTGAGGAACCTAGAGTTGGTGGGAGGAGTGACACGCTCACCATCCATAGTCGCTAGGGAGTACGCGTCATTGGGATAGACCTTGTGGACAACAAAAGGTCCCTCCCACTTGGGCTCCAACTTGGGTGGCTTCCTGCCGGGGATCATTGGCGCTCTTAGGGCCAGCACTAGATCACCCTGCAGGAAGGAGCAGAGGCGGACCTTCTTATTGAAAGCTCGAGCCATTCTGCTCTGATGCCTCTCCACGTTGTGCAAAGCGTGAAGCCTATTCTCATCCAGTGCTTCCAACTCGACTAGACGGGCTTCAGCAGCTCTGTCCGGCGCTTGCTGGTCGTAGACCGCAGTGCGCAAGGACGGTAACTGGATCTCGATGGGCAGGACGGCCTCATCTCCATACACCAGGGAATAAGGGGTCATCTGGGTGGAATTGCGAGTTGTCGTCCGATAATCCCAGAGGGCGTTGGGGAGCTTGTCCGGCCAAATCTTCTTGTTCTGACCAACCATCTTTTGCAGAATGTTAGAGAGGGTCTTGTTAAACGCCTCAATCTGTCCATTCGCCTGCGCATGATAGCGAGATGTGTGGTTCGAGCGAATGTTATACTTGGCATACAACTTCTTCAACTCGGCTGCTCGGAAATTGGTTCCGTTATCCGTGAGGATAGCGTGAGGCACTCCAAATCGATAGATGATGTTGGAGGTCACGAAGTCAGCAATGGAACAGGATTTGACCTCTCTGAGCGGAATCGCCTCTGCCCATTTGGAGAAGAAGTCTATAGCGGTTAGAATGAACCGGCACTGGCGAGCCGTCGCCGGTGGTTAGGGTCCCACAACGTCCATCCCCCAGACTGCAAAGGGCCAAGAATACCTGGTGGTATGGAGAGGCTCTGGCGGCCGATGCACAAAGTTCGCATGAACCTGGCACGCATGGCACCTCCTGGCATACTCGATGCAGTCATGGATCATGGAGGGCCAGAAGTATCCCAACCTCCGGATCTGGTGGGACAGCTTCGGCCCAGTCTGGTGGGCGCCACATGAACCAGCATGAACCTCTTGCATGACTCGTGGGATCTCGACTCCCTGAAGGAAACGGAGGAGAACACCATCAAATTCGCGTCTATAGAGGATCTGCTCCAGGCCGGGGCTGCTCTGGAGGACAAACTGCGATGCGCGGCGTCGAACTCACTCGCGCTCGGCCCGATCTGATGAAAGAATGCCATGTTGGAGGTACTCAACCAAAGGCGTCCTCCAATCATGGGCTGATTCGACTTTCACATCTGGGGTATTTGGGGCTCCAAGCACAGGGGCAACCACGGTGAGGTTACTTACTGATGGGCCGCGATCTCCCTCCGGGATAACAGGAGCGATGAGCCTGCGGTGCGTCACGCGGATGACCAGGTTGTCCTGTTCAGGCTCAGCAAGTGACGCAGCAAGGCTGGCCAAAGCATCTGCTCGACCGTTTTGCGACTGGGGAATATGGACAATCTCTGGCCGAGAAGGGAACTGGGCCATCAGAAGGAGGGTGCACTCCAGAAATGGCACAAGTTCCGGCTTCCTGACAACATAGTCGCCATTGATCTGCTTAACGACCAGCTCGGAGTCCCCTTTCACACACAGATGGGGCACGTCGATCTCGAGAGCTAACTCGAGGCCAGTGATGAGGGCATGGTATTCCGCCTCATTGTTGGTACAGCCCTCTGACAACAGGAAAGAGTACGGCAGCACGGCTCGCTCCGGGGTAATGAAGACGATACCCAAGCCCACTCTGTTGAGCTTAGGATTATCGAGTCTTCTGCCGGTAGGGCTCCGGGAGGCACCGTCGAAGTGCATCTGCCAGCATGGATCGGCATGATCGACCGAGAGAATGGCCTCATCAGGAAAGCCTAGATCCAGCGGCTGATCCGCGGAGGTCGGGTGAGCTGCCAGAAAGTCTGCCAATGCCTGCCCTTTGATGGCCTTCTGAGACACATACCTGATGTCGAACTGCTGGAGAATCACAGCCCACCGTGCTAGACGGCCAGTCAACATAGGCCGGCTCAGGATATATTTCAACGGGTCTGCCCGAGAAACCAACTGTACCTCATGGTGCTGCAAGTAGTGCCGTAATTTCTGTACGGAAAATACGAGCGCCATGCAGCTCTTCTCGATGGGGGAATACCTAACTTCCGCATCGAGGAGCATGCGACTGAGGTAATAGAGGCTATTCTCTGTTCCCTCGTTGTTCTTCTGGGCGAGAAGGGCACCAAGGGACCGTTCCAGGGCGGTCACATAGAGGACCATCGGCTTCCCGGATACAGGCGGCATCAGAACCGGAGGTTGCAGCAGGTACTGCTTGATTTCCTCGAAAGCGGTCTGACACTCTTTATCCCATACATTGGTGGCACCTTTCTTCATGAGCCGAGAAAAGGGCTTACAATTTCCGGCCAGATTCGCGATGAATCGGCGTATATAGGCTAAGTGGCCTTGGAACCCTTGTAGTTCCCGGATGTTACCTGGGGGAGGCATCTGGCTAATCGCCCTGATCTTCTCTGGGTCGATCTCAATACCCCGGTATCTTACCACAAATCCAAGGAACTTTCCGGAGGTGACCCCGAAGGCACACTTCAACGGGTTCATCTTCAGGCAGCGAGACCGGAGGAAGCCGAACACTTTCTCAAGATCTTTGAGATGGTCCTGACGCTGGCGCGATTTGACCACCAAGTCATCGACGTAGCATTCCACTAGTGTGCCGAGGATTGGCTTGAATATACGGTGCATCGCCCGTTGATAGGTGGCTCCTGCATTCTTCAGGCCGAAGGGCATGACCCGGTAACAGAAGATACCTTGGGGTGCCCTGAAGGCAGTGAACTCCTCATCCTCAGGGGCCATCCGGATTTGGTTGTATCCGGAGTATCCATCCATAAAGGAGAGGGCTTGGAACCCTGCTGTGGCGTCGATCAACAGCTCTGTCACCGGAAGGGGAAATTCATCCTTCGGACAGTGGCGGTTGAGATCGCGGAAGTCGATACAGACTCTGATCTGTCCGTTCTTCTTCCTGACCGGCACAATGTTGGCCAGCCATTTGGGGTACTGGACTTCCCTCACGAAGTTGGCCTTGATAAGCTTGTCAACTTCGGCCTCAACCATGGCACCATGGGATGGGTGCATCTTCCTGGGAGGCTGCTTGAACCCGCGATGGTTCGCCGGGAGACCAAGGCGGTGGACGACTACCTGAGGATCTAGCCCCGGCATCTCGTCATAGCCCCAAGAGAATAAATCATGGTGCTGCCTGAGAAAGTCCACGTACTGCTGCCGCTCCTCAGAGGGCATGGCGGCACTGACCAATGTGGGTCTTGGATCTGCTTCAGTTCCAAGGTTCACCTGTATTAACTCATCGACCGTGGCGGGGACGCCCTCCTCAAAGGCTGTGGGTGCGTCTTCCACATCCTCTCCACTCGGGGAGGGATCGTCCACGGGAGAGACTGCGTTGGAAACCGCATTGGGGCCACCAGATCCTACTGGGCCGCTGGTGCTGGCACGGGCGGCCGCGGTCATCCCATCAGGAGACTCACAGGCCGTCGAGACCATGGCCACGTCCAGCCGTTGAATCGGGAGGACGTAGGCGTCATCCAAAATTGCCCAGGGATCACTTGCAACAGCGACAGGCTCAACCTCATCTGCCAGGATCTGCTTGTCCTTGCTCTTGTAATAGTCCGCGTCCAGATAGCGGGCTTCACATGAGGCAAAAGGAGAGGCATCTCCTTGAAGCACGCCTACTCGACCATTAAGGGAGTATTTGAGGCATTGGTGGTATGATGAGGGAACCGCCGCATGAAGGTGGAGCCATGGCCTGCCCATCAATGCGTTATACGCAGTGTCCTGAGAGACTACCATGAATTCGGTGTTGGCAACCAAATCACCGAACTGGGTCTTCAAACGTATCTTGCCGACCGGGGTTTGCTCAGTGCGTTCATACCCCTGGATTCTGAGGTCGGAGGGAATCAAGTCATCCTCAGACAACCCCAATCTCCGGAGCGTCCGGGTGGGAATCAGGTTAATCCCGGACCCCGTGTCGACAAGACAGCGCTGGACTTCAAGGCCGTTGAACTGGCCAGTAACATACAGCGGACGAATGTGTCCCTGTATAGGAGGGTCTTCATCGTTACCAGAGAACGAGATAACTGCCTGACATTCGGCGTCCTCGATCGTTTCGGCGTGAAAGGCCTCCGCAGCCGCAACCTCTGTCTCAAACTGGAGGGGGCTCTTCAGGGCTTCAACGAGTGCCTCGCGCATCCCAGATGACATGCACAGAGCCTCAAGGATGGAGAGCCTTGCTGGGATGTCGGCCAAGTGCTTCAGGACGTCATACTTTTTTTCCAAGCGCGAGCCCCTGGTTGCAGGAGGTTGCTCTGCGGTTGGCGGCATGACGGGCCTTGCCGGTTGGACCGGCGACCGACTGGTACTTGGCGGATCTCGCTGTTCACTGGTTGAAGCCCGGGAAGTAGTCACCGTACTGGGGTCAGGAGGCCGGGATGGACTCGTGGCAGGGCGGAGCTGGTCGCGACGCGGCTGAGGCGGTTCTTCCTGGTCCCACACCACAAACAGTGGCGGAGGAGAATCCGTCATCCCCGGATGGGGGGGCTGCGCACGCTGAGCTCGGTTTTGAGCCTGCTGCCTAGTCTCAGTGGCGTGCACGGCCTGGCTGGAGGTACCAACTGCTGTGCCCCGGCGACTCCTGCTGCTGCGGTTCTTCCGACGGTGGCGACGACCGGGGACACTAGGGAGGTTCACCTGGTGTTCTTCAACGTCGGGAACCGAAAAGGGATTTACCAGCTCGACGGTATTAACCAAAGCGTACCCAACACTTTCGTCGGACGAATCATCCATCACCGGGCGGATCCGAGGTGGGACCCCCATCTCCGGGGGCATGAAATCGCCGAGAGTGCGGGATAGTGGCGGAACTGGCGGGGCGCGCTCTTCCTTCTTGCGCCGTCATCGTTTGCTCTTCTCGGAAGAGGCAGGCTGGGACGACGATGCCGAAGCAGCACCCACAGGCTCTGGGGGCTTAGGCTGATTCAAGCACGCACGGATGATTCCACGGGCGCGAATGGTCGTCTTGCGGGCCATCCAGTTATTATACTTCTGGGATCCGCGGTCGGAGACCAGCTGCCATTCGTCCTCATTGCCACTATCGTCATCTGATCCCACGAACACGCCCGCCACTTGTGCTGGATCTGGGCCCAACCTGATTACATTGTTGTTAATCTGGTCTTGGAGCTAGTCCTTAAACGCATAGCACCGTTGGATGGTGTGCCCCAGGGCTCGATGGTAAGGACAGTAGCGGGGGTTATCCGTGAGATGTGCCTCCTCTGGCCTCCAACACTCAGGCAGTCGCACAATCCTCTGCTCCAGGGCGCTCCGGAAATAACCGGGGACCTGATCCTCGTGAAATGAGTAAGTCAGGTATCGCGGGCCCCTGGGAGCGTGGTCTTGACGAGGGGCTGGAGGGGCCTGCCGAGGAGGTGGACCCTGATTATCTCGCCTGGGTTGTGGCGGTACATCACGCGGAGGGGCCGGCCGGTTCTGGGGCTGCCGCTGCTGGGCCGGGAACTAAGCCCGTGGAGGCGGATTCCTGTGAGGCTGTGGAGCTGGTCTCACCGGCAGCAGCTCCAACGGCCTAGGGGCCTCTATCTGGGCAACAGCAGCGGGCTCAGCCCTGCTGACTCTCCTCGCAGGAATCATAGGAGGCAGCAGGCGCGCCTGACTGGCCTGTTGCAGGGCTTCCTCAAGACGTTGAGCTTTGTCTGAGAAGTCTCTGAACCCTCCGAGGTAATTCTGAGTGATCAAGGAAGGGACCAGCTCGGTCTTGACGTTCCCGACGCACATTGTCAGCAACTGCTCTTGAGTCAATGTCATGTCAAGGGAATACGTGAGACCCTTCCATCGGGCGACGAAGTCCGCGACTCGCTCATCAGGCCTCTGCTTGCACTTGAAGAGGTCTGCGATACTCGTCTTCCGGGTCGTGGAACTGAACTGGTAGAGGAACTGTCTACGAAGGTCCTCCCAGCTAGTTATCGAACCGACGGGGAGCTGGTTGTACCAGACAAATGCTGGCCCTTCCAGTGTCTGAACAAAGCAGCGAAGCTTAGCGGCCTCCTGCTGCGCCGGAGTCCCCAACATAGGCCCGCACCTCGAGTTGAAATGGGCCAAATGCTGTGGTGGATCTCCAGTCCCGTTGAAGGGGGCGAAAGTGGGATTCCCGAATCCCGGAGGTGCCGGCATGTCATCCACCCATGCTGGGTATGGCTTGCCGTCCGGTGGGATCTCCACTTTCCGAGTCTCCAAGGCTTCCAAGCGGGCGATGAGTGCCGCCATCGGATCGTCCGGACATGTGTTCCAGTCCTGGCAAGGATCTCTAACCATGAGTGCATTGCATGGCCCTTCAATCAGGTCGTCGACCGGGTCGTCGAACTCGGCAGCTCGTGGGATGGCGGGCGGAGCGGCCCTTGGGGCAGCGGGAGGAATCCGAGCGGGGTCTCTCAGGTAGTCACGCCGCTCGGGAGGGTGTGGCGAAACATACCGCGCCCTCTTGCCATAGGCAATGGCCTCTCTCCTGTCGGCGAACACGGCGTAATCACGGTTGCCCGGGAGAGTCCCGTCGAGGAGTGGTTGTTCCGGTCCCTGCTGTCCTGGCCTAGGATCACCATAGTCAGGCCGCTGCTCTACAGCGCGCTCGGCGAGGAGCTGGTCAACCAGCTTCTTCTTCTCGGCGAGCTGTTGACGTAGCGTAGCCTTCTCGGGATCCTCCTCTACCCTCTTCATTGAGGCAGATGGGTCGGCGGGCTTTACAGCCTCGATGTGTTCTTTACCTTTGCTGACGTTTCGGCTCAACGTTAGTGCTTCAGTGGGTGCGGGGAGTCCCAGGAGGTTCCTCTGATGACGAGTAACTCTCACCGATGGATCTAACGACGGCTTGTCTTCAGGGGGGAAGCCCCCGTCGAGAAGTTCCAAGTCGTTCCCCTCTCCTGACAGGTCAGCCATATTGACTGTTTCCGTCCCTGGGGATATACCCTCAGGGCCACCCAGTGAATCGGGTTGTCGGCGAATCGCACTGAAGCGTAGGGCAGCGTACTGCCCCCATCCACTGATATACACGTGGGGAGTGGCTTCCCCGATAACCTTGCGGAGTACTTGAAAACACTCAACGCATCGTTGTCGGAGGGCCTCGTGGTGCCCAAATGACCCAGGGTGCCGAACCGCGGGGAGCGTGGCCAGGTCAATCTGGCGGCACTGCTCACCAATATCCTCCAGGTGTAGTTGACTCCCGGGGTATGGCATTTGTAGGCAGTGAAGACGGGATTGAGTCTCCCGGAGAGTTCGGCGGAAGCATTCTAACTCATCCGGGGTGAGTGATTCGGGTGCATCAAAGCCCGGTCCTGCGACTGGCCAAAACTTCTTGGGGAAGTGGCCCTCTGCAAGGACGGTCCAGAAGCTCCACGACTCAAACTCGGGACCCAGATCTCCTTGGTCATCTTCAATGGCTGGGAATAGACGGGGAACCGACAGTAGTGCCGAGGCGGGCCGTCAGGCCGACGGGCTGGCCGGCGGTGAATACGGCGAGCAGGCCGATTGTCCTCCATATCCCGGGCCGCCCTCTGAGGGTGGTGGTGCCCCAGCTACCACATCGCGATAGGACGGGCCGGCGAGCGAACATCCTTCCGCAGCATCGGTGCTCGCCGAGGGTGCACTAGATCGTGGTTCGACCGTCGGTCCCCAGATAAAGTCTCCGGCTTCTCCGATCGAGGCGGAAGGCACTTCCGGAGGGGCCGGTACCAACCGCAAGCTTGATCCTTGGGGGTCTACCAGGCCCTCGCTACTCCGGATATACCTTCGGAGAGAAGCGGGGATCACATCGATCTCGCTCTCGGGGAGTACGAGGCTAACATGCCGCATTCCTACCCCTGCCCTTGACTGGCGGGATTGGGGGAAGGGCTCTGTCGCCGAATCTTACTCCGCCTCCGAATCAGAGAAGCGGACCGGTCGGATCTCTGTCCGGAATTCCGTAACATTCTTCCCTCGGCGTCGACGCCTTGCCTTCCTGCCCCTGGGTGGTTCTTCGGGGCAGGGATGATCTCTGTCCTGGCGTCCTCTGGCCGCACCGGTGCTGGGGCCAAGAGGACTGGAAACCAAGGTGCGAGGGGCACCGGGACAGATATCAAAGGGGACGCGGGGAGAGATGATTCTGGGCAGGCCTCTGGGCCGGGATCGGAAGGTGGGATGACCCATGCCTCCTGGATCGGCCACACGGAGTAGACCCTGCTGGTGAATAGCGCTACCGCGAGGTGGTCCGCGGTGGCTACTGCCTGTACCAGCAACCGGGAGAGTCGACCCAACCTGCCTATGGGGCGGTCGGGGCCTCGATCCAGGTCGGGCATAGAAGTTCCCCTGCTCAGGATGCACAGGGGCCTGGCGACTGGAGCCAACAGTGGCTTGGGCCAATGCGGCCGCTGTTGCCAGGGCCCCAAGGTGGGCATCCTCTTCCGCTCGTGCCCGACGTTGGCGTCGGGACAAACGAGTCGGGATGAGCGGTGCGGGCAGGTGGAGAGACCGCTCTTCGACTTGAGGGGCCTGGCGGCGGTGTCGCCGTGGCCTGGCGGGAGCCCTTACCGCGGATCCCTGGAGCGAATTCCGGATAGGGTGGTCCCGGACATCTTCCACCTCATCCGCATAGGGAAGGGAACTGTCGGAGCGCTCCGGGGATAAGCTCCCGAAGCGGTTGGACGTCGAGGTAGGCAGCGGTGCCTCCCTGCGCGGCCCTCGGGGGCGGCGGTGGTGGCGAGGTGCGGCTTCCTCGAGGTCTAGGCGAGCCATGTCCCTGGTGGGGATGACTCCCTCTTCCTCATATCTCCGCACCAAGTTGTTGATCACCCTTCTCTGGATGACCTCCGAGGGGGAGAGAGGGCGTGGTTGTCCCGCAATTGCGGCTACTGGGACGGCTGTGAAACGGGCGGGACCGCGCGGAGTAACCGCGTCGGTGTCTCCCCTACCCCTGCGCCAGTGGGCGGGTGGCGATCGGGCACTGGACTGGGCGACTCGATTCCTGAAAGCAGGGAGAAAAACCCATTAACACTGACGGGAAAAGGAATCGACAACCAACCTTTAGTGCCACGACGCCTTCCGTGGGGGGAACCCAGGCCATCGACGTTGTGAGACGGAGTGCCCGATTTCCCCTCCCCAGCCCCTGGCGGGTAAAACTGAATGCTCGGCCGGGCAACATGCCGGTCTTCCAACTCCTCTGAAATCCATCGGTCTTCGTTTTGAGGAGAAGAGATTCACGTCGGGTTCACCATTTTTCGGTTTCGGTGGGGATGTGCGTCGGGTTTCTGTTCCGGCGCTGTTCCGCCAGGACGCGTTCGCGCGTGCACCCGTCGACCCGAGGGGATGGGCGCGCGCGGTTTGTGGTCCCACAGTCCCGCTTTCCAAAGGCGGGCGGCATCCGTCCCTTATTCAGGGGCGTCTGCTCCTTGATCGAAACCGGGATGATGGGATGTCGGCTCCTCCTTCCTTGAACGTCTCCTCTGAACTCGTCGCCTAATCCGGGTCTCCCTCATAGATTTAAGACATGCTCGTGAATCTCGTTCCCGGTGCCATATCTTCATGGACACCGGTTAATTACGCTGCTTCCGCCCGGACGCTCCAAGGAGTCTGGTCGGGGCAGCAACCTGCGGTGAGGAGACCGGGTGGCTCTGGGTGTTGGGGGCGTGTCTTAACACTGCGGCTCTGCATATCTGTCTTCCGTCCCTAATAGGGCTTCTCGAAAGCGTGATGGCCTGAGGCATCCCATACTGGGTGCGGGGAACTGCGTCATCTGAGGTTTTCCTCAGCTTCCCATGTTTAACACGGGGTATGCCGCGAGTTTAACGTCCAGCGGGGACGACATCGGACTGATCAACACAAGGAGTGGATCAGATGACAGAACCCCTTGCGGGGAACCTCCGACGCTGGGGCCAGCACATGGGCGGATTCCCGAGTGAAGTGGAGTGGAGTGAAGTGGCATGACCCCACCGGGATGTGGCGGCCCGGGTAAGGGTCAGGGTGGATGATGGATTGAAGAGCCTGAACCTTGTCTAGGCTTCCTACGTACCGCGCGTTAGCGCGGATCAAAGTCAGCGTAGTTCGAATATACAGTTTAACGTCATGCTGGACGTTGGCGAGCCGACTCACGAGGAGATCGAGGCTGCCGGGCGGAGGATTGAACCGAACCACCTCGCACAGAGGGGGATGGAACGGCCGGGTGGATCACAGTTTCACGTCATGCTGGACGTTGGCGGGCCGACTCACGAGGAGATCGAGGCTGCCGGGCGGAGGATTGAACCGAACCACCTCGCACAGAGGGGGATGGAACGGCCGGGTGAATCACAGTTTCACGTCATGCTGGACGAAAATAGAGAAAAAGAAAAAGGAGGCAGTGGGGAAGCACGATGGAGATACACACGTGCTGTCACCCACAGGGGCGGATTCATATGTGAATCGACGCAAGCGTGAACCCAGAAGGGGTCCACTGATGGACGAACCGACGTGAAGACGACCGGGACGACCAGGTGGTGGGCTTGAACCTCAGGGAGGCTTCCTACGTACCCTGTTTAGGAGACAGGGATCAAAGTCTACATAGTTCATTCGGTAACACTCTACCCCCGGGGGCGGAGGCCACTCCAATCTCGACATCCCTGCAGAGACGAGCGGGTGGGGGCCACATCCAAACCGGGAGGGGGACCCTGCGTGCGAGGCACGGGATCGGGTGAAGCGGACGGTTTAACGTCTTGCCGGACGAGGTACAGTTTAACGTCGTGTGTTGAGGACGAAGCGGACGGTTTAACGTCTTGCCGGACGAAGTACAGTTTAACGTCGTGTGTTGAGGACGAAGCGGACGGTTTAACGTCTTGCCGGACGAAGTATAGTTTAACGTCGTGTGTTGAGGACGAAGGTGCTTGGCAGTTTAACGTCTTGCAGCGCGGACGTTGGGGGCTAGGCAGTTTAGCGTCATGCAGCTTGGACGTGGTGCAGTTTAGCGTCGTGCGGGACGGATGCTGAACAGTTTAACGTCTTGTAGCTTGGACGTATGCTGGGCAGTTTAACGTCGTGCAGCCTGGACGAGGCACAGTTTAACGTCATGTTGGACGAATGCTGAACAGTTTAACGTCTTGTAGCTTGGACGATTGCAGTTTAACGTCGTGCGGGACGAATGATTTTCCACCGATGGGTCCGTGTCACTTCGCGCAAGCCTGGAGGGCCGCGCGGGAAGACAACGTACGGTACGGGCACCCGCGATGAGGATCATCGGGCGCCACGCAGGCGGGTACCCTCAGGGGGTCAAAGGGGGCGACCCTGGCGGATTGCGCGCAAAAGTGGGACTTGGCGCGCAATACCGCGAGTCGGCGCGCAAATGGGCGGGCTGGCGCACAATTGGGCCAGCGCTTTGCGCGCGGATGATGGAGATTGCGCGCACCGGGCTTCGGATAGCGCGCGGGGGCAACAGCTCATTCTTTAATGAATGGCCACTTGAAAAAAAGGGGGGTGCGCGCAATCGGGCTGGATTGCGCGCACCCGATGGGGCAATTGCGCGCAAGAGGCTTCTTTTGCGCGCGAAGGCCTTTAGGTCAAAAGTTATTTAAATGAAAGGAGCCAGAGGGATTGCGCGCGAAGGCGAACCCCGAGGCTTTCTTGCGCGAAAGAAAGGAGGTTACCTGGAGTTCGGCATTGCGCGCGGAAGGGGTTGGATTGCGCGCACGAGACCGTTCGAATTCTGGCAACCTTTAAAACGTTGGGGGTCGCCTCATATTTATAGGCAACCCTGGGCGCGGAATCCGGTTCTCGGGCGCGGAATTCTCTTCGCGGGCGCGGAATCGGGCCCGGCGCGCAAGGGAGTCGCGCGGGCCGTTGGCGCGCAAAATTGCGCGCCGAACCAGCGCATTGCGCGCATCCCGGGAGGTTTGCGCGCGGCTCATCAACTTTGCGCGCGAGCTTCTAAAATTCCGCGCAAGGCCTCCGGGCCCTCCGAAACGTGCTTCTGACTCCAAATATGACCTCGCTATCCGCATCCGGAGCTTGGTTTGGGAACAACGGACTTTTCCGGCGTCTACAAAACCCTTACCTTGTACTTTTCCTTGGTTGGGGAAGGTTAAAATCTTGTATAATGGTGAAATATTTTTTATTAAATTATACAAGAATCATATATATTAATATGATATCATATATGATCTTTTAACATTGCTTTGTTAATAATATCTTAAATTTATCATTGTTTCGGGTGTTAACTAACTCATTTTCTTTTATATGTTTTGTTACATAAGACATGTTTTTCATGGATAGGTTGTATCTTATTCATATCCAGAATGATATCAAGTCCTTAAATACTATTATTAATCATCAAATGGGAATTATACTTGAATGGATACGATGGAGAATAAATCTCATCACGTTCGTGGAGATGGTAGTCCGTACGTACGCACGAGCGACAATATCATTCTTTTGATATTAAAATAATATATAATTGGATGGTATATCATATATACAGAATCATTATCATGTTAAATTTATTATTTACATGAATTACACATCATTATTATACCCATCCAAATAATAATTTATTGAATAACAATTACACCACGACGTGGAGACGGTAACCCGTACGTACGCAAGTATGGTGACATGTTATTCAAAGGATGGATAGAATACTGAATATGGTTGTACCATATTTATAATAACATCAAAGTATATATATTATACTAGAGTTATTATTTTATAATGGTAACAACAAAGGAATAAGAAGTGGAAGAATAAAGAAACTTGGAAAAGGGTGGTGAAATCATTACCTCTTCTTCAGGTTCTTCCTTTTGATTTGATCAAAAGGGCTCCTTAGGTTGGCTTTATGATCAAACTAAGTACTCTAGGTTGTATTGAGGGAAGTTGGGAGAGTATTTGGGTAGATTTTGGCCGAACCAAAAGGCTTTGAAGGTGTGAATAAATGAGAAGGATGAGTGCCCTTTTATAAGAGGGGTGAGGGGCACGTTTGGAAAAGCTAGAAATATTATTTTATAATAAATTCACATTCGGTTTCTAATGGACGAAAAGTGTATTATTTAAATTTTAAGGTGGGGATAGGTCGCAAAACACTCAACCAAAAGAATTTATACAGGTTTAGGTCATTATACTAACCTTATCTTTAAGTATTAACTCTTAGTTAATTTGTTTGACATTTACCATGTCACTTTGTATTTTTATATTATATAGTTAATAAACTTAATATATACATCCAAATGACCCCCATGTGGTCCCTTAATGATACACCTATCATGATATAAGTCTCTTGGTCGAACCTTAGATTTTTAGGAATTTAATATCAATTAATAATATAATATTTGTTTTAAAAACACTTTTATGTCAATTTTGACACTATTCAATAGTTGATTTTTGTGAAACTCATAACAGAATTATTACTTCTAAAAAAGTCAATTAAATAAATCCTAATATGTCATATTATCGTATAAAATTAGTGTAATTCATTAAAAGTCTCAAATTATATTTATTTGGGTATTTATAATATCAATTATTTTAATTTTTCACTATTATGGTAATTACTGCATCATCATTGTGTCATAAATAAATTGAATTATATAATGTCTAAAAATTATAAATGAAAGATAATTATGTAGGAAATATTATTATATTTATAATGAATATTTACAATAGAATTTATCTTATGTATAACCCTATATTAAAAATGATTTAGTAAATAAACTTTGATTTTAACTCTTTTAACTCTTCTTCGAATTAAATAATAATAAATGTTCTAATCTAATCCAAGTGGACCTAAATTATAATATTTAATTCCTAAGGTTGTGTTTTGTCGAGATACACTTGTCCAATAGAATTAGGACATGTGTTAGGGTAATATTAATATCATTTTTACCCTTAATTATACTATTTACTATTAACCGTGGTAAACAAAAGTAAAAAGTTACTATTCACCAAAAGTTATTTTCATCTCATTGAACCACATTTTACTTCTTGATATTAACCATGACTCTCAGATTTTCTAAATTCCATTCACAGAAGTGGTAATCTTTATTTTTATGAAAAAATTCAGTTTTTTAACTACCACTTAGTAGTTTCACTATTCATCAAAAATTGAAGTTTTTCAGAACAATGCCAAAATTTCACCTTAATCTATAATTGATATTCTGAATTCAAAAATGATGTCTATTTTACAAAATTGTAAACATATAAGTTGAATTAATTAATTTTATGATTAATTCCCGCTGTCACAACAAATAGCGTGTTTTTAAGAAACAATATATATCAAAATATTGACAATTATTTAGGTCCAATTTCAAAATGAAATTAATTATAATGCACACCATTGGATAAAATGGTAAAAATATATTCTAATTATACTTTAAAACAACTCAATAATATAATTTATCACTATAAATTATTTTGGTTAAAAAAGTTTTTTTTAAGTATTTTTCACTATTCATAAAAATTGGAAGTTCTCAGAAAAATACCAAAAAGTCATATTATTATAATTTTGATATTCCGAATCCAAAAATGAAGTCTATTTTGAAATATAAAATATATATAATTTCAAAAAGTAGGTATTACTATTCATAACGGCTAGTTTGATTGGTTGTGGTGTGTTAGAACTCGATGTTGCGTACAACACACGCTATCACATTATTCAAAGAGAAGCGTACCATAGAAGCTTGGGGTGTTACACTCTCCCCTCCTTCAAATAATTTCGTCCTCGAAATTTCTAGAATATTATCGCATGAAAATAATCAGGTGGTTCTTCATCATAAGTTCTTCGGGTTCCCGCGTTGCCTCTTCCATCTTATGGTTTCTCCACAAAACTTTTACTAGACGCGTCGTCTGGTTTCTCAGTACTTGTTCTCTCGTATCAATAATCTTGACAGGTTCTTCGCAATAAGAAAGATCGGGTTCCAGTTCCAATTCCGCATAGGTGAGTACATGCGTTGGGTCAGGCAAGTATTTCCTCAATAGAGATACGTGGAACACATCGTAAACTTTGGAGAGACTTGGCGGCATTGCCAATCGGTAAGATACAACCCCAATTCGTTCTAGAATTTCGAAAGGTCTGATGTACCTGGGACTCAATTTATCTTTATTACCAAAACTTATGACTCCCTTCCATGGAGATACCTTCAAGAAAACATGATCACCGACTTGAAATTCCAAATCCTTCCTTCAATTATTGGCATAGCTCTTCTACCTACTTTAAGCTGCTTTGATGTGATTTTGGATTACCTTCACCTTTTCCATCGTTTCCTCCACCAGTTCTGGGCCTACAAGTTTTCTTTCACCAACGTCATCCCAACAGGTTGGTGTAAGACATCTCTATTCATATAACGATTCATATGGGGCCATCTGAATACTTGAATGGAAGCTATTTTTATAAGAAAATTCTACCAAAGGTAACTATTGATCCCACATACCCTGAAAGTCAATTGAGAAGGATCTTAACATGTCTTCTAAGGTTTGAATAGTTCGTTCTGATTGTCCATCTGTCTGAGGGTGGTAGGCAGTGCTCAAATGACGTTCAGTATCCAGGGATTTCTGAAGACTCTTCCAGAATCTTGAAGTAAAACAGGGATCACGATCAGAAACAATCGATAGGGGTACTCCATGAAGTCTCACAACTTCATTAATATATAGTCTTTCTAGACGTTCCAGTGGTAGATCTTCTCTTATAGCACGAAAATGTGCTGACTTGGTAAGACGATCAACAATAACCCATATTGCATCGTTCCTTCTAGGAGTCTTTGGTAGCCCCATGACAAAGTCCATCGTAATATTGTCCCATTTCCACTTCAGTATGGGAAGAGGTTGCATGACTCCCCCAGGCTGTTGCCTTCCAACTTTCACTTGTTGAAAAACCATACATCTTGACACAAAATCAGCAATCTCCTTATTCATGTTGTCCCACCAAAAATGTTCCTTCAAATATCTATACATTTTGGTGATCCCAGGGTATATAGAGAAATTGGGACTATGAGCATCATCCAGTAATTCCCATTTTAGATCAGGTATATCGGGAACACAAAGTCTCTTCCCGAATTTCAAAATTCCTTCTTCATACACAAAGTCTCTCAATCTCCCATCATTCATAGCTTTAATCTTCTTTTGAAATTATTCATCATCAGTCTGAGAACTCTTAATCCTTTCTAGTAAATATGGATTGGCAACCATTTGAAAAAGCATTGATGTTTCACCTTCCCTGGTTATTACCATGTCCATCTTCACTAGATCCATCAAAATTGGATCCCTTTCAATTCTCATCACGTTCAAAACTCCATGGTCTTTTCTGCTCAAAGCATCTGCCACCTTGTTTTCTTTCCCTGGGTGGTAGTGTATCGTACAATCATAATCCTTGAGTAATTCAAGCCATCTACTTTGCCTCATGTTGAGTTATTTTTGTGAGAAAATATACTTCAAACACTTGTGATCAGTATAAATATCACATTTTTCACCATAGAGGTAGTGCCTCCATATCTTCAAAGAAAAGATCACAGCTGATAACTCGAGATCATGAGTAGGATAGTTTTGTTCATGAATTTTCAACTATCGTGATGCATTGGCAATAACCCTATCATTCTGCATAAGGACACAACCAAGTCTTTTCTTCGATGCATCACTATAAATAACAAACCCATCATTCCCTGATGGTAGAGTCAATGTAGGAGCATTGACTAATATTCTCTTCAGTTCTTCGAAACATTCTTCATACTCTTTTATCCAAACCAATTTAACCCCTTTACGTGTGAGCTTCGTTAATGGGTTATCCAATCAGGAAAAATTCTGGACGAAATGTCGATAATAACCTACTAAACTAATAAAACTATGTACCTCATTTATACTCATCGGTGCTGGCCATTCTTGGATTGCCTTAGTCTTAGAAGGATCAACAGAGATTCCATCTTTAGAGACAATATGACCAAGAAAAAAAATCTCTTGAAGCCAGAATTCACACTTGCTAAACTTCCCATATAATTCATGTCTTCTAAGAGTCCTCAGGATAATGTGCAGGTTATTTTCATGATCTTCGTAGCTTTTGGAGTATACCAAGATATCATCAATAAATACCACCAAAAATTCATCTAGATACTCCTTGAAAACTCTATTCATTAGATCCATGAATACAGAGGGTGAATTAGTCAATCCAAAAGGCATTACAGTAAACTCGTAATGCCCATACCTGGTTCGAAATGCTTTTTTCGGAATGTCATCCTTCTTCACACACAACTGATGGTATCCAGATTGAAGGTCAATCTTTGAAAAGTATTGAGATCCATGCAATTGGTCAAATAAATCATCAATTTGAGGTAGGGGATACTTTTTCTTTATTGTTATAGTATTGATCTCCCTATAGTCGATACATAACCTCATAGATCCATCTTTCTTTATAACAAAAAGAACAGGGGCTCCCCATGGAGAAACACTAGGGTGAATAAATACCTTATTACTCAATTACTCTAGTTGTTTATTTAGTTCGACTAATTCTACAGTGGACATTCTATAAGGGGTCTTCGATATAGGCCTTGACCGAGGAATTAAATCAAATGGAAAACTCAACTTCTCATTCTGGAAGATGTCCAGGTAAATCGTCCGGAAAGACATCTACATTTTCTTTAACAATGGGTACATCCTCTATTTGAACATTAATTTCCTCACCCATAGTCATTTCATTGTCTTCCTCCCCAATAATTGAATTTAGTTGAGCTACTGGGGGTGGATCTAGATAAGAATTAGGTGGTGACGATTCTACTCTAAAGATAAGGTGTTCCTTATCATCATCATAAAAAATCATAACCTCTTTCTTCTTACAATAAATCTTCGCATCATATTCCGAAAGCCAATCCATACCGAGGATTATATCAAACTCAATCATAGGTATGAGGATGAGATCAGCAGATAAAGAACATTTATGTGCTCTAATGGGGATGGATTCACAAAACTTTGTTGTAATGATACATCCCCAAGGAGTTTTAATTGACAACTCCCTTGTTAAATCAAATTGGAAATATCTAATTTTCTTAGTAAACTGGGAAGATATGAAACAACGTGAAGATCCAGAATCAAATAATGCATTTTCTAAACATGAGGAAACCATTAAATTATCTGCCACCACGTCTTTCGGAGATTCTACCTCAGCAGTAGTGATAGCATAATCTTGGCCTTGATCCCTTGGCCTTTTCTGAGGTAAGTTCCCCTGACGCTTAGGAAATTCATTTGCATAATGTCCCATCTCCATTCAATTTTATCATTGAACATTGATAGCTTCCTTCTTCCCTTTGCATTCACGAGCTTGGTGGACTTTTTCTCCACACTTGTATGAGACACCCATTCCCTTTAAGCAAGTACCGAGGTGTTTCTTCCCACATTTACCACAGGATGGATATTCAACCTTTCCCTTCTTCCCCTTATTTCCATTCCCAGATTGATCAGAAGATCTCTTCTTCTCTTGCTTTGCTTTAAAGTCATAAGACTTAGAGAATTCCTTTTTTGTCTTGATAGCACATGAGACAATGTCTTTGTACGACGAGAAGGATTGTGAGACTAATGCTCGATGGAGAAATGGTTTTAACCCATCAAAGAAATGATCAATATTACTTCTTGGGTTACATATATAATATCCAGCATACCTTGCTAACCTTGTAAATTTAGCCTCATACTTTGCGACATTCTCATCCACCTTTTGTCTCAGACTCAGAAATTACCTTTCCATATCTGCTCGATGGTCACGAGGAAAGTATTTTTTATAAAAACATATCTTTGAACTCCCTCCATTCCATATTTGATACTTCATCATCTTCCTTAGTGTTTTGAATCAATGACCACCATTGATCAGCATCTCCAGTGAGTCGGTAAACTGCCATGATAATTGTTTCTCTTTCACTACTCCCCAAAGCCTGAAATATTTTCTCTAGGGAATTTATCCATTTCTCAGCTACTAAGGGATTTGTACTCCCATTGAACGTTGGTGGTTTCTACCTCATGAAGCGATCTAACATTGATCCTCCACACTGCGGATCATGGTGCTCCATACGGGTAAGGTTATTATTAATAACCTGAGTGAGTTGTCGCAGTATGGTGATTAGCTGATCAGCACCAGTTGCATCACCAGTTACACTATAATTATCTTGAGCAGGAGGGAAATCCCTACATGGAGTGCGTGCATTGATACAGTTTCCATTTCTTCCACTAGGCGGCATTTCTAAACAATATAAAAAACTAGATCAGTTTATGAATCAAAATACATAATTCCATACTTATAAAACACTTAACATAAATTGAACTATTTATGGATATAACCCATAATCATAAAAATGTTTTCTTTGAGGAAGTATATACTCATAAACGCTTCATAATGATTTGTAAAGAAAATGAGTGTTATCCTAAGCATAACCCTCGGGAGTGTCATAACCAAGAGTGTAGCAAGGCCCGTTGTCGTGTACCAGTTCCCGTTCGAGTCTAGATCCAAGAGGTGTTTTCAGGTTTTACCCCTAGGTACATCTGTGCCAGAGCCGCCTCTACCTGCTCGTATCCAGACAGGGATGTATTGCTCGGAAAACTCACAAAATCTTTACAATACAAAAATTCTAAGAAGTTCTTCTATACTATTCCTCAAAGTTCATCTTAGGTCTACGTGCTCTAATCAGAGTTTATCTAAATCTAGCTTCCAAGGTTTGTACTAAACTTCCTCTGATACAAACTATAACGCCCCGACCCCAGTTACCCACAGTTGGTGCATTATTACATAACATTAGCATGATCACAAGAATGATCAAATCTCAATAGACCGATTTTTTTATTAGCCTTGGAAACACTAGATATATTCATATAGTTTTACATTACATCATAAAGTGAACGACTACTACAACAACATAGTCTCCATATCCCACACTCATATCCCCACATACTATCCCTACAGGTCATTTATAAATTACTTCTTCACATCCTGGGAAAAATAAAACATAGAAAAGGGGTGAGCTCAAATGCCCAGTAAGGATAACAATATAGTGGAAACTTTCATAAATAAGAATAAACATTTAAGGAAGTATATAACTAAAAAAAAGCCTTTTAAACTTGAACTTCAACATATAATGGAAAAAATAAAATGAAATAATGCCATTTACTTATTCACATGGATATTCTACTAATCGAATAATCACATGCAATATCAATAACCACTTTCATAATGATGGAATGCATAATGCCAGACTATTATAACCACATAGCCAAGGCCTCGTGCCAAGACTACAAATAAGATTTTGTCAAGGCCTTGTTCCAAGACACTAGTTTGTCTCATGAGACCTTCCGATGCATCGAGGAGCTATAGCGGGCTCCACCCGTCACATATTAAGTCCAATGCATTCCCATATGAAAAGGTTTAAAAATAACATAAACATTCGTATTAAAACTAGCATACGAAATGTCAATACTTTCACCATAAACTATGAATGGTATAAAAATACCACATCCACAGTCAAACATATCCCGAAACGTTCAATAAAATATAGAAGTTTTGTATCACAATAAATCAACTTCAAATAAGCATAAAATCAATCAATGGATGTTGACATAGATGAAATCAGAACTCTTTTTAGAGAAATATCTCTTTCTATTCTGAAATCATTTAAGAGTCATATATTTATAAAATAAAACATTTTCTTTGAAATATACTTATAATCTTGTAAGGGAAGCTTCGAAAATTTTATAACGGTGGAAAATAACCACACCTGCCGTATAAGTTAAAAAAATCATTCTTACCTTAATTCTGTCAAAAAGGTTAAAAAGCAACTTGTTTGGAAAACGATGGAAAAATTACTTTATAAAACACTTATAAAAAGTCAAACAAAGGTATAAATGACTTTAAACCATATTCTTTTAAATAGTAAAAATGTTTTGAAATACATTTTTAAGAAACATGGATGTGGATGATAAAGAGATCCTAGTAGATTATTACGTATAAACAACCTCGAACAATGAAGAGATTGCGAAATAAACTCTTACCTTGTAATTTTACTTGGTTGGGGGTAGGTTAACCTCCTGTATAATGGTGAAATAATTGTTATTAAATTATACAAGAATCGTATACATTAATATGATATCATATATGATCTTTTAACATTGCTTTGTTAATAATATCTTAGATTTATCGTTGTTTCGGGAGTTAACTGACTCGTTTTCTTTTATATGTTTTGCTATGTAAGCCATGTATTTCATGGATAGGTTGTATCTTATTCATATCAAGAATGATATAAAGTCCTTAAATACTATTATTAATCATCAAATGAGAATTATTCTTGAATGGATACGATGGAGAATGAATCTCATCGCGTTCGTGGAGACGGTAGTCCGTATGTACGCACGAGCGACAATATAAATATTTTGATATTAAAATAAAATATAATTGGATGGTATATCATATTTACAGAATCATTATCATGTTACATTTCTTATTTACATGAATTAAACATCATTATTATACCCATCCAAATAATAATTTATTGAATAACAATTACACCACGACATGGAGACGGTAAGCCGTACATACGCACGTATGGTGACATGTTATTCAAAGGATGGATAGAATACTGAATATGGTTGTACCATATTTATAATAACATCAAAGTATATATATGATACTGGGGTTATTATTTTATAATGGTAACAACAATAGAAGAAGAAGTGGAAGAAAAAAGGAACTTGGAAAAGGGTGGTGAAATCATTACCTCTTCTTCGGGTTCTTCCTTTTAATTTGATCAAAAGGGCTCCTTAGGTTGGCTTTCTGATCAAACTAAGGCCTCTAGGTTGTATTGAGGGAATTTGGGAGAGTATTTGGGAAGATTTTGGCCGAAGAAAAAGGCTTTTAATGTGTGAACAAATGAGAAGGAGGAGTTCCCTTTTATAAGAGGGGTGAGGGGCACCTTTGGAAAAGCTCGAAATATTATTTTATAATAAATTAAAATTTGGTTTCTAATGGATCCAAATTGGATTATTTAAATTTTAAGGTGGGGATAGATCTAAAACCACTCAACCAATAGAATTTAGACAGGTTGGGTCATTATACTAACCTTATCATTAAGTATTAACTCTTAGTTAATTAGTTTGACATTACTAGGTCACTTTTTATTTTTATATTATATGGTTAATAAACTTATTATATACATCCAAGAGACACCCAAGCAGTACATTAATGATAAAACTATCATGATATATGTTTCTTGGTGAACCTTAGATTTTTAGGAATTTAATATCAATTAATAATATAATATTTGTTTTAAAAACACTTTTATGTCAATTTTGACACTATTCAATAGTTTATTTTTTTGAAACTCATAACAGAATTATTACTTCTAAAAAATTCAATTAAATCAATTATAATATGTCATATTATCCTATAAAATTATTGTAATTCATTAAAAGTTTCAAATTATATTTACTTGGGTATTTATAATATCAATTATTTTAATTTTTCACTATTATGGTAATTACTGCATCATCATTGTATCATAAATAAATTAAATTATTTAATGTCTAAAAATTATAAATGAAATATAATTATGTATGAAATCTTATTATCTTTCTAATGAATATTTACAATAGAATTTATCTTATGTATAAACCTATATTAAAAATGTTTTAGTAAATAAACTTTGATTTTAACTCTTTTAACTCTTCTTTGAATTAAATAATAATAAATGTCCTAATCTAATCCAAGTAGACCTAAATGATAATATTTTATTCCTAAGATTGTTTTTGGTCGAGATACACTTGTCCAATAGAATTAGGACATGTGTTAGGATAATATTAATATCATTTTTACCCTTAATTACCCAATTTACTTTTAACCGTGGTAAATAAAAGTAAAAAGTTACTATTCACCAAAAATTATTTTCATCTCATTGAACGACATTTTACTTCTTGATATTAACCTTGTCTCTCGTATTTTCTAAATTCCATTCATAGAAGCGGTAAAATTAATTTTTATGAAAAAATTCAGTTTTTTAACTACCACTTAGTAGTTTCACTATTCATCAAAAATTGAAGGTTTTCAGAACAATGCCAAAATATCACCCTAATCTATAATTGATTTTCCAAATTCAAAAATTATTTCTATTTTACAAAATTCCAAACATATAAGTTTCATTAATTAATTTTATGATTAATTCCCACTGTCACAACAAATAGCGTGTTTTTAAGAAACAATATATATCAAAAGATTGACAATTGTTTAGGGCCAATTTCAATGTGAAATTAATTATAATGCACACCATTGGATAAAATGGTAAAAATATATTCTAATTATACTTTAAAACTACTCGATAATATAATTTATCACTATAAATTATTTTGATTAAAAAAGTTGTATTTAAGTATTTTTCACTATTCATAAAAATTGGATGTTCTCAGAAAAATACCAAAAATTCATCTTAGGATAATTTCGATATTCCGAATCCAAAAATGAAGTCCATTTTAAAATATAAAATATATATAATTTCAAAAAGTAGGTATTACTATTCATAACAGCTAGTTTGATTGGTTGTGGTGTGTTAGAACTCGATGTTGCATACAACACATGCTATCACATTATTCAAAGAGAAGCGTACCGTAGAAGCTTGGGGGGTTACATTCTCCCCTCCTTCAAATAATTTTGTCCTCGAAATTTCTAGAATATTATCACATGAAAAGACTTGGGTGGTTCTTTATCATAAGTTCCTCAGGTTCTCACGTTGCCTCTTCCATCTTATGGTTTCTCCACAAAACATTTACCAGACGCGTCGTCCGGTTTCTCAGTACTTGTTCTCTCGTATCAATAATCTTGACAGGTTCTTCCCAATAAGACAGATCGGGTTCCAGTTCCAATTCCTCATAGGTGAGTACATGCGTTGGGTCAGGCATGTATTTTCTCAATAGAGATACGTGGAACACATCGTGAACTTTGGAGAGACTTGGCGGCATTGCCAATCAGTAAGCTACAACCGCAATTTGTTCTAGAATTTCGAAAGGTCCGATGTACCTGGGAATCAATTTACCTTTCTTACCAAAACATATGACTCCCTTCCATGGAGATACCTTCAGGAAAACATGATCACCGACTTGAAATTCCAAATCCTTCCTTCAATTATCGGCATAGATCTTCTGCCTACTTTGAGCTGCTTTGATGTGATTTTGGATTACCTTCATCTTTTCCATCGTTTTCTCCACTAGTTCGGGGCCTACAAGTTTTCTTTCACCAACGTCATCCCAACAAGTTGGTGTATGACATCTCTTTCCGTATAATGCTTCATATGGTGCTATCTGAATACTCGAATGGAAGCTATTGTTATAAGAAAATTCTACCAAAGGTAAATATTGATCCCACATACCCTGAAAGTCAAGTGAGAAGGATCTCAACATGTTTTCTAAGGTTTGAATAGTTTGTTCTGATTGTCCATCTGTCTGAGGGTGGTAGGCAGTGCTCAAATGAAGTTCAGTATCCAGGGATTTCTGAAGACTCTTCCAGAATCATGAAGTAAAATGAGGATCACGATCAGAAAAAATCAATATGGGTACTCCATGAAGTCTCATAACTTCATTAATATATAGTCTTTCTAGACGTTCCAGTGGTAGATCTTCTCTTATAGCAAGAAAATGTGCTGACTTGGTAAGACGATCATCAATAAACCATATTGCATCGTTCCTTCTAGGAGTCTTTGGTAGCCCTATGACAAAGTACATCGTAATATTGTCCCATTTCCACTCCGGTATGGGAAGAGGTTGCATGACTCCTCCAGGCTATTGCCTTCCAACTTTCACTTGTTGACAAACCATACATCTTGACACAAAATCAGCAATCTGCCTCTTTATGTTGTCCCACCAAAAATGTTCCTTCAAATCTCTATACATTTTAGTGCTCCCAGGGTGTATAGAGAAATTCTAACTATGAGAATCATCCAACAATTCACTTTTTAGATCAGGTATATCGAGAAGACAAAGTCTCTTCCTGAATTTCAAAATTCCTTCTTCATACACAAAGTCTCTCAATCTCCCCTCATTCACAGCTTTAATCTTCTTTTGAAATTATTCATCATCGGTCTGAGAACTATTAATCCTTTCTAGTAAAGATGGTTTGGCAACCATTTGAAAAAGCATTGATGTTTCACCTACCCTGGTTATTCCCATGTCCATCTTCACTAGATCCATAAAAATTGGATCCCTTTCAATTCTCATTACATTCAAAACTCCATGGTATTTTCTTCTCAAAGCATCTGCCACCTTGTTTGCTTTCCTTGAGTGGTAGTGTATCGTACAATCATATTCCTTGAGTAATTAAAGCTATCTCCTTTGCCTCATGTTGAGTTATTTTTGTGAGAAAATATACTTCAAACTCTTGTGATCAATATAAATATCACATTTTTCACCATAGAGGTAGTGCCTCCATATCTTCAAAGCAAAGATCACAGCTGCTAACTCGAGATCATGAGTAGGATAGTTTTGTTCGTGAATTTTCAACTGTCATGATGCATAGGCAATAACCCTATCATTCTGCATAAGGACACAACCAAGTCCATTCTTCGATGCATCACTATAAATAACAAACCCATAATTCCCCGATGGTAGAGTCAATATAATAGAATTGACTAATCTTCTTTTCAGTTCTTTGAAACATTCTTCACACTCTTTTGTCCAAACAAATTAAACCCCTTTACGTGTGAGCTTTATTAATGGATTATCCAATCAGGCAAAATTCTGGACGAAACGTCGATAATAACCTGCTAAACCAATAAAATTACGTACCTCAGTTATACTCGTCGGTGCTGGCCATTCTTAGATTGCCTTGGTCTTAGAAGGATCAACAGAGAGTCCATATTTAGAGACAATATGGCCAAGAAAAGAAATCTCCTGAAGCCAGAATTCACACTTGCTAAACTTCCCATATAATTCATGTCTTCTCAGAGTCTTCAGGATAATGCACAAGTGATTTTCATGATCTTCGTAGCTTTTGGAGTATACCAAGATATCATTAATAAATACAACCAAAAATTCATCGAGATAATCTTTGAAAACTCTATTCATCAGATACATGAATACAGAGGGTTCATTAGTCAATCCAAAAGGCATTACAGTAAACTCATAATGCCCGTACCTGGTTCGAAATGCTGTCTTCAGAATGTATTCCTTCTTCACACACAACTGATGGTATCCAGATCGAAGTTCAGTCTTTGAAAAGTATTGATCTCCATGCAGTTGGTCAAATAAATCATCAATTCGAGGTAGGGGATACTTGTTCTTTATTGTTATATCATTGATCTCTCTGTAGTCGATACATAACCTCATAGATCCATCTTTCTTTTGAACAGAAAGAATAGGGGATCCCCATGGAGAAACACTAGGGTGAATAAATCCCTTATTAATCAATTCCTCTAGTTGTTTCTTTAGTTCGAATAATTCTACAGTGGCCATTCTATAAGGGGTCTTCGATATAGGCCTTGATCTAGGAATTAAATCAATGGAAAACTCAACTTCTCGTTCTGGAGGATGTCCAGGTAAATCGTCCCGGAACACATCTACATATTCTTTAACAATGGGTTCATCATCTATTTGAATATTACTTTCCTCACCCATAGTCATTTAATTGTCTTCCTCCCCAATAATTGAATTTAGTTGAGATAATGGGGGTGGATCTAGATAAGAATTAGGTGGTGATGATCCTACTCTAAAGATAAGGTGTTCCTTATCATCATCATCAAAAATCATAACCTCATTCTTCTTACAATAAATCTTCACATCATAGTCCGAATGCCAATCCATACCGATGATTATATCAAACTCAATCATAGGTATGGCGATGAGATCAGCAGATAAAGAACATTTATGTGGTCTAATGGGGACTGATTCACAAAACTTTGTTGCAATGTTACTTCCCTTAGGAGTTTTAACTAAAAACTCACTTGTTAAATGAAATTAGAAATATCTAATTTTCTTAGAAAACTGGGAAGATATGAAACCATGCGATGATCCAGAATCAAATAATGCATTTGCTAAACTTGAGGAAACCATTAAATTACCTGCCACCACGTCTTTCAGAGATTCTACCTCAGCAGTAGTGTTAGCATAAGCTTGGCCTTGATCCCTTGGCCTTTTCTGAGGTAAGTTCCCCTGACGCTTAGGAAATTCATTTGCATAATATCCCATCTCCATGAAATTGTAGCATTGAACATTGGTAGCTTCCTTCTTCCCTTTGCATTCACGAGCTTGGTGGCTTTTTTCACCACACTTGTAACAGACACCCATTCCCTTTAAGCAAGTACCGGGGTGTTTCTTCCCATATTTACCACAGGATGGATATTCAACCTTTCCCTTCTTCCCCTTATTTCCATTCCCAGATTGATCAGCAGATCTCTTCTTCTCTTTCATTGCTTTAAAGTCATAAGACTTAGAGAATTCCTTTTCTCTCTTGATAGCACATGAGACAATGTCTTCATACGACGAGAAGGATTGTGAGACTAATGATCGATGGAGAAATGGTTTTAACCCATCAAAGAAACGTTCAATCTTACTTCTTGGGTTATGTATATAATCTCCAGCATACCTTGCTAACCTTGTAAAGTTAGCCTCATACTTTGCGACATTCTCTTCCTCCTTTTGTCTCAGACTCAGAAATTACCTTTCTATATCTGCTCGATGGTCACGAGGAAAGTATTTTTCTAAAAAAAATCTTTGAACTCCCTCCATTCCATATTTGATACTTCATCATCTTCCTTCATGTTTTGAATCAATGACCACCATTGATCAGTATCTCCAGTGAGTCGGTAAACTGCCATGATAACGTTTTCCCTTTCACTACTCCCCAAAGCAGGAAATATTTTCTCTATGGAATTTATCCATTGCTCAGATACTAAGGGATTTTTACTCCCATTGAACGTTGGTGGTTTCTGCCTCATGAAGCGATCTGACATTGATCCTCCATACTGTGGATCAGGGTGCTCCATATGGGTATGTTTATTGTTAATAACCTGAGTGAGTTGTCCCTGTATGGTGATTAGCTGATAGGCACCAGTTGCATCACCAGCGACACTATAATTATCTTGAGCAGGAGGGAAATCCCTACATGGATTGCGTGCATTGATAGGGTTTCCATTTATTCCACTAGGCGCCATTTCTAAACAATGGCATAAACTATATTAGTTTATGAATCAAAATACATAATTCCATACTTATAAAACACTTAACATAAATTGAACTATTTATGGATATAATCCATAATCATAAAAATGTTTTCTTTGAGGAAGTATATACTCATAAACCCTTCATAATGATTTGTAATGAAAATGAGGGTTATCCTAAGCATATCCCCCGGGAGTGTCGTAACCAAGAGTGCAGCAAGGCCCGTTGTCGTGCACCAGTTCCCGTTCGAGTCTAGATCAAAGCAGTGTTTTCGGGTTTTACCCCTAGATACATCTGTGCCAGAGCCGCCTCTACCTGATCGTATCCAGATAGGGATGTATTGCTCGAAAAACTCACAAAATATTTACAATACCAAAATTCTAAGAAGTTATTCTATACTAATCCTGAAATTTCATCTTAGGTCTATGAGCTCTAATCAGAGTTTATCTAAATCTAGCTTCCAAGGTTTGTACTAAACTTCCTCCGATACCAACTGTAACGCCCCGACCTCAGATACCTAGAGTCGGTGCCTTATTACATAACATTGGCATGATCACAAGAAAGATCAAATATCGAAAGACCGATTGGTTTAGTAGCCTTTGAAACACTAGATATATTCATAAAGTTTTACATTACATCATAAAGTGAAAGACTACTGCAACAACATAGTCTCCATATCCCACACTCATATCCCCACATACTATCCCTACAGGTCATTCATAAATTACTTCTTCACATCCTGGGAAAAATAAAACATAGAAAAGGGGTGAGCTCAAATGCCCAGTAAGGATAAAAATATAGCGGAAACTTTCATAAATAAGAATAAACATTTAAGGCAGTGTATAACTAAAACAAAAGCCTTTTAAACTTGAACTTCAACATAGTATGGCAAAAATAAAATGAAATAATGCCATTTACTTATTCACATGGATATTCTACTAATCGAATAATCACATGCAATATCAATAACCACTTTCATAATGATGGAATGCATAATGCCAGACTATCATAACCACATAGCCAAGGCCTCGTGCCAAGACTACAAATAAGATTTTGTCAAGGCCTTGTTCCAAGACACTAGTTTGTCTCATGAGACCTACCGATGCATCGAGGAGCTATAGCGGGCACCACCCGTCACATATTAAGTCCAATGCATTCCCATATGAAAAGGTTTAAACATAACATAAACATTCGTCTTAAAACTAGCATACGAAATGTCAACACTTTCACAATAACTATGAATGGTATACAGATATCACATCCATAGTCAAACATATCACAAAACCTTCAATACAATATATAAGTTTTGTATCATAATAAATCAACTTCAAATAAGCGTAAAATCCATCAAAGGATGTTGACATAGATGAAATCACAAATCTTTTTAGAGAAATATCTATTTCTATTTTGAAATCATTTAAGAGTCATATATTTATAAAATATAACATTTTCTTTGAAAATATTCTTATAAGATTGTAAGGGAAGCTTCGACATTTTATAATGGCGGAAAATAACCGCACCCGCTGTATAAGTTAAAAAAACATTCTTACCTTAATTCTGTCGAAAAGGTTAAAAAGCACCTTGTTTGGAAAATGATGGAAAGATTCCTTTCTAAAACTCTTATAAAAAGTAAAAAAAGGGTATAAATGACTTTAACCCATATTCTTTTAAATATTAAAAATGTTTTGAAATACATTTTTAAGAAACATGGATGTGGATGATAAAGAGATCCCAGTAGATTATTACGTATAAACAACCTCGGACAATGAAGAGATTGCGAAATAAACCCTTAACTTGTAATTTTCCTTGGTTGGGGTAGGTTAACCTCCTTTATAATGGTGAAATAATTGTTTTTAAATTATACAAGAATCATATACATTAATATGATATCATATATAATATTTTAACATTGCTTTGTTAATAATATCTTAGATTTATCGTTGTTTCGGGTGTTAACTGACTCTTTTTCTTTTATATGTTTTTTTATGTAAGCCATGTTTTTCATGGATAGGTTGTATCTTATTCATATACAGAATGATATAAAGTCCTTAAATAATATTATTAATCATAAAATGAGAATTATACTTGAATGGATACGATGGAGAATGAATCTCATCGCGTTCGTGGAGACGGTAGTCCGTACGTACGCACTAGCGACAATATCATTATTTTGATATTAAAATAATATATAATTGGATGGTATATCATATATACAGAATCATTAACATGTTACATTTATTATTTACATGAATTACACATCATTATTATACCAATCCAAATAATAATTTATTGAATAACAATTACACCACGACATGGAGACCGTAATCCGTACGTACGCACGTATGGTGACATGTTATTCAAAGGATGGATAGAATACTGAATATGGTTGTACCATATTTATAATAACATATAAGTATATATATTATACTGGAGTTATTATTTTAGAATGGTAACAACAAAGGAAGAAGAAGTTGAAGAAGAAAGGAACTTGGAAAAGGGTGGTGAAATCATTACCTCTTCTTCGGGTTCTTCCTTTTGATTTGATCGAAAGGGCTCCATAGGTTGGATTTATGATCAAACTAAGGCCTCTAGGATGTAGTGAGGGAAGTTGGGAGAGTATTTGGGCAGATTTTGTCCGAACCAAAAGGCTTTGAAGGTTTGAATAAATGAGAAGGAGGAGTTCCATTTTATAAGAGGGGTGAGGGGCACCTTTGGAAAAGCTAGAAATATTATTTTATAATAAATTCAAATTCGGTTTCTAATGGCTCCAAAGTGAATTATATAAATTTTAAGGTGGGGATAGGTCTAAAACCACTCAACCAATAGATTTTAGACAGGTTTGTGTCATTATACTAACCTTATCTTTTAGTATTAACTCTTAGTCAATTAGTTTGACATTTACCATGTCAGTTTGTATTTTTAGATTATATAGTTAATAAACATACTATATACATCCAAGAGACCACAAAAGTGGTCCATTAATGATACAACTATCATGATATAAGTCTCTTGGCCGAACCTTATATTTTTAAGAATTTAATATCAATTAATAATATAATATTTATTTTAAAAACACTTTTATGTCAATTTTGACACTATTCAATAGTTGATTTTTGTGAAACTCATAACAGAATTATTACTTCGAAAAAAGTCAATTAAATCAATCCTAATATGTCATAGTATCCTAGAAAATTAGTTTAATTCATGAAAAATCTAAAATTATATTTATTTGGGTATTTATAATATCAATTATTTTAATTTTTCACTATTATGGTAATTACTGCATCATCATTGTGTCATAAATAAATTAAATTATTTAATGTCTAAAAATTATAAATGAAAAATAATTATGTATGAAATATTATTAGATTTCTATTGAATATTTACAATAGAATTTATCTTATGTATAACCCTATATTAAAAATGTTTTAGTAAATAAACTTTGATTTTAACTCTCTTAACTCTTCTTTGAATTAAATAATAATAAATGTCCTAATCTATTCCAAGTGGATCTAAATGATAATATTTTATTCCTAAGGTTTTTTTTGGTCGAGATAAACTTCTACAATAGAATTAGGACATTTGTTAGGGTAATATTAATATCATTTTTACCCTTAATTACCCTATTTACTTTTAACCGTGGTAAATAAAAGTAAAAAGTTAATATTCACCAAAAATTATTTTCATCTCATTGAACCAAATTTTACTTCATGATATTAACCGTGTCTCTCGTATTTTCTAAATTCCATTCACAGAAGCGGTAAAATTCATTTTTATGAAAAACTTCAGTTTTTTAAATATCACTTAGTAGTTTCACTATTCATCAAAAATTGAAGTTTTTCATAACAATGCAAAAATTTCTCCCTAATCTATCATTGATATTCAGAATTCAAAAATTATGTCTATTTTAAAAAATTCCAAACATATAATTTGCATTAATTAATTTTTCGATTAATTCCCGCTGTCACAACAAATAACGTGTTTTTAAGAAACAATATATATCAAAAGATTGACAACTGTTTAGGTCCAATTTCAAAGTGAAATTAATTCTAATGCGCACCATTGGATAAAATGGTAAAAATATATGCTAATTATAATTTAAAACCACTCAATAATATAATTTATCAATATAAATGTTTCTGATTAAAAAAGTTGTTTTTAAGTATTTTTCACTATTCATAAAAATTGGAAGTTCTCAGAAAAATACCAAAAATTCATATTAGGATAATTTCGATATTCCAAATCCAAAAATGAAGTCCATTTTGAAATATAAAATATATATAATTTCAAAAAGTAGGTATTACTATTCATAACGGCTAGTTTGATTGGTTGTGCTGTGTTAGAACTCGATGTTGCGTACAACACACGCTATCGCATTATTCAAAGAGAAACGTACCGTAGAAGCTTGAGGTGTTACATTCTCCTCTCCATCAAATAATTTCGTCCTCGAAATTTCTAGAATATTATCGCATGAAAATACTCGGGTGGTTCTTCATCATAAGTTCCTCGGGTTCCCACGTTGCCTCTTCCATCTTACGGTTTCTCCACTAAACTTTTACCAGATGCGTCGTCCGGTTTCTCAGTACTTGTTCTCTCGTATGAATAATCTTGACGGGTTCTTCGCAATAAGACAGATCGGGTTCCAGTTCCAATTTTTCATAGGTGAGTACATGCGTTGGGTCAGGCATGTATTTCCTCAATAGAGATACATGGAACACATCGTGAACTTTGTAGAGACTTGGCGGCATTTCCAATCGGTAAGCTACAACCCCAATTTGTTCTAGAATTTCAAAAGGTCCGATGTACCTGGGACTCAATTTACATTTCTTACCAAAACGTATCACTCCCTTCCATGGAGATACCTTCAGGAAATCATGATCACCGACTTGAAATTCCAAATCCTTCATTCGATTATCGGCATAGCTCTTCTGCCTACTTTGAGCTGCTTTGATGTGATTTTGGTTTACCTTCACCTTTTCCATCGTTTCCTCCACCAGTTCTGGGCCTACAAGTTTTCTTTCACCAACGTCATCCCAACAGGTTGGTGTACGACATCTCTTTCCATATAACACTTCATATGGTGCCATCTGAATACTCGAATGGAAGCTATTGTTATAAGAAAATTCTACCAAAGATAAATATTGATCCCACATACCCTGAAATTCAAGTGAGAAGGATCTCAACATGTCTTCTATGGTTTTAATAGTTCGTTCTGATTGTCCATCTGTCTGAGGGTGGTAGGCAGTGCTCAAATGAAGTTCAGTATCCAAAGATTTCTGAAGACTCTTCCAGAATCTTGAAGTAAAACGGGGATCACGATCAGAAACAATCGATAGGGGTACTCCATGAAGTCTCACAACTTCATCAATATATAGTCTTGCTAGACGTTCCAGTGGTAGATCTTCTCTTATAGCAAGAAAATGTGCTGAATTGGTAAGACGATCAATAATAAACCATATTGCATCGTTCCTTCTAGGAGTCTTTGGTAGACCCATGACAAAGTTCATCGTAATATTTTTCCCATTTCCACTCCGGTATGGGAAGAGGTTGCATGACTCCTCCAGGCTGTTGCCTTCCAACTTTCACTTGTTGACAAACCATATATCTTGACACAAAATCAGCAATCTCCCTCTTCATGTTGTCCCACAAAAAATGCTCCTTCAAATCTCTATACATTTTGGTGCTCCCAGGGTGTATAGAGAAATTGGAAATATGAGCATCATACAACAATTCCCTTTTTAGATCAGGTATATCGGGAACACAAAGTCCCTCCCCGAATTTCAAAACTCCTTCTTTATACACAAAGTCTCTCAATCTCCCATCATTCACAGCTTTAATCTTCTTTTGAAATTCTTCATCATCGGTCTGATAACTCTTAATCCTTTCTAGTAAAGATGGTTTGGCAACCATTTGAAAAATCATTGATGTTTCACCTTCCCTGGTTATTCCCATGTCCATCTTCACTAGATCCATCAAAATTAGATCCCTTTCAATTCAATTCACGTTCAAAACTCCATGGTCTTTTCTGATCAAAGCATCTTCCACCTTGTTTTCTTTCCCTAGGTGGTAGTGTATCGTACAATCATAATTCTTGAGTAATTAATGCCATCTCCTTTGCCTCATGTTGAATTTTTTTTGTGAGAAAATATACTTCAAACTCTTGTGATCAGTATAAATATCACATTTTTCACCATAGAGGTAGTGCCTCCATATCTTCAAAGAAAATATTAGAGCTGCTAACTCGATATCATGATTAGGATAGTTTTGTTCATGAATTTTCAACTGTCGTGATGCATAGGCAATAACCCTATCATTCTTCATAAGGATACAATCAAGTCCTTTCTTCGATGCATCACTATAAATAACAAACCCATCATTCCCCAATGGTAGAGTCAATATTGGATCATTGACAAATCTTCTCTTCAGTTATTCAAAACATTCTTCACTCTTTTTTCTAAACAAATTTATCCCCTTTATGTGTGAGCTTCGTTAATGGGTTATCCAATCGGGCAAAATTCTGGACAAAACGTCGATAATAACCTACTAAACCAATAAAACTGTGTACCTCAGTTATACTCGTCGGTGCTGGCCATTCTTGGATTGCCTTGGTCTTAGAAGGATCAACAGATATTCTGTCTTTAGAGAAAATATGGCCAAGAAAAGAAATCTCCTGAAGCCAGAATTCACACTTGCTAAACTTCCCCTATAAATCATGTCTTCTTAGAGTCTTCAGGATAATGTGAAAGTGATTTTCATGATCTTCGTAGCTTTTGGAGTATACCAAGATATCATCAATAAATACCACCACAAATTCATTGAGATACTTCTTGAAAACTCTATTCATCAGATCCATGAATACAGAGGGTGCATTAATCAATCCAAAAGGCATTAGAGTAAACTCGTAATGCCCATACCTGGTTCGAAATGCTGTCTTCGGATTGTCTTCCTTCTTCACACACAACTGATGGTATCCAGATCGAAGGTCAATCTTTGAAAATTATTGAGCTCCATGTAGTTGGTCAAATAAATCATCAATTTGAGGTAGGGGATACTTGCTGTTTATTGTTATAGCATTGATCTCCCTGTAGTCGATACATAACCTCATAGATCCATCTTTCTTTTTAACAAAAAGAACAGGGGCTCCCCATGGAAGAACACTAGGGAGAATAAATCCCTTATTACTAAATTCCTCTAGTTTTTTCTATAGTTCGACTAATTCTACAGTGGCCATTCTATAAGGTGTCTTCGATATAGGCCAAGATCCAGGAATTAAATCAATGGAAAACTCAACTTTTCGTTCTGGAGGATGTCCAGGTAAATCGTCCAGAAAAAAATCAAAATATTCTTTAAAAACGGGTACATCCTCTATTTGAACATTACTTTCCTCACACATAGTCATTTCATTGTCTTCCTCCCCAATAATTTAATTTAGTTGAGCTATTGGGGGTGGATCTAGATAAGAATTAGGTGGTGAAGATTCTTCTCTAAAGATAAGGTGTTCATTATAATCATCATCAAAAATTGTAACCTCCTTCTTACAATAAATCTTCGCATCATAGTCCGAAATCAAATCCATACCGAGGATTATATCAAACTCAATCATAGGTATGATGATGATATCAGCAGATAAAGAACATTTATGTGCTCTAATGGGGACTGATTCACAAAACTTTGTTGCAACGATACTTCCATTAGGAGTTTTAACTGACAAATCCCTTGTTAAATCAAATCATAAATATCTATTTTTCTTAGCAAACTGGGAAGATATGAAACAATGCGATGATCCAGAATTAAATAATGCATTTTCTAAACTTGAGGAAACCATTAAATTACCTGTCACCACGTCTTTCGGAGATTCTACCTCAGCAGTAGTGATAGCATAAGCTTGGACTTGATCCCTTGGCCTTTTCTGAGTTATGTTCCCCTGATGCTTAGGACATTCATTTTCATAATGTCCCATCTCCCTGCAATTGTAGCATTGAACATTTGTAGCTTCCTTCTTCCCTTTGCATTCACGAGCTTGGTGGCCTTTTTCACCACACTTGTAATAGACACCCATTCCCTTTAAGCAAGTACCAGGGTGTTTCTTCCCACATTTACCACAGGATGGATATTCAACCTTTCCTTTCTTCCCCTTATTTCCATTCCCAGATTGATCAACAGATCTCTTCTTCTCTTGCTTTGCTTTAAAGTCATAAGACTTAGAGAATTTCTTTTCTGTCTTGATAGCACATGAGACAATGTCTTCGTACGACGAGAAGGATTGTGAGACTAATGCTCGATGGAGAAATTGTTTTAACCCATCAAAGAAACGATCAATCTTACTTCTTGGGTTACGTATATAATATCCAGCATACCTTGCTAACCTTGTAAAGTTAGACTCATACATTGCGACATTCTCATCTTTCTTTTATCTCAGACTCAGAAATTAGCTTTCTATATCCGCTCGATGTTCACGAGGAAAGTATTTTTATAAAAACAGATCTTTAGACTCCCTCCATTCCATATTTGATACTTCATCATCTTCCTTCGTATTTTGAATCAATGACCACCATTGATCAGCATCTCCATTGAGTCGGTAAACTGCCATGATAACTTTTTCCCTTTCACTACTCCCCAAGGCCTGAAATATTTTCTCTAGGGAATTTATCCATTGCTCAGCTACTAAGGGATTTGTACTCCCATTGAACGTTGGTGGTTGCTGCCTCATGAAGCGATCTAACATTGATCCTCCATGCTAAGGATCAGGGTGCTCCATATGGGTAAGGTTATTATTAATAACCTGAGTGAGTTGTCCCAGTATGGTGATTAGCTGATCGGCACCAGTTGCATCACCAGCAACACTGTAATTATCTTGAGCTGGATGGAAATCCCTACATGGAGTGCGTGTATTGATATAGTTTCCAATTCTTCCACTAGGCGCCATTTCTATACAATGGCATAAACCAGATCAGTTTATGAATCAAAATACATAATTCCATACTTATAAAACACTTAACAAAAATTGAACTATTTATGGATATAATCCATAATCATAAAAAAAATTTCTTTGAGGAAATATATACTCATAAACCCTTCACAATTATTTGTAATGAAAATGAGAGTTATCCTAAGCATATCCCCCGGGAGTGTCGTAACCAAGAGTGCAGTAAGGACCATTTTCCTGCACCAGTTCCCGTTCGAGTCTAGCTCAAAGCGGTGTTTTCGGGTTTTACCCCTAGGTACATCTGTGCCAGAGCCCCCTCTACCTGCTCATATCCAGACAGGGATGTATTGCTCAGAAAACTCACAAAATCTTTACAATACCAAAATTCTAAGAAGTTCTTCTATACTAATCCTCAAAGTTCATCTTTGGTCTATGTTCGCTAATCAGAGTTTATCTAAATCTAGCTTCCAAGTTTTGAACTAAACTTCTTCTGATACCAACTATAACGCTCCGACCCTAGTTACCTAGAGTCGGTGCATTATTACATAACATTTTCATGATCACAATAAAGATCAAATCTCGAAAGACCGATTGGTTTAGTAGCCTTGGAAACACTAGATATATTCATAAAGTTTTACATTACATCATAAAGTGAAAGACTACTACAAAAACATAGTCTACGTATCCCACACTCATATCCCCACATACTATCAATGCAGGTCATTCATAAATTACTTCTTCACATCCTGGGAAAAATAAAACATAGAAAAGAGGTGAGCTCAAATGCCCAGTAAGGATAACAATATAGCGGAAACTTTCATAAATAAGAATAAACATTTAAGGTAGTGTATAAATAAAACAAAAGCCTTTTAAACTTGAAATTCAATATAGTATGGAAAAAATAAAATGAAATAATGCCATTTACTTATTCACATGGATATTCTACTAATCGAATAATTACATGCAATATCAATAACCACTTTCATAATGATGGAATGCATAATTCCAGACTATCATAACCATATAGCGAAGGCCTCATGCCAAGACTACAAATAAGATTTTGTCAAGGCCTTGTTCCAAGACACTAGTTTGTCTCATGAGACCTACCGATGCATCGAGGAGCTATAGCGGACTCCACCCGTCACATATTAAGTCCAATGCATTCCCATATGAAAAGGTTTAAACATAACATAAACAATCGTATTAAAACTAGAATATGAAATGTCAATAATTTTATCATAAACTATGAATGGTATAAAAATATCACATCCACAGTCAAACATATCACAAAACCTTCAATACAATATAGAAGTTTTGTATCATAATAAATCAACGTCAAATAAGCGTAAAATCCATCAAAGGATGTTGACATAGATGAAATCAGAACTCTTTTTAGAGAAATATCACTTTCTATTTTGAAATCATTTAAGATTCATATATTTATAAAATAAAACATTTTCTTTGAAAATATTCTTATATTCTTGTAAGGTAAGCTTCGACGATTTTATAAAGGCGGAAAATAACCGCACCCGCCGTATAAGTTAAAAAAACATTCTTACCTTAATTCTATCGAAAAGGTTAAAAAGCACCTTGTTTAGAAAACGACGGAAATATTCCTTTATAAAACTCTTATAAAAATTAAAACAAGGGTATAAATGACTTTAACCCATATTCTTTTAAATAGTAAAAATGTTTTGAAATACATTTTTAAGAAACATGGATGTGGGTGATAAAGATATCCCAGTAGATTATTACATATAAACAACCTCCGACAATGAAGAGATTGCGAAATAAACCCTTGCCTTGTACTTTTCCATGGTTGGGGTAGGTTAACCTCATGTATAATGGTGAAATAATTGTTATTAAATTATACAAGAATTATTACATTAATTTGATATCATATATGATCTTTTAACATTGCTTTGTTAATAATATCTTAGATTTATCGTTGTTTCGGGTGTTAACTGACTCGTTTTCTTTTATATGTTTTGTTACGTAAGCCATGTTTTTAATGGATAGGCTTTATCTTATTCATATCCAGAATGATATCAAGTACTTAAATACTATTATTAATCATCAAATGAGAATTATACTTGAATGGATACGATGGAGAATGAATCTCATCACGTTCGTGGAGACGGTAGTCCGTACGTACGCACGAGCGACAATATCATTCTTTTGATATTAAAATAATTTATAATTGGATGGTATATCATATATACAGAATAATTATCATGTGAAATTTATTATTTACATGAATTACACATCATTATTATACCCATCCAAATAATAATTTATTGAATAACAATTACACCACGACGTGGAGACGGTAAGCTGTACGTACGCACGTATGGTGACATGTTATTCAAAGGATGGATAGAATAATGAATATGGTTGTACCATATTTATAATAACATCACAGTATATATATATTATACTAGAGTTATTATTTTAGAATGGTAACAACAAAGGAAGAATAAGTGGAAGAAGAAAGGAACTTGGAAAAGGGTGGTGAAATCATTACCTCTTTTTCGGGTTCTTCCTTTTGATTTGATCAAAAGGGCTCCTTAGGTTGAATTTCTGATCAAAATAAGGCCTCTAGGTTGTAGTGAGGGATGTTGGGAGAGTATTTAGGCAGAGTTTGGCCGAACCAAAAGGCTTTGAAGGTGTGAATAAATTAGAAGGAGGAGTGCCCTTTTATAAGAGGGGTGAGGGGCACCTTTTGAAAACCTAGAAATATTATTTTATAATAAATTTCAATTCGGTTTATAATGGCTCCAAAGTGGATTATTTAAATTCTAAGGCGGGGATAGGTCGAACACCACTCAACCAATAGAATTTAGACAGGTTTGGGTCATTATACTAACCTTATCTTTAAGTATTAACTCTTAGTTAATTAGTTTGACATTTACCATGTCACTTTGTATTTTTATATTATATAGTTAATAAACTTACTATATACATCCAAGAGACCCACATGTGATAAATTAATGATAAACCTATCATGATATAAGTCTCTTGGCTGAAAATTATATTTTTAGTAATTTAATATCAATTAATAATATAATATTTGTTTTAAAAACACTTTTATGTCAATTTTGATACTATTCAATAGTTGATTTTTGTGAAACTCATAACAGAATTATTACTTCCAAAAAAGTCAATTAAATCAATACTAATATGTCATATTATCATTGAAAATAAGTTTAATTCATTAAAAGTCTCAAATTATAATTATTTGAGTATTTATAATATCAATTATTTTAATTTTTCACTATTATGGTAATTACTTCATCATCATTTTCTCATAAATAAATTAACTTATTTAATGTCTAAAAATTATAAATAAAATATAATTATGTAGGAAATCTTATCAAATTTATAATTAATATTTACAATAGAATTTATCTTATGTATAACCCTATATTAAAAATGTTTTAGTAAATAAACTTTGATTTTAACTCTTTTAACTCTTCTTTGAATTAAATAATAATAAATGTCCTAATCTAATCCAAGTGGACCTAAATGATAATATTTTATTCCTAAGATTGTTTTTGGTCGAGATACACTTGTCCAATATAATTAGTACATGTGTTAGGGTAATATTAATATCATTTTTATCCTTAATTACCCTATTTACTTTTAACCGTGGTAAATAAAAGAAAAAAGCTACTATTCACCAAAAATTATTTTCATCTCATTGAACCAAATTTTACTTCTTGATATTAACTGTGTTTATCGGATTTTCCAAATTCCATTCACAGAAGCGGTAAAATTAATTTTTATGAAAAAATTCAGTTTTTTAACTACCACTTAGTAGTTTCACTATTCATCAAAAATTGAAGTTTTTCAGAACAATGCCAAAATTTCACCCTAATCTATAATTGATATTCCGAATTCAAAAATGATGTATATTTTACAAAATTCCAAACATATAAGTTGCATTAATTAATTTTATGATTAATTCCCGCTATCACAACAAATAGCGTGTTTTTAAGAAACAATTAATATCAAAAGATTGACAATTGTTTAGGTCCAATTTCAAAGTGAAATTAATTCTAATGGACACCATTAGATAAAATGGTAAAAATATATTCTAATTATACTTTAAAACTACTCAATAATATAATTTATCACTATAAATTATTTTGATTAAAAAAGTTGTTTTTAAGTATTTTTCACTATTCATAAAAATTGGAAGTTCTCAGAAAAATACCAAAAATTCATCTTAGGATAATTTTGATATTCCGAATCCAAAAATGAAGTCCATTTTGAAATATAAAATATATATAATTTCAAAAACTATGTATTACTATTCATAATGGCTAGTTTGATTGGTTGTGGTGTGTTAGAACTCGATGTTGCGTACAACACACGCTATCGCATTATTCAAAGAGAAGCGTACTGTAGAAGCTTGGGGTGTTAAAAGATTAATTTGTATTCAAACACTTATAATTAATCGAGAAAAAACTCATAGAATTAATCAATACAAAACCCCCTACCTCTAGAATCGTTTTAGGTGCCGCGATTGTAGCGGGAGAAGGGTCCTCGTTGGATGATGTCGCCGATGTTCGTCGATCCCAGATCGTTTCCACCCAAGCTTCCGTTCTTCATCAGTGGAAGATCTCGTGGTACTTATCCAGAGGTTCCATTCTTGATGAAGCCATGTTAAAAACCCCAACCTGAGCTCTTTTTAAATAGAGTAAAGTTTGAGTAATGCTTCGAAATAATTAATGAAGTTCAATAAGGATTTTTTAATTAATGAACCTCTTAATTCCGAATGGTGTGGTTAAAAAACTGAAGATTCAACCATTAACTAGATTAAAAACCCATTACCCTCACAACTTCTTCTCAACAGAAGGTATGATAATAAAATAACAATTCTAATGTTATTTTATTATTTATTTAAAAGTCTCAAAAACAAACTTTTTCACCTGACCAACTGCAGTCGAAGTTAAGCCTCTCTTATGCAAAAACCGGTGTTATAGATTCAACGTTGCCCTCAGATTTTTAATTTGATCACCGGTTCAAAAGATAGAAAATGTTTCCCACGCGTTTACTGAACGTACCTTAAAAAAAGTTCAAAAATCTATTTCGGGCACACCGAGCCTCAGAATCAAGTGCCATAAATTTTTGTAGACACGTAATAATCCTAAATAATTTAAAAATAAATTATATGGAATTTTCAGGTCTTTACATTCTTTCCACCTTAAGAAGTTTCTTCCCCAAAATCTATAACAAAACTTGGGAAACAATTGGGGGTTCTGAGCACATATCTGAGCCTCCTCCTCCCATGTACTCTCATGGATTTTCCTGTGCTTCCAAAAAACTCGCACCAAAGGAATCAACCTCCCATGAAGGACCTACTTTTTTCGATCCTCTATCTCCACCAGGAACTCCGCAAACGTCTCCCCATCATCGATGTCCTTCTCTCCCAAGTCGATAATGTACGATGGATCATGCACATATCTCCTCAACTGTGACACATGAAAAACATTATGCACCCGATGCATCTGTGGGAGAAGAGATAGACGGTATGCCACCTCGCCTACTCTACTAAGGATTTGGAAAGGTCTGATGAACCTCAGATATAGCTTTCATCCCCAACCAAACCTATGCAATCCTCATGGGGGTGAGACCCATAGGAAGATATGGTCTCCCTAATCAAAATCCACGGGTCTTCGTCTCCTGTCGGCATAAGAATTCTGCTGGCTCTGTGCAGTCTTCATCCTCTCTTGGATGATCTGCACCTTCTCTATGGTAGCCTGTACTAACTCTAGACCCATAAGTGCTGACTCCCTTGGGTCTGTCTAGCATAATGGTGATCAGCATGGTCACTCGTACAGGGCCTCAAACGGAGCCAGGTCGAAGGTGGAGTGCTAACTGTTGTTATAATCAAACTCCACTTGTGGAAGGTGGTCCTCTCAACTATGGCCAAAATAGAGGATACAAGCACGAAGCATGTCCTCGAGTGTCGGTATGGTCCACTTCGTCTGACTCTCTCTCTGAGGGTGAAAGGTGGTGCACATGCATAGCTAAGTCTCGAACGCTTATGGTAATACCTTCCATAAACGGTATGTGAAAAGTGCATCATGATATGAGATGATCGTCGATGGCACCCTGTGAAGTTGTACAATATCTTGCACGTAGAGGCATCCCAAGCCCTCTACTAATCCCTGCTCTCAGATGGGTAGAAAGTGGGCCAACATGGTGAGTCGGTCAACGATCACCCAAATGGAATTGTGGCTCCTAGATATACGTGGTAGCCCTATCACGAAGTCATGGATATACCATCCCACTTCCACTCTGGTACCTCAAGTGCCAGAGCTAAGCCTGCTGGTACCTGATTCTCATCCTTCACTTACTAATAAGTGAGGCATTGTGATACAAACTCTTCCACTGATCTCTTCATCCCTGGCCACCAGTACTGAAGTTGGAGGTCCTAGTACATCCTCACCACTCAATGATATACCGCCAAAGGGGATGTGTGGAACTCCTTCAACACCTCCTCTTATAACGTCACTGGTACCACGGTGTGTCTTCTAAAGAGAATGACGTGCTCCCCACCTTTAAAAATTCCATAAACAGCCTGTACTGAGGATATTTGAGTATGTCAGGCCTTGCAGTCTATGTCCCCAAGCTTTCCTCCCTGGATTGTTGAAGGAGTGGGGGAGTAACTGCTATAGACTAGAGGTAAACTGCACTATCACTATCCATGAATGATAACTGTAACGCGGCTTGCTTCTCTGTCACCTCACTCAACAACTATAGACCAGACCTCATTCTAAGTGTGTCTACTACTACATTCCCCTTCCCAGGAGTGAAGACTATCTCAGAGTCATAATCGTAGTGGAACTCAAACTATCTTCATTGCCTCAGGTTCAGGTCCTTCTGTGAGAATATATACCAGAGACTCTTGTGATCAGAGTAGACTGTAAAAAGTTCTTCCATCACGTAGTTCTCCCATATCTTGAGCACAAAGACCACTACTGCTAACTCTAGGTTATGGGTAGTATATTTTTTCTCATTCTGCCTCAACTTTTGTGAGCCATTAGTGATCCCTACTCACTCCTGCATCAGGACACAACCTAGTTCGGTCCCCAATGCATTGCAGTAGACTACATACCCAACACCCTCTTTTGGTAGCCTCAAGATGGGGGCGCTCGTCAGCCCCTATCTCAGCTCCTAAAAACTCTATTATCATCTCTCTATCCACAAAAAAGGATTTCCCCCCTTTGTAAAAGACGGAAATGGTGCCACAACTCTGGAAAAGTCAAGTACGAATCTCCGGTAGTCCCCATCAAATCCCAGGAAACTCTGCACCTCAGTCACACTCCAGGGTGGATCCCAAGCAAGAAGTTCCTCTATCTTTGAGAGATCCACTGCAACTCCAGCATCCAAGATAACGTGCCCTAGGAAGTGGACTTACCATATCCAGAACTGTCACTTCGAGAGCTTTCCATAAATTTGGTTCTCTCAGAGTGTATCCAGAACTATCTATAGGTGCATGACATGATCCTCCTCTGATGCCGATTATATCAAGTTTTCTTCAATGAAGACTACCACAAAGAGATCGAGTTAAGGCTGGAAGATCCTATCCATCAACCTCATGAACACTAACAGAGTGTTGGTTACGCCGAAGGGAATCACAAATAACTCAGAGTGGCCATACCGACATCTGAAGTCTGTATTCAGTACGTCCTCATCTCGTACCCTATGATGATGATAGCCTGATATGAGATCTATCTTCGAAAACCATCGAGCTCCCTTCAAATAGTCGAAGAGATCATCAATCCCCAGGAGTGGATACTTGTTTTTCATGGTCACCTGGTTAAGGTGCTGATAATCCACACAAAGCCGTAGACTTCCCTATGCCTTCTTGGCAGACAAAATCAGAGATTCCCATGGAGAAACACTGGGCCTTATTAACCCCTTCCTCTACAAGACCTCCAACTGTACCCGAAACTCATGAAGCTCTGAAGAAGCTATCCAATATGCTGGTGTACATATTAGTGTCATCCCGGGGTACTGGTTGATGTAGAATTATACCTCTCTATGAAGAGGTAGTCCCAGAACATCATTAGGAAATACATACGCATACTGGTCCACCACTACTGGATAACTTATACTCCTCATGTCTACTGCTTTGAGGGTAAGGCTAGCCAACTGATGAGTAATTGGCTACACCATCCTCCAAGAAAGTCCATCCTATGCTTCAAAGGTTCCCTTATCGCTGGTGAAGGAAAAATTGGCCCCATCCTCACAGACACACCGCACTTTGCGCCTAAAACATTCAATCTGAGCATGGACTGTGGATAGCCAGTCCATTCCCAAGATGACATCGTAAGGCCTCGACGCTGCTACTAGGATATCTCAGCCAAATATCTCAGCTCTTAGAGTGATCTCAGACTTTCTGAACCAGTGTGTAATCATCAAATATTCTCCCATAGGAGTCTCTAATCGCATGGATTGAGAAAATGGATCTATCAGAATCTCCTAGATCTAAACGAGTGTCGTGGGAATAAAAGAGTGACAGGAACCTGTGTCTATAAGAACTACAAATAGGGTGGAATAGACATAGATCATAACTCTAATCATCTCTAGAGCACCGTGGTTGTAGGACTCTGCCACCAATAGATTAGCTCACCCCTGTCCACCTGTTCCCTGTGGTGGCTCTCACTATAGGTGTCTAATCCTCTAAGAAGATCTCCACCAATAATTCTCGCTCAAGCATTCTATCTTGCATTGAGATATTGAGTGATATCATCGACACTCTGATCTCCCATCGGAGACCCTGCTCAAAGGTCTGGGCCCTAAAGAATGTGTCTCGTACCATGTAGGTGGAGTAGCATGGGAGGTCAGTGAATCTCACCGAGTACTGGTCCAATGAAAATATTCCCTACTGTAAATACAACAACTCCTGGATACGAACTGATCATAAAGTCACTGGTACGAACTCCACCCCGAAGAGGGTCTCGAATTCCAACCAGGAGAGTGTTTTCTCCTCATGCGTCTATAGTGTCAGACTCCACTATCTACCTATTGTGCCCCAGAAGAGGCTAGCTGCTAGGATCACTATCTGATCTATCAGTGTCTCAACTAATAAAAACACTCGTGCCACATCCTTTATCCAGTCTGCAACTTCCTGGGGATCTATCTCGCCTACCAACCTCAGAGGCCACTATCTCTGGAACTCGAACAACACGCTCAGTCGGTGTGCATAGTCTGCTAGTGGGGTTAGTGGAAAATGCTTCCCTTTGATTGGTCGTGTTTCTCTAACACCACAAGAAGGTGCCAACAAAGTAAGAGGGCCCTGCACCGAAGCCTTGTCGCTCGGTGGGCCATCATCGTGTAATCTCTCTGGAATCCTAGTTGGAAGTCTATGTGGTGACATCCTGAAAAGAAACAGGTGTGACACGGTCAATAAGTTATACCTGGTGAGATGAATCTAAAGAAATGAAAAGTAAAACATTTACAAAACACACGCAATCAGTGTTTTCATGCACCGATTCAGAAATCAGAATTCAGGGTCCTGCTGTATGGATACGTCGTCCGCCGCACTAACACTGGACTCCCTAAACTAAAAACCACACTCAAAACACTTAACACTATTGCTTAATTGGAAAGATCAAAGTACTAATTATTTGGTAGAACCGAATCCTCTGATACCACTTTGTCATGACCTGTCCCCCGGGGCCCATGCCGTGACTACCCCAAGCTCGGCTTCCATAGGCCAGGGGTTGGAGACTAGCACTGAAAAGGTGTATCCTTAAAATGGGAAGGCATTTCCTTTAAACCTGTACAAACACTCAGTCCAAGAACACAAAAAGATGCAACTACGAAGTTAAACTACATTAGTAAAATTGTGTCCTGAAATTAAGGGGAAGAAATACAAGCCCAACTAAAAAGATATAACTACAACAGAAAATAGAAAATAGAGAATAGATCATGAGATTTTACACCAAGGTTCCTACCTGAAGGGTAGGAAAAAATCATCTTCATAGTTATCCACATCAACCAGTAACCTCCATATACCACTTGGTCTTGGCTCCTATAGTCTTAGCTAAGATGCTCATCGTCTACATAAGACACAACAAGGTGCGGGCGAAGCCCATGTATGGGTGAGTTTAACATTACCCAGTAGGGGCCCTGAGACCCCCGAAGGTCTCTCAGAATTCCAAAAAAACCACAAAACATGATATCAATCAAAAAACACAAATAAAATGACTTATCTCAAACCGGGTATAACATAATTATATAAGTACTGATGATTAGTCATAACGATAGATCATCTTATTCTGTCAAGGGTTCTACTTTTGATACACACAGGATCTCTTAGTGCTGATCCACACAGTATCGCTAGGTGTTGATCCACACATGATCTCTAGGTGGTGATCCACACAGGATCTCTAGGTGCTGATCCACATAAGATCTCTAGGATCTGATCCACAAAGGATCGCTAGGTGCTGATCCACACCGGATCGCTATTGATTCTTCACGTCTCGACCAACCATTGGATTCTCATACATAGTACTCTTGATTCTAGGAAGATCTACTCCTCAAGACATCGTTCATATTTCAACTATAAAGAAGTAACACGAAGAAGTAACCCAACGATTCGTCATGTCATATGGGTTCCAAAACAACAGATGGTGTATTAATCAAATGCCCGATCTGAGAGTTATAGGCATTTTAGTGCTGAGGGCCCGGTTGGATTTGGGTACGATCCAACCAAGTCTAACTCCAAAATTCTCCAAAACATACGTGGATTATCTCAAAATGACCGTATCGTTCCAAATATTCCAGCTCCATAGACGGCTCTTCAAATAGAAGTCTGTTTTGCAAGATATGGTCTTTTAAACCAATCTAGGTTGAAGTGGGTCCAGGTCTTGTCCGACCCGGCCTGACCCGACCAGAATGAACCAGACCAAACTGAAATAACTGGGTCATGGAACGACCTATCCTGAACCAAATGTATCATAGTGGGATCAACCCTCTAGTCCACAGACCATCCTGTTCTGAACCGATAGGGCTGGGCTGCGGCGGGCTCAGCCCGCTGGGCAGTGGACTGGACCAACCCTCCAGCCGGTGTAACCGATGCAAGGGGTCACACGACCCCTCCTTCCCAAATAGATCAAATATCCATTTCACTCTTATGTAATTGGTGGCTAAACGTGGTGTCGCCTCAGCTATCAACAGGACCCACAAGGCGTGGGTCCCTTCGCCTCTGCCGTGACCATCTCCCCACAGCGCGTGATGGCACACCACCTTCCACCTATGCGGCCGGCCATGAGTCAGCCACCCATCGGTCCACTACGGTGCCGCCCATCCACTGCAGCTAGTGGTTTCTGGCCTCTTCCTTCATTTTTTAGTGCTGATGTGCCGGTGCTGCACCAGTGCTTCTTCCGCAGGGTTTTGGTGATGCTCTAGATCTATGTTTTCACTTACATCTACGCCTACAGGCCTACCTGGATACCTCCATTATTGTGTGCCTTCTAATTTCAAGGTTATGTCAAGTTTAGAAATCTGCCCTTGAAGAATGAAATGATAAATCAAGTAGCAGAGGGTCTGATCCTTATTCATTTGGCCCATGCCCTCCGTGTTATCTTCATAACCTCGGTGAGATTAATTCATCTTAAAACACTAATAATTAATCGAGAAAAAACCCATAGAATGAATCAAGACAAAATTCCCTACCTCGAGAATCATTGGAGGTGTCGCGATTGTGGTGGGAGATGGTTCCTTGTTGGATGAAGTCATTGGCGTTCGTCGATCCCGGATCATTGTCGTCCAAGCTTCCATCCTCCGTCAATAGAAGATGTCACGGTACTTTTCCAAATGTTCCTCATTTAATGAATCCATGTCAAAAACCTCAAACTGAGCTCCATTTAAATAGAGGGAAAGGTTGAGTAACACATTAAAAGAATTAATGAGGTTCATTAATAAATTTTTAATTAATGAACCTCTTAATTCCCAACGATGTGGTTACAAAAATGAAGAGTCAATCCATTAAATGTCTTGACAACCCATTATTCCCATCACTGCTGCTCAACATGAGGTAGGATAATAAAATAACAATTCTTATGTTGTTTTATTATTTCTTTAAATGTAACAAAAACTATCTTTTTCACCCAACCAACTACAGTCAAAGTTAAGTCTCTCTTAAGTGAAACTCAGCGCTTATAATTCAATAGTGTCATACTATTTTTAATCTAATCACTGTTTCAAAAGATAGATAACTCTACTTTCATGTTTACTGAATGTACCTTAGAAAAGTTCAAAAATCCATTCTGAGCACACCGGGCCGTGGAATCAAGCGCCTTCAATTTTCGAAGACTCATAATAATCCTAAATAATTTTAAAAAAAATTATATGGAATTTATGGGTATTATAGAGAATGACCGCACCTCCTATGAATTCCCCCTAAACCGTTAGTAGGTTGAGGGTCAGATGATCCCAAATGATCCTCATCCAAAGGTATCTCAGCTTACTACAACTCACAAAATAGATCATCGTCCATCTGAAACACAAAATGATTATTGTTAGAAAATAGTTGAAAATAACTATTATATATATATATATTAGTTATGATTATAACCATCATTTAAATGTGTCAATGTTCACATTCATCATCATATTCATATCTGACGATGTCAATGTCTTCATATTCTTCCTCGGCATCACCAATATCCATATGAGTTTCAGTTTCATCATCTCTTTCCATTTAAAATTCATTTGTAATAATATTAACATCATCGTCACCATCAACACTTAATTTTAGGGTGTCATCATCGATATTAATTTCTCTTTTTGAAAAATATTAATTTTGAGTAGTCTCTTGAAAAATTTGAATTCCTTGAACTTTAGCGGAACCACATTCAGTTTGAGTAAACTGATTTTCCTAGGATATAATTTTCATTATCCTCTAACAATCACTCAGGTCTTTTGAAGTATCACAGTACAATGAATAATAAATTTCATGTGCATGTTGAGCTAGTAAAAATGGTTCATTTAATTCAATAAAACTTTTATATTTAATATCAATGATTCCTTGAGTCGGATGAACATGCTAGCCTCTCTCAGTATCCAACCACCGACATTTAATCATCGTTATGTAATTTTTTCCAAGATAACACAGTTCAATAATTTCATCTAGAATGATGTAAAAATAAACTTCAGTTTCTCTATGATGATATTTTATCAAGAAAACTCCATTGTTCAATGTTTTTTTATTCCCCATATGCGCGTGTATGAAATCGAAAACAGTTCACCACATATGCATTAAAATATTTAACCATTTTTGATGGTGGGTTACTCAATATACATAGTCACTTAACAATTTTATCAAAAAGTTGAGACACCTAATTTTTTTTAAAGAAATTATCAATATAAAAAATAATAAATTGAATTGATATGTTAAACCCTTAATAATTTATGTTACCAGTTTTTGAAACCATTGAGAAATTTTATTTTGTCAGTGTTCTTCAAGAGTAGTTGCTGTAATTTGTGGAAATTGTTTCTTGATATGATTATCATATAACATAAAAATAAAATAAGTTTACTTACTATAACATAAATTATATAATGAGTGATAGAATCACTCACTATATAAATGATGTAATTTCATTACAGTTTAGCAGAACATATGTATGAGCTATGTGATGTTCATTATCTGAAAGCCATTATTCATGAACTCCATCGAATCCAAGATTTGGATGATTAAAAATTAATAATTTATTGTCCATTTCATCATTAATATTCCCCCATTCCATACCATGTGGTTTTTTGAGGGATATTCATATTCAAAATAATGAGAGCACAAAAAAGAAATTTCCTCTTACAAATAAGCTTCTGCAATTGAGCCTTTAACTGATGCTTTGTTACATACTTTTTTCTTCAATTTATACATGTATCTCTCGAATGGATATATCTATAGAAACTATACTGGACCTCCAAATTTTTCTTCATGGGGAAATTTAATATCAAATGTTCTATTGAGTCAAAGAAAGTTGGCGGAAATATTTTTTCCAGTTTACATATAATTACTACAACATCTTCTTCCAGTTTTCTTAGTGCATCGTTGTTTGTTTCCACCGCACAAATGTCTCCGAAAAAAATATGATATGTATTTTATCAAATAAAAAATCATATAACTCAACAAACCTCTAAATCCAACTGACATAATTCTTTCCATTATACATGAAAATAATGACTTTTTAATCCGGTAATATGACCATTCTTAACACGCCTTCCCAAATTGGAAGCATAGCCATCTGGAAGTCTCAAATCTACAATCTACTAAAAAAATAATAAGTGAATCTCTTTAAATAGTATATAATCTAATTTTGGATTCATTAGTCTCTATGATCTAAAATTTAAAAACAGTTCAAGTTTTAGATGCCTGCAAATTTTGGTAAGATCTAATTGTGCCTTTACATTATATTTGGTCTTACCTAGTGTATCCAAAACCGTACAAAATAAATTATCAAAATAGTTATTCTTTATATGCATGACATCCAACATGTGGAGGACCAACAAATCAGACCAATATGGCAGATCCCAAAAAATTATCCGTTTTATCCAAGTGTGTTTTTTCCCAAAGCTAGGAATTTTCTGTTAGTTTATTGTTAGTCCAAATGTGATGGGAGGTAATGAAAATACAACTAATTTTAAATCCATACCTAAGATCATTTTTGGAGGTCCATCCCTTTCAATTGTGCCTTTCCATAAATGAGATTTGTTTCTCCAAAAAGGATGATCGATTGGAAGAAATCTACGATGACAGTAAAAATAGCATGGTTTTTTCCATTGATGAGAATAAATGATTTGTTGTCTTTCATACAATAAGGACATGAGTTTGGACCATGTGTACTCCATCCAAATAACATGCCATATTCCAGGAAGTCACTAATTGTCCACATCAATGCAGCTTTTAGTAGGAAATTTTGTTTTGTAGAAACATCATATGTACAAACACCATTACTCCACAATAAATTTAACTTATCAATCATTGGTTTCAAATAGACATCAATATTCTTTTTCAGATGTTCGAGGATTAATATGGTCAAAAGATATAAGTCCCCTTCATCAACATCCATGAAGGTAAATTGTACGGAGTTATAAAGACATGCCAACATAAATACTGACTACCATAAGAACCAAGCGGATATAAACCGTTAGTAGAAAGACCCAATTGCACATTCTGGGAATCTAAAGGAAAAGGAAGATGCACTCGGTCAAAATGTTTCCATAAATCATCATCATATGGATGATTCAAGATTTTACCTGTTGAAATCATGGTTTTGTGCCATGATAGAATTTTCATTGTGTTCTGAGACATAAATAAACCTTGTAACATGGGCGTAAGTGGGAAATAACAAAACTATTTTATAGGAATCGATCCATAGTTCCCCAGTTGAGCTTCTTTATAGATCGATGGTCCACATGTGGGAAAACTATCCAATGACTCGTTTTTACCAAAATATAAGATGCAATAATTTTCACATGAATAAATCTTCTGATAACAAAGGCCCAGATTACAAACTAGCCTCTTTCCCTCATAGTAATTTGCATGCAAACATTTCCTTCAGGTAACAGTGTATTAATCAAAGAAAATATCTGATCAAAATAGTTTATTTAAATTCCATTATCTAATTTAATAGCCATAAATTTATCAACCATTTCTAATTTTCTTATCTTATAGCTAGGATATAATTCATCCCTAGCAGACCTAAACAACTCATAAAATTTGAATGATGCCAACATAGTAGTTAAATTAATATCATCCGGAGTTTTAGTTTGTTGAAAAAATGGACCTACAACATCATGTACTAAATTTTGAAACTGTGATAGATCCAGAATCAAATTATTAGTATCCTTTTTGGAACTACATTCACCATGTTAATACCAAAAAACATAATCTGGTTGAAAACCAAAATGCAAGGTATGTCCCCCAACATTTTCAAATGCGTTAAATGTTCTCAAAGAAAATTTTTTACAAGGAAACTTAATGGATCCTTCTGAAACAAATTCTAGTTTTGATGATGCAAATAATAATAAAGCTTCAACACCCTCAATATATTTAGGATTTAAATAAGAACAGTTTGGATTTCTATGTTAATTTATCCAAGCATGGTCATCTAATAATGACTCTTATCGACTTCCTTGATCTATATTTTTCTACAAAATATAAAATCATTATTGTTTTTGAATAATTCTAAATATGAAAAACACCATAAAAAAGAGAAGATAAATAATTATAGCTACTTCTTACTGATTACCAGTAATTATAGGTGACACAATTTCTAGTGGATTGGTGGCTACTCTTTTGTCTTTCAGCTCATTTACTTTCATCTTTCTCACACTGAAATCACAATGAAGAATTTCCTTGAAGGTACACATATCCATTCTCATGCATATGAGAATGCATAAGCCTACCTTCGACCAGATTCTTCATTGTGAGTTCAGTGTGAGAAAGATGCAAGTAAATGATCTGTTAGACAAAAGAGCCACCTTTTTGTTGATGAATCATCTTCTTGCAACTGTCACTGCCTAAAAACTTTTTGAAAAATGTGGTCCAACAAATTCATATCCAAACTCATGCATATGAGATTGGATATGCATACTTAGAAGCATATCTTTCATTTTGTTTTGAGTCGGTGAGAGTTGAAAGGAGAAGAGTCATCGAGCAAAAGGAGTGGCGCCAATCCACTAGAAATTGTGCTAAGTTCTTATAATTTATTACAATTTATTAAAATTATTCCTAATTATTCATAATTATTGCTAATTATTGCTAATTATTCCTAATAATTCCTAATTATTTCTAATTATTTCTAATTATTTCTAATCATTCCTAATTATTGCTAATTATTTCTAATTATTCCTAATTATTGCTAGTTATGGCTAATTATTCCAATTTATTTAATATTATTGGTAATTAATGCTAATTATTTCTATTTATTGCTAATCATTTCTATTTATTGTTGTTTATTGTTATTTATTTCTATCTAATGGTATTTATAGCTATTTATTGCAAATTAATGCTATTTATTTTTATTTATTCTTATTTATTGCTATTTATTGCTATTTATTGCTATTTAATTCTATTTATTCTTATTTATTGTTATTTATTAGTATTTATTTATATTTATTACTAATTTATTGTTATTTATTACTAATTTATTCCTAATTTATTACTAATTATTAGTATTTATTTTTAATTATTACTAATTATGAGTAATTATTAATAATTATTACCAATTATTTGTATTTATTACTAATTATTAGTATTTATTACAAATTATCTGTATTTATTACTAATTATTAGTATTTATTACTAATTTATTACTATTTATTAATAATTATTACAAATTATTAGTTTTAATTACTGATTATTAGTATTTATTGCTAATTATTACAAATTATTAGTATTTATTACTAATTATTAGTATTTATTACTAATTATTACCAATTATTACTATTTATTACTAATTTATTACTAATTTATTACTAATTATTAGTATTTATTACTAATTATTACTAATTATTACTAATTATTAGTATTTATTACTTATTATTATTAATTATTAGTAATTAATAGCAATTATTTGTATTTATTACTTATTATTAGTATTTATTACTAATTATTACTATTTATTACTAATTATAAATATTTATTACTAATTACTAGTATTTATTACTAATTATTAGTATTTATTAATACTTTTTACTAATTATTACAATTGTTTTCCTAATTATAAGTACTTACGGCTAATTATTACTAATTAGCGTTAATTACTATTAATTACTGCAAATTATAGCTACAAATTACTAATTACCGATAATTATTTATATTCATTACTAATTATTGTTAATAATTCTTAATTACTACTAATTACTAATAATTAGTACTAATAATTTCAATTTATTTTTACAAATAAATATTGATGACAAACAATCTAAAACTAATTTAATTACAACTTTTTAACAATAATTGAAATTAATATAGAAAAATGAAATAAATATTAAATTAAATAAAATGTAAATACCTTTAAACTTGCTCTCTAATAAGTTTAGACGACTTCAAAACTTATTCGAAAAAAAATTAACTCAAAGAAATTTTAACTCTAAAATTTGAGTTGAGAGAGAAAGAGAAAGTAGAAATTTAGAGGAAGAATAAGAAAATGTATAGGGGTATATATATGTTAGATTATTTGTGAAGGTACTATTTGCGATGGGATCTCCGTCGGAAATAACTATGATCGCATTAATTACTTTTGGCGGTTAAAAGGATATTTGCAACGAGGGCATATCCCCATCAAAAATAGTATTTATTGTCGTCGGGTATTTGCGACAGGGACGCACCCCCCTGTTGCAAATACCGTTCCCACGGTTTGGTGCAAAAACCGCACCAAACCTGTTGCGACGGGACCCCTTATCCTATCGCAAATAAATTATTATTTGGGACGGGATAAGTTCCCCTTTGAAAAAGGCCATTTTTCATGTAGTGATATATATATATATATATATATATATATATATATTAGGTGATTGGGGGTACAATTATATTCAAACACGCTCACATCACATGTATAGGCCAGAAAGGCAAGCCATATCCCCCAAGGGGATAGCCCACCCATCAAGCCTTAATTATTATGTTCATGGTATGTGGGCCCTAGTGGGCATGAACGTTAGAACTTGGCCCAAAAGCCCAACGCAATGTTAAGCATTCATTATCCTGCATGCGTCATACCCTCATCATCATCTGTGTCACCATCTGTGTAGTACTGTAATAGTACATGCACCCAACATGGCTTGAACCTAGGACCTCCTCGATGCCAAGCATGAGGCTTTACCACTCGGTTACAAGTCCGTTAGTCTATAATAAGTATATAAAGTAATATATAAATATGAATTTTATAACTTTTAATAAAAAATGAATCTTGTTTTTATAATTTAATGTATATATATAAATTTCAAATTTATATTAGTCAAAATGTTTAATAGTTTATTTAAATAAAAATTATATTTATAAATGTATAAATAAATATATAATTATATATATAATTATATATAAAATACTTTTTGGGCATAGGTGGTCTTGGGATCAAACCCTATTGGGCGCATATACTATTGTAGTACTATGCAGGCAATGATGTTGATGACGATACAGGTAGGCGGTGACGTGAGCCTGGTGATGCAAGCAGGATGGTGTAGACATGATGTTGCACTAGGCTTTTAGACCATCTTATGAGCTTCATTCCCACTGGGCTTATAGGCAATGTAATAGATAAATAAGGCTTGATGGATGGGATATCCCCTTGGGGGGGCTATGGTCTGCCTCTCTGACCTGTGTGTCTGTTGTATATGTGTTTGAATGTAATTATACCCTCAAGCACCTAATATATATAAATACGTTTAAAATATATATATTTATAATTATAATCATAATTATTAATTATTTATTTAGAAGGGTTATGACCTGCCTCTCAAGCCTGTGTGTGTGGTATGTGTGTGGAAATTTAATTGCACCCCAATCACCTAATATATATAAAATTATAATAAATATATACAAATAAAATTTATATTTAAATAATAAATATGTTTATTAAATTTTATAAATACATATTTGTATATATTAATAAATATATATAATTATATAAATTTACATATAAATATATAACTCTATTTATAACTATAGTTGGGGTTTGGCTTAGTGGTAAGCCCCCTGTAATATTGCATCCTGGTTGGGGGTTCAAAACCCATGGAGCACAGGTACTAGAACACAACTGTAGTAGTACTACAGTAGCGGCAGAATTGTAGCAGTGGTGACGCTGTAGCAGTGGTGGACATTGTAGCTAGACTATAGCTGCTGCAGCACTATAGCAAGTACTGCAGCAACCTGAGTACTATAAGAACACTATTCATCAATGGGCCTTTAGGTAAACATTATGGGCCCATGGGCCATGTATTGAATAAATAAGATTTGATGGGTGAACTATCCCATTGGGGGGCTATGGTCTGCCTTTTCAGCTTGTGTGTGCGGTGTGTGTGTGTGTTAGATTGTAATTGTACCCCCAAACACCTAATATATATAAATATATTTATAATTATTTTAAAATAATTTTTAAATATATTTATTTTTAATTATAATTATAAAAAATGCATATATATTTAACTAATTATAAAATTATAGTAAATATATTTAAATAATAAATATGTTTAAAAAATAAATATGTATAATATAATTTTATAAATATATGTGTTTATATATTAACAAATATATGTGTATATATATATAATTATTTATAAATATATTTATTTATAATTATAATTATAATTAATAAAAAATAAACACATATTTAAATAATTGTAAAATTATATTAAATATAATTAATAATTAATATATGTATTATATTTATAATTATATATAAATACTTTTTAAATTTATTAACTCATAATGATAATTATAAATAAATAAATATACTTATATATAAATAATGGTAAATTTATAATAAATATATTTAAATAATAAATATATTTATTATATTTATAATTATATAAATATTTCAAAGCGGTGTGGGTATAGTTATATAAATATATATATTATTATATAAATTTAATTATAATTATATAGAAATATTTTCTAATATATGTATTTTTATATTTATAGTGGAGATAAATAAATATATATTTACATAATTATAAAATTATTATAAATATATTTATATAATAAATATGTATATTATAATTTTATAAATATATATTTATATATTATTAAATATATATAAATATATTTATATAATTATATGATAGTATTTATAATTATAATTATTTATAATTATAATTTTAAATAAATACATATTTATTTAAATAATTATAAAATTATAATAAATAAATTTAAATTAATAAATATAATATTAATATCAAAACTTTATCTACATTTTTTAGCGTTGATAATGGGCGGTTTTATCAACGCATTCTTTTTTAGCGCTGATAAAACCACGATTTATCATCATTTTATTAAAGTGCTTTTAAATGCCCTACTAGTTCTTATAAAAAGAACCTTAACCGGGCCTTCTCCCCTCGCACCCCACCAATATCTAAAGGACCCCTACTACTATTGTCGCCGCCACTCTCAATGAAGAAATCATCTCCAAATCTATGGTTTATGTGCTGATTTATTTTGTGTTTCATTGGATCTGTAGTACTGTTGTGATTTTTGTCTGCATCATCCGATTTACACCCTTTTTGTGGTTCGACCTCAGTGCAACAACTAATGGTTTGGCCGGAGCAGACATATGTCATCCACTGCCTTCCCTACCTCCCTAGGCAGTTGCCCCCTCCTTAGCCGTCGTCCGCTGCCTACTGCCCTTCACACCAAGATCCCCCCTACCACCCTCCGCCACCCACCCCCTCTATTGCTACTGTCCCCTGATCGCCGCCCTCCCATGGTGTCATCCGTAGCCACTGACCCTCCCATCGCCCTCCCTTTGTCGGTTCTCAGAGACTAGCGCCGCAGCGGAAGTAGTCGTTGTAGAAAACACACAAGAAAAGAGAAGATTTCACCCGAAGGCTTTTTATACACATTACCCGAAGGATTTTTAACAACACCCGAAGGCCTTTTACAATGCAACTGAAGGATTTTTCACTTGACAAATGACACCCATAAATGTACCATTTTGTCTGTACCGCCGATCATCGCAACAGGGACATGCCGCATGATCTCTGAAACCAAGATGACTTTCGATAAATGGCACCGTTATTGTCATCATCTTCAATCATCACTGCCAATACACCATCGTTGTCGTGATCACCATATTCGCTTCACACCGGTTACCACAAACACGAAAACTCCTTCGCCGATTTATCTTGGTGGCTACATCTTTGCCAGCCCACATTCCAAAACATGCTACCACATCTTCTTATATAGGCACCCCACCCATATCTCCATTAACGTGGTCAACATTCATAATCCCTTCAGTATTACACCAATTAATATTGGAAAAAACTCATCATTAATTTTGGGAGAAAATCCTCCATTAATGTTGAGAAAATCCCTCCATTAATAATTTCTCCCTCCTCATTGTTTAAATTTTAAATAAAAAAATCCAAACAATCTCCACCTTGATTTAAAATTCAAATACTCCAAAGTCATCTCCACCATCTGGGCCAATTTTATCACAGACTCCACCAAGCTTATAATGTCACCCAATGAACGGAACACGTTGCATTACACCTGCGGCCAAGAAGACTTTTGATATTCCAGCAACACCGCTGATACCGCCATCATTTCCGATGACATCCTAGTCCCGAGTCCTTGGTAAGTTGCTCCACCAGATGCTTGTCACCGTGTTCTGCAACCGAGAACTTCAACCAATCCCTTTGATACCACTGTTGGGGCTTGGATCCCAGCACCGCAACGGAAGTAGTCATTGCAGAAAACAGAAAATATAAGAGAAGATTTCACCTGAAGGTTTTTTATACACATCACCCGAATGATTTTTAACAACACCTGAAGGCCTTTTACAATGCACCTGAAGGATTTTTCGCTCAACACAGGACACCCATGAACGTACAATTTTTGTCTGTACCACTGATCATCACAACCGGGACACGCCGCTTGATCTCTGAAATTAAGAGGACTTTCGATACATGGCACCATCATCATAGTCATCTTCAATCATCACCGCCGGCACACCATCGTTGTCGTGATCACCATCTTCACTTCACACCGGTTACCACAAACGCGACAACCCCTTCGCTGCTCTCTCTTGGTGCCTACATCTTTGCCAGCCCACATTCCAAAACATACTACCACATCTTCTTATATTAACACCCCACCCATATCTCCATTAATGCGGTCAACATTCATAATCCCATCATTATTCCACCAATTAATATCAGGAAAAAACTCTTCATTAATGTTGGTGGAAAATCCTCCATTAATGTTGTGAAAATCCCTCCATTATTAATTTCTCTCTCCTCATTATTTAAATATTAAATCAATAAATCCCAACACCCTTCTGCCGCCCAAATTGTATCTAGAGTTTTTTTTTGAAAATTGATACTTTAACATTTATTTTATTAAATTTTTCCTTTAATTTCCCAAGATTATCTCAAATGCGAATTCACTAATGTTTTCCGTCTTAAATTGTAATTTTAGATTTGACCGTGAAATTTAAGATTTTTTTCTTTGGGTAAGAGAAATTTGATAATTGAATTTTGATATTTTTTATATATCAATAATTTAGAAATATATATATATATATATATATATATATTAGGTGTTTTGGGGTACAATTATAATGAAACACACCCACACCCACACCCACAAGTTAAGGTCATAACCCAGTCCATAGCCCCCTAGGGATAGACCAGACCAAACCTTGACCATTATTTTTATATATTATATATGTATCATATATGTGGTGGCAACAACACCTACCCCCTCCTGTCATCACCCCTCCGTCAGACAGGAAATCATCGATCATCATGGTCGTCCACCGGCCGCGCACCAGGATGCCACATACGTTGGCATTGTGGGATATCAACATCACATAGGCATCATTTGACATTGACTGAGCATCACACCCCCACCATCAGGTGGGGTACCACTTGACAACCAACAACACAGTAAGGGTGTAATTCGGGCCTGTGCAATGCCCTATCTGCTCGCCTGTGCGAAGCCCTTCTATTGTAGAAAAAAATAGGAAACTGCTAGTAGGGATATTCAATCCCACCACCATAGGCTCCCAAGGCTGCACCAGGACCTACTTGTCCATTCACTAAACCTATCATGTTATCACCAGACTGTATATATATATACATCATTATATATTAACAAGAAATAATATATATATATATATATATATCTGTGTGTGTGTGTGTGTGTGTGTGTGTGTATAAGAATGTATATATATACATATAATTATTATTATATATAATTATAATGTGTGTGTGTGTGTGTATAAATATAACGATATATAATTATATATATATAATAATGTATATATAATTACAAGGCCATTAATAATATATATCAATTATGTGTGGCTTTTAAAATCCATTAACAATATATATATATATATATATAAATGATTTAATATAGTATATATATAAAAGAAGCTATTAATATATATATATATATATATACATGATTTAATATTTTATATATATATATATTATAACTTCTTGTATATTAATGAAAAAAATAATACACGCACCTAATGATGTTTGTGCACATCCCCCCAACCTCGTTATTTTTTTATGTATGTTGCAACTTGAATATATTATATATACTATACATATATAAATATATTTAGAAAAAAAAATTAACCCACCCATTACGGCGCACCCCCCAACCCCGAATTATTATTTTTTCAATTTTATCATATTATATATATATATAAATATTTATATATATCAATCATTTAACATTATATGTATATAATAACTTATTATATATTAACTAAAAATAACACACTCACCCAATGATGTTCGCGCACCCCCCCAACCTCATTAATTTTTTTAAATACAATAAAACTTGCATATTCTATATATGTATATATATATAAACAAATATATTAATAATATATATATCAATTATATGATAATATATATATATAATTCCATTAATATATATATATATATAGAGCTATTAATAATATATATAAATTAAGCGTGGCTTTTAAAAATCCATTAATATATATATATATATATATATATATATATGATTTAATATAATATATATAATAACTTATTGTATATTAACAAAAAAATAACACACTCATCTAATGATGTTTGTGCAAGTCCCCCAACCTCATTAATTTTTTTAAGTATGTTGCAACTTACATATGTTATATATCAATCTATTTAGAAAAAAAATTAACCCACCCACTGTGGCGCACCCCCCAACCACAAATTATTTTTTTACAATTTTCTCATATTATATATATATATATATATCAATCATTTAACATTATATATATATGATAGATTATTATATATTAACAAAAAATAATTACTCACCCAATGATGTCCGTACTCCCCCCAACCTCATTAATTTGTTTTAAATATGATGAAACTTGCATATATTGTATATACCATATATACATATATAAATATATTTAGAAAAAAATTAACTCACCCACAACAGTGCACCCCCCAACCTCCCATTATTTATTTAAACATAATATATATAGACTCATATATATAAATCTATTTAGAAAAAAATAACATATCCTCTCACGGTAAAATGTAAATAAAATAGAAAATAAATGTTTTTACCAAAAAAATGTTTAACTTTTCATAAAAGTACATGAAAAATACATGCGTTTAAAAAAAATAAAAAACCGTTCAAAAAAATGTTTTAAATTAAACAAACGCTTAAAAATATTTTTCATAAATAAGTTAAAAAAATAAATTTAAAAAACATCTTAAATAAATGATAAAAAATGCTTAAATAACAACGCTTTAAACCCACCCACTATTGTGCAACTCCTAATCCATCAGTATTGTTTTTCAATTTGAACATAATATATATAAATTCCTAGAAATATACAAATATATTTAGAAAAAAATAACATATCCACCCACTGTAAAATGTTAATGAAAATATGTTTTTACATAAAACATGTCAAATGATAAAAAAAATACATTTAAAAAACATTCATTCAATTTTTTTTTTAAATTAAATGTCTAAAAATAAATGTAAAAAACATTTTAATCAAATGTTAGAAAATGGTTTTAATTTTTTTTCAACAAATGTTAATTTTTTTTAAAACAAACATTTAAATTATTATTTTTAAAATAAAAACATTATAAAAACTTCTAACATTAAAATTTGAAAAAAAAAGTTAAATGTTTTAAAAAAATACTTGTAAAAAGAATGTGTTTTAAAAAAAAATTAAAAAAACATTTTAAATTAATAATTTACAAATATATGTAAAAAATGTTTTAAACATATGTTAAAAAATGATTTAAATAAAAATGTTTAAATAAAAAAATTTAACAAACCCTTAAAAAAATTATAATTAAGTTAAAAAAATAATTGTAAAGAAATGTGTTAAATAAATGTTAAAAAAATGTTTAAATAACAATGCTTTAAACTCACCCACTACTGAGCACCCCCATCATCTAATTAATTTTTTTACAACTTGAACATAATATATATATATTCACATATATAAATATATTTTGAAAAAATGATAACATATCTACTTACTGTAAAATGTTAATAAAAAATAAAATAAACATCTTTATAAAAAAATGTTAAAAATTAAAAAAAATACATCTAAAAAACATTTGTTTAAAAATAAATTTAAAAAACATATTAAATAAATGTTAAATAAATGTTTAAATAAAAATGTTAATTTTTTTACAATACAAACATTTATTTTGAAAATAATTAAATCCTACCATGGCCTAACTCGAAAAAGCCTTGCCTAGCCCGAAAAAGCCTGGCCCGACATAATGGTTTGGACCGGACTGAGGTTGATCTCAGGCCGCCTCATGGGGTTGTTCGGGCCGAACCGACTCGGCCCGAATAGTGGTATGCAGCCGAGGCTGGGCCGGGGTGAAATTACACCCTTACAACACCATCATGGCTCATTGCGAACGCCGACCTCGCTGCAGTTGGGATACTCCATCACCACTCTACTGGTCACTGCCCCTCAGCCGTCATCAAGGTCGTACCTCCTAAACACTGAGAAAAGGTTCCCATCTTCCACTTTCTACCATCATGATAGACGCGCACGCTACTACCTTTAGCTGAATACTGTCATGGATACGCCTGCAACATACGTCACTAGAAAATGTAACCCACCCCCACTGTTGAGCAGGGGTCCATTTAATTTCTCCCCCACCAACAAGTGGGGTTCTACTTACACACTACCCTGGTGGGCCATCAAACATGCTAGCATTAATAAACGCTAACCACCAAACCTGATCCCCCAATTTAATCGGGGGCCAACAGAGCTGCCGCTAGGGATTGAACCCCAGCCCTAGATGTAGATAGAGGGTGTACCAAACTACTCTGTTAAACACCATATACCTAGATATATATTTAAGTATATATATATAATTATATATATAATTATATAAATATATTTCTAATTATAAATAAATAAATACAAATTTAAGTAATAATAAAGTAATAATAAAATAATAATAAATATATTTATTACATATATATATATCTATATACTAATAAATATAAATTTAATTAAATATATATATAATTATATAGATATTTATAAGTAGAATTATAAATATATAACTGTATATATATTTAAAAATGTGATTGTTATTTTTATGGTTTTAAGGGGAATCCTTCAAAAAAATGTGATTGTATTGGTAAAAGGATATTACCTAGGCCGCATGGGATGTCATTAACCAGGAAACCTAGGATGCACTTTGTGGAATTTTTGGTTAAGTAGCCTCAAAACTAAGTGGCTATAGTTTTCAAAAATAAATCTTTGGTGGTGAATCGAGAGCAGGCATGAATTTCATTGGATGCAAATAGATTATTCTCCATTCTTGAACATAAGTACAATAGTATGAATGGGTTGTAAATGGACATTGCAGGTACTGGGGGTGACATAACCTCTGATGTCGTGCTTGAGCATGTCACTTCTGGGGGGTCTGGCCATGAAAGTGATGATATGGGGTCCGGGATAGAGCAGAATCAGGTTGAAATTATTTTCAGTGAGCTTACCTATATAAATAAGGAACTGGATTATAGGAGCAGTGATGGTGTTTCTATGGTCGTGGTTTTGGCTGGGTGTTTAGCTTCACTATTTTGTGAGCAAGGTGGTATTGTACAATAATTTGCTATAGACTTTTCATAGCATGTTCTACACGCTGATGGGTTTGGGAAATCAGATGTTCAGCAAAGCGTGGATTATCTTCGAGAGATTCAAAATGTCTTTATCTCTCTAGGAATGTGTGGTAAATGGGGTAATGTTTCATATGATGGAAGTGACTAGGAGAAGTTTATGGTGTTTTTGGACACCACTAACCTCTGATCTTTAAGAAGTGGTGATCCTATTTCTTTTAAGGATGTTGTTTTGAATGGAAAGGGGAATACGGTCAGCGGTGATGGTCTTGCTATGGTTCCATAAAAAAGAAGGCCGCGTAAGGATTATTCTAATCTTCCTAGTAATGTGTCTATCAGGTTGTCTTCAAAGGAATCAAATATCCAGCTCACTCCAAAGCCGGAATTGTCCAAGGAAAGTATTATTGGAATCCTAAATCATGGAAACTCACAATCAGAATGAAAAAATGTACGTAACGCCATGACCCCATTTACCCAGAGTCAGAATATTGTTAAATATCATTGGCATGATTACAATAGATCAAGTCTCGAAAGACTGATCAGTTTAGTATCCTTCAAAGTACTAGGTACATACATAAGTTTTACATTACATTATGAAATAAAAAAATCAACATTGTGTCTCCTTTGAACATACTCATATCCCTTATCCGATCCTTGTAGGTCAATCATAATATACTTCTTCGCATCTTGGGAAAAATAAAACATAAGAAAGGGCTGATCTCAGATGATCAGTAAGAATAACAATATAGCAGAAACTATCATAAATAAGAATAAACATTTAGGACAATTTATTAGACTAAAGCACAATCCTTGTCAAGACCTTGTTCCAAGACACTATTTTGTCTCACAAGACCTACGGATGCATCAAGGGGCTATAACGGGCCCTGCCCGCCACTTACTATGTCCAATGCATTCCTGATATGAAAAGTGTGAAACATAACATAAACATTCATATTAAACTAGCATACGAAATGTTAATACTTTAACCATAAACCATGAATGACATCAAAATAACACATCCACAGTCAAACATTTCATAAAACTATCAATACAATATGAAATATTGTATCATAAAAAATCAACTTCAATTAAACATAAAATCCAACAATAAATGTTGACACAGATGCAATCAATCCAAAAAAACTATTTGAGGGAAATATATCTTTCTACTTTGAAATCACTTAACATTCACCTAATTTTAGAAGAAATATTTTATTTTGAAAATATTCTTAAAATCATGTAAGGGAAGCTTTGAAGGTGTTATAACTATGGAAAATATCCGCACCCACCATGTATGTTAAAAAAGCATTCTTACTTTAATTTATCGAAAAGGTCATACAATACCTTGTTTGGAAAACCGTAGAAATATTCCTTTCGAAACATTTTTTAAAAAGTAAAACAAGGGTATAAATGAATTTAACCAAAATACAAGGAAATTGTAAAAATGTTTTGAAATAAATTTTTAAGAAACACGGTTGTGGATGATAAAGAAGTCCCAATAGATTCTTCAGTATAAAAAACCCCAAATAATAAATATATTGTAAAATTAACCCTTGCCTTGTACTTTTCCTTAGTTGAGGGTACGTTAACCTCCTGTATAATGGTTAAATAATTGTTATTAAATCATAAAATAACTGCATACATAAATATTATATCATATATTATCCTCTAATATTTCTTTGTTAATAATATTTCAGTAGAATCATTGTTTCAGGTGTTAACTGATTCATTTTACTTTATATGTTTCATTACGTAAGATATGTTTGTTATAGATATGATTTATTTAATTATTATCCATAATGATATTAAGTTCTTAAAAATTATTTTTAATCATCAAATGAAAATCATTCTTGAATGGTTACGATGAGGAATGAAATCTCCTCACTTTGTGGAGACAGTAGGCCATACGTACGCATGAGTGACAATATCATTCTATTGATGGTGAAATCGTATGTAATTGGATGATATATTATATATAAAGATTAATTAACATGTTATATTTATTATTCACATAAATTATACTCATTATTATACCCATCAAAATAATGAAGTGTTGAATAACAAACTACACCACGATGTGGAGACGGTAAACCGTACGTATGCACGTATGGTGACTTTGTCATTCATAGGATGAAGACAATAATGAATATAGTTGTACCATATTTATAATAACATCTATGTATGTAGAAGTTACTGGAGTTATTATTTTAGTATGGAAACAACAAATAAATAGGATATAGAAGAAGAAAAGAACTTTGAAAGAGGTTATGAAATAATTACCTCTTCTTCAGGGGCTTCCTTTTGATTTGAACAAAAGGGTTCCTTTAGATGGATTTATGATCAAAGTAAGGACTATATGTTTAAGTGAGGGTAGTTGGAAGGATATTTGAGAATGGTTTTTCCGAGCCAAATGGCTTTGAAGGTGTGAATTTAAGATAAGAGGATGTACCCTTTTATAAGAGAGGTGAGGGGCACTTTAGGAAAATCTTGAAATATTAATTTATTATAAATTTATTTTCGGTTTATAATAGTTTTAAATGGATTTATTTTGAGTATAAGATGAGGATGGGTTAATATCATTTCAACCAATAGCTTCTAGACATGTTTAGGTCACCAAGTTAACCTTATCTTTTAGATTCAACCCTTAGTTAAATAGTTTAACTTCTACCATGTATTCTTGTATTTTTATACTACATGGTTCATATAGTTAGTATAAAATTACAAGTAAACATAAAGTGGTTAATTAATGACATATATAGCATTATCTAAGTCATTTGGCCTAATATTATATTTTTAGGGAAATTATATAGTTTAATAAAATAGTATTTGTTTTAGAAACTCATTTATGTCAATTTTGACACTATTTAGTATTTGGTTTTTGTTAAAGTCATCACAACTTTATTCCTTTAAAAAAATAAATTTCATCAACCCTAAAATGTCATATTGACCAGTAAAATTCACGAATGACATCAAAAGTTTCAATTTACATTTGTTTAATATTTATAATATCATTTATTTTAATCTTTCATTAATAAGGTAATTACCGCATCATCATTTTGTCATAAATAAATTTAAATATTTAATGTCTACAAAATATAAATAAAATACCATGATGTATGAAATATTTTTAGGTTTCTAATGAATATTTATAGTCAAATTTATCTTATATATAACCCAATATTAAAAATGTTTTAGTTATTAAAATTTGAATTTAACACTTTTAACTCTTCTTTAAATAAAATATAATAAATGTCCTAATCTAAACCAAATGGATAAAATAAATCTTATTTTTTTCCTAATGTTTATTTTGGTCAAAAAAACTTATCCAATATAATTTTGACATGTGTTGGAGTAATTTTATATTATTATAATATTATTTTTAGCATTAATTACCCTATTTACTTTTAACTATGGTAAATAAAATCCAAAAGTTATTATTCAATAAAAATTATTTTCAACCCATTGCACCAAATTTTACTTACTAATGGAAACCATGTGTGTCAGATTTTTGAAATTTAATTCACAGAAGCGGTAAAATTACATTTTATTGAGATTTGTAAATGTGCCTAGTAGGTGGGTAAAATACGTTAAAAACATAAATAAAATTATATATATATATATAATATTATTATAAAATGACTCAAATGAATTAAATTGGACTAATATAGGTATTATGTATCTATTATGATTTTAAAATAAATATAATTTAAAGATAATTATTTAAATAAAAATTCGTTTTTAAACAATTACGTAGTGCTTTTCACTATTCATCAAAAATTGAAAGTTTTCAGAAAAATACCATAAATTCACCCTAAAATAATTTTGATATTTAGAATCCAAAAATGAATTCCTTTTTGAAAAATAATATTTATAAAATTTCAAAAAGTGGGTATCATGATTCATAACTTCTTTTTAAATGGCTAGTTTGATTGGTCCTGGTGTGCTAGAACTTAGAGATGCGTACATCGCAAGATATTGTATTATTCAAAGTTAAGTGTACCATAGAATCTTGGGGTGTTACATTATTCCCTCGTTCAAATAATTTCTTCCTTGAAATTTCTAAAATATTACTGTATAAAAAGATTTGGATGGTTCTTCATTATAAGTTACTCAGGTTCCCCCATTGCCTCTTCCATTTTATGGTTTCTCAAACAAAATTTTACCAGATGAGTCATGTAGTTTCTCAAAACATGTTCTTTGGTATCAAGAATCTTGATAGGATCTTCAAAATAAGATTGATCGGGTTCCAGTTCTATTTTTTCATAGGTGAGCACATGAGTTAGGTCAGGCTTGTATTCTCCTAATAGTAATACATGTAATACATCATGAACTTTGGAGATACTTGGCAACATTTCCAAATGGTAAGCTAAAAATTCAATTAGTTCTAGAATTTCAAAAGTTCTGATGTACCTGGGACTTAATTTACCCTTCTTACCGAATCATATAACACCGTTCCATGGAGATACCTTTAAGAAAACATGATCTCCTACTTGAAATTCCAAATCCTTTCTTTGATTATCAGCATAGATATTTTTCCTACATTGAGCTGCTTTGATGTAGGTTTGGATAATCTTCACCTTTTCCATTGTTTCCTCAAAAAGTTATAGGCCTACAATTTTTCTTTCACCAACATCATCCCAACAATTTGGTGTTCGTAATCTCTTTCTATACAATGCCTCATATGGAACCATCTGAATACTTGAGGGTGGTAGGCAGTGCTCAAACGTAGTTTATTATCTAGGGATTTTTGAAGACTTTTCCAGAATCGTGATGCAATATGGGGATCACGATCAGAAAGAATCAATATGGGTACACCATGAAGTCTTACAACATCATGAATATATTGTTTGACTAAACATTCAATTGGTAAATCTTATCTTATAGCAAGAAAATGTGCTGACGTGGTAATATGATCAACAATGACCCATATTGCATCATTCCTTCTAGGATTCTTTGGTATTCCCATGAAAAATTCCATCATAATATCATCCCATTTCCACTTAGGTATGGGAAGAGGTTTCATGACTCCTCTAGGATGTTTTCTTCCAGCCTTCAACTATTGATAAACCATACATCTTGACACATAGTTAGCAATCTCCCTCTTTATGTTGTGCCACAAAAAATGTTTCTTCAAATATATAAACATATTATTGTTACCAAGGTGAATAGAGAAATTATAGCTATGAGAATCATACAACAATTCAATTTTTAAACCTTGAATATCGGGAACACAAAGCCTCTGCTTAAATTTTAAAATTCTATCTTCATATGCGAATTCAACTAATCTTCCATCATTCACTACTTTAATTTTCTTTTGAAACTACTCAACATCAGTCTATGAACTTTTTATCCTTTATAGTAAATATGGTATGGAAACCATTTGAAAAAGTATTCATGTTTTACCTTCCATGATTATTCCCATATCCATATTCACCAGATCCATGACCATTGGATCCCTTTCAACTCTCATCTTGTTCATAACTCCATGATCCTTTCTACTCAAAGAATCTGCCACCTTATTTGCCTTCCCTGGGTGGTAGTGTATTATGCAATCATAATCCTTGTGTTGTTCAAGACATCGCCTTTTCCTCAAGTTGAGTTCTATCTATGAGAAAATATACTTCAAACTCTTATGATCAGTATATATCTCACCTTTTTCACTATAGAGATAGTGTATCCATATTTTCAGAGCAAAGATTATAGCTACTAACTCAATATAATGAGTATGATAGTTTGTCTCAATAATTTTTAGCTATCGTGAGGCATAGGAAATAACTCTATCATTCTGCTTAAGGACACAACTAAGTCCTTTCATTGAAGAATAACTATAAATAAAAAATCCATCATTCTCCACTGGTAGATTCAATATAGGAGCATTGAATAATATTCTCTTAAATTCTTCAAATCTTTCATCAAACTCTTTTTTCCAAAAAAAATTAACCGCTTTACACTTGAAATTGGTTAATGGGTTAGCAAATCAGGAAATATTCTCCACGAAATGCCGATAGTAACCTTCTAAACCAATAAAACTGCATACCTCAGTTATAATCATCAGTGCTGGCCATTCTTGGATTTACCTTGTCTTTGAAGGATCAATAAATATTCCATCCTTAGAGAAAACATGGCCAAGAAAACAAATATCTTGAAGATAGAATTCACACTTGCTAAAATTCCCATATAATTCATTTCTTCTAAGAGTTTTCATAATAGTGCGCAAGTTATTTTCATGATCATAGTAGATTTTGGAATATACCAAGTTATCATTAATAAATACCACTACAAAGTCATCAAGACATTCCTTGAAAACTCTATTCATTAGATCCATGAAAAAAGAGGGTGCATTAGTCAGTCCAAAAGGCATTATTATAAACTCGCAATGCCATACCTGGTTCCAAATACAATCTTCGGAATGTCTTCCTTCTTCAAATACAGCTGACGATATCCATATAGAAGGTTAATATTTGAAAAATATGGATCTCCATGAATCTAATCAAATAAATCTTCAATATGAGGTTGGGGATACTAGTTCTTTATTGTTATAACATTTATCTCCCTGTAGTTAATGCACAATCTCATAGATCCATCTTTCTCCTTAACAAAAAGAACAGGACCTCCCCATAAAGAAACACTAGGGAGAAAAAATACATTATTACTCAATTCCTCTAGTTTTTTTAGTGCCATTAATTCCATAGTGTCCATTCTATAAGGGGTATTCGATATAGGACTTGAACCCGGAATTATATCAATGGAAACCTAAATTTCTCATTATGGAGGATGCAAAAGTAAGTCCTCTGGAAACACATCAACATATTCTTGCACAATAGGTACATACTCTATTTGAAAATTCATTTCCACAACCATAGTTATTTCAATCACTTCCTCCCCAATAACTTAATTTAGTAGAACTAATGGGTTTGGATCTAGATGAGAATCAGATAGCGACGTTTCTTCTCTAAAGATAAGGGATTCCTTATCATCATAAAAAATTGTAACCTCCTATTTCTTAAAAAACATTTTCTCATCATGGTATGAAATCCAATCCATACCGAGGATTATATCAAATTAAATTAGGGGTATGACAATAATATCAATCGATAAAGAACATTTATATGCCATAATGGTAACTCATTGACAAAAATTTGTTGCAAAGATACTTCCCTTAGGGGTTTTGACTGACAACTCCCTTATTAAGTCAAATTGGAAATATCTAATTTTCTTGGAAAAATTGGAAGATATGAAAGAATGCAATGATATATAATAAAATAAAGTATTTTATAACATTAAGGAAATGATTAATGTACCTTCCACCACATTAATAGGAACTTCAACCTCAGTAGTAGTGATCGCATAAGCTTGGACTTTATCCATTTACTTTTTTTGGAGAAAATTCCCTTCACACTTAGGAAAATCATTTGAATAATGTCCCATCTATTTACAATTATAGCATTGAACATTGGTTACTTCTTGAAAGCATGGACAATTGTCTCTTATCGACTAGTCAAGGCTCTGGTGCTCTGCTATTGTGTATAGTAGCACTTGGTTCGAATCCTTGGGGATGATACTTTTTAATAGTATGTTGTTTATAGTTGATTGTATTCTGATTGGGGGGGTTTGTTTATAGATATTATGAAATAATTTATGGATGATGTTTGATTTAACAAATTGATAAATATTAGGGCGAGTTCATCATTAGGTAGTTAAGCTTGTGATATCCTTGAGCCTTGCTTTATATTGCATTAAATTAACACCCATGTCACTAGTTGACATTGATTGGAATTACCAAGTGTTAAGGCTTTAATACAAGACTTAACATAACTTAGGGTTATAATATTAATCATATATTGTATATGGTAGTGTATTTATGGTTCCAATAATCCATGGACACCACTCGTTAATAAAAAAAAGTCATTAATCCATGACATGTTATGTCCAACATACACAATGTTAATTCAAAGAATATTCATCGAGAAAAAGTTCTCAATAACCTAACACACCAAAATTATAACTCACCCCAATGAAAGATTTACTCATCCATTTGGGTGGTTAGTAATCTGGTTATAATTTTTTGATAAATAATTAATAAGTGAAGAAAAATAAAGGGATAAGAAAAGAGTTGTGTGTCGAACACACACACACAAACAGTGAAGGGAATTAAATACTGAATTTAGATTGAATGAGAAATCAAAATAAGGGAATGAGTTTTAACTTGATTTAAACTACTTTAAGAACATTAATATTAAACTAAAAAAGGTGGATGAGAATAAGATACATTGAAGAAGAATCTTTCATTAAAACAAAATTACAAAAAAAGACTTAAAAGATTACAACAATGAAGAACACAAAAGTAAATGAAAAGAAAGAGATGAGGAAAGTTATATCAAGTGAAAACATGAGTATAAAAGGTACTCTAAAGACTTTATAAAGGCTTTTTTGTGCCAATATGTGCTCCTATCTTCTGAAATTACAACTTTTATAGGGTCAGAAGGGGGATGTATTAATAGCCCAATGTTGTGGGTTGTTTGCATTCCAAAACTGCCCCTCCACTTACATCACCAATTTAAAAAATTAAAAAGAAAAATATAGAGATATGATATTCTTACAAGTTTTAAATATTTATCTCCTATATCTACTCTAAAAATTTGGATTCCATTGGGCTTAAGGAGACAAAGTTATGGCAGTTTTATTAAACAATTTTAATCTGTTCATTTCTATCCAAACTTTTTAAAGGCAAACAATGTGAATGGATTTTGGAATAAGAATATTACCTAAAATATGAACTATTTATTCCACAAAGTCAGCCATTTAAATCTCATATTTCACAATGAAAAGTCACAGCTTGAATGGATCTCTCTTTCAGGAGAAAAATCAATAATGGTGTGATAATTTTATTTCCCGGACAAAATGGTGGGCTGTGTTTAAATTCACTAGTTGGGCCTCATGTGTTTGGATTTGGGCCTTGAACTTTTTATCCAAGATAAATTTAGTTGTCCCCCTACCTTTGTAAGATAATTAAAGGATTTGGAATTATAGAGTGATCCAATTAATTCTATCTTCTTGGATGGTCCAGTTTCTTCATAGATTCTTTGAGCCTTCTTGTGTGAACCATATGACCCAAAAAATGGGTGATTTGGCCAAAGGTTCATTCCAATGAAATATTGTAATTCGTGTAAGGAACCATAAAAAATAATCATGAAATTTGGATAAGTAAGGTGAGAGTTATTATTAAAACATTAAACATACTAGAATCTGGATGAATTCAAATAGTGCTCTAAAATTATATTTACTATTTAAACATTAATATTTCACACAAATTATGAACATTTCAGATAAAATATGTAAATGGAGTATATAATAAATTATGAAATTATTAATAATATCAATTCTTTCTTCCCATTAAATTCATAATCTTGGTGGCCTTTTTCTACAAACATGTAACAAACTCCCATTCCCTTCAGGAAAGTACCAAGGTGTTTCTTCCCACATTTACCATAGGGTGAAAATTCAACTTTTTCGCTTCTTCCCCTTATTTCATTTTTCATAGTTTTCAGAAGATCTCTTCTTCTTTTTCTTCCCTTTAAATTCATAAAAATTATAGAATTTCTTTTCTGTCTTGATAGCATATGAGACTATATCTTCGAACAATGAGAAGGATTGTGAGACTAATGTTCATCAGAGAAATGGTTTTAACCCATCAAAGAGTTGATCAATCATACTTCTTGGGCTACATATATAATCTACAGTATGACTTTATAATCTTATAAAGTTAGCCTTATACTTTTCAACATTATCATTCTCCTTTTGCCTCATACTTAGAAATTCCCTTTCCATATCTACTCGATGTTCATGAGGAAATTGTTTTTATAAGAAAAGATCTTTAAACTCCCTCTATTCCATATTTGGTACTTCTTCATCCTCCTTTGTGTTTTGAATTAATGGTCACTATTGATCTCATATCTTGAAAGGCGATAAATTTCTATGAAAACTTTTTCCCTTTCGCTACTCCACAAAGCATGAAATATTTTCTATAAGGAACTTATCCATTACTCAGCTAAAAATGGATTTGTATTCCCATTTAATGTTGGTGGTTGTTTCCTCATGAAGCGGCCTAATATTGATCCTCTACATTGTAGACCGGGGTGCTCCATACGGTTAATTTTATTTTTCATAACCTAAGTGAGTTTTCCCAGTATGGTTATAAGCTATTCAACACTAGTTGCATCATGAGATCCAATGTAATTATCTTGTATATGAGGGAAATCCCTATGTGGATTACATTCATTGATACAATTTCCATTCTATGAACCGCTTCTAAACAATTGCATACACCAAATTAGTTTATGAATCACAATGCATAATTCGAAACATGTAAAATACCGAACATAAATTGAATAGTTTATGCATATAACCCATAATCATAAACATTTCTTCTTTGGGGAAGTATTTAATCATAAATACATCATAATTGTTTGTAAAGAAAATGTGAATTATCCAAAGCATATCCCCTTGTAGTGTTAAACCAGGTGCGTAGTAAGGCCTGTTGTCATGTTCCAGGATATCCCTGGTCAAGCCCAAAACTACATGTAAAGATGTTTTACTCCTATGTACATCTGTTCTAGAACCATGTCCACTTATAACATCCAAACATGAATGAATTTCTTGGAAAACCCACATAATATCTATATTATCCATTTTTTTTAATGTTATTATATATTAATCCTCAAATTCTATCTTAGGGTAATGTTCTCTAATCAGAGTTTTTCTAAATCTAGTTTCCAAGGATTGTAATAAAATTTCTATGATACCAACTGTAACGCCCTGACCCCAGTTACCTAGAGTCGACGCATTATTACATAACATTATAATAATCACAAGAGATCATATCCTGAAAGACCGATTAGTTTAGTAGTTTTGGAAGTACTAGGTAGTTACATAAGTTTTACATTACATTATTAAATGAAAAAAATCAAAATTGTGTCTCCTTTGAACTCACTCATATCCCTTAGCCTATCCTTACAGGTCAATAATAATATACTTCTTCGCATCCTCAAAATAATAAAACATAAGAAAGGGGTGAGCTCATATGATAAGTAAGGATAAAAATATAATAGAAACTATCATAAATAAGTATAAATATTTAAGCCAATCTGTAAGACTAAAACACAAGCCTTTTAAACATAAACTTGAGCATAATATGGAAAATATAAATCAAATAATTCCATTTAATTATTCACATGGATATTATAATAGAAAAATAATCACATGTAATATCAATAGCTAATCTCATAATGATGGAATGAATAAGACCTGACATCATAACCACATAGTCAAGGCCTCGTTCGAAGAGTATAAATAAAATTATTATAAAGGCCTTATTCCAAGACACTAGTTTCTCTCATGAGACCTTTGGATGCATCGAGGGGCCATAGTGGCCCCCACCCATCACTTACTATGTCTAATGCATTCCTCATATGATAAGGGTAAAATATAACATACAGATTCGTATTAAACTAGAATATCAAATATTAATACTTTAACCATAAACCGTGAATGACATAAAAATAGAACATCCATAGTCAAACATATCATAAAACTATCTATAAAATATAGAAGATTTTATCATAATAAATCTATTCCAATTAAACATAAAATCCAAAAATAGATGTTGACACAAATGGAATAACTAAAAAAACTATTTGAGAGAAATATCTCTTTCTACATTGAAATCATTTAACAGTCGCATAATTTTAGAAGAAAACATTTATTTTGAAAATGTTATTATGATATTTTAAGGGATGCTTTGAAGGTGTCATAATGAAGGAAAATAGCCACACCCGTCATATATGTTAAAAAAACATTCTTACCTTAATTTGTCGAAATGGTCATAAAGTACCTTGTTTGGAAAACAGTGGAACGATTCCATTCATTTTTTTATAAAAATTAAAAAAGGGTATAAATGACTTAAAAACATAGTATATGAAATATTAAAAATGTTTTGAAATACATTTTTAAGAAACACAGATGTGGGTGATAAAGAAGTCCTGGTAGATACTTACGTATAAACAACCTCAAATAATAAAGAGATTTTAAAATTAACCATTACCTTGTACTTTTACTTAGTAGAGGGTACATTAAACTCTTGTATAATGGTTAAATAATTGTTATTAAATTATAAAATAACCACATACATAAATATGATATAATATATGATCCTTTAATATTTCTTTGTTAATAATATTTCGTAGTATCATTAATTCGGGTGTTAAATGATTCATTTTCCTTTATATGTTTTGTTACATATGTAATGTTTGTTATGGATAGGATTTATTTTATTCATATCCAGAATGATATTAAGTTCATAAAAATTATTTTTAATCCTAAAATGAAAATTATTCTTGAATGGTTATGATGGGGAACATAATCTCATCACATCGTGGAGACGGTAAGCTGTACATACACATGAGCAACAATATCATTATATTGATGGTGAAATCGTATGTAATTGGATGGTATATTATATATAAAGAATAATTAACATGTTATATTTATTATTTACATCAATTATACTCATTATTATACCCATCCAAATAATTAAGTGTTGAATAACAAACTACACCAGGGCGTGGAGACGGAAAGCCGTACGTATGCACGTATGGTGACTTTGTAATTCATAAGATGGACAGAATAATGAATATGGTTTTATTATATTTATAATAATATATCAGTATGTATAAGGTAATGGAAATATTATTTTAGTATGGAAACAAAAAATACAGAGGAAGTAGAAGAAGAAAATAACTTTGAAAGAGTTGAAGAAATAATTACCACTTCTTCAGGTGCTTCCTTTTGATTTGAAATAAAGGGCTCCTTAGGTTGGATTTATGATAAAATTAAGGCCTGTAGGTTGATGTGCGGGTATTTGGGAGGATATTTGAGCTGGTTTTGGATGAGACAAATGGCTTTTTATGTGTTAATTTAAGATAAGAGGGAGTACCCTTTTATAAGAGAGGTGAGTGGAATATTAGGAAAAGCTTGAAATATTAATTTATAATAAAATTATTTTCAGTTTCTAATAGATACAAATGGATTTATTTCGAGTATAAGAAGATAATGGGCCTAAATACTCTCAAAAAATAGGTCTTAGATATGTTTATGTCACCAAATTAACTTTATCATTTAGATTTAACTCTTAGTTAAATAGTTTATATTTTACCATATCTTGTTTTATTTTTATACTATATGGTTCATATAGTTACTATAAAATGACAAGAAAAAATAAAGTGGTTAATTAATGAAATATGTAACATTATATAAGTAATTTGGACAAATCATATATTTATAGGAGTATTATATGGTTTAATAAAATAGTATTTGTTTTAAAAACTCATTTATGTCAATTTTGGAACTATTTAGTATTTGGTTTTTGTTAAAGTCATCAAAACTTGATTCCTTTGAAAAAAAAAACATTTAATAAATTTTAGCATGTCATATTCAACTATAAAATTCTTGGATGGCATCAAAAGTTTCAATTTACATTTATTTTAATATTTATAATATCATTTATTTTAAAATTTCATTAATAAGGTAATTACTTCATCATCATTATGTCATAAATAAATTTAATTATTTAATATATAAAAATTATAAATAAAATAAAATGATGTAGGAAATATTTTTAGATTTATAATGAATATCTACAGTCTAATCTATCTTATGTATATTCCTATATTAAAAATGGTTTAGTTATTAAAATTTGAATTTAACACTTTTAACAGTTCTTTAAATAAAATATAATAAATGTCCTAATCTAACCTGAATGGATAAAAAGGATTTTTTTATAAGGATGATTTTGGTTGAAAAACACTTATAAAATAGAATTAATACATGTGTTGGGGTAATTTTATATTATTATAATATTATTTTAACTATTAATTACCCTATTTACTTTTAAACGTGGCAAATAAAATTCAGAGTTATTATTCACCATAAATTATTTTCATCCTATCAATCACATTTTATGACAACCATGACTATTGGTTTTTTAAAATTCAATTCCCATAAGTGGTAAAATAAGGCTTTATGCAGATTTGAAAATGTGCCTAGAAGGTGGGTAAAAGACGTTAAAAAGTTGAATAAAATTTGATATATGTAATCTTATTATAAAATGAATCCAATGAATTAAATTGGACTAATATAGGTATTATGGATCTATTTTGACTATAAAATAAATATAATTTAAAAATAATTATTTAAATAAAAATCAGTTTTAAACAATAACACAGTGTTTTTCACTATTCATCAAAAATTTGAATGTTTTCAGAAAAATACCAAAAATTCACCCTAATCTAATTTTGATATTTTGAATCCAAAAATGAAGTCAATTTTGAAAAATAAAATTTATAAAATTTTATAGTGGGTATTACTATTCATAACATCTTTTTAAACAGTTAGTTTGATTGGTCGTGGTGTGCTAAAACTCGGAGCTGCATATAGCACAAGCTATTGTATTATTCAAAGAGAAGCATACCATAGAAGTTTGGGGTGTTACACTATAGATGATGATGATGATTCTGATTATGAATAGGGGAATTATTACAATTTTCTTGATCCATATTTTTCTTATCTAGATTAGGGCATGTCTCTTTGTATGACTTTGTCTGCTCTTTTGTTTTCTTTTTTCTTTTTCTTAAACCATTAATAAATTACAAGGTTCTTTGGCTCCTGGCGAGACGTTTTTCATATATATTTAAATAATATAATATCTTCAATAAATATATTTACAATATAAATAAATGAATATTATATTTATAATAAAAGATACTCATATATTAATAAATATATATAATTATATATATATATACATAATTAAATAATTAAATATAATTATATAAATATATATAATTATATATATATTTATAATTATTTACAAATGCTTATAAATATATTTATTTATAATTAGAATTATAAATAATGAAACATAATTTTTTTTGAAAAGGTGAGGATCAACGAATCCTTTATTAAGTCATAATTAATTAGTAAATATGGACACTAATTTGAAGCTACCCACTAATCAGTCTTAGTAATTTAATAATTATTATGGATTAATTAATATTTAATATTACATAGTAGTCGATAATTTCATGTTTGTATTAACGCTTGTTAATTAATTACTAAATAATTACTAAATATGATAAATAGTTTTTAATTAAATAATATGTTGTCTTAATTAGTAATTTAAAAATTATCATGGATCAATTAATATTCAATACCACATAATAAAATTATTACTAGTTAGTGTTAATATTTACTAATTAATTACTAATTAATGAGTAAACAAGAATAATAATTTGTAATCAATAGTAACTATTACTTATTTACTAATAGTAATCAATATTTTTTATACTCTAATTTATTTTAATATAAATAATTACTATTTGGTAATAATTTGTTATTTAAAAATATTATTAACTAATAAATAATTATAATTAGGCTTAATAATTAATTTATTATTTTTTTAAACCGATTACTAATTAATATCACATTAAGTTAAAATAATTAGAACTTATTAGTAATTTGTTATTATTTTTTTATTAAAAATAATAACAAATTTATTCATTGCTAAATAATTCATTCCAGGTCGTTGATGAACCTTCTAGGGTAGAACTCAGAAAAATATTATCGATTTGAATTATGAATTTTTAGAAAAAATTGATATCATAAACTCTAATGATTGGATAATATATCAATGAAAACTAATTATCATAAAAAATCATAACCATTTTTTAACAAAAAAATTATAGTGGTCAACATAAAATAATGATAATTGTACCAATGTTTGGAATACCAAATACAATTATTTATAACAGACCCATATATCAAGATTTCTATTCCATTATTGTATTCCTATGTTAATATGTAAGTTGAAAGAATTTCCATCATCACCCAATTGAATTATATTTTCACTTTAGTCACTGAAATTTAACTGTGAGACTAAAAATATTTTTTTAAATATTGGGTTCCCCTTATTTAGAAAACCCTTTTTTAACTTATTTATTTCGTTAAATATTAATATTACGAATTAAAGTAGGATGTATATAAACTGAAAATAGACGGATGCCAATCGTATGATAAAAGAGTATGGAGATGGGGTGAAAGAGTTCATCAAATCTTCACAAGATCAAGCATATGGACCGTCTCAAATCCTTTTACAAGTTTAAATTATTGTTATTCAAGACTAATTTTTCTAGAGGAGTTGGAAGAAAACTTGATCTATTAGGAAATAGATCAAAGCTATTAATTTTGGACTAAAACTGAAGGAAAAGTGAACACAACTAGTGACTACGACAACAATAATGCAGTTTAGGGATCATCTGATATGATTACATGTATGGAAAATGAAGAAGACTGTATCGAGGATGTGAATACAGAAATGAATGATGATGATGATCTAATTGAGGAAATGAAAATGATAGTTCAAGATAAACTTCATGATTATCCAAAATTGTTTGAGAAGTTAATTAGTTGTGAAAAAAACCAATGTATAATGGTTGTACTAAATATACAAAATTATTATCTGCACTGAAGCTGTATAATTAAAAAGATGGAAATTAATGGAGTGATTCCAGCTTTATTGAATTAATTTCTCTTTTTAATGATATTCTCCCAAAGAAAGATGGTCTTCCTAGCCAAACATATGATGCTAAAAAAATGCTATGTTCAATGGGTATGATTTTTTAATGAATACATGCCTATCCAAATGACTGTATACTGTTTCTCAAGAACCAAAAATCATTTAAAGAATTCCCAATGTGTGGTTCTTCTCGATACAAGAATTATGAGAATTGGGCCATATGAAATATTTATGGTGCTTTCCAATCATTCCAAGGTTTATGCACCTATATGGAAGTGAGGAGGATACACGATATGAGAAACCCTTATCTTGCACTATCTATAGATAGAGTTAATCCTTTTGGTTTTCAAAAAAGAAGTCACAATATATGTCAATTTATGTTGGTAATTTATAACTTCCCACCGTGGTTATGCCTGAAACACAAATACAATATATCATCTATTCTTATATAAGGACCAAAATAACAAGGTAATGATGTTGATGTTTATTTGGCTCCATTTATTGAAGACTAGAAATTATTTTGGGATTCAGATGTTATGTAGAATGATGCTTACAAAAATTAAGATTTAATGTTGAGAGACATGTTGTATTGGAAGATAAATGACTTTCCTATTTCTGGAGTTTTTTTCATGATATAGAATTAAAATAACTCAAGGGTGTACCATTTTTTAATAAGGTACAAAATCAACTAGGTTGAATCATTTATTAAAGAATGTGTTTCTAATACATCACATATTTCAACCCTTAAAATATATGTACTGATCTTGGATGATATTATTTGATTGGAGTTTAGAAGAACGTATAATATCATCTCTATAAATAAGTGATCAACTATTTCAGAAATTAAAAGATATGAAAGCATCTTTTAGTTAAATTTTTTTGAAAAACCTTATGAAAACCAATTGAAAAAAGAGATCATTTTTTTGAATTACCAAACTAGAATTGTCTGCATATCAGACATTTTCTTGATGTTATGCATGTTGAAAAAAAATTATATGATAGTGTCATTGGAACATTAATAAATCCTCTTGGAAAAAACAAAATATGGAATGAGGGTCAGGTTGGATATGATTGACATGGGAATATGGGAAGAGTTGGTGCCAGTGAAGGGTAAAAATATACTTTTCTTCCACAAGATACTTATACTCTTTCCATGCAAGAGAGATATTAAATTTTCAACTTCTTGAATGATGTAAAGGTTCCAGAGGGGAATCATTTAATATCAAGAATATCATGTCAATGAATGATTTAAAATTAAAGGTTATCAAATAAAAATATTATTTTGTTTTGATAAAAGATATAATTCCTGTATATTTACATTGAATTTTTCCCAAGAATGTTCAACATACATTAACCAATATTTCATTATTTTTCAAATCTTTATACAAAAAAGTTATAGACCTAGAAAAATTACCAACTATGGAAAATGAAAACTTCATCATATTATGTGAATTGAAAATGTTCTTCCCACCATCATTATTCTATATAATGGTTGAATTTATGGTTCACTTAGTGAAAGAGATTCAACTATACGGTACCGTACATTATAGATAGATGTGACCCATTGAATTGTAAATGAATATTTTGAAAGGGTATGCCAAAAAACGAATTCGTCCATAGAGATGTATTTTAGAGAGGTATATTGTTGATAATCTATTGAATTCTATAATGACTACCTATCCAGTGTAGAAAACATTGTTATATTGAAATATCATCATAATGGGTGACTTGTGGGTGAAGTAATTTTCTAGAATAGATGTTGTCACAATCACTATTACAGATTAGTATTTAGCCCACCTTTAATTTTTTTTATAATATTTTAGTGGTTCACCCATACATAGACACCCAAAAAAATTATTAGGAATTTAAATCTATCAAGTGATAAAAGATGGATATCAAATACACATAATCAGCAGTTTATAGGATTGTTTTGGGACAATATTTTAAGGATTTAGATGGAAATACAAATTCAATTTTAGAATGACTTCGATGGGTAGCCATAGGACCAAGCGCGCTTGTATTATCTTATAATGGTTATGAAATTAATGTTTATACATTCTATAAAAATGAACCTGATGAAGACAATACCATGAAAAATAGTGGAGTTACACTTGTGGCTGAAGTGATGCATGTATCTTCTACCAAGGATAGAAATCGAATTAATATGAATATTTCAAACATTGGAATCATCAAACAAATATGGGAGTAGAATTATACAACATTCCAAGTGCTTATATTTCAATTCAAGTGGGTTGATTATAGGTTTGTTGTTAAAATAAATGAATTGGGATTGATAAAAGTGGACTTTAGTAAGGAAGGGTACAAATCTAAACCATTTATAATGGAATTCAAATAAGTTTAAGTATTTAATATTCCAGATCAAGAATACTAAAAGTGATCAATTGTATTATTATTGACTAAAATCACTATAGGGTCATATGAAAATACTACCGAGGATGGCCCTTTCATTGGGATTCCACAATCATTTCACAACGATCCCAAATTATATAGGTTCTTGTATTTCAGAGGAGATCACAATGAAGTCATTTGGATACTTGATAGAGGGGTCAAATCCCTTCAGTTTAAAAAAAATAGATTTCATTAACCACGTTTTATTTTTTTTGTAATAAACATTTAGTTACCTCATGTTATTATCTGTTCACTACTTTATTTACATAATATAAAATAAATATTGAAATAATTATATAGATAATGAATTTTTCATGTGCTGATGCTCCCAATCATATGGAACAACATGATTCTCAATATGTTTATACTCCCTGTGTATAGGAACAAAAACCCTTTGAATGCGTTGATGATACTAATCCAAATGAACAACATATTGATGATTTTGAACACAAAGAAATGGTAGATGATGAAGAACCAATGTCACTAAAAAATAGGAGGGTCATAGCGTGGTAGTGTTAGTAAAAAATATTAAGGAAAAACTCAAAGGCATAAAATTTGTGCTCAGATGGACTGTGTGCGACCAACCTGTTAACCCAAATAAGGCCATGTTCAGTAGTTTCATTGGGCTCACCACTCGGTAACACATTCCATTTCAAGTATATTATTGGAACCATGATGTAACCTTGCTTAAGACACTAATTTGGGAAAATTTGGGTAACATTATGATATCCTTTCTTTATTTTACTAAAATAATAAAATAATGAAACATTGACTCACACTTAGTTATTTCTTTTAGAGTGAATTTATAGTAGATGACTCCCATAAGAAATTTGTATTAATTATTTACAGAAATTATTAATGTGGACTTCAAAAATTCTAATGAATGTTCATCTAAAATATGATGAAGGGAAAATATACCTGCATCCACCACATATATATGCACACCTGATAAGCCAAGTAGTGTGGTATGGGTTTACAGGCCATCGTAGGGAGATATCTTTTCATGTACATTTTGGATAGTAATGAATTTTTTTAAAATACATGCATAAATTACTTTATTAATAATTTTTAATTTAGGAAACAATAATTGAGTACTAAAAATAAGGAACATACAACAAAACCAATGTACCCCTACTGTAAAGAAAAGATGGGGAGTGATTCACATGAAAAAAATTGGTACGTATTTTAAATCTACCATAATAATTTTAGGTGACATGAAAAAAAACATAATTATGTTCCTATATTTATATGTAGATTGATTAATCCAAATCCAAAGATACTACCATCCCACATCATGTGCTATGGAATGAGGCATGTGTAAATAAAGATGTGATACTAATAGATGAAAACAGACAAAAAATGTGTGAAGAATGTGTAAGTATGACCTAATAATTTTTTTTCATTAAATATAAATAACATAACAATGATTACTTATTTTCCTTTATTTACTATTATAATTAGACATAGGAATCATCAATAAGTTACCACATGAACACCTACTATCAGTAGCCTTAAAGTGGACTGAACAGTATTGCTGCATCAGAGGTATGGGTTTTGGGGTGAAACCCTGAACATATTTGAGAGAAAAGAAAAGAACAAGGGGATAAAGATAATTAAATTGAAGATATGAAAGAAATATTATCTTCCCTTGAGGAAAAATTTCACCATTAGTTTTACTTTATAGAAAATGTTATGGGGGGAGAAAATAGAAGAGACAACTTAATAAAAAAAATAAAAAAAACTTCCTGAAGATCCCATCCCACCCCACCTGATTTTAGCTAATCCATTAACCTAAAAGATCTATCTTAGATGAGATAGTCAATATTATCATAATATTTCTATGAAATGTGAATCATACAGACACAAATACCATTCTTATAATGATATTGTATAGGGTGAAATTGACTATGATTTATATATATAATCACCCACCCATCCCCGTGTTGGGAGGGAGACCATGTTCAATATCCAAGAATATAGTCTACACAATAGACCAATTCCAACAGGTCATTTGAGAGTGGGGATTACTGTCGATCATGAGTCATGCACCCAGCTACCTCTTCCACTTTATGATGCATATATTAATACAATCAAGAAAAATATTGGAACATTCATAACATGACCATCATATCTTGTAAGAAAACATGTTTACAAAGACTTATTCATTCCCAATGTATTTTTAATGATAATAATTTAATAATTAATGAAAAATGTTTTGAACAGATGAATATTATTATAGAAAAAAATAGTGAAGGGGTGAAACAAAAGGTTGAATCAAAACTATCTAAAGATCAACCAACTGATCGAAAAGATCTTCATATAGCACCTTCACCCCACTCGTTCAATATCCACATTTAATAACATTAAAGGTTATTGGGGATACACAGTTACAAATTGGTAGTAAACACACAGTTAATTTTGAGGAACAAATGTACAAGGAGGCCATTATAAACTACATTTCTCTTGAGAATGTAAATGAAATCCTCAAGTATGAATGGATAGGAATATCAGTTTTAAATGTATATATGATGTGTGTTTTCATGATTTTTTTTCAAATAGATGATATACTATGTTAATTATATCTAACTACATATCATATTTTTTTAGGTTTATATATTAATACCAACTGAAGGGATTACCCCATCTACATAAATATGGGATGATTAGACCTCAATCCAATAACAAAGAAAAAATATAAATTCAATAAAAACTATATGAAATAGTGGAAAAACAAGATAAATCATTTGAAATTAAACTTAATAATGACAGAAACTTCATAATATCAAAGATAAATTGGTAAAAATCTAAAATTTAATCATATCAAATATATTTTCATTCCTTTCATTACTTATTCATTTTTTTAGAAAACAATGGGTACTCATTGTGGTCAATTTGGATACTCTAAAGATTTATTTCTTGAATTCACTACATGGACACCCAATAAACCGATCACATGTGATGATGTTCATCAATTTTTAATACAATGCAACTAAACTTTTAAAGATAAACTTCAAGTGATATATTTTATATTATGTTTTAATGAGAAATCTGTTCTAATAAGGCGGTGTTTAAATATCATGAAAATCATGGCATGAGGACAATAAATGCACATAAGGAGCCTGTCGACTTTTACAAGTGGACAAGTAATAGGGTATATATAATATTATTTCACTATCAAAACACATATTGTAAACACCTAGAAATTTCAATATTTTTTTTAAATACTTTGATATATTACGAGTCTGTGGCTTCTGACGACACTTGATTCCGAGGCCCGGTGTGCCCGAAATTAATTTCTGAAGTTTTGTTCGGGTACGTTCAGTAAAAGAACGAGCGGGAGTTTCTAGCTTTTGAACTAGTTCTCGGAATTGAAATCCTTGGGCACCGATGAACTCGCAATGCCGATAATTTCTTAAGGGGACCTTTACCGTAATTGCGTTTGTGTGGGAGAAGTTAATTTTGGGGGTTTAATTAAGAAGTAAATAAAATTGTTTGTACAATTTTATTTTCTATCTAAGGAGGTTAATTCCTCCCATGGGTAGTTAAGGGTGGGACCCACATCCACCTAACTACCCAAGTGAGGATGGTGGAGAGGTGGGTCCCACACGAGCCCCAACCATTCAATTTTACTCTAACTCCTTAAAACCCCTTAATTAAATTGGAAACCCCCTTTTAATTTTCAATGCGTTTAACTAATGGGGATCTTTCAACTCCCTCCCCTTTAATTAATTGCCAACACATTTTTTTAATGTGGGGATTTGATTTTTTTGGAAAGATACTTTGCATGTGTAATAAAATAATAGGAAGAGCCTATTATTTTATTTTGGGGGAGAGATTTCATTGTGCTAAGAAAGATCGAGAGAGCTCTTGAGATTTTGGGAGAATTCCGGCCTCCGACGAAGAATGACGTCTCCTTCCATGAAGAACGGTGATGCACCACCCCTTTTCTTCTCCGGGAAAAGTGAGGAGACGCCGCTTCCTCCTCGGACACACTCCATCAACGACTACGAATCCTCACCTTGCGACGCCATCTACCGTGACACCGACATTCATCGTCAATTGTTGAGGTAGGGGGAATTTTTTATGTTTCATACACATGTTTTATAATCTCAAACATGGCGTTTAAATTGTTGGGTGATGATTTGAACTACTAATGCGGTGGGTACGGACTGACGAACAAGTCCGGATCCACCGCTATTTTGTTCTTGATGCGCAGGGTGTTTGGCGATGACGAATCAGACCGCAACGATAATTTGAGGCCTTCGCAGTGAAGTAAAGATCCTGAGGTGATCACAGGAGCATTCGAAAGAAAAAACAGATCACCGGAATGACTCTTGTGACCCGCAGAAGACCCCGACGGCGCGGGTCGCTGGCGCCGGCCACCTGGAGGCGGCGGCACCCCGGCATCGGCCGTGGCGGAGAGAGAAGGATCCTGCGGCCACGCGGGATCTGGGGGACACAGTGGAGCCATCCTGGCACTGCGTCCATGGAACAGGGGGTCGCGCCCCCCGTTTGGCTCACTCGCCGAGCCAGCGCACCCCCCCCCCCCCGGCCGGGCCGGGGCGGGTCACGCGGACCGGGCCGTGCCCAGCCGGGCCGGGCCTCACCCAGTTGGGCCGGGCCACGCTATCTGGGCCAGACACAGACTCGGGTCGGGTTGACCAGGTTCGGGCCGACCTAGGGGGGATGGGTCGGGTTGGACCGGGCCCAGACCCCCACTTCGGACCGTTTTTCGGTTTTTTGCCCATAACTTGAGCTACGGACGTCCGATCGACGCACTGTTAGTTGCGTAGAAATCCTTGAATCGAGACAGTATTTTTGGTATATTACACTTAAAGATTTGGTGAAGTATGGGTACGACCGGGTTGTTTCGAACTCGAAACCAACCGTGCCCTTGGAGCGGAAACGCTTATAACATAATGATCGGACGTCCAATTGACATGCCGTCAACTGCGTTGAATTCGTTTTATTGATACAGTCATTTTAGAATAATACACTTCAGGTTTTTATGTAGATGGAGTACGGTCAGATTGGTTTTAGCTTAAAAACCAACTGGGCCCCTGGAACGGAAAAACCAATAACTCTCAGACCGGGCGTCCGATTGACGCACCGTCTATCACATTGGGTTTCTTATGATGAAACAGAACTTCGGGATACATCAACTCTGGACTTCATGAAAGTTGATGTATCAACCCCCTTGGCTAAAGGAGCAGACCCTCTTAGAATTGAGCATGCTGTGTGCCGGAATCCAAGAGCTGTCTACGACTACGACGATGACGACTACACTTGGATCCTCCGTGGGTTCGTAATCGAGGACGACTGCACTTGGATCCTCCGTGGGTTAGAAAGTGATGAGGAATATACTGGGATCCTCTGTGGGTTCGACAACGATGACTACTGTTCTTGTATCCTACGTGGGTCCGGTAGTATTAACCTCAGTACTTGTATCCTGAGTGGGTCCGGCAGAGCAGCTGGTCTTGTATCCTATGTGGGTCTGACAACTTAGATGAATCAGTGGCTACATCTGATCATATCTATCGCTATACGAAGTTGTATACCTGTGTGAACCGAGTCTTGACTTTAATCTTTATCATTGATGTGATTGACGTGTTTTCCTATGTGTACTGGGTTGTGTTTTCCTGTGTGGACTGGGTTGTGCTTGGGCTTGAGAGTTGGAGAAGAATTGTAATTGATGACTTAGGTATATGTATGGTTATATACCTAAGTAGAGACAGTTGATACTTCGTGATTTTATCTTTCCTTTGTGGTTTATCCTTCGTGGATTCTGAGAGACCTTCGGGGGTCTCAGGGTCCCTACTAAGTATCGTATACTCACCCCTTCATGGGCTATGCATGCACTACGTTGTTTTGGTTGCAAATGACGGACAACACTAATTGAGGTGGAGGCTTGTGGAGCGGGACGGTACCCGGAGGTGGACCACTTGGCAGGATGTGCACGAAGCGGACGACCGGAATTGAGGAGCTGAGAAGAATTTATGTACCCACTTTTCAGGTGGGATTTCTGGAGGACAAATCGGTGTTGCTGTTTTACTTTACAACTACTGTAATTTTTTTTCAGTTTTATTGTACTTTCAGTTGGGTTTGTATACTAGCCCATTTACTTTTCAGCACTTACTTTTGTACTCAGTTTTACTTAGTGCTTACTTTAGTTGCGTACTCTGTTGAGTGTGGTTACTTTATAAAGGACATTCCTTCCCTTTTTTTTGGAATTTATGCCTTTGGTTCTAGCCGCTAGCCCCTAGTATATGGAAGGCGGGCTTGGGGTAGTCACGACATCGTCCTCGAGGACTGGTCGTGACAAATTGGTATCATAGGAGTCGGTTCTACCACAGAATTCAGGACTCTGATAATTTCTTTCTGTGAAGCAATAGTGTTTAGAGTATTGAGTGTGGTTATCAGAACAGGGAGTCCAGTGTTGGTGCGGTGACCGACGTATCCATACACCAGGACCCTGACTTCTGATTTCCAACTTAGTACACAAAAACACGGATTGTACGTTTGTTTCAAAAGTTTCCTCTGTGATTACTTTCTGTCAGCTCACCAGGTATACTGTACTAACCGTGGTGCACCTGTTTCTTCTCAGGATGGTCCCACGAAGGTAGCCAGCTAGGGTTCCCAGTTACGAGCGAGATGGCAGCCCACCGAGCGACGAGGCCTCGGTGCAGGGCCCCATTACGGCGGAGGCACCAGCGGTACCACTACCCATTGGGCCACTGATACCACCAGCCCCAGCAGCAGAGAGTGAACGCCTCCTGAGTGCGTTGCACGAGTTTCAGCGACATAGGCCGCCTAGGTTTTGCGGAGAGACGGACCCTCAGGCAGCCGAGGATTGGCTTGGAGATATCGTCAGAGTCTTCAGATTGGTTGGGAAATCAGAAAACCTTATGGTAATCCTTACCGCGAGTCTCCTACACGCAGAAGCATATAGATGGTGGAGCCTGATGCTCCAGGTGCACGACGAGTCATCAGTACTTTGGATGGACTTCGAGAACCTCTTCAGCTCGGAGTTTGTTCCAGACACCCTCCGTGCAGTGCGCATCTAGGAGTTACTACTACTACGGTAGGGTAGTATGACAGTAGACCAGTACTCGGCGAGATTTACCGACCTCTCACGCTACTCCACAGATATGGTATGGGACCCCTTTGTCAGGTCCCAAACATTCGAGTAGAAACTGAGGCATGAGATCAGAGCTTCGACGATTCCCCTCAGCATCCTGACGCAGGCAGGGGTGCTGAAGCGAGCCCTTTTAGTGGAGATCTTTCTCACCGAGCAGCCATCGGCAACGAGACCCACCGCAGAACGACATGAAGCGGAGTCTTCTACAGCCGGCAGTCGATAGATGTCGCAGGGGTCCAAGAAGACCAGGCCGTCAGGTGGGAGTCCTCAGGATATAGGTTCGGTTGTGCGAGGCACACGGCACAGAGCCAGCCTTACAAGGAGCAGACAATGCTATGCATGTGGCGGGCAGGGCCACATGGCTCGTGACTACCCGACCCACCATGCACATGAGCTTCAGACAGTGGAGGGACCTCTCAGGAAGCAGCAGAGGTTGGACCGTGGCGGTCCGCAGGGAAAAGGCGAATGAGGCAGAGGAGCTGGCCGAGCATCCAGTGGTGGACGACATTTCGAGGATGTACCACCACCACCCCCTGGAGGTCCACCTCGACCACAGGGAGCTGGCGGGTAGAGGCAGGCTCAGCTCCAGGCAGCGAAGGCTTATGACCATGGCGCACCTGAGATGATTCTAGGTACTATATGTGTCTACTCCACCCTTGCTGCAATTCTTATAGACACAGGTGAAAGTCATTATTTTATTTTCGCTGCCTTTGTTCGGATCTCGGAGATTCCAACAGAGCCGTTGGCTCGATCCTTACACCTAGAGACTCCTTCGGGAGAAGAATAGATTATTATGCACTGGTGCTGGTAGTGTGAGCTTACTCTAGGAGGCGAGAGCTTCAGCTGGGATCTTCTTGTAGCGGCGTTGAGGCCTTACCATGTCATCTTGGGTATGGACTAGTTATCTACAGTCCATGCTCAGATAGACTGTATTAGGTGAAAAGTGTGGTGTGTCCACATGGATGGGACCAGGTTCACCTTCACCGGTGAGAGGGGAACCTTCACAGAACAGGATGGACTTACACAGAAAAGAGGGCAGTCGATCACACATCAGTTGGCTAGTCTCATCTTCAGAGCAGTTGATGTGTGGAGTCCGAGTTTCCCTATTGTGGTGGATTAGTATGCGGACGTTTTCCCTGACGACATTCCATGACTACCTCCTCGCAGGGAGGTAGATTTCTAAATAGACTTGTACCCCAGGACATCACTGATATCTACTCCAGCATATCGGATGGCCCCCGCTAAGCTTTGTGAGCTGCGGGTACAGTTGGAGGACTTACAGGGAAATGGATTCATCCGACCCAGTGTTCCCCCCATGGGCTTCTCCGATTCTATTCGCCAAGAAGGCGAATGTGAGCTTGAGACTGTGTGTCGATTACCATTACCTGAACCAGGTGACCTTGAGGAACAAGTACCCCCTTCCGAGGATTGACGATCTCTTCGATCAGCTCAAGGGAGCACGATGGTTCTCGAAGATAGACCTCAGATCAGGCTATCACCAGCTTAGAGTTCGAGACAAAGATGTACAAAATATGGACTTCGGGTGTCGGTATGGCCACTACGAGTTCTTTATTATGCCCTTCGGCATGACCAATGCTCTAGTAGTGTTAATGAGTCTCATGAACAGGATCTTCCAGCCTTACCTCGATCGGGTTGTCGTAGTCTTAATTGACGACATACTGATTTACTCGACTACCGAGGAGGAGAACGACTACCACTTGTGGGTTGTATTGGATACACTCCGAGATCACCAGCTTTATGGGAAGCTCTCAATGTGCCAGTTCTGGATTCGAGCGGTTCACTTCTTGGGGAACACCATCTTTGAGGTGGGAGTTGTAGTGGATACCGCGAAGATCGAGGCAGTACTTTCTTGGGAGCCACCCAGGAGCGTGACAGAGGGGCAGAGTTTCCTAGGTCTGGATGGGTACTATGAGAGATTTGTGCCAGACTTCTCCAGAGTTGCAGCACCACTTTCAGCTTTGACGAAGAAGGGGAAACCCTTCGTGGGGTCAGACAGATGTCAGCAGAGCTTTCATGAGTAGAGGCAGAGATTTACCAGTGTGCCTATCTTGAGGGTACCAGAGGTGGGCGTAGGGTACATAGTTTACTATGACACATCAGGGACCAGACTTGGGTTTGTCCTGATATAGGAGCGAGTAGTGATCACTTATGGTTCACGACAGTTGAGGCAGCACGAGCATAACTACGCTACCCATGACCTAGAGTTAGGAGCAGTGGTCTTTGCCCTGAAGATGTGGTGGCACTATCTGATGGGAGAGCGCTTTGCAGTCTACTCTAACCACCAGAGTCTTAAGTAAATCTTCTCATAGAAGGACCTGAACCTGAGACAGTGGCGATGACTCAAGTTTGTCGAGGACTATGACTTTTAGATAGTCTATACTCTTGATAAGGGGAACATTGTGGCTGATGATCTCAGTAGGAGATATGGCATTCAACTTCTAGGAGAGGCAACAGTTCAGTTATCCACTTTTCAAATATCCTTCATGGATAGAGATGGGGAATCCATTCTACAGTCCCTCACAGTCACTCCTCCACTACTTCAGCGGGTTAGAGAGGCACATTGTGGCGACATTGACTATGAGGCACGACGTGATTAGATATCCTCAGGGCTGGCACCTGATGGATTTTCTGAAGTTAGGGAGCACGTAATCCTCTTTAGGGTATGTACCATGGTACCAGTTGCACTGAAGGAGGAGGTGCGGAGGGAGTTCAAGACTTCCCATCTAGCGGTACATCCAAGAGTAGCGAAGATGTATCAGGACCTCAGATGATAGCACTGGTGGCTGGGTATGAAGAAGGATATAGCAGAGTTCGTTTCACGATGCCTCACTTCTTAGTAAGTGAAGGCGGAGCACCAGGTACCAGCAGGCTTGGTACAACCCTTAGAGGTTCCGGAGTGGAAGTGGGATGGGATATCCATGGATTTCGTTATGGGGATTCCAAGTACTTTCAGAGGGCACGAATCTATCTGGGTGATTGTTGACGGACTCACCAAGTCGGACCACTTCCTACCGATTAGGGAGTAGGGCTCAGTAGAGTGCTTGGGATGCCTCTATGTCCAGGAGATCGTACGACTTCATGGAGTTACATCGACGATCATTTCCGGTCGGGACACACACTTTACTTTCTGGATTTGGAAGGGGTTGCAAGAGGCATTTGGGACACAGCTACGTCTGAGCACCACCTTTCATCCTCATACGGATGGTCAGATGGAGATGACCATCCAGACTCTCGAGGACATGCTTCGTGCATGTGTCCTCGACTTTGGTCACAGCTGGGAGGATCATTTTCCCTTGGTGGAGTTTGCGTACAACAACAGTTACCACTCCACCATCGGGATGGAACCATACGAGGCACTATATGACCGAACTTGCAGATCACCTCTGTGCTGGAATGACCCTGGGGAGTCAGCACTTGTAAGATCAGAGATGGTTCAGGATATGACAGAGAAGGTGCAGATCATCCAGGAGCATATGAGGACTGCACAGAGCAGACAGAAGTCCTATACTGATAAGAGGTGGAGAGCACTGGAGTTCGAGGATGGCGACCACATTTTCTTACGAGTCTCACATCGATGTGGATTACAGAGATTTGGTCGGGGCGTCAAGTTATCTCCATGCTTCATCGGACCATTCCAGGTCCTCAACAGGGTAGGCAAGGTGGCTTACCGCCTGGCCCTTCCACCTCAGTTGCATCGGGTGCACGACATCTTCCACATATCTCATCTGAGGAGATACGTGCACGACGCAATGCATATCATTGATCATGGGGAGCTAGACATCGATGACGGGGCGACGTTTGTGGAGGTCCCGATGGAGATTGAGGATCGACATGAGCGGGTCCTACATGGATGGTCGATTCCTCTAGTGCGCATTCGTTGGCAGCATGTGAACCTCCAGGAGAGCACATAGGAGCGGGAGGCTCTGATGCATGCTCATTACCCTCATTTGTTTTCCTAGTTTATATTTTAGCTTTATGGGGACTTAAAGCCCTGAGGTGGGAGTAATGTAAAGATCTGGAAATTTTAAGGAATTGTTTTTAAATACATTGAAATTTTATGAGTCTGTGGCTTCTGACGACACTTGATTATGTGGCCCAGTATGCCCAAAATCAATTTCCAAAGATTATCTCAGGTATTTCTAGTAAACGAACGAGCGGATTTTTCAATCTTTTGAACCGGTGCTCGGAATTGAAATTCGAGGGCACCGATGAACTTGCAACGCCGATAATAGCTTAAGGGGACCTTTACCGTAATTGCCTTTGTGCGGGAGAAGAAGTTTATTTTTGTGGTTCAATTAAGAAGAAAATAAAATTGTTTGTACAATTTTATTTTGTATCTAAGGAGGTTAATTCCTCACATGGGTTGTTCAGGGTGCGACCCACAACCACCTAACTACCAAAGTGAGGATGTTAGAGAGGTGGGGCCTAGACGAGCCCCAGTCATTCAATTTTCCTCTATCTTTTTAAAACCCCCTCATTAAATTGGCAACCCCCTTTCAATTTCCAACACATTTAATTAATGGGGATCTGTCCTCTCCCTCCCCTTTAATTAATTGCCAACGCGTTTTTTTGATGTGGTGATTTGATTTGTTTTTGAAAGATACTTTGCATGTGTAATAAAATAATAGGAGGATCCTATTATTTTATTTTGGGGGAGAGCTTTCGTTGTGGTAAGGAAGATCGAGAGAGCACTTGAGATTTTGGATGAATGTCGGCCTCCGATGAAGAATGACGTCTCCTTCCATGAAGAACGGCGACACGCCACCCCATTTTCTTCTCCGGGACAAGTGAGGAGACACCGCTTCCTCCTCGGACGCACTCCGTCAACAGCTCCAAATCCTCACCTCGCGACACCATATACCACGACACCGACGTTCGTCATCAATTTTTGAGGTATGGGGAATTATTTATATTTCATATACATGTTTTATACTCTCGAACATGGCGTTTAAATTGTTGGGTGATGATTTAAACTACTGACACGGTGGGTATGGACTAACGAACAAGTCCAGATCCACCGCTATTTTGTTCTTGATGCTCGAGGTGTTTGGTGATGACGAATCAGGACCGCAACGACAATTTGAGTCCGTTTTAATGAAGTATAGATCCCGAGGCAATCGCAGGCGCAGTTGAAAGCAAAAACGGACCACCGGAATGACTCTGGTGGCCCGCGGAAGACCCCGACAGCGGCAGCCCACCGCAGCATCGGCCATGGAGGTGAGAGAAGGATCCCAGGGGCACGCAAGATCTAGGGGGGACACAGCGGTGCCAGCCTGGTGCTGCGTCCGCGGAACAGGGGGTCGCACCCCCCGCTCGGCTCGATGGCCGAGCTAGCGCACCCCCCCTGGCTGAGCCAGGGCGGGTCATGCGGATCGGGCTGCACCGGCCGGGCCAGGCCGGCCCACAACATCTGGCCCGAACCCAGACCCGGGTTGGGTTGATCCGGTTTGGGCCGACCCAGGGGGGGATGGGCCGGGTCAGACCAGGCCCAGACCCCCACTGCAGACCATTTTTCGTTCTTTTTCCCATAACATGATCTACGGACCTCCAATCGACGTACCGTCAGTTGCATAGGAATCCTTGGATCGAGACAGTCGTTTTGGTATATTAAACTCAAGGTTTTGGCGAATTTTTTTTATATGTTTTGGTTGGTTCGAACCCGAAACCAACCAGACCCTTGGAGCAGAAACACTTATAACTTAAGGACCGAACGTCCGATTGACGTGCTGTCAACTGCATGGAATTCCTTTTGTTGAGACGGTCCTTTTTACATAGTCCTCTTCAGTTTTGGACGTAGATGTAGTATGGTCGGGTTGGATTTAGATTAAAAACCAACTGGGCCCCTGGAACAGAAAATCCAATAACTCTCAGATCGAGCATCTGATTGACGCACCGTCTGTCGCGATGGGTTTCTTATAACGAGAAGGAACTTCGGAATACATCAACTCTGGACTTCGTGATAGTTGAGGTATCGAACCCCTTGGATCGAGGAGCGGACCATCCCGGAATCGAGCATGCTGTGTGTGGGAACCCTAGAGCTGGCAGCGACTACGACGATGACCACTGCACTTGGATCCTCCGTGGGTCCGGCAGTGAGGACGGTTGTACTTGGATCCCCCGTGGGTTCAGCAGTGATGACGACTGTACTGGGATCCTCTGTGGGTTCGGCAGTGATGACTACTGTTCTTGTATTATATGTGTGTCCATCCGTATTGACCTCTGTACTTGTATCCTGAGTGGGTCCGACAGAGTAGCTGGTCTTGTATCCTATGTGGGTCTGACAGCTTAGCTGGTCTTGTATACTATGTGGGTCTGACAGCTTAGATGAATTAGTGGCTATATCTGATCATCTATATCACTATATGAAGTTGTATACCTATGTGAGATGAGTCTTTACTTCAATCTTTATCATCGATTTGATTGACGTGTTTTCCTGTGTGAACTGGGTTGTGTTTTCCTGTGTAAACTGGGTTGTACTTGGGCTTGAGAGTTGGAGATGAATTGTAATTGATGAATTTGGTATATGTATGTCCATATACCTAAGTAGAGACGGTTGATACTTCGTGATTGTATCTTTCCTTTGTGGTTTATCCTTCGTGGATTCAGAGAGACCTTCGGGGGTCTCAGGGTCCCTACTGAGTATTGTATACTCACACATGCGCATGCTATGCCCGCACTGCGTTGTGTTGGTTGCAGACGACGGACAACACTGATCGAGGTGGAGGCTTGTGGATCTGGACGGTACCTGGAGGTGGACCACTTGGCAGGACGTGCACGGAGTGGATGACCAGACCTGAGGAGCTAAGGAGACTATCTGCACCCACCCTTTAGGTGGGATTTCCGGAGGATGACTCGGTGTTTCTGTTTTACTTTACAACTGATGTACTTTCTTTTCAGTTGTACTGTACTTTCAATTGGGTTTTTATACTGGTCCATTTACTTTTCAGCACTTACTTTTGTACTCAGTTTTACTTAGTGCTTACTTCACTTGCATACTCTGTTGTGTGTGCTTACTTTACAAAGGCAATGCCTTCCCTTTTTCTTTGAGATTTACGCCTTTGGTGCTAATCGCCAGCCCCTGGTCTATGGAAGGCAGGCTTGGGGTAGTCACAGAACGGGTTCCGAGGACGAGTCGTGACACATATAAAAAAATTAATTATTTTTTTCAATGTTTATAGAGTGTACAAAATAAAGTAATGGAAAATATTGTGGTTATCATGTTTATAAATTTATGATGGAGATTATATACCATCAATAAACTAGCATCCATAAAGAGGTATTTTTGAAGACAATAACTATTTAATTTAAAATATTTATTAATAATTTTTATATTTATATTTTTTTAGTACTACTATTAATGTTGAAAATCCACATTTTCACAAGATGAAATAGAGTTGTTTAAAAATGAATGGGAAACACACCTTATGGTAGAATGCACACATATATCATGAATATGTGACTTCCAACTTCTTATATATTTTATTTTCTCACTATTTTATCATATTTTTTAGTTAATTTCCTCATCATTTATATCAGATACTTATTTTTTTAATTTTCACAAAGATCATAATGAAATGACTCTACCAAGAAGGATAATTCACTCTTGTACTATGATCATACACTCAATATGATACACAATTTACCTGGTATGACTAAATTTTATGGCCTCTATTTAAAATATACATTTTATTAATTAATTATTACATATTTATGTTTAATTTATTTCATTATTATATTACTTACATAATAATTTTTTTATTATTCAGATGGATTTTTTTCATGGGTTGGAGTGATTTTCTCAAATCTTCTTATGCTCATGCGAGAATGGACTTAGAGGATGTAACTAAAATAATAAAAATAAGAAAACGGGTCAAGAATGTATGCATCCATCATGAAAAGGGGAATTCCTACTAATTATTTAATTATTTGTTTCATGATTTTATCTATTATTTTTATGTTAATTTCCTTATCATTTTTTCTAATACCAATTTAGTTTTTTTCAAAGATCTTTTGGGAGTTCATCATTTTCATTCAACTATATACAACAAGATATAAAAGAGAGAGCATGTTCCTTTTTGATGGGAGAAGAAACCCCATTTTGTTAGAAATGTGAAGTGTTTCAGGGAGCATAGAGGTTATCTTCCATCAAAATGGATTATAGTCTCTCTTTTCTAAAATTTTACAGATATTTGAAAGGAAAATACATATCAAATACTTAATCAGTCATACCTCAACCCAATACCATGTGTGCTAGGTATGACTCAGACTGTATGTTTTTATTTTATAATTTACATTTTAGTTCAAAACACACATCACATACTCAAATCTGATAAAACACATTAACATTAATTTGATACTTTAGTACGTCAATTAATAAGTCATTTGGGGCATGTAGTAATCATCCACACCTCAATCCGACAAAAAATATAGATGATAGGTCTCCAAGTGTGTATTTTTATTTTAAATTGTAATTAATTTTAATAAAAAGAATAAGTGACATGATGAAACCATGAAAACACATTAGTATTGTCTTAATAATTTAGTAAAATGATCTATAAGTCATTTTTGATATGTATGAATCAACATTACCTCAATCTGACATATAGTGTGATCGATATGACAGAAAGTGTGTCTTTTTAATTAAAATTGACAATAATTTTAGTAAAAAGTACCAGTGACATAATGAAAACAAAGAGAACACATTATCATTGTTTTTATACATTAGGAAAATGATCCATAAGTCATTTTTGATGTGTAGGAATCAATCACACCTCAATATGACACATGATGTGACTGTTATAACTCAAAGTGTGTATTTTTATTTAAAATTGACATTAATTTTAGTAAAAAGAACATGAAACATACTGAAAAATAATAAATTACATTTGGATTGTTTTGATACTTTATAAAAAATAATCGATAAGTAATTTTTGACATGTAGGAATAAACCTCTCCTCATTCTGATGCACAGTGTGACCAATGTGACTCTAAGCATGTCTTTTTATTTAAAATTTAGATTAATTTTAGTATAAAGAAAATGTGACATACGAAAAACCAACAAAAAACATTTGAATTGTTTTGATACATTAAAAAATGGTCTATAAGTCATATTTGACATGTATGAATCCAACACAACTCAATCTGACACACGATGTGACTAGTATGAGTCCAAGCATGTATTTTTATTTAAAATTGACATTAATTTTACTAAAAAGAACAAGTGACAACCTAAAAACTAAGAAAAAAATAATAATATTTTTATACTCTAGGAAAAAGATCCATAAGTCATTTGTTACATGTAGGAATCAAACTCACCTCAATCAGATGCATAGTGTGACCGATATGACTCTAAGTGTGTCTTTTTATTGAAAATTGACAGTAATTTTTGTAAAAAGAAATACTGACATAATAAAAATTGAAAAAACACATTTTTATTGATTTAATACTTTAAGAAAACAATTCATAAGTCATTTTTGACATATAGGAATCAAATACACTTCAATATGACGCATGGTGTATCCCTTATGACTCAAAGTGTATGTTATCAGTTTAAAATTGACATTTTAGTTCAAAACATTTCACTCATTGAAAACCAATAAAACACAATCCGATTATCTTGATAATTTATGAAAAAAATTCACAAGTCATTTTTGATGCGTATGAAGTAGTATCACATATAACAAACAAACGATGTGATCAATATGACTCAAAGAACTTGTTTCCAGTTTGAAATGACATTTTAGTAAGAAACACTAGGGACATAATCAAAACAATTTTTTTAATATTTTGATACTTTTGGAAAACAATCTATAAGTTATTTTTGATGAGTAAGAATCAACCATACCATAATCTGTTGCATAGTGTGACTGGTATAACACAAAGTGTGTCTTTTTATTTAAAATTTATATTAATTTTCATAGAAAGAACAAGTCACATACTGAAAACTAAGAAAATAAATTTGGATATTTTTAATACTATAGTAAAATGATCCATAAGTCATTCATGATGTATAGGAATAAATATCACCTCAATCTGATGAATGGTGTGACTGGTATAACTCAAATTGGTCATTATTGGTTTAAAATTGACATTTTATTTCAAAAAGGGACACCCACTAAAAACCAATAAAACATGCTATTATTTTATTGATAATCTAGTAAAATGATCTATAAGTAATTTTTGATTTTTAGTAAGTAATGTGATATCAAACTGGTACACGATGTGACTAATATGACTCAAAGTGTGTGTTTCCAGTTTGAAATGATATTTTAGTAAGAAACACAAGTGAAATAATTAAAATTGAGAAAAAATATTTGGATTGTTTTGATAATTTTTGAAAATGATCTATAAGTAATTTTTGATCTGTAGGTATCAACCTCACCTCAACCCAATAGACATTGAGAATGATATAACTATAAATATTTATTTTTATTTAAAATTGACATTAATTTTTTTAAAAATAATAAGTGACATACTGAAAACAGAGGAAATGAATTTAGATTGTTTTGATAATTTTTAAAAACAATATATATGTAATTTGTGACATGTAGGAATCAAACTCAGCTCAGTAAGATGTATGGTGTGATTGGTATAACTTGAGGTGTTTCATTTTATTTAAAATTGGCATTTTATTAATGTATTCTTTCATATTTCTGTATAATTTATTTCATTATAGTATTACAAACTTAATATTTGTGTTTTATATAGGTGGATTATTTTACTCAGGTTGGGGTGATTTATTTGGCAATTTATACCGTGGTTGTTCTTTTTTAAGAGGCGATTGCGGGTTCCAATGATGGTGAAACATTAATGTTTTTAAATGTTTTTGGATAGTAATTGTAATTGTAATTATAAAAAACATTATTTCAAATGTATATAGTAGTGTTTTTTTATTTTTTGTGATGTAAAATTAATTTCAATTAAACTATATATGTTTATATAGGTGTATTTTCATATAGCTTACATGTTTATTTTAGGTGTATGTGTTGTAGTGTACTATAATTCAAATAGAACATTGTAGCAGGTTGGACCTTTGTGAGTGCTAATGAAAGTGATGATAAAGGTGGGACTTTATCATTGATAAACTGGAACTGATAAAGAGGGGCCTTTATCATATTTTTTAGTGATAATAAAGAGGACCCCCTTTAACGGTTCTAAGGACAAAAACACATCTTTAGCATTGTTAAATCCCTTTTTTCACACTATTAAAGGGCCGATCTGTAGTAGTGTTGGGTGTGGGAGGAGGGCGGTCAAATAAGGACTTTTTTAAATATTTTGAAGAACATTAAAAAAAATCTCCACGAAAAAAATATATATCAATGGTTATATTAAACCACTGCTATATTATAAATTATATTTAATATGATTTTTTAGTGATGGTTCTAATAACCATCACTAATAAACTATAACTAAGTCCTTTTTTAGTGCTTGTGCATGATGATATGGATAATCTAGGCCTATAGAAATGATATTATTTTTAGCTAGGTTATTAAACTATGCTTCTTATGTGTTGACAGGACCACCCTATGGTTGGATTCTTGGAAACAGTATGATCTGAAACATGATTCCCCAACTATTAAACATGCCCCTTGTGACTAGAAACCACCTCCACTAGGTGTTTTGAAGTTTAATGTGAATGCATCAATTTTTTATAGTGGAACTTCCGGTGTCAGAATAATTGTTATGGAATCTATAGGATCAGTTATCAAGGTTTTCTAAAAGTCCATCACTACAATCTATGTGCCACCTGTGGAAGAGGCCCAAGAAATCCTTGTTTCTTTCTAGAGATGCTGAAATTATATTATTTTAGAGTCGTACTACCTTAGAATCGTCAAATCCATTTCCACTTTGGATGAGGGTCTCCAATCATATGTCATCCTTATCATGAATATTCATCCCCGTCAGCACAATATCCCCAATTTATCATTTTCTTTCATTAAAAGGAAATTTAATAGGGATGCACATTTTTTGGCAACCTGTGGCCTCTCTGGTGGTTCTCACATTTGGTTATATGATTTCCCTTACTGTATTTCATATTATATCTCATCTGATCTTTGATCATCTAATTAATGACATCTTTTCCTTAAAAAAATTGAAAATAGAAAATAGAAAATAATATATATATATATATATATTTATAATTATAACTAAAATAATACTCCTCTCAATTTATTATTTTTTTATATAAATATATATGATGTTTCGTGTGATGAGTTTTTAAAATAATATTTTTTTATTTTTTTAATTTAAATAAGTCTAGGTATTTCTTTTGAAAACTAATATAGAAAAGTGGAAGAGTCCCCACCACATTTCCTATTAATTTAAAGGATGCATATACAATGTCGCATTTGACTCTCATTGATGTGGATCGATGACTTGGCGAAGATGGAATGAGCAATACCACCTTTCACCAAATTTATGGAAGAATGCAGCTTTCACGATGCCACCTTTCATCTAAATGAAGGTGAAAGGTGGTAGTGCCCTTTCAACATTTCCCTAAAATTCCTATAAATGGGAACCCACCCCCCTCCTCAATCAAAATTTCGTTCATATCTACAAGTTTTATTCCATCTCTGTCTACAATTAGTCTGTTGGTTCTTCCTTTGTGCGTGGTGGTTTCAGGGGCCTAAATGGAGTGCGGAATTTTGTGAGGCATCATTTTGTGGCATTTTTTTATTTATATTAAATTTGGTTTTTTATTTAATTGAATTGTTTTTAGTTAGTGGTAAATATTTTATTTATGTAGTAGTTTAGATAGTTATATATAGTTTATAAATAATAGTTGTAATTAGTTTTGACTAAGTATAGATTAACAAATTAATAATTTAAGATTAAAAATTGTTTAGTTAATGATTAGTTAAAAATATTTAAATAATTAACATCATATGATTAACTAATTAATACCATATGATTAACTAATGAGTAAGGCAAAATTAATTAAGGATAAGTAATATTTAAACAATGATTAGTTAAAAAATAAATAATGATCAACTAACGATTAAAGCATGATTAAAGAATGATTAACTAATGATTAAACAATTATTAAATAATGATTAACTAATTATTAAAAAATTATTAAATTTTTTTAAAAAATTATTAAAAAATTATTAAAAAATTATTAAATATTGATTAAATATTGATTAACTAATGATTAATGAATAATTAACTAAATATTAAAAATTGATCGACTAATGATTAAAGAATGATTAAAGAATTATTAAAGAAAGATTAAAAAATTATTAAAGAATGATTAAATAATGATTAAATAATGATTAAGTGGTTATTAAAGATTGATTAACTAATGATTAAAGAATTATTAACTAATGATTAAAGATTTATTAGTTAATAATTAAAGACTGATTTACAAATGATTAACGAATTATTAAAGAATGATTAAAGAATGATTAAAAAATGATTAACTAATAATTAAATAATGATTAAATAATGATTAAAAAATTATTAAATAATGATTAACCATTGATTAAATAACGATTAAAAAATGATTAAAGAATGATTAAATAACGATTAAATTCTGATTAAAGAATGGTTAACTAATGATTAACTAATGATTAAATATTGATTAACTAATGATTAATGATTTATTAAATAATTATTAAAAAGTGATTAACTAATTATTGAAGAATGATTAAATAATGGTTTACTCATGATTAAATAATGATTAACTAACTCTTAAAGAATGATTACAGACTGATTAACTAATGACTAAAGATTTATTAACTAATGATTAATGAATAATTAAATAACGATTAACTTACGATTAAATAATGAAACATAAAATCATGTGATAGATCATACATAAATATAAAAGCACCCCATTCAATATCTAACTTATTAGTTAAAGTCAAACTATTATTATGTTGGGTTATAAAAAACATTTTTTATTCATTATCTAATATTTTATTAGAAAATAAGTTATATAATGTTTTGTAATGTGAGGTAAATAGAATAGAATAAAACTAATCAATTTATTTATCAATTATAAAATGAAAATTAAAATAATTTAATGTGAAAAAGATAAGAAAAAACATATTAAATTACACATTAATTCTTTACAATAGATAAGAAATACCTTAAAATTTTTCAAACGAATAGAGTTTGGATGAGATGAACTTGACTTCGAAAGAAAATTAAAATCCAGCTTAATTTTAAGTTGTATATTAATAACATCTTTTAAAGTGATGTACTTTACATTTTAATTATCAAAATCATTCATCATTCTAATGAAATATTCACAATGTGGGGAGACCATTCATTAGAAGGCATTTTTTCTAAATTAAAAAGTTAAGTACATCCCTTTGGAAGAAGTTATTAACATACCACTTGAAAATAAGATGGATTTTAATTCACTTCCAAAGTTAGACTCATCTCATCCAAAATTCATTCAATTGTAAAATGTTATGGTATTTCATGTCTGTTTTAAAGAATTATAGTGTTATTTGATGGGATTTTATTTTCCATTTCACTTTATATGATCATAATTTTCCTTTTATCAGGGAGAAATAAATTGATTTCATGTTTTATCTTCTTTTTACGTCACCTTTCGAAAAATTCTGTAACGTAGTTTCAAATAAAATTTTCTAAAATAAAGACAAAATGTTTATATAAATAAATATATACAACCATATCTTAAAAATACCCTTTATAAGGTAAATACATATCAAAAACCACTTTATAAATATTATTTGAGAAACATGAAGAAATTTAATTTTATTTTGGTAAGAAAAGAATCATAAAACAATGGGAATGGACATATCATGTCGTACATTCTACTAGTCATAACATTCTACTGACCATAACGTTATATTTACATTTTAAACATAATAATTATTTCATTTTTATAGATACATATAGAGGATACCGTGCTACTCAATGAGTAGTATATGCATGTTTCACATGATGTGATAGTGGGCCATATGGTTTGATAGATCAGGGTGCTTAGAGAACACCATTATCATCACATTCTGCCTCTAACTTCCATTATACTATAAATAAACCATGATGATTTCTATGGAATTGTTGTATCTAATTTTAAAATAATTGATCATAACTTTCTTACTGCACTCACTGAGAGATGGTGATCTGAGACACACACATTCCACTTGCCTAAGGGAGAGATAACCATCACCCATTAGGATGTGGAATTTCTTATTGATCTTCCTATATAGGGGTATTTTGTTATAGAACCCACCCATGGAGTCTGCCCTGATCTTGTACAATGATTTCTAAGAATCAACACTTTGGGTGATGATGATGCCATTGATTACTGGTCTATATCTATGAGGTGGATTAAGTTGCACTCTGCACATTTACCCACCGACGCTGATGAGTAGACTTTCATGCTTTACACCCATGCATATATCTTAGAACTCATTAGAGGTACATTCTGAACTGATCACTACAGTATTCATGTGAACTTGATGTATCTAAGGATACTATAAGATTTTCATTGGACTGGGAGATATAATTGGGGATCTGTGTGCTTGGATTACCCTTACAGATCATCATTCATGGAATGCTGATCAGAGCACACTGATCATAGGGTATGCATCATCCTTATTTAGATGTGACCATGAGAGCATATACGTCATCTCTCCCCTATTATTTCTAGTTAATAGATTTATATAGATACGTAGCATGACTCTCTAGGTGGATGTTGGTATGATCACCCATATTTTTTTTCTAAATCTACTATTCTTTATTAAATTTAATTTGTTATTATTTGTCATTTTTTATACTTTATGTTAGATTTGGATTCAATCACACCACTTTGTTAGGGCAATGATGAACATCTTGGGGGAATATCATCTCATGTTGGAAAATTTGGTACCCACCGATGTAATTATATACAATATTTACTTAATAAATAAATTTCATAATATTACATTTTTTGGTTTTTAGTAATAATTTTTTATCAAATGTCACATGTCAATTTAGATTGCATGGCTTCCATATTGGCCCCTATTATATTATCTCACCACATAATGAATTGATGTGATTCACAATGCAATTGTTTTTGTTTATCTCATTAACATTCACATTGTTGAGTTGATCAAACCATATAGAGTCATGAACCAATTTGGATTTTTTAATCTTATCCCATTTTCATTGAGACTCTATGCAGTGCCTTATTCTGTGAAGCTGATAGGGAGGTAGGATGTTAACTAGAACCAATGAAATAAATATTATCTGGACCCCTAGCATAGATGAGTGCCATTTCATATCAAGGGTATTCATACTATGTGATTCCATCTAGTTGAGTATGTCAAGTAAAAGGCTTGGTATAGATTAAATTCTATACTATATCTTACTACTAATGACATAGGGCTCCAGGATCTAATAGGTCAATAAATTTCAATAAGTTTATTTTTTGTGATTTTTTAAATTAATTTTATATCTATTTAAAACATACTCAACTACAACATATTATCCGCTTGTTAGATCCATAGGAGGAGGATGTCTTTATCTGGTAGCATACCATACTGTAGCGTAGGGGATGATGCTAGTGTATCATGTTTTACAAAATTGTATCTTTGATATTCCACCTTAGGGAGATGACGTTCCTACCTAGGGAGAGGATGTTCCTGCTTAGGAATCTCCTATAGCAGTTGTTGATGTTGAGGATCCATGATGACGATAACATAAATCACATCATGCTTCATGTGAGGCCTCACCTATTCCACAGGTAAAGGTTGACCCGACACCAGTCCAAACGAAGATAATTGGGGGTGTGCATCAAGATCCATGGGATCCATTTTCATCGTTAGGATATCCATAGTTTTCTTTTGGTACAATTTATCTAAGCCTCTATCAAGGGTCATTTCACATGCCTTTACCTTTCATGCCCATTCCTTTACAGGCTGTATAGTTCCCCTAGGTGATGATGGCATGTCCTTATACTCATGTAGAGGGAGAATGACCAGATGAACATGAAGCCATCCCATTGACAACTCCACTTGACTATTCACAGCAAGAGTATCCAACATTCAATGTTCCAGTGCATGAGGAAGATCCCTCTATAGGTCATCATACACTACCCCAACACAAAGGTCAATGATCTTTATATGGGCGTCACATTCACACACCAAATTGTGGGATGGGACCTCATCATAGATAGCAATTATATGAATTTATTTATTTCTTTTCTATTAACTTAAAGGGTTTTAAAATAAAAATGTGTTATATCTTATATATGACTTTATTTCTATTAAAATGATGAGATTATTTTTTACTATCAACAATTTTTTCATGTTTATCCACAATTTCAATTTTCATTTATATTTTAGTTATTGTTATATTTTATAAGCTTTCAAAGTCAACAACTTAAAACATATTCAAACTTTTCAAATTTCAGGTAAGTAAATTTTAAATATTATTAAATATAAACTATAAAAGAAATCTAAAAAAATTAAAACAAAGCCTAAACATCTAATTTTTTTTGAAAATTAAAATAATTTCATAAATATGATAAATAATTGAAAATAAAAGAAATGTATAAAAAAATTATAAATAAAAATGTAATGGTTTAACACAAAATTATACTTTCACACTAAAATTACATTTAATTAATTGTTTTTATGAAATGTTTGTAATTTTAAATTATTTTTTATATGTTCAGTATGCGTGTCAAATTTCAATTAGATTATATTTATACTTTATTATTTATAGAATTTGAAATCCACCAACTTCAAACATTATTATGTTTCATGTAGGTGACTTTGAAATCATATAACTTATAAAATATAAATTAAATCTAAATTATATTTTAAAAACCAACTCAACATATAAATCATAATTGAAAATAAACAAAAAATTTATATAATAAGTAATAGATAATTTACATTTCAAAAAAATTATTGATTAAAAACATAAAATTTTTATATTAAAATATTAATGCATATAATTCAAATTAAAATAAAATAAACACAGTATATATATTAAAAACAAATATATATTTTAAATATACAAATATTTATATTTAAAAGAAGTATTTTTCACTGAAAAGAGGAAACACTAATGTTATCTTTCGACTTAACTGAAAGGTGGTAGGGCGAGGGACGCTTCCACATTTCAGTATTAGTTTTCAAAAAAATATTTATCTATAATTATATATATATATATATCTATTTAAATATGTATATTAAAAAATACTCATCAATTGATGATGAAATATTATAGAGTAATTTTCAATGAGAAAGATTGGGATTAACGATGAGGGTGGGGTGTCGATTTATATAGACATAAAGAGGTGTTTAATGATGTTCTTAGAGAATATAGGCACTATTGATGGTCATAATTATTACATACGGTAAAACTTCCCTTGTCCAAGTGAAGCTGCGACATGGAACGACTCAAGATTAAACATGAAGATTTAGATATTTATTTATTTTATTAATTTTTTTACTAAAATCCCAAGAAAAATGGTGGTTATGAACCCCATATTGTGAAGGTATTATGTAATTAATTTAAATTTTGTGTATGTATACTGATTTCATTTCCACCTTGTACTCATTCGACATTGTAAAAAATATTACTATTTTTATTATTTATTTTTTTCTTAAATTAATATATCATATAACATTGTATTCATAATTCATTGGTGAAACTATAATCAATATGCAACACCCCAAGCTTCCATGATATGCGTCTTTTTGAATAATAAAATCACTTGCGTTGTACGCAACTTTGAGTTCTAGCACACCACGACCAATCAAACTAGCCGTTTTGAATAGTAATACCCAGTTTTTAAAATTTTATAAATTTTAATTATCAAAATGGGATTCATTTTTGGATTCAGAATATCAAATTTATCTTATTGTAATTTTTTTGGTATTTTTTTGAAAACATTCAATTTTTGATAAATATTGAAAAACACCGCGTTATTATTTAAAACCAATTTTTTATTTAAATAACATTTTATTTTATTAAAATTTATTTAAATTCATAACAGAAACATAATAAATATATTAGTTCAATTTAATTCATTGGAGTCATTTTATAATAAAATTATATGTATAAAATTTTATTGAACTTTTTTACGTCTTTTACCCACATTTTAGGCACATTTGAAAATTTGAATAAAACGTAATTTTACCACTTCTGTGAATTGAATTTCAAAAATACGAGAGACGCGGTTGAAAATAGTAAGTAAAATGTGGCTCAATAGGATGAAAATAATTTTTGCTGAATAGTAACTTTTGAATTTTATTTACGACGGTGAAAAGTAAATAGGGTAATTACAGGTAAAAATTATATTATAATTACCCTAACACATGTCCTAATTCTGTTGGATAATTTTTTTTAAACAAAAATAATCCTTAGGAATAAAATATGTTCTTCTTTGATTCCCTTGGATTATATTAGGACATTTATTATTTTTTTAAAAGAAGAGTTTAAATTGTTAAATTCTAATTTTAATAACTAATTTTTTTTAATATAGGGTTATAAATAAGATAAATTCGTCTATAATTATTCATTATAAAGATAAGAATATTTTATAATTAATGTTATTTTATTTATTATTTTTATAACTTAATAATTAAATTTATTTATGACACAATGATGATGTAGTAATTACCTTATTAATGAAAGATTAAGATAATTCATATTATAAATTTTTAAATAAATGTAAATTGATACATTTTATTCATTACAATTGTTTTATAAGTTAATATTACATGTTAGGGTTGATTAAATAAATTTTTTTTAACTGATAAATTTGTTATAACATTCACCAAAACAAAATACCAAATAGTGTCAAAATTGACATAAATGAGTTTTAAAAAAAATACTATATTATTAAATGATATAATATTCATATAAATATAAGGTTTAGAAAAAGGACTTATATAAGGTTATGTATTTTAATAATTAACCACTTTGGGTTTTCTTGGATTTTTATAGTATGTTTATTTACTATTCATTATAATAATCCAAGAATAAATGGTAAATTTTAAACTATTTAACTAAGAGTTAAATCTAAAAGATAAGGTCAATATGGTGAAATAAACCTATCTAAACCCTATTGGAAGAGAGGTTTTAGACCCATAACCACCTTATACTTGAAATAAATCCTTTTCGAGACATTAGAAACCGAAAACGATTTTCTAATAAAATAATATTTCAAGCTTTTCCTAAAGTGACCCTCACCTCTCTTATAAAAAGGTACTTCCCCTTATCTCAAAATAACACCTTCAAATCCATTTGTCTCAACCAAAACCTACTAAAATATCCTCCAAAATACCATCAATTCAACCTAAAGGCCTTACTTTGATCCGAAAGCCAACCTAAGGAGCCCTTTTGATCAAATCAAAAGGAAGCACCCGGAGAAGAGGTAATAATTTCATCACCTCTTTCAAAGTTATTTTCTTCTTCAAATTCCACTTTATTTGTTGTTTCCATTCCAAAGTAATAAATACAATAACTTATACATAATGTGATTTTATTATAAATATGGTACAACCATAGTCATTATTCAATCCATCATATGAATGACAAAGTCACTATACGTGCGTACATACAGATTACCGTCTCCATGTCGTGGGGTAGTTTGTTATTCAACACTTCAATATTTGGCTGGGTATAATAATGATTATAGTTGATGTAAATAACACATATAACATGTTAATTATTTTTATATATTACATACCATCCAATTACATAGTATTTCACCATCAATAGAATGATATTTTCACTTGTGCGTACGTACGGATTATCGTCTCCACGAACACGATGAGATTCATTTACCATCGTAACCATTAACAAAAAATTTTCATTTAATGATTAAAAATAATTTTTAACAACGTATTATCATTCTTGATATGAATAAAATACATCCTGTCTATAACAAACATGACTTACGTAACAAAACATATAAAAGAAAACTAATTAGTTAACACCCAAAACAATGATACTATTGAAATATTATTAACAATGAAATATTATAAGATACTATATGATATCATATTTAGGTATGTGGTTCTTGTATAATTTAATAAATAATATTTAACTATTATATAGGAGTATAACATACCCTCGATCAAGGAAATGTACAAGGTATGAGTTAATTTTACAATCTCTTTACTTATCTGAGGTTGTTTATACGTAAGTATCTACTAGGACTTCTTTATCATCCACATATGTGTTTCTTAAAAATGTATTTCAAAACATTTTTACTATTTCATAGAATATGTGTTAAAGTCATTTATACCCTTGTTTTATTTTTTGTAAATTTATTTGAAAGGAATCTTTCTATCGTTTTCCTAACAAGGTACTTTATGACCATTTCGACTTATTAAGGTAAGAATGTTTTTTAACTTATACGGCGGGTGTAGTTATTTTCTTCCATTATAATACCTTTTAAGCTTCCCTTAAAATCTTATAAGAATATTTTCAAAATAAATATTTTCTTTTATAATTATTTGACATTTAAAAGATTTCAAAATTTCTCTCAAATAGTTTTTGATTTCATCTATGTCAACATATTTTGATGGATTTTACACTTGTTTGAAGTTGATTTATTATGATACAATCTTCCATATTTTATTGAATGTTTTGTGATATTTTTTACTATGGATGTGTTATTTTTATACCATTCATGGTTTATGGTTAAAGTATTAACATTTCGTATTCTAGTTTTAATACGAATGTTTATGTTATGTTTCAATCTTTTCATATGAGGAATGCATTGGAATTAGTAAATGATGGGAGGAGACCACTATAGATCTTCGATGCATCGGTAGGTCTCATGAGACAAAATAGTGTCTTGGAACAAGGCCTTGAAAAAAATCTAATTTGTAGTCTTAGCATGAGGCCTTTACTATGTGGTTACAATGTCCGACATTATGCATTCCATCATTATGAAATTAGCTACTGATATTACATGTTATTATTCGACTATTATAATATCCATGTGAATAAGTAAATGGAATTATTTGATTTATCTTTTCCATATTATGCTGAAGTTTATGTTTAAAAGGCCTGTGTTTTAGTCTTATACACTGCCTTAAATGTTTATGCTTATTTATGATAGATTTTGCTATATTGTTATCCTTACTGAGCATATGAGATCACCCCTTCCTATGTTTTATTTTTACCAGGATGAGAAGAAGTATATTATGATTAAAATGTAGGGATAGTATAAAGGATATGAGTGTGTTTAAAGGGGAAAAAATATTGTTTTTTATTTCAGGATGTAATTTAAAACTCATGTATATATCTAGTACATCCAAAGATACTAAACTAATCGCTATTTTGAGACATGATCTCTTGTGATCATCCCAATGTTATGTAATAATGCACTGACTATGGGTAACTAGGGTCGGGGCATTACAGTTGGTATCAGAGGTGGTTTAGTAAAAACCTTGGAAACTAGATTTAGAAAAACCTTGATTAGAGAACATTACCCTAAGATAAACTTTGAGGATTGGTATAGAATAAATTCCTATAATTTTGGTAATGTAAATATTTTTTTTGAATTTTCCAAGAAATACATCCTTGTCTGGATAAGAGCATGTAGAGGCGGCTCTTGCACAGATGTACCTAGGAGTAAAAACTTCGACTTGAAGTTTTGGGCTTGACCTGGGGTATCCTGGAACATGACAATGGGCCTTGTTGCACTCTTTGTTATGACACTCCCAGGGGATATGCCTAGGATAATTCACATTTTTTAACAAAATATTAGGAAGGATTTATGAGTAAATACTTCCTCAATGAATTTTTATTATTATTATGGATTATATGCATAAACTGTTCAATTTATGTTAGGTATTTACTAGTTTGGAATTATGTATTGCGATTCATAAACTAATCTTGTGTATGACATTGTTTAGAAATGGAACCTAGTGGAAGGAATGGAAACCGTATCAACACACACAATCCATGTACGGATTTCCCTCCTAGTCAAGATAATTATAGTGGAGATGGTGATGCAACCAGTGCTGAACAACTTATAACCATACTAGGAAAACTCACTCAGGTTATGAATAATAACCTTACCTGTATGGAGCACCCTGATCCACAATGAGGAGGATCAATGTTAGAACTCTTCATGAGGCAATAACCACAAAAATTCAATGGTACTATAAATAAATTTGTATTTAAGCAATGGATATGTTCTTTAGAGAAAATATTTCATGCTTTGGGGAGTAGCAAAAGATAAAAAGTTGTCATGGCAGTTTATCGCCTCACAGGAGATGCAGATCAATGATGACCTTTGATTAAAAAAACAAAGGAAGATATTGAAGTATCAAATATGGAATGGAGGGAGTTTAAAGAGATTTTTTTATAAAAATACTTTCTTCGTGACCAACGAGCAGATATGGAAAGGCAATTTCTGAGTCTAAGGAAAAAGGAGGATGAGAATGTCTCCAAGTATGAGGCTAACATTACAAGGTTATAAAGGCAGTAATTATATTATATATGTAAACTAATGAGTATGATTTATTTATTCTTTGATGGGTTAAAACCATTTCTCCATACAACATTAGTCTCACAATCCTTCTTATCATATGAAGATATTGTTTCATGTTCTATCAAGAAAGATAATGAATTCACTCAGTCTTATGACTTTAAAGAAACACAAGAGAAGAAGAGATCTGTTGAACACAATTTAAATGGAAATAAGGGGAAGTAGGGATGAGTTGAATTTCCATCATGCATTAAATATTGGAAGAAACACCCCGGTACTTTCCTGAAAATAATGGGAGTCTGTTAAAAGTTTTGTGAAAAAGGCCATGAAGCTCGTTTTTGCAAGGGAAAGAAAGAGGCTGTCAATTATGAATGATACAATTGTAGAAAAATGGGAGATTATGAAAATGAATTTTCTAATATCCAAGGAAACTTACCTCAAAAAAGGCCAAGGGAGAAAGTCCAAGCTTATGCAATTACTTCTGCTGAGGTTGAAGCTCTGAATGATGCGGTGGAAGAAAATTTAATGGTTTCCTCAAATTTAACCAATGCTTTATTTGATTCTGGATCATCTCATTGTTTCATATTTTCCCATTTTTTAAAGAAAATTAGATATACCCAATTTGATTTAACAAGGGAGTTGTCATTAAAAACTCGTAAGGGAAGTATCATTGCAAATATGTTTTGTGAATCTGTTCCCATTTGGTCATATAAACATGCTTTATCTGCTGATCTCATCGTCATACCCATGATTGAATTTGATATAATCCTCAGTATAGTTTGGATTCCATACCATGATGTGAAAATTTATTGTTAGAAGAAGGAGGTTACAATTTTTGATGATGATAAGGAAGACCTTATCTTTAGAGAAGAAATATCAACATCTGATTCTTATCTAGATCCACCCTTAGTAGCTCCACTAAATTCAATTTTTGGGGAGGAGAGAATGAAATAACTATAAGTTTGGAAAGGAAAGTTAAGATAGAGAACATAACTATTGTACAAGAATATGTTGATGTGTTTCCAGAGGATTTACCTAGACATCATCCAGAATGATAAATTGAGTTTTCCAATGATTTAATTCATAGTTCAAGGACCATATCGAAGACCCCATATAGAATGGACACGGTTGAATTAGTGGAAATAAGGAAACAACTAGAGTAATTGAGTAATAAAGGATTTATTCTCCCTAGTTTTTATCCATGGGGAACCCCTATTCTTTTTGTTAAGAAGAAAGAAGGAACTATGAGTTTGTGCATTGACTATAGAGAGATCAATTCTATAACAATAAAGAACAAGTATCCCTTACCTAGAATTAATAAATTATTCGATCAACTTCATGAGATCAATATTTTTCAAAGATTGACCTTTGATCTGGATATCATCAGTTATGTGTGAATAAGGAATACATTCCAAAAATAGTATTTCAACCCAGGTATAGGAATTACGAGTTTACAGTAATACCTTTTGGACGGACTAGTGAACCCTATGTTTTCATGGATATAACAAATAGAGTTTTCAAGGAATATCTTTATGACTTTGTAGTGGTATTTATTGAAGATACCTTGGTTTACTCCAAAATATATGAAGATCATGAAAATCACTAATGCACTATTCTAAAGACTCTTACAAGAAATGAATTATATGGGAAGTTTAGAAAGTGTGAATTCTGGCTTCAGGAGATTTGTTTTATTGTTCATATTGTCTCTAAGGATGTAATCTCTATGGATCCTTCTAAGACAAGATCAATACAAGAATGTCCATCACCAGAGAGTATAACAGAGGTACAATGTTTTATTGGTTTAACAGTTTAGTTTCAGCATTTTGTCTAAAATTTTGCCTGATTGGCTAACCAATTAACCAAGATCACATGTAAAGGGGTTAAATTTGTTTGGAAAAAAGTTTGTGAAGAATTTTTTGAAAAACGGAAGATAATATTAGTCAATTATCCTATTTTGAATATATCATCGAGGAATGATGGGTTTGTTATTTATAGTGATTCTTCAAAGAAAGGGCATGGTTGTGTCATTATGCAGAATGAAAAAGTTATTGCCTATCCATAACGACAGCTAAAAATTCATGAAAAAACTATCCCACTCATGATATTGAGTTAGCAGTTGTAATCTTTGCTCTGAATATATAGAGACACTATCTATATTGTAGAAAATGTGAGATATATACTGATCACAAGAGTCTGAAGTATATTTTCTCATTGAAATAACTCAACATGAGATAAAGGGTATGGCTCAAACTACTCAAGGATTATGATTGCACTATACACTACCACCCGGGGAAGGAAAATAAGGTAGTAGATTCTTTGATCCAAAAGGATCCTGGAGTTTTGAACAAGATTAGAGTTGAAAGGGATCCTATGTTCATGGATCTAGTAAAGATGCACATGGGAATAATCATAGAAGGTGAAAAATCAATACTTTTTCAAATTGTTTCCAAACCATATTTACTAGAAAGGATAAAAAGTTCTCATACTGATGATGAGGAGTTTCAAAAGAAAATTAAATCTTTGAATGATGGGAGATTGATTGAATTCGTATATGAAGATGCAAATTTGAAATTTGGGAAGAGACTTTATGTTCCTGACATACCGGATCTAAAAAGTGACTTTTTGGATGATGCTCATAGCTCCAATTTCTTTATACACCCTGGTAGCAGTAAGATGTATACAGTTTTGAAGGAACATTTATAGGTGAATGCTAGAAGACGACATCCTAGAGGAGTCATGAAACCTCTTCCCATACCTGAGTGGAAATGGGATGATATTACAATGAACTTTGTCATGGGGCTACCAAAGAATCCTAGAAGGAATGATGAAATATGGGTAATTGTTGATTGTCTTACCAAGTCAACAAATTTTATTTCTATAAGTGAAGATTTACCACTTGAACTTTTAGCAATACTATATATTAATGAAGTTTTAAGGCTCCAGGTTATACCCCTATCGATTGTTTCTGACTGTGATCCCTATTTTACATCAAGATTATGGAAAAGTCTTCATAATGCCCTAGATACTAAACTTTTTTTAAGCATTTCCAACCACCCTCACACTGATGGAAAATTAGAACGAACTATTCCAACATTAGAAGACAGGTTGAGATCTTTCTCATTTGACTTTCAAGGTACGTGGGATCAATATTTTCCCATGTTATAATTTTCCTAGAATAATATATTCCATTAAAGTATTTAAATGGAACCATATAAAGCATTATATGGAAAGAGATGTCACACACCATCTTGTTGGGATGATGTTGGTGAATAAAAAATCATAGGCCCATAACATATTGAGGAAACAATGGAAAAGGTGAAGATTATCTAAACCCTCATCAAAGCAGCTCAAAGTAGGAAAAAGAGTTGTGCCGATAACTGAAGGAAGGATTTAGAATTTCAAGTAGGAGGTCATGTTTTCTTGAAGGTATATCCATGGAAAGATGTTATACGATTTAGTAAGAATGGTAAATTAAGTCCTAGGTAAATCATACCTTTTGAAATACTAGAATGAATTGGAGTTATAGCTTACCGTTTGGAAATTCATCTATGTCTCTCCAACATTAATGATGTGTTCCACGTATGACTGTTGAGAAAATACATGTCTAACCCAATGCATGTACTCACCTATGAATAAATAGAAGCAGAACCCAATATGTCTATTGCGAGGAGCCTATTAGGATTGTTGATACTAGATAACTAGTGTTGAGAAACCGGACTACTCGTCTGGTAAAAGTTCTATGGAGAAACCGTAAGATGGAAGAGGCAACGTGGGAACCCAAGGAAATTATGATGAAGAACCACCCGAATCTTTTTATGCAATAATATTCTATAAATTTTGATGACAAAATTAATTGAAGGAGGGAATAATATAACACACCAAGCTTCCATGATATGCTTCTCTTTGAATAGTACAATAGATTGTGATGTACGCAATATTGAGTTATAGCACATCACGACCAATCAAACTAGCCATTAGGAACAGTAATACCCACTTTTTTAAATTTTATAAATATTATTTTTCAAAATGGAATTCATTTTTGGATTGAGAATATCAAAATTATCTTAGGGTGAATTTTTGGTATTTTTCTGAAAACATTCAATTTTTGATGAATAGTGAAAAACACTGCGTTATTGTTTAAAACAGACATTTTATTTTAATAATTATTTATTTTATTTCAATTTATTTTAAGTAAAAATAGATACATAATACCTATATAAGTTCAATGTAACTCATTGGAGTCATTTTATAATAAAATTAGATATATAAAATTTTATTGAACTTTTCGACATCTTTTACCCACCTTATAGAAACATTTACCAATTTGCATAAAACGTAATTTTACCACTTCTGTGAATTAAATTTAAAAAATCCTAAAGACATAGTATACATAATTAAGTAAAATTTGGTTCAGTGGGATGAAAATAATTTTTTTTGAATAGTAACTTTTGAATTTTATTTGCCATAGTTAAAAGTAAATAGGGTGATTAAACGTAAAAATGATAACATAATTATCCTAACACATTTCATAATTCTATTGGATAATTTTTTTCGACCAAAATAAACCTTAGGAATAAAATATTTTTTTATCTAGTTGGATTAAATTAGGGCATTTATTATTATTTTAATTAAAGAAGAGTTAAAAGTGTTAAATTCAAATTTTAATAACAAACAATTTTTAATATAGGGTTATTCATAAGATAAATTAGACTATAAATATTAGTTATAAATAAAAAAATATTTCCTACATAATGGTATTTTATTTATAATTTTTATACATTAAATAATTAAATTTTTTTATGACACAATGACGATGTAGTAATTACCTTATTAATGAAAGATTAAAATAATTGATATTATAAATATCCAAATAAATGTAAATTAAGAATTTTTATGAATTCCACTATTTTTATATTTTAATAGGACATGGTAGGGTTTATTAAATAATTTTTTTTCGAAGTGATAAATTTCTTATGACTTTCACAAAAAAAACCAAATAGTATCAAAATTGACATAAATGTGTTTTTAAAACAACTACTATTTTATTAAATGATATAATGTTCCTAAAAATATAAGGTTCGAAAATATGACTTAGATAATGTAATATATTTAATTAATTATCCACTTGGGGTTCTATTGCCTTTTTATATTATGTTTATTAACCATTTATTATAATAATACTAGAATACATGGTCAAAGTTAAACTACTTAACTAAGAGTTAAATATAAAAGATACTGTTAATATGGTGACCTAAACCTGTCTAAAACCTATTGGTTGAGAGTTTTAAGACCCATAAACACCTTATAATATAATTTAATCTTTTTTTAGACATTATAAACCGAAAATGATTTTATAATAAAATAATATTTCCAGCTTTTCCTAAAGTGACCCTCACCCCTCTTATAAAAGGGCACTTTCCCTTATCTCAAAATCACACCTCCAAAGTCATTTTTATGTGCCAAAAGTTACTCAAATATCATAATAAATACCCTCAATTCATCATAAAGGCCTTACTTTGATTATAAAGACAACGTAAGGAGCCCTTTTGATCAAATCAAAAGGAATCACCCGAAGAAGAGGTAATAATTTAATCACCTCTTTCAATGTTTTTTTTCTTCCACTTCCTATTTATTTGTTGTTTCCATAAAAAAGTAATAACTATATAAAATTATATATAATTTTATGTTATTATAAATATGGTAAAACCATATTCATTATTCTATCCATTCTATGAATGAAAAAGTCACCATACATGCGTACGTACGACTTACCGTCTCCACGCCGTGGTGTAGTTTGTTATTCAACACTTCATTATTTGGATGGGTATAATAATGAGTATAATTAATGTAAATAATAAATATAACATGTTAATTATTATTTATATATGATATACCACCCAATTACATACTATTTCACCATCAATATAATGATATTTTTGCTCGTGCGTACGTATGGATTATAGTCTCCATGAACACGATGAGATTCATTCACCATCGTAACCATTAAAGAATAATTTTCCATTTATGATTAAAAATAATGTTTAAGAACTTAAAATAATTATGTATATTAATTAAATATATCCTATCCATCACAAATATGACTTACATAACAAAACATATAAATGAAAACAAATCAATTAACACCCAAAACAATCATACTACTAAAATATTTTTAACAAATAAATACTAGAAAATCATAAATGATATCATATTTATGTATGTGGTTCTTGTATAATTTAATTAAAATGATTTAACTACTATATATGAGGTTAACATACCCTCAACCAAGGAAAAGTAGAAGGTAAGGGTTAATTTTACACTCTGTTTACTTATATGAGGTTGTTTATACGTAAGTATATACTGGGACTTCTTTATCATCTACATAAGTTTTTCTTAAAAATGTATTTCAAAACATTTTTACTATTTTGTAGAATATGGTTTAAAGTCATTTATACCCTTTTTTTACTTTTTATAAATTTTTTTTAATGGAATATTTCCACCATTTTCTAAACAATGTAGTTTATGAACTTTTCAACCAATTAAGGTAAGAATGTTTTTTTAAATTATACGGCAGGTGTGCCTATTTTCCGCCATTATAAAACCATTGAAGATTACTTTAAAAGATTGTAGGAATATTTTAAAAAAATGTTTTATTTTATAATTACATTACTTTTAAATGATTTCAAAATTTCTCTCAAATAATTTTTATTTCATCTATGTTAATATCCATTGATGGATTTTACATTTGTTTGAAGTTGCTTTATTATGATAAATTATTCCATATATTATTGAAGGTTTTGTGATATTTTTTAATGTGGATGTGTTATTTTTATACCATTCATGATTTATAGTTAAAGTATTAACATTTTGTATTCTAGTTTTAATATGAATGTTTATGTAATGTTTCAATATTTTCATAGGAGGAATGTATTGGACTTAGTATGTGACGGGTGGATCACACTATAGCTCCTAGATTCATCGGTAGGTCTAAGGAGACAAAATAGTGTCTTGGAACAAGGCCATAACAAAATATTATTTTTAATCTTGGCATGAGGCCGTGACTATGTGGTTACGATGTCCGACATTATGAATTACATCATTATGAAATTGGATATTGATATTACATGTGATTATTCAACTAGTAGAATATCCATGTGAATATATAAACGGAATTATTTGATTTATATTTGCCATATTATACTAAAGTTAATGTTTAAAAGACTTATGTTTTAGTCTTATTCATTGACTTAAAACTTTAATGCTTATTTATGATAGTTTCTACTATATTGTTATCCTTACTGAGCATCTAAGCTCACCCATTTCTATGTTTTATTTTTTCCCATGATGTGAAAAAGTATATTATGAGTAACCTAAAGGGATAGTCTAAAGGATATGAGTGTGTTCAAAGGGGACACAATGTTGTTTTTTTATTTCATGATGTAATGTAAAACTCATGTATGTATCTTGTACTTCCAAGGCTACTAAACTAATCGGTGTTTCCAGAATTGAAATTTTGTGATCATACCAAAGTTATGTAATAATTCTCATACTCTAGGTAACTAGGGTCGGGGTGTTACACAAGATATTAATATGAGTAATTTAATATCAATATTTTATAGGATATTAGGACTCATGGTTGAGGCTTCATGCCTCTCGCATGATCCATTATTTTCCAAGAATTAGGAAATGGAGATTTTTTTATTTGGAATATGTTTTTCATGAATTAATTGTCAATGTTTCTCATTTATTTCTATATAGATCATTATGATTAGTCTTTTAAAACCAACACATAATATTAAAATATTTTTTTTTGGAATTTTAAATATTTTCACATCAAAATTGTTTGTAACATGGATGAGAAAACAATGATTACAATTTTACTCATATTTAGGAGTATAACACAATGGTTTATGATATTGGGTAATTCAATGGTCATTGAATAACATTTTTTTCTTTAAGTAAATTTCGAATTCAAATGTGTTCCTAAATACTATAGTGACCATTGTGATGATTGCAGTACCCAAGGGGCTCCCAATGAGACCCATAATTATAAGCGTGACTGTGAAAATTAATTTGGGTTAGGATTTCATCTTGATATGAAGTTTTAGAAATATTTATAACATCAATGTTAAATGTTGAAACTTTGGTGGGATTTTTGAGTTACAAACTCTTGATGAGATTTTATCATGATGAGAATTTATCATTACAATCATTTGATGATGTGGGTTTATATAAACATTAAATAATGTGATTTTGATGATATAAATTAATCTCTGATATAGGTGGTCAGTGTGATACAATGTATGATATATTCTAGGTGGGAGTCATTTAATTGACCTCTATACATTATTATGGGATAACTATAGTCCATACCATCCTAATATTTTATTTTTGGTTTTACAAGGCTTGGTGGTTCCAAGGTGGTATTTAGAGGTATTTAGAGTCCATTATGTATATAATATACTACAAAACTATTATGGTTCAAGCCATGGTGGTCCTTGGTGTCCTCTTACATGAAACAGACATCATGGAAATGCCCAACAAGGGAGTGGCACCTTGGGGATATTTTTTCTATAATTGGGATGGGGAAATGTCTCATCAAGAAATTTTGGGGTCTATGGTGATGGGAATATTTAATGGGTGTAGGAAACACACCTTCGAAGAAGCTGTTTCAGGCTAGCACACAAAAGAACACCAAGGATTAGTCCAGGCCATGGTGCAATCCATGCTAGTGGATGGGCTTGTTTGAAATGACCGAAATGACCTACCTTATTGATGGATGTTGACCATTTCTATAGTAAAATATTTATGTGAGGTTATGAGGGGTATTTAATTTGGTTTTAGGATGTTACTATATCTATTAATAGACCTGTATACCACTCTTGAATTGTTCCATCATTTTCCAAATGTTCTAGATGACCTAGGGAATGGTTGTTTGTTTTCTCTCATTAAGGATCCATTGATGGAAGATGTTGTTCATTAAGTGTAAGTTCTACATCCCTTTGAAACATTTGATTTTTTCCTTGTGGGTTCTAACTCAGATTGTGTAGAATCGAGTGATTTTTGTTGAATGTTACTTTCTCTCCCTTTTTACATTTTTTTTGTCCAAGTGATCATTGTGGAAATCCCCTTAGTTTTAGGGGTTGAAATTTGAGTGTATTTTGATAGTGTCATGAAAATTTTAGGATCCAGAAAACTTTTTGTTAGATTATTGGTGTTTCCTTCGGTATTGGTTGATCCTTAGCTCCAAATAAGTTTTTTAATTTTCTAAAGTCCGGTTCAAGGGTTGCTGGTACCCATTACATGACTGCACCACATCCACTTCACCACAACACTACATCCTGATTTCACCATTCCAAAACCATAAAAATGCATGACCACACCAAAAAACCACACAGAACATTCAACGACATCCCCATATTCATACACAACAAATTCAACTGCATCCCCAGATTTATACCAGTTCAAATTCAATTTCATATTTCCAAAAAAAAGCGAGGCAGATGCCCTCGAGTCGCGCACCTTCCTTCGATCCGCATCCCTATCCGCACACCTACAATCGAGACGCTGACCTACCCTAGAGCTAAGTAGCATCCATTGAACCCTTCATCGTCACCTTCAATACTTCTTCATTCATCACTGGCGAGAACCCCTTAGGCATCGTCATAGCAGATTCAAAGATTCATCCTCAACGAACTCATCAGATCCAACATCGACTCATAAAATTGAACGCATCAAAGAAAAAATGACTGCAAAGTAATGAAACAGAAAACATCACCCATAGGTCATCATTTTCTCATACAATATCTCATCACCGCCAAGACGATCTCTTGAGAAGGAACATCCCCCCACATGCACAAGAGAGAACTAATAGAGATTCCACAAACCATGAGGCTAGAGTGACTCCACCGCAACAGGGAACCGCTACCGCGATCTCGTCTAGCAAGGGAAGGATGAATAGCCAAACCAAAGAGTAAGGCAGCGGCGACAAGGAGGATAAAACCTAGAGAGAACCACTTACAGGCTCATCCGGGTTGGTTTATCCTTAATCTTCTGTTATTTCATGAAGAATGTTGAGCTTCTAAATCAAGGTTGGGAATTCATTGCTTCTCCAATTATTTTATTCAAAAACCAAACTTTATCAGGATTTATCTATTTGGTTCAAAGTGTAAGTAACCTTAATGAAGATTAAATTGAAAATAATAAAATTATTTGGGTTTTGGTTATAGTGACTACATGTTTTTAAACCATGTTAATAGTTTTCAACTTGTTTTTTTCAGATAGTGTGATATCTTTCATTTAAGATATAGTTAAAATATTTTTTATTCTTAGTTTATAATGTTATTTGTGTTATGGTTTAGCAAGTTTTTTATGTTTTTAAATTTCATAAATAATGTAAATATATTAATTATTTTTGGATAAAAAATATAAAGGAATGATAAGTTATAATTTTTTTTCCATTTAATTGATTAAATTGGATGTGATTCTAGATGCATGTTTAAATAACACATAGCCAATGATTGTTAATTCCTGAGGTTGCTTGTAGTTTTAACCTATGAAAAATGAATTGGTTAATTAAATATGGTAATGAATTGTTTGTTTGATGAAAATAATTTTTTGGTGTTGAGATATCCTGGTCTATATGAAGGCTTGATTCCTTGGTTTTAGGGCCTAGTTTCCTATTTGACTATTTATATTTTCTAGCTACATTGTATTATTTATCTTGAAGATATGACTTTATATGTGACATGACATGATCATGGTGTGGCTGATGGTTTGACAAGAATGGGAAGGGATGAATGTGTTTATGGAATAAGTTGGCACCTGTGATGGTGGGATTCATAGTAATATGTATTGTGGTGTTAGAGATGGCACTGGGACTTTGGAGTGGGCTGAATCCAGTATTTCCATTTTTTTGTTGAAATCTTGGATGCTTTATTTACTGATAAAGAATCTTCATAAAGGGTTAGATGGATGGGTTTCTTGTTTCTATATTCCTTTCCCCACTTCTATACGCAACTAGTTATGTATGTTTTATGAATCCTTTATGGAATATTACGATGATTCTAAGAGTACATGGAATTATGGAAGGAAATTAAATGTTAAATGGTTTAACCCATGGGGTTATAGGCTTAGTGGAATGATAAAGTATGAAATCTCTTTAGGAACCATATAATGGTTGGGTTATTTCTAGAGGGAATGGAATTTGGTTCGTAATTAATGAATTTATAAAATGTTTAATAGAAATAATTATATGAAATTATCTTGAAATATTTGTCTTCTTATAAGATATCTTGTCCTTTACTATGGTTTTTGGGTGTCCGAGAGATGATATATGTAGTTGAGGTTAGGGATAGGTAGTTTCTCATTGTGTGGTTTTGAGCTATATATATATATTCTTATGTTATGTTATTCTATACACAACCCCCCACCCATAACGGTAGGGAGACTAAAACCCATTGGACTTTGGGAGGGTGTTTTTCCAAATATCTATATTGGAAAGGAATGAATGGATGACTATACCCTCATTTTATTATCTCTTAGCTTGGTAGTAGTATGTACTATTATACACGATGGTTACATTTCCATTATATTTGTGAAGATGGTTTAATGGATTGTGGTTATTTCACTATATCCTAAGGATTATTATAGGTATGTTACATATGGAATTTGATGGATTGAGGTATAATAAATGACTTATGGGCTATGGTGGATCCTGAAAACAACATTTAATAGTAGAAAAATATAATTATGGGTCATTATTTTAAGATAATTTTTTCAAAAAACCTATGTTACAGTGAATCCAGAGGGAATTTTAACATCAGTTTTATAAAAAACCAACATTAAAACCGATGATAATTTTTTTTACTTTTTATGTCGATTATTATTTAAACTGATGTTTATTTTATTTTTAAATTTTTTGATGTTGGATTTTTGTAAAACATTTTCCAATATATATATATATATTAACTTTTTTGTCATTTTTTATTAAAAATTGAGTTTAAATCTATTTTTTTTGGAATTTTTAACAACAATTTCATACATAACTAATGACAAAAGTAAAATTTCCCATCATGTTAAAGTGGGATTTAATTTTTTCACATTGTTCTTTATAATTTTTTTCTATTGTCTTATAAAATTTATCAAATAACATTACACATTTCCAAATGTATTATATGTTTTCACTCCCCACAATTATTGATTTACGATATACTCTTTTAATACTAACTTTCATTCCATTAGTTCTTCATTAAGCGATTTAGGAATTATATTTATATATATTATGCCATTACATGATTTATTTATTCTCAGATTTATCTATTGATATACTTATTTATGATTCCTTTTTTTACTTTAAAGGATTCATCATTAGATAAATTTAAATTTAAAATTATTTTTTCATGAGATATATAGGCTAGAGTCTAAAATTCCTTGAAGACATAACATTGGATGCTTCATGAGTTCTTACACCCAATGAAAACTATGTTTCCTAACATTTCATCAAGCATAAAAATTAAATCGAAACATTAAATTTCTATTTTCAATATTTCATTTGTTTTATATATTTTTAAAATTTTTCAATCTTTTATTTCCATCCTAGTGAGTTTAAGATTTTAAAATCTTTATGTTGAATATTTATATTACTTTATCAAGATTTTTTTTAGTTTTAAAAATTTTCTAATTCATCAATCATTTATTTTCATCCATATTTATAATAATAATTGAAATTTTAAATTTTTTACAAAGTATCAATGTCGGTTTTAAGAATTAACCAACATAAAAAGTGATAGAGTGTCACTTTTGACATTGTTCAATAAAAAAAGACTTGAAAATTATTTTTTTTATAAAAAATAATATTAATATTGGTTTTAATAACCAATGTTACAAATATTTTTACAACATCATGAAAACATATTCCACCTCAAAAACAGATGTAAAAACCGAAAAAAACCCCGATATTAAAGGTATTTTTTGTATTAGTTTTGGTTACTATATAGAGATGTGGTGATGGGATGTTAATGATGTGATGAACAAGGTACATTTTATTTTTTTTTCATTTATTTCTACCAGGGAACACATCAAATTTTTTTTACCCACATTCCCACTTTCTAAAGGTGGGTGGCCTTCAACATCATGTTTGGTGATGATGAATCCTTTTTTAAAATAGGATGATGGGACAATGATTCCACCTTCTAAGGATTAGTCCATGGATCTCATCACCTAGTATGAGTATCCCTAAAATATTTGATTCATGTTTGTGAAAATAATTCCTAGCGCCATCTCTAAGTAGATTCTAGTTAAATATTTAATTTCTATCTCAACAGGGTAGCATCTTGTGGTCGCATTAGATTGTAATATTGGTTATTTATGATAATTTCTGGCTTTTTGGCCATTTTTAGAATATATAATGTGCTTACCTACTAAATTTAAATTCATACTATGTGCAAGGAATCTTGGGCATAGAACCCAAGGCATCCTATGTCATCCACGGGGCAGCTAATTCGAGAGGTGTATGGTATCTGAGGATTTTTAACCAAGGAATCCCATGTTTATTGTATGAAGTTGAGATTTTAGGTGGCTCACATGATTAAAATATTATGGGAACAGATAGGTCACATGTTTAACATCTTATAGGGATTGGTTGGTCATATTTTTAACATTATATGTAGATATTTTGGTCACAAGTTTAACTTCTTGTTGGGAAAGGTGGGTGGATTTTAGTGTATCCCCACAGGGAAGATGATCATAGGGATTGATTCCATATAAAGAGAAGACATGTAGATTTTATGGGAATGTTATATAGTGTTCACCAATGAAGGGTAATGATCAAACTTGAGGTCTCTGTGGTAGATATAGAGAGTGTTCTCCCTTGGGGGATGATCACACTCTAGAGTTTCTGTCTTCTTGGAAGAAGACATCCAGATTTAATGGTAATGTTGGGGTGTTGAGATTGAACCTTAGGGTGTATCCTAAATTTATTGAGATATTAGGATTGAAACTCGTGTAGGATTCCTACATACCCTATTAGGAGACAAGAATAAAATCCCACATATTTTATTGCATGAGTTTAAGTTTGTGCGACGGGACCGATCCATGTAGTTTAACATCATATGGTAAGGATGATCATGTTATGGAAGGAGAGTCAATGAAGAATGATGTGGGGATTATTCTTATGGGTTTCATAAAAATTGAGGATCATCCCTTAGTTGGGGGAGGTAGGAATCCCTTGCGTTTTATACAGAAGGCATATTGTGTTTCTTACACATGGTAAGACTTTAGTTAAACATCATGTGCTATGGAATTTGTCATGTAGTTTAACATCGTATGACCAAGAATTTGGGCAAGTAATTTTTATGTCATGTAGCATGAATGTGGTTAGTATCTACACCTAAGGAGACCATTTCAATGTAGGATATGAAGATGCAACACAAGGACTCTCTACCATGAGTGGTGTGTGGTTTCATGTGTTGATTACACCTTCTGGGCTTATGTGCCCACTTCACAAATGCCTCTGGGTGGCACGTGGCATAAACACCACCTTGGAGGAGTTATAATTAGTGGTCCCAAAATTATGGTGTCTATTATTAGGAAAAACATGAATTTGGGTACCTATTATTAGGATAAATAGGTCATGAAACCATCAATCTTGTATAAAGAGGTAGGGTTTAAAGTTTGATGGAACCAATCACGCAAGAAACCAAGGCATTTGTAGACTGAGTTAGAGTTGGTGCGGGCACATGAGCACTCATCTTGTGCAAAAATGGCCTTGGTAGAATGAGGAAGTGGGTCAAGGACTTGAAGTTTGTTTCATGTAACTCTACAGTTGTGCACACATTTCGGGTTGCGTGAAATGTAGGTTCTAGACAATGTAAATTCCATGGATAAAGGTGGAGTAGGTGTGCACAACCCCTGGATTCATGAAAATATTGGGGTTTCATGAAGGTAATTAATCTTTAGTGAACCCATTTATTATTTAAGAGATGTTTCATGAGGATGTTTCAAACAATACCCAAGAAAATTTGGTGCCCATGTGAGGTCATTCACGCAAGTTCTCTACCTTTGGGGTTCTATGATTTTTGGAGTTACACGATCATTCAAGAAACCTGGGTTGCTTGAGAAAGACTTGATGATTAAACATATAGAGAGGTACCACAAATTGGGGGGGGGGAGTTCATCTCTATTTATAGCTGATTGAGTGGATTTAGACATGAAACTCTCTCTAGGGAACATAAGGGGTTTACACCATATTCATTCCTTTACCTTAAGGACAGTGTCATAGAAGGATTTGGTTTCTCAGTGTATTTTTCACGCATATGGTTTGAAAAATTATTACAGTTGCATAAAATTGTCTAATCTTTTGTACCAACACCTTTTTGGAATCTTGGTCCCTATAGGGTGACCACAAAACATGGTAACCTAAATGGAACCTTTTTTATTCAAGATAATTGTGTGCCGAAACATAGAGTTGCACGTAATCACTATAAGTTGCACCGCTTCACTCCCTTGGATCATAAATGATTTATTCTTTAAAGACATGACTTTATTTTGAAGAAAAAATATTCTTCCAGGGTTGAGACATGTTTTCAATGCACAGAAATTCCCCATTGTAATTGGAGTTGACGGAGGACCGAAATTTTGAGTTCTAATGAAAATGCTAAGTTTGTGGTGAGTTTCTGACCCATTGAGAAACTTTTTGTTTTTTCACACACTGATGTTTCATGATCATGAAACTATTGGAAAAAATACATGTCACTCATATTTTTCTATCACCACCAAAAAATAAAATGACATGAACACAAAGATATATTTTTAACATGGTTTAATCCACGAGGTCCTCACATCCATTTCTATTAATCACAAATAGGGGTTTATAAATGCACATACCATAACCCTCTAAATTTTATTCTCAAAAAATAATAAAACTTTTTTATTTTTCTCACACTCTCATAAAAAAACTCATGACACTCTATCTCTCTTACAGGAAAATTAAAAACAAATAAGTCTTCTCACCTTTTTGTTTCTCCATAAAACACGATAACCTACAAAAGAAAAAGAAAGTTTGCCCTACTCCATTTTTTGACTTTAACCATCCATTTGCAGCCCATGCTTTCAAACCTATAATAAAAAAATAAATTTTTATTTTCTCCTTCTATTTTTGACAATGCTAACCATTGAATTCACAAACATTTTATCACCTAACAATCTATACCTTCATGTGTGTGTGACTCCACCATGATATAAGCCTGATAATAATAAGCTGATATACACCTCCTCAAACGTAATTGTCATACATAATTTCCCACTCTCTAAATCAGAAAAAAAAACAAGATTCTTATCTACAAATGATGTGTCACTTCCACTATCTTCAATTAATCTCGTGCTAAATACGGCCCCCATCAGATGATATAACCTTTAGGACTCTTTCCAAGTAAGCATCGGTGTATATCTATGTGAGACTTCCAACACTCTTACCACTATAGAAATATTGCACCCTCTCGAATAGATCATAATTAATGATACCAAGTTTCGTATCATCATCAGAATGAATTTCACTTTAGACAACATACATACTGCTCCATCGGGTGTCTTCAATTTCATCGTCCCAACTCCTCAAAACTCACATGTTTACCCATCACCAAGTATTAGAAAATCTTCCACCTGTTGAAAAGTATGAAACACAAATTTTTAATACATTTGTGTACTGATCTCCCTGAATACAAAACCCATCCATCCTCCCTTGTATTTTTAGCCCACTCATTCTTCCTTTTAAAAATTCTAAATTCCCTCTTTATGTGCCTATATCTTTTGTAGTAATGACACTGCACTTTTACCCATTCAATTATCCCATATAAGTGTAGGATTATAATTTTCATAAAGACATCATCATCTCCCAATGATTCTATTATGTTCACAACCTTCTCTCCATCTTTCTCTTTTCTAGCAACATACTATTTGTGATCTTCAAAATTACTTTTTTCCATGACCCTTTTTCTCACATTAGTAACACTTGATTTCACTAGGACCACATACCATAAATTTTGGCCACCATTTTTAACTCCTAACTTCTGATATTGGATCCTCCCTCAATGATCATAACACATAACCATGATTTTCTTGCCTGAATATGTCGCAGGTCTTGAGAATGCCTCTGAATATTAAACCAATTCCATTACCTCATCCAGGTTCAATGTTTCCCTCCCCATGAGCAACATAGTCAAAAGTCCATCAAATAATCTTGGGAGATATGAAAAAATAAAATGATATTTTTCTTCCTGTTCAACCTTCACACTGAACCATAATAATTATGTCAGAATCCTGTTGACTTCATTGGTGATCTAAAAATTTGTTCCCTCATCCATTCACAACTACTACAATTTCATCTTTAGGAATAATTTTTTAGTGAGTTAATTCTCTATATACTTATAGTCTAACTTTCTTCAAATCTCCTTTTTTAATTTCTCTTACAACATTAAGTAATTTACTCCATTCTCCAGACACAATCTAATTTTGCTGATGACCCACATATCGAGCTCCTCCCAATCATCGTCACTGGTTCTTTGAGCTTTTCTCTGATCAATGGTCTGATCATTCCCTACACTAGAATATCTTTCTCTGTTCTTTTCCACAATCCAAAAATTTTCCAACCATCAAACTTCTCAATATCAATTTTTGGTTTTTCTCCACCTCCATCCATCGTTGTTTTCACAAAAAACGATTACCACTATCAAAGTCGAACCTCCTTTGATACCACTTGTTGGAAAAAATATGCATTGCTTATTTTTTTCCATCTCCACTACACAATAAAATAACATGAACACACAGATAGATTTTTAATGTGGTTTACGCCACAAGGTTCTCACACCCATTTATATTCATCAAAAATAGGGGTTTACAAATGCACACACAAAAACCCTCTATATTTTCTCCTCATAAAATAAAAATTATCTTTTTATTTTTCCCACACTCTCACAAAAAAAACTCATGGATATTTATATCTATTATAGGAAAAAGAAAAACAATAAAGTCTTTTTACCTTATGTTTTATCTATAAAACATTACAAACTACAAAAGATAAAAAAATTGTCTTCCTTCCATTTTTGACTTCAACCATCCATTTGCGGCCAACATTTTCAAACCTATAATAAAAAAATAATTTTTTATTTCATTCATATATTTTTAAAAATTCCAACCATTTTATTCACACACATTCCATCACCTAAAAGAAACATGGGGTTCCATGACTATATATAGGGACAGGTGGACCTTGTATGGTCTCGAGACTTTAGAACACAAAAATTTGTGTCTTATTCATGAAACTCCAACCCTTTGTGCATACTCCCAAGCTAATCGCAACGAAATTCATACAATTAAATTTCATGTGACCGAAATTTATGCTTAGAGGCTGTCATTTTTCATGAGATTTGGCTGAGTTGTGAAAAACTATTCAATTATCATGAAACATAAAGTCTATATGTTTCGACCTCTTTAAATTCTTGGAATCACCAAGAGATGGCCAATAAAGATAAATAAATCACTACTGTAGACGATGCTTATTGAAGGGTAGAGATAGTTGATTACCCTGAAATTATTTAGGATAGGAGGAATGATCCAGATAATGTAGAACTATTGGGGATATTGACATAGGCCAAGATAAGATATCTATTAAAATAATGGATGATGTGCTACAACTTGAAACTTTTGGATGTTGTGTTCATTATAACCATATAGTATAATGAACATGGTATGATTCTAGTTTTCCTGTTATGAAGAGATTATATACAAGAACATTACTACTTACGACCTCCTAACCAAGGAATTGGAGATACCACTATCTACAACTTGAGTGGGTGGATGGAAATGGTAATTGGGGAACAACGTTCAGCTATAGAATTACCTGTCCATTATTCAAGCATCATTCATGCCATCCTAGAGAAAATTCACCACAACTGGGATGATGATTTGGATTTAAAATATGGGGGAACATCACTGATGAATGGGTTTGGGAGGATTGGGTGCACATCACCAGTGAAGATTATGAAACTGAAATATTCTATATAGGGCTATATGAGGCAGTATGGACATCCCAATTCCACATATATCATCAAATTAAGTTGTTACCATAACATCATAGTCAGTGATCCATAGTCACGAACACTTCCACCTCTATCATGGGGATATGAGGACTAACTTATGGTATTTTCACTACATTTTCATGGTTCCTCTGATAATATTTCAATATGATTAATTTCTCCCAATTTCAAATGCTTGGGACAAAATAGAATATATTACAATCAATGTGGTGACCCTTCATGACCAATTGAAGTGGTTTTGGGTCATCCTCCCATGTTCCATAAAGATATACCATTCTAGAGATGTTTGGAAATGTTTTTAAAAATTCCAATAGTGAAGATGATGGTCCAACTAAAGTAGTTCTTGGTGCCAAGGTAGAGGAGGAGTCCAGGATTATACTGGATGATATTAGAGGAAGTGAGATACCATGAGTGGGATATTTTATGAAGAACATGGTCCCAAAGGTTTGATATATGGTTTTCCTGTCCACATTTCATAGTGGTTGGATTCTCCCATTTAAGGATGCATGTATGGTTCAATGTCTAGGAATGTTGGTGATGAAAAAAATCTGGGAGGTAGGGAATCACATAAAATTGGGAATCCCAGTACTAGCCAAACTCTACCACCAATTGGGACACATTGTAAGGGGGAACATGCACAAGATCATTTTTGGTCCATTCTAATTTCAACACGGATGTGTTGCAACTCACTTTAAGGGGTATGAATTTAAAAATCTCATTACCCCCCCCCCAATGCAGGCCTATTCTATTCTCTACATAACATTTATAGAGTTCGACTGGTGAAACTCAATAAGGTCAGGGTGGTGGTGAGCATTGGTAATGATGGGAACATAAATTTAAAACCTTTCCCAACCCAAACTGGAAAGATTGTAGAAAACTTGGTGGGGTCACTAGTGAAGAGGGAGTACCCTCAGGACTTATGTGGTGGAGAAATAGTTTCATGGATTAATGAAATTATATACTATGATTCGTAAAATACATATCAGTTCAATCATTAATTCTGATGCAATAAGAAACTGATGATGCAAGTATACACTATGTTTCATGGAGAGAGGTATCCCTATATCCTTCACCATATTTTGTTGATGTTTGTTCCTGATGGTACCATAGAAAAATCATGTTTCCACCAATCAATACCAACACCAGACTATAATAGACTTATTCGAACAACTGGTTAGAAGCTTATTAAGATGTGATTATGAGCCAGTAGATTATAAGGATGGTGACATTAGGTGATCCACAGGAGTATTATGGTGGTAGGAAGGATGCACTTTGAGGATACCAATTATCCTTGAGTACTTAAGGAGAGCTGATATTGGTATTATTTCATGGGCCTTCTTTTCCCCCATACTCTAGAGGGGAAGATATCCCATATAAGTGTGGGGGATACTCCCAATCAAGGGAGGAATTAGTGTATAAGGAAGTTATCTATCTGCTACAACCAAACAAATTATTCCTTTGGTGGGAAGTTGATGGGATTGACACCATCCTACACTATTGACACACAATAGGTGGATGTGAATAATTCTCCTGGGTAGATGAACAACCCACCAAATTGAAGGAGAAAACAGGTTTTCATGCTTATTCTATAAAACAGGAATCAATCCCATGTAATTTTTAATTTGTAACAACTAGTGATCCTTTGAGGAATTTATCAGGTGATAAATAATACAATTTCCCCCCTCTTCTCCCACGGATATAGTCACACTGCTAAACCACACAATTCTTTGTGTTCTTTATTTTCTTTTTTTTGTTCATTTTCATCACCACTAATCTCTGTTGCCCCAACAAAGTGGTATTAGGGGGTAGTTTGGGGTCGAAAAAGTGATGGAGTATTAATTTTTTCTAGTGATTATAAAATTGAAGGTATTTAGTTTTTTTAAGGATAGATCTGTAAAGAGCATGATGAGATAATTCCAATGTCTCAAGAGGCGTAAAAAACAGAGTTGAAATGAACCTAATAGGCTCGATCAAAGTTCTGATCAAACCGTGGCTGCTACAGTACCCCTATGTTGGAGAAGATGACACTATTCACACCAAAGGTGTCTTTCCGGTGACTATTCTAGTGATCCATGTCAGCACCACCTCATCGGGCAATCAGGACTCTTAAAATTTATTTGGCTATTACTCAGCAAAATGAAGTTCATTTGCAGTGATCTGGGAGTAAATTTTTGATATTTCAACCATTCTAAACACATCCATATGGTTAGATTTTTGAAATTCTCACTCTATAATTGGATGAAAATACCATTAATATGATTAACCTTACCGCTTTCAATTATTCCATCTCGAAACCCAAAATGAAATATCTTTTATATATCAAAGATTTATAGAAACCAATAGTTGAGTCAAATAATCCCATTGTATTTCAAGAGGAGAAATCATCAACAAGTGGTAAACCTGGTGAGAAGAAATTATCCAGTACCCCTCCAGTTGATGCGGAGTGGGTTGTACTCAACAGGAAGTGCACTTCCCAAATCAAACAATGGATCGACAAAATTATTTTCCATAACATTTCGAGTGAACACAATGCTTCCGTTCTTTGTAAAAAATTGGAAAAGATGTATGTGAGGATGATTGTGAAAAAAAGGAAAACCTAATAGTATATCTTGTCAACATTAAGTACAAAGATGAGACCAATGTATCAGAGCACATGTGTGAGTTTCAAGGTACCGTTAATCAATTAAATTCCATGAAAAAGATGATTGATGATGATTTTTAGGAACTGTTGATGTTGAGTTCATTACTGAAGACGTGGGACACACTACAAAAAAACATGGTGATTAGAAGGGGTTATAACCCCTTCTAAACACTTTAGTGGAAGTTACCCATAACTGCTGCTAAAGTGGTCACCCACTCTGATTAGAGGCGGTTTTGCATAACCACTGGTAAAGTGAGATTATAATTAGTAGTGGATAGATTAGAAGTGGTTTTAAACTACTACAATATCAACATAAATACACCATAAATAACTCATTTAGAGGCATTTTTAACCGCATCAACTCTTATTTTCAGTTTAGAGGTGGTTAGAACCGCCTCTAAATTCGTTCCAAATCTCCTAGTTTAGGGTTTTTTTTAATAGAACCTCCCCTAAACATCCTCGCTTTTTTTAAAAAAAATACCCTGGAAAAGCCGCTCACCACCCCCTGGACAACCCAACCAACCCACGGGGAAACCCCAATGCCCCTTGGAAAACCCAACCCCAACACCACCCCCACCCCCGCAGGACACCACCCAACGCCCCCGGGAGAATCCAACTCTGACACCCACCCTTGACACCACCCAAACCTTGGATAACCCTAACACCCACCCCTAACACCACCCCTACCACCATAGGACACCACCCAATGCCCCTACACAACCCACCCCAACACCACCCCACCCCCTTGAGGCCCCACCCAACACCCCCTGGAAAACCAACCCCGACACCACCCCACCCCCACGAGACACCACCCAAGCCCCCCTGGACAATGCAACAGACAACCCCGGGGCACCGCCCTGATGCCCCCTAGGACAACACCCCCAACAACCCAATCACCCCAAAGGGACACACCAATGACCACCCCACAGAAGCCCCACAAACAACCTGGTCGACCTTGGCCACCACCTGCAGGGAACTAAGGCCCAGGCCCATGCGCCCACCCATGGGCCCGACCACGAGTGCGCCTATCCCAAGTCCCTAAGGAATTTAAAGTTATCCCCCAGAGATAATAGAACATGGAACCACCAAGCCACAGACGAAGCACCATAACCAACTATAATGGCAGCTTTCTATTTAATATATACAATAACTTCTATTTTTTAGGTAAAATAATTTCAGATAATATATATATATATATATATATATATATTAGTGTATAAAAATATAAATAATAGAATATATTTTTTGTATATATAATATATACTATATTTGTGTATAATATTTATATACAATATATATTTATATATAATATATACAGATTTTATGTGTGTATAAATAATTATATTCACAAATATAAATATATATTTATACATTTAAATTTGCGTGTGTGTGTGCATATTTATGTACTAATATAATATTTATAGATATATTATAATTATAAAATATTTATTTATTTATATAATTATTTTTATATATTTTTTCATACGTGTATCTATGTGTACTCATAATTATATTAATTATTATTATTATAAATGTTATTTTTTAAACTATAAAAATTATATGTTGGTTTTATAAATACAATAAATTTATATTTTTTATGATTTATATTATACATATATTATATTAAATACATTTATATTATATATTTACGTATGTAATTATATATGTTTATATTATATCATGTATACACTTGTATATATACACACAAAATTAAATGAATTCATATAATTGGATATATATATATTTATAATATAATTAAATGATATATATATTTACTAAATTAATTTATAATTAATATGGTATACCACAATATATATTAAATAATTATATAATATATTAAAATTTATATATAATGAAATATTTATAATATAATATATATAATATAAATATATAATATATATTTATATATAATTTTGTCTATATTATATATATTTGTATATATAATATAATATAAATTTATTATACATAAATATACAATAAAAACGTATTTAATATAATATATGTATAATATAAATCATAATATAAATGTGTAGTATTTATAAAACAGTATATAAATTTTATATATTTGAATAAATATATTTATAATTACATTTACATTATGTATACCAATATTTATATATGTATACATTTTTGTTTGTATGTATAAGTATTTATTTAAACTATTTATAATATATATATATATATATAATGCATTAAAAAACATGCATATAATGTGGCCATATAATATATATATATATATTATAAAATTTTAATTTATATGAGATTTATTTTTTTTTTTAAAAAAATTAGAGGGGGTTAAAAAAACACTCTAATCAAATGGATTAGCGGTGGTTCCTGAACCCCCTCTAATTTCATAAATTAGAGGAGGTTCAAAAATCCCTCTAATGTCATAAATTAGAGGGGGTTCAAAACCCCCTCTAATGTCATAAATTAGAGGGGGTTCACAAGCACCACAAATTTCATAAATTAGTGGGGGTTCAAAACCCCTTCCAATGTCATAAATTAGAGGTGGTTCAAAACCCCCTCCAATGTCATAAATTAGAGGGGGTTCAAAACCCCCTCTAATGTCTGAAATTAGAGGGGGTTCACAACCCCTTCTAATTTCTTAAATTAGATGGGGCTGAAAACACCCTCTAATTTATTAAATTAGAAGGGGTTCAAAACCCCCTCTAATCTAAGGGATTAGGGGCAGTTCATGAACCCCCTCTAATTTAAGAGATTGGAGGATGTTGTGAAGCCCCTCATTTTCCATTTTAAAAAATTACATTATATATATATATATAATCTTATATCAAAATGAATATATATATATATATAGTACCTTTAAAATCCAACTGAACATATAGTGACACTAATTATTAAATTAGCGGCGATTTTGACATAATCACCTCTAAAATCCAACCAAATATTAAAACAAATAATGCTAAAAAATTTAGAAGGTGCTGTGAACCCCCTCTAAATTTGATTATTAGAAGGGGTTGTACAGAACCCCCTATAAATTGAATTTAGATGGGGTTGTGCAAACCCACTCTAAAAACCCATCACTAATCTGTTGTTTTTTTGTAGTGACACAATAATTGTATCGGTTAGTAATTCAACTCCAAATGGAATGATCACTAAGGATATGGTAAAAGATTGAATGCTAATAAATAACCTGAAAGGAATGATGAGGGACATACACCTGAATCAGAGGCTCTTATCATTGAAAGAAAAGGTAAGAAGAAATAGTTGGGAAGAAGCAGAAGAAGAGAACCTCATTACCAAAGTCTGTAAAGAAGGAGTCAATTGAAATCATGATTGAGATATGACATGAAGTACTACCATTGTGGAAATCCCAGACACTTCATCTGAGAGTGTATAAAGTTAAAGGTAGAGAAGAGGAATCAACAAGGTAAGACACAAAATAATGATGAAGCAATTGTCAATGAAGAAATCATTATTGTTCAGAAAGATAATCTGGCCAGTATTTCAAGCCATGACTCGGCATGGGTGATCAATTCTAGAACCTCCTATCATGTCACTACTAGAAGAGAATTCTTCTCATCATACAGTTCAGGGAGTTTCAAACATGTGAATATGGGAAATGATGGTGTATCTAAAATTAATGGTATTGGTAATATTTTTTTGGAAACTAATATTGGATGCATGTTACTGTTGAAGGATGTAGGGAAAGTTCCAGATATTTTCCTCAATATGATATCCAATGGGATTCTTGATGATGATGGATATTTAAATTCATTTGGTGATGGTAAATGGAATCTTACCAGGGCTAACTTGGTAATTTATAAATGAAAAAAGATACTCCTATTTATCTCACAGATTCCAGACTGTGTGGAGGAGAATTCAATGCATCTAGGAAAGATATTCCTACATAATTTTGGAATAGTTTATTGGGTCACATGATCTAGAGAGGAATTATAATTATCTCATGTATAGATCTCTTTCTAGGAATAAAAGGTATACATCTGGATACTCGTGTTGATTGCATCATGGGAAGATAACAGAGAGTATCATTTCGTGGTTATAAACTATCTAGAAAAGAAAATGTTTTATATTTTATTAACACTGATGCCTAAATGATGAGAAATAAGATGATGCAAGGTACTATTTATTTTGTTACCTTCATAGATGATCATTATAGAAAAGTCTAGGCCATTTCTTTGAATACTAAAGATCAGGTGTCGGATGTTTTCAAGCAGTTTCATGTGATGGTGGAAAGAGAAACAGGAAGATGATTAAAGTGTGTGCGAGAAGACAATGGAGGAGAGTACTGTGGTCAATTTCTAGAGTACTGTAGGTGTTTCAGAATCAGGATAGAAAAAATTAGTACTAAATATGACTCAACACAACCGTATTGTTGAGAGGATGAATCAAACAATTTGCAAGAGCATAAGATGTATGATCTCAAATACAAAGCTACTGAACACCTTTTAGGGGGAGGCAATGAGGAGTACAATTGATCTTATAAACCTTTATCCATGAGTTCCACTAAAATATAACATTCTAGAAAGTGTCTGGACAGGTAAAGATGCTTCGTTCAAACACTTGAGAGTATTTGGCTACATGGCATTTGTTCACATCCTGAAAGATGAGTGGGTGAAGTTGGATGGGAAAGGAAAGAAGTGTATCTTTTTGGGATATTATCATGAGGAGTTTGGATATCGACTCTGAGATCCTATCAGCAGGAGGATAATCAAATATAGAGATGTGTTTTTTCTTAAGGATCAGACGATTGGAGATTTTGAGAATCCAGGAAATAAAAGAAGTTGTAGTCTGAGGAAATTCCAGTCAATCTAAAACCAATCTCACCACCATCAGTACCAGCTAGTGCAATATAGATACATGAAATTTTTGATACATCACTACAAGGTAATATGTCTCCATCTACTGATATGTCTCCATATTATGATATTCTAAATAATATTACCCCTGAAGAATGGTTGAGGAGATCTACTAGAGAATGAAAACTGAGTCATAGATACTCACCACTTGAGTATGTGATGCTCACTGATGGGGGTGATCAAAATAGTTATTATGATGCGATCAGGATTCAGAAGATGATGGAATGGAAAAAGGCCATGAAATAAAAGATGTGATCCTTGTAGAAGAACCATACATTTGATTTGGTATAGTTACCACTTGGAAAGAAGGTAGTGAAGAACAAGTTAGTGTACATAATTAAAGGAAAATATGGCATCTCACAGTCGTGTTAGAGAGCCAAAATGGTTGTGAAGGGATTCTGTTAGAAGAAAGGTATTGAATTTTTTGATTTTTTTCATGCGGTTAAAATGGCTTCTATCAGCGTTTTTATTTGATTGGAGGCTATTCTAAACCAATAGATTCAACAACTATATGTAAAGACAACATTCTTACATGGTGATCTTGATGAGGAGATATACATGGAGAAACTAGATGGATTTCAGGTGAAAGGGAAATAAAACCTAGTATGAAAACTTAAGAAATGTTTATATTGTTTCAAAGAGGCATCGAGGAAATGGTACAAAAAATTTGACTCATTCATGGAGAAAAATGAGTATATAAGGATGACTTCTGATCACTGTGTTTTCATCAAATATATTTTTGATTGTTATTCAATTATATTTTTGATTTATGTTGATGATATGTGGATTATTTATAGAGATATTACCAATATTGGCTGGTTTAAATAGTATTTGAAAAAGGCTTTTGAAATGAAGGACTTGAGAGATGCCACTCATATTTTTGGTATGAATATTATTCATGATAAGAGTAATCTCAAGATTTAGATATCTCAAGAGTGATACATTGAGAAAGTTCTTGAAAGATTCAACATGAATAACGTGAAACCAGTTATCAATCAACTTATGATCATTTTAGACTCATGACAAGTCACACTACATCAACTAAAGAGGAGAAACAAGATATAGAAAAAGTTCATTATTATTTATCATTTTGCAGTCTTATATATTCCATGGTGTTCACTAGTATAGATATTCCTCCTGTTGTTGTCATTGTGAAAATATTATTATTAGATCAAGAAAAGGAGCATTGGATAATGGTCGAATAGGTATTTAGGTATCCCCGAGGTACATCCATTCATTTTTTATGTTTTGGAACTAATAAAACTGCTTTAGAAAGATACAAAAAATGCAGATATGGATGGAGATATAGAAATAAGAAAATCCATTTTTGGTTACCTAATATCATTTGTAGGGGGAGCAGTCTCATGGAAATCATGACTGTAGATTTCTGTTGCCTTATCCACCACAAAAGTAGAATATATCGTGGTCACTGAGGGCTATAAAGAGATTCTCTGGATGAAGAATTTTTTACAGGATTTGGGATAGATTCAGGAGAATTATATTTTTTATTGTGATAGTCAAAGTCCTATCCATATCACCAAGAACCTGAAATTTCATTATAAGTCCAAAAACATTGATATGTGATGTAACTGGATCCATAATATGTTGGAAGAAAGATTGTTGAAAGTTGAAAAAATCCACACCAATGATAATTGGGCAGACATGATGATGAAGGTTCTACCAAAAGAGAAGTTGGACTCCTACAAAGAGACATTAATTCTAGCTTCTACCCCAAGTTGGTCATGAGGGGGAAATTGTGAGGGCCACTCTCAATCAAGGGAGGAATTAGTGGGGGAGGAAGTTCTCTGGAAGCAAGAACCCCACAACTTCTTCTTTTGGTGGGAATCCGATGGTATTGACACCAGCCAACACCTTTGATGCACACAAAATTGGAAGTGAAGAATTCTCCTGGGCATATACCCACTAAAACGAAGGAGAAAACATTTTTTATTTCTTATTATTTAAAATGGGAATTGATCCCATGTTTTTGTAATATGTAACAAGTGGTGATACTGTAAAAAATTTATCTAGAGAGAAATAATATAATGACCCCCTCTTCTCCTATGGTGGTAGGTACACTCCGAACCACATAATTCTTTATGTCCATCATTTTTCTACTTCTGTTTGTTCATTTTCATTTCCACAAAGCTCTACTACCCCAATAAGAAGTGGCCACATGAGGAATCATAGAGGTCTTTTTCTAGGAAATACAATTTTTGGAGGCTCCAGGGAATTAGTAGTGCTACTAGGTTCAACTAACTGATGATTCTTAATACTCCATTATTTGGAAGGAATGGGAGGAAATTATAGCTATCTAGAATACTAGAGAAGCTATGGAGGATGATTTTTATGAAGGGATTCATCTTTTGTATTTCATGATTTTATTAATTACATTTTGGGTGAACCTTCAAGGGTGTTTTGAGTACCTAGCAGACATGGATTCCTTTCCACGTTGGCAAAGGGAGGGTTATCCTACCACTCCATGGGTGAATCTGATGTTTATTACAGATCCTGAGGAGAAAATATATGCCAAATCTATGAACCAACACTTTTAAAATCTTAGTGCAAATGCAAAAGGCTCTAGTGATGAGGAGACCCGGGGCTCCGATGCTGATTGAGAAAGTACCCAAGACAGTGGGGAAGTCACTCCTGAGGAAGATAAAATAAATGATCTCTTATTTGGAGAGGTAATCATCCATAACTATGCATTTTTTAATTATTTATTTCTATCACGTCTATCCCATTATCATGTATAATATAGAAACCTGATGAGCAGATTCCAGAGACCTCTGAGTAGGGTGAAGAGAGTGCTTCCCCGGGAACTATGGAGTTCACCTCAAAATCTATTCTCGAGGCATCGATGTGAGATGTGCCTATAGATGAGGTTGGAGTGGAAGTCCATAATTATGCAACCCTATATGTTATTTAAGGGGTGCCTCACCCTAGAATTCTGATAATAGATCGTACTGCTGATAGGGAATTCCTCCATGGGTGGATCATCATTGAGATCTCGGTACCCCCTCAATATAGGGCTCTGAGTCCCATTCTTCTTGATCTTCTCAAGATATCATATTCTTCCACATTTAAATGTTTATGAACCTTATGTATCTCCTATAAAAATAGTTCTAAGGGGTTTCGTAAAAGTTAATGAGGTGCAAAATAGAACTGAAGGGTCTATGGTGGTGGAATATCCATTTGAGACATTGGATGTGGATATCACTCATACCTTTTCCCCATGCAAGTCTCTTTTATTTCAAAAGTGTTTTTACACCAATTATGTTATTATAGTTTGTGTTAAATTTTCCACCCTTATCTAAAATAGAGCTTCGGGTAGTACATACTCAAAAAATAGGCAATACTGAGGGAGATCGTATGATTGCTCTTGTGGTTGGCACAACACTTGGAGAGCTAGACGTTAAAGTTGAGTCGAACCTGATCATAGAAGAGCAAACCATTTTGGATGCAGATATGGTTTCAAGGGAGGCAGAACTTAAAACTGGTGAAGTTTCAACCTTTAATGAAGAGTTGTACCAAGGTGGACCTCCCCTCAACATGGAGATCAGTCCATCCAAGAGGCTACCCGAAGAGGACCATACTACCACTATAATTATAGATTTTCAAAATTATAATCCTATGCCACCCAAGAAATAGGATGATTTCATGTCTAAAATCACTAAAGATAACTATGTCATCTATTTTATGGAATGGAGAAACATGTAGGCCTTCTTCACTAGCACCAAATCGGTATATTTATTTATTTGGGTGATGTCCCTCGGATAATTTCTATCCAACTTGGGAACTGAATGAGCAGATTATAATGTTCTCCATATTCTATCCCGCAAATATATCACTGACCAAGTGAGTGTGGTGCATTAGGAGATCAACACTACCTAGTATAAGGGTAATTCTAAAGGTACCAAGGTGATCCTAATAACTAAATAACAAATTGTGTGACTGGAGGAGAACACGATAAATAATGGTGTATGGAGGCCACTCCCATTTTTTGAGTAAATCATGGAGTCTTTTGTGAGAGATATGTTATTAGAAATAGCATGGATCAGGTTTCTCATTGGTTGGAAGCCAACCATGGACAATGGAATGTGACAAGTTCCAAAGAGTAGGTTTTTCAAGGGCTGTTGAACCAAAAATGAACCACTAAAAATTATTCATCTATAATAATAGAAGAAAGTTTCATGTAATTTTAATGCATATGTAATCCAATGATGAGATCAAGAGAGAGAGAATAGAGAATTACAGACCCCCTTTTCAGTGGATGTAGGAATCTTGTTGAACCACATAAATCCATGTGTGCTTCTGTTTTTCTCTTCAATGTTTGTGTGTTTATCATCACCATGAAGCTTAGCTACCCCCAAAAAGTGGTATCTAATCTATATTTAGAGAAACAATAGTGGGTTGAGAAGTTTTTTGATTGCCGAAAAATTGAAAGTCCTTGGATTTTTTTGAGGTTAGATCTGTGAATATCTCGGAGATATGATTCCAACAGTGAAAGCAACATCCAGAAACAGAGCTGAAACGAAGATGGTTGATCCATTTAATGTTTTTGGCCAAACCACAGGTGCTATAGTACCCCCTTACTAGAAAAGATGATATTGTTCACACTAATGGTGACTTTTCAGTGTGTTTTTTGACAGCTGTTCTGGAGGGCCACATCATCACCAGATCAAAGGGCGATTTGGACTGTTGAAATAGTTTTGGTGATATCTCGGCCAATAAAACTCCATTTTTAGCAATCCAGGAGTTGATTGCCACTATTTTAACCATTCAGGTTTCATTAGTATGGTTAGTTTTTCAAAATTAGAAATCAATAAAGTGGTTCCGAAGGGGTGCGCCATCGATGCTGGTGATCGTTTTTTTGTGACGATGATGATGGTTGGTGGAAGATCATTACCAAAATTTGATATTGAGAAGTTTGATGGTTGTAACAATTTTGGATTTTGGAAAATCATAGTGAAATATATTCTAGTCCAGTAGGGCATGATTAGACCATTGATCGAAGAAAAGCCTGATAGAACTATTGATGATGATTGGGAAGAGCTCGAGATGCGGGTTGTTGGCACAATTCAACTGTGTCTGGAGAGTGATGTAAAGTACTTGACGTTGGATGAGACCTCAGTGAAGAAGATCTTGGAAAGGTTGGAATAGTGGTATTTGGCGAAGTTGGTCACCAAAGAATTATTCCTAAAGAAGAAATTGTACCAGTTGTGCATCGATGAGGGGTAAACCTTTTTGGGATCAAACCAATGAAATCAACAAGATATTGATACAATTATTGGGGATCAATGTGAAGGTTCAATAGGAAGACATAGCAATTTTACTTTTTTCATCTCTAGAAAGCTCATTTGATGGACTTATGACTGCATTGCTCGTGGGGAAGGAAACATTGAACTTGGACAAGGTGATGGCATTGCTTCAAGATTTGGATGCATTCCAGAGACCCATGTTGCATCTAGGTGAGAAAATAATGGTGATTCAAGATGATCAACATGGGACGAGATGGTACCATAAGTTTGGAGGTAAAGAATGATGACCAAAATTGAGGGTATGTGATCCTTGAAAAATCACATTTTTCTGGTGTGAGAAAAAGGTTCACTATACAAGTGACTATGCAGAGAACAAAAAATGCATTTCTTGGAAAGAGAAGGATTAAGATAAGGTTGTGAAAATCATAGAATCATTGAGAGAAGATAAAGTCTTACTAACAAGGGAAAACTCATACTCATGTGGGAGAATTGAATGGGAAAAAGTACAATGTCATTACTACAAATGATACGGGCACATGAAGTGGGAATGTTGAATTTTAAGAAGGAAGAACAAGTAGGTTCAAAATCCAATGGAATAAGGATGGGTTCTGGATTCGGGGAGCTCAGTATACATATGTACAACAAAAGTTTCATTTCATACTTTTCAATAGGTGCAGGATTTAGTGAGACTTAGTGATGGGTCGACATGTGAGGTTTGAGGAGTCGGGATGGTGAAATTGAAGACACCCAATGGAGAAAAATGAAAAATGGATGATTTGAAATTTATTCCAAGGATGAAACAAAACTTGTTATCATTTGGTAGGCACCGTGTGAAAGGGTACAAGATTTCAATAATGGGTGAGTGTTGGAAGTCTCACATGATGATATAGTGATGCTCACCGGGAAAGAGTCCCAAGGGTTGTATCATTTGATGGGGACCATAGTCATATTGAGATCGATTGATGATAGTGGAAGTGTCACATCATCTAGCGATAAGAAGCGTGTTTCATTTGCTAAGGATGTTTTCAACGCCCACAAGGAGACTACAAGTGAATTTTCTACCCCAAATTGGTCGTGAGGAAGAGATTTGTGGGGACCACTCCCATTTTGGGAGTCAATCATGGATCATTTTGTGGAGATATTCTATAGAGAAAAACATGGATCAAGTTTTTATTTGGTCGGTATCCAACCATGGATAGTGGAATGTGACCAACACCAAAGAAGAGGTTTTTCAAGGGTTGGTGAACCAACCACGAACCAACCCTTGAACCTCTATGAATTATTCATCTATAATAATAGAATAATTTTTCATGTAATTTTAATGCATATGTAATCCTTTGACGAGATCATGAGAGAGAGAATAAAGAATTAGCACCAACCCCTTCTCTGTAGATGTATGCATCTTGTTGAACCACATAAATCCGTGTGTGCTTCCATTTTTCTCTTCAGGTTTTTGTGTTTATCTTCTCCATGAATCTCAGTTTCCCCAAAATGGTGCAACCATCAATGCTAAATAGATACCATCAACCAGCTATGGGAAAAATTGGTAGAAGCTGAGGTCTGGGCTATGGGGGCAACATGTTTGGTATCTGAATTCCTATTTGTACAGGTTTGGTTATAGATTCATGACTTCAAGGTCCCCCCCATAGCCAAAGAAGAATAGGATGGGCTTGGAAAGGGGAAGATGAACTGGCAGGCTACTCAGAAGAGGTAGGTTGAGATATAAATCTCAATCACCTAGGATAATACTTAAGGATCATTGTCTTAGTTTGAAATAAATGAGAGGCTACACCATTTGGATAACCTTCCCGAAACTCATAATAATTTTTTCTTTAATTTCTCACACGAACAAGTGTTGTTGTTGTTTTTTTAAAGCCTCTTAATCATATTAACACAAATAAAAATATGGATTTTAAAAGAACAAGAAATCTATTTTATCATCATTAAAAAACCACTAATAATTGAAACACTATTAAAAGGGTTTCTGTTTATCAGTACTAAAAAAAGTGTCGATAAATACCCCTTTTATCAGTGCTAGAAAAATAATTAATAAATGTTTGAAAATGAAAATATTAAAAATAAATTTTTTCTAGAAATTAACTCCATTTTATCAATGCCCGACCCCCTTTAACACCTCTTTTATAACCTCCCACCCTCACCCTTTAACATTGCTACCAACCACCCTTTAATAGCGCTATGCCCTCATTCACCCGCGCGCGCACCTGCCTCTCATGGGATTCAAACCTTTGATCTCCCACTCATACTCCAACGCCTTTCCCACTTACCTATATTGTTTTGTTATGTATTTTATGATATATCTATGTATTTATATATATTTCTTTACATATATATATATATATATTTAAATACATATATTAAATATTCTTTGTGTGTGTGTAGGCATGTGTGTATGTGTGTGTTTATAAATATACACATATATAAGTGTGCGTGTGTGTGCATCTATAAATATAATCATACATGTTAATATTTATTTACATATATTATATATTAATATTTATATACTTATATAATAATATATAGAAAAATATACATTTGTTTTTTAATATTCACATACAAATACACACACAGACATAAAAATTATATATATAATAATTGTATAGGTATATAAATATTCATGCATTTTTATTTTAAATAAAATGGATATTAGTTTTTATTTAGAAAAATATTATATGTTGATCAATATATTTTAAATATAAATATTTTTAATTATTTATCTATAGAATTAAATTTTTCTCTGTGAATACATAAAATATATGTATATATTGTTATATATTATACTATAAATAATAATAAATTTTAAAAAATATTAAATTTCAAATCCATAATATCAATATTAATGTAATCCCTATTAATAAATTCAATCTCCACTAAAAATTGGAAAAAATACCCTCTTATACGTGTCTGAAAATCCATCGAATGTTAAAACATTGGGGCACCCTGACTAAAAATTCGATTTTAGAGGCCTTTGAGCCTCTTTTGGTCTTTATAAATGTAATTTAGGGTTTACCATAAGTTATTAGGCCATATATGTCATTGCAGTCTTCGATTTGATATGTGGTAGAGCCCAAACAGACACCCGAATCAAATGTTATGGGCGTTTGAAGTTCAAGTTTCATTTTCATCTTATTTTATATCAATTATTTTTTATAAATTTTTTTAAACTGAAATTGTTACCAAATTATTATTATTCGATAAAAATTTCAAAATTATAAACTAAACATATTTTCTAAATTATTTTATAATCATTTTTTACTAAATATATTATAAATTATGTTTAAATATCAATTTAACCTTATATAAAACATATTTAAAAAACATATTATATATATATATATATTAATACATTTTTTAATGAAATATATTTTGTGAAATATACCCTTTATCAGCACTGGTAAAAAAACACTGATAAAGGGGTGGGGGCTTTTTCAGTGCTTTTAAAAAAGGGCTAATAAAATGGGGTCTGTTTAACTACGCTAAAAAAACTGATAAAGGGGGTACCTTTATCAGTGATAAAAAAATCACTGATAAATGATTAATTTTAATAATTTTTTTAGTGATGTTAAAATTACCATTCATTAGTGATTTTTTAGTACAGATGATAAAGTGCGGTGCTGCAAAAAGAAGTTTCTATGGTTGTGTAATGGGAAAAAAATTTATCCCTAATCCCATGCGAGTCATGATCGATGAGGAAAAAAAGTGAAAAAAAGATTTTTCACTTATATAAGAGTTCTAGATAGGGGATGATCACTCAAGGTCTGAATTATTTATAGACCACCCACAGAATCATTAATAGGAATGATTTTGTTGGAGAGTGAGACTCAATGAGAAACCTACCTTCTTTTCCAATGTGCGCTAGTACACAAATTCGGCAACACTTGGGGCATTGAATTTTCACCCAAACAATGGGGATGAAGAGTGTGAATCGGGGCACAAAGAATATAGAACAAAAGATGGGTGATAAGACTATAATTGATGACTTCAGACCATGTTTGAAACACAAATTCCAAAATCATTCCATCAAGGATGGGGAAAAATGAGGGGCCACTATTGACCAAATTCGAATAATGGGACCTGTAAAAATGTCACGAGATGTCTTTTGTAGAATGCACCCTGGAGGAAAGGTGATCTAGTTTTTCCATATGATATTACTGTTAAGGGGAGGGTCCCATTCAAGTGTAAAATATTATGGGTATAAAATCCATGAAGATGTGATGTGTGGGGATTAATTGAGGAAATGTTCTAATGGAGTTCAACACCCTCAAGATTACAACATAACATTTTTGTGCACATTGGGTGGGTGTATTGGTTGGAATGAATATCAAACCCATATTCTAAGGGGAGCATCATCTTCAATGCCAAGTGATGGTCAAGGACCTTGAATAGTGTAGTAAGTGGCCTACATCGATAGGGAAAAAGGGGGTTCTCTGGTGAGGGCCAAAGATACTTTGTAGTTTTACATCTATCAATGGAGATGGAGGGCACACAATTTAAACATATTACAACAAGGACATTGAACATGAAATTTAACATCTTATGGTGAGGATAATGCATCATATAGTTTAACATCATGTGTTTAGGATGATACGCCATATATATTAGCTTCTTGTGACCATGAAATGTTTATCGGTGTGAATAAAACCTATCTAGTATGGGTAGTGCGATTCATAAAAAGGGAACACAATGGGAAGCACCTCATATAGGAGGTCGTGATGTAATGTGATAAAATATTTGACTATAATTAGTTCATGAACTGATGTGATCCAACAAGCGCTTCCTGGTTTTTATTGGGAATCATGGTGGGTCCCACTAGATTTAAACCGATTTATTTACACCCTCATTTTTTTCCAAGTGGAATGAGTAGTTTAGCGAGTGGAAGTCTGAATTTTTATCATATTTCCCTTATGGTATTCCAACTTGTAATATGTTTGGGCATATTGCCTTGGAAAGTTTAAGGTCACACCAGTCGGAACAAGAAGTCACAAATAGTTTAGGGTCATAATTTTTCGACCAGTTTGGGATAGTCCATGGAGGTTTGAATGGTATGAGAGGATTTTGAAACCCATCATGAAAGTAGGGATAATATGTTTACCTGGGCACTAGAGGCAAGGAAAATCAAATACAAATTAATGGCCACAGGTGGCCCATGGAATATTGCTAAAGGCTATAATTCTTGGATGAAAGGGGGGTGAATGTCCCAAAAGAATGTGTGTGGAATGGAAGAGATGTAACCTAATGTGAACTGAGGGCCAATGAGGCCCATTACCACATGAACAATTTCTAGGGTGACTCACACACATTTTTAAACTCATGATTCTGGGAATATGATCCTAGTTTAAGGTCGTAGGGTTTATAACGAAAAGTAAAACAATCCATTTTAATGGATGTTTGCATATCTCAACCTTACTTAGTGAAATTTTCCTCAACTCCCAAACTCATGTGAGTCATCCTTAGTGTGAGAAATAATGATTATTCATGAATTTATCATTGTTATAAGGGAGATCATAATAAGGGGAAAATGAAGCCTTCCTGTGGAAGCCCCAATGATTCTGACCTACTTAGTCATTGAATGTGAGCATATGAAAGAGTGGAACATAGTGTGGTGAGATTACTACTAAAGAAAAGGGAGGTAGAAAGGAAGGTAAATTATGGATTCCAAGACCTAGATCATAAAAGGGGTGACCTATGGGTGGGAACAATTTTTGACCATGTTTGAAACACAAGTTCAACACTTACACAAGTCAAAGATGGGAGGAACAAATGAAGGATCAACCTTTTATCATGTTCAAGACACGGGAACCATCAACTTTCATCAGGGATACTTCTAGGTGTGTGCAAAGGATAGTTGGTGGGCTAGCATGGCTCAATACCATTTTCATTATGGGGACTATTTATATTGGATGGTGGGATGAGGATCCAAATCAAATGAATAAAAAGTGTGAAAATGGGAGTGGGGAATGTCCTAGGGGAAGTTGAGTTACCTCAGAGTCATTATACCATATGATCGAATGTGTTGTAAGAAAAAATCTATAGGTAATGATCATGCCTTCTTCTAAGGAGGGAGATCATAATGTCAGTTGTAGTTGATGATGGGCCCAGTATATGAGATTAGAGCATTACTATGTGTCCATTAGGAGTGGGAATAAATCCATACATATTCTAGAATACAACATGGTGAAAATCTGACAATAGAAGGGAGGTGTTATATTTGGTGTTGATGCTAAATCATCTCAAATTTTTCATGTGAGGAATCTTATATATTTTTTCATTGAGCAAGGCTATATTTTAACATCATGTGTTTAGGAAATTGATTTTGGTCATCTCACATTTTTCATGTGTGTCATCCTATATTCAACACATAGGGTAAGGCTATAGTTTAATGTAATGTGATGCGGTTGTTGATTTTGGTCATCTTAAATTTTTTATGTGAGGCATCCTATGTTCACCACATGGGTAAAGGCTATAATTTAACATCTTGTGTTGAGGATGTTGAAAGGGAATATGCATTGAGTTTACCATTATTTCTTCCCTATGTTAGTTCTGAGGGAATCTAATTTTGGTGATGGGTTAAGGAATATGACGGGGGAATACACTTGATTAAGAGGCCCATCGAATCATTTAACCCTATGATAAAGAGGACCTGGGGGTGGATTAATTCAGAAAATATAAACTATTTTGAATGAAAAATTTGTGGCTGGGATCGAAGGAAAAGGGTTTTGGCAATACTATACATACCACTAATATGGGAATCAAGCCACACATAGTTATGAAATGTGACACAGTAAGAGACTGTTTCCAACGGGGGGGAATGGAATTCTCTCCCGTGAGGACCCAAAATATCATTTTTTACATAGTATGTTAGAGAAATTGAAAAATATCATATTTATCACATGAGAAATCTAATTTTCTTCACTTAGTGTAAGGATATAGTTTAACATCATGTTTTGAAGATGTTGGTTTTTTCATCTAACAATTTTCATGTGAGGAATCCTATGTTGGTCACATAGGGTAAGGCTAAAGTCTAATGTTATGTTCTAAAGATGTTGGGATTTTTAGTTTAGATTCATACACATCAAACTAAGGATTGTAGTAGTTTAAGGTCATGAAGCTTAGACCAAGTTTTGGGTATTATAAATATCCTTGTGTGTTAGAAAAGAGTGATAACCCAATGTGATGTGAGGGGTAAAGAGACCCATTTAAATATAAGCTCCCAAGTCAAATTTTACACAACTTAAAGTCATTTAGGGGGGGGGATCACAATGAGTTAATAGTGGGGCTAAGACTAGGATATGAGATCCGACCATCACTGATAATCCCAAGGGATTGGGAATCAATCGATATGTTGTTTTGGAGCAAGGTAAAATAGGATACCAAAACCAGAAGGGTGGAACCCTCTATAGTGAGGACATTGAATCATCTCAAATTTATCATATGATTCACCCTATGGTTGTGATAGAGGGTAAGGATTTAATTTAATTTTATGTGATGAGGATATATTTCTGTTGCTTATCTCATATTTTTCATATGAGGCATCCTATGTTCACCATATATGGTAAGGCCATATTTTAATTCATGTGATGAGGAAGTTTATTTTGGTCATATCACATTTTTCATTTGAGGCATATTATGTTTTTCACATAGGATAAAGATACAGTCTGACATTATGTGCTAAGGATGTATGGATTTTTACTTTCGATTCATACAACTTAGGAAAAGGATACTACTAGGTTAAGGTCATGGATCTCGAACCAAGGGGTTGGTATCTTAAATAGGCTTTTGTGAAACAAAAGTGTGATAACCCGACAAGATGAGAGGTCCAAAAATACCCTTTTATATGAAATATTATAGGATAAACTATATACAAGTCAAAGTCATAATTTTGATAAGGGAATCCTCATAACAAGTTAACAGCGAAGATGGGCCATGGATATTAGATTTGTGCATCAATACATATCCTAGGGACTAGGAATCAAGCCATATATTGTTCTGGAACATGATATGGTAGGATACCAACACCAGAAGGGTATCATTCTCTCCATTGAGGACATGGAATCATCATATATTTATATTATGTGGCACCCTGTGTTTGTGACACATGGTATGTATATAGTTTAACATCATGTGTTGAGGATGTTTTTTTGGAATCTTATATTTTTCATATGTTGCATCCTAGTTTTACCACATAGGGTGAGGCCACAATTTAACTTTATGTGTAAAGGAATTTTGTTTCAGTCATCTTAATTTTTTTTTTGCGAGGCATCATGCATTTTTCACACATGGTAAGACTATTGTTTAACATCATGTGATGAAGATGTTAGGATTTTTTATTTTAGATTCATACAGATCATATTGAGGATTCTGATTGTTTAATTTCTAGGATATCAGACCAATGTGTGAAAATAGTTTACATTTATAATTATTTGGAACAAAAATGTGTTTTTTTCTCATAAGAAATATATCTTGAGGAATATGGAATTCGTGGTAGGTTTGATGTTCTCCCCATCCATGGTTATTAAAGAGTATTCACCATTTGAGTAAACCCTAGGGATGATGTAAGGTCCTACCCACTCGGGTTCCAAATTTAGTGATTTGTTTTTGGGTATAATTATCACCCTAATATCTAGTACCAAGTCACCTTGAATGAATGATTAGAGTGAAAAATTATTGTTAAAATCTCAAGCTACCTAGTTCAAGTCTCTCTCGATGTTATGAAACACCTGTAACTTTTTTTCAAGGGATTCCAAATCAGCAAGTCAATCTTCTACAATTTTTTCTAGCATATTCTAGTCGTAAATGGTTTTTAGAGTAAAGGTAATTATACATCTATATGTTAAACTTCCCTTGTTCCATACACTAGGGAGTTTGGGGTTGCCTGGGTAGATCTTCAAGTATTCATCTGATAGGCCCATAGGGCATTAGAGATCTTATAGGGCTAATTATTATTATTATGAACTAATATCACTTGAAGGATGTTATAAAATGTTTTATTAAATATGCTGATCATTCCATTAACATATGCATGATATCAATAAGTGTGGTTATACTAGATATTGTACTTGTCATAAAACTTCTTCAGATCATAGGCTCAATAGATGGTTCCATTATATGCAATAATAGTGTGAGTAATTCCAAATTTGTGATTGATGTGAAAATTCCAAAACATGATCACAGATTGGGATCTAACTTCTTTGAGGGGAATTGCTTTTGACAACTATATGAATAATTCTGTTGTCCAAAAAACAACCCTCATATTCATGTCATCACTAGCGGGTAGGGACCCATAATTTCGAGTCCCCAAACTTCAATGGGACAAGAATATTTGGTTGTGTGGGGGAGATCTAGAGGTTTATGAAACAAGTTTTCATGTGTGAAACATCTTGGTGAATTCAATGTAGTCATGAAGAATGACATGGAAACAATAACCCAGTCTCCATATTTGGTGGGACAGCTACAATCCTACTTGATGGGCTCCATAGGATCCAACATGGACCTATTGCATGACTTATGGTATATCCTTCCGTTGGATTCAACAAAGGGGAATTCCATTGAACCCAATACCGTAGAGAGTCTAATTAAAGTTAGGGCCCCTCTAGAAGGAAAAAATGTGATAAAAACCAGTAGATTCACTCATGATTGGTTCTATATTATGGTAGATTCATTTTGGAGATACTCAATGAATTGAGTCATCAAATCAAGTGTTTCCTTGACCATTGGGGAATTCTGTTACCCTGGAATCGAAGTACTAGTCACTAGTTGATTTATCTATTGGTCGTAGACATATGAAATGGTGGGGGAGATGACCCTCTTGTATTCCACATGAATGAACAAGACATCTAGTTTGGTCTCTATGAGATATGCATTTATGATTTCAAAAGAATTATATCTCTATTTTGTGACTGGGAAACATGATTCACCTTTGGATGGGAAGGAATTTGTCCATTAGCTGATGAGTCAGTTCCATCAGGGTAATAAGTTCTTACATTCTAATAACTTAGTAACCCTTGATTTTTTTATGAATAGATTATGGTATCTATTCTCATGTAAATAGGGGACATCAATATCTATTAATAACTCAAGACCATTAATAACATCCAAATAATCTACCTCATTGTTGGTACTAATTTTTGAAAATAAGAATGAGTATAGTAAGATGGTTGTGCAAGAGTACTGAAAACAATCCCCAAGCCCAATATATTGAGCATGGAGTCATTAATCCTTCTAATATTCAAACTCATGGAGTCACCATAAAAATTCAACTACCTACTTGGAAAAACATGATTTACTAAGACAATGGATTTATATAGGAAACAAACATTAAGAGGGTAGTTCATTAGGGGTTAGATACTTGACCAGGAAGTATACTAGATCCTTCAGTGAAATATTTTGGAAAAAATACTAATTTCAAACTATTGGAGGATTATTTCCCATCATTCTAATAAAACTATAATATAGGTCGGTTTATAATATACTTCACTGGGTCAAGATGGGAAACCAACTATATCTCATGGGTTTTCAAGTAATTCTGCAACTTCGGTATAGAATAGACTAGTCTGAGGAAGTTTTTATCAATGAGAGAGTATCTGATATCCATTTTGAGGAGCATGAAAATGAAATAATTCAGGTTATTCTAACATTCCTCAATGTTTTTCTAGGAGATAAGGTAACCAAGGGGTCAATCTCTGATGGTCACATACATTACAAGAGGATTTACTGACATTGGTGGAAAACGAACTAGAGGTTGTAGAGGATAATTTATAATGTCCTCAATAGTGGTATAACAGTATTCATCATACTGGTAGATTAAACCTTTATTCATAAGTCTTTATAAGGTCTTACAATTTCTATCTAGATTTTCAAGAAATTGGATAGTATAGGCTAAGTGTCTTTGGAGGCATCATAACACATGAAGGTTGCATGGAGAATGATTTTTTTGGTAGAATTGATATTCTATAGGTAAATCGCGATGCCTCTGTATCTTATGGTGAAGTTGAGAAACTTTCATTATTTTACCCAAAATGCACATTTCAAAGGGTTCATCTTCAAGTAATGGGAGTAATAGAAGCAAAAAAATTTATAAATTGATTTGAGATGGTTCGGGAACTGGTGGGTCTTGACCACCAAATCATCCACCTAACACTCTACTAATTCCCCAAAGAGTGGTTTCATGATGTGGTACATAGAAAACTGTATGTAGCCTCAGAATTATTAAAAAAAGGAATCAATTGGTAGAAAAAGTTCCCTTATAGTTCCCTGAATAAAATGGACTCCTCATCCCTGAGGTCCATCAAGATATGATTGAATCCAAACAATTATTCCCTGAAAGAGTTGTCCTGGAACCTTTCTATATCATCATTGAGTAGCTCTATCATTGGAAGGGGGGAATCATCCTTTAGAAAATGGTGGTTGAGGTCCTAGGGGCCAATGAAAACTCTGATCTTCCCATTTTTCTTCCTGACTAGGACAATGTTGTACAGGGACCTGGGGTACAAGACCTTTCAAAATATGTTTGGATTAATAATATTTTCAACATCAGACATGACCATGACACTGTAGGAAGGATACATCTCTCATGGAGGCTGTTTAAACCTGCGATTACCCACTGGGAGGCCAAAGAAATGAATGAAAACTTGGGGATCGATCCATGGAATCTCAATGTAGAACTAGGTGAACCCATTTTAGTGATCTTTTTGGAAAACAACATACTACTATTTTTACTTTGGCGATACAGCTGCGCTGATTAGTGTTGGCTTCAGAACTTCTTTAGGTCCAAGGTTAACCCCAGTCAACTCATCAACATGGGTGGAGACACACTGTTTAAAGGAAGAAGGGATATGATCCATATCCTCTTTATTATCTACAACATGGGGTTGATAGAATCAAGGAAAATATTATTTACCAGATGAACCTAGGGGAGCACCCATATCTTCTATAGAAGATATGAGATCCTTGACGATGGGTTCCTATTCCATGAACTATTTGGCCATAAAATCTTTTGAGCCAATCCTGCTTGGTTTCTTACCATGAGGTCCACTCATAACATTGAATCAATGATGATGGGTTAACTTCTGTTAAGTTAGAACCAATTTTTGGAACATGCGAGAATGCTTTAGATTGATATCCTTGGGGAAAACGTCTTAGTGTTTTGGGTTCTAACTGATGAATTATGAGAATGAGTCCATCTTTCAAGACTATCCATGGATTTTTGGTAGTATTTGTCAAATCATTGGGGGTCTTGATATGGTTTACCCCATTGGTTTGGATTTATATTACCTATCTTTTATGGTAACCAAAATCCATATATTAATCCTCATAGGAGTCAAAGGGGGATGCATCATCATAGAGTGCCCCTACCTGACTATCAATAGAGTATTTGAGGAACTAGTGGTACGAAGAGGGGATAACTGCATGAAAATGAAGCCTGGACCTTCGAGAGATCTCGTTGTAAGTAGTATCCTATGACACTAACATAAATTCAGTGCTTGATACCAGGACACCAAATTGATTCTACATTTGAATCTTTCCACAGGGATTCTTCTCACTCATATCATGCCCCTAAATTGTAATGTTAGAGGGATTGAAATCTGTTTTCATAAGACCCAGTTTGTGGAATATCCAGGTCCAGATGAGGTTGATGCCAGATTTAGTATCCACTAGGTAGTTCTATATTTCTATTCTATTGAACTAACTTTTTACCTATAGCGGGCATATGTTCCAAGGAATAGTAACACCCTCATCTTCTCTATAAAATGAAACAATATCCCAACATTCCTCCTGTTTGTATTCTTCCATGTAATATGAATGTATGACAACTACATCATTATAAAACTAAAGTGTTCTATTTGAGGCTTTAATAAGGGCCTAATGCATTTCCTTTGATAGTTATATTTCCATTTGGATTGAGAGAATACCATAAAAGTGATTCAGTACATTATATTTCTAGGTAAGGGGAATAATTTTTACTATAGAGGTTATTTATTTAATAGGAAGTGTAGTAGGTGCTACAAGATGAGGATATGGGTATCAACTAGTGATGTTTGTACCCTATCATTTGTTAGTTAGTCTTATCTAAAAACCCAAAGGATAATCGAAAGATGCCTGAGGTTAGGCCCTGGTAAGACATGGATGGTTATAGTGAAGTCATGGCTAAGTCATACAGTTAGTTATAGAGGAAAACCTAAAAAAGAAACCTTCAAGGGTTATTATTGGTTAGATCTACTTGATTCTTTCTATCTTACTTTGGTAGCATGAATGGTCTAGTCTAAAACACTAGCTTGAAAAAAGTATCCTCCCATGATCCCCTACCTCAACATTGACAACATTGATCATGGGCATCTGATAGGTTTTCCTGGTGTCCCTTATCATTGAGCATCATATAACCATCCCCTAGTTCAACAACATTCACATAGGTGTACTCTCGCTCCTCATCATTGGAATATTCTAGGTCCAGATGGACTTGGAATGAATCTCCCAATTTTAGAGGAATGTGGTTGCCAAGGTTGTGGGATAGTTTTAACTTTGATGGGGAACTATGATTTCTATTATTATATCAATGAATGTTTCTATAGAACCGAGAATACTATGACACAATTGAAGAAGTGGTGATGGGAGGAGATGCAGTAACTGCATGAGGTTTTGGTTTGTTGAAGTGGGAACTAATGATACCTTGGGCAAGAATGAATTTATTATGAGAGAATTAGTCATTGTACTTCTACACTCATTAGACAAGGTTTATCTGTCACTCACCAGAGTCTTCACTATCACTACTAGGGTCAGCAGATACATTTACAAACAGTGCTGATAAATCAACCAATTTGACTTGGCCATGATACACATGGTCATAGAACCAATATTTGAATACAAATAATTCTTTGATGGTATTTCCAAGGACACTGTCCTATGGGAAGTGGTTAGCATGGTCGGTACGTTCAACCTCTTAGGGTCTCTTACATTCTGAAAATTTAAGGATTCCCTTTTCCAAGGTGAAAATAAAATATCATTTGGCCTATGCATCTTTGAAGGATGAAGTATTATTATTTATTATTATGAATGAAACCTTGTCTTCCAATCCCTGAGGATGGGTTAGGTCGATGTTCTCTTTATATGGCTGCACTGGTCAAGGTGACACGTGATGGGGCTATGCTAGGTTAGGCTGGGCCTTGATAGGATCCTCTAGTTTAGGATCATATAGATAAACCAACTCAGGATCCTCTTCATGAATGTAAGTGGATGTTTCTTTATTCAAAATTCTTTATGTCGGAGCTAGAAGTGGTAATGGGAATGATTGTGGCATGATATGCAACAAGTATTTTTCAAGTTTTTAATGTTCTTCAATAAACACTCAAAATCTAAAAAAAAATTAGGGAGATGAGGTAGGGACCATATCATCTTCGATAGTCTCCACACACATTGTTAGAAACTTACCCTAGGAAAGATACATTTTAAGAGAGTATGTGGGCCCATTCCATTGGGAAGTGAAGTTAGATAAACACTCATCATATATTATCTTACACTTGGATAAGTTTGTGATATTGGTATTATTCACAATGGATCTGAACTGATAGAGGAACTACATATAATGATCCTCCCAATTGGAAATGGGTCCTGGGGGTAGATGGATATACTAAACGAATGCAAGTCCTTCCAATGTATAAAAAAATTAGGGCTGAGCAGTTTCATGATGTTTTAGAGTCCCCAATATGGGTCCACACCATGAGGAAAAGTGGGTAAAATGTTGTAGCGGATCACCCCTATCATTAAATGGGGAGAATGTTGGATTTCTTAATTCTTGAGGTCTATGCATCTGGTTAAACCATTCTAAATTCAACATTCCTTACAACGGAATTGAAACTTGTCTTATTTATAGAGCTTCTAGAAGGGTGATGAGATCATATATCACATCATGTTGGTGAGGATCTGTGGTCCCCAATATCCTGAATAGATAATCATCCCTAGATTTGGAGAGGTCCTATTCTCGGGGTGGATAGACATGTTGATCAGATGGATTGGGTTACTCATATCTTTGTCATTTTTCTTAGCCCCCATCTTAAACCATGAGAAGATTCATGGGGAAACCTATCTCAAATATTCACACCTTGACAAGGAGGAATGAGTGGCCAATAGGAAAATAGATATGCTCACTTTTGATATTTTCATGACCATGGAATTTCTCGAAGATAATCTCATTTGTAACCCTCTTGTAGTCATTTAGATCTTAGAGAAAAGAGGTAATTTTTCTGTCCAAATCAATTTACATTGTGACCTTGGGTGGGATAAAAATCTTAGTGAACCCCATTAATTTATCTACATATATTCCTGAAGGGGGTAATGTCTGATTGGGGGGACTCCCAAGGCACAACGCTAGTATCTTCTAATGAGTATGAGGGTCTGTCATGGGATCTATCTAGCATTGAACTACCCCATGGGGCATGTTCTCCTTATCATGGCCTGGTTTATTTTTTTAGTTTCTATAATCCATGGGATGTTCAATAGTGATGGAATTAACTAGGGAAGGGTTCATATAGAAACCTTCACCATTAGTGGGTGGTTTGGACCGACGATCCTATTGCTACCAAAGGATGAGGCTGAAGTTCATGTAATATTACTACCCCCGGACTTAGATATATATGTGTTTGGATGCCTTTTCCATTACTCACTATATAATATTGAGTCTCTTGATGTAGGACCATTGAAATTTCTAGTGGAATCCATAAGATTCTGGGCACTGAGCTACTTGGAGCCCTATTATTTCAACCCTTATTCACTAATTTTGGAGGGCATCATGATGTTTGAGACTTCCTAAATATGTTACCCTTGAAATAAGTTCATAATTTAAAAAATATTCTAACTAAATCATACCACTTGGTCCTCAGGGAGGGACTCATGTATGACAATGTTTATGGTTATATCTAGCCAAAACATGACAGATAACTAGGTAGTGGCTAGGATACCCCACAAATCCTCTTGTTCATTATCCAAAGGATGATCCTATTCCTGATCATCCCAAACCCCAACTAGTGATGGTCAAGAAACTAGAAATGGAATTTTTAGAAACCTACTTTGATGTAGAATTTTTAGGAGAGTGGGATTTTCATAGGCCAACTATCCAGTGAACATTGAGATGTATCTTAGAGGAATGGAAAACATCAAGATCATGCCTATATAGGATGGGGTGTTCACAACCTCCTCATGAGTGACGGTGGAATCATATTTCTTAGGACTGTAGTAGTGTTAACAACCATCCAAAAGTGTCATCCTATACCCTAATGTATCTATAACTTCTGGTGTTGAGTTATAGAGGATGGAAGCTGATGGTGCCAAATAAAATTACACTGAGTCCTTAGAAGCAAGCTAGAAATTCCTCCACCTGTAGGTACCTAGAGAGGGGTTTGAATATTTTATGGACCTCATCTTTAAGTATCACTAAACACAATTGAAATGATCATAACCCTAAATTTTTAATCATGGGTTAATGATCCCTAATCCAGTCATCTATAATCTTAGAATCTAATAGGTCTATAGTGACATGGTATTTTATATGATTCTACCTCATAAGGTACGCGATTTCCCCATGTGTTATTTTTTTTTGGAGCAATGTGTTTTCCTTCCCTAAGAATGATGAACTATGAAGTATGAATAACCCCATGGAAGTTTTTTAACCTCCTACCCCAATATATGTGTTCAGAGTAGGGTATATCTTTAGCAAGGGGAAGAAATTCATGTTGGTTAGTGGTAGGGCATAGAGGACCTCCCCATTGAAATTGTTTATTACAAGATGACACGTAATAGTTGTCGATGGTGCCCATGAATGATAGAGTCAACCTGAACTTCCTATGAGGTGTCTATTTTCTCAATCCTAAGTGGGTGAAAATATGCCTTTTGAAGTGGTAACATTTGTGAGGTGATCCGCATCAGTAATGGCTAGGGAAACTGGATCTAGAGAAGAGGAATCCTGATGGGTATGGTTTATTGCTTTCCCCTTGCATTGATTATGGGTGTTCTAAACCCAGGCTAGTGGACCAGGGGTGAGATATACATACTATTCATCCTACAAGGTTGTCCGATGTTAATGATGCAACTAGATGGGATCCCTCTTGGGTATCTCAGGGGTGGTGGTTGCTGTGGGTATGAATTGTATGTCCCATAATTCATCAGTAGGGGAGGATTCTGTTGTTTTGTTCTAGGAAGAAGATATAGAAATGATTCTTCATCATAATTTGGGGGGATTTACCATGATGAAACCCTCAAGGGTGGTGGTTCTGGCCTGATTCTATGGATTCTAATTCTTGGAAGGTCATATCCCTAGCTAGGATAACCCCTTCTTACTCGTATTTACAAACAAGGTCATTTATGAGACTTCGCTAGATTATATTAGAAGTGGATATAGGGAATGGGTACCCAATATTCTTGGAAGAATCAACCATCATGATGGGATCATAGTGGTGTGGAATTTATGCATTGTTATCCCCATTTCCCCACACATGTTGTCGACGGGTTATTGTGAATTCATTATGTCTTGCATCCTAGGGAAATATATGGAGTTATCCCTAAGTAAACTCTGCATTAATGTTACTCAAAATGTTCCCAATGTATTTTTTATTTCTCCAAGGTGTAAGGAGGATCCACGTTGACAATAAAATTGGTCGGGCATTCCCAATGAACTTTACTTATCCCCACATACTTGAGAAGAGTTCCTCATCAGGCCCCCCATTTATTTGGTGGGGGCCTAATATCTGGATGTTGTCATGATCAAATATTATAGTTCCCAACATCACTGGTCTAATCACTATTGATGTATAATAATTTCATGTCGATTTCACCACTTCTATTTTGGATTCTTTCCTCCAGGTTGTGCATCACAAATTTTTCCCCCACATTCCTTCTTTCCAAAGGTAGGTGAGATTCATGACTATGTTTAGTGATGTTCGATCCTTGGGTGAAATTGGATGATGGGATGTAAGTTACTTATTCTATGTATTCATCATTATACATCATCACTTAGTTTAGGTCTCCCTAAAATATTTGATTCATATTTCTAAAACTCATTCTTGGTTCTATCTTTAGGTGGATGCTGATTAATTACATTGCTTTTGTCTAGGTACGGTAGCAATCTACAATTAGAGTATATTGTAACATTGGGTATGTATGTGAATTTATAAGCATTGGTAGTTTTTGGAATTTTTAAATTCTTTACCTTCTGAAGTCAGAGGCATCCCAAGTCTAAATCATCTTGGGCATAGAACTGAAGACATCCTGTATCGGCCTCAGGGTAGTAACACCCGGGGAATAAGTCCTTTGAGGATATTTACCCTAGGTATCCCATGTTTAATGTATGGGGTATTTATTTTGGGTGTGTCATGGGTTTAAAGTATTTTAGGGAAAGATAGGTCAAAGGTTTAATGTCTTAGGGGAACAATTTGGTCACATGTTTATCATATTATGGGGAAAGATTGGTTATAGGTTTAACATATTGTGGGATATGTGGGTGTATTTTGGTGTGTTCTCATGAGGAAGATGATCAAATGGATTAAAACCTTTCAATTATATGGAATTGATATATAATGGGAATGTGATAGAGTGTGACCGTATGATGGTAGATGAATACACATGATGGTTTGGTGGTAGTGATAGAGAGTGTGCCCCCTTGGGTGCGGGGTGGTGATCACACACAAATGGTGTAATATTCTAGGAGAGAGACATGTATATTTAAATGTAATGTTGGGGTGTTGAGATTGAACCTCAGGGTGGTATCCCAGAATATTCAAGATATCGGTATTGAACCTCATGGAGTCATCTTAGGTACCATATCGATAGACAGGGATCAAAACCCACATAGTTTAATGACCCAGTTTAAGGTCACGTGATAGGACCAGTTGATGCAGTTTAACATCATAATGTAGGGATAATAGCATCACAAAAGGTGTATCAATGTGGAATGATGTGTGTCATACACATATAGGCTATTTGAAGCTAGAAGATCATCCTTTGGTTGGATAAGGGTGTCATCCCATGTGTTACATGCTCAAAAATGATTCATTTTCCAAGGGAATGTCTTTGATTCTGATAAAAAATCTTCTTCCAGGGTTGAGATGGTTTTTTTTCATGTAATGTTATAGATTCCCAGTTGTTTTCAGGTAGGGACATTTATTTAAAGAGAGATATCCCATGACTTGCGATGTTTGGGATAAGTGAAAAACCATTGGGGAAGTTGTAGTGGTAACATTATTTTAAATATTATTATATTATTACTTTATTGTGATGCTTGTTTATAGATCCATGGAGAGGATATGAACTTAGTATAAATTTTTATGATATAAGGTAGCTTCACTTTTTTATTAACGAGGATTCAGTTTTATTTCATTATATTTTACTTGAGTGGATCTAAGGGGGATCCTACTAAGTATACAATTTATGATAAAACTATATTTATATAAACAATTTGTAGGTCTTTAGAAGATATTTTGTGATTGAGACTGATATTACTAGCCTGTGGGTATTTATGAGCTATTTGGGAGTCAAGATAAATGTTGAGAATTTTATTTTCATTACCGTAGAACCACTTGATATTTCTCTAGTTTTGAAACTTTACATGTATGTATTGAGATATTTTAACTTTATCTTGAGATGTATTTTTGCAGTAGTTTTATCTTATATCTCATTCCTCATGTTCTTCTTAGAGGGTAATACCTCCCATTTGTGTGTATGACATAACCTTGGCACTAGTCTCCAACCCATGGCCTATTGGAGGTAGACTTCATGTATGATTATCTATCTTCTCTCATTGTAATGCCTAGATGGGTATCTTTCGGGGAGGGGATTGTGACAGAGTGGTATCAAAGGTTTAGGTTGAGAAACATGATGGAGTTTTGATTTAGGAACTTATGAGGACTATATGGGTTGGTAGGGAAATGGGGTTAGCCGTCTTCTATATAAAAAGTAAATATTGGATACTAGCTAGGAATTAGGTATTTAGGATCCCCTATTATATGATGTGAGGAACAATAAATTTATTAAGGATACAAAGTGATGTGATACTAGTTTCATTGTAGAGACCTAGGAAAGGATCATACATCAATTTTGTTTTCTCTAGTGTTTAAAATGGGTAGAACATGGAGTCAGTTTGAAAAATAATCAATTAACAACATGTTAAATATTCCATATTTATTGTTTTGGAATCTATAACCATTTTTTATTTTAGAGGTATATCTCCAATTTAACATCCTCATCATGTTAACACTAAATATGTTGAACAGGATGTTCCTGTAAATCGCTATAGTGATGAGTTATGTGACGACTGAACAAGGAGGAGGATACTTTGAGAGTTTCATCAACTGAGTCTATAACAGTCTAAGGGATCAATTTTAGAATTAGTTTTAGAGTTCTTATTAGAGGATTTAGAGATAAACTTTAGTTTGATATATGGTTAGATGGGGAACTAGGTTTCATTAGTGGTGATGAGGCTTTATGGGGAAGCTTGGTAGGGGTGGTTCAGGTTTTGTATGGATCATGAGGAGTATTATGGTTCATGGGAGATTTTTTTAGGATTAGTTTTAAGAAGAGTTTATTCCATGACTATAAAGGCAGCTATTCAAAATGAGTTACTTACTCTTCAATAGCGAATCTCTAGTGTGTGGGTGTTTGGGATCCATTTCATGAACATATCTGATATTATTTAGACCTATTTCTAGATGAGTAGTTTAGGGAGATTCATTTCTAGGTGTATTTATATCCATAAATCCATTTCCAAGTCAATCCATTTATATTGATGACATATATTGAGTTACTGATGAGATAAGAGGTTATTGTGAGGATGTTGTCCATAATCAGATCATGGAGATTTTGGAGTCATCTGGTTCATCCACATAGAATAATTATGGTTTGGGGTTCCCAATTTCATATATAGAATATTTTTTTGGTAGTTTAGGGTAGGCCATATCCCTCTTTATCTTGTTTCCCCAGGGGTGGCATCTCTTAGGTCCCTTCCAAGGTATCAAATTCTTATTTTTCTAGTAGAGTACATCATTATTAATGATGAGAGTTCTTGAATATTCTAGGAAAATATCTTATAGTTGGTGTTACACATATGGTTCCTCTATTAAATTTTTTCATCTAAGGTAATAAAAAATGGGTACTCCATCCTTTGGATAAAAAAGGGGATATTGGGTAGGCAAAGGACCTCCACGTGATGTTCCTTTTCCTTAGAGAGAAGAGTGAGACCCTGGAGGTTATTGTTATCTAGTCCTGAGAGGCCATAGAGTTGGTCGTGGATTGTTTCTTTCTCTAGAATTTCCCATTCCAATTGATCTGGACTTCGTTCAAGATACCCTTTGAAAAGTTTCTAGTTAGTTGCATTCTTTGTTTGATTCAAGAGATACACACTCCTTTATATCACCTACAGTAGTTTGTGATTTTAGAATTAAGGTACAGATAGTTTTTGTTCCCTTAGAATTCATTATGAAAATTGATGGTCAATATTATATATTTGAATTATGTAGAGAATGTGATCTAGTTATGGAGAATAAAAACTCTTCGAGATACTTCAAATGTTAATAAATAAATCCATACTACATCATCCTCAGCATGGACTATATATATTTGGTGTAGGTTATCATGGATTAAATCTGAAGGTAGAGAAAGTTCTATTATTCTAATGGATAATATGTCCCATTTATTCAGTGAGTGAGAACCTAAGATGGGTCATAGGTGTTGGTCGGAGAGGGCACTCAAGAGGGGGGTGAATTGAGTTCCAATAAAAATTTCTGTAAAAAATATTTCTCTTAAAATCCCCATATTTAAAAAAAGTTAAACTGTAGTGAATTTATACAGAGTGTTAATGTTCAATTAGTTTCTCAAAGATTGATTACGTCTCAGTTAATTTAATCTTAAGATGAAATTGACTTTTGAAACTAACTTACTGGATTACAATAAGTATAAACACTTTCTAATTTAACTATCAAAGTAACCTTAAAACAAATTATATTTCAATGTAGTTAGCAGCAGAATATGAAATATATAGTATACTTATGACTTAAACTAAAATGCACAGAAGATTTAACCAAGAGGTTCAGTCTCAAGACGAGACTTAGTCCTCTCAAACAATTTATATAAATTGATCCACACCCTAGATTGGGGTAAACAACAGTGAACACACTGTCCAGGTACAAAGACCTGTACCACAGTTCTACATGGAAAAACAAACAACAACTCACAGCTATCTAGGTCTTACTCGACCTCTACCACTATCCACAGTGAGATACAAGGGGTTATAGAGTTTGAATGATGATTTAAGAATCCTCCATCTTAGCTCGGGAGATAGTGTGTGTGTAAAATAAACAGGGTACACACACCACTCGAAATGTAAATGAAAGAATCACTAAAGTAAGTATGAATGAGTTTAGAAAATCTTTAGTGATTGGCAGTGCAGCTCTGGACTCATTTGATTGGTCAGAAAAGCTTCTAAGTCTTCTCTAGTTTTTGTCTGAAAAATAGAGTATCGTTTTCTTCCTTGGTTCCAGGTTCATCTTATCAGCCTGAGTGCATGAAGTGTTTATTGTAGTTCTTCACTCAAGATGCAACTTGTGTTCTCCTCTAGAAAAGAATTGCTTCGTGTATGTCTGGTGTTCTTGGAGTATGGATGTATCATTGTGTGAATTCACCACGTTTAAATGATGTTGAGCTCTTGTCTTTTTCACCCTTAGTGTGCCTTATTAGTTCCTTGATTCTCTCTCTTTCATTCTGTCACTGTGGTCACTAACATATTTTCATCTAGTTCTTTATCTTATCTTTTATAGCTTTCAACTTCGGCATAAATGAATGATTAATTTTTTCATGGGTACTAGGTACAGTTCCCTGACATGGCTACAGAAATCATTAAATAACATTAATTGCATTAAAAAATCAAATGTAACAGTTAGCTTAATAAATAAATAGTATTGATAGTATAGAGTTTGACTAGTTGGTCAATCATTAGTAGCCTTCTATTGGTAGATGTGTATAGTGGACTTTGTATAGCAGGGACCTTCCATCGGTAGCTCTTTGAACTTGTATCGGCATCTCTTTGCATCAGTAGCTCTCGGTATCGGTAACTCCTTCGATCGGTATACTTACTCTATCGGTAGCTCGGTAGACTTGTTCTATCGGTAGCTCTATATATCGGTGACTTCATTCTATCGGTAGCTTCATTCTATATCGTTAACTCTGTATATCGGTCGCTCTTGGTCTATCGATAGCTCTGGTCTATTGGTAGCTCTGGTCTATCGGCAGCTCTATGAATTGGTGACTGTCTATATCGGTAGCTTACTTAGTTCTAGGGATTATGTGTATTGGTAGACTTATGCATATCGATAACTCTATCTATCATTAGACTACGTCTATCATTAGACTAAGTACCAGGAGCTCTGTATCAGTGGCTATATGCAGATCGGTGACTAACACTTTTCTGTCTTAGGCGAAACATATCCGATTGGGTTAGAATTAATTCAAAACTTATATAAACAAAGATAAACATTGATTAACATATTTCAAGGATTATTTTAATATTATTATCATCTTGATAATTTTGTATCATAGATTTAGCGAATTTGAATATAGATAAACTTTAATTGGGATTATCAAAGTATATGAAAGCATAATTGGGATTATCAAAACAGTTCAGGTCAACAATCTCTCTCTTTTGATAATCACAACTTTTGATATTCTAGTTTAAAAAAAATGAGTAATTGTATCAGAGGATATATCATTATATTCAATTGTGTCAGATAATACAGTATGTTATAGAACATAATGTATCATAGGTGGAATTAAATGAAATGATATCAGAGGGGAAAAGCATGGTATATTTTCCTTAGATAATATTTCTCCCCCTCGGTGAATATTTCCCCTTCTTTGGTACTTTGATAATATTTCTCCCCCTTTGGGATAATCAAAAAGTGGGAAACAAGACATAGAAAAAGGAACACAATGAAAAATTAATGAAAGCCACTTGTATTATATGTTGTAAAAAGGTAAATAGACAGAAAACAAAATACAAGGGATTCCTATCAAATATCTTAGCCACTTGTTCAATCCACATCCTCAATGTGAGATTTTCCCTTTGGATGAGAAGAGGATTCAGACTGTGTGGATGCTGGTGAAGGCTTAGGAATTCTGGAAATGATCACAGGAGGCTGAGCCACAGAAACTGTGCCTAGCCTATATTGAGGAGTTCTTTGTGTGATAATAGGTGTAAGGCTTCGAATGGATTGGTCTGGAGTCATTTGAACAGAAGAAGTAGTAGAGGCAGAGGCAGGTAAGGCTTGAGGTACAATCACTGGCCTAGCATCAACATGCAGGAAAGGCCGCAAAAGATTTCTGAAATCCATAATTATTCCTCCTCCTCTCTCCATAGCAGATATGAATTCATCCTTGTTCTCCATGAATTTGTCCAAGGCTGGAGTCAATTCCCTTAGTTTGCTGAGTTTCTATCTGAAGGCATGATTGATAAGAGGTAACTTCAGGTTTTCCAATAGAAGTTTGAAGTGATTGTTGAGTTGATACTTGGTGTAAATCTTTTTGAAATAGGATTCCACCTTTTCATTCAATTATTTTTGAGAGGAAGAAGCTTCTCTCATATAGTATTGGACTATCTTCATTATTTCTCTAGCTGAACCTCTAGTAAAAAGCACAATGTTGCTCAGGTCGGATGAGTCTACAGAGCCACTGGTTGATGCTAAACCAAGTTCCTCCATCATCACTACTCGAATCTGATCCACATCCACTGAGGGTTTAGAAGAAACAGAACCAATAGAGAAGTTTACTATTTACTTGAAGCTTTTGGTCAATCCAGTAATAAGATTTTGGACTTGGGAATCCTGGGTTTTAACATGATCTTTCATGGAAGTCTTAAAACCTTCAAACACTGAAACCATCTGGCTTACATCACTTTTGACATAGGCTAAGTCCTTGTCTGCTTGGGATTTTGATCTCATGTAAGAGTATAAAGAGATAACAGATTTCTTTAGAGCTTCAACATCTGCTTCCAGTCTAGAAGCTTGAGTCAGGGAGTCTGTAACTTCTTCCACTATTTCTGCCACAAAGGTTGACAAATTAAAACCGAGAGAGAGAGTTCAAAAGATTTTTCCAAGTTACTCATCTCTTCAACAAAGCAGTGCTTCAACTCAGAAACAGAAGCACTAAAGGAATCTTTCAGCTCATCGTTTATGGATTCAAGGTCAGCCCTGGTGATCATATCAGTAGGAGCAATTAGAAAAGGCGATCTTTCAGATGCTATACTAGCTATTGAGTCAGTCATAATCGATTGGATTTATGACACTAGTGAAGCTTCCATCTTCCTTTTCTCTTCCACAAAACTGTCCTTAAGATTTTTCTTCAAAATATCCAGGTCATGCATTCTGACCACATCTTCAAGTAGCAACTCAGACTCAACATCATAAATGATTTTTGGTCTATTTATAGATGCCTCATTATCAGAATCAGGATAGTCTAATCCACAGACCACAAAACCTGGTTCTTCTTCCCAATACTCAATATCAACAGCCACTGACACACTTCCAAACATGGTTTGATGCTCCCCCTTAATGGGTGAAGTCTCTTGTACATCAAGATCATTCTCAGCAGGTCATTCTTCATGAGGAGAATCTACTACTATCAATTCTTTCTCTACAACAGTTGTTGGGTCCTCTGGAATAGGAACAACTTCTTCCATTTCTCCTTCCACATCCTTAACAGGAACAAATGAGCTTCCAATTAATGGAATTAGACTTAAGAAGACAGAATCAGAGGCATCAGATTCATTATCCTTTTCTTCTTTATGCTCAGTGGATGGCTGGTCTTCCTTATCAGCCGGTGTCTCTTCTTCTACTAAGGATTCCTTTCTAGAAGATACAGTTTCAGCAGAAGGACTTGGAGGTAAGTCTGGATCTCTTCCATCATCCATAGAAGTCTATGCTTCTTCAGTATCTTCACTGTACTTAGGTTCTTCTTCATCAGGTCCTAGACCTGGATCCCTCACATTGTTAGGTCTTGAAGGATGATTCACATGATTTAATTTATCATATACCTTCTGGTCATCATTAACCCACTCTCCTATCCATGGGTTCCAATTTATCTTCATGTATTTTCAAATTGTAGTTGTGATACAAAAGTTATTCCTTACTACCACTATCTCATCTTGAGACTCAGCTTCCCCTTTCACTTTGATCATTACTAAGATCAACTTAGGAAAGAATAGGGCATTAGTCTTTGATTTTGTCCTTGTCATGTCTTCTATTTGGATCATCAGCAATCTAAACCGATTTACTTTTACAACATGTCTCAAGAGATTCAGGAGATAGATATCCTAATATCTTAAATTCGCAAAGTCTCCTCTCCTCGGTATTAAGAAATTCTGAACAAATTTGAACAACAATCTGTTCTCTCCATCCATTTCAGCAGCCACTACTTGTCTTTGATTTCCATCACCGGTGAGCTCCTCCAAGGCAGTCTCATAATCGAATAAATCACTTGTAGGTGGCATAGCTTTCAAGGCATATCCAGATACACCTTCATGTGGAACCTTCAGGAATTCATCCCACTCAACAGATGAAAAGGACATATCCTTTCTATTCACAAAAGAATTCACTCGGTTCTCATTTTCAGATTTCTTAAAGCTTACAAACTCATAAAATTGTTTCACTAGCTTCGGATAGTAGGGACCATTGTTGTTCGAAAAGAAATCTACCCACTTTTGATCTTCCAACACTTCGAGTACTAACGACTTACTAGGCAGCAACCATTCCACGTAAAACTCTTTTTCAATCACAATAACTCTATTCTGAAAATGAGAATTCACTGGTCGCCTACTCGACCTAGTTCTACCAACACTACCGATTTCTTCTAGCTTGGACTTCTGCTTCTTTGCTTTCAGCTCATCAGTGTCATCTCTGATGGTAGGATGTTTGGTTTTTTCCATCACTGGTTCAAGGTATTTAGGGTTCTCGAGAGATTTGAGAGAGAAGGTTTGAGGGTAAGGGTTTGAGGCTCAGTGGATTGAGAAGTAACTAGGACTTAGTTTTTATCATTTAGGAATCATAAAATAAATAAATAAAATGAAATAAAGTAAAAACGATTCAGATTCTGGTGGCAGACAGAAGTTTAAAACAACGCACTCATCAATAGAGTTTATCAGTGAGAATTCTTATCAATGAGGTTACATCGTTGAGGTTACATCGGTGAGGTTACATCGGTGAGGTTACATCAGTGAGGTTACATCGGTGAGGTTACATCGGTGAGGTTACATCAGTGAGGTTACATCGGTGAGGTTACATCGGTGAGGTTACATCGGTGAGGTTACCTCAATGAGGTATTCCATCGGTGATGTATTCCATCAGTGAGGTATTCCATCGGTGAGGTATTATATTGGTGAGGTATTTCATCAGTGAGGTATTCCATTAGTGAGGTACTCCATCGGTGAGGTATTACATCAGTGAGGTATTACATCAGTGAGGTATTACATCAGTGAGGTATTACATCAGTGAGGTTGCTACCGATCAAGGTTAATCATTCCCAACTCATGTCTAATGTAACTTAACCTATCTGAACTCAAAGGTTTGGTGAAAATTTCAGCTAATTGATGTTCAGTACCAATATATTCAAGAGTAATATCACCCTTTTGGTAATGATCTCTCTTGAAATGATGCCTTACATCAATTTTTTAGGTCCTAGAGTGAGATACAGGGTTCTTTGAAATGTTTATTGCACTAGTGTTGTCACAATTGACAGAAACATACTTAAAATCATATCCATAGTCCAAAAGAGTGTGTTTCATCCACAGAATTTGTGCACAACAACTACCAGCAGCTATATACTTTGCTTCGGCAGTGGACAAAGCTACAGAATTTTGCTTCTTACTACACCAAGATACTAATGATTTTCTCAATAAATGACATGTTCCAGATGTGCTTTCTCTATCCAACTTGCAACCAGCAAAATCAGCATCTGAATAACTCATTAACTCATAGGATTTTCCTTTTGGGTAAAACAAACCTAAGTTTAAAGTGTGTTGAGGATACTTAAAAATTATTTTAACACCAAGTAACTGAGATTCTTTTAGATTAGCTTGAAATATTGCACACATACATACAGTAAACATAATATCTGGTCAACTTGCAGTAAGGTAAAGTAAGCTTCCAATCATACCTCTGTAATTGGTTTGATCCACTGGTTTCCCAGTTTCATCTGCATCCAATTTACAGACTGTACTCATAAGAGTATCACTTTCCTTAATACTATCCAAACCAAAACGTTTTAGAAGATCCTTTGTATATTTACTTTGATTCAAAATAATACCATTTTCATTTTGAAAAACATGAAATCCAAGAAAATATTTAATTTCTCCCATTAAACTCATTTCAAATTCATTTTTAAAACTATTTGAAAAATCAGTACATAAAGAATGTTTAGAAGATCCAAAAATAATATCATCAACATAGGTTTGAACTATTAAAACATCTGTTGAAATTATTTTAATAAAAAGAGTTGGATCAACCATCCATTTAGTAAAACTTTTTGATATAAGAAAATTACTATGCCTATCATTCCAAGCTCTTGGATCTTGTTCTAAACCATATAAAGATTTAGAAAGTTTGAAAACATGACTTGGAAAATGAGGATTAGTAAGTCTAGGTGGTTTTTCAACAAAAAAATCTTCGATTATAAAACCATTTAGAAAAGCACTTTTTATATCCATTTGATATAACTTGAAATTCAGATGAGCAACATAGGCAAGTATAATTCTAATAGATTCTAATCTAGCTACAGGGGAAAAGGTTTCCTCATAGTCTATTCCTTCCTCTTAACTATATCCTTGTGCAACTAACCTAGCTTTGTTTTTAACTATATTTCCTGACTCATCAACTTTGTTTCTAAAAAACCATTTAGTTCCAATTGTTAATGTGTCCTTAGGTCTGTCAACTAATTCCCAGACATTGTTTCATTAAAAATGATTTAACTTTTCTTTCATATCCATTACCCAAAATTCATCACTGATTGCATCATTGACATTTTTTGGTTCTAGCTGTGAAAGAAAATATTTATGTTCAACCTAGTTTCTTAGAGAAGCTCTAGTCTGTGTCCCTCTATCAAGATTACATAAAACAACATCCAAAGGATGATTCTTTAGAATCCTAGTTGATCTAGTAAAGGTATGACTAGAAATTTCAGTTTCATCTTTAAGTTCGGGTTCTATAGTAGCAGATTCTGGAATATGTCCAGAACTGGATGTTTTTACAGTAGGTTCTTTAGTTTTGTCGTTAAGGTCCAGAACATTCAAATATTCTTCAATATTTTACAGAGAAGTTTTAGGCTCATGTGGATCAGTTTAATCAAACATGATGTGAACAGATTCTTCCGCACATTTGGTTCTTTTTTTAAAGACTCTATAGGCTTTTCTAGTTAAGAATAACCAAAAACAATTCCTTCATCACACTTAGAAGCAATCTTGTCAAGATTATCCTTTGTATTAAGAATAAAAACTTTGTAGCCAAAGAATCTGAAGTAACTAACTCTAGGTTTTCTATTATTCCATATTTTATATGGGGTATTTTTAAGAACAAGTCTAATTAAAACTCTATTAATAATATAACAAGATGTATTCACAGCTTCAACCCAAAAGTAAACAGGCAGGTCATTCTCATTAAGCATGGTTCTTGTAATTTCTTGAAGGGTTATATTTCTTCTTTCTACTACACCATTCTGCTGAGGTGTCCTAGGAGTAGAAAAGGTGTGACTATAGCCATTGTGTGAGAAATAAGATTCAAACTCTTGATTTTAAAACTCATGGCCATGATCACTTCTCAGGGTTTTAATCGTAAGTCCAGTAAGGTTTTCTATAGATTTGGAGTATTTAATAAAGTAAGAACAAGCTTCACTTTTGTGAGCCAAGAATTATACCCAAGTATATCTAGAAAAGTCATCTACTAGAACATAGACATAGATCTTCCCATTTAAACTATAAACTTTAGAAGGTCCCAACAATTCCCTGTAAACCAACTTGAGAGGTTGAGAAGTTGAAACTTCTTTCTTTGATTTAAAAGAAACTTAATGTTGCTTTCCCTTTTGACAGGGATTAAAAACTTTGTCTTCTGAGAATTCAAGTTTGGGTAGGTCTCTAACTAAGTTCTTCCTAGTCAATTTTCTAAGTGAATGGATGTTGCAGTGTCCTAATCTTCTATGCCAAAGCCAAGATTCTTTATGAAAAGAATTTAGACAAGTAACATTTTTCTTAGCTAACAAATTCAAATCAACAACATAAACATTTTAATTTCTCAACGCAGAGAACACTAAAACATTTTTATAATTAAAAATATTAAAGGAATCATTTTCAAACATCACATTAAATCCATCATCACATAATTGAGAAATACCTAAAAGATTGTATTTAAGTCCAACAACAAATAAAACTTTAGAAATTAAATACTGAATCAGTGTTACAAATCTGGCCTAGGCCAGTGATTTTTCCTTTAGAATTATCACCAAAGGTGACATGGCCTCCATCGACCTTTATTAAGATCTTAAACCGTGAATAATCTCCAGAAATGTGCCTTGAACATCCACTGTCTAAGTACCATACCTTCTTGTGAGAAATCTTCAAGATGGTCTCCTACAAAACAGATTTTGATGGGAAATGATTTTGGTACCCAGATCTTCTTGGGTCCAGAAAGGTTAGCAATCAAAGCTTTAGGTACCCAGATTTATCTTATGGGCCTGAAATAATTTATAGAATCAATATATTTTGAAAGATAAAATTTATTTGATCTATAACAAAATGGATAACTAGTTGAAGCATACGAATTTTTGGAACTGGAATAAGCAGAATTTTTTCCAAATTTAGGAATAAATCGAGTTTTAGTGAACTGTCTCTGTCCAGGTTGGTATCCCAACCTAGAAGTGTAATTTGGTTCAATTTTTTACCTAACATTTGAGTAATTGTATCTTTTCCATTTGTGAACTTTTCTAAGTCCTTTATAAGTTTCTAATTAGAAATTTTCAGTTTAGTATTTTCCTTTAATAGTTGAGCATTCTTTTCTTTTTCTATATCAAAGACAGATTTAACATTGGCAGTGAGAGCATGTTGTTTCTTTAATGACTTATATTTGTCCTTAAGTTCATTACATGTTTCTTCCATCATGTTACAATATTCAAACAATTCAGCCTTAGACATATCTTTAGAATCAGAATTAGATTATGCATCATCTCCAGAATAATAGGAATTTAACATAGGAGTATCTAAGGTTACCTAAGATGTGTTGGTCATGAAATACATGTTGGCACGATTCTTTTCAGAATTAGAAATTTCAGATTCACTTGTGCTGTCTTCTGAAGCACTCCAAGTAGATTTCATATCTTTCTTGAACTTCTTGTCCTTATAATAATATTTCATTTTGAATTTTAGTTTTGGACAGTCAGCCTTGATGTGTCCTTTCCTCTTTCATTTATAGCAGACTATATCTTCTTCCTTATTCACCTTGAGTTCTTACTCATACATCATTAATTTACCAATAATCTCTTTAATAGGGAGAGCTCCAATGTCACATGATTCAGTGATTGAAACAGAGGTGCCCCTCCATCGGTCTGGTAGACATCTCATGATTCTCATGATTTGTTCCTTTGCTGGAACAACCTTTCCATGTGAGCTCATAGTATTGACAATCTCATTGCACATGAGATACATGTCAGAAATAGGTTCATCAGTCTTCATTTTAAAATTATCATATTTAATATTATAAGTATTTAATCTCATTTATTTAACATTGGTTGTTCTTTTATGAGAAACACCCAAAGTATCCCATATTTCATAAGAAGTTTTTCAAGAATATATTCTATTGAATTCCTCATCTCCTAAATCATAATACAGGGCATTCATAGCTTTAAAATTATTATTTTAAGTGGTCTTGGTAGGTTAATCCCAAGTAGTTCTTTCAGTTTCTAGAATTTTATATTGTTACTCTATAGAAGTCCAGATATCAAAACCCATACTTTCTAAATGAATTTTCATCTTATGTTTCTACTAGGCATAGTTTGTACCATTAAAGAAATGTGTCCTATTAGTAGCAGCACCTTCTAGTCTATTGTCCACAACTAGATTTTAGAAAATATTTTTAAAGAGATAAAATTTAGAACTAATAGAAATTTAAGATATTTAAAGATACAACTAAAATTACATTTGAAAAACAGAATGTTTTGAAATATTTGAAAAACAAAAACAACCTATGATACCAAATGTTGGTCGGAGTGGACACTCAAGAGGGGGGTGAATTGAGTTCTAATAAAAATTTTTGTTGAATATATTTCTCTTAAAATCCCCCTATTTAAAAACAAAGTTAAATTGTAGTGAATTTATACAGAGTGTAAATGTTCAATTAGGTTCTTAGAGATTGATTAGGTCTCAGTTAATTTAATCTGAAGATGAAATTGACTTTTGAAACTAACTTACTGGTTTACAATAAGTATAAACACTTAGTAATTTAACTATCAAAGTAACTTTAAAACAAATTATATTTCAAAGTAGTTAACAAGGGAATATGAAATATATAGTATACTTATAACTTAAACTAAAATATAGAACAAATGTAACCAAGAGGTTCAGTCTCAAGACGAGACTTAGTCCTCTCAAACAATTTATATAAATTTATCCACACCCTGGATCGGGGTAAACAACAGTGAACACACTATCTAGGTACAAAGACCTCTACCACAGTTCTACGTAGGAAAAAAAACAATAGCTCACAGTTATCTAGGTCTTACTCAACCTCTACCACTATCCTCAATGGGATACAAGGAGTTATAGAGTTTGAATGAGGATTTAAGAATCCTCCAGCTTAGCTCTGGAGACAGTGTGTGTAAAATAAACAGGGTACACACACTCCACGAAATGTAAATGAATGAATCACTAAAGTAAGTATGAATGATTTTAGAAAAGCTTTAGTAATTGGTAGTACAGCTCTGGAATCGTTTGATTGTTCAAAAAATCTTCTGAGTCCTTCTCTAGTTTTTGTCTGAAAAATAGTGTATCATTTTCTTCATTGGTTCTAGGTTCATCTTATCAACTTGCGTACATGAAGTGTTTGTTGTATTTCTTTACTTAAGATTCAGCTTGTGTCCTCCTCTAGAAAAGAATTACTTCGTGTATCTCTAGGGTTCTTGGAAACACGTTTCAATGATGTTGAGCTCTTGTCTTTTTTACCCTTCGTGTGCCTTCTTAGTTCCTTGATTCTCTCTCTATCATTCCGTATCTGTGTTCACTAACATCTTTTCAGCTAGGTCTTTATCTTCTCTTTTATAGCTTTCAACTTCGACAAAAACGAATGATTACTTTTTTCATGGGTACTAGGTACGGTTCCCTGACATGGCTATAGAAATCATTAAATAACATTAACTTCATTAAAAACATCAAATGTAACTGTTAGCTTAATAAATAAATAGTATTGAGAGTATAGAGTTTGACTGGTTGGTCAATCATTAGTAGCCTTCTATTGGTAGATGTGTATGGTGGACTTTGTATAGAAGTGACCTTCCATCCGTAGCTCTTTGAACTTGTATCGGTAGATCTTTGCATCAGTAGCTCTTGGTATCTGTAACTCCTTCTATCGGTAGACATACTCTATCGGTAGCTCAGTAGACTTGTTCTATCAGTAGCTCTATATATCAGTGACTTCATTCTATCAGTAGCTTCATTCTGTATCGGTAACTCTGTATATCAGTTGCTCTTGGTCTATCGGTAGCTCTGGTCTATCGGTAGCTCTGGTCTATCGGTAGCTCTATGTATTAGTGACTATCTGTATCAGTAGATTACTTAGTTCTAGGGATTATGTGTATCAGTAGACTTATGCATATCAGTAACTCTGTCTATCGGTAGACTAAGTCTATTGTTAGACTAAGTACCGGCAGCTCTGTATCAATAGCTATATGCAGATCAGTGACTAACACTTATATGTTTTATGCAAAACATATCCGATTGGGTTATAATTACTTAAAAACTTATATAAACAAAGATAAACATTGATTAACATATTTCAAGGATTATTTTAATATTATTTATCATCTTGATAATTGTATATCATAGATTGAGCGAAGTTTAATATAGATAAACATTAATTGGGATTATCAAAGTATATTAAAGCATAATTGGGATTATCAAAACAGATGAGGTCAAAAATAGGAATATTCCCTCCTTATATTACATGGTGGATGAGTTGATGATGAGTATATTACAAGTTCATCTAGATGAGTTTACTAGGGTTTTATAAGAATACCGTAAAGTCTTTCTTGGGGATTCTGTGGTATTACCCCCCGATGGGTGATCCAATTTTAGATAGATCTATAGTCGGTAAATTATATAGTTCATATGTATCCATATATGATGGAACATTCTGAGTTATGGGAACTGTTGAATTAGATTGATAATCTTTTTTAGTGAGGATTTATTTAGCTGAGTGTGTCACCTTAGGGAGATCTGGTTTTGTTTGCAAAGTAGGACAATGGTAGACTACATCTGTATATCAATTATTGTCACTTGAATCATTTAACAATGAAGAATAATTATACTCCTTCATAGATTTATTACTTATTCAATGATTTAAAGAGATCTATTTGGTTCTCAAATATTGAACAATGGTCAGGATATCATCATATGTGGGTGAAGTAAGAGGATATAATGAATACTACTATTCGATGTCATTATGGGCATTATGAGTTTTTTGTAATACTATTTGGTTTGAAGAATGATCCAACTATGTTCATGGACTTTCTGAATGTGGTGTTCTGATATTTTTTTACTATTTGAGGGTGATTTTCATTGATGACATCCTTGTGAACTCCTCATCTATGTTGGAGCATGTAAATAATGTACATGTTTTTTAGGGAGTTCTTGGTAATCAAAAACCACTCAAGAAGCTATAAAAGTTTGATTTATGGGATCATGAAGTTATTTTATTGGTGGAATTCATGTCCCAAAATAGTATAGCCATGGATACATTAGAGAACAAAGAATTTTTTTTGGAATCCCCTTGGATTGTTGTAGAGGTGAAGAGCTTCCTTGTTCTAGCAAGATATTATAGGAGTTTCATACCTGAATTCTATTAGATTTAAAATCCTATGAATACCTTTACTAGAAAGGATCATTCATTATTTTAGAATTACTAATGTCTATAATCTTTTGATTATATGAATGATAAGTTGGTCAACACACAATTTATTCATTTTTCTGAGGATAAATTTCAGTTTGGGGTTTTATGCGATGCTTCCCATCTATTGTTGAGAAGTGTCTTGATGTAGTAGAGTAATGTTGTTTATTTTTTGTCTTAGAAGTTACATCCCCATGAACATAACTATTTAAACCAGGATGTCATGTTTCTTGTGGTCATGTTTTCCTTGATGATGTGATGATGATACCTCATCCCTAAGCATTTTATTATTTTCACTGATCATAAGAGCCTAATTTATGCCATATCCCAGCATGACCTATGCTTTGGAAAACGATGGTGTATGTAATTATTGAAGTATTTTGAGTGATAGAATTATTATAAACTTATAAAGGGTATTTTTAGCCAATTTTTAAAGTGGTAATTCATGTAGAGATGTCACGCATGAGTCTGAAGATTCTCAGAATGTTATGGAAGATCTCTTAATGATGTATCCTGATATGGGATAAGATGGTTGTAAAGGATTAATTTTTCAGATGATGGTGAAACCATATTTAGTTTAGTATTTGGAGGAATCCCAATTTTGGGATTTTGAGGTGGGGTTTCACGTGGTTGGGTTTTCTATGGTGATTCTCCCGATGGATGGTCTGAGGCTAATCAAAACTAGGTATTGTTCCATGGGAGGATTTTCATTTATTCAGTGATTTTAAGGAGGTTCTCTATGAGTTAAAAAATTCAATATTATTATTATATCTAGGAATGGAAATGATTTATTGTTCTATGAGAATTCAATTTTGGTGGCCTGGGTGGAAGCATTCAATCGTAGAGTTCATTTCAAGAAGTTTAGTTTTCCAGAAGGAGAAGGATGGACACTATGTTCTCAGTGGATTTCTTCAACTCTAAAATTTCCGTCAGTGGAAATGGGAGGATATTTCAATATAATTATTAATTAATATACCTTGTAAGAACCCGATTTTTGCTGTGAATGACTTTGGAATATTCTTGATGATATTCCAGAGCAGCGCCTTCAGACGGCGTGCGATTCCGCGCCCCGGAGTGGACGGAATTAAATTTTCAGTGCGTTCACACTAGAGATGAGAAATGAATGAGATAAGTCCTAAACGGAGTTCCGGATCAGGGATCCGAGTCTATGGATGAGTCTAAAATGGGGTGTTTACCCTAGGAATGACATAAAACTTGTCGGCGCAGGATGTTTGGACACCTCGCCCGCTTCTGGAATGTTAAACGGATAAATTAATTAATTAATTTATTCATTTAATGGTTAAACTCGAGTATCTCTTAAACGGTGGCTCGTATTGGAAAACCGAGGGCACCTTTGAGTTCAGAGCATGCCGTTTACCCTAGGAGGGGTATAAGTTTCACGGGCGCGGGCCGTTTGTGAAAAATGGCTCCAGGGGCGTTTTCGTAATTTGCCGGCTTCAAGCGCTAGGTTTAATAACTTTTGAACGAGGTCTCTGATTAAAATTATGAGACTTCCGTTGTGCTTGAGAGGTGGTGTTTACCCTAGGGGAGGCTTAACCTCGACCCTGCTGAGGGTTTGGGTTCGGGCCGACGGGCGGGTGCTTAAGCATTTCTATTTAAACGCTTAAGTCACCCCCTCCCTCTTCCTCTTCCTCACCTAGACTGAAGTAAGGAGGAACTCCTCTCTCTCCTCCTCCAGCTCTGGCGAAGCAGCTCCGGCAAGCCGCGGCGTGGCGGCGGTCTCCCCGTGAAGCTCCGGGCATCGCCCAAGAGGTAGGAGGTTTTGAGCGTTTTAATTCCTGAACCTTATTTCAACCTCAATTATATGTGTTGATTGTTGTTCTATTGTCGAATCAAAACCCATGAGCACGTAGTCGTTTTTATGAGCTATCCGACGCATCTTTCGGATTTGGTTTTGGAGTTCGGTGGAACCCGCAATCATTCGCCGAAGATTGCGGGTTTGCGGAGGAGATCTGGGGCGTTCTGGCGGGTAGGCGCGGCGGCCGGCCATGCCAGGCAGCGGCGCGGTGAGCCAGGCGGCGGCTTGAGGCAGCTGGGTGTGCGAGGGCGATGGTGGGCCGGCTTCAGGGGGACGGTAGGCGGAGGCGGCTGGGCGGCTCCGGTGTAGGGCAGAGGGGGGGCTGTGGGGTGCGCAGCCCCGCGTGCGGCGCGACCGCGACCCGCATGTCGCGGGTCGCTACTGGGGAAAGGAGACCGGCCTTGACGGCCGGTCGAGGGCGCTGGCCACGACCAGGTGGCCGCGGCGGACTAAACTGGGCCCGCGGCCGGGCCGCGGGCCGGCTGATGGCGGACCGGCCGGACCGGGCCGGTCTGGGCCTAGGGAGTGCCCCCCCTTCTTTGATTTTCCGACGCTCGTAACTTTCGTTACGGGCGTCCGTTTTGCGCGCCGTCAGCGGCAGCATGGAACTTGCGTCGTGGGGAATGTTTAGAGCCAGTTTCAGGAATTTTTAATTCCCGAAACGAGGGGCCACGGAGGCGCGATGTGTCCTTCAGTGGACGAGCGTATTCCCCGAGTTTCTTGTTTTGGACGACGCAGACGCATGCGACGTCCGCTTTGAGTGTCGTCAGTTGCTTTGGGACCCTGGCATCGACGCGGAGGTTTCCAAGGCGGTTTCGGGTGTTGAGACTGGACTTGAGGCGCGGGCCCCACGACCCGTCTTTTGAGTTGCGTGCAGCTTTTAGCGACTTTTTCCTCGGATGTCCGTTCGGGACGTGCGAGCAGTCGATGTTGGGTGTTTTTCAGAGGGGATTGCAACTGTGCAATCCGCCCGCTCTAATTCGGCACGATGGTACGGGGCCCACGAGGGCCATTTGGGCGTCAACGGTGATTTTCCATCTTTATCACCGGGCAACCATTTTGGACAAATGAATAGTCCATCTTTTGTGCTTTTTCGAGAGGATCGCAACGGTGCGATCCATTCGTTGAGTTTCGGGACCGGGATGCGGGTCCCACATGGTGCCGCTCGTGTGCGGTGCGCCGGAACACATCTTTTTCTCCAGGTACCCGTTCCATGCAAGTAAGCAGTCAATTTGACGTGCTTTTCCGAGAGCTTTGCGATGGCGCAGTCCGCCCGACCTTTTTCAGGGATGTGGTGTGGGACCCACCTGACCTGGCTACGGTGAATAGTACCTTTTTCACCGGGTGTCCATTTTGGGCGATTGAGTGCTCAATCTTGTGTGTTTTTCCTAGGGGATCTTAGTGGCGTGATCCGTTGGTTCAGTTTCAGGATCTTGGGGTGGGCCCCACATGGGTTTGGTCACGGTGAATAGTACCCTTTTCACCGGTTGACTGTTTCGGGCGAGTGAGTAGTCTAACCCGCGTGTTTTTCTGCAAGGATTACAACGGTGCGATCCGTTTGGCTGTGCGGAGCCTCTTGCACGATCTTGTTGAATGTGGAGCATGAGAGGTGCTCTGGTGGTGGTTCGTCCTACCTTGTTTGTAGCGGACCCTTGGCGTGTGATCGTGCACTCTTGGGAGAGTGATACATATGGTTCACAAGTTGTGGTTGGCTGTGTCTGTGCCTTTTAGGTATAGTTTTTACGTCATGCCATCGCATTGACGCTGGGTGCCATGTGCACGATAGCCTTTGGTCTGGAAGGTGGTATACTCTAGGAGTATATGAGAGCGCTTGGAGGTACGTGTGGTTTGTACCTGAGATGTTCGTGCGCTTGGTTGGGGTTAACTTGGGGCCACACGTCGTGTGGGCCCCAGGTGCGTGTCGTGTTCTGCTTTGCGTACTTTGACCTCTCGCAATGTAGAGGGTCCCTCGGTGCTTGTTTGTTTGACCAGTAGGGTGGAGCTTTTCCCCTGGCTCTGTGATCATTTGTTTGACCAGGAGGGTGGAGCTTTTCCCCTGGCTATGTGTTTGTTTCTTTGACCAGTAGGGTTGAGTGGTCTCCCGCTAGTTTGGTTCTCGATGGATCGGCCGGTAGCGGTGCTGGTGACACCCAGTGATGGAACAGGTGCTGAAACCCCTTTGGGTTAGTTTTGCTGGAGTTGGGTGGTCGCGTGATACCCAATCCATGTTCGGTTGTCCAGTGTTGTACCCTCCAGTGGGGATGGCCAGAGTAGTTCTGAATTTTACCCTCCAGCGGGGCTGGGCAGTGGGTTACTCATCGACTTCTTCGGGTTTACCCTCCAGCAGGGCTGGGCAGTGGGTTGCTCTCTGACTTCTAGGGTTTACCCTCCAGCAGAGACTGGGCAGTGGGTCACCCAACGCTCTTAGGGTCTACCCTCGTGCAGAGACTGTGCAGTGGGTCACCCGATGCTATTAGGGTCTACCCTCCAGCAAAGACTAGGCAGTGGGTCACCCAATGACCTCTTAGGGTCTACCCTCCAGCAGGGCTGGGCAGTGGGTCGCCCGTCGTCTAGTTCCAGGTCTACCCTCCAGCACGGCTGGGTAGTGGGTTGCATGTCGACTTATTCCAGGTCTTCCCTCCAGCGGGGCTGGGCAGTGGGTCGCCTGATGATGTATTAAGGTCTACCCTCCAGCGGGGCTGGGCAGTGGGTCGCCTGACGATGTATTATGAATTACCCTCCAGCAGGACTGGGCATTGGGACACCTGTTCGCATTCCAGGCTCAGTCTTTCCTACTAGGATAGCCTGTGGCTTTCCTCCGTGATTACCAGAGTGGGACCCATGGTTATACGGGTCAGTGTTGTGAAGGCTTGACTCTGAGGAGACCTCTTGACTACAGGGCAGTGAAGAGGTGTGGTTTGACGTTCCCCCAGAACTCTCAAGTATGAGGAGCTCTTTCCCCACCGAGACACGTTCTTGGGACGCGATCTAAAACTGTGTGGGCGAGTCAGTGCCGCCCAAAGCGGATAGTTTCGAGGTGCGGTGATTGAGCCCCTTGGCTTGCGGTTCGGGGCAGGCATGCGGGATGCTGGGCATCGATGGTGTTACTTCTAGGACTGTTGGCTACTCTTTCCTTGGGCTGAGATACGGGACAGAGATCCCCTTACGAGTTTGTTCAGGCTTCTTGATAGAGCATACATATGCATATACCTCGTACGAGTACCCACTCCTTGGGTTTTGGTTACTCTCCATCCAGGAGAGGCAAAGACTCGCGAGGTATGCCACGTGCTTTCCGTGTCTAGCTTCTCGTGGTTGGACGAGTCTAGTCTCCTGCTATAGGTAGAGAATACTCGACAAGAAGTTCATTTTCTCACCGTTTCCAGCTCCTTATGCCTGGATGAGTCTACCTCCTTTCTTTTGTTGGGTTGAGCTGGACTCTTACTGTTCTCCTTACAGTACTCTCTTTTGTACCCCTTTACCTTCTTGTTCTCTCTACTTCTCACCCTTCGATACCTTCTCTTGTTGCTTCCTCGAGCCTTCGGGGTATCCTGCTGAGTATTTTTATACACACCCCTTCTTGGGATTTTCCCGCACTTGGTGTGCCCTTGCAGACGATGGACCGGTGGAGCATGAATTCAGTGGAGCGTAGGAGCTTGGGAGCTTGGACCGCATGCGGTGGTCGTAGCCGGGTTCTAGGTGGGAGACCCATCAGCTGTTTCTTTTTTTTACCTATTGCCGGGTTGTGGCACTTTTTGGTTGGGTGCGTGTTTTGCCCCTTTTTCCTTTTTAAGCACTTTGTACTTATAGTGGTCGTTTCACTTTGTGGTATATATATAGCAGTTGCCCTTTCCTTTTCTTTTCTTGTCTTTACTTTTACTCTGCACTGTTCCATTGAGTTTGCTGCGTGTGTGTGTGTACAGGTGCTTAGGCAAAGGCCTCCTCGAGTTTTTGTGCCTTCGGCGCTAGTCTCCAGCCCCTGGCCTATGGAGGCGGGCATGGGGTAGTTGTGGCTCGAGCCCGGGTAGGGTCGGGATGTGACATACCTAGATATCATAGAGGCTATGATGCTATATTCATGATAGTGGACCGTTTGAAAAAATCATCTCACATTATAGAGATCAATTATTTGATCTTAGTAGAGGTTTTTTTTGAGGCACAATATAGAGGAGGTTTTGAGGCTTCATAGAGTCACTGAGTATGATCATATTTGATCACAATCCTCATTTCACCTACATGATATGGAGAGGTATCCAACAGTATTTTCCTCTATTTTTTTAATAGAACAACTTTTCTTCCATATATGAATGGTTAAGAAGAGCATACCATCTAAAATCATTAAGACATATTGTGCACTTATTTTCACGATTTTGGAGGGTTAGGGATGAGGCACCTAAAAATGGTATAGTTTTCTTATAACAATAATTTTCACTCAGCTAATGGTATGTAACAATTTTATACTTTATATGGATGAGATTTTATTTCTCCATTGTACTAGAATGGGGTTAGATAATCATCAATTCTTTGGTCAGAACTTGTACAAAGAACAATAGAGATGATTTAGGTGATTTATAAGAGGATGAAGGTAGTAAATTATCATTATAAGTCCTATTAATATCATATTATGATACCTATAGAGTTTTAATTTAGATAAAATTTATTCCTAAAGGTGAATCTTTTTCATGGGTATCAATGGTTTCAATGCTGGTTTAAGATTTTTCCATAATTTTTGGGCCTTTCATGGTGTTGGATCATGTTGGATTCATTGTGTATTACATTGAACATCCCCTTTGGATAAGTTAGATACATGATTTCACCCATGTAGCACAACATCACCACTATTATCATGATGATTCTCAGGTTATCAATTGGGAAGAGATTGACGTTGATAATGATGATGCGACCTTCCAGGAGTGGCTTGTGGAGATCAATACTGCTAGGGGAAGGTGTTACAAGGGCATGAAATTCCCTTGTTCAATTACCTATACTCAAAATGTTTCATATTGGAGAGAACCTAGGAATGTGATTCATATATACACGCTCAATATCTTGATTTATTTTATGATTATCTCTTCATCTATATCGATATTTTGATGTTATTGACCTTTTTTATTTCTTATGAAACTATTCTATATTCCATGGTTATTTATTTTTTCCAAGATATTCTTTGAGAGGTATCTCCCACATAAGAGTATTTGGGATATGGTTGTCAATATTATGAAGACTCATGCCTTTTTCCTCTATGTGATTTAGTTGTTCTCATGTGTTGGTGATATTCTTCTGATATATCTCATAGGGTGGCTATTTGGATGACCACTTATATTTTCCTCAATTCATGTATGGTTTTAATTATTGAGGATGAGAATTATTTGATAGGTATCCAATGTAACGGTACAAACCTTCCTGACATTTTCTTTGTAGTTTTCAAGGATTAGTGGGACTAATTAGGTCTTTGGAGGTCATTGGAGACCTTTAAATCTAAAATATTCTACACAATGACAAACATGAATGTAATGGTAGTCCATGTAATCCTCCTATATAAAACAATTAGAATGAAAATAACAATGAATTCATATCCAAAACAAGGAATGTGAAACATCTTGTCATGCCGTTTTTGAGGACATGGTGAGGGAAAAGTGACCCTCGTGTGGGAAAAATTACCTAGAAGAATATATTTTAGGTGACAAACTAAAGAACACCATGTCTAGGACCAGGTCATGATACAACCATGGTTGTGATCATGTATATTTTTAATGACATAAATAGATACCCTTCTTCATGGATCTTGACTGATTCAAAGTTAAAACATATGCAAGGTTATGTGGTGTCTTGAATGTGACTCTACCTCTATTAATAAATGCATGAACCTCTCCTAAATTATTCCTTCATTTTATAGATTCATAGAATGAACCGAGTGTTGGGTTATTTATTTTATTTTATTGAGGTTACATTGAAGGGATATTCTACTGGGTAGGTGTTGGTTCTACCTCCCATGGAGATCTTGATCATTTTCTTATGGATTCTAACTCAGACCATGAATATTATAGTTCATTTTTTTCAAGGCACATTCCTCGCCTTCTATATTCCATTTTTATGTAGGTGATCATTTCATAAATCCCCTTGGTTTTGGGGGATGGGATCAGAGATATGTTTGATGTTGTTTTATGGATGCTGGGTTCAAGAGCTTTTTTCTTCGGCTTAGTAGTGTTTCCTTTGGAAATATTTCATCCTCAATCACCTATTCTTTCAGAGAGAACATTAAACTACTAAATTGAGGTATGGGATTCATTTATTCTATAATTATTTTATGTGAAATCCTAAAGTTGTAATGCTTTATTTCTTTGGGAAATAGTGTAATTAAACATAATTAATGTTAAACTAGAAGTTAGGAAAATATTTGGTATATGGTTGTGGAGACCACATGTGTTTACACCATGTTAATAGTTTCCCTATTTTTTTTTATTAAAAGTGTGCTATCATTTTTTTGTGATATGGTTAACATAATTGTTTTTACATTATTTATCATGTCATTCATGAAATGGAATTTCATGTTTTCTATGTTTGGAAAATTTATAAATATCATAAATCTGGTAATGATTGTTAGCTAAAAAATAATGAGACATGATTTTTTAAATTTTTTCATTTAATTGAATAAATTTGATGTGATGCTTGATGAATTTTAAAATAACTCATTGTTATTTATTATGATGCTATTGGTTTTAACCTATGATAACTGAATTAGTTACTTCATGATGGTAATTAATTGGTTGTTTGATAATGATAGATTTTATGGTGGAGTTATGTTGTTTTATATGAAGTATAGATGCATTGGTTTTAGGGACCACTCACCTAGTTGATTGTTTGTTGTTTTCTTACGGCATTTTCTAATTAAATTGGTTGAGGATCCTTGTTATGTAATGTGATATGAACCTATGATGGTTGATGGTTTAATGATAATGGGTGAGGATTCCAAGGTTCGTGTAAGTAGTGGGAACCTATGATGTTGAGATAAATAGTGACATGCATTGTGTTATTGGTGATGAAATCAAGACTCATGGAGCTATTTGAAGCTCATATTTACTATTTTTATTGTATTTAAATTTGGTATTTTTTATTAATTTATAGAGAATATTCTTAAAAGGATATATGGTCAGGTCTCTTGTTTCTGTATTCCTTTCCCCACTACATGACGTAGCTAGTTGTGCATGGTTTATGCGCCTTTTATAGTAGCTTAGGTTGAGTCATATAGTAACTTGAATTATGTAATAAAAATTAATGTTGAATGGTTTTACCCATGGGTTTATAAGATTAATGTAATGATAAATGATGATAATTCTTGAGGAATCATGGAAGGGTCATATTTTTCTTAGATGACATGGAATTTGGATAATAATTAATGAATTTGTAAAAGGTTTAATAGACAAAATTAAATTAAAGCCTCTTGAAATATTTATTTTCTTATAGAATATCTTGTTCTTAGTAGTGAAAGTAGGGTGTTTGATAGGCGATATATATAGTTGAGGTTAAGGATATGTAGTTTCAGATATTGAGTTTTTGAGCTATATATATATATATTCTTATGTTATGTGAACTCATATGCTACCCCACCCATGTCTGCAGGGAAAATGACACACAGTGGACTTAGGGAGGATGTTTTCTCTATCATATAGGTTTGTGAGGAATAAGTGGATTTCTACCCCCTATTTCTCCAATATATTCTATTGGTTTTATTATATACTATTATACAAAGTGGTTAACATTCCCACATATGTTTATATAGGGTTATAATGACTTTTGGTCATTTAAAACACATTTATTTATGGATATAGTGTCATCAAAATTATTATATGTATATTGTGTATGGGAAGTGATATCTTGAGGTACAATATATAATGTTCGGAATATGGTGGGTACTAAAAAAACCTAGTTACTATCTAAAGATGTTTTTATGGGATATTGATGACATAATTTTGTAATTCATGGGGTGAATGTTGTGGTATAGTTTCTTATGTGTTTTTGGTTAGGATCCTTTTTTTAGAGAGAGAGGTCTCATGAAATGTAGCATTAGGTAAGAGTATCAAACCTTTGTGGAAGTGGTTTTGTGATACATTATATTGTATTGTTATATTTTTATTGTATGTGATTCTTTGTTAGAGGGACATGGTGAGGATGAGAACTTAGTATTCCATTTTAGGTGATGACTTAGATCCACTTGTTTATTCACTAGGGTTTAGTATTATTTCTATATCTTTTACATGGGAGTATATGGGGAGGATCCTACTGAGTATACATTTTTTTCTCTCCCTACATTTATAAAAACTGTTCTTAGGTCTCCAATATCTAGTTCATGATCAAGTTAGATAATACTTGAACGTGGTTTTTTCTAGAGGTTTTTGGGATTTGAATTTGTTTTTGAGGATTTTCGTTAAGTGCTTATAGTTTCTTTTATAGTTGTTCCAATTTTATGACATTACATGCATGTATTGGGATATTTTTCCTTTATCTTGGGTATGATTTTATTGGTGGTTTTATAATCTCTCATTCATCTTGTTCATCTTAGAGGATAAATGCACACTTTTTTTTACATGATATAATTTTAGTGCCTATCACAAACCCATGGCCTATTTGTGGTAGGATTTGGGCATCGATGTCTCTATTATCTAAATTCTATCCTAGGAGGGTTAGCTTTGGGGGCGGAGGACCATGAAAATAACAAAACATCAAATGAAATTGATCAACATGTGATCCATATCACTAGATTTTTGACTACAGGAGATCAACTATTGAGTTAATCTTCTAACATGTTTCTTATCATGATGGGTATATCTACTTATTAGTGAGAATAATTATGTTGTGATTCTAATGGACTTGTCCTAGAGTGGTAAATATTAGGATTTGGTGAAATGTTTCCTAGGTTTGCATTTTATCTAAAGTAATGTTGTAATTTTCTCTATTTAGGTTATGATTTCATGAATGGGTTGATTAATAACGCAATATTTATTTCATGTAATTTCAATGATCATGATTTAGTCAACCACCTCATGGAGATTCAATTTTAGTGTGAACCTAACACTACAAAAAGTGTCATGGTGGCTTTGAGATGGGATCCCAATAGACATATGGGGTTTGGTACACCCCCAATCAACCACATTCATAAGGGGGGTCATTTCTCTATATTAGGCATGGAGTTGGGTACTCACCTGATTGAATCCACTATCAAAAGAGTGTGATACCTCTATATAATTTTTTTTTCATATACTTTCTCAATCTATAGAACAAATGTCTACAATAAGGGGAGTCCAATACTCCCTCGATCGATACATACGGTCAGTAGGGAAAAGGCCCTCTACCTTTCCTTGGTGCTTTGAGTGAGTGTTATATAATTCTAGATGATTGGTTATTCTTCATGGATATTGGAAACCAATATTTAGGCCCTGTTTTACTATCAATATCATCAAAAAATTTTATTTTGGGCTGGTGTTTGTAGTAAGATTGAGAACAAGATTTAAAAATGAGATGAACATAAAATCAATGACTTGTAGACTTGTAGAATGAGATAAACTCATGTATATTTTTCAAACATATTCCCTGAATCCTTATTTTAATTATATTTAATTTAGTACATATTGTTGTGTAAGATATATTGTATGTTACCGGTGAGGAGTATCCTAAGGTAGGGGAGGTCTCCCAAGTAGAGGATTCAGCTTCAGACTCCCCTGGTGAATCCAAAGAAGTGGGGATTGGAGACGAGTATTTTATATCCTCTTCAAGGAAGGGAAAAAACACCATTATAGATTCAGAAGGTTTTATCAAACATACCCGGAGGTCGCACCCAAGGAAAGACTACTCCAACCTGTCCAGTCCTCCAGTAACAAGGTCCGAAAGCAAAGGTAATCCTCATCGAAAAACATGTAATGGTGCTGGCATGCCCGCGAGGGCGGCTGGTGTGGCTGAACCTCCCTTGGTAGGGGTTACACACCCTCCTGGGTTGTAGGGTGAGGATGTGCGATCTACTCAGACTCCTGGGAATTAGCGAGAGGCGGATACTCTTTTTGACTACCAGAGATAGATTGCTTCGGTGATGAATCACATGGACCTTCTTCTTCACTCAGATGAAGAAATGGTGGATCAAGTCTTAGATATTAAGTCTCCACAGGATTTCATCAACCAAATAGTGGGGAAAATTCTTAAAGTGGAAACGACAAAGGGGCAAGGTAAACAGATCGATAGGAAGAAACACATCTTGATTAGAGGTTTCAACATGGGGAAGATTAACTTGGAGGAATATATGTAGTCTTGGGACATCTTGGCAGAACATTATGAAGACATATTGAAGGCCGATCCTTTCACTCAGGTAAGCTCTATAACCTGGATAATGTTTAGGGAGTTTTATTCTAATCAGATCAAATTGTTCTTCAATAAAAATGTCATATCTTTTGGGGATTAATCTGTACTGGTTCAAGGGTTCTCACTTCCCTTTAAAAGTGTTTCGAAATAAAAAATATGATATTGGATGGATTGGATATATTGTATGTCATAATGTATGAAAAAATAAGATTCAAGACATATTGTATTCCTTTGAGTGACTTATCGCTAGTTATGATATGGGGGTATCTTTATCCATTACTTTGTCTATATTATTTCATAATATTATAAGCATTATAACATGAGGAATAATATTATATGATCCACACTAACACTCAAAAATTCACAATGAAAACAAAATATTATATGTTAATGTTAAAATATCTTCAATGTAAGTTATTATTGTTGGATATAATATTTAATAAGATGAAACTTATTTGGAGAATGCATTTTTTTCAAGCAGTTACAAAGGTTATAAGCATTTACATTTACTTTTACATATGTAATGTACAAGTAAATTATTGGGAGGCTTAGGGAGTTTCCCTAAGCCCTGCATAATGTGGAAAACTTCATTAATATGGGTGTTGAGAACTTATATGGTTATTCATGATTCTTCTAAAGCTCTCTTCCTCATTAGATTGCCTCAACAGATACTAGCATATCATGGTTATAAGGATGGTCCTTCAAAGATAACATGTGATTTATCCATACTATGGATAGATCATGAAGGGATGATTTTAATTCTTTCCTATATGAGATATCCCCCTTAAATATGACTGAAGATAAAAATAGAAACCAAAATTTAGTGAAAAGATTATGTTATTCATTTTTTTTAAAATTGTTTTAGTTTTCCATAACAAGTTGATCTTTGAATTGTGGTTTATAATTCCTTCCACTATATTTAATAGGTGATATTCCATTCTTTGAAACCATTTAGTGGAATAAAAGATTTAACATGATTCTTGATTCTCTAAATCATGTTGAAAAATTAAGAAGTATGTATGTCATATAGTATGTTATTAAAAATTGAAATTTCCCCAACTTGGATCTCCCTCGCCTGGTTGAGTTGGGTGGGAATTGGACTTTAGGAACACCTCCCAATACCCTAGATGTTGCTGAATAATAGTGAGGTTGTATGGAATATAGTGGGGAGACTATTAACTATGATAAAATAATGAAATAACAACAGAATTAATATAAATAGGCAAACATATAGCCCATGCTGAATAAAAGGGGAAAACCAAACAATCCAAATAATAATAAATATAATGTAATGAAAGGATGAACATAAATAACTAATGTGATAAAATGAAAACATGTAAAGGAATAAATAGACATAATAAATAAGACTCACCCTCAGTCCCAAAAACCATGCCAGTCTCACTTTAAATCTCTAACCCATAAATCAAGAAAACAATCAAGTATAGGGTCTATTTCCCTTGTTGATACGTACATCTATAAAATATACTAAGGTACCAAATAACAGACTGAATAGGATGTCAGTAAAACTTAGTAGGCTAACACCCAAGGTGTCTAAACAATAGAATATAAATATATAGAGCATGAAATAATTTAATATACAATATCATTAGTTAAATTAATTTACTAATGTAGAACTTCAAATTAACCTATCGACCCTCAAGATATGGGTTTACACCTAGGGTCCACCAAACCAACATTGTCTCTATGTAGGGTATATCTTTTAAGTGGTGGATCCTCCTTTATAGGAAATATCACACATACCATTGGAATATTATCCAATATAGGATTTATTTCCCATATCATGTCTCAAGTAACCAACAAATACAAGTCTATATGAACATTTCCCATGATGGAGTCACTTATATGTTACCATGGCACAATGTTATACCAGGGAAAATGTCACCATTCACATTGGGCTCCATGTTAATCCCCCATGATGGAGTAGCTTACGTATTCCCAGGGAACAATACCATGTCAAGGGGTATGTAACCATACCACATTAGGATCCATGTGAATGTCCCATAATGGACTCTTTTATATATTCCCATGGAATAATGACATACCAATGGTAACATAACAATATAAATTAGTATATTATCCTTCATAAGACGAATCATAGGTACCAAATCTATCAATATAGTGAAATATACTATATATAACCATTTCAAAAAATAACAAGTGGTTGAAATCCAAAGTATATACTACATTAACATGTCAGACATGCTATTATACGCCAAATTGGTCAATCCATCAAATTACTAAATAACAAGCCTTTTATTCTCAATTTGTGCATTCTCCTTCCATGAAGAAATCAACGTAATCACATCATGGAAAGATGAAATTTATCATAATTCACATGTTATATAAATTCTAATTATCAAGTCAATTCTTCAACATTTTCTATTTCATCAAATTTAGGAACCTTCTTTGGTGGTCGTAAATCTCGATCTCTACACCATCGAATCTAACTAGATCTATGGGAGGTATATGGATATGAATTTCCACAAAAAAATATAATTATGATTTATTTATATCTTTCAAATTTAAATACGGTGATATTTCACTTATTGAGGATACTATAAACTGAAATAAACAATAATGAATTATTCTAGACTACCCACCCCAATGGCAAATTAGATGTAGAAATTCCACAACATATGAGGTAGTGGATTGGTTCCTCCTTATTCTACATCAACAAATACCTATAAATATATCAATAAAGGATTTAAAATATAGGTATGTATTGATAATTCTGAACTAGGGTTCTTCCCAAGTAAAAAATAATAGAAAAAGGAGAAGAAGAAGAAATAGGATTACCTTTAACTTTTAAAATCTAGAACACCATGATCTAGTGGAAACTTGATCCTAGATTTAAGATTATTCACATAGGTCACATACAAAAGGTAATAAATTGAGAGATGTTGGAGATCTATTTAAAAAACATAGGGCACTATATTTTAAAAGGTGTTATGGGAGAACCACATTCATTATATGAATAGGGGATTCATGTTATAAATGCCTCAATTTCCCACATATGCTAAGAAATCTACACCTTTTATTTAAAAACCCATAAATAAATTTCACATACTAAAACCAATTAACTCTATATGTTTATGCTTAATAGATATTCCCATATCTATTCAGGCCATGAATGAATTTTATGGAGTTTTCCTAGAACCATTCACTCCTTGTATGGGTTTTATTGGGTGTACCAAGAACCACTCACATCATCACCATTTATGGTGTGATTGTTTCTGCAACTAAACTATATATCAACCTTCTACTTCCTCTAAAAAGCTAACAAAATCACGAAAAGTCTTGAATACTAAGATCTAAACCAGAAAAAACCAAATTCAAGGAGGCTTATCAAAAAATATAAGATGGACGTACTTTGAAAATATGAGATCTTAAAACATCTCCACCATATAATACCTTGTCCTCAATCTATATCCCAAAGTATCTTTTGGGTTATCGATGAACAAGTCTATCCACTATGTTCGCATAATATTTTCTTCTACGACACACCCATGTATCTAATTCACTCACAATAGTAGTACAATTTTCCGTTAGAGTTTCTTCTCAGTATGGTCCACAATATGGATAAGATTCACCTAAAAGGATGCATCAATATCCATATTGATGTCATAAACATCTATCAAGCAATAAAGGTCAGGATAATACCTCCACTATTGTGAAATATGAAACAAACCATTAATGTAATTATAGAACTATAGAAGGGAGAAATGGTATGACACTAAAATAGCCCTCTTGAATATCTTGTATAGATCAAAAAACCTAGGCACTAGATTCCCTTACATTATGATTCTTATTTTCCCCAACATTGAAGACACCCAAAGGAAAACCCAAGTACCAAATTCAATCTCCATAGGTCATCCTCGATAGTCATTGTACAATTTTTACCCGTTCTTATTAGTCACTAATAGCTTTTTGATCAATAGAACATTATCAAACATTTCTTACAAGATACTAGGTCCCAAAGTTTCTAAATCACCTACCTATATCCATTAAAGAGGTGAACAACATGAACTACCAAAAAAGGAATCAAAATGATAAATTTAGATTTATTCCTATAATATTGTTTTAGGGAAAATCTATGAGTACCAGATATCTCTCCCAAGAAACACTAAAATAAAAAACATAGGATCATAACATATCCTCCAAAATTTGAATCATCTATTTATATTATCCATCAATATAAGGATGATATGTTGTACTTAGAAGAACCTAAAATCCTAGTGTCTTTTAAACACCATTCTAAAATAATTTTGTAAAATGGGGATATTGATTAGAAAAAACACTTATTGGAATATTGTGTAATATAACTACCTCTCACACATAAAGACTACCCATATCTGTAATAGTGAATTTATACTTGATTGGAAATAAATAGGACACATTCATTAGTTGACCTGGGATCACCCATACTATATCATTCTTGAGTGGTGTCTTGGGTAAACCTGTTATGAAATATATGTTGACATCACCCCACTTCCACTCTAGAATAGTTAGTGGATTCAAAATCATGGTAGGCCTCTAATGATCTACCTTCATTTGTTGATAGGTGAAACATCTCTTCTCAAAACCCACTATCCCCTTATTTATCCCTATCCACTAGTATTGTATATAGATATCACAACACATCTTCATCAATAATGTATGTACATACCATTTATATAAATAATAATCCTTCATTATTACCTCAGTAAGATCGTATGAACCCATACACAAACATGGATTATAATAACTTCATTGACTACAAGAGACTATACCCATAGTCTATTCCCATTATATAAGTTGTCCCTCAGAGCTAAGTACTCTTGATTAGATAATTTATCTCTCTTTATATGGTCTTGAATCATGGGTATAACATATTTTGATGTTATAGTTACTCATCGCTAATATTCATAAGCATCAAGATGCATGTTTGCAAGAAGTGCCATCAACCACCACTCATAAAAATAATATCATACTTCCTCTATTTTCTTCATCTATCTCAATAAATCAAAAATGAAATTTCTATTTTAGGAGTGTAAGCCAGATCAAAGTCAAAATAATGTAGATACTTAACCCACATCATTTTCATAAGGTTTAGTTGTCATTGAGAAATGATGATCCTAAAGATATTGAGTTCCTTAAATATCACAAATCTCTTTCCCAAGAGAGAGTTCAACAATTATCTCTAGATGTGTACAACCATTTACAACTCTAGATCATGAGTAGGGTAATTATTCTCTTGTGGTCTGAGCTTTTTAGATCCACTATGGACCATTCGATCCTCTTAAATAAGAATAACCCCATGTCCGACTCCAAATTCGTCACAATACATTGTATATTCTTTACCTGGAACATATAAGGTAATGATAAGTGAAGAGGTAAGCCTATTATTTTGATCATGAAAATCCCCCTCAAAATAATATTACTAAATAAACTTAACCCCTATCTTATTCATCCTATAAATTATCAGTTCCAAATGGGGGAGGTCATGGATACAACAGTAGTAATAGAATTTTAGGCCTAGAATTATCAAAACCTTAAAGAATTTCTTTGGTCATTCCCAAGATAACAGGGTTTCACCCTTCTCGAGGTCCACTACCACTCTAGATTTTGAGATAACATGACCCAATATGTGGACTATACAATTACAGATGTAGAATTTGGATAGCTTAGTGAAAATATGATTCCCTCTCAATATATTTGGGATGATATCAAGATATTGGGAATGATCATCTATAGAGTGGGATTACACTAAGAATTTATTTTTGAAAACCACCATAAACTAATATAAGAATGGATTAAAGAGCTAGTTAATAAAGGCCATGAATATTATTAGTATGTTTTTCTAATCAAAAGGCATCACCAAAAACATGTACTAGACATACATACTTCTAAAATACATTGGGGGTATGTAAGATGGTGTCACCCATAACCAATGGTACCCAAACCTCAAATAGATCTTTGATAAATTCTATAAAACTCATGATTGATTAAAGAGATAATCATTTCATGGGGGGTACATCGGTTCGTATCCATCATTTTTTAGCATTATATTTTACCCACATAAGTGAAAAGTACCACAAAACTTCATATAAAAGAGAAAGAGAGAAATCCATGGTGGTGTACTTGGTAATATAAATCCATTTTATTATAGATATTCCAATAGAACTTTTAGGTCCGAAATCTTAGCTGGTTCCATCCTATAAGGATGGATAGAAATTATATCAGCTTCTAGCACCAACATGATTGTGAACTCGATAAACTGCTCAGATGGTATACTAGATAACTCTTTAGGAAATACATCTAGAAAATTCTCTAGTATTGGAGGAAAATTATCCTAATAGATTCCTCCATCATCTAAGAAAATTCTAGCTATTTGAGCTATGACACAATCCAATCAACACTAAATTAGTCCTAAATGACCATTATAGAGATCCTGCTCACCCTTGTGATAATAGCTACCCCTTCTAGAGATAGAAAGGAAAATATCATCAAATAACAGTCAATATGATCCTTGTAAAGAACAATCCAATCCATACCGAGAATCAAATTTAAGAATATCATTTCCAGCACCAATAAAACCCAAAGGAAATGATATCAACAATCTTCAATATAAAACTCCATAAAAGTTTTTATAACCTATGATCATACTTCTAATGACATATCAATGGTCATAACACCATCCAAGATCTCCACAACCAACCCCAATCCATTGTAAAATTGAGCATATAAAAAAATGTGATTCTCCTATATCAAAAAAATGTTGGAAATGGTAGACAATACAAGTGTCTTACCTCTACATATAGAAGCTCCTATATCTAAAGTACTTGAAACAGACCTAATTGCCTAAAAATGACTAGTACCTATACCCCTAGCTCTATTCATACTCCCCTATGATTCTCTCTCCATCTGGTACCTCTAGTTCTACGCTGAGTTAACAGATACCCTATCGTAGCCTAGACATCTAGTGGAACTCCAAATACCTTTCTACTGATGGGTAATTGGTTACCTCCATTACTCTAATTCCTATCCTGACCCCTAAATCTTCTTTGATATTTTGGGATCCTATAAAATCTTTATCAATAATCCATATTCATATAATCATGACACACCATAGTGGGGTGATGAAACTTGAGGGACATGTGCCTATCCCTACCAAACTAAAAGAACACCACTAAGTCATCATCTTGAGATGACCTTCCACTACCATGGATATAAATCCTGATATATCCCTAGTGGTAACCATCATAGTGGTGATTATTAATTATAGAATAAGAGATCCTTGATCACTTAACTAAGATCCACCACTTGGGGACTCTAATAGGTTCCCTTCCCTGATGAGAGTTTGATTAATCATATCTACAAAGTTTCTTAGTAGAAATGAATTCACCTACAACAATATCTCATAGTGAATAAATTCATGGAATTGTTTAACCCAATCTATATTATTTACTACCAAATTTGGAGAAACGTTTTGTAGTTTATTGAAAATTATAACATAGTGCATCACTAACATGATCCCCTACATCATGTGCATTAACTCTTGATCTCTCTCAACCCTCGATGACTCTAGATAGGAGTGGATTAGGAACTTATCATTGAAATCCTTTTAGGCTAAATCCACCTATTGAAACCCTTTGTCTATAATGTCTCACCTATGCATAGATAGATCCCATATAATATAAGAAGAATGTTTCACCCTCCCATCAGTGGGTGTCTTGAGGTTCTTAAAGATAATCTAGGTTAACTCAATCTAGAACTCAGTTAATTCAATGCCTCCCTCCCCAATGAACATTGGTGGATGCATCCTATAGAGAAATTTGGTTAGATCATTCCTTGAAGGAATGGAGAAAAAAATATCATTTTCTAGGGATTGCATGACCCACAAGAAGTCATCACAAACATGACGATTCATTGGGTTCTTCGGAGCCACAAGAAGTTATGTCTCATCTATGTTGGGATTGTGATAATTACCTATCTCCTGATTCTCAACTCAAATATGACAAGGATGAATTTTCTTTAAAATGGTTAACAAACTACTTAGACCATGGAATACACAATAAAATCAACCTAAAAGGATAAAATATATACAGAAATACTCACTCAAGGATACTCTATATGTGTCTTAATAATATAATTTGAATAAGATATTCATCTATTTCATTTATTTTTAAAAATATATCAATGGATTATATCTCACAATTTAGATAGGGTGATATGTCCCATGAGATAAATATGTCCCTAGAATGAACATTTCATGTAAACATATATCCCCACATGACTACCATGATGCATAAATAATCATCTCATGCTATACCATCCCACGAGTAAAATCTCAATAAACAATAATATCACAGAACTAGTGAATCACCCAAGGTGATGTACCTTTAAAACTATAATATGAAAAAAAAACTTGAACAATAGTCCCATACTTGGGTACCCGATTTCCCCCATATTGGGGTTAGATACTTACATGAACCATCTCATTACCATGCCCTAACACTTCCTCGTCTCCTATCCACATTTCCAAGATAACAGTACAACTGAAAATATCCTACATCTTATACTACTTTGTAATATATGTAACCCAGTGCTACCTCAAGTGATTAAGATGGGTGGGCTACGAGGCCTTAGCCATGGATCCCTATATTCTAGAGGCTTATAATTAGAAGATAGGATATAGGGAATATAGTTAGGAGACTATAAACTGTGGTATAGAGTTGAAATAATAGTGGAAATAATATAAATATTAAAACTTTAATCCATTACATAATAAAAGGAAAAAACTAGAAGAAAAATAATAATAATAAATACCATGTAATCATAGGATGAATGTAACTAAATAAAATGATAAAAGTAATACAAGTAAAGGAATAACAAAACTCAATAAAGAAGAATCCAAAAACCCTAATCTCGAACCCTATGCCAGTACCATCTCTAAGATCAAACCTATTCTATTATCAAAAATTCAAGTATAGGGTCCCTTTCAATTATCCGTACCAGAATCCATGAAATTGACCTAGGCCCCAAATGATAGCCCAAACAGGGTGTCATTACAAATCAGTAGGCCCACACCAAAGGAGTATAAATAGTATAGTCTAAATATATAGTGAATTTTATAATGAGATAAAAATGTCTTGAATTAAATTAATTAACTAATAATGTTCATGAAATTTACTTGATGACCATCAAGCTCTGGGTTGACACCTAGGGTCATCAAAAACTTCGTTTGTTTCATGTTAGTTGTCTCTATAAAGTGGAAGATCACCCAGTTTCTAATAGATCAACCATTATATTTTTTGATTCTTATATCTAGAATTAATCTCTAATATAATTTCCCATATAAACAAAAAATACTAGGATCCATATGAATTTTCCATGAAAGATTCACTGGTGTGTTCTCATGAAGCAATGTCATACAAGGGAAAATGTCACCAATCACAATGGGCTCCAGGAGAATTTCCTGAATTGGAATCCCTTACACCTTCCAAGGGTGAAATACCATACTAATAATAAGTAACCATCTCTTATTGGGATCTATAAAAATGTACCATGTATGAGTTTCTTACGTCATTACATGGTGCAATACCATACCTGAGTAAAAGTAACGATATCATTTGGTGAATTCTAATATATAGGAAAAATAAATGTTATTATGTATCATGGGATTGCAAAATACATGCTTGGGAATCACATTGGAAAACATCATGTACAAGCAGGGAAAAGCATAAAATGAACAGACTATTTGAAAATACTATCATAATCCACTTTTGTTCGTTAATCCAATTGATAATTAACAAAACATTTATTATCAATTAGTATATATTCTTAACTAATACAAATCATTGTAGTAATAATATTAAAATTTATCATTTATCATAATTCACATTATTTTCCAATTCTAATTATCAATTCAATTATTCCATAGTTACCATTTCATAAAGCATTGGAGCAACTTTCGGGTTGTCATATGTTTTGGTCTCAATGTCATGAGACCCAATGATATCCATGGGAGGTATGTGGGTATTAATTTCCTAAAAATTAGAATATATATTAAGTTAGTAAATTTTCCTGGAATTACCACAAAATATAACTTATTTCCCATAATTGTGTATGGAACAAATAGTTGGTATTTTTCTATACCACCCACCTCAAAAGTGGAGTAGACATAGAGAATCTATAACATCCATGGTAGAAGCTTTATTTCACATTATTTACTTTTAATTAAGGTTGATAGATTTTTTAATAAAGGATTTATAATCTGGATAGGGCTTGAACTTCACAAACAAGTGTTCTTCTCATGGAAAAACTAACCGAATAAAAGGGGATAAAGAAGTAAGAGGATAACACTCAAATTTCTATCAATAGAACACAAAGATCTAATGGAAACACACACATGGTTTGAAGAGGATTCATAGAGGTCACCTATGTAAGGTTGTTTTCAAGATAAGGGGGTGTATGATCTCAGAAATATGGTATATGAGAGTTTAAATAGTGACCTAGAAATTCTACCTTCAAGATGTGAATAGGAGATTCACTTTGTGAATTACTTTATTTCCCACATATGTTAAGACAACTATTACCTCCGATTTAAAACCACATAAAACCATTTCTTGTCATGAAACTAGTTAACTCTATAAATTTTAATTTCATAGGTCTTCTTATATATATTCAGGCTGTGAATTTGGTTAATTGGGTCTACTAAGAATAATTCAGTCCATGTATGGGTTTCATTGGGTCTACTAAGAAGCATTCACATGGTGAATGGACCATTCCTGACATGAATTTATTGTGCTCTATGAAATCATATCCCATTATAATTCATATGAGTACCTAGAACAAATAGAATAAGACTCAAATAATAAGTTCCATACTAAAAAAATCCAATATCAAAGAGTTTTACAAAAAATATAAAGTGGTACATACCTAGAAAAAATGGGATCTTACAAAAATGACATAGAAATTGCATTGTGGTGTGTCAATGATATTGGTTATGGTAAGCCATGATTAGATCACTCAATATAATATGAAATATCATGTAATATAATTTAGTATAATACTTAAATTTTATAACTTTTATATTGTAAAATACAATTAGTCTTAACATATGATGGCATTGATGCATGGATAAAAAAATTTATCATTTTATCCCATTAGAAATATCAATGCCAATATTAAAATTTTATTTAGGGAGCTAAAGGGTGATATCACATGACTTTTGTAAGATGATTTATATATTTTTGACTATACCATGGACTAATATATAATATATCATAAATTATGATAGATATGTGAAGGGGAAGGGTTTGTGATATAAACTACATTAAAAGTGTCACGAACCAGCCCGGGTACCCTGGTAACCTGATAACAGAGCTGGCCTTGACATAGCCCAAAGGGCGTTCCTGATCCCCATGGATGAGCGACCAACACCTGGCATCACATAACAAGCAAGTGGGAACGATTTTTCCACCAACAATGTGAAATAAATGAAAAAAGATAGTATGCATGACAAAAGAAACTCCACCGAGAGTAATGTACCCGAATAAAAAGAGGCATAAAAAGCCCAATGTACTACAACCCAAGTACTAAAAATGGGAAAATAGACCCAAGGTCCCTAAGGAAACAACTCACCAAGACTAGAGATCAACCACTGGATCCACCCTAAAGATATCCCTTCCCTTTGCTTGATCCTGTGTCACGACCCGTCCATGGGGCCTGTTCCATGACTACCCCAAGCCCGCCTTCTATAGGCCAGGGGCTGGCGACTAGCACCAAAGGCGTAATTCCTGATAACTGGGAAGGAATCGCCTTTATAAAACATAAACACATCCAACCAGAGTACAAGTGGAAGTAATACACTAAGTACAAAAGAAAGTGCTGAAATGTAAATGGGCCCGAATACAAACCCAACTGAGAAGTACAGCTACAACTGAATAAAATTACAATAGAAAAGACAAACAGCTGGAAGATAGAAGCAGCTCCTGGGTCGTCCACTTCAGATCCTACCTGAAGGGTAGGCATAGATAGCCTCCTCAACGCTCTAACCCAACATCCTCCTCCGAGTACCGTCTCGTCGTGAAGTACACCTCTGGGTACTGACTTGTTGTGAGGTCCACCTCCGGGTACTGACTCGTCGAGAGGTCCACCTCTGGGTACCGTCCAGTCCATGTACACTCGATCTTTGTCAGCGATGTCCATCGTCTGAATCCAACACAATGAGGTGCGGGCATAGCCCATGCAGGGGTGAGTATAATGATACTCAGTAGGGACCCTGATACCCCCATGGTCTCACTAAATCCAACAAGTATAACCACAAAGTAGGATCTCATTAGATAACACTTACTTAGGTATAAGCCCATACTTATACCGAAGTTATGAAGTAACCCATCTCAATAAATAGGTAATCAAAAAGTTTATGAAATCAACGGATAACCCCTACTTAGGTATATTCCCATACATGTACCTAAGTTATCAAGTAACCCATCTCAATCATGAGGTAAACACAAAGGTCATTGAATCAGCTCAAACAAGGATTTTATTCTTGATGTCAAAACAATGGATGCTGGAGAACTCCTCCTCTATCGAGTACATTGGTCCTGTCACGACTCCAAGATGCTACTCTCTAACCTTAAACTGCTGAGGTACTACTCCTGTCGAGTACCATGGGTCCACATCCAAACACAGTAGTGCTCTCCGCCAGGGGTCTGCCACCCAAACATAGTAGTGGTTCCCCTAATAGCCTACATAGGTACTTCTTCGGTCGAGTACCATGGGTCTGCTTCTAACTTCTAGGCACTCCGTCCGCCATGGTTCTGCTGCCAAATTCTGGGTGCTCTGTCCACTGGGCTAGTCGACTCAATCCAAGTCGAATCGGTCAAGCAGTCGTTAGGTCCACAACTTCTAGGTCTCCACACTCCGTAAAATCGTCTCCAGGAGGATCTGCTCCACGAGATACTAGTAAATACTCCATGTATCACAAATTCCCACAAAGAAGTATCACAATGGACTGCATCATCACAAGGGTTTTAATGCAATATACGACGCGTCAATCGGAAGCCCGGTCTGGGAGTTATTAGCCTTTTTGTCCCAGGGGCCCGGTTGGTTTCGTGTACGAACCAACCCGAACATATCTCAACTATACCCCAAACTCTCATAGGGTATACTCAAAGGGACCGTTTCTCAACAAGATTACCAATGTCGCTGACGGTTTGTCAAATGAACATCTGGTCTGAAAGTTATCAGCTTTTCTGTCGAAGGGGCCTGGATGGTTTCTAAGCTAAAACCAACCTGACCATACTCTAACTGCATCCAAACCTCAGGTGAATTATGCCAAAATATCTACCTCATCAAAAGGAATCCAACATAGTTGACGACACGTCAATCAGATGTCCGATCCTTAAGTTATGAGCGTTTCCGCTTCGAGGGCCCGGTTGGTTTCATGTTGGAACCAACCCATCCATACAAAAACTTCACCGAAAGCTTGAGTGTTATATACCAAAACGGCCTTCTCGATCCAAGGAATCCTACGGAACTGACGGTGCATCGATCTGAGGTCTACAACTCATGTTATGGTCTTTTAACTGAAGATGGTCCGAAAATAGGTGGTTTGGGCCTGGTCCGACCCGGCCCAATACCCCATGGGTCGGCCTGAACTGGGTCGACCCAACCCGGGTCTGGGTCCGGCTCAGTTGGGCGCGGCCCGGCCCAGCTGGCGCGGGCCGGCCACGGCTCGGCCAGCGTGGCCGAGCGGAAGCCATGGAGCGGGGGTGCGACCCCTTACTGATAGGAACCAGCGGCGCTTGGTGCCGCCTTGTCGTCCCAGATCCTGCAACCGCGCGAGATCTTCTACCTCGCCGCCACGGCACAGCCCTGGCGGGTCTTCTTCGGTGGTGCGCTGGGGCACCGCCGCCTCCAGGCATCCGAATGGCTCCAGCCGCCGCCTCCGGTCGCCGGCGGCGCCGCCACATTCCGCGGACCACCGGACGCGCTCTTGTGGTCCGTTTTGCCCGCTGTCAGCGCCTAAGGTCACCTCGGGACCCGAACATCACTATAGAGGCTTCAAAGTGCCTCTGCGGTGCCATTTCATCGTCTCCATCAATCCTCACACATCAAACAATCTTCGAAGGGTCCGGACTTGTTCGTTAGCCCGTGCCCTCCGCGTTAGAGGCTCATACCTTTGTTCAACAAATAAGAACTCCCAATCTAGAGGGTATAATTCACATAATTATAATTATACAAAAACATCCCATACCTCGCAAGGACTTCACATGTCGTCGAGCCGTGGAAAGAGGCAAACATCGCAATGATCGGACGTCGCGAAAGATCGATGCCGATTCCGTTGACGTCGGAGGAAGAGTCGTCATCGATGGCAACATTCCCCGCGATGGTCTCTCCTCCCTTGATGTGAAGGAAGAATAAGAGAAGGCACATTGTCGGTGACTTCACGTTCTTCTTCAGAGGCGTTCTTCGTCGGAGGCGTTCATCGTTGAAGAGGCATTGTTCTTTGTCAAGAACGTTCTTCGTTGGATGGAGGGAGCTCCTCTAAATTCTCCAAGAATTTCCCACACAATATTTGCGCAACCAAATATTAAAATGAGGTTTCTCCCATTTTAACAAATTTTCATGAAAATTCAATTTAATTCAATCTCATTAATTAATTAAATGGTTGGAAAAATATTAAGTGCTAAGAGAGAGATAGAAGGTGGAGAGGCTCCACTCCAATAAATGAGTGGAGTTGTCATGTATTAAACAAGGGGTGAGTTATGGGGAGTTCAATGGGTTATGTGGAGTTCAAAGAGAGTTAAGGTAATGTGAAAGGTTGGGGCTTGTGTGGGCCCCACCTCACAAATATCCTCAAATGGGTAGTTAGGTGCTTTTGGGTCCCACCACAAGTTCCCCATGTAGGATAAAACCACCTTAGATATAAAAATAAAATTGTTCCACAATTTTATTCACTTCTCATTTAATCCACAAATTTTAACTTCTCCTCCCATGAAAATGAAACCACGGTAAAGGTCCCCTAAATCAAATACTGGTGTTGTGAGTTCATTGGTGCCCTCAGATTTCTATTCCGAGCACTGGTTCAAAAGATAGAAAAACCCGCTTGTTTGTTCACTGAACGTACCAGGGCTAAACTTCGGAAATTGTATCTAGGCACACCGGGCCTCGGAATCAGGTGCTGTCAGAAACTACATACTCGTAAAACTCCAAGGTATTTATGAAAAAAAATTTCCTTGAAATTTATGGGTGTTTACATTACTCCCACCTTAGATATTTACGTCCTCATAAAGCTATAACACAAATAATGGAAACTAAAGGAGGTACCGAGCACACATCTGAGCCTCCCGCTCCGTGTGCTCTCTTGGAGGTTCCCGTGCTACCAGTGAAAGCACATAAGAGGAATCAACCATCATCATAGGAACCAATCCTGTCGATCCTCAACCTTTACTGGAACCTCCATGAATGTCACCCCGTTATCGATGTCTAGCTCCCTATGGTCGATGATGACAGTTAGGTCATTCATGCATCTCCTCTACTGAGATATGTTGATGACGTCTTGCACCAGGTGCAACTGCAGTGGAAAGGTCAAGTGATAATCCACCTCGCCTACCCTGCTGATGACCTAGAAAGGTCCGTTGAATCTTGGAGATAACTTGCCGCGTTGGCCACATCTCTGTATTCCTCGTCGAGGTGAGACCCGTAAGAAAACGTTGTCACCATCCTCAAACTCCAGTGGTCTCCGTCTTCTATCAGCATAGGACTTTAGTCTATTCTGTGCAGTTTACATCCACTCCTGGATGATCTGCACCTTCTCCGTCGTAGCTCGTACCATCTCTGGTCGGCAGGAAGTTGGCCCACTTGGTATGTCGGTCGACGATCACCCTTCTTCTCTTACAGTCTCAAAGAGATGCTAAGATTTCTCTTTTGACGAAAAGAGAAATCTACTTCATCCCCTAGATGAACCATGTTCTTTGCCTAATACAGTCATTCCTAACATAAATACTTCAATTCATGTCTTGGATGATGTCATAAGGCCTCGACTCTACTTCCAAGAGATCCAACCGTCACTCTCACCTCTAAGGATTGAGTCACACTATTCGGCATCAGTGTGTGGTCACTAGGTCTCCTTCAGTAGTAATCTCAAAAGTGAGGGTCAAGTCAACAGTTTTTATCCAGAACCTCTCAGTATCATTCCAATAAAAAGGACAGGTAAGTAAACGTCAAAAAGATAAGTGTATTTTATTACTACAGCTCGTAGTATAAGACACATAACTACAAAAAACAACAACATCATGGAAACTAGAAGCACAAAAAACAATGGCCTCCATGCCTAGAACTAGTTCTACTCCTGTCCGCAAAGGATATAAGAAATGCGACAAGCTGCTCCGTCGCCTCTCCTAGCCGCTAAATTCCAGTCCTCCTACTAAGCGCATCCGCAACAACGTTCCCTTTCCCAGGAGTATAGACTATCTCAAAGTCATAGTCCTGGAGGAACTTAATACTCAAAACTCTTGCTGCCACGAGGGTAAGGATAACCGACTCAAGAGTGGTCGGCCGAACCCTCCTATGCATGAGTTTATCCTGTGCTTCCTGGGGTTTCCTTTTCACCGACCAAGGTAAACCCATCCCAATGTTGTAGGTAAACCACATACTTTTTGCCTAATACATTCAATCTATGTATGAACTGTGGATCAAATCCATACCCAGACCAACGTCGTAAGGCCTCGAAACTGCCACCTAGAGGTTCCAACCGAAACTCTCACCTCAAGGGCCAGATCATACTGTCGGTGTAAGTGTGATTATCGAGTCTCCTCCCAAAGGTATCTCCAGACGTGAGGGTCGAGTCAACAGTTTTAACCAGAAACTCTAGGTATGGGACAAGATTCGTGGAAGGATGGAATGATTCGTATCAATGTCTATTGATACGACAGCTAGTAGTAGACACAGATCATTCCTCAAATCATTTATAGAGCCTTTCAGTCACACTCCTTGACCGCATGCAGTTACTCTCTTCCCCTACCCTCTTGCTCTCTGAGCCTAGCGGGGACTACATAGGCGGGTGGTTGTAACATGTAGAAATGTACACAACCTCATGTTTCCCTCCTAGATCTCCTTCCACGTATGCTACTATGAAGATTCATATTTCCTTAACACTTCCTCTTCTTGAAACATTTTACATGCCCAATTCTCTGAGACTGTTTCTAGTTTCTGCTTCTTACTACTTACATTCATTAGCAGTATTCGTTCAGCCAAAGATCATTCAACCACAATGGTTCCCTCTAGCACCCTAGCATAGGTAGGAATGCACAAGAGAAGAAGTGATGGCTCTGATGTCCTTTAAACACACCTCGCTCAGAAGTCTGAGCCCTGAAGCACTAATCGCATCGTATTCATCGAGTACCAGGAATGGTCGGTTACCCTTAATGAATACTCAGCTACCGACATGTCGTCCTGTCGAAGCTGTATAAGCTCCAGAAAAATCTCAGCCAACTTCTCAATCTAGTCCTCAACCGCCTATGAGTCGGGCTCACCTCGGAACCTGAGGGGTATCTTATGCTGAAACACATGTAAGGTACTAAGCCTATATGTGTCATCTACCAGTACCGCCTATTGGAACAGCTGACCAACAGGTTGTGATATAGCTGGATCACTACCCGAAGGAACTATCTCAGGCATCAGTCCATGTATCGAAGCCTTATCACTATGCGGACCAACCTCATGGTCACTCATTGGGAAACACCAGTAGCTAAGATCTCCATCTGCTCTAATAGTTTCTAAACTAGGCATAGAACTCTAGCAATCGCCTCTATCTAGTCCACTACTGTCTGGGAATCCGCCTCGCCTCGTAACCTCGAGGCCTCTGCTGCTGGAACTCGTGCAACGCGCTCTGTCAGCTTACACCATCAACTAGTACTGCTGGTGGCATCTACTGCCTAATGGGTGGTGGTGCTGCTGGTACACCACCCGAATGTGCCAACATAGAAAGAGGGCCCTACACCAGAGTATCATCACTCGGTGGGCCATCATTGAGTACTATCTTGGAACTCCAACTGACTGTCTGCGTGGAGACATCCTAAACAGATGCGACATGGTCAAATGATTAAAACCTGGTGAGCTGACATAGTTTGAGCTGACTTAAAGAAAACTTTTGGAAACACACACAAAATCAGTGTTTTCGTGCACTAAGTTGGAAATGAGTAGTCGGGGTCCTGGTGTATGGATACTTCGGCCACCTCACCAACACTGGACTCCCTGAACTGAAGACCACAATCAGTACCCCTAACACTATTTCTTCACATAAAGGAATGATATGAGTCACGAGTTCTGCGGTAGAACCGACTGCTTTGATACCAATTTGTCGCGACCCGTCCTCAGGGCCCATTCCATGACTACCCCAAGCCTGCCTTCCATAGGCCAAGGGATGGCGACTAGAACCAAAGGCATAAATACTGATAACTGGGATGACATTGCCTTTATAAAACATAAACACATCCAACCAGAGTACAACCAGAAGTAATACACTAAGTACAAAAGAAAGTGCTAAAAATTAAATGGTCCAGAATACAAACCCAACTGAGAAGTATAGCTATAACTGAACTAAAGTACAACTGAAAAGACAAATAGCTAGAAGATAGAAGCAGCTCCTGGGTCATCCACCTCAGATCCTACTTGAAGGGTAGGCATATATAGCCTCCTCAACGCTCTCGCCCACCAACCTCCTCCGAGTACCGTCTCATTGTGAATTCCACCTCCAAGCACTGACCCATCATGAGGTCCACCTCTGGGTACTGACTCGTCATGAGGTCCACCTCTGGGTACCATCCAGTCCTGGTACACTCGATCTCTGTCAGTGTTATCTTTCGTCTACATCCAACACAACAAGGTGCGGGCATAGACCATGCAAGGGTGAGTATAACGATACTTAGTAGGGACCCCCGAGACCCTCATGGTATCACTAAATCCAACAAGGATAACCACAAAGAAGGATATCACCATATAAACCTTACTTAGGTATAAGCCCATACTTATACCTAAGTTATCAAGAAACCCATCTCAATCAAGAGGTAATCACCAAGGTTATGAAATCAACAGATAACCACTACTTAGGTATATGCCCATAAATGTACCTAAGTTATCAAGTAACCCATATCAATCATGAGGTAAACACATAGGTCATTGAATCAGCTCATACTAGGATTTTATTCATGATGTTGAAACCACGACTGCTGGAGAACTCCTCCTCTATTGAGTAAAGTGGTCCTTTAATGACTTTGAGATGCTACTCTCTAACCTTAGACTGCTGATTTAATCCTCATATCGAGTACCGCGGGTCCGCACCCAAACACAATAGTGCTCCCCGCCAGGGGTCTGCCGCCCAAACATAGTAGCGGTTCTCCTAATACACTACAGAGGTACTATTCCTGTTGAGTACCACGGGTCTACTGCTAACTACCAAGTGCTCCGTCTGCCGTGGGTCCGCCACCAAATACCGAATGCTCCTTCCACTGGGCTAGTCGACTCACTCCATGTCGAATCGGTCAATCAGTCGTCAGGTCCATAATTACTAGGTCTTCGCACTCCGTACGCTCGTCTCCGAGAGGATCCGCTACATGAGCTACTGTTTGATACTCCATGTATCACAAAGTCCCACAAATAAGTATCACAAAGGACCGCCTAATCACAGGGGTCGCAACGCAATAGACGGCACGTCAATCGGACGCCCGGTCTGTGAGTTATTAGCTTTTTCATCCTGGGGGCCCAATTGGTTTTGTGTATGAACCAACCCAACCGTATCTCAACTGTACCCAGAAATCTCATAGGGTATAATCAAAGGGACTGTTTCTCAATGATATTACTAACACCGCTGACGGTTCATCAAACAGACGTCCGGTCTGAAAGTTATTGGCTTTTCCGTTCCAGGGGCTCGGTTGGTTTCTAAGCTAAAACCAACTCGACCATACTCCAACTGCGTCCAAACCTTAGGTGAAGTATTCAAAAAGATTTGTCTCATCAAAAGTAATCCAACATAGTTGATGACATGTCAATCAGACATTTGATCCTTATGTTACGAGAATTTCCGCTCCGTGGACCTGGTTGGTTTCGTGTTCGAACCAACCCAACCATACCCAAACATCACTGAAATCTTGAGTGTTATATACCAAAACGACCATCTCGATTCATGAAATCATACGCAACTGACGATGCATCGATCGTAGGTCCACAACTCATGTTATGGGCGTTTAACTGAAGATGGTATGAAAATAGGGGGTTTGGGACCGGTCCGAGCCGGCCCAATACCCCCTGGGTCGGCCTGAACAGGGTCGAACCGACCCGGGTCCAGCCCAGTTGGGCACAACTCGGCTCAGCTGGCGCGGCCCGGCCGCTGGGCCAGTCGTAGCTCAGCCAGCATGGTCGAGCGGATGCCGCGGAGCGGGGGCGCGGCCCCCCGCTGATTGGAACCGGCGGCGCTCGGCACCGCCTTGTCGTCCTAGATCTCACAGCCGCGCAGGATCTTCCTTTTTGTCACCGCTGCACAGCCACGACGGGTCTTCTCTTCCGGCGCGCTGGGGAACCAATGCCATCAGGCGGCCAAACGGCTTTGGCCGCCGCCTCCGGTCGCCAGCGTCGCCGCGCCAGTGTGGCGTGCCACCGCCACCTTCCACGGACCACCAAACGCGCTTCGGTGGTCCGTTTTACCCGCTGTCAGCGCTTAAGGTCACCTTGGGACCCAAACTTCACTTATGAGGCTTTAAATTGCATTTGCAGTCTTGTTTCATCATCTCCATCAATCCTCACACATCAAACAATCTGCAGAGGGTCCGAGCTTGTTCGTTAGTCCGTGCCCTCCGCGTTAGAGGCTCATACCTTTGTTTAACAAATAAGAACGCCCAATCTTGAGGGTATAATTCAAATAATTAGAATTATACAAAAACAACCCCTACCTCGAAAAGATGTCACACGTCATCGAGCCATGGAAAGAGGCAAGCGTCGCGATGATCGGACGTCGCGGAAGATCGGTTCCTATTCTGTTGATGTCGGAGGAAGAGTCATCATTGATGGTGACATTCCCTGCGGTGGTGTCTCCTCCCTTGACGTAGAGGAAGAAGAAGAAAAGGCACGTCGTCGGTGACATCACGTTCTTCATCGGAGGCGTTCTTCGTCGGAGGAGTTCTTCATCGAAGAGGCATTGTTCTTCGTCAAGAACGTTCTTTGTTGGAAGGAGGGAGATCTTCTAAATTCTCCAATAATTTCCCACACAATATTTTCCCAACCAAATATTAAAATGTGGTTTCTCCCATTTTATCAACTTGTCATGCTAATTCAATTTAATTCAAACTCATTAATTAATTGAATGGTTGGAAAAATTTTAAGTGCTGAGAGAGAGATAGAAGGTGGAGAGGCTCCACTCCAATAAATGAGTGGAGTTGTCATGTATTAAACGAGGGGTGAGTTATGGGGAGTTCAAGGGGTTATGGGGAGTTCAAAGAGATGTAAGGGAATGTGAATGGTTGAGGCTCGTGTGGGCCCCACCTCAAAAATATCCTAACATGGGTAGTTAGGTGCTTGTGGGTCCCACCCCAACTCCCCCATGTAGGATAAAACTACCATAGATATAAAAAAAAGTCTTCCATAATTTTATTCACTTTTCATTTAATCCACAAATTTTAACTTCTCCTCCTATGCAAACTCAACCGCGGTAAAGGTCCCCTTAAGAAAATACTGGTGTTGCGAGTTCATCAGTGCCCTCAGATTTTAATTCCGAGCACCGGTTCAAAAGATAGAAAAACATGCTCATTCGTTCACTGAACATACCTGAGCTAAACTTTGGAAATTGTTTCTAGGAACACCGGGCCTCTGAATCAGGTACCGTCAGAAATTGTGCACTCGTAAAATTCCAAGATATTTAAGAAAAAATATTTCCTTGAAATTTTTGGGTCTTTACATCCTGGAAGAAGAAAGTCTACAGACACCTGAAAAAAAAGTAGGGTGTGAGCCTAAGCCTAGTAGGATACCACCAAAGATTCCATAACATATTCCAAATATAGATTATCCAAATAAAAGACTTCAATTTTCAAATAAATAGGTTTGGCAACTCCAAAGCTTATTTTAACAAAACATGCTATACATTTTCAAATGATAGAAAAAAATTATATTAAGCAAAGTCTTTACAAGGATGGAATATTTCTAAAACAATGGATTAAGTAAAACATTTATATAAAACATGTTATATATATTCAGCAGGCATGTGAAGCAGTTCAAATGTATTGGCATACATTTATATCTCATATATAAATAAACAACCGAGCAACATGGTCATATGCCAAAAGGTACGATAGTATTAACCATTTATAGGATTCTTCACTCTCTATGTGAACTCAAAAAAAATTGTATACACACGTCCTTATGACACTGGCCAAAGGAGACTCATCACCAACCCGTTGGGGATGTGACCCACCACAAGTATGTTTTAGGACGTTGTCATAGTGTAGAGTGTATCCAAATAACTCACTAACTAGCTAAGGCTTGCATGTGCTCTTACATGATGGGCAGAAAATTTTAAGAATGATTATAATATGATTAATCCCATTATTCTATTTCAAAAGCTCCAATTTCATTCCATTTAAACCCAAAATAGTTTTTATTCAAAACATTTCTTTTTCACAAGATAAAACCAATGGGTTTCTATCAAATAATTTTAATCCCTTTTCACCAGTTTGAAATCTATTCAAAACCAATTCTATCATCACACAATTTATTTCAAAAATTAAATTCAAAAATTTATTTGAAATCATTTCCATCAAATCCACATTTTAAATTAAACAGTTTAATTCAACAAACTTTCGTAAACACACCCAATTCAATGGAATTGGGGTTTTCCAAATTTCCAATCCAAAACCATTTCAAATAACTCGATTCACTGGAATCCAGTTTTTATCAATTTATTTGAAAGAAAATTTGAGAAAATGAATTTAACTCAAAAATTAAAAAAAATCAAGCAAGTACAATGATAATCAATTTGGTAAGTTGAGACAGAACCACCTACATCAAAGGTTTTGACAAAAACCACAATGGCCGAGAATAATCAAGAAAACCGGGTTTCTTCTTCAAAAACCCACCTTAGATCTCTTCTACTAGCAAGATCAAGACCAAATATCATTATATTTGGTATCCACACACTTAGATCTACCAAAAATGGGCGTAGATATAAGAAACCAAGAAAAGTGGAGAAGTATATCTAAATAGATCTAAGAAACCGATCAAGAACGATGAAGAACGATCACATACCTCAAGAATCCAGCTTTGATTCACAAATAGGAGCCTTTGGATTGCCTCTAGAATGATGGTAGAACCTTATCTGACCTTAAGAGAAGCAAAATTCTGAGTTAGGGCTACTTAAGAGGAAACACGAGGCACTTAGAGGAAGAAACAAGTGAGATACACAATTTAAGGATCTCATTTAAGTGTCTGCACGGTTAGTTCGCACGGTTTGACAAATTGTGCGCTAGAAGTTCATTAGCTACTGCCTCGGAAGACACTCCATACATGGTTTGGGCACACTGTAAGACAAGTCATGCACCGCATGAGCGGAATCTACTGCCTCCAAGACCAACTATGCACAGTTTGGACACACGGTTTAGACAACCCGTGTGCCGCCCGTGTGACATTCCCTTTTCCTCAAAACATCATTTAAAGTTCTCCTGACTTTCCCATTCATCACTACTCCAAAACAGAGGTACATAGAAACATAAAAATTACCAGAAAAAATAACTTGATGTGACAACCTCCCCACCATAAGATCTTTCTGTCCCCAGAAAGCCTATGAAGAAACCACCACGTCGAAAAGATGAGGCCACTGTTCTCTCATCTCTATCTCCCTTTCCCACGTCTCATGAAAATCAGAACCATGCTACTATAGTACATGAACCAGAGGTATCGTTCTCCCATGATGTACCATGGTCTCAGAATCAACAACCCTGACTAGTCATTCAGTCACAGAAAAATCTGGTTCAATCTCATGATCACTCAAGCTCAAAACATGAGATAGATTAGAGAGATACTTTCGCAGCTGTGATACATGGAACACATTATGTATCTACGTCAGCTGTAGTGGTAGAGCTAGATGGTAAGAAACTTTCCCTACATGAACAACAACCTCGAAAGGTGTCACAAAATGAGGAGCAAGCATCCCTTGCCTCCCAAACCGTCGATGACCTAATCAGGGTGAAACTTTCAAGAACACCTAGTCACCAACTGAGAACTCTAAAGGTCTAAAGCAAAGATCAACATAAGACTTGTACCGAATCTATGCTGTCAACATTCTCTGATGTATCAACTTGATCTTAGCTATTGTCTCTTGGACCAAACTCGGTCCTACCAAGGAACTTTCACCAATCTCCGACCAACATAATGGATATTTATAAGGATGACCAAAAAATGCTTCAAAAGGATACATTTTGATCACATACTGTTAACTGTTGTTATAAGAAAACTCAACTAGACCCAGATGATCATTCCAAAACCCACCAATGTCGAGAACACATGTTTGGAGAATATCCTCAAAGATCTTAATAGCTCTCTCTACCTGGCCATCTGACCGTGGATGGTAGGTCATGCTTAAACGGACCTGAGATCCCAATGCCTCCTGAAGGCCTCTCCAAAAGCAAGAAGTGAACCGAGGATCCCTATCAGAGAATATATCATATGGAACTCCATGCAAATGAACATTTTATTTCACATAGATATTTCCCAACTCATCAACTTTGGTTTTATCCTAAATAGGTATAATGTGAGCCGACTTGGTCAGCCTGTCGACCACAACCCATATTGCATTATTATTCCTCTGGGTTTGAGATAACCCAACCACACATTCCATATATATTTCATCCCACTTCCATGTAGGGACTGGAAGTGGTTGAAGCAAACCTGAAGGTTTCTGGTGCTCTACTTTCACCTGCTGTCATGTATAGAAATACGATACAAACTCAGCAATGTCTCATCTCATACCTGGCCACCAGAACTACCGCCGCATGTCATAGAACATTTTCGTGGTTCCTGGGTGCACAACCCACTGATAGTTATGGAAATACCCCATCACATCCTTCATTGTTGATAACGACACAATGTAACAGTTTCGATAACATAGAACACCCTATTTTTAGAACGACCACTGAGTGTCAGTATCCCCACCATAAAGAGAGTCCCTAATTCCATGGAAATCATCATCCAATTGCTGTTCCTGAAGAATTAACTTGAGAAGAGCAGATTTCAACTAGACACTGTATAAAGAAACTTCTTTCCCCTTCCACTGAATTCCAATATGAAACTGAGAAAAAAGAACTATAAAACTCAACTCTTTTGAATATTCTTTCACAGCCTTTGATGGAAGTTTCTTGCTTAATGCATCTGCAACTACATTACATTTCCCCAGAGTATAGGCAATGTCCAAGTCAAAAGATTGCAGGTACTCCACCCAATGCCTTTGGTGGAGATTCAAATATTTTTGAGAGAAGATATAACTCAAGATCTTGTGGTCTGAATACATAGTAAAGCTTTCTCCATAATGGTAATGTCTCCAACACTTAAGTGTGTTCATTACAACTCTATGTTCAAGGTCATGGGTAGGATAGTTCTTCTGATGAGGATTAAGATGACGAGATCCATATGCAACAACATGATTACCTTGCATGATGACACATCCCAAACCTAAACTCGATGCATCACAGAATACCACACAACCTATCCCAGCCTCAAGAAGAGTTAACACCAGTGAATTAGTCAAAAGACGCTTTATCTCAACAAAAGAACTCTTAAATTTATCATTCCTAGAAAAAATTACTCCCTTTAGAGTCAAAGAAGTCAATGGAGAAGGTAACGTTGAGAAGTCTTTAACAAATCAACGATAATATCCTACTAAGCCCAAGAATCTCTAAATCTCGAAAATATTTCGTGGATGTTCCCAAGTCATAACAGCCTTCACCTTATCAGGATAAACTGAAATTACTTGTTCTAACATGACCTGTCCCAAGAATTTCACTTCCCGAATCCAGAAATCGCACTTTGAAAGCTTGGCATAAAGTCAGTGATTCCTCAGAAGACTCAGAATTGTTCTCAGATGATGCACATGATCTACCTCAAACTTGGAGTAGACAAGAATGTCATCCACAATTACTACCACAAAAGTATCTAGATACTCACAGAAAACCTTTTTCATCAAAGCCATGAAAACTGTAGGAGCATTTGTTAGGCCAAAGGGCATAACAAGGTACACATATTGGCCATACCTACTTCAAAAAGAACTCTTATGAATGTCAGATTATTTTATCCTCCTTTGATGGTAACCAGATCGAAGATCAATTATTGAAAACCACTTCTCCCCTTTCAATTGATCAAACAAATAATCAATTTTTGGTAATAGATATTTATTCTTTATCATAACTTGATTGATCTTTCAATAATCAACACATAAGCGAAGAGAACCATCAACCTTCATGGTGAAGAGAACTGGTGTTGCCCAAGGTGACACACTCGGGTGTATAGAACCTTTCTCAAGGAGATCTTCTAGCTGAGACTTCAGTTCTTTTAGTTCAGATAGAGCCATTCAGTAAGAGGGAATAGAAACCGGTTGATTACCAGGCATTAAGTCAATAGAAAAAAAATCGACTGCTCTTACTCGTGGAAAACCAGAGAAGTCAGAAGGAAACACGTTGGGAAACTCAGCGATGACTGGAGGAAGATCACCACACATTGAATCTCTCTCTAGATCAAAAGAAAACACTGATATAACTTTCCCCAACTTTGGATAAGAGGGTCTAGATCCGCTTGATCTTGGGTCCCAATATCCTTGAAAAACAAGAGGCACACCACTAGGTGTAGGAAGGTAGTCCTGTCGAAGATAAAAATCGATCCTGGCTTTATTGGAAATAAGGCAATCCATCCCAAATATGATGTCAAGACATTTCATGTTGAGAACCAAGAAACTCCAAGCATGATAAACATCTGACAGAGAGAAGACACAATCAGGACTATGGAGACCCTTCTCTCTCATTGTACCAAGAGGTGTAGTAATATCCATCGCACAAGATAAAAGTTACATAGGTAGATTAAGCAGATTAACAATATGGGTTTAAATAAAAGCGTGAGATGTACCAGTATAAAAAAGGGAGGTCCCTAAGATGAAGCCAAAGTAATGGTACCTCTCACAATTGTAGGACCTGTATCAGCTACCTCTGGAGACTCTTCCACTGCATGATGAATCTTCATTCCGGATGCCTTTGGCTAGAACCCTTTTATACGTGAAGCATTTGATTTCCCTACTGTTTCTGGAGGTGCAGATGATCATGTTCCACTATGTGATGTAGATAAGTGATGGATGAATCTCTGTAAGATCCATAATCGTCCGCAGGAGCTACAGTTCTTGGGTGCCTCAGTGTAAACCCTCTTAGAATATCCTAGCTTTCCACATTGATAGAAAGTCAAAGAAGCCCCTCCTGGTGCTACCAGAGGTCTGGAATGACTCTGTTGTCTAGAACTACCATGAGAAACGTCACACATCTATTTTCCTTTAAAGGAACCAACACTTCCACTAGGAGGGAAAAGAACTTCCTTCAACCCTGATTGTCCTACCAAGTCCATCTCAACCATCGTGGCCCTATCCAGCACATCAGCATAAAAACAAATAGATTAACACTCAACCCAAGTAACAAAGAATACTATTCTTAATAGAAGGGATAACAAGAGTTTGATTTCCCACTATCCAAATCAAAATAGGGAAAATACTAGAACTAATCCACATGTCGTATTTACCTATCCAACCCTGGTGACATATGGATCATTGTGGTGAGAGCTGGCTAGGCACTCAATCACAACTACCACTTAAGTCCTGACAAGAATACTCAAATGCATACTGTCATCAAGGCAAGATGCTTAACCTTCCCTTTGATACCACATTGTCATGAACTAGCCCGGGTACCCTGGTAACCCAATAACCGAGATGGCCCTAACATAGCCCAAAGGGCATTCCTGATCCCCACGGGTCAGTGACAAGCACCTAGCATCACATAACATTCAAGTGGGAATGATTTTTTCCACCAAAAATGCGGAAGAAAAGAAACAAGATTGTATGCATAACAAAAGAAACTTCACCGGGATTAATGTACCAGAATACAAATAGGAATAAAAAGCACAAAGTATTACAACCCAAGTACTAAAAATGGGAAAACAGCTCCAAGGCCCCTAAGGACACAACTAACCAAGACCAGAGATAAACCAATGGATCCACCACAAAGAGATCCATTACCTTTGCTCGATCCTAAAAGAATAAAGTCTACAAATACCTGTAGGAAAATGTAGGGTGTGAGCCTAAGTCCAGTAGGATACCACCAAAGATTCCATAACAAATTCCAAATATAGATTATTTAATGAAAAGATTTCAATTTTCAAATAAACTGGTTTGGAAACTCAAAAGTATATTTTAACAACACATGCTATTCATTTTCAAATGATGGAAAAGAATTACTTTAAGCAAAGGATTTACAATGATGGAATATTTCTAAAAAAATTGCTTAAGTAAAACATTTATATAAAATAGATTATATAAATTCTATAGGCATGTAAAGCAGTTCAAAAGTAATGCCATACATTTATATCTCATATATAAATAAACAAGTGAGAAACATGGTCATCTTCCAAAAGGTACGATAGTATTAACCAGTTATAGGATTCTTCACTCTCTATGTGAACTCAGAAAAATGTGTATACACATGTCCCTATAACACTGAAGAAGGGAGACTCATAACCAACCCATCGGGGATGTGACCCACCGCAAGTATGTTTTAGAATGTTGTCGTAGCATAGAGTGTATCCAAATAACTCACTAACTACCTAAGGCTTGCATGTGATCTTACATAATGGGCGAACTATTTCAAGAATGTTTAAAATATGATCAGTCCAATTATTCCATTTCAAAATTTCCAATTTCATTCCATTTAAAACCAAAATAGGTTTTATTCCAAACATTCCTTTTTCACAAGATAAAACCATTGGGTTTCTATCAAATCATTTTAAGCCATTTTCACCAGTTTGAAATCCATTCAAAACCAATTCCATCATCACACAATTTAATTCCATAATTAAATTAAACAATTTAATTGAAATCATGTCCATCAAATCCACAATTTAAATTATACAATTTAAATCAGAAAACTTTCATAAACACACCCAATTCAATGGAATTGGGGTTTTCCAAATTTCCATGCCAAAACCATTTCAAATATCTCGATTCACTAGAATCATGTTTTTATCAATTTATTTGAAATAAAATTTCAGAAATTGAATTTAAATAAACAATTGAAATAAATCAAGCAAATAAAATGATAATAAATTTGGTAAGTCAAGATTAAACCACCTACATCATAGGTTTTGACGAAAACCACAACGGTCGAGAGCGCTTATGAAAACCAGGTTGCTTCTTCAAGAACCCACCTTAGATCTCTTCTACTAGAAATATCAAGAACAAATATCATTATATTTGGAATTCAAACACAAAGATCTACCCATAACAGGCATAGATCTAAGAAACCGAGAGAAGAAGATAAGTAGATCTAAATAGATCTAAGAAACCGATCAAGAATGATGAAGAATAATCGCATACCTCAAAAATCCAACTTCGATTCACCAAGAGGAGCATTTGGATCGCCTCTGGAATGATGGTAGAACCTTCTTTGACCTTAGGAGAAGGAAAATCCCAAGTTAGGGCCTCTTAGGAGGAAAAACGTGGCACTTAGAGGCAAAACGAGTGAGATCCACAATTTAAGGATCTCATTTAAGTGTCCATAGGGTTAGTTCGCACAGTTTGACAAACCATGTGCTAGAAATTAATTAGCTACTACCTCTTCATACACTCCATGCATGGTTTGGCCACATGGTTAGACAAACCGTGCACCACCCATGTGAAAGCTACTACCTCCAAGACCAACTATGCACGGTTTGGCCGCAAGGTTTAGACAACCCGTGCGCCACCCGTGTGACTTCGCCTTTTCCTCAAAACATCATTTAAAGTTCTCCCAACTCTCCCATTCGTCACTGCTCCAAAAAAGAGGTACTTATCAACATCAAAAGTACCTAAAAACATAACATGATGTTACAAAAAAGTGTGGTGAATCAGTGTTGGTGATTTTTAATCCAATTATAACATTAAATTTTTTATCCATTTTATTTTTCAGCATTTCTACTTATTAAGGTGAATGGATATCATGTTGTCTTATCACTTTTACTATTACATCATAACCAAACACACACTCATAATAAGTACATCAATTTACAAGGTTCACCGTTTCAGCTGAAAGGATACTTCTTATTGTGAACTCATAAAACTTAGATCACACAACCCACTAGTAAAACCCAATGAGCATTAAAATATTTTCTCTTGATAGTGTATAGTTTTCATATCACAAATTTTTTTAGGGAATCCCCAACTCATGTACATCTCATACCATTATATTTATTATATGGGTAACAACTGGTGAGTCTATCACCACATTATAACTTCAACAAGTTTCACATGTGCTACGACTTCCTCTTTATTCTTCTTTACATACCCAAAAATATTCAAGAACTTACTCTTTCTTTATATATACATAGTATTTTATACACCAACTTCTTATTCTTTAGAGTATTAAACCTTGTTTCCCTCCCCTTCTTTACTCCTTCACACATAAACCAAAATTCCTAACCACTCTTTATTTTTCATACTTGATAACCAAACCAGTCAATTATTCCTATTTATATTCTTCCCTCTTAATTTATTCTAATTTTATATTAGTGAAAAAAATCATTCAATTTCAAATTATCTTTTTATTTGACACATAATACTTCTTTAAAAAATAATGTGTCAGAACACTCTTCCTTGGAACATTATCTTCTCTATTGAATAATAGTGTTTAACTTCAAAATCAAATTACTTTGACTTGTAATAATATATATTCTTGTAATATAAAATCATCAATTTTTTTGTGATTATTATTTACTAAACCACATGAACATTTAGTTTTGATCTACCATGAATTTTGGTAATTCAAAACCTTATCAATTCCTACTTCAGTATCTATGAACAAATACATATATATTGATTGACTCATACCTCATTAAAACTCATTCATAAACTATAACTACATTTAATTTGTAGTAACATTCACATGTATTCTTTCATCATTATCAACTTATACAAAATATATCAATTATTTAGGGATTTAAATTTAAATTTTCATGTAATCATGTATACACTCATGTCACAACAAGACATGTGAATGTTACTTCATCCTTCAAAACACAAATCTCGCAAACCCTTCATCCTTCATTAATCATGGAATTATTTCTCATTAAACAATATAACATGTATTTACTCCATGATGTATGAATTTGAACTTATTCATGTATTAATCATATTTATATTTTCATGTAAATATGTATCAATACTATTTACAAAACATACATAGATAATTTCTCTTCATATCTCTATTATAATTAGTATGCATTCCTAACATCATAAAAATTAATAAATACATGGTAAAATTGTGGTTGTGGAATCCTATATTTGGGGAATATAATTATAATATAATTTATTATTCTTATCTTATTCTTTCGTGAATCATTATAGAGTGATCCTGATATTAATTTTCATTTTATAACACCTCATTTATAAGTATTTTAATTCACATCTGATAAATATCATGAACACCCCTCCTTGATTTTTAGTGCATAAATTATCTATTGTTAATCATTCCTAAAAATATCAACATAAACATAAATTACCTTTATGAATCCCAATAATGGACTGGCTGTAATAATCTACCATTATGGGACTAGTTTCATGAACAATCTATTATCCATGTTGATCGACCATGTGATCCAACAATCAGTGGATTAACTGCAAAAAATAAGTGGCCATATGTGTCTATGATTAGTTTATATAATTAATGATAAGGGACTTTATGAGTATATGACAAGTATATTGAAAAAAAAAAGTGATCGTAGGAGGAAATAGTTAGTGGAATGGCCATATAGATCATATGTAGAAAAAGACCGCACTGTATCGACCATATGAAGCTATAATAAAAGAATTGATTATATGGATAACCTGTAGCTCATCTTCTTCACCCATACATTAATAAAACCTAACCAAGAATCTTCTTATGATAATGAATATATTTATGATCTTTTAATTTCTCTTATATTCACCTTAGATAATCCTTATGAACTTCTTTATTATGTACTTAGAAACATCCAATAAAAATTTATGAAGTTTCTATGTTTTTAAAATAATTAAAAAATGGATTATTGAAGATTATTTTGAGCTCACTAATTCAATAATAGAGGTATATACATGATAATATCAAGAATTTCATGTATCAGTGATTCTTGAAGAAGATGACTATCCATACATGGCTCGAGTTTGAGCATGATAACTCAAAACATTAATAAATGAACACTATCTTGATGTCAATATCACACATAAAAAATTCAGGGTATATTCCACTTCTTAATATGTAACAATGCCTCATTTCATTCTTAGTAAAATTCAATTGGATTTGGTTCTCCTTAGGGGTGTTTTGTGCCAACCTGTTTGGTAACAGTTAAGCACCACATGGTCTCGCACACCTATGCTACTATGTCGACCCACGTAGGGGTTCTACATCCTTCTCTCAACCACTCATATATAGTTAGATAACCTTTGATCTTATTAAGTATGTCCCTCTTAGATATATTGAGTACTTGTGTGTCCATATATCCTTGAGTCAGAATTTTTTTGGCACTCCCTAATTTATATATTTTCCCTAAATAACCACTAATGAAAAATAAAAATCATGACTTATAGATTATACTTTTATTCTTCATTAGTAATTCAATATCACATTCACCATTAAAGAGATATAAAATTTCTCTTCATAAATTATCCATCAATATCCCAAAACATCAAATATCTTTTCCTTCAACGTCAATGATTTTCACATAAATTTTTAAATGGAAGAACATTCCTTTGTTATATAAATTATTACTAGAGTATTAAAATACCAATCATATATTATATTAATTAAACATTCTAATTATTCATAAGATATTCTTCATTTTAATCAATATTGAGTTTGTCATAATCTATCTTTCATGCACTTCTTCTTCAATATATTGACATTAAATAAGAAAAATATAAATAACAAAATGTGGGATCAACAAAATATCATTTTCTATTTGTTGGGAATACCCATATAAAATGATTTTCAATATGATTTATTCACATTTATTATTTATTATCAATAGTTCATTTAACTTTCTCTCTCTATTATTGAAAAGAAATAAAAAGTACTTGAGATAATAGTATCAATTCGTACTTAAGAGAAGTACCATAAACCATTCCAATCTAAGTATGCTTGATCCATTATTGGTGTATATAATAATAGGGTTTTATTTAGATAATAAAAAATTAACTTACAAAATTTGATGATACCAAATGAAAATAAAACTAAGAAAAAATCATCAAGGTCTATTCAGTGTATATCATTATATAACATGTGATTCCAATTGAGATAAAAGTATAATTTCAACATGAATGAATCAACTTGGAAACCCAGATTAGAACATTTTAACATTGGTGGAACTTACCTACATGGTGATACCTTGGTGGTATTCTTATTTTTGGAGTACGTTTGTGGTACTTACCTTCTTGGTGGCTAACTTCATGGTATTATTTCCTTCGTGGAACAGTTGTACTTTGGCTAAGGATTTGGGCCTTGAGTTTCCTCATGATTGAGATTGGTATACTTGATAACATAGGTATATGTATGGGTATATTCCTAAGTAGGGATTTTAGTTGTTTTCATGCTTTGTGGTTTATCCTTTGTGGATTTTGTGAGACCTTTGAGGGTATCGGGGTCCCTACTAAGCATCGTTATTCTCACCCCTGCAAGGGATATGCCTGCACCTTGTTGTGTTTGGTGCAGACGACGGACATCACTGATTGAGGACAAGGGTACAAGGACAGGAGGTAGCTCTAGGTGGAAGTTAGATGAGGCATACTGAAGAGATGATTGTTCAAGAGTTGTACATACCCTTCAGGTAGGATACTTGGCAGGATATCACAAGAGATTCCTTTCAGTTATTCTTGTACTTTCCAGTTTTCTTGTACTTTCTAGTTGGGCTTATATTCTGGCCCCTTTTTTTACTGTACTCACTCATTTTTCTATACAGTCTTCTAGTGTTCATATCATGTTGTGTGCTTGGTTGTGTGTTTATACAGGCTATAAAGGCAATGCCTTCTCGTTTTATGGAATACGCCTTTTGGTGCTACTCTTCAGCCCCTGGCCTATAGAATGTGGGCTTGGGGTAGTCTGGGAACGGATCCTGGGGGTCGGGTCGTGACAAATTGGTATTAGAGGGTGGTTTAACAATAGAACATTATACTTTGATCTTTTAATGACAATAGTGTTATGTGTTTTGAGTGTGGTATTCAGTTCGGGGAGTCCAATGTTGGTTTGGTAGCCGACATATCCATACACCCGGACCCTGACATCTGATTTCTGACTTAGGGCACAAAAACACTGATTTAGTGTGTGTTTTGAAAAGTTTTCTTTGTGAAATATTTGAGTCAGCTCACTAGGTATAAAATATTTTCCATTCCGCACATGTTTATTTTTAGGATACCTCAATGTAGATAGCCATCTAGGGTTCTGGGTAAAGAATGTGATTACAAACCACCGAGCGACGAGGCCTCAGTATAGGGCCATATTTCAGTAGATGCACAAGCATAGGCTCTAGCGATACCATTACCCATTGGACCATAGATACCACCAGCCCTAGTAGTTGAGGGAGCACGACGCTTGAGCACATTGCATGAGTTCCAGTGCTAGAGGCCACCCAGGTTTAGGGGTGAGACGAACCCACAGATTGATGAGGATTGGCTGGAGGTCGTGGTGAGAGTCATCTGACTGGTAGGGACACAAGTTGATCTCATGGTGATCCTTGTCTCCAGTCTTCTACATGAAGCAGCAGGCAGATGGTGGAGATTGATGCTCTTGGTTCACGACGAGGTGACACTTCTTTGGGCAGACTTTGAGAGCCTGTTTTGGGTAGAGTTTGTCCCAACGAACCTTTGCGCAATGTGCATTCAAGAGCTTCTTCATCTATAGTAGGGAAAAATGACTATGGCTTAGTACTCTATGAGGTTCATCGACCTCTCATGCTACTCCACTGATATTGTTTGGGACCCTTTCTTCTGGTCCTGGACCATCGATCAAGGACTGCGGCGGGAAATCAGGGCTTCGATGATTTCTCTCAGCATCCCGATGTAGGCGATGGTGTTAGAGAGAGCCTCTTTGTGGAGAGTTTTCTTGCGGAGAAATCTCCAGTAGCGAGACCCACCACCGGGCATCATGTAGAGGAGTCTTATGTATCTGGTTGTATACATATGTTACAGAGGTCCAAGAGGACTAGAACTACAGGTGGATTACTGTAGGATTCAGGTTAGGTTGTGCGGGGAACCAAAAATAGAGCCAGTCATGCGAGGAGCGGGAAGTGTTTCACATACAGCGGGCATGGTCACATGGATCGTGGATGTCTGAATATTCATACAGAGGATTATTGGATGGTCAAAGGACCGCCCAGGCGGAGATAGAGGTTCAAACAAGGAGGTCTGCGAGGAGCAGGCAAAAATGGGAGAGGAGCTGGCCATAAAGCTGGCAGTGGGTGATGATTCGGGATGTTACCACCACCACCAATAGGTAGTCCACCCCGACTATAGGGAGCAGGTGGATAGGGGTGAGCTCAGCTCCAGGCAGTAGAGACCTATGACCACGATGCTTCGGTGATGATATGTGGTACGATCTGTGTTACTCCACTTTAGTTATAGTACTTATAGATAGAAGTGCCAATAAATCTTTTATTGCCATTGCCCTCGTTCAGTTGTTGGAGATTCCAATGGATCTGTTGGCTCATTCCATATCGATAGAGACTCTTACAGGAGAGGATTCGACAATTACACACTGGTGTGGGCAGTGTGAGCTTACTCTAGGAGGCGAGAGTTTCGGCTGGGATATCCTAGTAGTGGTGTCGAGGCCTTATGACGTCATCTTAGGTATGGACTGGTTATCTATAGTCCATGATTAGATTGACTGTATTATGCACAAAGTATGGTGTATCCACACTGATGGGACTAGGTTTACCTTCACTGGCAAGAAGAGAGACTTTGCAGCAAATGATGGACTTACCCGGAGGAGAGTGTAGCTGATCACCCATCAGTTGGCTAGCCTTACCCTCAGATCGATTGATGTAGGGAGTCTGAGCTATCCTATAGTGGTGGACTAGTTCACAAATGTCTTCCCTGATGATGTTCCGTGTAAGAACCCAGCTTTTGATCCTGTAAGAATTTGAAATTTTCATAATGTTATACTAGAGGAGTGCATTCAGACGGCGTGTGATTCCGAGCCCTGGTGTGGCCAGAATTAAATGTTATGTGTGTTCACACTAGACATGACAAATAAACAGAATAACTCATAAACAGTTGCTCAGATAGGAAAACTGAGGGCACCGTTGAGTTTGGAGCGTACTGTTTACCCTAGGAGGGGTGTAACTTTCACGGGCGTGACCCTTCTGTGGAAAACACCACGAGGGGCATTTTTGTAATATAGTAGCTATGGGCGTGAATTTTATAATGTCTGAAAGGAGGCTTAGATTGAAATTTTGAGACCACCTTTGTGCTCAGAATGTGGATTTTTTCATAGGGGTGGCTTAACCCCGACCCCGTCGAAAGTTCGGGTACAGGCCTACTGGTGTGTCTTTAAAAATTAATTAAAAATTAATTATTTCTCTACTTAAAGACCACCTACATTTTCTTCCCCTTAATTTTATCCCTATAGGAATCCCTCTAAACAAGCTTCAAGCTCTTCATCCTCTCTGTCAAGGCGGTGGCAGCTGTAGCGGACCGTTTGTGAAGCTACGGGCTACGCCCAGCGAGGTAGGAGTTTGCATTTTCATTTTTAATTTTTGAAACCCCTTAAAATGAAATATGTTGCATTGAAATGTTTTCCATTCATCGAGTAAATCCCATATTTCTGTAGGATTTAATCTGAGCATTCTAACACTCTTCTCAGATCGAAAATCCGAGTCCTGGGGCACCTAGGGTGGCCGCGAGAAGCTTTCCATCATTTTCCCCCTATTTTCCAGTTGTTCTAGAGGTTTCTGACGGGCTTCAGGTAGTTCGAGATGGCGACCGGTGCGGCATGCTACCAGGAGGTGGCGGCGGTCTTAGGCAGTGGTAGTCCCAGGCGACAGCGACGGTCCCAGGCGGCGGCGGCGGTCCTAGGTCGCCGGTGCGGGGCGCGACGGGGGTCGCGGCACACAACCTCGAGTGGGAGACCAAGACCCGCTGAAGGTGGGTCTCCGTGCAGGACAGAAACTAGCCACAAAGGATGGTCAGCGTGAGTGGACCGTGGGACAGTGGCCGGGCTACGAGGAAGGGCCGTGGGCTGGCACTGCCGGCCAAGGCCGGGTGGACCGGTTGGACCGGGCCAGTCCAACCCTAATGGGTTCGCCCCCATGTCTTCGGACTCCCGTAACATTCACTACGTGTGTCAGATTCACGCTCCGTCTTCAGCGACACGATCCTCAGCTCAAGAAAGAGCTTTTTAGATGGTTTCGGGGATTTTTAATCCACGATATGGGGGATCAATGGCTTGTTACGACCGTTATGCGTTACTTCATGCCTCACTAGAATTCTTATTTTGGATGGTGCGAGCACATCCAGAGTCAGTTTAAGGCGCCGTCAGCTGCGTTGTGACCCTGGCGTTGAGATGATGTTTTCCAGGGTTGTTTTAGGCATTGATGCCAGAGTTGAGATGTGGGCCCCATGGTCCGTCTTTTAAGCTATGAGCAGCGTTTTGTTACCTTTTCATCAGACGTTTTCTCGGGGCGAATGAGTATTGATTTTGGCATGTTTTTCTGAGAGCATCACGATTTCTTAGTTTTCCCGATCTCTTTCGAGACTGCGGTGTGGGCCCCACAAGACATCGTATGGGCATAAACCGCTGTTGAATAACTTTTTCATCGGGAGTCCTTATCCAGTGAGTAAATAGTCTAACTCGCATGTTTTTCTGCGAGGATTTCAAAGGTGTAACCTGGTTGGGCATGCAGTGCCTATTTTGAGATCTCAATAAATGTGTAAACATTAAAGGGCATTGGTCGGAGGTTCCTTTAATGAACTACGAACCAACGCACAGTAGTGATGCTGGTAATACCCAGTGATGGCAGAGGCAATGCAGAGTTATCGGATTAGTACCGGGTTTTCCCTCCATCGTGGATGGGCAGTGGGTTACCCACCGGCGTATCAGGTTTTTCCCTCCATTGAGGCTAGGCAGTGGGTTACCCATTGACCATAGGGTTTAACCATTCAACAGGGCTGGGTAGTGGGTTACCCTTTGACCATAGGGTTTACCCTCCAGCAGGGCTGGGCATTGGGTTACCCGTTGACTATAGGGTTTACCCTACAACATGGCTGTGTAGTGGGTTACCCGTGGACTTTAGGGTTTACCCTCCAACTGGGGGGGGGGGGCAGTGGGTTACCCGACGACTTCTTTCAGACTCATCCCTTTCGACGAGGCTAGTCAGTGACTTTTCTTCGTGATTACCGGAGTGGGACCTGTGGTTGTACCTTTTAGCGATGAGACAGATTTGGCGTGCCAGAATTTTGGGCATTAGTGATGGATATCCTTTGAACTGTTGGAAAATTTTCTTGGACTGATCTTGGAGATGGAGATCCCCTTACACACACGTTTGGGTTTCTTGTTAAGAAAATATATATACACCCTACTTTTTTTCCCACTCCTTGGGTTCAGTTACACTCTTTCTAGGAGGGGCGAAGACACATGGGATATGCCACGTGCTTTACGTGTCTAGATCCTCTTTTTTAGATGAGTCTGCATCCACTCTTTTGTTGGGTTGAGCTACACTCTATTTACTGTACTCTTTCTCTGTTCTTGTTCTGTCTACTGCTCACTGTTTTAGTACCTCCTTTATTACTCCCTCAAGATTTTCGGGATTCCTATAGAGGATATTTATATACTCAACCCTTCTTGGGATTTTCCCGCACTTGGTGTGCCCTTGCAAACGACAGACAAGTCGATCGAGACTATAGAGGAGGATAGAGGACACCGGAGTTTGGGCTACATTCGGTGGTCGTAGTAGGACTTTTAGTGTGAGACTCACCGGCTCTTTACTTTTGTTTAGCTATTGTCAGGTTGTGGTACCTTTCTGGTTGGGCACATGTTTTTCCCTTTACTGTTCAATCTACTTTTCAGTCAACTTTTCGGTAATTTACTTGTTTTGTTTTTAGAAGTTGATGCATGACTGTGGTTGGGTTATAGTGTTTGTAATTGGTTTTCTTTTTTACTCTGCACTTCTGCATTGATTGGGATGTGTGTATTTGTGTATAGGTAAATAGGCAAAGTCCTCCTCGATATTTTTACGTCTTTAGTGCTTGTCGCCAGCCCCTATCCTATAGAGGCAGGCTTGGGGTAGTTGCGGCTCAAGACCGGTAGGTTTGGGTCGTGAAAAAGTGGTATTAGATGTGGTTCGTTCCTTGGGTAGTTGTTTGGACATCCCTAAAAAGGAATTGGTTGGGATTTAGGGCAACCATTTGGACATGTATTGAGAGAGGATCTCAGGCCAGGGAGTCTAGTAATGGTAAGGGTGGTCGACGTATCCTTTCACTAGGACCCTGATAACCAGCTTGTCAGCTCGACATGCTGAGACATTTGTTGCATGGAACTTTGGAACATGCATCTGGTTGGATTGATTAATAGACTGTCCTTGTTGAGTCAGATCCCCTTTTGTGATTACTTATATATATATATATATACACACTCTTCTGATCGCGGTAATCCTTGATAATTTTCAGGATTCCCCCATGATAGCAGCCATCTAGGTTACCCACTCCAGTTCGTGACGACGACCTGAGAAGTGATGAGGCGTCAGTTCAGGGACCCTCATGTGATCCCCTTCTACCCAGTGCTTTAGCAGTAGCCCCTCCACCTGGAGAGCGACAGTTAGTACCGGTAGCACAGGCCGAGGTTGAGCATAGGCTGAGTGCACTCCCAGACATCCAGCGTCAATGGGCGCAGAAGTTCTACGGGGACCCGGATCCCCAGGCAGTGGAAAACTGGTTAGAGTCTGTGGACCGACATTTTAGGCAGGGACTGACACTAGAAGACCATATGGTAGCCCTAGCTACCAGCCTTTTTCTCAGAACGGCTGGGCATTGGTGGTGGTTGGTTTTGCAGACCCACGACGAGTCATCTCTCATGTGGGATATCTTCCAGCAGCTCTTCCGAGAGGTGTACTCCCCCTCTTATTTAAACTCCATTCGGATTCAAGAGCTTCTAGAGATGAATTAGGGGGGATGATCGTGGCATAATACTCGGACCGGTTCACCGATCTGACACGCTACTCGCAGGATATGATCCAAGACAGTTACTTTAGGGAACAAAAGTTTGAGAAGGGTCTTCCCAGGGAGATCTGTGCTAGTGTAGTACACATGTGCATCCCTACTTATTCCCGGGTGCTAGAGCAGGCACTTATGACAGAGAGATTCTTGGTTGAGGGACGCCAGGTGGCAGGGCCTAGCAGTGGACGCTTCGGAGCAGAATCTTCTGTAGTAGGAAGACGGTAGAGAGAAGAGCCTCAGTTGAGGAGACCCTTCCGTGATCAGACATAGGGGTAGGGTCATACACCGCAGTGGTGCTATAGAGCACCAGGGCTGTCAAGAGAGAAATGGTGCTACACTTGTGATGGAAGAGGTCACCTAGCACGGGACTGCCTGACCAGGCGTACCGAGCACCCATGGTAGGCAGTGGGCGCACCGCAGCAGTAGAGGCAGTGCCGTGACCAGGGATCCCCCAAGCGAGGAGAGGGTGCCCCTCAGGGAGGCGGCATAGGCAGAGCGGCATGACCTGGAGGTCGAGGAAGGCGTTTCAAGGTTCCTATAGGAAGTGCCTCATTGGTGACCTTAATTTGCAGAGAGTGTGAACTGTCATTCGGAGGAGAGAGTTTCACGTGGGACCTACTCATTATCACGATGGAACCTTATGATGTAATATTGGGCATGGATTGACATTCCAGGGTTCATGCCCAGATTGAATGTCGGCGCAAATTAGTCAGATGCGTCCATTTTGATGGGACAAGGGTCACCATCCTAGGTTAACGAGACCTCGTGGCAGAGCATACAGGTACTCTGAGAAGGAGACCATGACCTTTTTCTCACCAGTTAGTGAGAATGGCTCTCGAAGAAGCAAACACTATAGGAACTGGGATCCCTACCGTTGTAGAGGAATACATGACCATCTTTCCTGAGGATTTCCCAGAATTACCTCTGAGGCGAGAGATGGAGTTCTGCATTGACTTGCGGCTGGGGACTGCCCTGATATCTTGTACAGCATATCAGATGACACCCATAGATATTCGGAAGCTATGAATTTAGTTGGAGGACCATCATGAGAAGGGATTCATCTGGCCCAGTGTGTCCCCCTGGGCAGCTTCAATTGTTTTTGCGAAAAAGGAAGATGAGATTCTGTGGATTTTTGAAGATTATCGTCACCTGAATCAGGCCATGATAAAGAACATGTGCCCTCTTCCGAGGATCGATGAAATCTTTGACCAGTTGAGAGGTGCAAAGTGGTTCTCCAAGATTTATCTTCGATCCGGATACCACTAGTTTTGGGTTCGTGAGGCTGACATCCCAATGTTTTCTTTCCATTGTCATTATGGGAATTACGAGTTTCTGGTGATGCCCATTGGCATGAAGAATTATCCCGCCGTTTTCATGGCCTTGATGAACCTGATCTTCGAACCATACTTTGAACGGTTTGTGGTTGTCTTTGTTGATGACATACTCATCTACTCTACGACAGAGGAGGAGCACGAGAAGCATTTGAGGATGGTCCTAGACTTACTCTGGGGGAACTAGTTGTATGGGAAGCTCTCGATTTGTCATTTCTAGATTCATGAGGTTCAATTTCTAGGGTATGTCATTACGAAGCATGGATTGGCCGTAGATCCCGCAAAGATAGAGGCAGTGCTTGCTTGGGAGCCACCCAAGAATGCGTCAGAGGTGCGGAGCTTCTTTGGTTTGGAAGGGTACTAAAAGATGTTTGTGGAATATTTATCCATGATTGCTACCCCTTTTACCAAATTGAAGCGAATGGGACAACCATTCAACTGGACTGATTAGTGCTAGAAGGCCTTAGAGGAGTTGAGGCAGAGGCTGACTAGGGCTCCAATGTCCAGGATGCCAGAGTTGGTCATTTAGTTTGTGGTGTAATGCGATGCTTTAAGAGCTGGGCTCAGGTGCATGTTGATGCAAAAGTTGGAAGTGGTTTCATATGTTTCAAGGAAGTTGAGGCCCCATGAGCTGAATTATGCGACTCACGATTTAGAGATGGCAGCGGTGGTCTTCACCTTAAGGTTATGGAGACACTACCTTCTGGGTTAGCTCTTTGGGGTCTACTAAGACCACCAGAGCCTCAAGTACATCTTCACTCAGAGAGATCTGAATCTGAGGCAGAGGCTCTGGCTGGAGTTTCTACAAGACAATGATTTTGAGATAGTCTACACTCCAGAGAAGGGAAATGTACTAGCAGATGCTCTTAGCAGGAAATCCTAGGCTGGTTTTCTGCAGGAATATTTAGAGTAGTTGGCCTCCCTATGGATGACCATGGTGGAGCAGCAGGGAAAGGATTTTCTACAGTCGACGGTGTTGACTCCTTCGCTCCTTGAGCGTGTGATAGAGTCACAGGTGGGGGATGTCGACAACGAGGTACTGCGTGATCATATATCCATGGGCGATGCACCCGATGTGTATTCTGAAGGAGGGAATCATGAGATCCCATTCTAGGGCCGAGATTTAGTACCTATGGAGATGCGGGAGGAGGGGATGTGGGAGTTCTACACTCCTCCCTTGGCTATATATCCAGGTGTGGGAAATATTTACAAATAACTTTAGCATTAGTTTTGGTGGTCTTGCATGGAGCGAAGTGTAGCTGAGTTCATTTCTCGGTGTTACCTGTCAGCAAGTGAAGGTAGAGCATCAGGTTCTAGTAGGGTGGTTGCAGCCCCTTGATATCATGGAGTAGAAGTGGGATGACATATCTATGGACATAATCACAGGGCTTCCGCGCACAACGAAGGTCCATGATTCCATTTGGGTGATAGTGGAATGACTCACGAAGTCGGCGCACTTCCTTGCCATCAGGAAGCAGAGCTCGGTGGAGAGTATAAGAAAGCTGTACGTTCAAGAGATCATCCGCCTTCATGGAGTACCCTCGGCAATCTTCTCCGACCGTGACGCGCGGTTTACGTCATGATTATGGAAAGGCCTACATGAGGCATTCGGAACTCAACTGTGGACGATTACATCTTTTCACCCCCATACAGATGGGCAGACCAAGCGCACTATCCAGGTGTTGAAGGAGATGCTCATGGTATGCATGTTATACTTTTTCCTAATCTGGGAGGATCACCTACCCTTGGTAGAGTTCGCATATAACAATAGTTACCAAACTATTATGGGCATTGCGCCCATTGAGGCCCTCTACGGGAGACCCTGTAGGTCACCGTTGTGCTAGACGAAGGTTGGGGAGACCTCCCTAGTGGGCCCTGAGTTGGTGCAGGTGATGACGAAGAAGGTGCAGGTCATTCATGAGCAGATGAGGATGGCCCAGAGAAGACAGAAGTTTTACGCAAACCTTCGTCGTTGGACTTTGGAGTTCGAGAAGGGGGACCATGTCTTTTTGAGAGTCTCCCCGTGGCATGCAACATGGAGGTTCGGCCGGGGTGGCAAGCTATCCTCGAGGCTCATTGGGGCCTTCGAGAGAATGTGCAGGTTCGGTGAGGTTGATGACCATCTTGCTCTAACCCCATAGCTGGAGAGGGTTCATGACGTCTTCCACGTGTCCCATCTAAGGAAATACATTCACGACCCCACACACATTATCGACTGGGGAGAGATGGAAATCGAGGATGGATCCACCCTTGCATAGTACTCAGTGGCGATTGAGGACTGACAAGAGTAGACTCTGCGTGGAAGGAATATTCCTTTGTTTCGTGTGCTATGGCCGCACGGGAGGGTGAAAAAGAGCACCTAGGAACAGAAGACCCAGATGCGGGCTTAGTATCCCGAGTTTTTTTGTAGTTTTGTTTTTCAAGGATGAAAAACCTAAAGGAGGGAATGATGTAAGAACCCAGGTTTTGAGTCTTTAAGACTTTTAAATTTTCTTGATGTTATTCTGGAGTAGGGAATTCAGACGATGTGTGATTCCGAGCCCTGGTGTGGCTGGAATTAAATGTTAAGTGTGTTTACACTATACATGCCAAATAAACAGAATAACTCCTAAACAGTTTCTCAGATAGGAAAACTAAGGGCACCGTTGAGTCCTGAGAGTGCTGTTTACCCTAGGAGTGGTGTAACGTTCACGGGCGCATCCCTTTTGTGGAAAACGACACCAGGGGAGTTTTCGTAATTTAGCAGCCACAGGTGTGAATATTATAACTTCTGAACAGAAACTCAGATTAAAATTCTGAGACCGCCGTTGTGCTCAGAATGTGGATTTTTCTTATGGGTCGATTAACCCAACCCCATCCAATGTTTGGGTATGGACCTACTGGTGGGTGTTTAAAAATTAAATAAATTTTAATTATTTCCCCACTTAAACACCCCCTCCCCTTCTTCCCCTTTATTTTCTCCCTGGTGGAATCTCTATCAACAAGTTTCAAGCTCCTCCTCTTCTCTAGCAAGGTGGTGGCGGCTCCGGCGAACTGTTTGTGAAGCTACGGGCTACACCCAACAATGTAGGAGTTTGTGTTTTCATTTTTAATTATTTTAACATCTTCAAATGCAATTTGAAGCATCTAAATGCTTCTGAATCGTCGATTGAAGTGTATAGTTGCGTTGGATTCTATCCGAGCATTATAACGCTCTTCTGGGATCGAAAATGTGAGTCCCAGGGCGCCTGAGGTGGCCCCGAGAATTTTTTCATCCTTTTTCCCCTGTATTCCATTGGTTCTAGGGGTTTCCGGCGAGCTTCAGGAGGTCCGGGACAGCGGCTGGCGCGACGGGCTCCCAAGAGGCGGCTGCAGTCCCTGGCAGCGATGGAGGTCCCAGGAGATGGCGGCCCCAGGTGGCAGTGGTGGTCCCAGGTGGCGGGAATCACAGGCAGTGGCGGCGGGCTCCCAGGTCACCGGTGCAGGGCACGACGGGGGTCGCGGCGCCCGACCCTGAGCGGGAGACTGAGACCCGCCGAAGGCGGGTCACCGCGCGGGATAGTGACCAGCCATAAGGGCCGATCTACACGGGTGGACCATAGATCAGCGTCCGGGCCACGCGGAAGGGTTGCGCACCAGCACTATGAACCGGGCCGGCTAGCACGGACCGGCCTAGGCCGGGTGGATTGGCTGGACTAGGCCAGTCCAGACCTAAGGGGTAAGCCCCCTTGTCTTCGAACACCCATAGTTTTCACTATGTGTGTCGGATTTTCACGCCATCTACAGAGATGCAATCCAAGGCTCAAGACATAATTTTTAAGATGGTTTTGGGGATATTTAATTGAAGAGACGGGGGCTCAGTGGCTTGTTACACCCGTTAAGCGTTACTTAACACCTCGCCAGAATTCGTGTTTCAGATGGCGTGAGCACATCCGGAGTCCGTTTGAGGCGTCGTCAATGATGTTGTGGCCCTGGCATTGAGAAAAAGTTGTCCAGGGCAGTTTCAGGCATTAAAACCAGAGTTGAGATGTGGGCACAACGAGCCGTCTTTTAAGCTGTGAGCAGCGTTTTGCGACTCTTTAATCAGAGGTTCGCTTGGGGCGAATGAGTAGTCATTTTGGTGTGTTTTTTTGAGAGAATCGCGATGGAATAGTCCACCCGACCTCTTTCGGGACTGAGGTGTGGGCCCCATGAGATGTTGTATGGGCATAAAGAGGCGTTGAATAACTTTTTCCATGGGAGTCCGTATCCAGCAAGTAAATAGTCTATCTCGCGTTTTTTTTCATGAGGATTACAATGGTGGAACCTATTAGGGCATGCATAGACTCTTTCAAGATCTCATTAAATGTGGAAACATGAACAGGCATTGGTCGGAGGTTCCTTTGACTATAGGGTTTACTCTTCAGTAGGGCTGGGCAGTGGGTTGCCCGTTGACTATAGGGTTTACCCTCCAGTAGGGCTGGGCATCGGGTTACCCGACGACCTCTTAAGGTTTACCCTTCAGCTGGGCTGGGCAGTGGGTTACCGAATGACTTCTTTCTGACACATCCCTTTCGATGAGGCCAGTTAGTGACTTTTCTTCGAGATTACAAGAGTAGGACCCATGGTTATATCGTTTAGTGACGAGACAACTTTGGTGTGTAGGACTTTTGGTCATTATTGATAGATATCCTTTTAAATGTTGGCAACTTTTCCTGGGCTGATGTTGGAGATGGAGATCCCCTTACACACATGTTTTGGTTTCTTATTGAGCATATATATATACATCGTACTTTTGTTCCCACTCCATGGGTTCAGTTACTCTTCTTCTAAGAGGGGGAAAGACACGCGGGGTATTCCATGTGCTTTCCATGTCTAGATCCTCTTGGTTGGATGAGTCTACTTCCTTTATTTTTTTGGGTTGAGCTACACTCTATTTACTATACTCTTTCACTGTTCTTGTTCTGTCTATTGCTCACCATTTTAGTACATCCTTTGATGCTCCCTTGAGCTTCCAGAGCTTCCTACTGAGTATCTTTATACTCACCCCTTCATGGGATTTCCCCGCACTTGTTGTTCCCTTGCAGATGAAAAGCTGGTCGATCGAGATTACTGAGTAGTGTAGAGGACACAGGTGCTTGGGCTACGTTCAGTGGTCATAGTAGGACTTTCATGTGTGAGACTCACCAGCTGTTTACTTCCATTTGCATGTTGTCGGGTTGTGGCACCTTTCATGTTGGGTGCGTGTTTTTCTATTTACTGTTCAGTCTACTTGTCAGTCCACTTTTCAGCACTTTACATGTTCTATTTTTGGAAGTTGATGCATGACTGTGGTTGGGTTATAGTTTTGTACATGGTTTTCCATTTACTCTACACTTCTGTATTGAGTGGGCTGTGTGTTTGTACAGGTACATAGGCAAAGGCCTCCCCGATATTGTTACGCCTTCGGTGCTTGTCGCCATACCCTAGCCTACGGAGGTGGGATTGTGGTAGTTGTGGCTCGAGACCAATAGGTTCAGGTCATGAAATTCTGGGTTTTCCTCCTCTCATAGAGGTAGACTTTTACATTGAATTGTATCCCATGACAAAACTGATATCTACACCAGCATATCGGATGGCTCCCGCGGAGCTTCGTGAGCTACAAGTACAACTAGAGGACATACAGAATGGATTCATTTGGCCTAGTATTTATCCTTGGACAACCTCGATTTATTCCTCCAAGAACCGGCTTGGATCATGAAACTTTGTGTTGACTATCGACACCTGAACCAGGTGACCGTGAAGAACAAGTACCCACTCTTGAAGATTGACGACGTATTTGATCAGCTGAAGGGAGAACGGTGGTTCTTGAAGATAGACCTCAGATCAGGCTATCACCAGCTCAGATTATGAGATGAGGATGTGCAGAAGACGACTTTCATATGTCGGTATAGGCACTACGAATTCTTGGTTATTCCATTCGGTGTGACCAACACTCCAGCAGTGTTCATGGGGCTGATGAACAAGATCTTCCAGCCATACCTTGATCACTTTGTTGTAGTCTTCATTGATGACATTATGATCTACTAAGACACTGAGGAGGAGCATGCCTAGCATTTGCAGATAGTTCTGGACATACTCCGATAGAACTAGATTAATGGTAATCTCTCTAAGTGCTAGTTCTGGATCCGAGGCATTCACTTTACAGGACATGTCATCTCGGAGGCTAGAGTTATGGATGATCCAGTGAAGATTGAGGTGGTACTTTCTTGGGATCCACCCAGGAGTGTGACGGAGGTATGAAGATTCCTGGGTTTGGATGGATACTACTAGAGGTTTGTTCCAGATTTCTCCAAAGTTGCACCACTTTTTTTAGCATTGAAGGAGAAGGGAAAACTTTTATGAGGTCAGAGAAATTATAGCAATGATTTTAGGAGTTGAGACAAAGACTAACTAATTCCCCCATCTTGAGGCTTATAGAGGAGGGCGTTGGGTACCTAGTCTACTATGACGCATCAGGGAGTGGGATCAGATGTGTCCTAATCAATGAGAGATTAGTGATCACGTATGGATCTCAACAGTAGAGACAATATGATAAGATCTACGCTACCCATGACCTGGAGTTGGTAGCAGTGGTCTTCACCTTGACTATGTGGTGACATTACTTGATGGGAGAACGTTTTATAGTCTACTCGGATCACAAGAGTCTTAGGTATATCTTTTCGCAGAAGGACATGTACTTAATACAATGATGTTGGCTTGAGTGCATCCAGGAATATGACTTCGAGATACTCTATGCTCCTTTGAAGGAGGAAATTATAGTAGATGCACTCAGCATGAAATCTGGTATAAAGCTGCTAGGAAAGGCAATAGAGCAGCTAGCCACTTTACAGATATCCTTTGTTGATCAAGATGGAGCAGCTTTTCTTCAGTCTCTTACAGTCACTCCCCCAATTCTTCAGCGAGTCCGGGAGGCGAAGCAGGGAGACACTGACTGCGAGGGACGACATGTTTATATATCCTCAGGGCATGCACCTAATGGATTTTCTAAAGATGGGATCATGTCATCCTCTTCATAGGATGTACCATGGCACCTGTGTCTCTTCAGGGGGATGTGTTAAGGGAGTTCCACACATCCCCTCTAATAGTGCATCCAAGAGTGGAGAAGATGTAATAGGACCTCCGACAACATCACTGGTGGCCAGTAATGAAGAAAGCAACAACAGATTTTGTCTCTCAGTGCCTCACTTGTCAGAAAGTGAAGGCAGAGCACCAGATACCAGCAGGATTAGTTCATCCTTTAGAGGTCCAAAGGTTGAATTTGGATGAGATATCCATGGATTTCGTGACAGGACATCCACATACATCCAGGGGTCATGATTCTATCTGGGTGATCGTCGTCCGACTCACCAAGTCAGCCCACATCTTACCAATTAGAGAGCAGGGCTCAGTAGAGAGCTTAGGACACCTCTGTGCAGAAGATTGTGTGGCTATATGAATTACCCTCAACGATTGTCTCCGATCGTGTTGCACATTTCACATCCCATCTTTGGAAGGGGTTGCAAGAGGATTTTGGGACACAACTTCGATTGAGCACCACCTTCCATCCTTAGACGGATGTCCAGACTAGGTGGACCATTTAGACCCTTGAGGACATGTTGTGTGCTTGCGTCCTTGACTTTGGTCGTAGCTAGGAGGATCACTTTCCCATGGTGGAGTTTTCCTACAACAATAACTATTAATCCACCATTTGGATGAAACATTTTGAGGATCTTTATGGCCGACCTTGTAGACCGCCTTTGTGCTGGACTGACTTAGGGGAGTCCGCAGTCATGGGACCATAATGGTACATGCTACCATAGAGAATGTGCAGATCATCCAGGAGTGGATGGAGACTACATAGAGCAGGCAGATGTCTAATGCTGATAGGATACGGAGACCTATGATGTTTGAGGATGGCGACCACGCCTTTTTACACGTCTCACCACGATGAGGTTTGCGTATATTAGGTCAGGGCGGAAAATTATCTCTGAGGTTCATCGGACTCTTTTAGGTCCTTAGTAGAGTTGGCGAGGTGGCTTACTTCTTAGCTCTTCCACCTCATTTCCACTGTGTGCATGATGTTTTCTACGTATCCCAGCTCAGGAGATATATGCACATCCCATCTAACATCATCGAACACGATGAGTTGGACATCGATGATGGGGGGACCATTATAGAGGTTCTAGTAGAGATTGAGGATCGACACTAGAGATTATTTCGTGGGAGGTCGATACCTTTGGTGCATGTGTGTTGGCATCACGAGAACCTCCAGGAGAGAACATGGAAGTGCGGGGCTCAGATTCGTGCTCAGTACCCCCACCTGTTCCCTTTGTTTGAGTTGTGGCTTTTGGGGAGGAGAAGATGTGATGTGGGGAGAATGTAAAGAATCAGAAATACCATGTAATTTTTTTTAAATATATTTGTTTTTTACGTGTCCATGAAAATTGACAGCGTGTGATTCCGAGGCCCGGTGTGCTGAGAATGAAATTCGGAACATTTTTTCAGGTATGTTCAGTAAACAGGTGAGATGGTTTTTTTAACTTTTGAATTGGTGCTCGGAATTGAAATCTGAGGACACCGTTGAACTCGCAGCGCCGGTATTTTCTTAAGGAGACCTTCACTCCAATCACAATTGGTTGATGGTGAAGTATAGTTTGGGTATTTTTCATGGAAATAAAAATAAAATAAATAATAACTTTTATTTTATCATGATTTAACCTCCCAATTTAACGCTTAATGTTATGGACCAATCTTGCTAGAGAAACCCCCAATTCAAATCCATGGTGGTGGGGACCACATGAACCCCTTTTAACAGGGGAAAACCTCTCAACTCCCCATTAATTTATTCTCCCTTTTAATTGATCCAATTAAATGTGCCAAAAAAATAAATTCATAAAAATAATTTAATTTATATTGTCTCTCCTCCCCTTTTGAAGGGATTTTTTGCTGAAGTGTTGGAAAAAAAGAGAATTGGGAGAAAGCTATGGAGAAACCCTTCCTCTCAGACAAAAAAAGCCTCTCTAACGAAGAAAGAGGAACTGACCCGAGCCGGATCGAGAGCACCATACAGAGGCAACGAACGCTGACGTTCCCCAATGAATTTGACTTCTTCCTCATGACATCCTCCAATAAATGATAGTTATGGTTTGTTGTTTTGAATATCCCCTTACTCGTTCATGACGTTCTTCATGATTTATTAATTATTGAGCCACTTGCTACCACCCTAACGCGGAGGGTATTGGCCAAGCGAACATCGCCGGAACTCTCCGAAACATATGTGGTTTTTATGTGTTCTTCGCGGTGGAGGATCATGATGACCGATGCCGGTGATAGGCATCGGTGGAACTGAGAATTTGTGGCCGGAACAACGTTCGACCGCGTCGAAGGCAGCGGTGCGACCACGACACCGGGGAAGGGCCGCGGCCCGTCGGCTGCGACAGAGCAATGGTGGTGGCCATCGGAGGCTGGCCCCATGAAGAGGATGGTGGTGCGCGTTTGTGCCGCCCATCATGCATGAGATGCGGCCATGTGCCGCGGTGGTGAAAGAAGAGTGGCCGACTTAGCAGGCCGCTGACGAAGGTGCGACGCGTGACCACGTCGCGTGGAGGAAGTATGGCCGACCAGCCAGTCGCGGCACTGTGAGCCGCTGCACCGCGGGCTGGACCGTGCCACTGGGTCTGGCCAGACAAAGTGGGGTGGGCCGCACCTAGTGGGCTAGGTCATCCCGAACTGGGTCGGGTCGGCCTAGGCCAAGTCTGGCCTGGTCGGACCGGACCCGGACCGGTTTTGAACCTTTCTCTCATTCGGCCATATCATGAGCTACGGGCATCCTTTTGATGAACGAACAATGGAGTCATAATCCTTGGAGCGAGACAGTCATTTTGGTATACCCCACATGAGTTTTGGATAAACATGGGGTACCGTCGGGTTGGACAGATCACGAATCCAACTGGGCCCTCAGGACTAAAAAGCCAATAACATACAAACCGTGCGTCCGATTGACGTATCGTCTATTGCGTTGAGTCCCTTTTACGTGGAAGTACTTTGAGATACTTCTTTGTGGGACTTCGTTGAAGTTGGAGTATAGAATTGTGGCTTGAGGAGAAGACCCTCCCAGAGATGATCAAGCTTAGTGCGGGAACCCTGTAGCTAGCTGTAACATGAGAAAGGGATTCTATGTGGATCTGTTCTTTGGGATCCTTCCTAGGTCTGTTATTGAAAGTCCCACATGGATATGCTCTAGGAATTCATGCGGAACAACTCTATGATCTGGTGTGGGTCTGTGTTGTACTAGGATCTTATATGGGTCTGATGATGTACTAGGATCCTGTCTGGGTCTGTGCTGTACTAAGATCCTATGAGGGACTGATGATGTACTAGGATCTCGTGTGGGTATGTGCAGTTCTAGGATCCTATGTGGGTATGATGATGTACTAGGATCCTATGTGGGTTTGATGATTTAAGATCCTACGTGGGTCTTCCACTTAACAGAGTAAGATGATTCAGTAGTTACATCTAATCATCTCTACTACTTTACCTATGTTATACCTGGTGTGAGATGAGTATTCTCTATGTGTTAATCTTCTGTGTGGTGTACCTTGGTGGTACTTACCTACGTGTTGATACCTTGGTGGTATTCTTATGTGTGGTGTACCTTTGTGGTACTTAACTTTGTGGTGGTTACCTTCGTGGTATTCTTTCCTTAGTGGAACATTTGACCTTTGGCTAAGGATTTTGACCATGAGTTTTCTCATGAATGAGATGGGTATACATGATATGTTAGGTATATGTATGTGCATATACCTAAGTAGGGTTTTTAGTTGTTTTCATGGTTTTTGGTTTCTCCTTTGTGGATTTTGTGAGACCTTTGAGGGTCTCGAGGTCCCTACTGAGTATCGTTATACTCACCCCTGCACGGGCTACGCCCGCACCTTGATGTGTTTGAGGAAGATGACGGATAACGCTGATTGAGGACGAGGGTACCATGACTTGAGGTAGCTCGAGGTAGATGTTAGATGAGGTGTACCACAGATATGACTGTTTGAGGGTTGTACCTAACCTTCATGTAGGATCCTTGGTGGGAGATCACAAGTGATACTTTTCAGTTATTCTTGTAATTTTCAGTTGGGCTTGTATTCTAGCCCCTTTTTCTTACTATACACACTCCTTTTTATATACAGTCTTCTTGTGTTCATATCTTGTTGTGTGTTTGGTTGTGTGTGTTTACATGTTATAAATGCAATGCCTTCCTGTTTTAGGGAATACACTTTTTGGTTCTAGTTTCCACCCCTGGCCTATGGAATACGGGCTTGGGGTAGTCTCATCACGGGCCCCAGGGGATGGGTCATGACAATACTTGTCTCATACTTTTCCAAATTCAAATCCATAATTCTCCCCGTCGTAGGAATCATCAACTGAAATATAGATTTAATGGTCCATCAACATGGTTAGTAAAGAATAAATTTCAATACACCCAAATCATTTGAAAAATAACCAATCGGTCCTCCCCTAGTTGAATATTCCTAAAAACACATGACCAGACCTACTGATACACTGTCTCATCACCCAATGATAATTTCAAATTCCACAGAGGAATCATGAAATCATCCATATCCACACACTGATGTATTCACACAATACTCATTGTAATTAAAAATTTTGATCCTCATCCAACCCAAAAAATATTCATGATAACTCTATAAGCACTATCACATTTCTTGTTAGAATCATCCACTAACCACATAATATTAAATTCAGATCCTAATTCAAACAACAAAATTTCAGTCAAATTTAGATGAATTTCCTTAATAACTATAGGTTCATATATCCATATCCGATTCAATGGAATTCACCATGGGAGTGTCCTTTTATTCACAAAATT